>MU867260.1:6067500-7317500 GCA_033996785.1 Trichosanthes truncata | reverse complement strand
TTCATAACTTGTATGCTTTTAATATATGAAGATACAAATACTCATCCAAACAAAAAGTCGTGTTAAAAATCCCCATCAAGAACATTGAAAAATTTCCTTAGCCAAACTGAATAATGCTTAGGACCTTCCATGTATAGAATATGCAAAGTTACAGGTGATAGTGACAAGTATTGACTATTCAGGTCAAATCAAGAGCTTTTAGAAATTTAAGCAAATAAGCCCCAATATATTATTTACTTCTAAATTCAAATTTTTATTTTTAAGCAGTAAAAAAGGATTTTGACCATCAACAGGAAGTATGCACAGATTTTACATTTATCTTTGCATGTTGCTTTTCTGCAATTTTATGTTGATGACCTCTTTTATGAAACATGTAATCTTCCCTTGCATATGCGTGTGCACAAATATTTGCTATTATTTATGGTCGTCTTATACTGCACGCATGTTTATTTTCATTGTGGTGTATTATTGAGCATTTTAGTCTTGAAATTTTGATTCTAGAATCTTATTCTATGTTGTCATTGTCCTGGAGTGATATGATGGTCATTGACTGGAGTCCTATCTGAAGTTGTGAATTATGTAAGCTTTTGGTCCGTTAGAATTGATCTGGGAATGGTTATATGTAACTATTCTTGTACTTTGTTCTTTTGCTATGTAACGATCCAAATGTTTAGATCAGGAAGCATTGGAAGAAGTTACAGAGGTGAATTTCAACGCTGGCAACTATTCCCAAGAAAATGTGAAGATAAGCCAATTTTAGCAAATCAATTTTCTGTGAGTTCAGTGAATCTCAATTAGATACCTTTCTTCCTTGCTGTCTGAAGATGCTTTTTAATGTGTATTATTGGCACTGTGATTTCATTTATACCCTTTTGACAACAAAGTCAGAAAGAATTGAGTCAATCCAATTATTAATAATAGTCTGATTACGAGTATTGCAATAGGTTTTTGTTTCACGACCAAACGGGGAGAAATATTCAAGTGTACTATGTGCACAGAGCCCTGAAACCCAGAGGTAGTTATTACTCAACTTTTTATTTGTATCAGTTTTGTCTGCATTTGGAGATTGTTGAATTGGATAATTCAAAAATAGATGTCTATCTGCCCTCTCATTATCATGTGCACCATCAGGGATGTTGAATCATCAGGCATTGGTTCTTGGGACTGGAATTTGAAGGGCCATAGGTCTACGTATCATGCTTTGTATCCAAGGGCTTGGACAATATACGACGGTATGTTTTTCTATTTTTTACATTTTATGTTTCTTAAATTCATCATCATTTATAAATTGTCCAAGTCATTTTTCACCTTTCTCCTTCACTGCAGGTGAACCGGATCCAGAACTTAGAATAGTTTGCCGTCAAATTTCACCTGTTATTCCCCATAATTACAAGGAGAGCAGTTACCCTGTCTCAGTTTTTACTTTCACGGTAGAAATGGATTTCTGTATCTTCAATTATTTTATCTTATTTTTTGCTGTTGTTGTTTGTCTTATGAATTTAAGGTCATTATTGATCTCTTGATTTATTTTTCTTCAGCTGCACAATTGTGGAAAAACAGCCGCTGATGTCAGTTTGCTTTTCACCTGGGCAGTATGTGTTCATCATGAATATCAATTTGATTGCTTCATTTTCTTTTTCTAATGCTATGTCATTAATTAATTCTTATTCTTTTAGATTCTTATTTGGAATTTGTCTAGATTTTATCTAGAATCATGAGATTCCTTGGACTTGAATTTTCTTTTTCCCTGCCATTCAGAATTCAGTTGGAGGGCTTTCTGAATATTCTGGTAACCATATCAATTCGAGAACAAGGTAAGAATATAACGCTAGCTCGACCTCATTTTTATTCTTTATTAACTGGACTATGACTGCAAGTGTTACTTTAATCATTAATTCAAATCTAACCTACAATGTTCATGAATTTTTAGGAAGAAGGATGGTGTGCATGCTGTACTTCTACATCACAAGCAAGTGCCTTTATTGGTCATTTATTGCATTTAATGTAAACAGAAGGAGATTCGGACAGGGTCTGATTTGTGCAATTATTATATGTTTTATATTTTTGATTGTCTTCTCTTTTAAATATTCAGGACAGCAAATGGATTTCCCCCCGTGAGTTATGCTATTGCCGCACAGGAGGGTAATGGGGTTCATGTCTCAGATTGCCCTTGTTTTGTAACATCTGGTAACTTCCAGGGTATATTGGCCAAGGATATGTGGCTTGAGATGAAAGAGGTATTTAACTTGATGTATTTTGCATCATTTTCTGATGATGCGTAGAGATTAAAATGCATGTTAACTTTCGGCTCTTTGAAATTCTTGGATATCTTAGGTAGCAAATGATTTTGTTGAGATATTCTTTTATGTATTTGAGAAGATGTGCAATTTTTAACTTTATCACTCTACCTCAAAATCTTGGAACCTTAGGTAATGAATGGTTTTTATTTAGAACTCATTTGGTTTCAATTGGGAAGTTTTTTGTTTTTTTTTTTTAGGGAAGGTAAAAGATAGGAGAGAAATGTTTGAGTCAGCAAAATGTTATGTCTCTCTTCTTGGGTTTTCATAGATAGAGAGTTTAGCAACTATACTCCCTTTTGTAGTTACACAAATTGAGGTGGGATTTTGTAACCTTCTTTGCGAGTTTATCCTCTGTGTTTTTCACTAATTATTGAAAAGTCTCGTTTCTTGCTTCAAAAAGGAAAAATGCGACTCTTTTGCTCCCTTGTTTCTTACCTTTGAAACATATACTGCTTTTGTGACTACACCTTAAATTTATAGTGTTATTATTTTCTTGATGTTTCCACTGATCATGGTGCAATTCTTATTAAAATCATCATTTGTATTATTACTTTCCTTTTGGAGCTTGATATGCCTATTTTGTTCTAATAGCATGGATCCTTTGATCACCTTAACTTTGCTGATATGTCAATGCCCTCTGAAGTGGGTTCATCCATTGGCGCGGCCATTGCTGCTTCAGTTACAGTTCCATCTGATGCAGTTCGTACTGTAACATTTTCGTTGTCATGGGACTGCCCTGAAGTGAACTTTTGTAGAGGAAAAACTTATCACAGGTCAGTGGCAAAATTGTACGAGAAATTTTACAACCTGAATCATTAGTTACGTGATTAAAGAAGATTTTTCTTTGCAGGCGTTACACAAAATTCTATGGTAACCTTGGAGATGCTGCTGCTAATATTGCACGTGATGCAATACTAGGTAAATTTTAGTTGTACCGTGTAATTAAGTTGTCTGAACCATGATTGGTTTCTCTGTCTATTATGTGTTAAAAATGAAAGTAGTGCACAGAATTATTTTTTATTTTCTTATAACCTCAATTTTAGATATATTTCTATTAGCTGAGGTACACTATAGTTTAATAAAAAAAACTACGGGGGTGTTTGGGGCATCGTTTTGGGTTTCCAAACCCAAAACCATGTTTGGCCCAAGGTGTTCAAAACCTTTGGTTTTGAAACACAATCCCATGGGTTGCAATAGGGGGTTTGTGCCACATTTTCTTCTTCCATTTGTCGGAGACCACTTCGACAACAACTCCGGCTACCACCCGACGACCGCCAACGACGACAACTCCAAAGACCACACCGGTGACCCAACCATCCCTGACGACTACCTCCGACAACCACTTCGATGACATTTCTAGACACCAGTCTAACGACCACCCACATGACCCAACCACCCCAACAACCTGACCACCCCGATGACCCAACCACTTTGGCCACTCGACCTGCTCGCAACTACCGCCAACGACCATCCGAAAATCACTCCAGTGAATGATCACTCTCGCGACCTGACCACCCGAAAACCACCGTTGGCGACCACCTCGAAAACCCGACCACCTAGCAACTATTGTCGACAACCACCTGGTGACCACTCTGATGACCCGACCACCCCAGCAACCTGACCACCCCAATGACTACTCCAATGATCACCCTGACAACCTGACAACTACCGCTGACGACCACTTGGTGACGACTCTAGTGACCACTCTGGCGATCCAACCACTAGAATGACCACTTCGGCAACCACTCTAACAATCCGACCACCCAACAATCACATCGACAACCACCCAACGACCACTCCGGCTACTCGACCACCCTACAACCACCACTGGCTCCCCAACCATCCCATCGACCTTACCACCCAAACGACCACTCCAACGATCGCTCCAGTGACCCGACCACCTAGTCAATTTTTTTATAAGGTAAAATAAAACTAAAAATGGCTACTAAACAAAGTTTTTAACCCATTATGTTTGAAATATATTTCAAAATACTTTGTGAAATAGAGTTTCTAATATTTTATTTTCTAAAATAGAATTCGAATTTATAACTCATTTATCCTTGAAATAGGTTTCAAAATACGGTGCGAATTTTGTTTAAATTCCCTAATTTCTTAAATAAATCTCCAATATTTTAATTTCTAAAATAGAGTTCCAAAAATAGGTTTTTGAATACTTTGTAAAATAGAGTTTAAATTCCCTAATTTTTTAGATAGACTCCCATATTTTTTAATTTCTAAAACAGAGTTCCAAAAATAAGTTTTTGAATACTGTGTGAAATAGAGTTTTAGATCTCTAATTTATTAAATAGACTTCCGATATTTTAATTTCTAAAATAGAGTTCCAAAAATAGTTTTGTGAATACTTTGTGAAACATAGTTTTAAATTCCTTAATTTCTTAAATAGACTTCCAAATTTTTAATTTCTAAAATAGAGTTCCGAAAATAAGTTTATGAATACTTTGTGAAATAGTGTTTTAAATTCCCTAATTTCTTAAATAGACTTCCAATTTTTTAATTTATAAAATAGAGTTCTAATTTTGTAACTCATTTATGTTATACAAGACTTTTACAATTCACAAAACATCCACTAAAAAATAAGAGGAAAATAAGAGAACAAAACGGCTAAAGGAAAAAAGAGGAAAAAAAACATGCACAAACTCAAGATTCAAAACACTGCACCCCAAACACAATTTTTTGATTCCCAGACTCTAGAGCACTGTACCCCAAACACAACTTTCTGATTCCTTCAGAACCTCCAGAACAAACCCCCCAGGATTCTGATTTTGAACCTGTGCCCCAAACAGCTCCTAAAGGTTTTCACGAATAGATCAATATCTCAACGGCCTAGGCATATGCTTCTTAGAGGTTGTAGATTCGAATTTTCACCAACCCTTATTTGTGATGTGAAATTCTAAAAATCAAAAGGTTTTCCAAGAAAAGAGGGCTTAAGTGAAGTAATTGAGGGGCTGGTAGTATTGTATGGTTAAAGAAGTAGTTGAAGTGTTGAAGTATTGATATAATTAAATTTTCTATAACCCATCAACTTAAGCTTTTGGGTTGATTGGTGATTTAACATGGTATTAGAGCAGGAGATCCTGTGTTCAAATCCCTGCAAAGTCGTTTCCTCCCCAATTAATATTGATTTCTACTTGTTGGGCCTTCAACAAATTTCCACTCGTTGGAGTATTGATATAATTAAATTTACCATAACCCATCGACTTAAGCTTTCGGGTTGATTGGTGATTTAACATGAAGGGACGTTAGTTTGTTAAATTAAGCAGGTGAAGCAATGCGGTTGTTTTTCAAGGAAAATATGGCTGTAACTCTTGTAGAAACCTTTAATAATATTTTAGTGTTTTCCCTACAATTGTCAAGAGCATTTTGTCATTTGAGGCCTTGATTTAGTCTTGCATGTTTGGTTGGTCACCAAACTTGTGGAGTGTTTTGGCCTTGGGTAAAGATTGGATTCTCTTTATCTCTTGGTATTCAACCTAAAGGAAATCAACTTCTAACTTTCTTTTGAGTTGATTCAAATTGACTTCTGAGTTTTAGTCTTCGTGTGCTAGGGGTTTAGGGTTTCTTTTGATAAATAAGGTTATCATATTAGAATGCTCCTGATCTTGATCCATTTCCCATAAGAAGGAACGACGTTTATTTTGTAGGATTGGTATGGCAACCCTAGAGGGGGGTGAATAGGGTTTATTTAAACTTTATAAAACTTTTTACTAATGTGGGCCCAATTAAACTAATTAACACACTTTTTACAATAATTAATTTAAACAAGAAATCTTGCAAATAAATTCACGTCAAATTATACAAGAATTAAATCTAACAATTTCAAACGCCCTATTTAATTCTAAAAACAAGATTGGCAAAGAATATGTAAAGATAAAATTATACCAATCAAAATAGACATACAAGAACAATTAATTTTATGCAATATAATATAACAACAAATTAATTGCAAAAATTAAATAAGATAGGGATAAAGAAATTGACACTGAAAATTTTATAGTGGTTCGGCACAACCCGGCCTACTCCACTCCCCAAGCTCCTCTTGGGTATTTCACTAGAACAATAAACGAACAATCCTTTCCACGGCTCAGAGTCCAACCGTTACACGTTCCTTTTGCAGGAGCAAGAACAAACCCGATCATTTCCACGGTTCAGGATCAAACTGTTACAACTTCTCTTTTTCGGGATCAAGAGAAACCCTTACAATGGATTGAAAGTTGAAAAACAATATGGAAAAACTCTCTCAAAGAGTAGATACACAAATCAAAGCTCACAACTATGTAAGAAAGGAATTCTTACAAGTAAGAGCCCTCAAGTGGCTATGAAAATTAAAGAAATTGAAGCTCAAAAATTGCTCAAAAATGTTGGAAATGCTCTCCAAGAGAAGTAGAATTTTTCAGATTTTTTTTTCTATTTTTTTCAAATTTTTTCGAGCCTTAAATAGAGAGAGGAAGAGGAAAATAGCCATTGGCCACGTGGCAGCTTTTGATTGGCTGAAATAAATAATTCAAAATAAATAATATTATAATAATAAAATAATATTATAATATTATATTAATAAAATAATATTATAATATAATAATATTAAAATAATAATAAAATCAAATTTTGACCGTTGGGTTTTTTTTTTTTTTAAAATTAAAAAACCGTTAGACACATAGAAAAATAATATATAATAATATAATTTTTTCTTTTTCTTTTTAAACAAACAAAAAACCACCATGTGTCACTTCCCCATAGTTCCACGTGTCACTCTCTAGATGGTGCACATTGCTGACTCGGCTGCCATGTCATCGCGTCGGGAATTTTCCGTTCAATTTTAATTTGGCCATAACTTCTTCGTTTTAACTCCGATTTGAGTGATTCAAAAGGTGTTGGAATCGTTATTCCGAGCTCTACGCTATGGACACTTCAAAATACCAAAATTGTTAGTAATTAAGAGTAGGTTTGTTATCATCAAAATATTAATTAATTAATTAATTAAAATTAATTAATTTGAGATTAAGGGCCAAAAAGCCAACAATCTCCCCCTTTTTGATGATGACAAACTACTAAAGAAAAATAACTTGAAGTTCATAAAAACCAAGGTAGTACATGTGTCCAAGTAATAATTTCAATATAAAGTCCAATATATCACCATAAGGCTCATACTTGAAAATTCACTCAAAAATTAAATTAATTCTCCTCCTAAATTAATGCAACACTAAAACATGATACAAAATTTAGAGCATATTTTTCTTAAACTTCTCCCCCTTTGGAATCATCAAAAAGACACAATTGAGAAAGATTAAGAACTATATGAAAGCTTCCCCTAAGAACATGGATACATACTTTGAATAACTCCCCCTATCAATATACTTTGAAAAGAGGCATCGCAACGAATAATTCCAAGCTCAAGCCGATTTTTGCAAAAACTTTCTTCATTCAAAGGCTTGGTGAAAATATCCGCTAATTGATTATTAGAGGTCACAAAATCAAGAATAATATGACCATTTTGCACATGCTCTCTAATAAAGTGTTGTCTAATATCAATATGTTTAGTCCTAGAATGATGAATAGGATTTTTAGTCAAATTAATAGCACTAGTTTTATCACAAAATATAGGCACATTATGAAACTTTAATCCAAAATCACAAAGAGTTTGTTTCATCCAAAGAATTTGAGCACAACAACTAGCAACAGAAATATATTCCGCTTCGGTAGTGGATAAGGCAACCGAATTTTGCTTTTTACTAAACCAAGATACTAAAGAGCTACCAAGAAATTGGCAAGTCCCACTAGTACTCTTACGGTCAAGTAAACTTCCGGAAAATCCGCATCGGAATATCCTACTAAATTAAACTCAACATTTCTAGGATACCACAAACCTAAATCAATAGTCCCAAGCAAATATTTAAAGATTCTCTTAACGGCATGAAAATGGGATTCCTTAGGACAAGATTGAAATCTAGCACAAAGACATACACTAAACATGATATCGGGTCTACTAGCGGTTAAATAAAGTAGAGATCCGATCATACCTCGATAAGCTTTTATGTCCACACATTTACCTTTTTCATCCTTGTCAAGCTCAGTGGATGTGCTCATAGGAGTTTTTGCAATTTTACCTTCATTGAACTTGAACCTTTTGATCAAATCCTTTGTGTATTTCTCTTGACTTATAAAGATACCATCCTTGAGTTGTTTGATTTGAAGTCCAAGGAAGAAGCTAAGTTCTCCCATCATACTCATCTCAAACTCACTATGCATACACTTAGAAAATTCTTCACACAAAGAAGGATTAGTAGAACCAAAGATAATATCATCCACATATATTTGCACTAAAAGCATATCATTTTCCTTAGTCTTAATAAAGAGAGTAGTATCAAGTTTACCCATTTTAAAGCCATTCTCAAGTAGAAAATTACCAAGTCTATCATACCAAGCTCTTGGAGCTTGTTTTAAGCCATAAAGAGCCTTTTTCAACTTATAGACATGATTAGGCAAATCAAAACTTTCAAACCCCGGAGGTTGTTCTACATAAACTTCTTCCATGATATAACCATTTAAAAAGGCACTTTTCACATCCATTTGATACAAGATGAAATTCTTATAAGAAGCAAAAGCAAGTAACATTCTAATAGCTTCTAATCTAGCAACGGGTGCAAAAGTCTCTTCATAGTGTATACCTTCCTCTTGACAATAACCTTAAGCTACAAGTCTAGCTTTATTTCTAATGATATTTCCATTTTCATTCATTTTATTTCTAAAGACCCATTTAGTTCCAATAATAGAAGTATTAGAAGGCCTAGGGACTAATTCCCAAATTTTGTTTCTTTCAAATTGATTTAATTCTTCTTGCATGGCTAAAATCCAAAACTCATCATTTTCGGCATCCTTAAGACTTTTAGGTTCAACTTGAGAAACAAAAGCAAGATTATTAAACAAATTAAGAGAAGAACGAGTTTTCACACCTTGTTTGGGATCACCAAGAATCAAATCCTTGGGATGGGATGGAGCATACCTCTACTCTTTAGGCATAGATGAAGAACCGTCTTCCTTCTTTTCATTGAAGCTCAATTCTTTCTTACTTGAATCAATTTCCTTGTCTTTGTCACTAACGAGTAAATCTCCAAAATTTCTTTCTAAATCATCACTACAAATAGACTCATTAGAAACATTATTGCAAGATTCATCAAATACAACATGCATAGATTCCTCGATAATTAAAGTTCTCTTATTGAAAACTCTATAAGCTTTACTAGTAGAGGAATAACCTAGAAAGATACCAAAATCCGTCTTAGAATCAAACTTTCCAAGCTTTTCTTTGTTGTTTAAAATAAAACATTTGCAACCAAAAACTTTGAAATACCCAATATTTGGAATTTTGTTATGCCAAAGCTCATAAGGAGTTTTATCTAAAGAATGCCTAATTAAAACTATATTTAAAACATAACAAGCGGTGTTAACGGCTTCAACCCAAAAGCATTTAGGTAAATCATACTCATGCAACATTGTCCTAGCAAATTCTTGCAAAGCACGATTTTTCCTTTCAACCACACTGTTTTGTTGAGGAGTTATCGGAGCGGAGAAGTTATGAGAAAAACCATTTTCTTCACAAAAATTTTCAAAAGCAATACTATCAAATTCTCCTCCATGATCACTCCTAATTTTAGAAATCAAAAACCCTTTTTCATTTTGAACTCTTTTTGCAAAACTAGCAAAAATTTTCAAAGCATCATCCTTATGTTTTATCATCAAAACCCAAGTAAATCTTGAAAAATCATCAACTATCACAAAGGCATAATAATTCCCTCCAAAACTAACAATTCTAGAAGGGCCAAATAAGTCCATATGTAATAGTTGAAGGGGTCTAGTTGTAGAGATCACATTTTTAAATTTGAAAGAGGATTTGGTTTGCTTACCCATTTGACAAGCATCACAAATTTTATCCTTTTCAAATTTAAATTTTGGAAGACCTCTAACCAAAGAATTTTTGGAAATATTTGAAATTAAGTGCATGCTAGCATGTCCTAGTCTTCTATGCCATAACCAAGAATCATCATGCAAGGCTGAAAGACATTTATCACTAATAGGGCAATCATTCAAATCAATAGTGTACACATTTTCATTTCTATTGCCAACAAACAAGACTTTTCTATCACTAGCATTTTCAATGATGCAATTCTTTTTATCAAACACAACTCTAAAACCTTTATCACATAATTGACTAATACTAAGTAAATCATGTTTTAAACCATCAACTAAAAGCACATTTTCAATCAAGGTAGAAGAACCATTAACTATACTACCCTTACCAATAATTTTACCTTTCTTGTTGTCACCAAAGGTTACTAAACCTCCATCCTTTTTAGAAAGATTGACAAACTTGGATTGGTCTCCCGTCATGTGCCTTGAGCAACCACTATCCAAGTACCATTTGTTTTTCTTGGAGACTTTCAAACAAACCTACAAACAAAAGTGTTCAAGATTGATCTTTTGGTACCCATACTTGTTTGGGTCCTAAAAGGTTAGCATTTACAAACTTGGGAACCCATTTCATTTTTGCATCCACATTTAAAGCATTGGATTTAGACAAGTAACAAGAATACACTTTATGTCCATACTTGCCACATGAGAAACAAACAACATTATGCAAGGATTTATCTCTTACAACAAATTTATGCACTCTACTTTTCTTGGAGAAATTTTTTCTTGGAGCATTGTGAAACTTTGCTCTTTGAGAAAAGTTTCTTCGTGAAGAAGTAGTAAGAGCATATTTCAATTTAAAGCACTTAGGTCTAATATGATGTTCAACACCACAATGATGACATATAGGCACAAAGCTAGATTTATCATGCTTAGACACAACCGTAGGCATATTAAGCTTAGGCACAATAGGAGATGCTTTAACAAAAATAGTTTTAGAACTTGAGGGAGTAGAACATTCATCAATTCTCTTTTATCACCATAAGGCTTGCCTACTTCAATTATTGTCCAACCTTTGAGCACCTATTGTCAACTTTTTAGTAGACTCTTTAGCCTTACCAAGTTCTTGCAAAGCATTTAATTCCTTTTCCTTAAGCAAATTAATCAAGTTATCCTTTTCACAACTATCATGCTCAAGAAATCTAACTTTATCAAGCAAGGCATTTTTCTCATCACAATAAAAAACAAGCTTATCACA
This sequence comes from Trichosanthes truncata, assembly GCA_033996785.1. NCBI lineage: Eukaryota > Viridiplantae > Streptophyta > Magnoliopsida > Cucurbitales > Cucurbitaceae > Trichosanthes > Trichosanthes truncata. The sequence continues at coordinate 7,306,019 of MU867260.1, read as the reverse complement.
AGAGACATTCACTTCATCAATTTGCACAACACCATGCTCATTGTCTTTTAAGCAAGCAATTTCATCAAGTAAAGACTTATTTTCACTAGCTAAAGCATTGTATTTCTTTCTAAGCACAACATATTTGGAACCAAGCTTTTCTAAGTCTTTTTCCATATTTTCAAAAGCTTCAAACAATTTATCATAGGAAAGGGGTTCTAGAGTTACCTCATCATCTTGTTTATCACCCTTGTCACTATGAGCCATGAAGTAAAAGTTTGCTACCTCTTCTTCATCATTTCCACTTCCACTTTCATCACTATCATCCCAAGTGGCTTTCATTGCTTTCTTCTTGGATTTCTTAGATGATTTAAGGAGAGGGCAATCCGTTCTTATGTGACCCGGTTTCTTGCATTCATAGCATATTACCTCATCCTTTTTACTCTTTTCACCTTTTGACTCTTTTTGGTTGGAAATGTGCTTCTTGAATTGTTTCTTCCTCTTGATGAAGTTTTTATACTTACGTGAAAAATATGCAATATCGTCTTCATCAAGAACATCCTCATCTTCGGATTCAACTTCCAAGGATATGGTCTTTAATGCAATACTCTTATTCTTTTTGGACTCATCCTCCATGTGCTCCTTCATGGTAATCTCATGTGTCATGAGAGAGCCAATAAGTTCCTCCAAAGGAAGTTTGGTGAGATCTTTTGCTTCTTGAATCGCCGTCACCTTTGCTTCCCAATTCTTAGGTAGAGACCTAAGAATTTTCCTAACATTTTCAGATGTAGTATATATTTTACCAAGACCCTTCAAAGCATTTATAATGTTAGTAAATCTAGTAAACATCTCGGTAATAGATTCATTAGCATCCATCTTAAATAATTCATAATTATGAACTAGCATGCTAATTTTTGATTCTTTAACTTGATTAGTTCCTTCATGAGTCACTTCAAGAGTATTCCATATTTTTTAGCGGAAAAGCACATAGTTATTCTATTGAACTCATCTTTGCTTAAAGCACAATATAAACAATTTATAGCTCTAGCATTAAAAGCACACTTTTTCATATCATTGTCATCATATTCCTCTTCTAATTTAGGCACATCATTTTCATTAACCTTTTTCATGGGAATATAAGGACCTTTAACCACATTTAACCATAAATAATAGTCAACGGATTGCAAATAAATTTTCATTCTAGCTTTCCAATAAGCATAATTTGACCCATCAAAGTAAGGAGGTCTAGAGATGGATTGTCCTTCAATAACACCATTTACTACTAGGTTTGCCATAAAGCTCAAACAATAAAGTTTATAAAAAAAAATTCTAGAAGAGCAACCTCGCTCTGATACCAATTGTTGGATCGGTATGGCAATGCTAGAGGGGGGTGAATAAGGTTTAATAAAAAATTTCCCTTAGTATGCACAAATAATCTAATTATCAAACTTTTTATACACAAATAAAAAAGGATAATTAATACAATATGTAAAGTATGAAAAATTAATTCAATCTAACACAATAAACAATTAAGAACAAATTAAAGCATGCAATAAATTACTACAATTAATTTACAAAAGTAAATAAGAAAGAGTTAGAGAGGATGCACCGTAATTTTATTGTGGTTCTGTCAAACTCGACCTCCTCCACTCCCCAAGCGCCTCTTGGGAATTTGAATAAAAGCTTTATCGACTCTTTCCACGGATTAGAGCCCAACCGCTACAACGCTCTTTTTACGAGTTCAAGAGCAAACTCGATCCTTTCCACGGGTTAGGATCAAACCGTTACATAGTTTGAGAAAAATAAAGAACACACTTAAGAACTCTCTTAATAGAGTAGATTTGCAAATTTAACTCTCACAAATCAATTCTCACTACACAATAACACTCTCTCAAGAATAAGATGAAAAGAAAAATGTTGAGAACTTGGAGAGAGCAACAATGGAGGCTTTTTGAGATTTTTGGAGGATTGAAAATTGTAAAACTTGTTATGGAATTTTGGAGAAGAAGATGGTATAAAAAGAGAGGGAAATGAGGTAAAAACCAAAATTTAATTTGGGCCATTGGATTGTGGTAAAAGTAAAATGAATGGTGGAGATTAAAAGAAAATAAAAAGTAAAAAGTAAATAATAAATAAAAGATATAATATAATATAATATAATATAAATAATATATATATATAAAGTGACCAACGGTCACAATGAATTTTTTTTAGTTAAAAGAACAGGCTGCTGGCAGCATTAAATGCTGTCAGGATTTTTTTTAAAAAAAAAAATTTAAAAACCGTTAGACACATAACAAATAACATATAATAATATAATTTTTTTATTCTTTTTCTTTTTAAACAAATAAAAAGCCACCATGTGTCACTTCCCCATAGGTCCACATGTCACTCTCTAAATGGTTCACATTGCTGACTCGGCTGCCATGTCATCGTGTCAGGAATTTTCTGTTCAAATTTGTTTTGCTCATAACTTCTACGTTTTAACTCCGATTTGAGTGATTCAAAAGACGTTGGAATCGTTATTCCGAGCTCCACACTATGGACACTTCAAAACACTGAAATTGTTAGTAATTAATAGCAGGTTTGTTATCATCAAAACATTAATTAACTAATTAATTAAAATTAATTGATTTGAGATTAAGGGCCAAAAAGCCAACACACAATCACTTCTTGATTTTACACAGATCCTTTCAGGTTGATAGTACCGGGGTTCGTCATGCCAACTACTGAATTCAGGGATAAATGAGCTGCATCCCATTCCTGTTCATCGACCATCTCGACCTCACTCTCAGGATCTCCTGGTTGTCTTCCATGATTTCAGATTCTTCCCCATTAGCATGCATGACCAGAGCTCGTAGCTCCTTAGCTTTGCACTTATGGCCTACCGTATATCATTCTTCACAACGAAAACACAGCCCCTTTTCCTTCAGGTTATGGAATTCAACATCAGATAATCTCCTCGCCGGTCCTTCTCTACGTGGCGCAGCGTTTGAATGCCTCGATAGCGTGATTGTACGAGTGGTTGTTATTTCCGGTGGCCGCGTGTTCATTCCCCCTCCACTACTTGCTCTGGGGTTATGGGCTCCGCATGGGCCATTTGGGCCTCCTTTAAGTTCTTCCAGACGGGCTTGATCACAGTCTTCAACCAGCTGGGCTGTCTCTATCATGTCGTCAAGGCCCATTAGTCTCCAACACTGTACTTCGGCCCTGATCACTGGCTTCAGACCATTCATGGAGGTATTCTCGATTACGTCCTTCGTCAACTGCGGTAACGGCGCCATCAAGAGCTCGAACTCGTTGCAATATTCCGTCACTGTCCCCTCTTGCTTGATCGCTAAGAACTGGCCCAACACACTACCTTTCTTAGCCTTCCGAAAACGAGCTAGCAATCTCAACTTCAAATCTTCCCAGCCTGAAAACGGCTCACATTCTTCTTTGCCCTGGTACCAATTCAATGCTACTCCCTCGAAACTTATCACTGCAACAGTCAATTTCTCCGATTCAATGAGTTTATGGATTTGAAAATACTTGTCCACTCGAAACAGCCATGAATCCGGATCCTCTCCCCTAAAAATCGGCATCTCTACCTTCTTGAACTTGTTTCGGTCGTTATTCGCCTCCTCGTTCAGGACTGGTAACTCCTTATCGTTTTCTGTTGCTCGCATCTCCGAGGTCACTTCGGATTCCCCTGTTTCCTTCAACTTGAGACTAGAGGTATTGCCCTTCCCGGTGAACGTGGATTGTGTTCTCATCGCCTCCAGTTCAGCTAATACTAAGGCCATTGTTTTATTCAACGAAGCGATGCCTTCTTCCATAGTTGGAATTTGTAGTACCTTTTCCTGAATTCCTTCTAGCTCCGTGCGCATCGATTGTCTCTCTCGATCGGCAATTTCTAGTCGATCCTCCATCAGTCTCTGCGTCATACTTCGCATTCTCCCTAGGTTGGTTGCTCTGATACCAATATGTAAGGTTTCTACCTTTTGTATTGAAGATAGTGAAGGGAACTTTCCCTAGGGCAATACAAAATACTCCAACCGATATAGAGAGGGTTGGGAAGCTCTCCTACTCCACTATTCTAAGCTTTCTCTCCAAAAACATGAAAAATAAAGTGCAGGAAAAACATATATAAAGCCCTCACCCCCAAGCCAATTGAACAACCAAGTCACTCCCCTCCCTCCTGCCATTCTAACTAACTGGCTGCCCATTTCCTTTCTTACCCCTACGTTGATATTGGACCTTGATTGGAGGCCTAATAGAGACGTGGTGGACTGGAGACAGACTAGTGAAAGGGTGAAGAGGGGTGGCTATCCAGAGGGTTGAGGGGGAGAAGAGATGGTGGGTAAGAGTGCCATTATCATGATGACTACAAGATTAAATATCATTTCTTGCTTTGAAGAACTAAGCTAAATTCACGAATTAGCTATTCTCTGTTGAAAAATGCTTTATACCCTGATGGAGATAGTAATTGATCGATGTCTGATTCTTATTCTTAATTCTTATATTGTCATCCTCACCAAATTTAAAACTTATCATTCAATGTTTCTTGAGAGAGAGATGCAAGAAACAATAGTATAGTTATGTTATCTATTCATAGAAATTGTTTTGAGTTTGTAGGCTATTGGTTATTTAGGGATTGTTTGGTAATGTTCCTAATTCTTGTTTTCAATTTTTGAGAAATAGAAGCATTTGGTATTTATTCTTGTTTCGTTTCTCATTTTCCAAAAACGTTTGTCAAAATTGTGTACAAATGTTGAAAACATTGTTGAGAAATATTCGTTTCTCATTTCTCGTTTATGAAACTATCAATTTGTCTTTGTCTCCCCATTTCATGTTTAGAAGAAATATTGCTTTCGTTGCTAGAAAATTTCTCCATCACATCACTCACCATTAAATTGAATCCCCTTTGGCACCTACTTTTCTGAAAGATTAATACCATAAGCAGAAGTGGTATACCTGAGCTTCAATCTATTGGGAAGAGGAGGCATTGTTGAACTTTCTTTATTTAATTATTTGTGATAGGGAGTGAGACACAAAAATTATTTTCGGAAATTTGTTATCTTAACATCCTGTGTTTCTGTATCTGACTTAGAACATCGTCACTGGGAGTCCCAAATTGATGCTTGGCAAAGACCTGTGCTCGAAGACAAAAGGTTTCCTAAATGGTAGGCTTAGTTATCTCAGTTATTATTTATTGATTCCTTCAGATTTTGAAGTCTCCTGGTTTCTGCAGGTATCCCGTTACTCTCTTTAATGAGCTTTATTATCTAAATGCAGGGGGGACAATCTGGACAGGTATATCTAACCTACTATTTTAAAATTGTTACTTATCATTTTGATTAAAACTGGATCATTTTCTTCAAAATGTATCTATAGATGGGTCACTTCCAATTCAGAGTTTGGTAAGCTTTGGAGAAAGGGGATTTTCCCTTGATCAATGCAGATTTGGCCTGCAGAGTATAATTGATGAATCCCATGAAAATGATACTGCTAATGATATTCTTGGGAGGATGACTTCAACACTTGATGAATTACGCAATTCAGTTGCATCAAATTCTGCATTTGGAGTAAATCTACTTCAAAAGGGAGAGGAGAATGTTGGCCAGTTCCTTTATCTTGAAGGGATTGAATACACCATGTGGAATACCTATGACGTTCATTTTTACTCCTCTTTTGCAATAATAATGCTATTTCCAAAACTTGAACTCAGCATTCAACGAGATTTTGCAGCGGCAGTAATGATGCATGATCCCAGCAAGATGCAACTTCTAGATAATGGGAAATGGGAAGCAAGAAATGTTCTTGGAGCCGTTCCCCATGATATTGGAGTTAATGACCCGTGGTTTGAAGTAAATGGATATAACCTATATAATACGGACAGGTGGAAGGACTTGAATCCAAAGTTTGTCCTCCAAATTTATAGGGATGTTGTTGCCACAGGGAATATGAAATTTGCAAAGGCTGTCTGGCCCTCCGTTTATCTTGCCATAGCTTATATGGACCAGTTTGATCGGGATGGTGATGGGATGATTGAGAATGATGGCTTCCCTGATCAAACTTATGATACCTGGTCCGTCACTGGTGTTAGTGCATACAGTGGTGGTCTATGGGTGGCAGCTTTGCAGGCTGCTTCGGCCTTGGCTCGTGTAGCTGAAGAAAAGGATGCTGAACACTATTTTTGGTTCAAATTTCAGAAGGCAAAACGTACCTATGAGAAATTGTGGAATGGTTCTTACTTCAACTATGACAGCAGTGGTGGGAGTTCAAGTTCATCTATTCAAGCTGATCAGTTGGCTGGACAGTGGTATATATATGTATACCATCTTGAAGTTCCATTTTTTAATAAAAACAATTTTTTTATCATTAAATGTCATGCCACTCAAAGAAATGATCTCTTTAATATACTTCTTTTACTAATTGATTAGTGGTTAATAAGTTTTTCCTTCGTCTAGACTAGAATCTATAATAATTTGTCTTGAATAGCAAGAAATAGTACTCTAATGTTTATTTTTTATTCGATCAAAATTTCTCTATTATGTTTTCAGGTGGGAGGTGGGTTTTAGAATAGAAACTGTCCAACATTTCCCACAAGAATGATGCACAAAACCAACATAAAGTAAACTTGTTAATCTGAAGACTATAAACTACCTTACAACCTTCGATTCACTCTGAACTCATTAACCTACATCTTTCCTCACACTACAAAATTGGGTACAGCATGTCCTGTTCCGATATAAGAAAGCTAACCATCATTATCGATAAAATAAAATTGTGAAGGTCGTGAACATTTGTTGACATTGTATTAATTTGATAAAAATGTGAGACCAGATATTCTATGATCTTCTGATAGCAGCTTAACGTTCATGTGGAAGGTATGCTAGAGCTTCTGGTCTTCTTCCCATTGTTGATGAAGACAAGGCCAAGAGTGCACTGGAAAAGGTATTCAATTACAATGTTTTGAAGGTGAAGGATGGGAAGCGAGGTGCGGTAAATGGGATGCTTCCTGATGGAACAGTGGACTTTTCGTCGATGCAGTCAAGAGAAATATGGTCAGGAGTGACATATGGGGTTGCTGCTTCAATGATCCACGAAAATATGATTGATATGGCATTCCGAACGGCGGAAGGCATCTATGAAGCTGCATGGTCAGAAGATGGCCTGGGGTAAGCCAGATCAGACATATTTTTCTTTTTGCTCTTCCATTGTTTAGAGTGTTTTCAAGCAATTCTCAGATGGTGAGTGCCTATGGCAAGAAGCATGACGGTCTGGTCATTATCCGGCATGCCCTTGTCCAAGGCAATGAACTTGAATGAGGCTCTCGCCTTTGATGCTGCTTTAGTGCTATTGGTGCCTTTTGAGGCGAGAGGCAATAGACAATAGTTTTAACATATTAGTCTAACACAAGCTGATTCGGACACTCACGGATATCAAAAAAAAAAAACACACAAACTAAAAATTCCTTTTCCAAAAAACATGTATAATAGGCCCCCTATTTACCCTGCTTCTTATTTTCACAAAATAGTTTCTATTTGAACCATCCATATTCTCATTAGTACCTGGAGGTTTAAGTAAACGTTTCTTTCACTCAGAAAGTGACTCAAATGATATTACAAGCTGGTGATCCTATTGCTTTCAACTATCATATTTATAAATTTTTTGGTCAGATACAACTTTCAGACACCAGAAGCTTGGACGACCACGGATCGGTACAGATCACTGTGTTATATGCGGCCTCTTGCGATTTGGGCAATGCAATGGGCATTTACAGAAAAAGTATCCATCATCGAGGAGTTAAAAGAACTCGATAGCAATGCCATATTAAGGCACCATGCTAAGTTTTCAAAAGTTGCCCGCCTTCTAAAGTTGCCTGAAGATGGGGCATCTTCAAGTGTTCTACAAACCGTCTATGATTACACTCTCAAGAGGTTTTTCTAGATTATTTCAATTCTCTATTGGTTTGAAATATTATAATAATAAGCTATAATTATTATTTGTACCTTCTTCATTCTGCCGTGAGTTTAAGACGAGGAAATTTAAATCTCTAAAAGAGGTTGTTTATCTTCCTATCTTAAACTTCTGGGTTTTGATTAAGGATTATGTCTTCTTTAGGACTTGTGTAATGTATGTACTAAAAAGGCGGTAACATTCTGGATCTATGAATATGTTTTTTTCTAAAATGCTGTTGTGGAATAAAGTTCTTATTTTTGGGCATGGTGCAGAGGAGGTAGATTCTAAAATTTTAGGCTCCTTTTGATAACCAAGGTTTTTAGTTTTTAGTTTTGAAATTTATGCTTGTTTCCCTACAACTTTTTTTTTTTAATCATCATCATGGTTTTCACTTTTCTTAAAAAAAACATTTGAATTTTTAGTCAAATTCCAAAAACAAAAACAAGTTTTTTAAACTACTTTTTTTTTTTTTTTTTTTAAATTTTCAGAACTTGGTTTGGTTTTTGAAAACCTTAATAAAAAGTAGATAACAAAACAAAGAAACTCATATATAGAATTGGGGCAACAAGAATAATGTCTAAATTTAACCCACCCAACTTGAAAATGTCTAAACAAGTTTTAATTTGCAAATATGGCAAAAATCGTTTTTAACTAAAATCTACTAACTGCATTGAGATGAAAATACTCCTGTTGGATATTTATAAGTTTATTCTACCTAAAAGAGTGACTAACAAAAAGCAGTGCATCAAGGAGGGAAATATGTTGGATTTTTTGAAATAATTAAATCTAGGAATTGAAAATTTGAAACAAAATCTAAGGATGAGAGAGATGTAACAACCATAAATAAAATCTAGGGATTAAAAATTCGGAAAAAAAAATCTTGAATTAAGATAAGATATATAAATTGTAATTCGTTAACATAACATTATTTTGAATTAATTTCTAAACTCTTGATATGGCAAATTCAAAGACTAATTTCAAAGACAAAAATGTGAATAGATAGGTTCCACACTAATTATTTAACAAAGAAAGTGTTGAGCATGCTGATAAAGATGATGACCTAGATAAGTACTAGCGAAGAGTATATAATCAGAAATACATCTGTATTCCTTATTTAACTTGAAGTTGGTAACACTAACCATTAAGCTATATGAGTATGAAAATACGATGCAGTAGTGTGTGAGATCACATTTAGTAATTTCAGCTATGAATCTAATAAAAATGAAACCTAAGATAAGTCACAACAAGAGTATATATTCGTAATTTTATCTACAATTTTTTCTTTTAACATCACACCCAAGAAAATCAATCCTTATTACCCATTGCATCCCCACCACTATCCATAGCCATAGAGTCCCCTTCATTTCAATATCTTTCCCAATCTCTAATTAATCTGAGTTTAGAAGATAATACAATGGAGTCTTTACTCCTACTTGTAGTCAGAGAAGAAGATATAATACTACAAAGAAGAAAGGTCGCAGCCACAAACGAAACCCTAGAAATTTACCAACAAGAACAACAAGGTGTTGAGGAGGAAGAATTTCGGTTGATTATAATAAGGGAGCCAAGGACAATTCCATGCACTCAAAAGAAACCTCTAAGAACTATTCTGCTACTCAAATGACCCAAGGACACACACATATTGTTGCACCCATAAGAAATTCCAGAAGAAAAAAAAAAGTTAGTTGGGCACCAATCGAAATCGATGCATGGATATTGTTCCAAACCTCATACTACAAAACAAGAAACCTTTGTAAGCATCTTGAGACTAGAAGGAGTGGAGCTAAGCATTGAAAGTGACTCTCTTCTAGCGCTATGGATTGAAGAAGAAACCATTCCCTTAAGGGAATTTAATTCACCGCAACATGAGGTATCAGCATTTAGCACTGCACCCAACGTTCAACTCCAATGGTGGCAGTTGTGGAGTTGGGAGTTCATCCACGAGATGAGGATGATGAAATCATTGTAGCAGTTATTAAGGACATTAAAAAAGAAGTTGCAAGAGGAGAAAAGAGAAAGAAGAGAAAGAAGATGGTTGAGAAAAAGGGGTCGCATGATACGTCCAAGAAGAAAAGAGGCGAGGAAGATGAAGTTACATATGAGCCAAAGAGGATGAAAGCACGCACTGAAGAAGTTAAAGAAATGGGAGAAACAACCCCAAAAAGGAGTAAAAGGGAATATACAACCAGAATGGATGAAGTTACACCTGAAACTCCCAAGAAAAATAAGAAATTCGTTCCAAAGGTTAAAAAGAATAAGGATTCCAAGGCAGTAGGGACTCAAGATGAAGAGGCTACAAGTCAAATAGGAAGCTAATAAGCTTGAGAATTAGTAGATAGAAGCATCAAGCACGAAATGGGCTTCTTCAAAACAACGGATCCCATCCCTACATTCATTATAGAAAGAGTAGAATAGATGGGATTGAGGCAATTCCTTCATGGGGCTCTGGTTATTTTTCCTAGCATAGTATGAGAATTCTATGTGAGTGACCTAAATAAAGAAATCGACGAGGCTCTAATTAGAGGTCAACGCATATCATTTGAGGCACATCTGATTCAAAATACCAAACAATGACGATATGCCTGGCAATAAGATGATTTTTGACCCATCGGAGGAAGAAATGGCAGACGCCTTGAAGGTACTTACCAAGTTTGGCACCAATTGCATAGAGAACAAGTCTAGCCTCAAACAACTACTCAAAGGTGACTTAACGCCTGAGGCATCTACTTGGAATTACGTGGTCAAGAATAGGCTGATCCCTTCAATGCATGATGCTACCATTTCACAGGACGGAATCATGGCTGCCTATTGCTTCCTAAAAGGAGTTGAGCTGAATGTGGGAAATATCATCATCGAACAAGTTCGAGCAACTGTGGAAAAACCAAGAGGTTCGCTTTTCTTTCCTTGGATGATTGAAAATTTATGCCTCAATGCAGGATTACCTTTAGAAAAGGAAAGACAAGTGCCAACAAAGGGTATTATCAATAATTTAATCCTCTGTCGCCTACTGAAAGGATCACTAGCTCAACCTTCTTTAATCACCAAGGATGATGCGCCTAAATCTGTGAATAAGCCTGCAGTGAAAAAGGTACTCTCCAAGGAAGAAAAAGGAAAGTAGCCAGTAGCCTCTGAAGATAGCAAGCTTCCATCTCCTCCGCCCCTTTTTGAAAAAGAGTCCCAACCATTAACCACAACCAATCATCTCCTACCAAAACCAGACAAAAACGAAGCTGATCATCAGTTCCCACCACCCTTAAGTGAAGTTGGCCCTTCTGAACCCTACAAGACTAGAAATGTCCAATCAGATGTCTATGCGCCTCAAGGAATAGATGTTGATGCATACGCAACATTTTTTGAATTCTAAAAGAATCTTCCTAAAACCTTCAATGATTTCAGAGAAGTTGAAAAGGAACATTTTTAGTTGGCAGAGTTAAACCGATGGGCAGTCATTCGTCCAATGTTGAGATATCTGGAAGTGTTCGTATGAAGAGTGGATGCCTTCATGTGATACTCAGTGGAAAGGGACATGATTCTTACACATTTATGTCTAGAGCCCGTTAGTGTTTTTCCTAGAATACTAGAAGAGTTGAGGCACCCAATCACATTCCCTCCACCTAGTCCGCTTAGGAAATCTGAACCTAGAGCTGATGAACGTGAAAATAATCCATTGCCACCTCCTCATGAAGCTTAATCTCTTGTTTGTCAAATTTTGTTGCACTTAATTTTTTGTTTGCTTGACTTACCTTGTACTAATTTTATGAAAAGCAAAATGCAATAGTCATCATGATAGCACACTTTGTTTTTTTGTTTCATTTCTATTTATAACTCTGAATTAAGCCTGTTTAAGTACTAAATGTTCAAAACCTAAGCATAGGCATCTTTTGAGATGAATGTCGCTAAGTTTTTGTGGTCTCAGTTCAACGCCTATGATGATATCGTACACTCACTTATTTCATCTTTTTCTTTTTATTCCACTTTGACAACCTAGCCTCTAGGAGCATCTAATCCTTCTATATTATCATAATAGCAACTACTTTCATACTTAGTTTTTCTAGTTCCAACTCACCCGTATTTTAGCTTTCAGTCTCCAATATGAGTTCTTTGGCTACCATTCTGTCGATTAGTAGCCATAGTAAGTTTGGGGGGACCATCAATGGGGACATTGCTGATTTTAAGTTTTGGGGGGAAGATATCATCATGCAACGAAAGTTTGTAAAGCAAGTTATAGCCTTGTAAAGCATTGGGCGCATTACCCATAAAAAAAAATTGTTTTGTTACTCCTCTTTCAAGCAAACCTAAGTAACCATGGGCATTCATCACACCCATTGTTTGCCCTTGCATGAAAAGGAATGTAAGAAATGAGTATGCATAGACAACCTAGAATGGACCTTGCTCGTAGTTGGATACAAAACAACCACAAAAGGTGATTTTTCTTTTTAAAAAAAGGAAAATTGAGCCATGCTAAAATCCCTCAAAAAAAAAAATCTAGATGCAAAGAAAAGTATTGCAAGCTGAATGTCAAAGTGAGAGGAAAATTGGACAAAGAAAAAAAGGGCATAAGTATGGTATTAGTTGGGAAAAGAGAATATAGATGGATTCAATGACTTTCAAGAGGTTATAGAAGTAGGATAGAAAGAAAAAGAGCTAAGGGAGGTAAGAAAAGAAGTGTTGCTGAGGTACATGACTGAGCTGAATGCATAAAAAGATAGTAGGTATTCATTGGAAAAAAATTTATGTCTACTTTTGAATGTTTAGCATTACTTGAGGACGAGCAATGGTCTAAGTTTGGGAGTTTGATAACTTGTAGAAATACAAGTTATTTAAGCGTATTAAACATATCATATGCATCTAATTCAAATGTTATTGATGCGCTAAGGTTGATTATTCTCTTTATTTAATATAATCTTCATGACTGACATTTATAACTAAAAAGAATTATTTTGGAAGCATGGATCGTAAATTTCATTTATTTTCAAGAGAATTATGCGCAGAAGTTGGAGCAAAGCAAGAGGATGCGTTGAAGTAATAAGTGAAACCTCAAATGCGCAATGTTGGTGGAAGATTCAATCACCTACTTAGAACCTGTCACTTCAAAGAAATCATTGCTTGAGAAAAAGTTGTGAAGAGACTTAATGGCAATATGTTCAAAGCACATTGGACATCCATGCAATTGAATGGTGTGATGGACGCTAATTGGACCAAAAGAAAGAAAAGGAGATTCAACTTGGTCTGAATATGCATGGCTGATGTGACAAGGACGACGTGTCTTTTGACTATTTGACGAATTTAGCTATAAGTACTCGAAGACTCAAATCGAAAAAGAGTTTGGCTAGTAGAGAATTTCTTTAGGGAAGAAATAGAGAGAGTTAGTTACACCGATATGCAGCATTCAAGCAAAATTTCCATTGAAGCTGAAGCACGAGGATAACTCATTCTTCATTCTTTTCATCCCTTTGGTTCTCTTTGTCATTGTTGTATTAATACATCTAGTAGTTTTAGTACAATAGAATAGTAGCATTTGGTTGTTCTCCACACTTGTTTGAATTCTATTTATGAAACTTCGACTGTATTAATTTCTTTATGAGAAGTGTGTCATTTTCCTTCTATCTTTTAGTTGTTATAATTATGTTTTATCACATGAGTAGCTAAACCTCGTATGGCGATGGCTAAGGAAAATTTTAGTATGCTTTGACTCTTAAATACTTAATGAATGTTTGTAGTTAAGCCTTAGTTTTCTTGGGTGTATAAAACTCCTTAGTACTAATCTTTGTTTGGCCAGAGCCTAGAGAAGTGAAAGCATGTATTCATACTGAGAGGGTGACACATGTGAAAATGCCAAGAAAAACAAGAGTGAACATAATTCACAGAGTTGTCTTAGGAAAAAGATAATCATCTTGTAAGTTAATTGAATCGAAAGAGGTTAATCATTATGCTGAGCATAGGAATATGACTACATAAAGTACTTAACATTCTTCATGAAAGTGTAAGAATAAGTAGGTATTCATACTTCTAAGGAATTGATAGCAGTAATTTAGTGTTATATTTATGCCTAATTATTTACTAGTTTTGTGTTTAATTGTGAGCTTTTACGTGGATATTTTGTATATTTTAGGAATCCGAGCATTTTGGACTAAAATTGATGAATTTGGAGCTTCGGGTGAATTGTGGAGCTTAATTGGACTCAATTTGGAGCTAAGTTTGGAGAAGAGAGGCTTCACAAACATGTTTGGCCGTGAGAATGGCGTCTCAACGCATAAAAGAGCGCGTCGAGATGCTGTCCTGTGGCATCTCCATCTCCAAGCTAGAAGGGCATGTGCACAAAGAGTTCTGTTCGGGGCATTGTGACGCTGCCCTTAGTGTCTCAACGCTGAGGGTGAGCGCGTTAGTGAAGCGGTGCATTCGCACAGCATCTTGACGCTGTGAAGAGGTTTGGTATAAATTCATTGCTTTGAGTTCGGAATTTGAGAGACCAACTTAGGGTTTTTAGCCCAAACTTCGATTTCATACATTTTTTGAACATGTGGAGCTCGAATTAGAGGATTCGAGAGCGATTTTCGAGGTTTAGGATCACGGGAGTTAAGAATTCGATGCCAACATCTTAATTTTTGCTTTCGTTCTCTTTTTCATGTTTCTTAGGGCTAAAAGAATGGTAGTTCTGTATTGTTTTAGTATGTTGATTGGCTGATTTAATTAGTTTAGGGGTTAAGAGCACCTTTAGTGTTGAGATTATGGTGTAATTGAATTCTTTTGCCTTTAATTACTTGTTTAATTTCATTTAACTAAGTTGTTCTTAATGTTTCTCGATAATTGGCCATTAATGAGTCAATCACAGTCTTAAATTGAGTTCGATGGAGAGAATTTAGGATAGACCTAATTCAATTAACACCCTCAAACTGCCTAAGTGACATAGGATTAACAATTGACGGGTAGGCTTAATATGAGTGAGCTTAATCCTAATTAAGTAACCAATTAACTCTAAGGACACTTAGGTAAGCGATTAGTTAGCGTGTTCGAATAAGACCGACATGAGATTTTGACCAGTTAGCTCTAGGTCTATGAAATTGGCAAGATTAATTAAATCGTGTGTCAATTCCCATAATTGCAACCTAAATAGTACTCGATCCCCTAACTTCCCCTTAATTGTTGTCTCCAACCCTTTTATTCGCTTTCTAGCTAGATTTATTTTCTAAGCATTCCGTTTTCCTTAGTTATAGCCCTAAATAATTCCAGTCTTGATTAATTCGAATAATTAATTCACTAGAAAAAAGCTTCATCTTCATGTGGGATATGATACTCAGTACTCTTATGTCGTTTTATTATTACTTCGATTACGTGCGCTTGTGTGTAAAATAAAATCCTGATCAGGAATAACGACCAATATTCATTAATGATATTCATAGTCGTATTTACTAAAATGATTCTTAGCCATACCCTTTGACTTGCTACCATCACTGCGTTGAACCACTAATTTTTGGATTTTTGTACTTTACATCTTTAAAGTCCCTGAGGATATCGACCTCAGAATATTCACCGAGTACTACTTGCTTATGTGGGTTTATACTTCGACTTTGAGTAAGAGTGACACTAACTGCATATGACACATATTTGAGCGCATTTTATTGTTCATAACTGGTGCAAATCCATGCAGTTCTTAAACATATTGAATCCCAACCAAATTATTCTATACATAACCGAAACACGATAGCCCCCTTCCAAGGGACCTGTGCCGGATCCACAGTTGAGGACGCTTTTTCAGACTACAATTCAGACACCGAGGGTGCCAGATTCTCAAGCTAGGCTATTTCCGATTCGCTCGTAGTTACTAGGAGAATCCTTGTAAGTTTATTTTCCTCTGCTTATTGATATGCTTAATCTCAGCGGGTAATCCCGCTTGACCTGGGGTGGCATCAAGAGCATCGTCTTTGGGGACGACGTTCAGAGGGTTAGCATAGGAGTCCTTGCTCGCTCGTTTGTAGGGAGGAGGTGTGTGGGTTGAGGTCACGACACGGTACTGAGGTTGGATCAACTACCATAGTGTCACGACGTCAGGTGCCGAGGACTCGAATTTAATTTTCTTTGCTAATAATAAGCTGAAAATAGGTTTAATTTGGTTTGTACAATTGTATTCAAATGCTAAAATTTTTTGCAAATGCTTTTTTGGAGGGTTTACAAATATCTGTAAAGAAGTATTTCTGAAGGCTTTAAAATCTTTGAAAATAGCATTATAAGCCGTTAAAAATAACAAAAACCTTCGACAAAGATAATTGGCAATAAATAATTGTCAATAAATAATTTGACAATTTTTGAAGACATGTGACTTTTGAAAAATAATAATTTTTGAATGTTAATGTTCCTTTGAAAAATGCTTTTGCAACGGGATCTATTTCGATACTTTTTGAAGGTTTTGTTAACCTACGAAAAAGGATTTATCAAAGGTTTGTTTAATGTTTTTTCAAAGGTTGTGATAACGAACATCTAGATAAAATAAATCTATTCTATGTGTTCAAAACCAATAATAAGTAGGCTAAGTGCTCCACAAGTGCAGGGAATTTCAAGAAAAATTTAATCCTATTTGAATCCTACTCATGCTCTCATATTTCACAAAAATTACAAAAATTACACTATTTAGAACACATCACATGTTATCCTCATCACACAGAATGTAGCAGAGTCATCATATTCACAAAAAAATTTCAATTAGCTTTGATCAACTGAACAACTGAGCATTCCCCCAAACTTAAAGTATACATTGTCCTCAATGTATAAACTACCCAAATAATTAAGCATGCAAAGAGACAATTATAAAGGTAAAAGGAGAATGATACTGCCCTGGAGTGCGAGAGAATCCTGGGGTGCAATGTGAAAAAATTTGAATCTCGAGCTCCTAGAACAATCAACCAATGGGAATATGAGATCAACATACAACAACTAAAAGAAAAACAGAAAAGACAGGCAATAATAGGAAACTAAAGAAAAGAAGGCTTAGGTTGCATCCTACGAAGCGCTTATTTAACATCTTTAGCTAGACGGGGCTCATGTGGGCTCTCAAGGTGCATAGAAATTCTTCTATTTCTTCAGGCCCTTCTTCCTAAAATCAACAAAACACACCAAAGCTAGTAGAAACACTAGCTTCTCATGGGCTCTTGAAACATACATATTTTTTGTATTTTTCAATAAGAAAAACATAAAAGGAGAAAGATCAAAACAAATTTGACACAGATTCGTGAGAACAAGAAAAAGAACACTCATGATAAAGAGATGAATCAGGAGATAAAACATACAAAGACCGTTCAGCCTCAAACTCTACCTCCTGAACAACCTTTTCTACTAAAGGTTCATCATCTTTTTCTTCCTCAATGACTCGATCCTGGTGTGTTCCTAGACTCTCCAACTCTTTCCTATTTTCTATAAAGCTCACCCTGAATTCTCAAACTCAATGGTGTCGAAAGAATTAGGCTCCTGAAAGGCTATCAGTGAATCAGTGAATCAGTGATCAAGCGACTCATTGGACATCCTATGGAAGTGGATCCCACTTCACTAACCTCCCCTTTGGCTTGGAGTCTCTCACACAACTGTGCTAAATGCAAACTATTAGCTCTAGACTCCTCAATAAAATCTTGAAATATGCTCTCTAATGGGGAGTTTTCTGCTAATGTGGTATAACTAGAAAAGGAAAAACTGGAAGATGGTTTTGGTTCTTCGGACTCAAATTCCTTAAAGGGCCGTACAAATCTATCAGAAGCCATTTAAAAATAATAAAATAACCAAGCACAGGCTCAAAAACACACTAGATAATCCACACAACAAGAAACAATGGACCGAGACACAAAGCAGAAATAAAAACAAGACAAATAAAGGAAAAAATAAAACCTCTAAATTTAAACCAAGTAATTTCTTCACAATATTAAACAAATTAAACTAATCCTTGGCAATGCCACCAAACACTTGATGTGTACTTTTGCACTAACCGCAAGTATACGGGTCTAGTAATAAAAATGGTAAGTTTTTATCGAATATCGTCTCTAGATTGGAATTGTTAATTTGTTTAAGTATCGCGAATACTCTCACTTTAGCTTTAACTAGAGAATAGAAATGAAAGGAACAGATAGAACAAAGCTAAAAAACAGAAAATAAAAGTATAAAATAAATGGGAGACTCAAACCTATGGGATAAACTTGGGAATAGGATCAATTATTCAATTAAACAAACAATTACAACTAAATCAACAATGAACTTATAAATCTAAAAGCTCTAAAGGCATGGTATCTCCTGTCAGTCTCCACCAATCTCAAGTACTAGTTAACTAACCTAGGTGTCCCTAGTGCTAGCTAATTCATACAAGGCATTAAGACTCTTCATTACAAACCTATATTAAATAATTATTAACAATGTTGTTGATAGCACACAAAATAGTACTATTTATAGGCTTAGATTTAAGTTAGTTTATGTTACTTTTTAGTGGACTTTGATGTTTTTATCTTATGATTTGTAAAATTTGAGCATTTGGAGCCAGACTAATAATTTGGAGCTGTTTGTAGACAAAAAGGAGCTTAAAGGAGAGCTTTTGAGCTAAAAAGATAAAGAGAAGAATTACACATGCAAAGAGACCTAAGAGCATAGCATTGCAACACTATATATAGTGTTGCAACTCCATATGTGCAGCCCTCTAAACCCAAAAGTCTGCATACATAGCGTTACAACGCTGCAGGATAGCATTGCAATGCCAGATTAAAAAAAATTCCTTTTTTATTCGACTCGAAGAGACAGAATTGCAACACTTCCCCTAGCGTTGCAATGCTGTCTCGACACTATAAAAGGAAAAGTTTATTTCGTGTAATGAGAGCCATTTTTTAGAGAGAAATACCTAATTTCGATGGGAGCACTGTTTTGGGACCTCGAGGGCATTGGTGAGAGCTAAGGAGGAGACTTGAAGCTCGAGTGTTGGCATGCGGTTAACAATTTTCTCTATTTTTTCCCTTATTTTGTTTTTGATGTTTTTTGGATTTTATGAGCTGAATTTCATGTAATTATGAGTATTTAGACTCCTAGAAATTTGCATTGTTAGACTTGTTTTGATTTCAAATTGCAGTATATCGTAATGAGGATTTATGCATCATGTGTGTTTTGTTTAAGCTTTTGGTTGTGGTTTATATTTGTTAAATTAAGTTTAGCTTGAGAAAGTAAACTTAGTTTTAGAACATGGATGCATGATTAATAATAATCTATTGCATGAGAATGAATAGGTCATTGTTAGAAGCCATTAAAAGAATAACATTAATACCATGCTTAGTTGTAGAAATAGATCAAGAGGTTGATTTATATCTATGCATGAGTTTGTTTGAGCTTGAGAGAGTCAAACAGATAATCTAGTTATTCTTGGCTTATGTTCGCTACATGTTAATACAATTTCTTAATCAATTCAAGTTGCTCTTCATGTTAATTATCTCCAATCTTCTATCTAAATGGACTTCAAGCTTGTAAATAATAGTTTAGTTTACTTTCGTTTCTCTATGAGTTAGGTTCTCTAGATAAAATCAGGTGTGAGTAACTATGATACATAATTAATCTTAGAAACTCAATCCCTGTGATTGACTCTGGCCACTATTACTGCAAATTTTAGAGGTTCGATTTATAAATATATTTGATAGAGCCTTCGACAAGCTCTTTATCAAATTGGTGACGTTGCAGGGGATTGACATATTCTAGTTTAATTTATGTCATGGTGAGAGTTCTTGATTTTAATTTAGAGTATAAATAGTATATATTGGTATAGTTTCCTTCTTTTTGCTTTCTTGTATAGTTGTTTTGCTTGTGTAGTTGTTTAGTTTTCTTCTTTTTGTTGTTGTATTTCTCTTGTTTTAGTTTTTTTCTCTTTTTGTTCTTCTTGTTGTATTTTAGTAGCTTAGTTTTCTCTTTTGTTTGAGTTTCTTGTATAGCTCTTTTCTTTGTTGTTTCTTTTTGTCTTTAGTATTTGTCCTTTATTTGCTCTTTACTTTGGTTCGGATTCATTCTTAATCATTTGTTATTGAATAAGGACCAATTGGAGTGAGTGCTTACAAAGGATTGCAGTGCGGGCTCGAACTCAATTTGATCTACCACATGAGCCTCATCTAACTAAAGACGTTAAAGAAAACACTTCTTGGGAAGCAACCTAAGTTTTCTTTCTCTTGATTCTTCTTTTTTTATTTTTTTCTTTCCTAGTATAGGTTGTTTAGAGTGCCAATTAAATCTTGTTTCCATTTTACAGAACCTTGATCGTGTTGGTGCTCTCATCGTCCCATCTCAAGAATCTCTCATGGATGAGTTTATCCCTATTATCAGGCCACTATTGTTCACTCATTCTTTATCTTTGTCCTTGGATACTTTAATTTTCTTCTTACGATGAGGGCAATGTAAATTTCAAGTTTGGGGGTGAGCAAAACTACTTTGTAGTCCTGATTTTCAGCATTAATTTTTTTCGATCTTTGAGCATGTTTAGAATGAAATTTTTTGCATGATGACTGATTAAAATAGCTTAGGAAGTAATCCAAATGATTCTCTTTTTCTTTTTTTTTTTTTTTTTGGCAATAGAATGAATTCTGAAAGCATGCCTTGCATTGAGTATATTTGAATTTTGTCTTAAATTTCCTTGCACCACATTGATCACATAACCGACTATCCATCATGTTCAAATGTTTAGGATAACTTTATTAAATCTAGAGGTTGTTGTCACCCCAATAGGCTTAAGAACTGATTAAAAGTTGAACTGCATGAAGGTTTGTGATTGAAATCTATTGAATGAAGAAAGAAAAACAAAAAAAATTGTTCTATTTGATTTTTTTGCATGTTGAAAGAAAATTAAGGTATGTTTTTATCAATTTTTGTGCTTAAAGTGTGAGGATCAAAAAAACTACATCCATTGTGATCAATTACGCCATCCATTGAACAAGTGCTCTAGATAAGAGTCCCTATAGTGAAAGTGTGAAAGCTAGGGTCTCAAGAAGAAATAAAAAGTCAAGTTTGGGGGTTGGTAACCCCAGTGAAAAACAATTATGTTTAATTAGATTGCTGACTTTAGTGTGGGGAGACTAGAGATTCGAACTTAGGGCCAATGTAGGGAAAAAACGAATAAAGGACTCTATAAAGTTATCTAAAGCTAGTAGAAACTGATAGAAAGAAGGTTACACACACACACAGAAGGAAAGAAACAGCTAAAATTTAAATTCTTTGATGAAGGGGTGTGCCAAGGTTTTCTTTTATTGTTTTGTGTTTATTTAGATTGATGAGGCTGGACTAACTATTCTTGCATTCAAATTTCAGAATAGTATCCTGCTCTGTTTTGGTCGAGGACTAGCAAAAATCTAATTTTGGGGGTGTTTGATAGCACACAAAAGAGTGCCATTTTTAGGCTTAGATTTAAGTTAGTTTGTGCTATTTGTTATTGGACTTTGATGCTCTTATCTTATGATTTGCATAATCGAGCATTTGTAACCAAACTAATGATTTGGTGCGGTTTGTAGACAAAATGGAGCATAAAGGAGAGCTTTTGTGCTAAAGAGATAAAGAGAAGAATTACACAAGCAAAGAGACCCAAGAGCATAGCAATGCAATGTCATACGTGCATCCTGATAACGCTCATTTATGAGGGTTATTTGGCTCTAAAAACTAAGCTATTTGCTTAAAAAGCGAGTGTTTAATGTTATAATTCATGTCATTTAGGGAAAATTTAAGTAAAAACAAGTTTTGCATGTGTCTGAAGTCTTGATTTGGTAAAAATAAGTTTTTAGGTGTATTTAGAGTCATTTTTGTAAAGAAAGTGTTAATTTTTGTTGGTTTTGTGTAGAGACTGAAAAAAGACTCAATTGTGCCCACATTTTGGCTGTAATTGAGGCAAAAGAAAGATGGTGCAAGAGATATACGACCAGGATGTGCCAGCAATTGAGAGCAGAAGCCAAATTCCAAATGTTGCAGGAAGAACTTAAAATGCGCCCAATTATGCAGCCACATTTAGGCCATTTTGACAACATCACAATTGTGCTCAACTATGCGGCCGCATTTGGACCTTTTTGGCAGATTCTCCCAGATTTGCGAAATTTGAAGATAAAATCAGATAAAATCAAATATTCTCAATCAAATCTCCGAGGATCAAAGGATATGATCGGTCAAGCCTCTCCACACTGATCTCAGTAGCAAACCCTAGGCCTTGAGGTCTATAAAAGGTGACTCAAGCTTCAGTTTCAAGGGAGCTCGGATTTCTATCTTCTTCACAAAATTCTGTAGTTTTCTTTTCTTTTTAGTCGCCATACCGAGTCTCCCCCAAGTTCTGTTCATACTTCATTCAGACACGAACTTCGAAAGAAGGGAATGTAAGTACTTGTTCTCCTCGAAAGAGGTTGAACAAAGTCAGAAAGAAGGAACAAACTTCGGGTTCTTTATTGCTTTCATTTAAGTTTTGTACGTTCTGTTTTTCTTTAAAGTTTTGTTGCTATTTTATTCTTCCATCAAGTTGTAAGTTTCCGTTTTATCTATTAAATTTCAATTCTTTAAGTTATACTTCAAGTTTTGTTTCAAGTTATTATTGTTTCAATTCTGCACTTTTAATTCAATGAAGTTTAACTTTTATCAATCAAGTTTTCTTTTTATTTTTTGCACTTTAGTTTTCTTTTCAATGAGTAGCTAAACTCCTTGGAGGGGATTCAATGAAGTGGATACCCTAAAAAGGAGATAAGCCCCACCATGTTATTCTAGTAATTCTGCTTAACATTTAGCATCGTTTTCTTTTATCGAATTTAAGTTTCATTGTTAGCTTAAACTGACCACTTGAGTTAGCATAGTTTGTGTGAGATTCAATATTGAAAGGGTTGGATCGAGCACACGTTTTCATAAAAGCAATCTAGGAGAAGAGTCTAGACATAGAACTTCGCTTTTTGTACCTAGACATAGGATAAAAACCTTTAGAATTATTGAGTTGTGCTCCTTATTTATCTAAGTTAAAATTAGCCATAGACATATGTGTTTAATTGCTTAGTCTCCTAAAAGCACTTAGAAAAGGGCTGAATAGGTGTTGAACTCGATTTATGGTGTTAAGTGTTGGTTAGGGTAGGTTGTGAGCGCATTTCAGTAGCATTTTTTCTGAATCGCACAGAACTCGAAAGAGGCAGTATGCGGGTGCAAAAGGAAGAATCTCTGAAATTGTCGGACCTAGTTAAGCAAGTTTGCGGGCGCATGGTGGATGCAATTCCTCAGGGTTGAAACAGATCTGAACCCCCTGCTTCTCATTACTATCTGTTCTTTTAGTTTCTTTTATTTTCATTGCATATAACCCCCAAAAATATCTTATTTAATTGGTTACCTTCGGTTGCAACTTGAAAGTACTTGTGTTGTTAATTGAAAATCTCTTTGTTAACCGCTCCCTTGGGTTCGATACTTGGAATACTTCCATATATTAGTTGTTGGACAGCGTGCAATTGCGCTTGCTTTTGGCGTATAGCAGACGCCTCACCACAACCCTCCAAACCAAGAAGCCTGCATACAGAGTGTTGCAATGCTACATGATAGTGTTGCAATGCCATATTCAAAAAAAATTCCTTCTTTATTTAAATTGAAGAATACTGGTGAGAGCTAAGGAGAAGACTAGAAGCTCGAGATCGCGAGACATCACACGGGAACAAGTGTTGCCACGCGGTTACCATTTTTCTCTCTTTTTTTCCTTACTTTGTTTTTGTTATTTTTAGGATTTTATGAACTGAATTTGATGTAGTTATGAGTAGTTAGACTCTTGGTGATTTGTATTGTTGGACTTGTTTTGATTTTGAATTGTAGTATATCGTAACGAGAATTTATGCATCTTATGTGTTTTGTTTAAGCTTTTGGTTGTGGCTTATATTTGTTAAATTGAGTTTAGCTTGAGAAAGTAAACTTAGTTTTAGAACATGGATGCATGATTAATAATAATCTATTGCATGAGAATGAATAGGTCATTGTTAGAAACCATTAAAAGAATACCATTAATACCATGCTTAGTTGTAGAAATAAACTGAGAGGTTGATGAGTTTGTTTGAGCTTGAGAGAGTCAAACAGATAATCTAGTTATTCTTGGCTTATGTTCGGTACATGTTAATACCATTTCTTAATCAATTCAAGTTGCACTTCATGTTAATTATCTCCAACCTTCTCTCTAAATGGACTTCAAGCTTGTAAATAATAATTTAGTTTACTTTCGTTTCTCTCTGAGTTAGGTTCTTTAGATAAAATCAGGTGTGAGTAACTATGATACTTAATTAATCTAAGAAACTCAATTCTTGTGATCGACCCTGACCACTATTAATGCCAATTTTGGAGGTCCGACTTATAAATATATTTGATAGAGCCTTCGATAAACTCTTTATCAGCTGTCACTTAGGTAATTAACTAACAGTCGTGCATTTGGTTCTCGCCTAAGCTTCTTTTCGTCGAGTTTCCACTAAGAAAACAAATTAATTAAACAATGATGACTTAATTAATCTTCATCACCGACTACAATTAATTAACTAATAATCCCGCTGTCACTTAGGTAGCTAATTAATTGCACATTAAGCTAAACTAAGTTTCTTCTATCGAGCTCAACTTAGATATACCTCAATTAATTAAAGAACATTATTTAAAAGCATTAAGCACTAAATAAACAAATGATTTAAAGCCACAATAGTCATACACATCTATAAATCAAGCAATTAATCCCAAACATCCAACAATTAAGCATAATCCTAATTAATAAATAAAATCCAAGTAATTAAGAATAAAGATACACAAAATCAATCAATTCAGCCCCTAAGTCCCTAATTTATAGCGTCTACATTAGCTAAAAGTAAAGGAAAAGAAAGAGAAATGCAAACGGAAGGTCGATCCCACGTTCCCATCGTGATCTTCTTGGTCCTCGAGCTTCGGATCTTCAACCCCATTCAATTCTACTCACAAATGCTCCCCAAAGCCCTCAAGAATAGCTTGGAATCGAGATTAAAGCTCAAACCGGCCTCTGTTTGCTCGAAGAGAATGTAAAGTATTTATACCATCTATCGAAGCAACATTGAGACGCAAGGGACAGTGTCTTGACGTTGCACCAAGTGATGTAGCTCTCCATTTGCGTGCGCCTCCAGCGTCAAGACGCTGAAGGAAACGTTTACACACTCCGGACGAACTTCTCCTCATGCGTGCATTTGAGCATCGAGGTGCCACAAGACAGCATCTCAATTCTTGCTCTAGGGTTTTGCACTCCAAATGTGGCGTAAGGTCTAGACACTATCCTCTCGGTTTCTTTTTCCAAATTCTACTTATGCCCTTCTTGGATCTTTAAAATGTTTCAAATGAGGTGCAAAATCACCAATAACCCTCGAACACTTGGTTTTGCTTCTCAATCTCGGTTTCTACAAAATCAAGAGAAAAAGGCATAAAAGCTCACAAATTGATCACAACAAAACTAGCATAAATAATAGGTTATAAAATAACATAATTGCATTGCCACCATCCTGGGTTCTTCTTATTCAAATAAAGATTCAACCAACTCTAACTTTCTTGCTGCCTACATAAAATAAAGAGTCAGGGTGATAAGGACAATTCTCAAATGAACGACTTCCTTTACAATAAGCAAGGAAATAGAATAAGCTAGCTTAAATGGACAATGTCCAAAAAAAATGATTCTCGCCACAATCAACACAAAAGATATAAAGGGAAGTTAGAATATTAATTCTCATAGTTAATCTCTCAAGAATATTGGTCATTTCTGTCATTTGTCCTTCAACGCTACAATGATGTCTACTTCCACCCTGTGGATTAACTTGTGTGATCAAACCTTACTATTGTGCATTTTTTTTTACTTTCTTCCAATTGTTAGCTTTACGAGCTTCAATCATATGACTATATATTTTGATGATAAAAAACCTATTAATTACTAATTATTTTAGTGTTTTTCAGTGTCCAAAGTGTAGAGCTCGAAAAGACGATTCCAACGCATTTTGAATCGCTCAAATCAGACTTCAAACGAGAAAGTTATGACCAAAAGTAGATTGAGAAAAACTGCTATTTAGCAATGACGTGGATGAATAATATTGCGACACGTGGCATTTTTAAATAGCCGTTAGAGGCATTTTAAAATTATTTTTTAATCATTCTTTTGTCATTTTCCTCCCAAATTTCCTCCACCCTTGATCCATCTTAACCTAGATCTAATGGATCAAACTTATTCCTTACAACTCCATTTAAACATCATTTTCTTTCTCATTTCATAACTCTCATCCCCAAAAATTGCTGAAATTTTCTCTCAAACATTCTCCATTGTTGATCGTTCTTCAAAGCTTCATCATTTTCTATTTTTCTTGCGAGAGAATTTTATATGAGAGATTAGATTGTTCCTTTTGAGCTAAAACTTGTAAACCTACTATTTGTGAGAGTTCTTTGTGGGTCTTTAAATTATTTCACTATTTCAATTGGGTTTTGTATTAAGGTGTGGGTACACCTTGGGATTTTGAGTGAGCGGTTTAATCCTGAACCCGAAAAAGGATTTGTAGTGGTTTGATCCTGCACCCCGGTAAAAGGATCGTAGTAGTTTGATCCTGCCCGTTAAAAGGATCGATATAGGTTGGATCCTGAACCTGCAAAAGGATCAGTTGGGGGTTGACTCTTGAACCCTTAAAAAGAGTGTCAATCGGTTTGGTTCTCACCTGTAAGAGGACCATCGCAATAAAATACCCAAGAAGGAGTCTTGGAGAGTGGAGTAGGGATTTCCGAACCACTATAAAAATTTTCGGTGTTATCTCCTCCTCTCTATTTTTTTAAATTTTCGTTGCTTAATATTTTGTGAGTAGATTGCATGTTTAGGAAAATTGTTCTATATTTCTAGAATTTTTAGGGTGTTCATTTTGATTAGTTTGAATTACATTATTTTAGTTTAATTCTTTAAAAAAAAGTTTTAATTTTTTTTAAGCAACCCTATTCACCCCCCTCTAGTGTTTCCATACGATCCTACAATTGGTATCAGAGCCAGTAGCTCGTTTTTTGTTTCAAAAAGTATTTGGGAAAATTGTTTTCTTTTATTTCAAAAACTGTTTTTTTCTTATTTTTATTAAATCTGAAAATTTCAGTTTTTGAGCAAAAAGTTTGAAAATTTGCATTTTAAAAGCCATCTTCACTAGAATTTTTTTTTTATTTGAAACCGATCTTTGAAATTTTTTTTTCTTCAATTTTTACACGCTGAATTCTTTTTGTCTAGAAAAAACTTTTTGAAAATTATTTTTTCCTTGAAATTCAAATTTTGAAAAAGTGTGTTGTTTGGAACGAAATTTTCAAAAATTATATTCCTTAAATTTATTTTCAAAATTACCTTTCTTGAAAACTTAATTGTTTGAGCTTATGGCAAACATTAGAGTTAATCATGATTTGATTGAACCTCCATCTTGTATTTCTAATGATTTTCTTTATGTGAAGGAAATTTCTAAAACTAGAAATCAAGAAAATTGTCAAAAATTGATGAAAGAAGATTTTCAGTTATCACATTGGTGTTTGATGGCTCACACCGACAACGAAAGTGACGACGAAGAGGTAAGTAGCGAAAATCCCTCTTATGATGAGCTTATGGATGCCTATAATGAAATTAAGCATGAATTTGAAAAAGTAGGCTCTAAATATTTGTCTCTTAAAAAGAAGAGTTCTAAATTAGCTTATGAAAATAATGAGTTGTTGCATGAGCTTAGTAGTGTGAAGGAAGACCATGAGAAAATTAATTCCTCATTTTTAGAATTGAAAAATGACTTGAATGCTTTAATTGTTGAAAATAAGTCATTAGTTGAGGAAAATGCTTGCTTGAAATTAAATACCAATAATGTTGTGAAACATGATGATGTTGAGTATTCATGTGATCAAGATAAATGTGCTATGTTAGATAAGATTAAATTTCTTGAGCATGATATCTCTGAATTACATGAACTTGTTAAAACTCTAAGAGAAAAAGAGTTAAATCTTAGAGCTTAATTGTGCCAAAGAGTTTATTAAGAAATTGACAATAGGTGCACAAAAATTAGATAAAATTATTGAAATG
The DNA here is from genome assembly GCA_033996785.1 of Trichosanthes truncata. Lineage (NCBI taxonomy): Eukaryota > Viridiplantae > Streptophyta > Magnoliopsida > Cucurbitales > Cucurbitaceae > Trichosanthes > Trichosanthes truncata. The sequence goes on along the minus strand of MU867260.1, from coordinate 7,278,046 downwards.
GGCAAACCATTAAATGAAAAAAGAGGTCTTGATTATATTGATGAGAGTGTTACTCCATCTAGTTCCAAAACTATTTTTGTTAAATCATCTTCTATGTCTAATGATGTTTTGCCTAATGATTTACCAAAATGTGATGTGCATAAGCATGATGTACCAAAAATTGTACATAAGCATGGTGTACCAAAATTTGTGAAAAATCATTTTCATGCTAAGTCTAATTTTGTGCATAATGCTAGATTTGTGCATAATGCAAAATTTGTGCCTACATGTCATTATTGTGGAGTAAAAGGTCATATTAGACCAAATTGCTATAAATTGAACAATGTTCTTAATGGTTATGGAAAGAAAAATGTTTCTTATAAAGAAAATTTCCAAAATACTTATAGAAGGAACACTTATGTGAAAAAGAACATGCATAGATATTATGTGAATGAAAAATTTATGCATAATATTTCTTGTTTCTCTTGTGGAAAATTTGGTCATAAATCAAATTCATGTTATAATTTGCCTAAACCAAATAGTATGAATGTTATGAATGTTAGAACTAAAAAGAAATGGATTCCAAAGATTGAGACTAACATATGTGGACCCAAATAAGTATGGGGTACCAAAGATTACTTACTAATGTATTTTGTTGGTGTGCTCCAAAAGTCAAATTTCAAAGGATTGATTTAGCTCCAAATGAAAATTATTCAAAATTCAAATACAATATTTATAGCTCTCCAAGTGCTTCAAAAGGAAATATCTATATTTGGTAACTTTATCTTTTAGATGGTTATTGAGTTAATTTGAAATATCTTGTAATATTATTTTTAAATTAATTTGAATTTAAATTTGTCATTCTTGGATTGTTTTATTAGAAAGGTTTTATATTTGGAATTTGAATTTTATATTATCTTTGAAGTTTGAGTGTTTGAATGGTAAGTTATAATAATACTATGATATTTTGTGGAATTGAAATATGTCTACGATTCTCTTATTAATGCTTTTTTGAACCAATTAAATTATTGATTTTTTTGAAAATTTTTCTATTATTGAATTGTAATTTAACTTACTATATTGATTCTGAGTATTTTTGAATTGATGATTGAACTTGATTGATTATTAGATTAAATGTCCATGAGATATTTATGAATATTTAGTTTGACATTTATCTTTATTGTTTGTCTATTTATAGACTACATAATTATGTGCTCTTGAGAAATTTGAGATTGATTAATTTAAAATTTATGTGTAATCCCTATTGCTTTGTTATTTGTTTTATAGAAGTACATGTCATAGAATTTTTTTGAAAATCTATTTTTGGCATATTATGTGTTACTGTTTTTTTTATTATTTGTAATTTAATTTTGTCCAATATAATTGATATTTTGAGTATTTGATTTTTTTTTTTTGTTTCCATGTTGGCTTTCAAAATTGAATCTTTGATGATTTAAATTGTTTTTGGAAACTTTTGTGGATTCCTTTATTGTTTGATTATGATTAATTCTTGTCATTAATTTGTGAAAGAAGTTGTTTGAAATATTCTTTTTAAACTATCTCACTTTGATACTTTGTTGTTTGAGTTTCACTCTTACAATTGGTATTAAGTTTTGTTTGTTTAAAAATAGTGTTTAAATGCTTTATGAACTTAAATGTCTATTCCTTGATTAAAGCATTATGTTTTGATTATTTATGTTATTATGAGACATGGAAAAGAGTTGTCAAATCCTTTTTAATAGGGAAAGTTCTTTAATTTACTTATCTTTTCTTAAATCCTATTGGTTTTGAAATTGAATTTAATTTTTTTTCTTAAATGAAATTTGTTTTGTTTGTATTGATTATTGATATGTTTCATTTATTGATAACTTTTTCCTTTTATGAACAAAATTGCTTTGATTATGATTGTTAATTAATATCTTATTTTGTCTCTCATAGTGATATCCTGTTAATTTTTTTTTTGTATAATATATCTTTGTATGAAACAAATTTGATTTATATATATTGATTTTACCCTCATCAATTGGTATGTGGTGTGAAATTCTTTGGATGTTAAATGTTTAAATATTTTTTTAATTGGTATCTCATAGTGCTTAAATGTTTGAAATCTGTATTTATGAGATTGAATGTGTTATTAATACATTGATTTAAATTCTATGTTTGGTATGTTTTAAATTGATATGCTCTATTGAAATCTCTTATCTCGTGCCCCACTTATTGTGGTTAATTGAGCAATTGAAAAAGCAATTAGAATTTAAATTCTTCTTTATGTTGCCTTATGAAACTCCATGAAAAAAAATATCCTTTTTTAGAGTATGCTTATTTTTAGGGGGAGCAAATGCCTCTTAAAATGATTTTTTTTTTCTTAATTGTGAAAGTTTTATCTTGGGATATTTGTGATTGATTATGATTTAGTGGCTTATATAATTATATTTATTATGAAAATTATATTGATGATTGAATAACTAATTGGTGTTTGTTGTTCTCTCTTTGTAATATTTATTATGTCTCATATATTTAAGGGGAGTACTTATTTATTTGTCTATTTATTATACGATTCACATGTTTAGGGGGAGCTATATATTTTCTTGTGAAAATATCATGATTGCTTATATATCCTTGTTGGAGTAATGTTAATTGATTTATTGAGATAAATTACTATTACTTCGAAATTGGGATTATGTGCTTTGATGCCTTTATTGATTCTATTGTGTTATTGAGTTTATTATATTTCTTGATTATTTTTGCTCAAAATGATTGGCTTCATTTATTAGGAGAGCTTAAATGAACTTATTATTATTAGTTAACTTGATTATTACTTTGAGGAGGAGTTTTATCTTTTAATGACTATTATTATTACTTTTAAGGGGGAGCTTGATTATGTTTTTAATTGTTATCTTTTGATGATAACAAAAGGGGGAGAATTTAGTTAGAAAAATATATGTGATATTTAGTTATTAAATATGATGTTTACTAATTGAACACTTTTGATATTGTTATTCATCTACCTTGAGAATATTTTTCTTGAGTAGTTTGTCATCATCAAAAAGGGGGAGATTGTTAGCTTTACGAGCTTCAATCATATGACTATATATTTTGATGATAACAAACCTATTAATTAATAATTATTTTAGTGTTTTAAAGTATCCACAGTGTAGAGCTCGAAAAGACGATTACAACGCATTTGATCGCTCAAATCAAACTTCAAACGAGAAAGTTATGACCAAAAGAAGATTGAGAAAAACTGCTATTTAGCAATGACGTGGATGAATAATATTGCGACACGTGGCATTTTTAAATAGCCATCAGAGGCATTTTAAAATTATTTTTTAATCATTATTTTGTCATTTTCCTCCCAAATTTCCTCCACCCTTGATCCATCTTAACCTAGATCTAATGGATCAAACTTATTCCTTACAACTCCATTTAAACATCATTTTCTTTCTCATTTCATAACTCTCATCCCCAAAAATTGCTGAAATTTTCTCTCAAACATTCTCCATTGTTGATCGTTCTTCAAAGCTTCATCATTTTCTATTTTTCTTGCGAGAGAATTTTATATGAGAGATTAGATTGTTCCTTTTAAGCTAAAACTTGTAAACCTACTCTTTGTGAGAGTTTCTTTGTGGGTCTTTAAATTATTTCACTATTTCAATTGGGTTTTGTATTAAGGTGTGGGTACACCTTGGGATTTTGAGTGAGCGGTTAATCCTGAACCGGAAAAAGGATTTGTAGTGGTTTGATCCTGCACCCGGTAAAAGGATCGTAGTGGTTTGATCCTGAACCCGTTAAAAGGATCGATATAGGTTGGATCCTGAACCTGCAAAAGGATCAGTTGGGGGTTGATTCTTGAACACTTAAAAAGAGTGCCAATCGGTTTGGTTCTCGCCTGTAAGAGGACCATTGCAATAAAATACCCAAGAAGGAGTCTTGGGGAGTGGAGCAGAGATTTCCTAACCACTATAAAAATTTTCGATGTTATCTCTCCCTCTCTATTCTTTTAAATTTTCGTTGCTTAATATTTTTGTGAGTAGATTGCATGTTTAGGAAAATTGTTCTATATTTCTAGAATTTTTAGGGTGTTCATTTTGATTAGTTTGGATTACATTATTTTAGTTTAATTCTTTAAAAAAAAGTTTTAATTTTTTTTAAGCAACCCTATTCACCCCTTCTAGTGTTGCCATACGATCCTACACCAATGACGAAAAGTTTGTTCTATCTAAGGGTCTAGTTCCTAAAGGAAATGCCCTTTACTCATGTACTTACCTCAACCAGCAAGAAAAATGCAAACCAAAGTCAAATTCCTTAAGATAGGAAAATGTGGTGGCAATTCTAACGTTATTTTATAAAACTTGAATTTTTTACAAAAACAATCCCAGACAACGCTGCCAAAAACTTGATGGATGCTAAAATGAATGTAGAGTTTTGAAAAAATAGTTAAAAAGTATTTTCAACCCTAGCGCAAGTATACACTGTCCACAAGTAGTATAAAATGGATAAAGACCAAGTATCGATCCCACAGGGACTGTTAACAAAATTTCAGGTTATCAAAGTGCTTTTTATGCAACCAAAGGTACCAACAACATAAGCAAAGATGTTAATAGTAATTTGACTTGAAACAATAACGAAAAGTATGGGAATTCAGTTAAGTGTCAACCCTAGGAAACTTTGCTAAAACATTGCGACAAGTAGTATAAAATGGATAAAGACCAAGTATCGATCCCACAGGGACTGTTAACAAAATTTCAGGTTATCAAAGTGCTTTTTATGCAACCAAAGGTACCAACAACATAAGCAAAGATGTTAATAGTAATTTGACTTGAAACAATAACGAAAAGTATGGGAATTCAGTTAAGTGTCAACCCTAGGAAACTTTGCTAAAACATTGCGACCAGATAATCACCTTTTTTACTTTGTGTTATGAATTGGGTTCAACTCTTATTGAGGCTTGATTTAAAGCACCTTTAAGAGGCTAAGTAGTTTGCTCCTATATGTCTATGGTCAACTTATATTAGATAATTAAAGACACAACCTGGCCTTTTGATCCTATAGGCGTGCCTTATGTCTAAGGTCAACAACGGAATCCTATGTCGAGGCTTTCCTCCTATATTCCTTTTATAAAAATTGTTTATTGCTCGATCCTTTTAGTACTGGACTCAACATTACATGCTAATTTAAATGGCAAATTTAAACCAATAGTTAAGAACTGAAATAAATAAAAGAAGAACAAACACAAAGTAAATTGGTGATTAACAAAAGCAATAAGTTAGGCTAAGTCATTCCTTAAGGGTATCCACGAAACCGAATCCTAAATGGAAATTTAACTAGATATGGAATTAGTAAAACAGAACGTTTCATTGAAATAGAATTCATAATTACAAAGATAAAATGAAAATGAAAATAACTAGTGCTAAAAAACAGTAAATTCAAAACTCCTAGTGCATAAACTAAGTCACATTCAAGGAAAAATCACCCTAAAAGTTGATCTAAGCCTCTTTCAAGGTGGAATCAATCTATAGAAGATAATTCTCTTGAAGGCTAAGGGTTCTAAGGTGCAGAATATGAGTTTCTCCCAAAGGTATTCTCTCCAACACCACTTCGTTCTCTATTCTATGTCTCTCACTCGAAATCTAGGTGATGCGAGCTGTCAAGACTTGTCAAAATTAATATTTATTTATGGATCCTAGCTACTTGCAGTACCAGTGGATTGGGTCGAACACAGGGAACCGACTATCAATTTATTTTCGTTAGATTTCTTATTACCGAAATAGGTGGTTTGGCATAGAACTAAAAGCAATTGAAATTAAAACAAGGAAAGTAAAATGATCTTACCAAGGGCACCAATTCGGAGTATGTCGGGTTAACAATGTAATATTGATCACTGAAAACCAATGTTAGACTCAATTTCACAATTAATCACCTAATCGACTTAATCAGAACAGTCGAAAAAACCCCTCAATGTCCCCTAATAAAACTAATTCAACCTACCATCAAATTAATTCTAAATTAATTAATTAGCTGAGCACGATAACATTTCATACTAGCCAATTAATCTCATTACATTCTAAGGATTGAGTAGGACAAATTAACTCAACTGGATAGCCGAATTTAATTAACACATTCTCTTAATTCTAAGGTCTATCATGCAAACTATGAAATTGAGGAACAACCTCTAAAATGCAAACATAAGCCAGCCTATTTGCTACTAAAATTAAGCATATGCTCAAACAACATGCATAGCAGAATGAACATACATGTTGGGATTAAGGTGTTAATTTAATCTACAAGTATGCTCATAAATCATACAAGAATTAAGAGATAATGACTGCTGCAATTGAATAGAAATTAATATCCAAAACTCACAAAATTACATTACAAAACTCGATAAACCTTTGAATTGGCATTGAAAGGCTAGCTGACCATCGAAACAGCGAAGTCCGACACCATGGGGCTGGATCCAAAAACACCTAAATCTAGCCTAAACTACTAGAAATAAAAGAGAAAAGCATAAAACGCTCTCAAAACAGTTGTCTAATACCAAGCTCTCATGGCCTAAAATGAAAAGTACCTTATATAGAAATCGAGATAGCATCGAGGCGTTGTGAGCAACATCAAGACACTATTAGCGTTGAAGCGAGCTCTCCGCAGTATCGAGGCTTGTTGCTAGATGTTGATGCCTTGTAGCGTCGAGACGTTAGGATTAGCATCTCAAAGTTACCTTGTTCTTGCGCAATCGGTCCATCTCCAGCGTCTTGACGCTCTTTGTGGCAATGAGATGCTCTCACCTAGGATCAAATAGTTGATTCTTCAATTCCTCATCTTTTGATTATCGCTCAATTAGCTCCAAATTGATCCTGGTTTGCTACAATTGCTCTGAAACACGCCATTTGCTTGATTTCCTACAAAATAATCAATTAAGCACATAAACCCCATCGAACTAGTATTAATTAACAAGATAAATATAGCACTTTTATAGTGTTATCACTAGGGTAAAAACTAGTTCTTTGTCTCCCCTCAAGCATCACAAATCATCCCTTTTATAGGCCTTTGGAGGGTGAGTAGTTGGCGATCTTCAAACTTTAGACCTTGGCTTTGAACTTTCAGAGTTAAAATAGGGTGTAGGTTGCAAATTTGACTCAAATAAAATGGACCACAAATTATCGATTGACTAGAATTTGGGCAAATTGCAGCCGCAATCTTTTTAGCCTTGGAAACTTTGCAGTCGCAAAGCTCTGTTTTCGGTAGATTCCTACAAAAGAACAATTACTTGTTAAATTCCCTAAAAATGACTATTTTACCCTTTAAATGACTTAATTATCAGCAAATGACTATTTCCACGTGATTCTTTTACTTATGCATGCTTTTGGACAATAAAATACATAAATTCATGCAATCAACCATACTTTAAGCAAGAAATGAACTAAATTTAAGACCAAATAAAGGTGATTAACATAGTTCATCACTATTTCCTTTAAGTTAGTCATTAATTTAGACTAAGCCTTAATCACAAGCTTCAGAAAATGCTATCGCAAAATGTTGTTATTTTAGTTTTCATCCCTGTACCCTCAGGTAGCAAACTTTAAGTTTAAGGGTCCAATGAGGAAATTTTTCAGCTTAAGTTTGGGGGCAGGAGCACGTTGTACTTTGTGGCTTTATTCTTTGTTGAAATTTTTGTAATAGAAGATGCTGAGTAAAAAAACAAATAAAATAATTAAAAAATCAGGATACACTACCTTGAAGGGAAACTAAGTAACTAGGGAACATTCATGGCATCCATCATTTATCTTTGTATGAAAAGTTAACTAAGAAGCTACTAGTGCTAGTGGTTTCCTTCAGTATTTTTGCTCGTAGTTAGATACTTTCACTACAAATTGTTGATAAGCTAGAAGAAAGGCAAGGATGAACTGAGAAAGCTTTCTTTAAAAAAAAAATTGCAGTATTGTCTAAGTGTAAAAGCTAGTAGATTAACATAACAAAGGTAGTCATAGTGTCAAAAGAAGTTTGTGGTTAAACACTAGGTTCAATATTGAGCTAGTGTAAAGGAGATTGCATAGGATAGTGAGGCGTTAAAATGAAGCTTATGACCATAGAATGATAGAATGTTAAACTATAATAAGAAATGGTCTAAGTAAAAAAAATCTAGTGCAACTCAAAGTCTGACTGAAAGGAAGTCTAGTGATTAATGGAAGGACAGATATATCAAAAGTGTTTGTTGTATAAAACAAGATAAGATGGAAGGATTTATCAATCATTGCACCAATATTGCTTGAGGACATGCAATGAGCTAAGTTTGAGGTGTGATAACTCTTTGGATAACTGGTTATTGTAGCCTAAAAATATCTTATTCTTGCATTCAAGTAAGGATATCAACTGCCGTTTAACAGACAATTGCACTAGAAAAGGAACTTCTTAAAACAGTAGTGCAAAAGAGTTAAAATCATATTTTCGGTTGTAACTCGTATATTTCTTGAAGAGATTTGATCACATTTGTTTGTCTTGCGCATAGCATAAATTTCAATGCGACAAAGTGACTTTATATTGCATCAAGTACGAACACAACCAAGTAGTAGTTCCCTTGAATTCTAGAGAATCGTTCGGCCCCATGTGAAGGAATATTTTTGGTTATGATGACAATACTGCGTGGCGATTTTCTAAAGGTTGGAGGAACATTTTTTAAAGGCTAGAGGGACCATTTGAGAATATGCTCTTACCATTTTTCGCACAAAAGAGGAGATTCTTACACTGAGAGCCATTTCAATGGTTAGAGGCAAAGCAAGACATTGCTGGATTTCCAACTCAAAGAAGAAGGCATTGTCCAAACTAGAGGCCCAACCAAAGGATTTGCTAATTATCTTTTATATTATTGTTGAACTGTTGGATTTCTGTTTGGGTATTTTGTTCTAAAGTTTTATTTTTCGATTGGTCAGAAACATCAGCATATTCAAATACTAAAAGGGTAAGAGTGTGTGGAAAGACCAAACAGAGCAATGGAACATTTATTCCCAATTCACCTTAGACATGAGGGAATTACTCATAGCATAGAAGAAGGGTTTTAGGTATATTCCTCTATAATAGACAACTGATCCAAGAAAAGAAAGGCGGTATGGAAAGCAACTTTTGTATAGTTGAAATAAAAGCTAGGGACTGCAACGATTGCTCGATAAATTTATTACGTTTAAGGATGAAAATTGTCTTCTCGCATTAATCCATCATCTTCTTTTTTTTTTATTGGGGATTTTTCTCACAGTGTGTGACGACTTCCCCCTTAAACAACACAATTTGGACTAAAACTCTGATCCTCAAATATGCTTTCCTCGCTAATCGAATCATTTCGAATGTGACTAAAAGCCTTTGATCAACTATAATTTCTAAAAATCAACAATTAGAAAGAGAATTAATCTTTTATTAAATAGGTTAAATTATGGTTAATGTATTCTTATGTTTAATTATTTCAATTTAAATAGTTTACAAAGCTTCAATTTAATCTTTATTTTTAAATTACTCATCCTAATGGATTTTCTTCACTATATTAGTATAACCTTAGTTGATCTTGTTTTATGTGTTATATAAACTTTTTTTTATTGAATTTAACAATAATAACTCTTAAGTCAATAAATTAAGGGCCTGTTTGGGGAGCAGGTTCGGAATCAGAAGCTTGGGAATCAGAAGCCTGGAGGTTTTGTCCTGAGGAGTTCTGAAGCCTGGGAATCAAAAAACTGTGTTTGGGGTGCAGTGTTCTGAAACCTGGGAATCAGAAAGCTGTGTTTGGAGTGCAGTAATCTGAAACCTTGGAATCAGAAAGTTGTGTTTGGGGTATAGTGTTCTGAACACTGGGTTAGTTACAATTTTTTTTTCACCATTTTGCTTTAGCTATTTTATTCCCTTCAAATTTTGTAGTGGATCTTATATGAATTGTAGAAGCCATTGTGTAACATTGATCAATTTTTTAAGTGGCTTTTCAATGAAACTTTTAATTTATTGTGTAGTCTTACAGACCACAAAATGATAGCTCGACAAAGTGTATCAATATTGAATAAAACTTGCCTTAATTCAACGTCCATTAAATAGAAACTTACATTAGTGTAAGAGTGTGATTGCATAGCTAGGTAGTTGTGAGGCGACCATGTTCATCTATTCTAATTATTATTAGAGAATAGTTATGAAATACACATATTTCTGTTATGTATGTTATAAGGTTGTTAAGTAAGCTGTTTGTAATCAGTTATAATTAGTTCTTTGGTAAGTGTATATATTGACATCTTGTGAACATAATAAAATCAGAGAGTAGAAAACTGGAAATATTCTTCTTCTTGAATCTGTTCATGGTATCAGAGCTTTAGGACAAACGTCCATGGCTTCGTCATCCTCCAATACTTCAGATCTGCAAAATGCAAATTCTCAACCTAATTCCTCAAATTTTCTACTCTCCAACATTTGTAATCTTGTTCCTGTGCGCCTTGATTCTACGAATTATCTTTTCTGGAGGTTTCAAGTTGAATCGATGCTAAAAGCTCACTCACTGTACGACATAATCGATGGATCTATGCCGTGTCCGCCCAAATTCTTACGAAGTGATGTAGGCACCCTCTCCACCACAATCAATCCAGCCTACAATCAATGGATCGCTCAAGACAGAGCTCTCATCACCCTGATCAATGCAACACTCTCGAAGGTTGCTTATTCGTATGTAATCGGTTGCAATTCATCCAGCGAGGTATGGAATGCTCTAGAAAAGCGTTTTTCGTCACTTACTAGGTCGCATATTCATGAGTTGAAATCTGCCTTACACACTGTATCTAAGACTCCGAGTGAATCTATTGATGATTATCTGATTCGAATCAAGGATCTAGTCGACAAATTAGCAACTGTTTCTGTGATTATCGATGATGAAGATATTCTACTCTACACCTTAAATGGTTTACCAATAGAGTACAATCCCTTCCGAACGTCCATCCGCACACGATTTGATTCTGTCACACTTGAAGAGCTTCACGCTCCCCTCAAATATGAGGCTAAATTTCTTGAGCAACAGGCTAAAGCCGTGTCGTCTTCTCCATTCAATCCGACTGCTCTGCTTGCCTCTATGGCTAGAGGCTCCAGTAACAATTATAGAGGACGAGGACGTTCCCCAAATCATGGCCGAGGATTTTTCACTCACGGTCGTGGCCCTGGCAATGGACAGTTTTCTCAAGGCCGTAGCTCGAATCAGGGCAATTATACTCCAGGTCGCGGAAATTTCAGTCCTAATCTGAATAACTCCTCTCCTCAGTCATCTGCTCAACCCTCTGGTGGGATACAAGGACGTATAATTTTCCAAATATGCTCCAAGCCTGGTCATGGACATTAGACTGTTACAACCGCATGAATTTTTCATATCAAGGTCGACATCCGCCAGCCAAGCTCGCTGCCATGGCTGCTATCCAAGATTCCTCTTCTGGAACTACCACTTGGCTTGCTGACAGTGGCTGTAACACCCATGTTACACCAGATCTTTCAAACCTGACCTTAAACTCAAGTTTCAATGGAGAAGATGTTCTCACTATTGCAAATGGACAGGGGTTACCGATCACCCAGTCTGGTTTTGGTACCCTCTCCACCTCTCAGACTGCTCTACGTCTATCTCAGACACTTTGTGTCCCTGACTTATCCACCAATTTATTATCTGTGTCTCAATGTTGCCTTGATAATAATTGCATCTTTGTGTTTGATGCTGACTGGTTTTACATTCAGGACAAAGCCACGGGCTTGATCTTACACAAGGGCAAGAGTAAAGATGGTTTGTATCCCATCTCCACTGTGGTTCCCTCAAAGACAAACACTGCTTTGAAAGCTTTAGCTGCTGCTCAATCTGGTTCTCTTCTTCCCTTTTGTGCCTCTATTACTGTTTCTCATTTACCTAGTACTATACTTTGGCATCTACGTCTTGGCCATCCATCTCCTATTGTCTTGAATAAAATACTGGTTGCGAACTCAATTTCATGTGATACTAAACTACTATGTCGTGAATGTGTTAGCTGTCTCAAAGGGAAAATGACTAAACTTCCCTTTGCTTTATCCAAATCCATGGCTGAAAAACCCCTTATGTTAGTACATAGTGATGTTTGGGGACCATCACCAATTGTATCTGTCTCTGGTTTTCGATATTATGTCTGTTTTGTGGATGACTATAGCAAGTATACATGGATTTTTCCATTGATTTCTAAATCTGGTGTTGCATCTGTAATTCAACATTTTGTGCCACTTGTTGAGCATGTACTGTCTTGCTCTTTGAAAGTCTTTCGGTCTGATGGCGGCGGTGAGTTTGTTAATGGTACTATTTCTGAGTTTTTCTTAAAGAAAGGTGTCATACATCAACGTTCATGTCCATATACTCCGGAACAGAATGGTGTTGCTGAGAGAAAACATAGATCTATTGTTGACACTGCATTGTCTCTTTTATATCATGCTTCTGTGCCCTTAGAGTTTTGGTATCATGCCTTTGCAACTGCTGTGTTTCTAATCAATCGGTTACCATCTAGCGCTATCAACTACGTGACTACGTTTCAAAGGTTATTTGGCCAGCCTCCTGATTTATCTCATTTACGAGTCTTTGGATGTGCATGTTATCCCTCCTTGAAACCTTATAACTCTAACAAACTTGAACCCAAAACATCCCAACATGTTTTTATGGGCTACACTCTTGAACATAAAGGTTATCTTTGTTATAATCTAACCACGAAGAAGATGATTGTGTCTCGGCATGTTGTTTTTCATGAAGATGTATTCCCCTTTGCTCACTTGCCCTCATCATCTACCACTGATTCCACTTTACCTCAACCATCCACCACCTTTCCCAATCCTGCCATACTTTCCACCCTGTTCTCACCCTTATCTCATTCTTCAAATCCTACTGTTTCTCTATCCCAACTTAATGAACCAACACACCTCGCTCATATTTCTTTACCTCCTACCCAACCTATACCACATAATGCACATCCAATGACTACTAGAGCTAAATCCGGCATTTCTAAAAAGAAGGCCTATAATGCTTCTGTTTCTTCCTCTGTTCTACCGGAACCAACATCCTATACTGCAGCTTCTAAGGTTCCTGAGTGGAAACATGCTATGGCAGAAGAATTTCAAGCCTTACAAAGCCAAAACACTTGGAGTCTTGTACCGTCTACCAGTAACATGAATATTGTTGGTTGCAAATGGGTGTTTCGCACCAAACTCAATCCTGATGGCTCCGTGGCACGGTACAAAGCAAGGCTTGTTGCTAAGGGATATAATCAACTTGAGGGAGTTGATTTTGAAGACACCTTCAGTCCTGTTGTTAAGAAGACCACAGTGCGCATTGTCTTAACCCTGGCTGCTCATTTTGGCTGGAATTTACATCAACTCGATGTTAAGAATGCATTCCTACATGGGTATCTCAAAGAAGATGTATACATGGTACAACCTCCCAGATTTAAGGATGCTTCTTATCCTAACTATGTTTGTAAGTTGCATAAATCCTTGTATGGTCTCAAGTTCTTATCCTAACTATGTTTGTAAGTTGCATAAATCCTTGTATGGTCTCAAGCAGGCCCCTCGTGCGTGGTTTGAACGATTTACTACTCACTTACTTACTCTTGGGTTTACTGCATCTCTGGCAGATAGTTCCTTATTTGTTCGGGTCAATGGCACTTCTTATACCTATCTGTTACTTTATGTTAATGATATAATAATAACAGGTTCTGATTCCTCTTTTGTATCTGATTTGAAGCAAGCTTTGAGTTCTGAATTTCAGATCACTGACCTTGGCTTTCTTCGTTACTTTCTTGGGCTTGAAGTGCAATCTTGTGCTACTGGTTTTCATGTTACTCAGGGCAAATATCTCACAGATTTGCTTGTAAAGATGGGAATGGCTGAAGCCAAATCGTGCAAAACACCTATGGCCTCTTCTTGTGATCTTAATATTGTTTCACCATTGCTATCCGATCCCTTGGTATATCGACAGGTGGTGGGATCTTTACAGTATTTGACCTTCACTCGGCCTGACATTACTTTTGCTGTCAGTAAAGTAAGTCAATACATGCATTTGCCAACAGAGGTGCATTTTGCAGCTGTCAAGAGGATACTCCGATATCTGAATGGCACTCGTACCTATGGTGTTAATTTCTCAGGAGATAGTCTTGCTTTAAATGCATATTGTGATGCAGATTTGGCAGGTGATTCTCTCGATCGACGCTCAACGACTGGCTTTGTCATTTTTCTTGGAAATTCCCCCGTCTCCTGGTCAGCCAAGAAACAAAGTACTGTTTCTCGTTCGTCCACTGAAGCCGAATACAGATCCTTAGCTCAGACGGCTGCTGAGTTGTATTGGATTCGACAGCTTCTGTGTGAGTTACACCTCTTTCTGCCCAACCCTCCGTTCTTATGGAGTGATAACATATCTGCTCTAGCACTTGCCAAAAATCCGATATTCCATGCGAGAACAAAGCACATTGAAGTTGACTATCATTTCATTCGAGAAAAAGTGATCTGTGGTGATTTAGATGTCCGGTTTATTCCTTCCTCATTACAGCTTGCTGACATATTTACTAAACCTGTTGGTGGGATGTTGTTTCAGCAGTTGGTGGTCAAACTTCTGAAGGCTTCTCCTTCCTCAGTTTGAGGGGGCATATTAGAGAATAGTTATGAAATACACATATTTCTGTTATGTATGTTATAAGGTTGTTAAGTAAGCTGTTTGTAATCAGTTATAATTAGTTCTTTGGTTAAGTGTATATATTGACATCTTGTGAACATAATAAAATCAGAGAGTAGAAAACTGGAAATATTCTTCTTCTTGAATCTGTTCAATTATTAGTTGTTTTAGGCTTGTAGGAAGAACTTCCACCCAGTTTTATTTTATTACTGTTGCTTTTACGTTATCGCGTTTTCAACAAAAAATTGTTAGTATTACCTTGTTCTTTCTCTGTACTACTCATTTATAGTTGTTTTTTAAGCAAAATTGTCTTTGTGGATTCGATCCTAGAGTACTCTCCTTTTATTACTTGTTATGACCTAGTGTATACTTACTCTATCATTCTAACTGGTAAATTCTGTGTAATGCATTGTTTAGTTATTATTTAGAAGTATTATTTGCTTAAAAATCGTTCATTTTACACTTGACAAAAAACACAAATCAACACCACAACAGCGTATGTGATCGATTAGACCCAAAGGCAAACTAGAACTTTTGAGTACAAAAATCCATGGTGGACCGGTTGGTTCAGATTGATTTAGTTTGATTCCTTTGTATGGGTAGATTTGTGCCCTACTCCTAATTAGGATCACTAATATTATTTTTAATTAATTAAGATCAAACATCAATCAACATAATTTATTAGTTAAATTATCACATTTGTCTCAATGTTTTGAACTTTAGTTTCAATTAAATTTGGGTGACTTTAAAATTTTCAATTTCATTCTCATACTATCATATTGAATAGACGACACATTTTCTATTTATCTACCAATCAACTCGTATAATAGAACCCAATTTATTCTTAACATCACAAATTAAATATTTGATAAATCTTTTTTAGTTTAAAAAAGGATTAGAATAAAGCATTCAATGCTCTCACTAAGAAACGACTAATGTCTTAACCAATGGAGCTACGACTCGAATCAATAACTAATAAGATAACTAGTGCCTTCATCAATTGAGTTGTGTTGAGCTTGGCTATGAGTGAATAACTACTTTGACAAAATTTGTAAACAAAGATGCAATAATTAAATGGAAAATATTTAATTAATTTCCAATATTATTGATAATATTTGTCTTTAAAATAGAAAAACAACTATAGAACGTTATGCAAACGAGCCATGGTGAACAATAGCACCAACTTATTTGAATGATAGATAGCAACACAAATTTTTCTTCTTTTTTTTTAGCGAATCATAAAGTGTCCAACCACGAATTGATAACATTATCGCATGAAATTTGAAGTGTTTTTCAAAAAATGAAGCTGTTGGCGCAATTGGAACTAGCAGGATTGCAGTTGATAAGGGTGACGCCATCATCATCAAAGCACATCACAATCTCCATCAATCGAACTTGTCTGCCAGTTCCTCTACAGCGAAGAACTGGTTCCTTCCCCAATTGTGCTCTAATGGCGCTTTGTACTCTTTGCCTCGATTTGGTGCGCCCGTTTGGTGCTAACCCACTAACTCTTAGGGCACTAAGAAGGTCGATACTGTTCCTCATATTTATGGCCGTTTGGAAGTATGCTTCCTCATCAAACTTGCTTTCTGAGCAAATTCCATGTTTGTTCCACTCGTTACCCCAAAACCATTTGTTGTTGCCCGTTATGACATTTGGCCAAACTCTGTTCAGATCATTTTCTAAATGTGAAACCTAAAAAGGCAAACACTCTGTTGTTAAAAGTCGTTTCTTCTTTCTTTCTTTTGTTTTTCTAAATATATATTTTAGTCTATAATGTTAGGTGCTTTTTCAATTTAGTTCTTATTGTTCTCTAATGTTATAATATTTTTCAATTATATCCTCATCATTTGGAAATATTAAAATTGGTCAATAGTAAACGTGCATGACATGATATTTAGTCAATTGAGGTCATCTAAGAGAGAAAAGTTTCTAATTCTTTCAAATTTCTAAGAAAATAGTTGAAACTTTGAGTTTTCTTCTCTGAAGTGGCTTAATGATTCTTCTAAGCTTTTACCAAATCACTAAATATCATGTCATATAAGCTTATCATATGGTCAAATTTGAAATTTGTCGATGTTAAGGGTATAAATTAATGAAACATGTTAAAATGTAAGGTCATACAAACTCAAACTTTTGAAATAATAGGGACTAGATTAAAAAAAAAAAACACTCCAACATTAAAGACTAAAAAATATGCATAGCCCATTTTTATATTTAATTATTTCAATAATGTACAGTGGAGATTTGAACCTCTAACCTTTAAGACAAATGCATAATATATTGTCTAATTGAGCTACGATCATATGAAGTAGAATTGGTTGATAAAGAGAGATTTGAGACTGGGTGTTTAGTTTTACCTTAGTGAAATCAAAGGAATTGCCAGGGCAATTAATTACGGACGTTCCTCCCTTTTGAGGCCACAAGCCATGAATTGTGAAGGATCGTAGCCCTTGCCCTACGCATCGTCCTTGTTGAAAGCTACAAACAGCAGGTGGCCATTGTTGAACGAACCAAAAGTTATCGAAAGTTTGTGATTTAACCAAAGGAAACAAAATGGTTAAAGCAAACATAAAGATAATTTTTCTTTTGGGCATTGCCATTGCTCTCATGTCCAAAACGTTGAAGTTGTGGAAGCTTGGTGAGTATGGTGTTGCTACCCACCTTTATTTATTCTAAAATGTTTCACTACAATTATTGTGGTTATGGGCTTTGAATAATTAAATATTACACTTCTGAAATTTTGAGCTCATCAATTCATGTCTAACTGTCGAAAACGTATGCTGAAGGTGGCGTCCACGGCATGACCATTGCATAAGAAAGATTTATCAGCTTCTAATAAACTTTGTTTTTTTTTTTCTTTTTGAAGATAACTTCTAATAATCATTTTTCATCATTTTTTTTTTCAGAAAAAACAAAATCAATATTCATCATTATTTCGGTGTTAGTGCTTCTAAAATTTGTTTTAAAGTTCAATTTTTCTTTTTTTTTTTCTTACTTTTTCCTTTTTATATAATATTTTTATATCATTGTCAAAATATTTTCTTTTAATCTTTTTAAATAAATTAAAATTATATACTTTACTTTATTATTTTAATATTTTTTTGTTTCGCAAACGTAGCAAAAAAATTTGGCCTAGCCCAATACGAATTCTCAAAAAGTCAAAAATAATCCTCCAGTGTAATCTTATGTCTTTTCAGTATCAAGTACATTAATAGTCTATCATTGATATACTACATATATATTTTATATACCTAATATCAAGTATATCAACAATATACTACGAATATACTTTATTTAGGTATATCAATAAAATGAAAATCCTAATATTTAGTATATCAACAATATATCAAAAATAGCTAATATGAAGTATATCAAGAGTATAATAGTGATTAATGCTCGGTATATCAGATATACATAATATCAAGTAATCAACAATATACTACGGATATACTTTATTTAGGTATATCAATGAAATAGAAATCATAATATTTAGTATATCAACAATATATTAAAAATAGCTAATACAAAGTATATCAAGAGTATAATAGTGGTTTATGTTCAGTATATTAGATATACCTAATATCAAGTATATCAATGACATACCTAACAAATAGTAAATCATTAATATATTACCGATATGCTTATATGAAATTGATCATGAGCTCACATATGATATATACATAATCTAGAGTATATCATTGGTGCACTACTGATATGCTTTATTTCCCACGAGCGTTGTTCAATATGAAGTTTTTCAGTTGTGTATCAGTGATGTACTGCTGATAGACCAACAATATACCTAACACAGAGTATATCATTAATATATTACTGATGTACTTATATGAAGTTGATCAAGAGTATATCAGTAACTTGCATATGATATATATTCTTTTCACTGATATACTACTGATATATTGAATGTTAGGTATATTAGTGAAATGAATATATAAAAAACGAAGTATATCAGTGATATACCAAATGTGCAAAATATCCCTAATATGTTACAGATATATATATATATATATATATATATATATATATATATATATATATATCATTTAACTGATATACCTAAAAATAAGTGTATCAGTAGTATATCAGTAATATATTATTAATATACTTTGTTTTAGGTATATTTGTGACTCCCAACTCAATCAGGTACGTTAATTTTGGAATTTTGGAGTTTTTAAAGCTTTGTGTCTGTTTAATTAATCATTTGAGGGTTTTTTTTAGAACGTTTGGTTGGTAGGGCATGTTTTAGAAATTTAAGAGTTGGGAGAGGAGGGAGGGGAGGGGGGAAGCTTGCAGAATCTAACCTGGGGAGACTTGTGAGAAAATCCTAATTGGGTCTATTTAATTTAGACTGTGGGCAACTTTGTGGAATATGCTTTTGGAACCCTCCCTCTTCTTCCTCTCCTTTGCATACAACAAGCCAAGGTGAGGCAAGCTTGGTCAGGCGATCCGGTGAGTGGGTTCTTCCTCCTCTTCTTGTCTGCTTTTCTTCTTCCCCATCTTTCTTTTTTTTTTTCCATATTTTTCTCTCCCTCACTGAACCCCCTCACCCTTCACCTCTCTCTCTCCCTTGGTAACACTCTCCCCCCATCAAACCCCTCTCCCTTCAACTCTTTCTCTCCCTCGATAACACCCTCCACACCGCACACCCCACCCTCCCCGTTCCTTCACTACCTTTATAAACCCCATCCACCGCCGCCCCCACTCGATTCCACTTCCCTCTCGCTTACCCCTTTCTACCGCCCACTCCCCTTCCCTTCTTCATGACCCCCAAATCGAGAACCCCCATCTCTCTCTCTCTCTCTCTCTCTCTCTCTCTATCTCTCTCTCTCTCTCTTACGCTGCTCTTGTGGTTTTGGGTTAAGCAGGGTAGTGAACGGCGTGGCCATATCGTGAGCTACAACAAGGGCCTATTTTGGAAGATTTTGGTAAGTACCGATTGGACAATAGCTTGTAAGAAACCTTTGGGGCAACCTAAACTTAGTTCAGTGTGGTCGACGTGCATTGGTTGTGGGTAAGTTTCTCAACCTTGAATTTGTGGTGTTTGTATATTCAAGTCCCTAATCGGATAGGTTTTGGTCATTATTGTGTTTTGTTTGGATCGTTGAAAGTTGGTTTAGGTTGGCACTAAGGGCTAGCAACTTATGTGGTCTATTTTTCGTAGGTGAAACTGTCACCGGTCTAGGAAAGGAAGAGCTATTCAACTGTGATTTTTGCTTAAAGGTAAGTAGCCAGTTGGATTTATGATTAATATTTTGTGTGCAAAGAGTGTGTATCATGCTAGCGTGTTTAACTAAGAAGCAAGGTTGCATGTGCGATATTGACCTGTTGTGATGCTCTACGTTTGGACTATTGGTGTGTGTTGTGTTGTTCTAAGTTTGTTGTTAGATGTTGTTTTTTGGCTGGACTTGTGACTTTGGGTCAGGTTGTGGTTGAGGTCCTGGGTAGGGTGAATTACCCTAAAGATTACAAAGTGTTGCGAATGGGCATAAGTAGTTAGACTAGTGCCACCTACCTTCGTGTCACCCCTAAGCGAGTTTGAAACTTTGGGTTGACGAGATGTTACTTGGCATGAGGGTTGCTTTCCCTTTTGTTTGTGCTAGTTTAGGAGGCGATTCCTCCATAGGTTGAAGGTTGATTTCCTTCATCCGATGTGTTAGCTTATGGGTGATTCCCCACCATTTAGAGCATAAGGGCATCATTCTGTGCTAGCTAGAGGGAGCAATTCCCCTAAGAGAGTGTGTGCATGAGAGTTGCTTTCTTTCACTACCATTGTCAACCTAAGTTATAGGACTCGCAGGTAGAGCTCGAGACGATACCAGACAGGGGTCGACTTGGGGTGAGGTGTGCGAACTTTTAGATAGCCAAGTGATGTGTTTGGTTTAACCAGGAGTCGTGCATTGCAGGGCAATCTTTTTGTGTTGTGGTTAGGAGTTTGGACCCTTAATTGGACTACTTACTGAGTATGTTTATACTCACCTTGCTACCTTGCTTGTATCCTTATAGATGGCGGGAAACCACGAGGCAGGTGATGATGGCAACGACCTGACGAGGCTATGGAGGCATTCTTGTTTATTTACCTAGGCTCATTTTTTTCTATCTTCTTTATTCTGATGTCTTACATTGTACTAGGTTACGAATTCTATGGGTAGGTGTTCTTATATTTTCAAAACTTTAGTTCCTGAGAAGTTTACGATTGTTTAGTCTGATGTGTGTGAGCTCAGCCCTTATTCTAGTAGTTTGGTGGGCGGTGAGAATTTCATTGTTATAAGAAGTGTTCTATGTTTTCTTCCAGGATTCTTGGAATTTTTGGATTTCTTGTAGTTACGTTGTTATGCTGCCGACATTTCGGACATAAGCGGAGTAACCCCGTTGTGCTTTCTAGGTAATCTCTAAGTTTTAGGGTCGTTACAATATATTAGTTGACTAATATACAAATACAAAGTATATCAAATATACTATTGATATACCTACTGATACATTAATGAGGGTAAAATTAGAATAATAAAAAAACAAAAATCAGATTTTAAGAAATTTTGCTATATTTGCAAATCTAAAAAACCATTGCTAGATTTGTAAATATCCTAATATTTTTTGCTGCTCATTATAATTCCCCTTCTTTTTAATATATGAATCATAAATATAGTAAATATATTAAAATTCAATATAAAATAAAAATTTCAGTAAATAAAATTCAAAAAATACTGTATTTAGCGATATGTAACGAAAAAAATCAATAACATATTAAAAAGAGAAAAACGATGAAACTTTGAAGTTCAACCAATTAAATATAAACTACCTTTAAAGATTTTTTTTTTTTTTAGTTCAACTCCCTTTAAAAAAACTTAATTGCAATAGAAATTGTTCACTAGGGTTGAACTTTGTTTCAATTTTGCTCGTTATAATTTTAAAAGTATCAATTTGATTTTCTCGATTTAGTTAGGGCTCTAGAAAAGTATTTGTTGTTCCAGATTTACTCCCTCTCACATTTGTTAGAACCACAAGTGAACATTTGTACGTACAAAGCCTTTAATCTTTTTAAATAAATTAAAATTGGATAATTACTTTTTTATTATATCATTTTAAGATTACTCTAAATTTATTTTGCAACTACAATGTTTGTCCAAAAAAATCTATTATCAAATTTCTCCCTTTTTATTATTTTTATTTTTGTAGTATATTAATTTGGATACTATTTTCTAATTTTTAATTGGATTTTTGTTCTTTTTCCTATGCTTTTTTAATATATGAATCGAAAGTCGCCAAAATATATTAATATTCAATGTAGAATAAAAATGTTATTAAGAAATGTTAAAACATAAATAATACTATATTTAACAATATGTAAAAAAAGTTAATAAATTATTAAAAAGAGAAAAATGATGAAATTTAGAAATTCAGGTCAATCAAATATAAACTACCTTTAAAAAGCTTAATTGCAATCGAAAATGTTTGTTATTTGACCATGATTGGATTTGATTAAAAAAATAATAAAAAGGGGAGAGAAATGAAACAACAAAAAGTGAAATCTAACTCAAAATTCCAAACTTTTATTAAAATCACTAAGTTGTATGCAAAGTTAAAATAAATAGTCTGTAACATAAATGAATTCGACATTTTCTATAAATATATTTTTTTAATCGAATAAAACATTTTTAAGAAGTATTTATTTTAGTTTTATTCTCAAATCATTTAAATAGAAACAGCCATTTATATTTACCATATAAATTACACTTTTTTGAAAGTTCAATTCAACCATGTTTTTGCTTCAAAAAAAGTACGACAATGTTTTTTTTTTTAAAAAAAAAAAATTGTTATTGTAGTGGAATAATAATTTATAATTTAACTTCATATCCTGAAATTTTCAAATTGGCAATAAAAAATCGAGCGAATCAAGATTTGCCAAAAGGATGGGCATTGGCCATTTATTAATCAAAATATGTCAGACATTATTACCATTTTAAGATTTGGCCAATGAACTTTTCTAAAAAAAAAAACAAATATTTCACCCATAAAGTATCGAAGTTATGAGGAGTGGACATAGGTGGCGTAAGCGGCATGTTGTTGACTAATTGGATAAGAGATTTGAACTTGTTAGGATCGATACTAATAATACTATGTCAATTGTGGCGGCTTGACGTTTTATATATATATATATATATATATATATATTAATGCGAGATTTGAACTTTGGGATCTATGGAAAAAAATCGTCAATGTTAGGGTCAACAGTAGGTTAAATGGTACAAACTACTCCTAAATATTGTGACAAGTTTTAATTATGTCCCTAAATTTAAAAAAGTTTCATTTTAACCTTGCAATTTTGAAATTATTCTACAAAGTATTATTAGATATTTTTTTTCCACTAAAATGATGAATGAGGATTGACACGATATCTGATGTGTAAAAATTGAAAAACATACGTGACATTATTTATAACATGATTCATGTAAATTGACGTGGTAGATGATGTATAAAAATTGATTTTGTAAATGATGTTGTTAATGATGTTAATGATATTTTTTGAATTGAAATAAATGATAAGAATTATCTTAGTCTTCTACGTAGTTCAAAATGAATTGTAAATGATGTTATGTACATCTTCTAATTTTTACAATAAGCCATTGCAACGAAAAACTATTCAAGGACATTTTTTTAGAACAATTTCAATGTTCATGTGTTAAAATGTAACTTTTTAAATTCTAGGGACACAAATGAAACTTATTCTCAAAGTTTAGGAGTTTTTTTGTATAATTTAACCAAAAGGTTACTAATGTCTTACTCTTGAATAGATTTGAAATTTTAGTTTGAAGATTATTTTTAAAAGGTATATTTTTTCTTATAATATTTTTATAACTCTTATGTATTTGGTTACATTTTTCTTAGAAGTGACCTCAATTACAAAACACCACTTTAAAATCACATTTTGGAGATTCAACATTCAAGTATTTCTTAGAAAGTGCTTTTAAATCAATTTCATTTTTGGTTAAAGTATCATTTTGCCCTTATACTTTTGAACATGTTTCATTTTGGTACTTTTTTTTTTTTTTTTGAATAGGAATATCAATAAAACACCAAACCAACTACAACTAGTGAGCCTCATTAATATCAGAGGCCCCGACCACTCCATAATTACAAACCCAAAAGAGACCTTCCACTTCCTGATCGGAAACCAGAAGGCTTTCCAAAAAACCCAACTTCTCTGGCTGAGATAAATCCAACCTTCGACCAACAGTGCGCGCCAGATAATGAGCCGCCACATTTTGATTCTACCGGCAATGAGCGAAAGAAACCGCACTGACATTGAATGCTAATGCAGAGTTTCATCGATAATGGACTTCACCTCGGTAAAATCTTCTTCTTCTTAATTTAAAAGATTCGCCACTTCTAAGGAATCTGTTTCAATAACAATCTGCATCAGGGTCTTAGAAAGCTATGCAAAAGAAATTTTAACCCTTTCTGAATAGCCATAGCTTCTAAGGATTTAATAGACCAACCCTTCTTAATCATTTTGCTTCTCGCGAAGATTGAAGATCTATTCGAGTCACGAACAATCCACCCCAGGCCTTTGGTTCTTTCAAATTGATTCCAAGATGCATCCACGTTCATCTTCCAAAAGGTAGCCTTCAATGGCCTCCATAATTCATGAATCACAAGGTTCTCTGATCTGAGTTGAAAAAGGATGGTTTCTCTAGATAATTTTTCATTAATATATCTTTTAATCCATCTGTTGAGCTCATCTGAATTTGTGACTAAGCTTTTCGAAGGCTCACCAAATGATATTTACAATCCACACCATAGATATTTTTCAATACAGTGGCATGGTCGATCCACAGGGAGACAAATTGATCGTTTTCTAATTTAATTTGAACTAAACCAAATTAAACCGATCGTGGGTGGGGGATTTGCTTTTTTTTAGAGTAAAGATTAAACGAAAAATTAAAGGCAAGAGATTAAACACGAAAAAAACCTGATTTACCTTCTAACACTGGATCAGGGTTCATCGGATCTAATTTTGTGCTTTGATCATTAGATTTCGAGAGGTTGATGCAAGCTTCCGGATTAAGCAATTAACCGGCCCATCCGGAGCTAGACTATGTCGACCTAGCATCTAATAGCCCCTAATTGACCTTTTAAGCTGAGCACGATAGCATTCCATGCCTAGAGAATCAATCACACTACACTCGAGAGTTGGTTCAACCTCGATAATTAACTTAGAGAGTCTAATATAATTAAGGAGTCGCTTGGGTCCAATAACCAATCATGCAAACTACACAAAGAGGTTAAGCCTCGTCTATGTAAGCACAAGCCGGTTTAGGTGCTACTTAATTAAGCAAACGCATGAAACGATGAATTCCAAACACGTGCATAGCAATAAATGAAACAAACATACCAGATTCATCACGTCTAATATGCTAATTTCATTTAATTGAGTAAAGCAAAGTCTCAAACATGCTTTAAAACAGAAGTTAACTAGAAATGAAAAACTAAACCTCCCAAAGCACAAATTTGATCCAAATTCGCCCCGAAACAGCATTACGAACTAGCAGGTAGCCTCCAAATCCGCTCTCGACAACATTAATTAGTACAAATTCAACCCAAAAAAGGAAAATTCTAAAAATTGGGTATAAAACATAAGGGAATGTCTAAAAATTGGCTAAAAGAATGAAGAAAATGGTTGCCGTAAAAAGGAAAATTCTTTTTATAATTCTCGAAGCAGCGTCGAGACGATATCGCCTAAAAGACCAGCGTCATAGGGGCTTGCCGCATCATCAACCTATGCTTACTATTACAGCTTCTCGGTACTGTGGATAGCATATTGACACTGTCTTGTATCCATGAGTTCTGACTTGCAACAGCGTCTCGACACTGGTGGGCTGTATGTAGACGTTGTCCTGCATCCGAGGCTACTGTATTGAGCATCAAGCAAGGCTCCATAGAGCGTGCCGACACTACTTTCTGGGGCAGTTTGGTCACTTGATCTCCATTTATTCGATTAGAGTTTGAATGACTTCTGGTTAAGCCTAAATCGACCCCAAACACTCCAAAAAGCTCATAAAGCTTTGAAGATACCTAACCTAGACCTTTCTAGTCCTTGAGCAAGACATAAACAAAAGATAAGAGCATCTTAAATTGCTTACACGTAACTCTAACCTAAATGCTCAAATATATCACAAGAATCAGACAAGGAAAATGTGTTAAACGTTATTCGCATGCAAGGCCCTTTAAAACACTTTCGTGATCTCCCTCGTGTGTGTGTGTGAAACCTCCCTAATGCAATCCTTATAAGCTCGGAGCAGGTTTAAGGAGCCCTTGTCCCATCTTCCCCCTACACTGGCACTAAGAGCAAGTCATCGAGCAACCAAAAAATCAAATAGACAACAAGCCACTATGTGCCCGAGATATTCATAATTGAGAACTTGCATCACTTTGCAATTCAAGGGCACTAGCTTTTGCACATCTGTCGTAGGGACTCATACTCATAGCACTTGCTCGATGAGTGACCTAACTGATCACGACTGAGATAGCTTTTTTTACCCACTGATTTCTTTGAACACACTACAAACTCTTTTTCTTCCCTTTTTTTGGCCCTCATTTTAGCGCCATTTTGTTTTTTTACTAGTAGGCAAAGATTTTTCTTAAGCAACTCATCACGTCTTCTCGAGCAAGTCGACTATCTAACAAGCCCCTACACCTATCGGGGTGACAACAGGAGTGTAAGCCATATAACTCCACCATAAGCCTTGAAGACCACAAAAAGCAGCCTAAGCGTGCTCAGAAAGGACTTGCATCAAAATAATATGCACATACTCCAAACAAGTTCAATCAGATTAATATATCCAGCATGTCATCAATTTTCATCATCACAAAGAAAGTAATCAAATCAACTCAGGTGCAAGCCTGATCAACACAAAAATACCCCACCCCAACCTAAATAACGCAATATCCTCAATGTGTGCCAGAAATCAGTAAACACGGACAATTTGAAGGATGTAAGAATACTCCCATTACTTGATAATATATAGGCAGCGGTGAGGCTTTGCATCTAAAAATAATTTTCCTTTACAACCACATCTCCTGCCAAATACAACCAAAAACTAACTAAGCTACGAAAATGAAAGGACAAAAAGCAATAAAAAGAAGGTAATAGAAGTTTGGTCGCTTGGCTACCTTCAGGAAGCACAAATTTTTATAGTCGATTGCTTGACTTGTCGTATAACACCATCAACCTAGCTCCCAATGGATTGGGCATTTCAAAGCAAATGCTGAGAGAATGGAAACGATATTGCCTTTATTAAAGACATTGTGCCTATGCCCATTCACCTTAAATATTTTTTTCTGTGTCAAGACTCTCTATTTCCACTGCACCATGCGAGAAGATATTAGTAATAAAAAAAGGATCTAACCAACGGGAGAGAAATTTACGTGGCATTAGTTTGAGGTGAGAATTGTATAGTAGGACCTTTTGTCCAACGTCGAAGTTTTTCTTGACAAGCATGTTATCATGGAATGACTTCACCTTTTCTTTATAAATCACAACATCTCGTATGAATCAAGCCCCATCTCCTTAAGCTCTTGAAGTTGAAGAAGTCTATGCTCACTAGCTTGATCATAATTAAAGTTGCACTTCTTCACCACCCAATACGCCTTATGTTCAATCTCAACTGGCAGGTGGCACACCTTACCATGCACAATCCTAAAGGGAGACATCCCTATGGGTGTCTTGTAAGCTGTGCGATATGCCCACAAGGAGTCTTCTAATTTGAGGCTCCAGTCTTTTCTTCAAGGATTCACTGTCTTTTCGAGAATGGAACTCACCTCATGATTAGAAATCTCTGTCTGCCTGTTCGTCTAGGGATGGTAAGGAGAAGACACTCTGCGAGTCACTCCATACCTCTTCATCAGAATCTCAATTGGTTTGTTGCAAAAATGGGTGCCTTGGTCGCTTATGATGGCTCACGATACTCCAAATCTACTAAAGATGTTAGATTTCAAGAAACCTGCAACAGTCTTAGAGTCATCAATAACGGTGGCTTTCGCTTCCACTCACTTAGACATGTGATCCACAACCAAAATAATGTACATATAACCACACGATGAAGGCAGAGGGCCCATAAAATTCGTCCCCCACACATCAAAAATCTCACAAATAATTATGGGTGTTTGGGGCATTTCATTCCTACGAGTTATGGCTCCTACCCTTTGACAACGTCATAGGTTTTACAAAAAATATAGGCATTCCTAAACAATGTTTCCCAGTAAAGTCCTGAATCAAGCACTTTCCTAGCAGTCCTTCTATGGCCAAAGTGGCCTCCACATGCATACTCATGACAAAATCCTAAAACTGATTGCATCTCACTATCAGGCACACAAATCCTAATGATTTTATTCGAACAGAACTTCCAAAGATAAGGGTCCCCCAACAGATAATACTTAGACTTACTCTTAATCTTGCTCTTCTTAGATCAATTAAATGTATCAGGTAAAATCTCAGTGACTAAGTAATTAACGAAATAAGCGAACCAAGGAGTCATACCTTGTGTTTAGAGTACATATTCATCAGGAAATGAGTCATTTAGTCGTACCTTATTTTCCTCCCTCACGATGCGACTTAAGTGGTCGGCAACTTAATTTCTGACCCTTTGCAGTCTTTGATCTTCATATCAAACTCTTGAAGGAGTAGAATCCACCTTAGCAAGTGAGGTTTCGATTCCTTCTTCATCAGTAAGTAACGCAAAGCCGCATGATCATAATAAACAATCACTTTAGAGCCAAGAATATAAGACCTAAATTTTTCAAGGGTAAAAACAACATAGTGAAGCTCTTTTTCTGTGGTTGTGTAGTTGCATTGTGCTAGATTGAGGGTTCTGGATGCGTAATAGATGACATGTCTCTTTTTGTCAATCCTCTGGCTAAGGACAGCTCCAACAACAAAGTTGCTGGCATTGCACATGATTTTAAAGGGAATGTCCCATCGGAGAGGGTGGATGATGGGTGCACTAGTCAACAACTCCTTAAGAAGATCGAACGCCTTCTTACACACTTTGCTAAACTCGAAGGGAACATCCTTCTACAATAGGTTCGTCATTGGTAGGGCGATCTTGCTGAAGTCCTTTATGAACCTCCGATAGAAACCTGCATGGCCAAGAAAAGATCGAACTTTTCTAACGTTCGTAAGGTAGGGAAGGTTAGGTACAACATCTATTTTAGCCTTGCCAACTTCAATTCCTTTAGCTGAGATTATATGTCCTAACACTATGCCATGAATAGCCATGAAATGACATTTTTCAAAGTTTAGCAAGATTATGCTCAATTCATGTTTTCATGACCTTAGTTAGATTCAACAAACACTCATCAAAGGAAACACCATACACTGTGAAATCATCTATGAAATCTTCAATTCAGTTCTCAATGAACTCATAAAATATACTCATCATGCATCTCTAAAACGTACCTGGAGCGTTACACAGACCAAAAAGCATGCTTTGAAAAGCGAACGTACCATAAGGACAAGTGAAAGTAGTTGTTTCTTGATCCTCATGCGCAATGGGTATTTGGTAGAAACCTGAAAAATACATCTAAGAAGCAAAAGAATGGTTTCCCAGCTAGACGCTCAACCATCTAATCAATGAAAATGATAGAAAAATGATATTTTCTCATTACAGAATTTAGCTTCCTAAATTCAATGCACATTCTGAAGGAATGAACTTTTCATCCCACAGCGGAAGCATTGGATCGTCTTTGATTTATTTAGAATTAAACACAAAATATATAAGGTTAAGCAAAAACTTACATTGAAATAAACATGGAGATTCTTCTGGCGGGTCTTTATCTCCTCTACAAAATCTTCCTTGCTATGACTCTAACAAAAGATCAAGGCTTGTGGGAGCCTCTTGAAAGAAAATCCTCAAGGGATTAAAGAGGAAGAGGTTTAGAGAGAATTCTCTAATTCTCTCTATTTAGGAGATGTGTGTTATTCAGAATACTTCAACCCAAGGGTTCTATTTATAGAGACCAAGGGAAGATCTTTGCCATTATTAAAATATTATATTTTAATATCTAATATATTAAAATATATCTTTTATTTATTTGAATCTCATTCAAATCTCCTACGATATTTATTTATTTGAATCTTATTCAAATTCTATAAATATCTTTTATTTAATATATCAAATATATATTAATTATTTTAATATTTAATGTATCAAATACAATAAATATATTTTCCTCTTTTATATTTAATATATCTAATATATTAAATATTAATTTGAACACTTCAAATTAAATATTAAATTTGAACATTTCAAATTTTAATATTTAATGTATCAAATACAATAAATATATTTTCCTCTTTTATATTTAATATATCTAATATATTAAATATTAATTTGAACACTTTAAATTAAATATTAATTTGAACATTTCAATTTTTTCTTTCAACTAAATTGATCTTTTAGTGTTACTATGAGCTAGCAAGGGGACCTTATGGACCTACAGATTATAAGCTCCAATGATACAAAATTAATTAATTAAACTCTTTAATTAATTAATTTTCATTCATTAACTATAGGTCACTCCACTATAGACCTAGAGTTGCACTCTTATGCACTGTAGGACAAGTTGTGTCCATAGATATAATCATTACATGCAAGTCGATCCTTCACAAGTTGTTCGTAATTACAGCTGGGTCAAAAGTCCGTTTTACCCATGTAATTACATCTTGCACCTTAAGTACCACTGACCCTCTAATGAACAATATGTTTATAATCTAATTATAAACTAAGTCCCTCTCGGGCCAATGAGAGGGTGGGGCCCCATTGTTCAAGTCCCGAAATCAGCACTTAAGGGAACTACTCATCTGCTTACCCTATATGGGAAGGAGTGAATTCCATCTTGTGAGATTATGTTTCCAGCTCCCTATTTGGTCAAGTCCCCAAAATGGTAGGCATATTGAATCGGCTACAAAAGCCACTCTCACCCATGCAAATCAAAGGACAAGCCCTCACAGGCAGGAGTTCATAACTCACTCAGGATTAAGATCGAGTCGCATATGATCATCCTGATGAAATATTAATCTTCTCAATTAACGGATTTATAAAGAGAGATTAAATATTTCGTGGTCCAGTCTTATACAAACTCATTGTATAAGATACCCCCACTCACATGTCTCCACATGAATGATTTGGATCAAATCATTTGTAACTATTACAAAGTGGGCCGTATCAATAGTGTTACCAGGATAAGGCACCCAACCTTATCCATATACTATGACCCTTTAGGTTATTTCTTGAACATGAATCTCTCGTATGTCAACCACATACTGTTCAAGATTACACTAATAACCTTGGATTTTTCATATAATGGATAATATTATATTGCAAATAAAATAATCAAAATTATTATTTATTATTAAATAAATTATTAATTACAAGGCTTTAGGGCATAAATCCCAACACATTCTCCATCAATTCTAAACTCTCATGGGTACCAATTCACCATTTTTATTCCTAACTATAGTAATGCTTGTTTTCTTAGGAACTACATGAATTGGGCTAACTCATTCACTATTAGAAATGGGGTAGAAAATACCTTAATCGTAGAACTTCAATACTTCTTTCATCACTACCTAATTCATTGTAGGATTGAGGCATCTCTGGGATTCTCTCGATGGTCTTGCTCCTTCCTCCAGTAGGATCCGGTGCATGCACAAAGCTACGTTTAACCCATCTATATCAGCTAACGTCTAGCCCATCGCCCGCTTGTGCTCTTTTAGCACATTCACTAACTTTTCGTCTTGTTCTGATGTAAGGTGTTTGAAGATGATAACAAGCAAGGTTCCCTTTTCACCTAGGTACGCAAACCTTAGGGGGGCGTTTGGAGCACCGTTTCGGAATCAGAACCCTTGGAATCGGAACCCTAGAGGGTTTGTTCTGGGGGGTTTGAAAGCCTGGGAATCATAACACAGTGTTTGGGGTGCAGTGTTCTGAAGCCTGGGAATCAGAAAACAGTGTTTGGGGTGCAGTGTTCTGAACCCTGGGAATCAGGAAACAGTGTTTTGAGTACAGTGTTCTGAACCCTGGGGTTGTGTAGTTTTTGTTTTTTCTTTTTTCCTTTGCTACTTTGGTCTCTTTTTTTTCCTTTCCTTATTTTCTAGTGGCAATCTTTGGTTAGTTGTAGAATCCTTTGTGTAAGTTGGGTAATTTGGTTAGGTTGATGGCATATATAAAAAAACAGTTGTAATAATTTATTATTTTTTACAAAAAAAAAAATGTGAGTTTCCAATGAAAAATAATTGCTTTGTCAAATATCAAATTTGATTAGGTTTATGACAAGTATTAAAAAAAATATTTGTAATATTTTATTATTTTTTACCAAAAAAAATGTGAGTTTTCAATGAAAAATCAGCATACTTTGTCAAATATCAAATTTGGTTAGGTTTATGACAAGTATAAAAAAAATATTTGTAATAATTTATTGTTTTTTACAAAAAAAAAATGTGAGTTTCCAATGAAAAATCAACATACTTTGTCAAATATCAAATTTGGTTAGGTTTATGACAAGTATAAAAAAAACATTTATAATAGTTTATTGTTTTTTACAAAAAAAAAAATGTGAGTTTCCAATGAAAAATAATTACTTTGTCAAATATCAAATTTGGTTAGGTTTATGACAAGTATAAAAAAAAATATTTGTAATAATTTATTGTTTTTTACAAAAAAAAAAATGTGAGTTTCCAATGAAAAATCAACATACTTTGTCAAATATCAAATTTGGTTAGGTTTATGACAAGTATAAAAAAAACATTTACAATAGTTTATTGTTTTTTACAAAAAAAAATGTGAGTTTCCATTGAAAAATAATTACTTTGTCAAATATCAAATTTGGTTAGGTTTATGACAAGTATAAAAAAAATATTTGTAATAATTTATTGTTTTTTACAAAAAAAAAAATGTGAGTTTCAATGAAAAATAATTACTTTGTCAAATATCAAATTTGGTTAGGTTTATGACAAGTATAAAAAAAACAAAATATTTGTAATAATTTATTGTTTTTCAAAAAAAAATATATGAGTTTCCAATGAAAAATAATTACTTTGTCAAATACGAAATTTGGTTAAGTTATGGCATGTATAAAACAAACATTTGTAATAATTTATTGTTTGTTACGAAAAAAATGTGAGATACCAATTAAAAAAAACAATTGAAGAGACGGGAGAGAGATAAGAAAACGTGATAATGAAAATAGGTGCCAAATGAGGAGCAAACCGGTGTGTTGGAAATCAAACCCCCCCATTTCACTATGCAAAACCATGGGGTTGTGTTTCAAAACCATTGGGTTTTGAACACAGTGGTCCAAACAAGGGTTTGGGTTTGGATTCCAAAACAACCCAACCCAACCCATTGCTCCAAACACCTTCTAGATGGTCAGGAAAAGCCTTCAACTCCAATTGGGGTGCCTACAAAACAGAAGGAAGCATTTTATCTTTCTTGAAATATAGTTGAGCCTCAAAACTAGCAAGTTGAAAGGGCGTTAGTGAGGATATCTCCTCCAAACCAGTCTCATCAAATAGTTCAAACAAATCCTGCCCAATCTCATTGTCAATAAAAACATCCTGCACTAGACAGTCAACTACATCAACAACACACAAAGAATGAGCTTTCTCGTCAGGTTAGTTTGTGGCATCAAAAATATTATATTTAGCTATCTCATCGCCAAACTCAACAGAAAGCGTACCCTCAACAATCGAAATCTTTGTTTTAGTAGTTTTCATGATTGGTCTTTCTAACAAGATAGATGAAGATGATGCACAAGAGTTACCATCCACATTCAGAATATAGAAGTCAGTAGGGAATATTAACTCATTCACTCTGACTAGGACATCCTCTACTACTCCTAAAGGGTGTATTTGGGATCTATCAGCCAATTGTATAACTATGACTGTTTAATGCAAGTCATTCAGATTTAACTCCTTATAGATAGAGTATGACATGACATTGATGGATGCACCTAAGTCTAGCATGGCATTCTTTATCTTTTTATCTCCGATAACTCAAGGCAAGGTGAACATACCTGGGTCTTTGCATTTTTTCAGTACGTTCCTTTGAAGAATGGTTGATACATTTCTACTTACCAACACCTTATCTTTCATTTTTGACCTCCTTTTGTTGGTGCACACCTCCTTTAGGAATTTCACATATTTAGGGATTTGCTTGATGGCATCCAACAAAGGAATATTGATTTCCACATTCCTAAAAGTTTCCAAAATCTCCTTATCCTTTTCTTTATCAGTCTCTTTTGGCCTAGCTAGCCTGTAAGGAAATGGAGCTTTAGGAATGTAGGAATTTAAGTTCAATGGTGGATCAAAAATTACCTTTCTTTGTCGTGGCGAAGCAATCTTCTTTTCTTCTTCAACCACCAGGACTGGGTTCTTTTCCTGTGGCTATTCCACGGGTGGGGTTTTGGATGGGATTTCCTTGCCACTCTGTAAGGTAATGGCACTAATGTCCTTGTTCTGGCATTCTTGAGGTTCCTTGTTCAAGTTTCGTGTCCCAAACATAGAAACGAGCTGGGTAAACATATCTCACGTTTCCTATTGAAATTGTTGCGCATCAGTGGCTAAACTCTTAACATAATCCTTAAGAAACATACATGAGCCTGATTCTGAGGCTTGCATTCGCATAGGTGCTTGCTGTGATTTGGTGCACCCTAAATTGGCATCAACCCCTTCGTGTCTTTTCGTAGTTGGTTCACCATTTCCATCATTTGTGCTTGCCTTTCAAACAAAATTTTAACAGCTGAGGTAAGAATAGAAACTTGAGATTTAAGTTATGTTACCTCCTTCAACTACCTAACTGCTACTGGATATCACATTCCAAACTAACATGAATTTTTCGCCATATTTGAAATGAGCCTCCTTGTCTCTGATATAGTTCTATTAGTCAAGGAACCACCACTGGCTACATTGAAATCTCCTGGAAGAAGGCCTTCATAGAAAAATTGAATGAGTAGGTTACCAAAAATTTGGTGATTAGGGAGACTTGCACAGAAACGCCGTAACGCTCCCAATAGGCATGTAATGGCTCCTCCTCTCCTTACGTGATGTCGTTAATTTCCCTCATAATGCTCCTAGCTTTTGAAATCAGGAAGTACTTCTCCAGAAACAGCTTCTTCATCTCATTCGATGTCGTGACAGAACTTGAAGGAAGGTAATGCAACCAATTTCTAGCGTGGTCCTTCAAACTTAAAGAGAATGGCCACAAACTTATCTTGTCTTTTTGTCACACTCTAGGGCTTCATTCCCTAGCAAACCACGTCAAAATCCTTTAGGTGCTTATGCGGATCTTCCTCTACATTACCATGAAAAAATGGTAATAAACAAATTAAACCAGATTTAAGTTCGTGGTCACCTTGGGTTTTAGGATAAACGATGAACAGTGGTTGTTGATTCCAATCTGGAGCTGCAAGTTCTTTTAACGTGCGCTCATCCATAATTTTCTTCGTTAAAGCTCCCACGAGGTTAGGTAATGGTATCTATGTTAGGCTATCTTTTACTCTCCTTTCGCTTCCTTGTTTAAACACGTCTTTCCTTTGCAAATAAAGTAAGAATCTAAATTCAAGCTCCTGCAAAGAAAGAGTAAAATATAAAAGTAAAAAGAGAGGGGATTAAGACTTCAAATTAAATGAGGAAATAATCAATTGTTGCCTCCCCGACAATGGCGCCAATTTAACCAAGCTTGCCAAAGGCTCACCAAATGATATTTATAGTCCACACCATATATATTTTACAATAAAGTGGTAGGGTCGATCCACAGGGAGACAAATTGATCCTTTTTCAATTTAATTTGAACTAACCAAACTAAATCGAATGTGGGTGGGGGATTTGTTTTTTTTTTTTTTAGAGTAAAGATTAAACGAAAAATTAAAGGCAAGAGATTAAACACGAAAGTTAAAGGAGGAAAAACCTGATTTACCTACTAACAACGGATCAGGGGTTCATTGGATCTAATTTTGTGCTTTGATCATTGGGTTTCAAGAGATTGATGCAAACTTCTGGATTAAAAAATTAACCGGCCCATTCGGTGAAGTCGGATGGATCCCTAACGGCTCCCAAAGCTAAACTATGTCGACTTAGAATCTAATAGCCCCTAATTGACCTTTTAAGCTGGGCACGATAACGTTCCATGCCTAGAGAATCAATCGCACTACACTCGTGAGTTGATTAAACCTCGATAATTAACTTAAAGAGCCTAATTTAATTAAGGAGCCTCTTGGATCCCAAAACCTATCATGCGAACTACACAAAGGGGTTAAGCCTAATTCTATGCAAGCAGAAGCCGGTTTAGGTGCTACTTAATTAAGCAAATGCATGAAACAATGAATTCCAAACACGTGCATAGCAATAAATGAAACAAACATACAAGATTCATCACGTCTAATATGCTAATTTCATTTAATGGAGTAAAGCAAAGTCCCAAACATGCTTTAAAAAAGAAATTAACTAGAAATGAAAAACTAACCTCCCAAAGCACAAATCTGATCCGAATTTTCCCTGAAACGGCTTTACGAACTAGCAAGTAGCCTCCAAATCCGCTTTTCACAACATTAATTAGTACAAATTCAACCAAAAAATGGTAAAGGACTAAAAATGGGTATAAAACAAAGAGGAATGTCTGAAAATTGGCTGAAAGAATGAAGAAAATAGTTGCTATAAAAAGGAAAATTCATTTTATAATTCTCGAAGCAGTGTCTCGACGTTGTCGCCCAAAAGACCAGCATCATAGGAGCTCGCCGCAACATCGACCTGTGCTTACTATTACAGCATCTCAACGCTGCCCTATATCCACGTGTTTTGACTTGCGAAGCCGTCTTGACGCTGGTGGGTAGCGTCTAGATGTTGTCCTGCATCCGAGGCTACTGTCTTCGGCAACGAGCAAGGCTCCGTATAGCGTCTCAACGCTAGTCTCTGGGGTAGTTTGGTCACTTGATCTTCGTTTCTTCAATTAGGGTTGGCTTTTGATTAAGCCCAAATCGACCGTGAATGCTCCAAAAAGCTCAACGCTTTAAAGTGTTGGGATTTATGCTCTAAAACCTCGTGATTAATAACTTATTTAAAAATTAATAATTATTTTAATTATTTTATTTCCAATATAATATTATCCATTATATGAAAAATTCAAGGTTATTAATGTAATCTTGAACAGTATGTGGTTGACAAACGAGATGATCATGTTCAAGAAATAACCTAAAGGGTCATAGTATATGGATAAGGTTGGGTGCCTTATCCTAGTAACATTATTAATACGACCCACTTTGTAATAGTTACAAATGATTTGATCCAAATCATTCATGTGGAGACATGTGAGTGGGGGTATCTTATACAATGAGTTTTTATAAGACTGGACCACAAAATATTTAATCTCTTTTTATAAATCCGTTAATTGAGAAGATTAATATTTCATCAGGATGATTATATGCGACTCGATCTTAATCCTGAGTGAGTTATGAACTTCTGCCTGTGAGAGCTTGTCCTTTGATTTGCATGGGTGAGAGTGACTTTTGTAGTCGATTCAATATGGCTACAATTTTGGGACTCGACCAAATAGGAAGCTGAGAACATAATCTCATAATATGGAATTCACTCATTCTCATATAGGGTAAGTAGATGAGTAGTTCCCTTAAGTGCTGAATTTGGAACTTGAACAATGAGGCCCAACCCTCTCACTGGCCCGAGAGGGATTTAGTTTATAATTAGATTATGAACAGATTGTTCATTAGAGAATCAGTGGTACTTAAGGTGCAAGATGTAATTATAGGGGTAAAACGGACTATAGTGGACACAACTTGTCTTACAGTGCATAAGAGTGCAACTCTAGGTTTATAGTGAAGTGACCTATAGTTAATGAATGAAAATTAATTAATTAAAGAGTTTAATTAATTAATTTTGTATCATTGGAGCTTATAACCTGTAAGGTCTGTAAGGTCCGTACGATACTTAAGGTCCGTAAGGTCCCCTTGCTAGATCATAGTAACACTAAAAGATTCATTTAGTTGAAAGAAGATTTTGAAATGTTCAAATTAATATTAATTTGAAGTGTTCAAATTAATATTTTATATTAGATATATTAAATATAAAAGAGGAAAATATATTTATTGTATTTGGTACATTAAATATTAAAATTTGAAATGTTCAAATTTAAATTTAATTTGAAGTGTTCAAATTGATATTTAATATATTAGATATATTAAATATAAAAGAGAAAAATATATTTATTGTATATGACACATTAAATATTAAAATAATTAATGTATATTTGATATATTAAATAAAATATATTTATAGAATTTGAATAAGATTCAAATAAATAAATATCATAGGAGATTTGAATGAGATTAAAATAAATATAAGATATATTTTAATATATTAGATATTAAAATATAACATTTTAATTATGGCAAAGATTTTTCCTTGGTCACTATAAATAGGACTCTTGGGTTGAGCCATTTAACACAACACACATCTCCTCAATAGAAAGAATTAGAGAATTCTCTCTAGACCTCTTCCTCTTTAATCCCTTGTGGATTTTCTTTCAAGAGGCTCCCACAAGCTTTGGTTTTGTGTTAAAGTTATAGTCAGGAAGACTTTGTGGAAGAGATAAAGATTTTTCAGAAAAATCTCCATATTTTCAAGGTATGTTATGCTTAACCATAATATTATTATTTAATTCTAAATAAACTCAAATTGATTCCTACGCTTCCGCTTGGGTTTAATTAGATTATTCATTTCATAAAGATACTCCAGAATGCTGTTCGGACTAATTTAGCTACAAAATAGTGAATTAATCTCGTAAAATCGTTATAAGTCACAAGGTTTAAACATAGAAAATAAGGACTATTTTAGTCCTATCAATTTTCCCTCCTACATGTCGAATTAAATGAGTTAAGATTGTTTCTATAAGACAATAGGCTCCAAATAATTGTAATGGTTGAACTGATCTCATCCTTTGTGAGATTTTCGAACATCCAATTCCAACAAGTAATAGTCTTCCATTCGGACCTGGAAAGATAAAAAATACCTAGTAAATTAAGGATAAAATTAGACCATATCCTTTTTGTAACCTTACATCCCAGAATAGATGTTCTGTAGTGTCTTCATTTTTCCTACAAAAAGTACACAGATCATCAGTAATAGAAACTCTCTTTTTAATATTTCCTTTGGTAGGAATGTTATCGTTATAATCTTCCATGCACAAATCTTCATTTTAAGGTTAGCTTTGATATTCAAGAACCCCTTCCAACACTTCTTATCGGTTTGGTTATCCGAAGGAAAGGCCTTGTTCTTTTTGTACCATTGTGAAGCGAGCTTGCCGAGGGCTTGTCAAATTAAAATTTATAAACCGATCCTAAGTTACTTGTAGTTGTAGCATTGAGTGGACCGGGTCGATCTCAGAGAGCCGAATATTAATTTCTCAAGTTATATTTGCGAAGGAGAAACCAATTAAAAAGGGGGGTTTTGTGTTTTTATAAATAAAATAAAACATAAACAATAAAGATAGAGATAGATCAAATCTTACCAAGTTCCAATTCAGAGGTGCGGTTCTACTCAATTGCAAACATTGATCCTAGGCATTCAAAATATTTAAACTTAACAATGCAAGTACTTGGTCAATTTAATAGGAAACCCCAAAAAGTGCAAATTCCCTAAAGTCATTAACTCTATCGAACGGCAAGTTAACGCTAATTACCTAAACAAATTTTGACAAAATCGCTTCAAATTATTTAGATAAAGGCATTACAAACTTTGGAACGACCAAGACAACCAATCAAGTAAAACAACTTTCACCTAAGAAAGAAGCTTCTTTAATTCCTAGAATTAAACATGCAAGCCATGTAATATGGAAACCCATAAAACATACACATGTGATAATCCTAATGTTATCGGTTCATTCAACATGACAATTACGGATCATGATCATGATTAGCAATAAAACATGTAGAATGATTAAGGCGTCAATTTAATCAAAATACATACTTATAAAATTAACACAGTAATCAAAGAATACTTGTAATTGAAAGAAAACTACATTCAAACCTCACAATATTGCAATTGATTACAACCGACCTCTGAACTGAGAACGCGAAGTTTAGCTAAGCACCGTGATAGTATATCTCCCGTTACACATGGTTCGATTTGATACAATAAAAGTGTAAAAATAGAAGGAGAAAAGCTCTCAAAAGCTCTCTCTAAAAGTCTAAGCAAATGAGGCAAAAGTCCCTAACCTAAAGTAAAAAAATGTTATAAATAGGGCTTAGGCAGCTTCGAGACACTGGGGGTGGCGTCGAGACGTTGCCCTTTCAAATAAGGAAAGAAAAATTGCTCGTACGTGTAGCGTTGAGCGGCATCGAGATGCTGCTGGCGTCGAGCAAAGATAGAAGCTTAGCGTTGAGTAGCGTCGAGCATGCCAAACCGCAGCGTCTCCATGCTGCTCCCTAGACATATTTGGTAATTTTGCTCTAACTTTTTGC
The DNA here is from genome assembly GCA_033996785.1 of Trichosanthes truncata. NCBI lineage: Eukaryota > Viridiplantae > Streptophyta > Magnoliopsida > Cucurbitales > Cucurbitaceae > Trichosanthes > Trichosanthes truncata. Next base: position 7,237,860 of record MU867260.1, on the reverse strand, counting down.
TCAGGTGTCCGAATGACCTCCGGTTTGGCTCGTTTGAATTGTTATTCGACATAGAGTCTCCAAATATGTCTTTTGCTCTAATCCGTACAAAATAAACATAAAAACACATAAAAACTATCAAACTAACAAGAGTTAAGTGATTAAATAAAGCTTTATACGTCCAATCACAACCCCTAACCTAAATCTTGCCAGTCCTCTAGCAAGGTAAAACTAAACAATCTTATGACTTATTAGTTGCATATCAATGACTCTAATCTCAATGCTTTAGGCAACAAAACATTTGCAATGGAAGAAAACAATCAAACACATTCAATCAATGAGAATTTTAAAACTAATCCCTCCATCCCTTATGTGTGTGTATGTATAGCTCCCCTTATCTAAGTCTATATAAACCCGAGAAAGTTTTATTCGATCCTCAACTCGTTTTCCCCCTACTTCTGACTTTAAGACCAATTCTCAAGCTTTCTTACACTCAAAAGGATAACAAGAAAATAAGGTGCTCCGGGGTAGGCCTCCCCCAAACTTAGATTTTTGCTTATTTTGATGAGCGCTAGCTTTCACACATCCACTGTAGGGACCCTTATCCAGAGCACTTGCTCAATGGATGGCCTAACTGATCACAGTAGAGGTAGCTCTTTTTGCCCTTAGACTTTTAATACATGCAATCAATTTTTTTTACTCGAATTTTCATTTTATCACAGTAATAAAGGCAAATAAAACATGCAATTACTCCTAAGTTTCACGTTATTCAACATCATGCAAGTAGACTCTTAAACTAGTTACTAAAATCTTTCTAGGTGACAACAAGAATCTAAACCAAATAACTCAATCTTAAGACTTCAAAACTATAGACAAGAGGGCTAAGTGCTGAAAAAGTATAAGAGAATTAAAAGGAAAATTTTAAAATAGGCTTAAATCAAGCATGCATCTTCAAGTTTCAACCATTTTAAATGGAATTACCTAAAGTACCTCCTAGATTGTCATAATCACCTAATATGCAACTAACTCATCATGCAATTTAAGCTCAATTTAACTCTCAGTGCTCAACATGCTCGTGAATAACCCTAAACATGCAAATCTAACGTTCTCCACCCTCAACCTTAATTGATACATTGTCCCCAATGTATCGCTAAACAAAGTTACACAAACAAAAAGCAAGAGGAATAGAAAAACTCCCCTAGTTTTTGGATGGCTTGTAGGTGGTGGTGCATCTTTATCCTCAATTTATCCTCCCAATTGCAACATCTGCAAAAGAAAAAAAATAAACTAAGAAAAGGAAATAAATAACTGAAAGGAAAACAAATAAATTAATTAAAGCACTTGGGTTGCCTCCCAAGAAGGGCAAATTTTTAATCTCATTATGCTCGACAGGGTTCGTAAGTGTCAGGGCACATAAAATTCTTCTACTTTCTTCGGTCCCTTCTTGCTTGAATCAATGTAACCTTCCAAGTTTAGAAGGCTTTCTTGCTTCTCTAGGTACCAGACATATAATTATTTTTGTTATTTTTTATATAAGGAATGAAAGGAAAAAAGTAAGACTCAAGTAACTTAACTGACTCAAAAGAAACAAAAGACGTTAAGGACTCATGAGAATAAAGCAAAGGAAATTCAAAATTAAGAGGAGAGCAAGGGAATAGAACAGGTGAAGGCTTTTTAGCCTCCAACTCTATCACCTGAATCTCCATTTTGGGTGTAAGCTCAGACTCCTCCTTAACCTCACAAATTACCTGTTCTTGGCATGGCGCAAAATTCAAAACTTCCTCATCATTGTCGATGTTGATTTCCTCAAAAAATCTTTCCTCAGTGATGTCAAAAGAGTATTGCTCTTGTAGACTCTCCAGTCTCCTCACTGAATCAGCCAACTGGGTCATTTGGTCACCCAAACTTTGCATTCTAGCACAAGTATCCTTTTGAAATTGGAGCTTTTCCTTTTGAAATTGAAAATTTTCCTGCTGAAACTGAAGAGTATTATTAGCAATTTTGTAAACTATAGCTTCTAAAGACATACCTAAGTCTGAAATCTGATGGTACAGGCTTTTCTGCTCCTCCTGGTATCCATAGCCATAATTGGATTGATCCCATTTAGGACAGTATGGATCGTAAGACTCGTAGTTCACTTGATGACCAAAAAATTCTCCCAAGGTGTAAGCATTTGACATGAAGTTCCATTCCAGTTGAGGGCATGCTTCAGTGGGGTGTCCTTGAAGCGAGCATAATCTACATGTCTCCACTGCTTTCAGCCTCCCTACAACCATTTGAAGAATAACAGAGGTTAATTCAGAAATTTGCGTTTTGAGCTCACTAACCTCATCAACATATGGGGCAGTTCCACTATTTGTCCAGTAGTGTTGAGAATAATCTGCCATTTAAAGAATAGATAAAAAAAAATACAAAAGATTTTTTTTAAAGCAAATTTAACAAAGAGAAACTAATAGTGGTTCCCCGACAACGATGCCAAATTTGAAGCGAGCTTGTTGAGGGCTAGTCAAATTAAAATTTATAAACCGATCCTAAGTTACTTGTAGCATTGAGTGGACCAGTCGATCTCAGGGAACCGAATATTAATTTCTCAAGTTAAATTTGCAAAGGAGAAAGCAATTAAAAGTGGGGGTTTGTGTTTGTATAAATAAAATAAAACATAAATGATCGGCTGTTACATGCAAGCGTACGCGATCGAAGTAATATAAATTGGTATCTGAGTACCAAGTATCGAATCCCACAGGGAACAGAGTAACAAAAATGTTGTAAAGCAAAAGTGTAAGGAAAAATTGCAACTTTGAAAACTAAATTGCAAAAATAATGTTGGGTTGATGTGTTGGTAAAAAGAAAAATTGCAGAATCTAATTGCAGAATCTAGAATTAACAATAATTGAAATAACAAAAGTTGCAGAATTGAATTGTAGAATCTAAAATGGCAATAAGCGAAATAACCAAAAATTGCAGAATTGAATTGCAGAATCTAAAATTGGCAATATTGGAATAACAACTAAAAAGACTTAGAAAATGAAATTGCAAAGGGAATTCTAGATGAAGATGGGGCTCAAGAATGTCATTGCCCTAAGTCGTAATTGCAAGCCAAAATTGCAATTCCAACCTACTCCACACTCAATTGTAAACCAAAATTGCTTCTCATATTTACCTTGAATTTAGGGTTTTAGGAGGCTAAGTGAGAGACTTATATGTCTATAGTCTCTCTATCTTAGATAATTTGGCTCACAATTTTATGGGTTTTGGAGTCCTTAATCCCTATGTCTAGGGGAAAAATTGGCTTATGTCTAAGCTCTTTTCTCCATTACTTGTGCGAAATCCGCTTATCACTAACCCTGTCGGTATTAGATCTAAGCTTGAGTTGCTACCCTAGTTGATCAATCTAGGATCTCAACGAACATTTTATTCAACACAAGCAAACAATTGAGATGTAGGCTTGGTTTTTATTGAAATTTTGGCTACATTTACTTCTTAGGAAATTCACATCCTTGAACCCCTAAGAAGTTTAGCTCAAATTAAAGAGAAATATCTTAAAACTAATTTTTAAAGGAAACAACATTTTAACGAAAATTTGAGTAAAATTGCTACTGATAATTAAAATTAAATAAATTGATAAAATACTTGGGTAAACATAATGTTAGACAGTAGCTAATAATCCTCCAAAATCTCTCACTGTGAATAGAAAATAAAGGACAAATTGATATCAATTTCTAATCAAGATTTTTACTTATTGAAGAAAACAAATTGTGAACAAGAACACCCATATGACAAAACAACAAATCAAATACCCTTGTAATTAGCAAGTACAAAAATGAAATCTAAAGAAAGGAGAAATAGAATGACTAAGCATGCTGCAACCTTGGCAAGAACAAAGTGAACCAAAAAAAAAATGCAGAAAACAGAGTGTGTTTTTGAAAAATACCCACCAACTAAGAATGAGAATTAAACTTAACCTTGCTTCAAAAATAACATAAATTTAAGACTAGAAATTGTTTAAGCAACTCTCCAAAATACAAACTGAAGGAAAACCAAAATTAAAATTGAGTTTCTTGGCTAAAACCAAAAGAAAAACGAAAAAACAGAGTCTTCGGAAAAAAAAAAACTTAAAAACCCACGAACTCGATCCTTCAAATCACCCAAAGAAATCCGAATTCCTTCTTCTAGCATATTCCTCCCTCTTTTATAGATCTTCCTAGGGTTGAAATTTGCCAAAAATCGCTCTCCAATCCCTCAATTCGTGCGAAGATTGAATTTTCCATAAATGGGTTTCTTCGTTGTTGCAAAAACCCACGAAATTGATTTCTAAAATTGCTCCCAAAAATCCGATACTTAGCTCCAATTCTTCTTCCCCATTTATAGGCCTCCATTAGGGTTGAAGATTGCCCAAATTTCGTGCTCTAATTCCACCAAATCATGCTGTAATTTGGTTTTCCATAAATGGGTTTTGTGCACAATTTTTTCTTTTTTCTTTGAATTTTCTGCTGTCCAGAATTGTAGAATCAGATTTTGCAATTTGATTTTGCAATTTCCACATTCCCTGCTCCAAAAACAATTGCAGAATCACGATTTTGGAATTTCTACAATTTATGCAAACAAGATCAATTTACTTAGAATTCTATTCCAAATGCTATCACATTCATTTCTTCCTTAAATTCAAGCAATCTTCTACTATTTTCAAATGATCTTAAGTCAAAACAAGAATATTTTAAGCAATTGGGAGTTAAGTAAGCCTTAATACTAAGGCTTATCAATAAACAATTAAGATAGAGATAGATCAAATCTTACCAAGTTCCAATTCAGAGGTGCGGTTCTACTCAATTGCAAACATTGATCATAGGCATTCAAAATATTTAAACTTAACAATGCAAGTACTTGGTCAACTTATGAGGAAACCCCAAAAAGTGCAAATTCCCTAAAGTCACTAACTCTATCGAACGTCAAGTTAACGCTAATTACCTAAACAAATTTTTATGAAACTGCTTCAAATTATTTAGATAAAGACATTATGAACTTTGGAACGACCAAGACAACCAATCAAGTAAAACAACTTTCACCTAATAAAGAAGCTTCTTTAATTCCTAGAATTAAACATGCAAGCCATGTAATATGGAAACCCACAAAACATACACATGTGATAATCCTAATGCTATCGGTTCATTCAACATGACAATTACGGATCATGATCATGATTAACAATAAAACATGTAGAGTGATTAAGGCGTCAATTTAATCAAAATACATACTTATAAAATTAACACAGGAATCAAAGAATACTTGCAATTGAAAGAAAACTATGTTCAAACCTCACAATATTGCAATTGATTACAACCGACCTCTAAACTGAGAACGCGGAGTTTAGCCAAGCATCGTGATAGTATATCTCCCATTACACATGGTTTGATTTGATACAATAAAAGTATAAAAATAGAAGGAGAAAAGCTCTCAAAAGCTCTCTCTAAAAGTCAAAGAAAATGAGGCAAAAATCCCTAACCTAAAGTGAAAAAATGCTATAAATAACGCTTAGGCAGTGTCGAGACGCTGGGGGTGGCGTCGAGACGCTGCCCTCTCAAATAAGGAAAGAAAAACTGCTCATTGTGGCGTCTAGACGCTGCTGGTGTCGAGCAAGCCAAACCGAAGTGTCGAGTGGCGTCGACCAAAGACAGAAGCTTAGCGTTGAGTAGCGCCAAGCATGCCAAACCGCAGCGTTGAGCATGGCGTTGAGCGACGTCGAGTCGCTGCTCCCTGGACAGATTTGGTAATTTTTCTCTAACTTTTTGCTCAAGTGTCCGAATGACCTCCGGTTTGGCTCGTTTGAATTGTTATTCGACATAGAGTCTCCAAATACGTCTTTTTCTCGAATCCCTACAAACTAAACATGAAAACACATAAAAACTATCAAACTAACAAGAGTTAAGTGTGATTAAATAAAGCTTTATACGTCCTATGAGTAATAGATGAAATTAGACCATATGCTTTTTGTAACCTTACAGTCCCAAAATAGATGTTCTGTAGTCTCTTCATTTTTCATGCAAAAAGTACACAGATCATCAGTAATAGAAACTCTCTTTTTAATATTTCCTTTGGTAGAAATGTTATCGTTATAATCTTCCATGCACAAATCTTCATTTTAAGGTTAGCTTTGATATTCAAGAACCCCTTCCAACACTTCTTATCGGTTTGGTTATTCGAAGGAAAGGCCTTGTTCTTTTTGTACCATTGCAAAGCCAAATGATAGGTACTTTTTACTATATAAATACCCTTAGCCTCTAGGCTCCAAATGATCTCATCCTTTGAATTCGAGCCCCCCATTGGTTGATTGAGAATAATTTCTGCATCCAAAGGGCGAAAAGCCTCTTTCACCACGTCCTCTATCCAGAAACAATTGTTATCCATCAAAGAGTTAATGCAATGTCCTGAAAGCTCTTGCTTCACTAAAAGTGGTTTATGGTTGCCTGATCTATTAAGCCAAAGGTCATCATCCAATTTAATGTGCTTCCCATTCCCCACTTTCCAATGATACCCTTTCGTAAAAAAGTCCATACCCTAGATTAAACTTCTCCATGCCAAGGATGGATTTTTTTTCCCATAGGTGCCAACAAAAAAACCATTGTTTCTAAAATACCTTCCTCTAAATATCTTTGCAAGTAAGCTATCTCAGTTTCTACAAATCCTCCAGCTTTGCTAAGCAAGGAGAGCTTGATCAAAAGCTTTAAGCTCCCTAAACCACAACATTCATCTATCTTCACTCATGAAGAGGTTTTTTCGGCTAACCTAATGAGCATTTTTCTTATCTTTAGTAGAGCCCCACCATAACCCAGGGCATATGCGATTAATATCTTCATAAATTCTGTTCGGGAGCTTGAAGCAGCTCATGGTGTAGTTAGGGATAGCTTGAGCTATCGATTTAATCACTACTTCCTTCCCACCAAGGGAAAACATCTTGCTCTTCCAGTTCTGGAGAACTCTCCAAACTCGATCCTTCACTCTCTTGAAAACCTTGCACTTGCATTTCCCCACTCGAAGTGTTTAATGCCTAAAATCTTGCTGAGCTCGTTCGCTTCTTCTTGCCCCACATTTTTGCTAACCATAAAAACATATTTGTCAAGATTAACCATCTGTCCTGATACCTCTTTGTAAATCTTCAGCACATATTTAATCATCTCGCAATCCTTCTTTCCCTCCTTGAACAACATTAGGCTATCATCTGCAAAAAAGAGGTGCATTAATGTTGGGTAGTAAGGATTAATTCGAAAACTACCAAGATTGCCAGAGGAAACTTCCCTATTCAACAAGTTGGAAAGCCCTTTAGCGCATATGAGGAATAGATATGGGGAAAGGGGATCCCCCTATCTGAAACCTCTAGACGGAATGAACTCTGAGTGGGGGAGCCCATTAATGAGAACATAATAGCTTACCGTCTCCACACAATTCATAAATCTTCTAATCGAAGAATCTTCAAAGCACATATTAGCCATTGGTTTTCTGATAAAAGGCCACTCAACTCGATCATATGCTTTACTCATGTCGAGTTTCATAGCAACATACCCTTCTCTCTCTCTCTTTTTACTATTAATAGCATGGATACATTCAAACCCCACCAAGACATTGTCAAAAATGAGACGATTTAGGATAAAGGTTGTCTGAGTAGGAGAGATGATATAGCCAAATACCTTTTTAAGCCTATTAGCCAAAGCTTTAGCAATGATTTTATAATTTTATACACGATGTTACAAAGGTTGATAGGCCTAAATTTAGATACGTGTTTAGACTCAGAAATTTTTGGGATGAGGGTAATCCAAGGTTTGTTTATAAGTCTCATATCATCCTCCTCATTCAAGATGTTAAGACACACTCTGGAGGTTTCCTCTCCTATTACTTCCCAAAACTTGTAGTAAAAGAGAGCTTGAGTCTCGTCTGGGCCTAGAGCCTTATTTGGCCTCATACTTTTCAAGGCCAGATCAATCTCAGCTTTAGTAAATGGGATGGAAAGTTCCCTATTTTGACCATCTAAAACCCTCCTACTGAAATTCTCTATCGTTTTTTCCTTAACTTACATATTCAGCTTTGAAGAAGTGAACAAAGTTTGGAAGTATTGCATGACCACTTTCCTAATCTCCTTAAGGGACTCAACCTTCTACCCATTATTGTCCCAGATTTTTGTTATTGTATTCTTCTTTTTTTGTTCGGATGCCCAGTGGTGAAACCACTTCGTATTTATGTCACCCCACATGAGCCAATCTTCCCTCTGATAGTATGCAAAATAATGTTATTTCTTGGCTTATGTTTATGCTAGTTTTGCTATGATTATGTGTGCTTCATGTATTTTATGTATATTTCTCAAAAATCGAGCATTTGGAGCAAAATCGGAGAATTGTGAGATATTTGGACAAATTTGAGCAACTTAAGGCTATATTTTAGGATTCAAGTGTTGAAGAAGAAGACCAAGGCATTTGGACCCAAGGGCATAGCGTTGAAACGCTCCTTACAGCGTTGCAATGCCATTTAAGAAGCTTTTCAACTTTGAAAAACTACAGGCATAGCGTTGCAACACTATCTGCGTTGCAACACTATCTGTAGTGTTGCAACACTACTCAAATAGATTTTTTCCCTTTTTACAAAATTTGAAGGGACAGCGTTGCAACGCTCCCTCTAGCGTTGCAACGCTGTCTCGACTCTATAAAAGGAAAGGTTTGTCATTCATGAGAGGGGAGCCGTTTTTGAGAGCCTATAACCCTAATTTCCACAATGAGCACTGTTTTGGGACTGAAAGAGCACTTTGGAGAGCTAAGGAGGAGACTCAAGGCTCGAGATCGCGGGACATCACTAGGGGAACGGGTGTTGGCATGCATTGTCCAGTTTTTTCTCTTTTCCCTTTACTTTGTTACTTGATCTTTAGGATTTATTGTGTTGAATATTGGATATAATTTTGAGTATTTTAGACTCTTGAATGATTATACATTTAAACTTTATTTGGTTTTGGAATTGTATTATATCATAACGCCTTTTATGCATTTCGAACCAATTTTCTAAGCTTTTGGTCATAGCTTTGCATGTTAGGATAAATTTAGCTTGAGAAAGTAAATTTAACTAAGGAATTTAGATGCATGACTAGGATTAATCTATTGCTTGAGAATGAATATGTTAATATTAGAAGCCATTAAAAGAATTTCATAATGCCATATTTAGGTGTAGAAATATATCGAGAGTTTGATTTACTACTTTACATGAGTTCAACTGTGCTTGAGAGAGTCAATTGCATATTTTAGTAATTCTTGGCTTAAGGTTGTTGCATGTTCTACAATTCTTTAATAAAATTCATAGTTGCACTTCATGTAACGCAATCTTCACTTGTCTCTCTAAATGGACTCCGACCTTCGTAAATAATTAATTTAGTTTATTCTTGCTTCAATTCAAAGTTAGGATCTCTAAATAAAGTAGGCATGAGTAGCTGTGGTGTTTAATTAATCTAAGAACTCCAATCCCTGTGATCGACCCTGGCCACTATTATTACAAATTTTTAGAGGTTTGGTATATAAATATCATTTGACAGGGCCTTCGACAAGCCCTCTTATCACCCTCGATCTGGTCTTCCAGTAGACCTCCTCTTCAAGCAGAAGGTTTTCCAAATCTTTTTCGGATCTATTCAGTTGAAAAGATGTTGCCTTTGAATCCCTCTCCAAGCTTTGAATTTCATCTTTCTTCCTCTTGATAGCCTCTCTCAAGGAACCTTTAAATTTGTGCTTGTTCCAATTGTTTAATCTTCCTAAAAAGACTTTGATGTTTTTCACAAAATGATTTGCATTCATAAATCTCCAGCTATGCCAACACTAAATGATGGAATTGTATTCTTAAAAACCTGCCTAGTGCACCTCGAAACAGAGAGGTCTGTTCCTTTTCTCAACCCATAAAACCTACTTCTCGAACTCAAAATATGTGACAATCAACCTTTGGTGAAAGTTATGATATCTCCCATGCTCGATCACCAACTTATGGAGCTTGGCCTTCAACTGAGGATTCCAAAGGTATCTGTCGAGTTTCTCTCTAATGATGCAATTTCTGTCTTTTCCACATTTCTAAGTGAAGTGGTTTCCTTTGAACCTAAGGTTGATCAGATTACAGTGGTCTAGAGTCTCTCAGAAGATATCCATCTGATCTCTGTTTCTCCTAGCTCCCCCTTATTTCTCAACGTCTGACATAATCCCGTTAAAATCACCTCCAAGAAACCAAGGTATATATGAAATTTCATGAAGCCTCTCCAGTAACTTCCAATAATCAGACCTTTTATCTTGTTTTGGGTTTCCATAAAGCCCTGTAAATCTCCACCACTCTATTTCAACTTTAATCACTACATCAATGTGCCCTTTTGAAAAAGAAGATAAATGTAAGTTAGTGTCATTGTTCCAGAGGAGCATTAGCCCTCCCCCTCTTCCCAAACTTGGCACATTGAAGCAACTATCAAATATCAAATCCCGTTTACACCTTTTGCCTCTTGAGCCATCATTCTTTGTTTCAGTAAAAAATGCCAACTAGGGTTTTAAGCTACGCACCTCGTGGCGTAGTGCACGGATCGTTCAAGGATTCTCCAGATCTCGGACGTTCTAGCATAATATTTTCACTACGTATGGCGGGGTTGGTCACCAACCTCCGTCGATATCCCTTCAAGAACCTCATAGTAAAACAAACAAGCTATCTTGTGTTCTCTCTTTCTTTCTTTCTCCTCTATATTATGTTTCTTCCCAGCTACTATTTCTCCTCGGCTTATCGAAATCCCCTTACTTTGACCCTCTTCATTTTTAGCCCTCATTTTCCAGATTTTCACAAATTTCTCCTTATCAATTGGGTTCTTCTCTGAATGGTTACTCACTCAGTCGATACTGACAATTGGCTCCCTTGCGACTTATTTAATCTGTAAGGTCCTGTCCTCTTGAATTTTTCTAATGGTCTTTTGCTCTATGTCTCCACCAGCTCTTGTCTGACCTTCCACTTCTCATTATCCTTCGATTTCATTCGACAATAACTATAATCCTTCTCTGATCGTGACTCTTTTCGTCCTTCTCCACTACAATATTAGTCAAGAATGTCTTTTGCTTCTTTTCTTCTTGTTTGCTTGGCTTTGTCTCTGTTGCCTCCTGTGAAGGGAATAATCGAATTAAACCCAAAACGAAAATGTTGGAATCGACTTTGATTTTATTTTAGAATTAAACAAAAAAAAATATTTTAGGCTAAGCAAAACATACATTTGAGATAAATATGGAGATATTTCTGCCAGATCTTTATCTCCTCCATAAAATCTTCCTGGCTATGACTCGAACACAAGACCAAGGCTTGTGGGAATTTCTTGAAAGAAAATCCACAAGGGATTGGAAAGGACAAGATGACCTAGACTTAATCAATTAATTTTCATTCATTAACTCTATGTCACTCCACTATTGACATAGAGTTGTACTCTTATGCACTGTAGGACAAGTTGTGTCCATAGATATAATCATTACATGCAAGTCGATCCTTAAGTACCATTGATCCTCTAATGAACAATCTGTTTATAATCTAATTATAAACTAAGTCCCTCTCTGGCAGTGAGAGGGTGGGGCCCGATTGTTCAAGTCCTGAAATCAGCACTTAAGGAAACTACTCATCTACTTACCCTATATGGGAAGGAGTGAATTTCATCTTGTGAGATTATGTTCTTAGCTCCCTATTTTGTCAAGTCCCTAAAATGGTAGGCATATTGAATCGGCTACAAAAGCCACTCTCACCCATGAAAATCAAAGGACAAGCTCTCACAGGTAGGAGTTCATAACTCACTCAAGATTAAGATCGAGTTGCATATGATCATCCTGATGAAATCTTAATCTTCTTAATTAACGGATTTATGAAGAGAGATTAAATATTTTGTGGTCCAGTCTTACAAAAACTCATTGTATAAGATACTCCCACTCAGATGTTTCCACATAAACGGGTTGGATCAAATCATTTGTAACTATTACACAGTGGGTTGTATCAATAGTGTTACCAAGATAAGGCACCCAACCTTATCCATATACTATGACCCTTTAGGTTATTGCTTGAACATGATCCTCTCGTATGTCAATCACATATTGTTCAAGATTATACTAATAACCTTTGATTTTTTATATAATGGATAATATTATATTGCAAATAAAATAATCAAAATTATTATTAATTATCATTAATTACGAGGTTTTATGGCATAAATCCCAACATCCTGAGCACTCACTCCCGTTCCCTTCTTTTTATTGATTTGAATTGGGCTTTGTTGAGTACCCAAAGTGCTAATTTCATTTGCATTTTTCCCAAAATCAGTGTTTTCTTCTTCTTCATTCCACCTTCCACTTCTTTGATCTCTAAATCCGTAGTTGCAGCCTCTATCTTTCCTTCTGAAGCTTCCCATCTTTTCTTCCTCTCTCGCCCACCTCAGATTACCTTTCGAGGGTGGCCGAGCTCTCAACCATGTTTCGAATTCGCATTCATCTTCTTTAACTTCATCCCCTTCCGCCTCGCAGTCCTTGATAACATGTCCAACTAATCCACACCTATAGCAAAATTTGAGCAATTTCTCATACAGAATTTTGACCCAACTCTCTTCAGCCATGGACCGAACCTTTATCTTCGTAGCATTCTTCAGAGGTTTCGCTAGATCTAATTTAACTTTAACCCTGAGAGTTCTTCCCCAACATTTGCCTCTTTCATCAAGATCGACTCTTACAAACATTCCCACAACATTTCATAGGGCAATTGCCAATTTCCTTGAGTAGAAAACCAGTGGGATTTCATGAAATTGAACCCCACATACTCGTGTATTTGAACTCCAACGCCATTAAACTTCTGTTGCTTTTAGGTTCATAAAAAACTAGCAAAGCTTTGTCAAAAATCCATGGGCCTCCCTCCATAATTCTTTTCTTTTCTTTACTATTTTGAAAGGAACAAAGGAACACATTTTTATCCGGCGCTTCTATCTCCACTTTATCCTCAAGGTTCCATGTTCTGGGCATGATTGTTTTAAATATCTCTGCTATTATCAACTTGCATGACAGTATTTTCACACAATCACGTTATTGAGGTCTTTCTCATCTTCGTCCAAGTCATCATCGTCTATTTCAACTACCGAACTTTTGTCTTCTCTAATTTTTAACTTTTCCAGGCACTTGTAAAACAGATCCTCTTCCATCGAAGCTGGAAAAGGAAAGAAGACTCAGTGAACCAAACCCACTTCCTCTTGCGGTCACGAAGGATCCACTACATAGACCCGAAGCTGCCCTAATCACCCACAACGAAACTTCTGGAGAGCTCTCCAAAAATTGCCGTTGGAGTCGAATCAGATTCCACAAGAGAGTGATCATTTTGGTACCTATACTTTGGGACATGTTTCATTTTAATTTTTATACTTTTAAATTCCAAAATTGGTCTCTGTAATTGCAATACATCTAACAATTAGTCCCTTTAGTTCATTTATTCATTAAAAGTTTCTAAAACAATCTAGTTCCAATAAGCCTTTTGTGGAAAAGTTTGGAAAATAGATTCAAAATATGCGAATGAAAATTATTATTATTCTTTTGTCAAGTCAAATAAAAATTAATTTCAAACTAATAATGATGATTAATTTTAAGATATTTTAAAGTACAAGACCCAATTTGAATATGTGAAAATACAAAGACTAAAATGGAATAAATCTCAAAGCACATAGACTTAAAATAGTATTTCAACCTTGACTTTTTTAAAAATGATGTTTTTTTTTTTATTATTTGTTACCAAACATATATTTTAAATTTTAGAAAAGTAAATTTTTAGTCATCTAAAGTGAGACAAGAAGTTATGTCTGAACACATTTTACTTGTTGCAAGTTAGCAGGTATAGTAAAGTAGAATTAATTGTGTAATTTTTTTTCGCAAAGGTAATGGTTGAATTAGAAATTTCGGGCAATCACAAATTTTCACGACTTTAATTTAAATTAATAATAAATTTGGGACCAATTATAAAATTACACGTGTCCTCAAGTTATATAAAAGACATGAAAAATGGGCAAATCAAATAATGTCCTTGTCTACCACGTGAGCTAGTCCAATAAAATTATGTTACTATTTGGATTTATGCTCTAAAGCCTCATAATTAATGTGCTTATTATTTAATAATTATTTGATTATTTTTATTTGCAATTTATATCCCTTACATAAAAATTCAAGGTTATTAGTGTAATCTTGAACAATATGTGGTTGACATTTGGGAGGATCATGTTCAAGAATAACCTAAAAGATCAATAGTATATAGAAAAGATTGGGTGTCTTATCTTTTTAAAACAATTGATAAATCCAACTTTGTTATTGTTACAAATGATTTGATCCAAATTTTTATGTGGAGACATGTGAGTAGGGGTGTCATATATAATGAGTTTGTATAAAATTGGACTACCATGAAATATTTAATCTCTCCTTATAAATCCATTAATTGAGAAAATTAATTTTTATAGGATGATCATATGCGGCTCGATCTTAATCATGAGTGAGTTACGAACTCTGCCTGTGAGGGCTTGTCCTTTGGTTTGCATGGGTGAGAGTGGCTTTTGTAGCTGATTCAATAAGTCTGCCATTTTGGAAACTTGACCAAATAGGGAGCTGGAAATATATATTTTATAAGATGGAATTCACTCCTTCTAGTATAGGGAAAGTAGATGAGTAATTCCCTTAAGTGCTGATTTCAAGACTCGAACAATGGAACCCTATCCTCTCACTTGCCTGAGAGAGATTTAGTTTATGATTGGATCATAAACTTGTTCATTAGAGAATCCGTGGTATTTAAGATGTAAGATGTAATTACAAGGTAAACGAACTTTTGACCTAGTTGTAATTACGAATAAGTCGGGAATGATCGACTTGCATGTAATGATTATATCCATGGACACAACTAGTCCTACAGTGCATAAGAGTGCAACTCTAGGTCAGTAGTGGAGTGACCTAGAGTTAATGAATGAAAATTAATTGATTAAAGGGTTAAATTAATTAATTTTGTATCATTTGAGCTTATAATCTGTAGGTCCATAGGATTCCCTTGCGAACTCATCAGAACACTAAAGGATCAATTCAGTTGAATTTTTTTTTTGAAATGTTCAAATTAATATTTAGTATATTGGATATATTAAAGATAAAAGTGGGAAATATATTTATTGTATTTGGTACATTAAATATTAAACGGAATAATATATTAGATACATTAAAGGAAAATATATATGTGAAATTTGAATAAGATTCAAATAGGTTAAATATGAGTATAAATTGACTATATTATTTAGTGCCTAAATCATGCTAGTTCCATTGATTTTATGAGTATAATGCATAGTTTCTAAGTAAATTGAGTACAATACACATTTTTTTGAGATAGTATGTTGAATTGAAGATTTTAATGTGATACATTAATTATCTTGTAGGAATTTTAGCATAAGGCACATTCCAGAAGATTCTACGTCGAATCATGGTTCCAATGCATCAAACCAAAGGTCATTTGGACACCCAAACGAAGAGTTAGAGCAAAAATGACCAGTGCTACGCGTTAGGTAGTGTCTAGACGCTCGCTACCGCCTGAGTATAAAAGTGATTTTTTGCGATTTTAGGTCAATCTATATGCGTCCACAACATTCAAACTCGATTTCTTTCTACATTTCACCCTCTTTTACAATTCTTTAGGCTAGATTTCATTTGGAGCCTTGTATTATGGCCTCGGGAGTAAACTTAGCATTGTTCGACTAGACGATTACGTCTTTTCTGGAGCGATTCGAGAATCCATGTAATTCCTTGAGGTTTTGTTATTAATTTCATATAGTACACTATTTTAGCATAATTTTCTTCTATCTTTCATTATAGAATTGATTTATCACGTGGATCTAACAAATCATGTATGCTTTTATCAATTCATCGCTGGCTTAAGATTCTTTATGATTACTTTAGGCCTCTTGCACGTTTTAGCAGTATCTAGGTCATTACATTGCATAAAAGTTGGGTTTATACTCACATGTGAATTAATTGTGCCTTAGAAGACTAATTAGCCCTTTAATTAATTGGTTTTCCATTTAGTTAAAGTTTCCTAATCGATCCTAGGCTTAATGCTATGGTCTTAGTGGGTATGGAACATTATCGTGCCCACCCCTTAAAGTCGATTTAGAGTTAGTTCGATGCTAGGGCAGACGAATTTCATAAGGGATTAGAATTTCGGTAGCTTTTTAGTTGGAATTGATTAGGTGTTAAACGTGTACATTGCACATTGAAATTAATTATGAACCCATGATAGAAATTACATATTTTTGCTCGTTGACCTCCTGAATTGACGTTATTAGTAAGTTTGCTTCACTTACAGCCTTTAATTTCTATTTTCTGCATTTTAATTTTCTTTATTTCAGTTATCACACAAACTCCCCAGTTCTGTCACACTATCTAATTAAAAAAGATAATAACTAAAGTTTGGTCTCCTTGTGGATCGACCCTGCCACTGTATTGCAAAATATTTGAGGTGTGGACTATAAATATTATTTGACATATCTGACGAGCTCAATCAGGAGTCAAGCATTATCTGGAATGATTGGGCATAAAGCGTCTGTAGGTAGCTTTTTAAGTCTACCGTCAAATCCCAAGGCTCAACCCTGGATAGACGGTGGAAACTACCAAGCTGGAGTATGGTAAGGGCAGAGGGAATTTTCGGTGGAGCGTTGAAATGCGTAGAGATTGGAAAGAACACCAACAACGAAAGGACTCTGTGGGCCGACACTAACACTGAGAGATGAAAGCTAGAGGAGCGAATGGGATTAGATACTTGAGTAGTCCTAGCCATAAATGATGGATACTAGACACTGTGCGTATCGACCTGTGCATTGCTGTAGCTAATGCGTTAAGTATCTTGCCTGAGGAGTATGTTCGCAAGAATGAAACTCCAAGGAATTGACGGGGGCCTACTGATAAAGGACTTGTCGAAGGTCCTATCAAGATTAAATTTATAAAAATCGGGCCTCTAAGTATTTTGCAATAATAGTGGTCAGGGCCATCCACACGGATTGGAGTTCTTAGATTTAATGAAGTACCACAATTAACTATGTCTAATTTTATTTAGAGAAAACTAACTTTGATTTGATTCTTTTGACAAAAACATAAAACCTAAACTATTATGTACAAAGTTGGAGTGCAATTTTAGAGAGACATTGTTAATTACAATTAATGAAGCACAACTATGAAATTGACTAAAGAATTATGAAACATGCAAAAATCCTAAGCCAAGAATTACTAAAATATTCAATTGACTCTCTTTAGCCCAATTGAACTCATTATGAAATTCTACAACTAGACATGGCATTATGAAATTCTCTTAATAACTTCTAGTATTAACCTATTCATTCTTATGCAATAGATTATTCCTAGTTATGCATCTAAGTTCTTAGTTAAATTTACTTTCTCAAGCTAAATTTAACTTAACATACAAAGCTATGGCCGAGAGCTTAGAAGATTAATTCAAGATGCATAAAAGACGTTACAAACACAATCAATAAGCCAAACATAGTTTTATAAACAATAATGTAATCAACTATGAGTCTATAATACTCGATTATATTCAAATACAGTCCACTGAATCCTAAAATTACAATAGTAAAGAGAATAGAGAAAAACAGGACAAAGTGTTCCAACACTCGTTCCCGAAGTGATGTCCCATGATCCCGAGCCTCAAGTCTCCTCCTTAGCTCTCCAATATGCTCTTTAGACCTCTAAATATTGCTTCTATCGAAATTAGGGTTTAGGTCTATCCAAAACGACTCCCTTTGCTCGAATGAATAATTTTCCTTTTATAGAGTCGAGACAACATTGCAATGCTAGGGGCAGTGTTGCAATACTGTCCCTTCGAATTTTATAAAAAAAGAAAAAATAAATTTGGTTGGCGTTGTAACTCTGTAAGTAGCGTTGCAACGCTATGTCTGCTGGTCTCCCAGGCTCAAAAGCTGTTGAAGTGGCGTTACAACGCTACAGGTGGCGTTACAACACTATACTCTTGGGTTCACAAGCTTGTTTCTTTCTCTTCAACACTTGGATCTTCAATTATAGCTCCAATTTGCTCCAAATGTAACCAAATACTTCTCAAAACTCTAGTTTTTCTTCAATTGATCGGTTTCTGTAAATTATACATAAAAATACATGAAATTAGACACAATCATAACAAAACTAGCCTAAAACTAAGCCTAGAAATAGCACACTTATGCCTCCTATCACCCACACAAGCGGTGGAACATGTGGTTTAATTTGATACAAAGCGAAGAACCTTACTAGGGCTTAACATGTCACGAATCCTCTAGAAAGAGAGGGGTGCCTTCGGGAATTTGGACACAGGTGATGCATGGTTGTCGTCAACTCGTGCCGTAAGGTTTTGGGTTAAGTCTTGCAACAAGCACAACCCTCTTGTTTAGTTGCCAACCGTTGAGGTTGGAACCTTGAGTAGAATTCTAGTGATAAGCTGGAGAAAGGTGAGGATGTCATCAAGTCATCATGACCTGTCGTGGGCGACACACGTGCTACAATGGTCGGGACAAAGGCTTGTGATCCTGCTAGGGTGAGCTAACTCAAAAAAACTATCCTCAGTTCGGATTGTAGGTTGCAACTTTCCTGCATAAAGCTTGAATCGCAAGTCAGCCATACGATGGTGAATTATTTCCTGAGCATTGTACACACTGCTCGTCACACTATGGGAGCTGGCCATGCCCAAAGTCGTTACCTTAACCGCAAGAAGGGGGATTCGAAGGCAGGGCTAGTGAGTGGAGTGAAGTCGTAACAAGGTAGTCGTACTTGAAGGTGTAGCTAGATCACCTCCTTTTCAAGGAGAGCTAATGCTTGTTGGGTATTTTAGTTTGACACTGCTTCACACCCAAAAGAGAAGCAAGCTACGTCTAAGTTAAACTTGGAGATGAAAGTCTTCTTTCTTTTCTCCACGGTGAAGTAAGATTATTATCCCAAGTCGGAACAAGTTGATAGGATCCCCTGTTTTACGTCCCTATGTCCCTAACGTGTGGCGAAACGGGGGTGAAAAAAAGGAAAGAGAGGGATGGGGTTTCTCTCACTTTTAGCATAGCGAGCCCCCAACGGGGGGCCTGCACGACGAGCTATTAGCTCAGTGGTAGAACGTGCCCCTGATAATTGTGTTGTTGTGCCTAGGTTGTGAGGGCTCTCAGCCACATGGATAGTTCTACTTAGGAGGATAGATGGGGCAATTCAGATGATATCCAATGTAGATCAAACTTTCTATTCACTCATGAGATCCAGGTGGTCCGGGGGGAGGACCTCGGTTCCTCTCTTCTAGAGAACCCATACATCCCTTATAAGTACATGGACAACTATTTCTCAAGCACATGTTTAGGTTTGACCTCAATGGGAAAATAAAATGGAGCACCTAACAATGTATCTTCACATAACAAGAACTACAATATTGCCCCTTTCATTCTGGGGTGACGGAGGGATTGTACCTTTCGAGCCTTTTTTTTTCATGCTTTTCCCAAAGGTCTAGAGAAAGCTACAATCAATATGATTTTCTTAATCCTCCCTTCTCGAAAGAGAAAGGAAGGACGTGAAATTCTTTTTGCTTTCTTTCACAAGGACAAGGGATTGGATCTAGCCGTAAGAATAATGTTTGACTGTAAATTACTCACTTCTTGGTCATCGACCCCCTCAGTCACCATGAACACCCCCGATCAGTTTAATGGGATGTGTCTATTTGTCTATCTCTTGACTCGAAATGGAAGTAGGTTTGAAAAGGGATCTTAGAGTGTCTAGGGGTGGGCCATGAGGATTTCTTAATGCCTTGTTTTTTCTTCTCATCGGAGTTATTTCACAAAGATTTGCCATGGTAAGGAAGAAGGGGGAACAAGCACACTTAGAGAGCTTAGTACAACGAAGAGTTTTATGCTGTGTTCGGGAATGATGAATCGCTCCTAAAAAGGAATCTATTGATTCTCTCCCAATTGGTTGGATGGTAGGTACGATGATTTACTTCACTAAAGAGGTCTATGGTTCAAGTCGAAGATGGCCCAGCTATGCCAAGGAAATGAATAAAAGAATAGAAGAAGCATTTGACTTTTTCATTCAGGCCTCACTTGGCTAGGAGGTATGTAGCTCAATTGGCAGATCTTCGCTCTTACAATTGGGTTGTTGCGATTACAGGTTGGATGTCTAATTGTCCAGGCAGTAATGATAGTATCTTGTACATGAACCGGTGGCTTACTTTTTCTAAGTAATGGGGAAGAGGACCAAAACATGCCACTGAAAGACTCTATCAAGACAAAGATTGGCTGTCAAGAACGTAGAGGAGGTAAGATAGGCAGTTGGTGAGATCTAGTATGGATCATACATGAACGATAGTTGGAGTCGGTGGTTCTCTTAGGTTCCCTCATCTGAGATCCCTGAGGAAGAGGATCAAGTTGGCCCTTGGGAACACCTTGATGCACAGATTAAGTTTTCCCTTGCAAACAGCTTGATGCACTATCTCTCTTCAACCCTTTGAGCGAAATGCAGCAAAAGGAAGGAAAATCCATGGACTGACCCAATCGTTTCCACCCCATAAGAACTACAAGATCACCCCAAGGATGCCTTCGGTATCCAAGGGTCCAGACCGACCATAGAACCCTGTTCAATAAGTGGAACGCATTATTTGTCTGCTCTCTTGTTGGGCAATAAAGGTCGAGTAGGGCAATCACTCATTCTTAAAACCAGCATTCTTAAGACCAAAGATGGAGCCAGAAAAGGGGGGGAAAGCTCTTTGTTCCTGGTTCTCCTATAGCTGGATTCTCCAAAACCACAAGAATCCATCGTTTGAATGGGATTCGAACTCAGTACCTTTTGAGATTTTGAGAAGAGTTGCTCTTTGGAGAGCACATTATGATGAAAGTCGTAAGTTGTATTCAGGGGGAGTTATTGTCTATCATTGGCCTCTATGGTAGTATCAGTCGGGGGCGTGAGAGATGGTGGTTTACCTTATGGCGGATGTCAGCGGTTCGAGTCCGCTTATCTCTAACTCATGAACTTAGCATCTACAAAGCTATATGATAGCACTCCATTTTTTCGATTCGGCAGTTCAATCTATGATTTATCATTCATGGAGGTTGATAAGATCCTTACATTTACCAACACCTTGGGATGACATAGCCTTAAAGTTAAGGGCGAGGTTCAAACAAAGAAAGGCTTATGGTGGATACCTAGGCACCCAGAGACGAGGAAGGGCGTAGTAAGTGACGAAATGCTTCGGGGAGTTAAAAATAAGCGTAGATCCAGAGATTCCCGAATAGGTCAACCTTTCAAAATGTTGCTGAATCCATGGGCAGGCAAGAGACAACCTGGCGAACTGAAACATCTTAGTAGCCATAGGAAAAGAAAGCAAAATTGATTCCTGTAGAAGCGGCGGGTGAAATGGGAGCAGCCTAAATCGTGAAAACGGGGTTGTGGGAGAGTAATACAAGTGTCGTGCTGCTAGGCGAAGCGGTGGATTGCTACACCCTAGATGGCGAGAGTCCAGTAGCCGAAAGCATCACTAGCTTACACACTGACCCGAGTAGCATAGGGCATGTGGAATCCTGTGTGAATCAGCAAGGACCACCTTGCAAGGCTAAATACTCCTAGGTGACCGATAGTGAAGTAGTAACATGTGGGAAGGGTGAAAAGAACCCCCATTGGGGAGTGAAATAGAACATGAAACCATAAGCTTCCAATCAGTGGGAAGAGACCAGGACTCTGACTACCTGCCTGTTGAAGAATGAGCTAACGACGCATAGGCAGTGGCTTCATAAAGGAACCCACCGAAACCATAGTGAAAGCGAGTCTTCATGGGGTAATTGTCACTGCTTATGGACCCAACCTGGGTGATCTATTGATGGGCTACTATGCGAATGCCAAAAGAAAGTGCAAGTGCACGCTATCAAACAATGGAGTATTCCAAGTATCGAACCCAAGGGAACAAATTTAACATAAAGATTCTTCAGTTTACAACACAATTGGTCACCAGTTGCAACAGAAGGTAACAAAGATAAACAAAGATGATTTTGGGGTTTTCGTGCAATAAAAAGTAAAAACAAATGAAAAAGTACTGGAAAAAACAAAGATGAGAAGTAGGGGATTCAATTATGGTTCAACCTTAGGAAATGTGCCCACCATGCACCCGAAAATTTCTCAACCAAGTTCGGCTATTTTAGAGATCCTGCCTCTTGTGCCCGCATACTGACTCTTTCGAGTTATGTATGGTTCAGACAGAATGCTGCTAAAATGCACCCACAACTTACCCTTTTCGACACTTAGCTAAGTAAAACAAGTACAACACCTATTCGGCTCCTTTTCCATAAATCATTAGGAGACTAAGCAATTTCATGTATCTATGGCTAAATTTGCTTAGGTAATGAAAAACACAACTTCAAGATTTTAAACGTTTTTGTCCTAGGTCTAGGTACAAAAAGCAAAGTTCTATGTCTAGACTCGTTTCCTAGATTATTTTTAGGAAAACGCTTGTTGAATCCAACCCTTTCAATATTGAGATCTTCACAAACTATGCTAACTCAAATGGCCAGTTTAATCTAACAATAAAACTTAAACTCACTAAAAGTAAATTTAGTTAATTGTTAAGCAAATCTACAAGAAACACATTGTGGTTTCTTATCTCTTTTTTAGGGTATCCACATGATCAAATCCCTTCCAAGGAGTTTAGCTACTCATCGGAGAAATAAATAAAGTGCAGAAAATAAAAAGATAATAAATAGAAGAAAGAACACAATTCATTGAAATAAATAAACTTGAATACACTTTGAAGTATGAATCCAAGTAAGAACTAAATGAAATTGAAAAAGAACTTATCTCAAATTAAAAGAAAACAGAAACTTATAAACTTAAAATAAGAATAAAACAACAAGTACAACTCCTAAAAACTTACAGAACTTGAATGGAAAACCTAAGAACAAAAAGAACCCTAAGATATTCTTCTTTTCTAACTTGTTCAACTTTTTTCAAGAAGAATCTAGTACTTACTCCTCCTTCTTTCAAAGTTAGAGTCTGAATGGAATATGAACAGAACTTAGGGGATACTCGGAGTGGCGGCTAAAACTTAGAAATAAAAATAACATAATTTTGGGATGAAGAGAATTCCCAACTCCGAGCTCTCTTTCAAATGGAGGATTGAGCTGCCTTTTATTGACTTCACGCCCAGAGTTTGCTGCCTTGGTTTGTGTGGAGAAGCTTGGTCGATCATATCCCTTAATTTGAGGAGATTTTATTGAGAATATTCGATAAGATATGCAAATCATGCGAATCTAGGAGAATCTATCGAAAAAGTCCTGATGCGGGTGCATTTGCATTGTTGTCGAAATGGCCTAAATGCAACTTTATTTCTGGGCACATTTTGGGTTCTTTTATGCTTTACTTGAAAACTGCCTTCTTCCTTCAAATGCTGGCACATTCAGGTCGCATTTTGCAGTTAAGCTTATTTTCCTCTATTGATTGCTGGCACATATGGTACATTTTTCAATATCTTCATAAAAACAACAAAAATTAACACTTTCTTAACAAAATTGACTCTAAATACACCTAAAAACTTATTTTTACAAAATCAAGACTTCAAACACATGGAAAAGTTATTTTTGCTTAAGTTTTCCCTAAATGACATGAAATATAACTTTACACTTGTTTTCTAAGAAAATAGCTTAGTTTTTAGGGCTCAATAACACTCATAAATGAGCATTATCACACCCGCAAAATTTAGCTTATTGCTTGTCCCCAAGCAATTTTAAGCAAAAACAAACAAGCAAACAAGTAACAACATGTATTCTAAGGAAGTTTTGAAAAATTGTGCCTTTTAGGAGAGATTTCAACTCTTTAGTACTTACTCGACTTTGAAGTTTCAGCCCACAAGACCTTACTTTTTCCTTTTCAAGACAAACCATTCGAATGTAAATCCGCCTACCTTGTTTATCCCACCTAAGGCTTAGTCATAAAGTCTAGGGTGATTTCTTTGTCAAGCAAGCTAAGTCTAATTTTTTATAAGTACAAAAGACTATAACTTCCCCCAAACTTATTCAATGCTACTGCTAAGCTCTTTTCCTTTCTTTTATTTTTCTCATTTTTTCTAAGGAGAGTCTTTTTGTCACATTATACCTTCGGTCCAACTTACTAAAACTTTGTGATGAAAGTAGCTGACTATGAGCATAAGTCACTACTAAGATTGTTTTCACATACTCACTTCCTAAGTCAACCTTTCTTGCAAAGGAAATCACATGTGTCATGACCTCCCCTGGTTACTTGGTTAACTCTGGAAGGAGGAGTATCTCCTTTTCTTTTTCTTTTTTTTTTCTTTTTTTTTTTTAGTTTTTTGTGTGAATGAGTTCCTAATAGTAGTGTAGTATATGATACATCAACATTTTGGCATTACAACTCAAAACTACAATACAACTCACCTCCCAAACTTAAATGGGTCAATGTCCTCATTGACTAAAAACCTATGGCATAAGAGGGGTTGGGGTATAAATTTTGTTTTGACTAGACTTGGGGTACAAGCCTTACTAGACTTGCCAGTAAGGCTCTTAAATGATCGCTCGGTGATAAAGGAGGTAGGGGTGCAGAGACAGCCAGGAGGTTTCCAAAAAGAAACCACCCTTGAAAGATTGCTTAATTGCTCACTGATCAAGCGCTCTTGCGCCAAAGATGTACGAGGTTAACCAATCTGCCAAAGCTGTGGTATTAAAAATGCATCGGTAGGGGAGCATTCTTCCTTAGAGGGAAGCACCCACACGAGCAGTGGTGGACGGTACGAAAGCGAGATTGTCATCTTGAGTAACGCAAACATTAATGAGAATCCAATGCCCTAAAAAACTAAGGGTTCCTTCGCAAGGTTCATCCACGGAGGGTGAGTCAGGGCCTAAGATCAGGTCAAAAGGCATAGTCGATGGACAACAGATGAATATTCCTATACTACCCTCATTGGTCCCAAGGGACAGAGGAGGCTAGGTTAGCCAAAAGATGGTTATCGGTTCAAGGACTCAAGGTGCCCATACTTTTTCAGGGTAAGAGGGGTACAGAAAATACCTCGAGCCAATGTTCAAGTATCAGGCGTTACGACGCTGGAGTAACCCATGCCATACTCTCAGGAAAAGCTTGAACGAACTTCAACAAAAGGTTACCTATACTCGAAACTGACACAGGTGAGTAGGTAGAGAATGCCTGGGGATACGAGACAAGTCTCTCTAAGGAACTCAGCAAAATTGCCCCATAACTTTGGGAGAAAAGGTGCCTCATCCCAAAGGGGGTCGCAGCTATTTACCAAAAACACAAATCTCCGCAAAGTCGTAAGACCATGTATAGGGGTTAACGCATGCCTAGTGCTGGAAGGTCAAGGAAGTTGCTAACCTGATGACAGGGGAGCCAACGACCGAAGCCTAGGTGAACAGTGGCCTTAACTATAATGGTCCTGAGGTAGAAAAATTCCTTGTCGGGTAAGTTTTGACTTGCACCAAAGGTTTAACAATCTGGGCACTGTCTCAGAGAGAGACTTGATGAAATAGACATGTATGTTAAGATACGGACTACCTGCACCTGGACGGAAAGACCCTATGAAGCTTCACTATTCACTAAGATTGGCTTTGGGCCTTTCCTATGTAACTTAGGTAGAGGGTAAAGAAGGCCCTCTTCCGGAGGTGCCCGAGCCATCAGTGAGATACCACTCTGGAAGAGCTAGAATGCTAACTTTGTATTAGGATCTACGAGCCAAGGGGCAGTCTCAGGTAGACAATTTCTACGGAGCATAGGCCTCCCAAAAGGTAACGGAGGCATGCAAAGGTTCCTTGGGCCAGACAGAGATTGGCCCTTAAGTGCAAAGGCATAAGGGATCTTGACTACAAGACCCACCGGTTGAGCAAGGACGAAAGTCAGCCTTAGTGATCCGACGGTACCAAATGGAAGAGTCGTCGCTTAACGAATAAAAGTTATTCTAGGGATAACAGTTGATCTTCCTCAAGAGCTAACATCGACGGTAAGGTTTGGCACCTCTATGTCGGCTTTTGCCACCTAGAGCTATAGTATGTTCCCAGGGTTGGTCTGTTCGCCCATTAAAGCAGTACATGAGGTATGTTCAGAACGTCATGAGACAGTTCGATCAATATCCGGTGTGGGCATTAGAACATTGAGATGACCTTTTGTTGTGTTAATTGCAAGACCGCTGATAATTCTCATTCATAAGGATTATTTAACCCTAAACTAAGTTGTTCTTGTCATTTTTGTATGTTTGTTGAATAATGAGCAAGCTAAACATAACATTTATGAGATAAATTCATGAAAGGTTGTCGGAGTATTGGAAAAAAAGAAAGAAGTTGAAATGATAATGGAAATTAAGCTAAATTGTTGTTCTTATGCAGATTTGGAGCAATCACGAAAATGCAATTGAATTCCACTCTTGAAATGCAATTGCATTTCTATGAGGAAAACAAGGTGGTGAACATGGAAAAAATGTAAATGCATTCCACTTTTGAAATGCAATTGCTCGATTTCTAGGAGATTTTCTAGCCTAATCTCATGCCCCAAGTTTACCCAAGATTTAAGGAGTTCTAAGATGGAAGCACAAGCCTCGGATGTCTATAAAAAAATAGGGAAAAACGAAGAAAAGTGTGCTAATTTTTATTTTTCAGACAATAGCTGCAGTTGACGTTTTCTGTCATTTTCAGTATTTCATTCTTGTATTTTTCTCTTTAATTCCAAAGTTTTGATCCCTCCTCAACGAAATTTCGAGGAGGTGAAGATCCAACTATGCTTGAAGGAGTATTTGGTTTGATCAAAACAAGGAACTAACGTTAGCATCATTACTTTGTTTTTGTTGGGTAATATTCGGTTTAATCCCTCTGCTTTCTGCACGATTTTATACATTTAGTTGATCTCTGTTTCTAATCCAAATTCTGTAAGTTTCGATATTGAATTAACCAATGAATCCCGAATTTTTTCTCCTTTTTCTTTATATAATAAAACTGTTGATTTGAGGAAATTCTAGCTCCATAAAAGTCTAAAATTTTAATTAAGTATTGTATTGCATTTGAAGTTTTGGTGGAGATTTAGTTAAAGGGTAATGAATGTGTTGTCTTTAAATTTCACCTTGAATTGCCCTTGTGAGTATTTTGGGTTATTGAATTAGATTCACATCAGTAATTTCCTATTAAATTTCTGTTTATTTTGTTCCATTATACGAAAGTTAATTTATGAATTTTGGTTATTAATTATAGAATTTGTAGCAATTGAATTTTGGGTTTTCATTTATTTCATAATGAGCTAATTCCTCCTTAGGGATTCAAGTTACTAAATGCCCTAAAGGAGAGATGTAAAGCTTAAAGGCATATTAATTCTAGTTAACACTCAAGACTTTGTTTGTTTTTGTTGAAATAACGTGGGTAACCTAGCCGGCCAACTAGTGATTGCTTGTCAAGCTCAAAGTTAATACCGAAGGGGTTGAGGAAAAGAAGATGTCACAAAAGCAATGGAGGAAAAGGCTTAGAAATAAGTCATGAACATTGAGTCTAGACATAAGGCGAGACTCCAAAATCGTTAGAATTGTGCACAAAATTATCTAAGTTAGATTAGCCATATAAATATAGGTTTAATCACTTAACCTCCTAAAGATTTGGAAGAAGAATTGAATAGAAGTCGAATTTGGTTTACTTAGTTCTCTTTTGTTAACTATGATTGCAATTGCATTTTTAGTGGCATTTCGTTCCAAATGGGCATAAGCAACTTGGATCCCATTTTTCTTAATTATTGACTTTTATTTATGTCTTTAGCAAAAACAACCTCTCAAGAATTTTTACACCATTGGTTTGAGTTTTGCAAACAAATTAACTAGTCACTAAAAATGCTATTGTGTTTTGAGTCGAATTCGGTTTACTTAGTTCTCTTGTGTTAACTAGTCACTTTCATGCTACAGTAACAACTAGTCATGCAATTGAAATCAAATCTAACTTATTCTTTTTGAAGCGTAAATTCATATTAATCAAGACAAAATAAACTTTGATCAAGAGTTCATAAACATTAATAACACAATTGCAAGAATAGAAATAAATACAAAAGTTCAAATCATTCACATCAATACATTGTTTGGCCTAATGGCTCCATCTAGCCCTAAGAAAACAAATTTAGCTACTCATAGTCACTATAACAGCTCCTAAACTTGCATACAAAGCCATAACAAAAATATTAAGAAAAGGGAACGAGAAAGAACTAATGGTCGTGGGAGCTCCGTTCCCGTTGCAATATAATGAAATCGAGCATTAAAATTCCTCCTTGTGCTCAAAAGAATCTCCTCTCACGTTCCTCAAACTTAATTTTCGGAAATAACTAAGTCTTTCCCAATTGGCCTTCTCTCAATCGTAGCTCAAAACTTGATATTTATAAAAATCGGGACAACGTTGAGCGTCTCAGCGTTGTACCCTAATACAAATTTCTTAAGAAAAATTGGATAACGTTGAGACGCTATAGATAGCGTCCCAAAGCTATCTTCACAGCATAACTAACTGCATCATGGCAGCGTTGAGACGCCTCTGGATAGCGTCTCAACGTTACCCCCTCAGATCTCAATGCTGCATTTTCTTCCTCCTTTTCCTAAACTCTCCAATTCTTGGCCAAATTGCCTCATTTTTACACTGTGGTTGTCTTGATCTCTGATTCCTCATTCAATTGCTTAATTCCTGCAAAATAAATAGATATGATGTGACAATATCCAATAAAGCATAAAAAATAGCAATAGTTAAACTATAAAATTAGCTGACAAAAGTGTGCTATCACCTTTCCCTAGTAAGAGACGACCGGGAAGGACGCACCTCTGGTTACCAATTATTGTACCCATAGTAAATTCTGGGTAGCCAAGTGGGGAGCGGATAACTGCTAAAAGTATCTAAGTAGTATGCCCACCCTAAGATGAGTGCTCTCCTATTACGACTTCCCTAGAGCCTCCAGTAGCACAACTGAGAAAGCAATGGGTTCCCTGCCCCTATAAGGATGGAGCGACAGAAGTTTTAAGAATTCAAGAGAAGGTCACGGCGAGATGAGTCGTTTATCATCACGATGTTGGGATTTATGCCCTAAAGCCTCGTAATTAATAATTTATTTAATAATTAATAATAATTTTGCTTATTTTATTTGCAATATAATATTATCAATTATACGAAAAATCCAAGGTTATTAGTGTAATCTTGAACAGTATGTGGTTAACATACATGAGGATCATGTTCAAGAAATAACCTACAGAGTCATAGTATATGGATAAGGTTGGGTGCCTTATCCTGGTAATACTATTGATACGGCCCACTTTGTAATAGTTACAAATGATTTGATCCAAATCATTCATGTGGAGACATGTGAGTGGGGATATCTTATACAATGAGTTTGTATAAGACTGGACCACAAAATATTTAATTTCTCTTTATAAATCCGTTAATTGAGAAGATTAATATTTCATCAGGATGATCATATGTGACTCGATCTTAATCCTGAGTGAGTTATGAACTCCTGCCTATGAAGGTTTGTCCTTTGATTTGCATGGGTGAGAATGGCTTTTATAGCCGAATCATTATGCCTACCATTTTGGGGACTTGACCAAATAGGGAGATGGGAACATAATCTCACAAGATGGAATTCACTCGTTCCCATATAGGATAAGTAGATAAGTAGTTCCCTTAAGTGCTGATTTCAAAACTTGAACAATGGGGCCCCACCCTCGCATTGGACCAAGTGGGATTTAGTTTATAATTAGATTATTGTTCATTAGAGGATCAGTGATACTTAAGGTGCAAGATGTAATTATAGGGGTAAAACAGACTTTTGACCCAGCTGTAATTACGAACAACTCGTGAAGGATCGACTTGCATGTAATGATTATATCTATGGACACAACTTGTCCTACAGTGCATAAGAGTACAACTCTTGGTCTATAGCGAAGTGACCTATAGTTAATGAATGAAAATTAATTAATTAAAGAGTTTAACTAATTAATTTTGGATCATTGGAGCTTATAATCTGTAGGTCCATAAGGTCCCCTTGCTAGCTCATAGTAACACTAAAAGGTCAATTTAGTTGAAAGAAAATTTTGAAATGTTCAAATTAATATTAATTTGAATTGTTCAAATTAATATTTAATATAAAAGAGGAAAATATATTTATTGTATTTGATACATTAAATATTAAAATTTGAAATGTTCAAATTTAATATTTAATTTGAAGTGTTCAAATTGATATTTAATAAATTAGATATATTAAATATAAAAGAGGAAAATATATTTATTGTATATGATACATTAAATATTAAAATAATTAATGTATATTTGATATATTAAATAAAATATATTTATAGAATTTGAATAATATTCAAATAAATAAATATCGTATAAGATTTGAATGATATTCAAATAAATATAAGATATATTTTAATATATTAGATATTAAAATATAATATTTTAATTATGGCAAAGATTTTTCCTTGGTCTCTACAAATAGGACTCTTGGGTTGAGTCATTTGACACAACACACATCTCCTCAATAGAGAGAATTAGAGAATTCTCTCTAGACCTCTTCCTCTTTAATCCCTTGTGGATTTTCTTTCAAGAGGCTCCCACTAGCCTTGGTCTTGTGTTCGAGTCATAGTCAGGAAGACTTTGTGGAAGAGATAAAGATCCGCTAGAAGAATCTTCATATTTTCAAGGTATGTTATGCTTAACCATAATATTATTATTTAATTCTAAATAAACTCAAACCGATTCCTACGCTTCCACTTGGGTTAATTAGATTATTCCCTTCAATTGGTATCAGAGCCATGCTCCTGAGCTGTGGTCAATAGAATCCTCGAGTGCCGAACAAAGGAGGCAAACCTTGAAGGCGTAGTCATGGTGGAATCCGTGCTAAAGAGCTCTATCGGATAGGTGGTGTCCTTCGGTAAAGGAGTTGGCCTGGACCGGCGATGTGCTCCAGTAAAGGAGTTGGCCGAGATAAAAGCTAGACGGATAGATGACTAATTGAGAGGAGGCTCAGTTCGTACTTTGTTCGAGGGGAGGATTGTTGGGAGTGCGACCAAAGTCTCACATCGGCTAGATAAAGGGAAGATCATGTGTTTATAAGTGAGGGACACTATCTCCATTAGTATCAGACCTTTTGGTTAAACCCAAGCAGAAGCAAAGAAATTGGTTTGAGTTTATTTAGAATTAAATAATAATCATATGGTTAAGCAAAACATACCTTGAAAATATGGAGAATCTTCTAGCGGATCTTTATCTCTTCCACAAAGTCTTCATGGCTATGACTCGAACACATGACCAAGGCTTGTGGGAGCCTCTTGAAAGAAAATCCACAAGGGATTGGAGAAGAAGAGGTCTAGAGAGAATTCTATAATTCTCTCTATTGAGGAGATGTGTGATGTGAAAAATGCACAATGGCTCACCCCTAGAGTCCTATTTATAGTGGTCTAGGAAAAATAATTAAATAATATATTTTAATATCTAATATATTAAAATATAATTATCTAATTAATTTGAATCTTATTCAAACCGTTTAAAATTCTCCTACGACATCTATTTCCTAATTTGAATCCAATTAAAATTTAATAAATATTTTTTATTTTAATGTATCTAATATACATTAATTATTTTAATATTTAATGTATCAAATACAATAAATATATTTTTCTCTTTTATATTTAATATATCTAATATATTAAATATCAAATACAATAACACTATCTCACCTTATTTAAGGTTTGTAGTCTTTTATTTGACATTTCTTAAAAAAATGATATTTGTCATACAAATACCTCATTCGTTTTAGGACTACATAAAAGACCATTATATACTCCTTAGGGGTGACCTACACTTAGGCTTATCTTTGAACATATACAAGCTTTTTGGCTTGTTTCAGCACGTGAGCTTAACATTCCCAAATGGTGAAGTGTTGTAAACCAGATTTACTACTCTTCTATAGTCTTAAAATTGTCTCATAGACATTTTTGGACGGAATCATGTTCACCATGCAATCTCTATTGCATTTCCTAACTGGAGTATGGTAATGGTATGTAACTCATTATTGATGTGACCATGTCTAACAAGGTCTCGTTTCTCCCCTTGCTGCACAATTTCACAAAATTGCACTTGGTATTAAGATAATTGGGATAAAAACTCATTTTCTATCAATTAGTTTAGTACGTAAGGTTCCTGTATTTTCTATTATGATGTGATCATAATATCTTGATAGATTTAAGTCCCTCTCGGGCCAGTGAGAGGGTGGGGCCCTATTGTTCAAGTCCCGAAATCAGTACTTAAGGGAAATACTCATCTACTTACTTTATATGGGAAGAAGTTAATTCCATCTTGTGAGATTATGTTCCCAGCTCCCTATTTGGTCAAGTCCCCAAAAAGGTAGGCATATTGAATCGGCTACAAAAGTCACTCTCACCCATGGAAATCAAAGGACAAGCGCTTACTGGCAAGAGTTCATAACTCACTCAGGATTAAGATCAAGTCGAATATGATCATCCTCATGAAATATTAATCTTCTCAATTAACGGATTTATACGGAGACATTAAATATTTCATGGTCCAGTCTTATCAAACTCATTGTATAAGATACTCCCACTCACATGTCTTCACATAAACGATTTGGATCAAATCATTTGTAACTATTACAAAGTGGATCATATCAATAGTGTTACAAGGATAAGGCACCCAACTTTATCCATATACTATGGCCCTTTAGGTTATTTCTTGAACATGATCTTCTCGTATGTAAACCAAATACTGTTCAAGATTACAATAATAACCTTGGATTTTTCATATAATGGAAAATATTATATTACAAATTATATAATCAAAATTATTATTAATTATTAAATATATTATTAATTATGAGGCTTTAGGGCATAAATAGCTACAAATTTTGATTATATGGGTTGAAGAAGTCTACAGCGAAAAACGTTCGCGAAAACACTTTAATTCTAAATAAAACTTCAACTACTCGGATACCAATTGAAGGGAATAATCTAATTAAACCTAAATGGAAGCTTAGGAATTGGTTTGAGTTTATTTAGAATTAAATAATAATATTATGGTTAAGCATAAAATACCTTAAAAATATGGAGATTCTTTTGGCGGATCTTTATCTCTTCCACAAAGTCTTCCTGGTTATGACTCGAACACAAGACTAAGGCTTGTGGGAGCTTCTTGAAAGAAAATCCACAAGGGATTGGAGAGGAAGAGATCTAGAGAGAATTCTCTAATTCTCTCTATTGAGAAGATGTGTGTTGTTAAGAATGCACAATGGCTCACCCCTAGGGTCCTATTTATAGTGGTCTAAGGAAAATAATTAAATAATATATTTTAATATCTAATATATTAAAATATATTTATCAAACCATTTTGAATCTTATTCAAACCGTTTAAAATTCTCCTACGACATCTATTTCCTAATTTGAATCCAATTCAAATTTAATAAATATATTTTATTTAATGTATCAAATACAATAAATATATTTTTCTCTTTTGTATTTAATATATCTGATATATTAAATATTAATTTGAACACTTCAAATTAAATATTAATTTGAACATTTCAAAATTTAATATTTAATGTATCAAATACAATAAATATATTTAGCTCTTTTATATTTAATATATCTAATATATTAAATATTAATTTGAACACTTCAAATTCAATATTAATTTGAACATTTCAAAATTTTCTTTCAACTAAATTGATCTTTTAGTGTTACTATGAGCTAGCAAGGGGACCTTATGGACCTACAGATTATAAGCTCCAATGATACAAAATTAATTAATTGAACTCTTTAATTAATTAATTTTCATTCATTAACTCTAGGGTCACTCCACTATAGACTTAGAGTTGCACTCTTATGTAGGACAAGTTGTGTCAATAGATATAATCATTACATGCAAGTCAATCCTTCACGAGTTGTTCGTAATTACAGCTGGGTCAAAAGTCCGTTTTACCCTTATAATTACATCTTGCACCTTAAGTACCATTGATCCTCTAATGAACAATCTGTTTATAATCTAATTATAAACTAAGTCCCTCTCGGGCCAGTGAAAAGGGTGGGGCCCCATTGTTCAAGTCCCGAAATCAGCACTTAAAGGAACTACTCATCTACTTACCCTATATGGGAATGAGTGAATTCCATCTTGTGAGATTATGTTCCCAGCTCTTTATTTGGTCAAGTCCCCAAAATGGTAGGCATATTGAATCGGCTACAACAGCCACTCTCACCCATGTAATCAAAGGACAAACCCTCATAGGCAGGAGTTCATAATTCACTCAGGATTAAGATCGAGTCGCATATGATCATGCTAATGAAATATTAATCTTCTCAATTAACGGATTTATAAGGAGACATTAAATATTTCATGGTCCAGTCTTATACAAACTCATTGTATAAGATACCCCCACTCAGATGTCTCCATATGAACGATTTGGATCAAATCATTTGTAACTATTACAAAATGGGCAGTATCAATAGTGTTACCAGGATAAGACACCCAACCTTATCCATATACTATGACTCTTTAGGTTATTTCCTGAACATCATCTTCTCGTATGTCAACCACATACTGTTGAAGATTATAATAATAACCTTGGATTTTTCATATAATGGATAATATTATATTACAAATTAAGTAATCAAAATTATTATTAATTATTAAATATATTATTAATTACGAGGCTTTAGGGCATAAATCCCAACAAGACTCTCACACTAGCTCATGAGAATAAGAAAAATAACACTCATGATAAAGAGAACTATCAAGAGATAAAACAGACAGAGGTCATTCAGCCTCTACTGCTTGATCGAACTCTTCCAACATAGACTCATCTTTTTTTTCTTCCTTACTGACTCAATCTTAGAGTGTGCTAAAGCACTCTAACTCTTTCCCTCTCTCAACAAAACTCTCCCTCAATTGCTCAAACTCAGTGATATCGAAAGAATTAAATTCCTAAAAGGTTATCAGTGAATCAGTGGTTAAGTGACTCACTGAACATCCTAAAGAAGTGAATCTCACTTCACTAACCTCCTTATGGATCTGTAAACTCTTAAGCGAAGCATCTAATTGCAAACTCCCAACTCTAGTCTCCTCTATATACTCTCTCAACATTCTCTCTAAGGAGGATTCTTCCTCTACTTGGGCTTCCTGAAAAATATTAGGATATGATTAATTGGTCCAAATGCACTCATCATTACCATACATGAGATTTCCATAACTCATCATTATCATACATGAGATTTCCATAACTCATACATTCAATATTATAATGATTAGGCATTTGGTAACAATGAAAACTATAATCCTCACTAATAAACTCATAACTAACGGAAGGATAACTAATTGGAAAAGAACTAGAAAGTGGTGTTGGTTCTTCGAGCTCAGATTCCCTAAAGGCCTACCTAAATCCATCAGAAGCCATCTAAAAAATAATAAAGAAATAAACACAAGCACAAAAGCAACACTAGAAAACAACACAGCTAGAAACAAAGAACCAAGACTCAAAAAAAAAAAAACAAAACAAAACAAGGAAAATAAAAGCAAAGTAATAAAAACATCGAAATTAAAGCAAGCAATTTCTTCACAATATTAATGAAATTAAAATACAACAATCCCCAACAATGGCACCCAAAACTTGATGGCATACAATTTATGTTTCTGCAAGCGCATGAGTCAAGTAATATAAAATGGTATTTCTACAAAGTATCGAATCCACATGGAGTAGTTTAATTCACTTAAATACCGCAATTACTCTCATTTAACTTTATTTAGAGATAGAAATCAAAGCAGAAAGGAAACTAAACGACTAATCCTAGAAAGCAAGATAAATGGGAAATACAAATTGAGAGTTAATTCTATGGGTGTTGATTTCATTCTTTGGACCTTAATTTAGTTAATTAAGCAAGCAATTAGGCAATTTGATGTTTCATTTATGTTGTTGTTACTTGACTTGAAATTCAAATGTTTCAAAATGGTTTAAAACATCAAAATGTGTTGAAGTTTATTTTAGAAATTTAACTTAAAAGTTAAATTTGTGAGTTATGTTTGAATTTTTACAAGTAACTACACAATTGAGTTACTTTTTATGTATGTTTCATATTGTTTATATTAATTTTATTTTTGGAGAGTTACTAAGTTAGCGCCTATAAATAGCAACTTGTTTCTTCATTTAAAGCATCTCATTCCATTTTGGAGTATCTCATTCCAATTGAAGAGTTCTTATCTCCTCTCTTTCTTCTCTTTAATCTTGAGTCAAGTTGAGAGCAAGTATCCAAGAGTTTTGCCAGATCCGAGTAGTTCAAGGTTGCTGTTCTATCGGAGTTAGTCGTTGTATCATGTTGAGATGATTGTTGTAGCCTTCTTGCAACCCGTGCAGAGCGAATAATTGTCTTTAGGACAGCGCTTTGTAAGCGTGCCTCAACTACTTATTATCTTTTATTCTTGAGTTTTGAAATTGTTATTATATACAGAGTTTGTATTATTGTTTACACTATAATTGTTTGTTGCCAGTTAAGTTGTAATCAAATTTACTAGTGTTACTCAATTCTCATACACAACGATTTATTATTTCCAACAGTTTAGAGATCAAAATCAAACATCTTGAAAGTATAGAAACTAAACCAAAGTTAAAATTATATGAACCAAAAAAGGATTTAGACCTATTATTTACAAATCATTTCCAGGGCTAAATTTCATTTTATCATACAGTTATATGTTTCAATAATTATTAATATAAAGCGGAACTGAAAAAAAAAATAATATAAAGCTAAAGTGAGTACAGCTCCCAACAATAATTGACATGTACTTTTTCTCTTGAGGTTAGAGGTTCAAATCTTCATACCTCATATTTGTTGTATTGAAATAATAATAATAATTAATTAAAAACAAGCACATTAAGCATTGCGGAATTGACTCGTGCTTCATTGTTTTCAAACTAATTACTAATAATTATTGTATAAATGATAAGTAAATTTTGGTAATTAGCTCATATTCCATATAAAATGCATTTTTCCTATTGAGGATGCATTACATGATTTAAAGAGATTCCAACTTTAAATTTAAAGGGATGAAACAATCTCTCAGACCAAGTCAGGGATGGTGGAGAATCCCCATTTAAAATGGACGAGAAAGGGAACATTAAAACTTTTTTGTCCCATTATTATTATTATATTTAGAAAACTCTATTTTTAATTATTTATTAATTTTTTTTATCAAATTATTAGTATGATATTAAATTTTCATCGACATGTCGACATTTTCACATGTTTATAGGTTCAATCGACATAAGAGGTGGATCAACATTTTCATTATATTGAAAAAAAATTAATAAAACATAAAAAATAGCAACAAAATGTCACTAATTTGAATATAATATAAATAATAAGACATTTTAACTTATTTAAAAAACATGTAAAATGTTTACGTATTTATTTAAATATTTTTTAAAACTTTTTATTTTTTTAATTTTTTTTAGGAATATCCATCAACATTGACATTATATCGATATTTCCATCGACATTTCCATAAAATTGAAATCTCGACATCTCCAATGGCAACGACATTTTAAACCTTGATTATTAGTAAAAATATTTCAAAAAATTAATTATATAAACTTGTATGTAATACAATATTTATTTCTGTCACACGAATATATATAGAATTTTAAATATATATATATATATATATATATATATATATATATATATAATGACAATATTTTTTTATACTAACTGTGATTTCCGCCAACTTAAACATAGCTCAACTAGTCAAAGTATTAACTATTGATCAAATGGTGAGAGGTTTGATTCGAATCATCTACCTCACGTATTGTTCATCTAAAAAAAACTTGATTCTCCAAAAGGGATATTTTCCAAATCTAATCTCAATTCTCTAGAACGAATATGATATGGAGATACAAAAGATTTCAACACATTTACCGTTTAGAAAATAGGGAGTGCATCTCTAATCCAACTTAATTTCCATCCTTAAATTTGAGCTAAAATGAAGTTGGAATGGTCATTATAAATTTTTAATTTTAAAATAATATATACTTCTCTTGCATGGTTGATACTAATTTGATATTAAATTATATGCCTTTTTCTTGAGCTAATCGGATGAAAATTGTAGTTAAAAAAATGGCAAAAAGAGATGGATTTGAAACTACTTATTGGATTTCGTCTTTTGTAAGCACACATTGTAATGGAAATAATTAAAAAAAAATAATTTTTAATTGTGGAATGCGTCTCTAACAGAGATGCATTCCTTTTTTTTTTTTTAATTATTTATTTATGTTTTTTTTACCTATTAAATGATTAACTTTTTTTATTGTTGTTTTTTTTTTTTATAAATAACCATTAAATTTTTTAAAAAGTTTGCCTATCTCTAATGTTTTTTTAAAAAAAAGTCTAATATGTTTTTTTTTTGTAAAAAATGATTTAAATAATTCTATAATTTTATAATGATATATCTAAATAGTTTGTTTAAGCCATTAAATGTTCTTTACAAATATATCTAAAAAAAAGTCTAATATGTTTTTTGTTTGATAAAATTGATCAAATTAGAGTGCTTAAAATCCAAAATTTCTTCCGCATTCTTAATATCCACCCCTTCAATTGGTATCAGAGAAATTTTGAGCACTCAATTTGATTTATTTTGAGCTTGGTGGGTATGTTTTTGAAATCGAATTTTCTGGGCGTCTAAAGTGGACTTTCGGTTTTGGCATTTTTTTTAGCTTCAATTGGTAGTCCGTTTTGTAATTTCTCATGAGTGTTTGAGCATTAATGTGTTAAGAAGAGTCTGTAAAAGTTTCGAGTTGATCGGAGTCCGGGAAGGCCTTCAATTTGAAGACAGAAGCTCAAAAGGTCAAGCTGGAAATTAGTGCAGAAGCTGCTGTTTTTTTCCAGCAAAAACCGCTTCACGCAGAGGCTGAAAAATCGATCCGGTTCGGTCATTTTCGTTTCGGTTCGTGCATGGTTCAGACCGGTTCCTCACTCTCCAACCTCTTGGGGTTCGGTTCAGGTTTGGTTCGGTCCATTTCAGGTATGTTTGGCCCCGTTTTTGCCTGATGGAAGCTGACTGGTATGATTCAGATGGGTTCTGTCCGGTTCTCCTGTATTGAAGCTTGGTTCAGCTATTTTTTTGGCCGGTTCAAGCTTTTTCAAGCTGGTTTGTGGCGGTTCGAAGTGTTCGGAAGCGTCTGAACCTAGTTATTAAATTATTCTTGTAATAATTTAGTTGTTTGTTTGCCCTTGATGCCAAAACCGGTCAACTTTAGTGTGTTTAATTAATTATGCATTGTGAATGTAGGTTTTAATTAAATCCTTTTTTGTATGTGCATAAAGTATGCCATATAGATTTCAAATCCCACCATAGGAAGCATGCTCCATGCATTGAAAGTATGTTATAAGTGTTATA
This sequence comes from Trichosanthes truncata, assembly GCA_033996785.1. Classification (NCBI taxonomy): domain Eukaryota; kingdom Viridiplantae; phylum Streptophyta; class Magnoliopsida; order Cucurbitales; family Cucurbitaceae; genus Trichosanthes; species Trichosanthes truncata. Next base: position 7,198,394 of record MU867260.1, on the reverse strand, counting down.
ATATATAGTATGCATGTATGGGGTTTCATGAAAATTAATATAAGAGTTATATTAATTCATGAAACAAATGTTATATGTTTTAATTATAAATTAATATAAGTGTTATATTAATTAATAATTAAACATACAACATAAAGTTGCCTTAGTAGAATATAATTGTTATGTTCAATGTTGGAAGCATGTTATAGGTTGTCTCCTTTTTATAATTGTTATAAAATGAGATAGACACTTAAAATCTATAACAAATATAAAGGCATGCTCATTTAGGATTAACAAATTCCAATTCAATTAGGAATAAGGACTCGATCCGTTTTAATAGTTAAAATAGGTCGATATCTTGTAAAACTAAGGTTACAAGAGAATTCACCCGGTAAAATCCTGTCTAAGGCTGGGGGTATTTAAGCTGATGGTTTACGGAACACCTCCTACCTGGGGATCGATCTGGTTCTTGAGTTCTGATAACCCAGTTTTATGAGCATGCACGTGTGAGATGAAAGGTTTTAAAACGTTTATCACCTAGATATCATAGGTAAAAACGGTTTTTACCTAAACTTAGGTTATATTGATTTAGTTGGAATATGCCTAAGTAAAATTATACCCAAATCGTCTAAAATACTTAGTGGGAGTGAAAAAGTATATATATTATATCAATTTCCTCTTACGTTCTCCGCAAAATTCACACCGTGAGATTTATGCTCGGCCTCGTGATGTCAATAGGGCATCCCCATTCGGATGGTGTTTGCATAAATCAAGAGCAAGGTGAATGGAGAAAGTATTTATAGTAAGTGGGAGAAGGAAGTGTATCAACACATCCTACGGTCTCCTCCATTAGATTGGACCGTGAGATTCCTATGTTCCTCCTGCAGGTTGCCCGTAGTAGCACCATCCATTCGGAGGGTCGTAACATAGGAATCGGAACAAAACAAACTACAGAAATGGATAGGGTCTCCTAGGTCCATTCCCAACATTGTCTTTTCCATTCGGTAGCATTGTTGGGGCCGACCTCTGAGGTCTGAAAATGGCGGGTCACACTTACAAGAATTACTAAGTGTTAGTGAATTCTTGACCAAAGTAGCGATAACTAGAATGCTATAGGAATAAGAGTTATTTCGGTATTAGCATTTAGTCAAGAATGTCTTGGTTCAGTGAAGGAGTGATTGACTGCCCCTCTGTAGCGGTTGCTCTGACTCACTGAAATATCGTTGCAAAAACAATAATGAGTTTATGGGTACATTATTACTTTTGCTAAATTTCTTAATTGGATGCATGTAATGGGTTAGAAGCAATTCACTAATAGAATATGTTCTATTTTTCAGCATGTCGAGCTCTTTAATTCAGTTACTAGCCTCCGATAAGTTAAACGGCGATAATTACGCTACCTGGAAATCGAACTTGAATACGATTCTAGTTATCGATGATCTAAGGTTTGTCTTAACGAAGGAATGTCCTCCCCCTCCTGGCTCGTCTACAAACCGAATTGTTCGGGATGCATTTGACAAATGGACTAGGGCTAATGATAAAGCCCTAGTCTATATCTTAGCCAGCATATCTGATGTGCTATCTAAGAAACATGAGAGCATGATTACCGCTAAGGAGATCATGGGATCATTACAGGCGATGTTTGGACAACCGTCCACATCGATCCCTCATGATGCTCTCAAGAACGTTTAAAACTCCCGTATGAAGGAGGGAACTTCTGTTAGGGAGCATGTCCTTAACATGATGGTCCACTTCAACGTGGCAGAAGTAAACGGAGCTGTCATTGATGAGAATAGTCAGGTTAGCTTTATAATGGAATCTCTTCCGAAGAGCTTCCTACAGTTCCGCACCAATGCGGTGATGAACAAGATAGAGTATAATCTGACTACTCTCCTCAACGAGCTACAGACTTTCGATTGCCTAATGAAAACAAAGGGAAAAGAGAATGAGGCAAATGTTGTCACTTCGAAGAAGTTCCCAAGAGGATCGTCTTCTAAGACTAAGTCTGGTTCTTCTTTTTCTAAGAATAAGGGTATTCAAAAGAAGAAGAAGGATAATGGGAAGGGAAAAACTCCCGCCATGAATAAACGCAAGGCTAAAGCCACAGATAAAGGAAAATGTTTCCACTGTGGTGAAGATGGGCATTGGAAGAGGAATTGCCCAAAGTACCTTGCAGAAAAGCAAGCTGAGAAGGCAAGACAAGGTAAATATGATTTACTTGTTGTTGAAACATGTTTAGTGAAACATGATGATTCCGCCTGGATATTAGATTCAGGAGCCACTAACCATGTTTGTTCTTCTTTTCAGGAAACTAGTTCCTGGAGGCAGCTAGCAGATGGTGAGATAACTCTCAAGGTTGGAACTGGAGAGGTTGTCTCAGCCAGAGCAGTGGGAGCGATGAAGTTGTTGTTTAGAGATAGATTCATTTTACTAGAAAATGTACTTTTGGTTCCTAGAATCAAAAGAAATCTTGTATCTATCTCTTGTTTGCTTGAACATATATATAAAGTATCTTTTGATTATAATGAAGTGTTCATTTGCAAAAGAGGTGTACGAATATGTTCTGATAAACTTGAAAACAACTTATATGTGTTAAGACCAACAGAAGTAAAAGCTATTTTGAATACTGAGATGTTTAAAACAGCTGATACTCAAAATAAAGGCAGAAATTTTCTCCAAGTACCTATCTTTGGCACTTGAGACTAGGCCACATTAATCTCAATAGGATTGGTTGATTGGTTAAGAGTGATCTCCTAAGTCAGTTAGAAGACAACTCCTTACTACCGAGTCTTGTCTTGAGGGAAAAATGACCGAACGACATTTTTCTGAAAAAGGTTATAGAGCCAAAGAACCCTTAGAACTTGTACATTCGGATCTCTGTGGTCCAATGAATGTCAAAGCTCGAGGAGGGTATGAATATTTCATCGGTTTCATCGATGATTACTCAAGGTACGGTTATCTTTACCTAATACATCATAAGTCTGAAGCCCTTGAAAAGTTCAAGGAGTATAAGACAGAGGTTGAGAACATATTAGGTAAGACGATTAAAACACTTTGATCATATCGAGGTGGAGAGTATATGGATTTGAGATTCCAAAACTATATGATAGAACATGGAATTGTATCCCAACTCTCAGCGCCCGGTATACCTCAGCAGAATGGTGTATCCGAGAGGAGAAACAGAACCCTGTTAGACATGGTTCGGTCTATGATGAGCTATGCTCAACTGCCTAGTTCGTTTAGGGGATATGCAATAGAGGTTGCTGCATATATTTTGAACATGGTTCCCTCTAAGAGTGTTTCAGAAACACCTTATGAGTTATGGAGAGGGCGTAAAGGAAGTTTACGTCACTTCAGGATTTGGGGGTGCCCGGCACATGTGCTAGTGCCCAATCTAAAGAAATTGGAACGACGTTCAAAATTATGCCTATTCGTAGGATACCCCAAGGAAACGAAAGGTGGTCTATTTTACGATCCTCAAGAGGACAAGGTGGTTGTGTCGACAAACGCCACGTTCTTAGAGGAAGACCACATAAGAGATCATCGGCCTCAAAGTATAATTGTATTGAGCGAATTTTCTGGGAAGCTACAAATAAATCAACAAAAGTTATTGATCAAGCTGGTCCTTCTCAAGAGTTGAGAATGCCTCGACGTAGTGGGAGGGATGTTAGACAACCTAACCGTTACATGGGTTTGACTGAAACCCAGGTCGTCATACCTGATGATGGCATTGAGGATCCATTGACCTATAAACAAGCAATGAATGACATAGATAAGGACCAGTGGATTAAAGTCATGGACCTCGAAATGGAGTCAATGTACTTCAATTCTGTTTGGGAACTTGTAGACCAACCAGATGGTGAAAGACCTATCGGTTGCAAGTGGATCTACAAGAGGAAACGAGACCAAGCTGGTAAGGTGCAAACCTTTAAGGCTCGACTTGTGGCAAAAGGTTATACCCAAAGGGAAGGGGTGGACTATGAAGAAACCTTCTCCCCTGTTGCTATGCTTAAGTCGATTAGAATACTCTTGTCCATTGCCACATTTTATGATTATGAAATTTGGCAAATGGATGTCAAGACAGCCTTTCTGAATGGCAATCTTGAAGAGAGTATCTATTTGGTTCAACCAGAGGGGTTCATAATTAAGGGTCAAGAGCAAAAGGTTTGCAAGCTTAAACGATCCATCTATGGATTAAAGCAAGCATCTAGATCCTGGAATATAAGATTTAATACTGCGATCAAATCTTATGGCTTTGAACAGAATATTGACGAACCTTGTGTTTACAAGAAGATAGTCAATACTACTGTAGCTTTCTTAGTCTTATACGTAGATGATATCCTACTCATTGGTAATGATGTAGGATTCCTGACTGACGTAAAGCAATGGCTAGCGACCCAATTCCAAATGAAAGATTTGAGAGAGGCTCAGTTTGTCCTTGGAATCCAAATTGTTCGGAATCGCAAGAACAAAATGCTAGCATTGTCTCAGGCATCTTATATTGACAAAATGTTGGTTAGATATAAGATGCAGAATTCCAAGAAGGGTTCATTACCTTTCAGACATGGAATTCATTTGTCGAAGGAACAGTGTCCTAAGACACCTCAAGAAGTTGAGGATATGAGAAGCATTCCCTATGCATCAGCTGTCGGTAGTCTGATGTATGCCATGCTGTGTACTCGACCCGACATATGCTATGCAGTGGGAATTGTCAGCAGGTATCAGTCCAATCCAGGATATGATCATTGGACTGCCGTTAAAAACATCCTCAAGTATCTTAGGAGAACGAGGGACTATATGTTTGTGTATGGCGCGAAGGATTTGATCCTTACAGGATACACTGACTCTGATTTTCAGACCGGTGTAGATTCAAGGAAATCCACATCGGGATCAGTGTTCACTCTTAATGGAGGAGCAATAGTTTGGAGAAGTATAAAGCAAGGTTGTATTGCTGACTCCACCATGGAGGCTGAGTATGTCGCAGCTTGCAAAGCAGCGAAGGAGGCTGTATGGCTTAGGAAATTCTTTACTGATTTGGAAGTTGTTCCAAATATGAATTTGCCTATCACCCTTTATTGTGATAATAGTGGTGCAGTGCCAAATTCTAAAGAACCTAGAAGCCATAAGCGCGGAAGCATATAGAGCGCAAATATTATCTCCTAAGGGAGATTGTGCAACGAGGAGATGTGATCGTCACGTAGATCCCTTCGGAGCACAACATTGCTGATCTGCTTACAAAGCCCCTCACGGCTAAAGTGTTTGAGGGACACCTAGATAGTCTAGGACTACGGGTTGTACAGTAGGGCAGTTATTAACCTCAGCATGTTTGACTCCACTGACGTTTTAGTCCAAGTGGGAGTTTGTCGGGTTTTGTGTCCTAAAACTCGTGCTTTTGTAAACTGAATGTATATTCTATTTTACAATAAATATGTTATTGAGGTTTATTCAGTAAATGTGTTATTGAATAAAGTGAATTGTGTATTCTATAACCCAAATCCAATGAATTAAGAACCCTTGACTATAAGATGTATACTTGACCTTTATGTATGACATCAAAGTGGATCAAGTTCAAGTAATAGTCAGAACGGTCTATAGTATAGGGATAGGGCTGGGTACCTTATTCTAGGGACACTATGGACGCGACCCACTTTGTATAGTACTAACGATGTGATCCTGAATCGTTCATGTGGAGACATGAAAGTGGGGGCGTCCTATGCAATGAGTTTGCATAAGACTAGACCGCGAAATAGTCACTTAGACTTTTTAACTCCGTTACTGTCTTAACTGACTATATTCATACGATGACCTAGGTAACTCGATCTTAATCCTGAGCGTGCTATGAACTCCTGTTTATTCGGGATTATCCTTAGATTTGCATGGGTGAGAGTGGCTCGAGATCGCCGACTCAATAAGCCTCCCATTTTGGGGATAAGACCAGGTAGATAGTTGGGAACATAGTCATGCGAGATGGAATTCACTCCTGCCCGTTTTAGGGTTTAGTAGAGAGGTTGTTCCCTTAAGTACTGACTCCTGGTCTTGAACAATGGGCCCACCCTCTTGTTGGCCAGAGAGGGATACGGTTTGTTGGTTGGACCACAAACCAAATTGTTCATTAGAGGATCAGTGGGACTTAAGGAACAAGAAGTAATTACAGGGGTAAAACGGTTTATTTGACCCAGCTGTAATTACGAACGACCTGTGAAGGATCGACTTACTAATCATGGTTATATCGAGTGGACAGAAATATATCTACAGTGAGGAGAGTGCAGCCACTGGGCTTTAGTGGAGTGTCCCGGTGATTAACGAATGTTGATTAGCTAGGCTAAAGAGTTTGGCCTATTAAATCTCGTATCGTTGGAGCTCATGATCTGTAGGTCCATTAGGTTCCCCTTACTAGCTCAGACCAAGCCTTGTAACAATTTGAGAGAAAAAGAATTTGAATTGTTCAAATTCGTATTTGGGAGAAAACGTTAATTATATGCGATATACTTAACGTTTCATAGCTTAATTATGAATTAAACTATGATAAAGAAGAAGTGGAAATATTTAAATATGATTTAAATATTGGTTCGGTTTAAAACATGAATAGGGATTCATGTTCGAATGTTCAACTTGAGAAATTGGGATTGGTTCAATTATTTAATTTGATATTTGATATTAAATTAAATATTTATTTAAAATTAATTAAATTGTTTAATTAATTAAAAATTGATTTTATATTAATTTTGAATTAAAATTAAAAGAGAATTCAAATTCATTTGGAAATGAAATATGGACCAAATTCATAACTTCATAAACAAGCTTATTGTTTGAAGCTTATCTTCTTTGTGTTGGCTTCTTCACTAAGCTTATTGTTTGAAGCTTATCTTCTTTGTATTGGCTTCTTCACTAAGCTTGTGGTTTTCTATAAATAGAGAAGAAACACAATGATAAAGAAGATGATTTTAAAAAAAACAAGAGATTTTTGAAGAAAACTCTCTAGCTTTTTGTTTTAGACCTTTACTCATTCTTCTCCCAATTTCTCTCAATCAAAGATCCCACAATCTGTTCCAAGGCCTGAGGATAGTAGAGAAGACTCTAGAGGAGGTCCACAACTTGTTTGTGTTCAAAGAAAGCCCAAAGATTAAGAGAATTTTGAGCTACAAAGGTATGTGTTCTTATTCTCTGTTTTCCAGTTTTGAGCATGTTTTTTGTTTGATAAAATTGATCAAATTTGAGTGCTTAAGATCCAAAATTGCTTCCGCATTCTGAATATTCACCCCTTCAGACTCATGCTATATCGACCTTGGATTTGGGTTACCCATTGTTTCAAATCTACAAGTTTAGGCCTCTTCAGACTCCATCGAACACTTTTCAGCCCGCATTCGAGTCTATTTGACAGAGTTCGATGAGTTCCAGCATGTTCTGCCCCTTTCGCAAATCAATTAAAGTGTTGTAAAGTATGTTAGTTTAATTTCTAAAGTTGTGTAACCTTGGTGTGTAGTTTCGGGATCATTTGATCACTTTCAAACACTAACCAACAAGGTTTCAACCCCGTTCAATGGAGTTCTATTGGTAACGACAAGCCTTAAACTCCTTCGAACTCTCTTTAAATGTTGTAGTTTAGGTCTTAACACTTAGGAGTGTTCTGTTTGCAGTTTGGAGTCCTTTGAACACCTTCTAGCAAGTGTAGGAGTTTTTTTGGGAAAGATATAGGTGATAAAGTGTTGTTTAGGTCCTTACGAACTCCATTCAAATACTTTAGATAGGTCCTTAACATTGAATACTCTTTGTTATAAGGTTCGATTTAGTTTCGGAATGTTCAAACTCAGTTTAAAGTCGTTTTGGGTAAGAACATCCTTCCTGAATACTCTTTCGAATTCGATTAAGGATTTCAAATGAAATTCTTACCTCTAAATGTCTACCTTGCTTAGGAACCTTATCAACTTGCTTTAGAAGCGTTTTAGGAAGTTTTGTAATTAGTTTCTACTTGTGGAGTCTGTTTGATTGTAGCATGTTGTGTGCCTTAAATTGCGTTATTCTTATGATATATGAATATTTCCTATTAAATATCTATATATGCTGAGATGTTTGTTGGGCAAAATTGTTGCTTGAAAAGTTTTGAGATGAGCATGTTGTAGTTTTTTTTCTTTTTTTTTTGTGATAACAAATTCCCTTGTCGAGATTGGTTTGACATTGTTATGTTTATCCTGATAAGTTATTGGCCTTGATTTTAAAAGCTTGTCATGTGTGTTGTATGTAATTTTAGCAAAAGCATGGTCTAGAAGCATGATGTGTAGGTTTCATGCATTCTAGTGAGTTTAGGTGAGGTTAGAGAACCTTGGGTGAGATAAAATAAAGCTAGGTGAATACTAGTGCGCCTCAAGTAAAAATGGTCAAGGGGTAGTATGTCTTCAGGCAAATATTGTAACGTTGGTAACTATGGGCAAGGGACAATACGTTTCTAGGTCGTCGATGCCTTGGTAACTATGGAAAATGGTCGGTGTGATGAGTTTGGAGGCAAGTATTGAACCTTAGTAACTATGGGCAAGGGTCAATACGTTGCTGAGTCATCGAAGCCTTGGTAACTGTGGGCAAGTGTCAATGCACAGTTTAAGACCTTGGTAACTATGGACAAGGGTCGGTGTGATGAGTTTGGAGGCAAGTATTGAACCTTGGTAACTATGGGCAAGGATCAATACATTGCTAATTCATCGAAGCTTTGGTAACTATGGGCAAGGTTCAATTCATAGTTCGAGATCTTGGCAACTATTGACAAGGTTGAACCCCGGGCTCTACAGAGATGTGTTGAGACACTGGCAACTATAGGCAGGGGTTGATGCTTCTTGAAGGGTCAGTCTTGGAGAGCTCTGTGAAGGCTAAATTATGCACTTGAGTGATTCAGTGGAGTCTAATGAGTTCATGAAGCTTGAGTATAGTTCGAGCATGCATAGCTTGATATTTTGACTCATGTGTAGAATGTTTTACTTGTTTCATGTTTAAGGAGTATGCTTAGTTATTGTTGTGAATAGCATGTTGTTTGTCTTGTATGCCTATCGATGGCTCCTTAGGTGTGAGCTATTTACCAGTACACATTATGTACTGATCCACCACCAGGTTTTGCAGGTGATGATGAGTTCAACAACCTCGGTGATGCAGAATATGAGGCATAAGAAGAGAAAGACCATAGCTGGATAATTGTTTATCCAGTAGTGGTTCCGGTGAGTTTTGTTTTATTGAACTATCTGTGTAGTTGACTTTAGCTTATGGATTTGGTACTGTCGTTCTTTATCTCTTTAGAGTAGACTTATAAAATGGTTGGATAGTTTTGAATTATAGTTTATAATAGATAAGTGAGTTTGCTTTATATTTTAAAGGCTAAACTATTTTGAAATTATTAAAGAAGTTTAGTTTTGTTTATGTTTTGGGTTTGTCGAGCAATTTTGAACCTTTAAATGATTATTGACTTGGAGTTTAGAATGGTTATTTGGTAACTTAGCTATAGAAATGTGTTTTTGTCTAACAAGTACTAGAAAAATTTTGGTATTACTGTAGTTACACTATTATTATGTCGAAATTTTTGAGGCATTATGGTTGTAAGTTTAATGACGTTCCCTAAGTTAGGTTAAAATTTTGGGGTGTTACACTAATTTATACTCAATATTTTTGTTTGATTATTTTGATTTTATTTAGGTTAAATTATTAATTTAGTCCCTGAACTTTTGTTGGGATTTGTGTCATAAAACCTTGTAATTAATGTGTTATTTAATTATTTTATTTGCAATATTATATTACCCATTACATGAAAAATCTAAGGTTATTAGTATAATCTTGAATAGTATGTGGTTGGCATACGAGAGGATCATGTTCAAGAAATAACCTAAAGAGTCTATAGTATATGGATAAGTATGAGTGTCTTATCCTGGTAACACTATTGATGTGGCCCACTTGGTAATTATTGCAAATGATTTGATCCAAGTCGTTCATGTGGAGACATGTGAGTGGGGGTAGCCTGTAAAATGAGTTTGTATAAGATTAATATTTTATCAGGAAGATCATATGCAACTTGATCTTAATCCTGAGTGAGTTATGAACTCTTGCTTGTGAGATCTTGTCCTTTGATTTACATTGATGAATGTGACTTTTGTAGCCGATTCAATAAGCCTACCATTTTGGAGACTTGACCAAATAGGGAGCTAGGCACATTATCTCACAAGATAGAATTCACTCATTCCCATATAGGGTAAGTAGATGAGTAGTTCCCTTAAGTGTTGATTTTGAGACTTGAACAATGGACCCCACCCTCTCACTAGCTCGAGAAAGACTTAGTTTATGGTTGGATCATTAACAAATTGTTCATTAGAGGATCAGTGGTACTTAAGATGCAAGATGTAATTATATGGGTAAAACAAACTTTTTGACCCAACTGTAATAACGAACAACTCGTGAATGATCGCTTGCATGTAGTGATTATATCCATGGGCACAACTTATTCTACAGTTGATAATTCTCATTTATGAGGATTATTTAACCTTAAAACTAAGTTGCTCTTGCCATTTTTACACATTTATCAAATAACGAGCAAGCTAAAAATAGCATTTATAAGATAAATTCATGTAAGCTTGTTGGAGTATGAAAAAAGAAGAAATAAGTTGAAAAGATAATGAAAAGTTGGCTAAATTATTGTTTTTGTGCAGATTTGAAAAGATGAAGAAAATGCAAATGACATGCAATTGCATTTCTAGAAAATTTTGGTAGATCTAAACAACAGAAATGCAATTGAAATGCAATTGCATTTCTGGAAAATCTGGAAAATCCGAGAATGACGAAAATCACGCGATTTTATGGGATTTTTGCACGATTTTGGGAGATTCTCATCACAATTTGATTCCTAAAAGTCAGCCCATGGATTGAGGATGATTATATATGGGAACCACTAGCCAAAAAGCGTATAAATAGAGGAATAAAAGATCCAAAACGTGAATGGGTTTTACTGCTCACCCTAGTCCATTTTTCTGTTGTTTTATTTCTTTCTTTTTTCTGTTGTTTTTCTTCTTTTTTCCAGCACCTTCGAGCCCCAAAAATCAATACAATCTAGACGAAAATCTCAGATTGTAAAGACCTGATTCCCTTTGAAAGAAGTGGGATTAAGTTCGATTGATGAAAGGGGCAAGAACGATGCTTTATTGCACTGTATTTCAAGCACTTTGTTAGCATAAACTTCAATTATTTTTCCTTTGTTTTGTTTAGTTTAATGGTTGTAATTTTAGCTTTAAGTTACTCTTCAATATTTCTCTTCATTCTTTCTTTTGAACTCAAGTTGTATGGATAATTCCTTTGGCTAGTTAGTCTTGCAAGTTAAATTCAATAAGATTTATTTTAGTTTTATCACATAATTTAGTTGATCTCTCAATTTCTCTTTATCTAAGCTTGTTATGGATTTTCTACACTTTAATTTACTGTTTTTCATCCCCATCATAATGAGCTAATTCTTTCTTTGGGATTCAAGCATGTGAATACCCTAGAGATAGGAATATAGGCCTAATTGTGAGAGTAACCTTGCTTCCTCTATAGCTTGTTTGATTTTATTGATTTTAATGCTTATGATTAGTCTAGATCGATCACCTAGATTAGTATACAAAAATTGAGTGTAATTCTGAAAAGGTTAGATAAAAATTTAGATTTCATAAAAGCAATAAAGGAAAATAGCCTAGACATAGGAACTTGTTTTTGACCCTAGACATAGGGCAAAACCTTTAAAACCAAAAGAATTGTGTTTCAAAATTAACTAAGTTCATATTAGCCATAGAAATATCGGTTTAATTGCTTAGCCTCCTAAAGATACTTCATAGAAGGTCGAATAGGTGTTGAATTCGGTTTACGAAGCTAAGTGTCGAGTCAAAGGATTGCAATTGCAATTAGGCCGCAATTTCTTTCAATGGAGCAAAAACACGTTTGAATCCCTCTTTTATCATTTTTATTTATTCTTTTCAAAAATCAAAAAATCATCTCACCTATTGTTTTACACTTGTTACCCACAATTACAATTTGAAAACGTCTTTGTTTATTCTCTTGAATTTTGTTGTATTCGTTCCCTGTGGGATCGATACTCTAGAATACTTTCAGTTTTATATTACTAGCATCGACAGTGTGCACTTGCACTGAAGCTTTATTTTAATTTACAAATATTTTCTTTAAGTCCCACGTTTCAGTTCGATCAACAGTGCATAAGAGTACAACTCTAGGTCTATAATAGAGTGACTCTAGAGTTAATGAATTAAAATTGATTAATTAATTAATTTTATATTATTGGAGTTTATAATCTATAGGTTCATAAGGTCCCTTTGCTAGTTCATACGAACAATTAGGGATCAACTTTGTTGGAAATTTTTTTTGAAATGTTCAAATTAATATTTAATATGTTTGATATATTAAATGAGGAAAAACATATTTATTGTATTTGATATATTAAATATCAAATAAAATTATTAATTTATTTAGATACAGATAGATATAAATTTTGAATGACATTCAAATAAGAAAATATATACTAGGAGAATTTGAAATATTTGAATGAGATTCAAATAGTTTAAATATATATTTTAATATAAGATATTAAAATATATATTATTTAATTAGGGAAAAGTTTTGCCCTAGGTGGTCACTATATATAAGACATTTATAGGTTAACCATAAAGTGCCTCCTCTCTTGAGAAAAAAGAGTTCTCTCAATTCTTCTATTCATTTCCTCTCTTTTTCAAAGAGGCTCCCACAAGCTTTGGTCCTATGTTTGAGCCATAGCAAGGAAGACTTTGTGGGGGAGATGAAGACCCGCCATAAATATCTCCATATAATCTTGGCCTAAAAGTTTTTTGTTTAATTCTAAAATAAACTGAAAGTCGATTCCAATGCTTCCACTGTGGGTTTAATGTGATTATTCATGTCAACTTTGAAGTTTGTGTCTATTAATTTGGTCTCTGAACTTCCAAAATTATAAATTTAGTCTCTGAACTCTCGAATTTTTTAAAATTAATAGATCTACTAGACACAAAATTGAAATCTAATAGATCAACTAATTTTATAAAATTTTGCATTTATTAGGGACCTATTAGACACAAAATTGAAAGTTTAGGGACTATTAGACATTTTTGAAAGTTCAAAAACCAAATAGACATGAAGCTCAAAGTTCAGGGACTAAACTTGTAATTTAACATTTTACTTATTTTATTTTATTTAGAGCTTAACTTGTAAAAAAAAATAGTCATTTAATGAGTTTAAAAAAGCAACAATAACAATAATTTTTATTCAAAAGAAAAAACAGCTTGTAAAATTGTTAGGCTCAAAATAAAATAAATAAAATCAAAATAATCAAGAAAAAATATTGAGTATAAATTAAGTCTCAGAATTCATAATTAAAAAAAATAAAGAAACAAATATATGGCTACAACTTGTAAAATTATGGAAGTTTCGGGATCACATTTTTTTAAAAAAAATATGTACTAGGTTCAAAAAAGAAGAAAATAATAATTTGCTTATGCATTTAATTATGTATTTTTTAAAATTTAATGCATTTTTAGAAGATTCTAGTATAGTATTTGTAAAATTATAGTATTCTTTACATCAATATATGTATAGAATATTTAATGGCTTAAACAAAAGAAATTAGGTATATCATTAATAAAATTATAGAATAATTTAAATCAATTTTTGCATTAAAAAAAGCCCTTATAAAAAAACAACCAAAAAAAAGTTAATCATTTAATAGGTAAAAAAAATAAACATAAATAAATAATAAAATGAAAAAAAAAATTCAATTGCAATGCATGTTTACAAAAGACAAGAGTCCAATCAGGACAAAAAATTTGCGCTCTTTTTCTAAATAGTTTCCAACCCACCTCTTTTTGCCAATTTCATTTTTTAACTATAATTTTCATCCAATTAACCCCTTTTTCTTCTCCACTAATAAAGGTAGATCTGATTCATTGAACAGTACGATATTAATGAAGAAGAAGGATTCCATTTTTGAACATTGGAGATTTGTTTTCAATAAAAATATTTTATAACTTGAGGCCAACACAACGTTTTTCTCATTAAAGAATGATATTTTAGGATTCAGATCATATTTAAAATAACCAAGGGCAAAGCCTACACCATAGAAGAACATGAGGACCTCAATTTTTTCATCTTTAAGGATTTTTTTTTGGGAGTTCTCCAGTGTGGCATTTAGACCTCCATTGCCAAATGACATCTTTAGTTCTCTACGTGCATGCCACCATTTAAAAAAATTAAACTTCTTTCTCTTAAAAGAAAAAATCTGCCCTTTCAGTATGCCATGGATATGATTCATTTTACGTTAAAAAAAGAAGATAATGTTGAATTACAACTTTGGTTATTGATTTTTTTTTTTTAAATTATGTCCATTAACATGAACATAGTTTAGTGGTTAAATGAAAGTTCCTAATGAAAGTTCAAATCTCCATCATCATATTTGTTGTACTAAAAGAAAGATGATTTATTTTTAGTATTGTACTTAAAAAATTCTAATAAATTTTCAAGCTTAAATTATCTCAACTAATCTCTATACTTCAAAAATATTACGATAATTCCTCAAATTTTCAATTTTATGTTTAATATATTTCTATTGTTAATTTTCACCAGCACTAAATACCTACTTGTCTGAAATCAACTAATTGCATAATCATTAAATAAACTAGTTAGCATGCTCGTGCACTTAGACAAAACTAACCATTGTTAACAAGTGAAACTAAGAATGTTTATATTAGAGATTTTTTTTGAGTTCAATAACTAGGAGTTGACAGATTCGAACATCTAACTCTTTTTGGTAAGGACATATATTTTAACTAGTTGACACAAAATTAAATGTTTAAAAATTTTAAATGAAAGAGAAGAGGTGAAAAGAGGGAAATTATAAAACTTATTTCGAAACTATATGTAGTGATTATTAAGAGACATATCAATTTCAAATCTGTTTTTAACAGTTAGTTACATTGTGTGGCCTCATTTACATCGTGCGGCCTCATTCAATAATAATTATGGGAGAGCGATGGTTGGAAATTGATTATCAAAGTTCAAAAGGCAACCTCATTGGAAGTGCTCATGTGGATCCACCATGGAAGATGTGACTATTCACACAAAAATGATTCATATTCTACATTTAATTTAATGATCATTGAGCATTCTCCGCTATTACCTAATACAAAACATGTCTCATCTTTTCTAAGGCAGGTGGGAGAACATGTTGGATATAGAGCCCTAGGATACATGTCTCATCGGCTTTAGTGCAAGTGGGAGATTTTTTGAATTTATTGTAATGCCCCCAAATTTTAGACTAACTTGGGGACATTACTAAGCTTACAACTGGTATGCCCCAAAAATTTTAGCAGCATAACGACATAACTACAACAATACCAAAAATTTTCTTAACACCTATTGGTAAAAAAGATAACACTTCTATATTCATAATCACCCAATAACCGTTCTAACTTCAATTCGATAACCATTAGAGAGTCGGAACAAAACAACATCCCAACTCCAACTCGGACGACTATTAGGGAACCAGAAACAAACCATCAAGCTAAATATGTAAAGAAAATGACTACTTTATTAACTTCATGCAAACTCATTCCATAAGGTAAAGTATCCTAGTAAAGGCCTATTACCAACCTTCCACATGAAACAACCTAAACCAACACATTAATGATAACAAAATTGCTTTCATATGCAATCAACTACAATGAAAATAAAACTCTAAGCAACAACACCAAGTCCACAAACTAGATGTCACAGCGGAAATTAGACAAACAACCCAACTATAAAAGTAATTTCAATTAAACAAACCTTAACAAAGACAACTGCTGAATAAAAAACAGCTAGCTATGGTCTTTCTCTTCTCAAGTCTCCTCCCCAATGAAAGGAATAATCGAATTAAACTCACAACGGAAGCATAGAAATCGTCTTTGATTTATTTAAAATTAAACTACAATACAAGGGTTAAGAAGTAAATACCTTCCAAATATGGAGATTTTTCTGAACGATCTTTATTTCTTCCACAAAGTCTTCCTGGCTATGACTCGAACACAGGACCAAGGCTTGTGGGATCCTCTTGAAAGAAAATCAACAAAGGATTGGAGAGGAAGAGGTCTAGAGAGAATACTCTAATTCTCTCTATTGAGAAGATGTGTGTTGTGAAGAATGCACAATGGCTCACCCTTAGGGTCCTATTTATAGTGGTCTAGGGAAAATAATTAAATAATATATTTTAATATATAATATATTAAAATACATGTATCTAATCAATTTGAATATTATTCAAACCGTTTAAAATTCTCCTACGACATTTATTTCCTAATTTGAATCCAATTCAAATTTAATAAATATCTTTTATTTAATATATATAATTTACATTAATTATTTTAATATTTAATGTATCAAATACAATAAATATATTTTCCTTTTTTATATTTAATATATCTGATATATTAAATATTAATTTGAACATTTCAAATTTTAATATATAATGTATCAAATACAATAAATATATTTTTCCTCTTTTATATTTAATATATCTAATATATTAAATATTAATTTGAACATTTCAAATTTTTCTTTCAACTAAATTGATCTTTTTAGTGTTTCTATGAGCTAGCAAGGGGACCTTATGGACCTACAGATTATAAGCTCCAATGATACAAAATTAATTAATTAAACTCTTTAATTAATTAATTTTCATTCATTAACTCTAGGGTCACTCCACATAGACCTAAAGTTGCACTCTTATGCACTGTAGGACAAGTTGTGTCCATTGATATAATCACTACATGCAAGTTGATCCTTCACAAGTTGTTCGTAATTACAACTGGGTCAAAAAGTTCGTTTTACCCCTATAATTACATCTTGCACTTTAAGTATCACTGATCCTCTAATGAACAATTTGTTTATAATCTAATTATAAACTAAGTCTCTCACGGGTCAGTGAGAGGGTGGGACCCCATTGTTCAAGTCCCGAAATCAGCACTTAAGGGAACTACTCATCTACTTACCCTATATGGGAATGAATGAATTCCATCTTGTGAGATTATGTTCCTAGCTCCCTATTTGGTCAAGTCCCCAAAATGATAAGCATATTGAATCGGCTACAAAAGCCACTTTCACCCATGCAAATCAAAGGACAAGCATTCACAGGCAGAAGCTCATAACTCACTCAGGATTAAGATCGAGTCGCATATGATCATCGTGATGAAATATTAATCTTCTCAATTAATGGATTTATAAAGAGAGATTAAATATTTCATGGTCGAGTCTTATACAAACTCATTATATAAGATACCTCCACTCACATGTCTCCACATGAATGATTTGGAACAAATTATTTGTAACAATTACAAAGTGGGCCGTATCAATAGTGTTACCAGGATAAGGTACCCAACCTTATCCATATACTATGACCCTTTAGGTTATTTCTTGAACATGATCCTCTCGTATGTCAACCACATACTGTTCAAGATTACACTAATAACCTTTGATTTTTCATATAATGGATAATATTATATTGCAAATAAAATAATCAAAATTATTATTCATTATTAAATAAATTATTAATTACGAGGCTTTAGGGCATAAATCCCAACAATCTCCCACTTGCACTAAAGTCGGCGAGACATGTATCCTAGGGCATACTCTATACCCAACATGTTCTCCTACTTGCCCTAGCAAAGATGAGACATGTCTCATAATCCTAGACATTCTAGGTGACCCTCAAACACTTTAGCCTGTAGAGTCTCTTTATATAGATCCAAATAACTGCTGTTAAAAGCCATATTAGTAACTACCATGATGATTTCTCTCTCTCGATATGATTCCCTATACATTGGTGTTTTCTAATTTCCTTAACATTAGTTTTTGCATCACTATTATCATAATAAAGATGATAGACTAAATCATATCTGAAACACCTTTCAGATCTTTAAGGAATTATTTGAGTCATACAAGTCCTTTTGTTACTTTATAAGCAAAACAATTTAACTTGTATACCATACTCCACCACCTAGGGTAAAATTTATCTTTACATAGATTTTCTAAATCTTTGTAAGAACCAGTGTATCTTGTAAAGATCAAATCTTTAACTTCATACACAAAAATTTCTCATCATTCATAGATAATTTGAGAAAGTTTTTAATTTTCTACTCAATGGTCATATCATTCATTTAACTGATATATGTTAACCAATTGTATATTAAATGTTCAGTCTCATTTATGCATATCATATACTCTCAACATTTGAGGTGTCTTAAGATACACTTTCTTAGACATAAAAATCAAATATTTGACAACAATTTTGTCAATATAAGATGTTTGAGACAAAGTTAACATTTTGTCCTTAAAATCTTCATTTTGGACATTTAAAGAATACTGAGTCATTCAAATCACCTATTTGAAATTGGTTACTTAATCAACGTTTTATGTTAGACATCTTACATAATTCATAATGGGTAAAAATATCACCAACATAAAACATGAGAAAAATCCACTAAGCAATTAATGATTTTCTTGTCTATACAAGCTTCATTAATACTTATCCAAAGTCATAGATTTTGATACTTTTATCAAACCATATATTCATAGATCTAATGGTAAAATTCATTTCATAAATGAACCTTTACTATTTCGCAAACCTTTTGCTTTTGATCTGTGAAAATAAACATATTTGATTGATTTGTGTAGATGCATTATCTAAGATTTCTTTTCATAAAAGAATTCTAAACATTTTTTTATATCATATATGCAACAGTGAATTATATAATGCTTATAGACTTCAGTATGGCAACAAGTGAGAAAATTTACTCGCAGTCTACTTTCTCTTATTAGGTTTAACCCCTTGCCATTAGTCTCACTTTGCAGGTAATAAGCCTTCAACTTTGTCATCTAACATGAAATTTTGAGCTTCAATTAAGTCCTTGTAAAGGTTGAGTCATCTCATAACTCTCCCACTACGATGAGGCTTATCCAATTCATGACTAGGATCCATTTGATTTTCAAATGTAATAAAATTGTTAACAACATTTATGAACTATTTAGTGGCTTCACTTGGAACCAATTTATTAACACTATCTCACCTTATTAAAGGTTTGTAGTCTTTTATTTGACATTTTTTATAAAAATGATATTTGTTATACAAATACCTTATTCGTTTTAGGACTACATAAAAGACCATTTT
Organism: Trichosanthes truncata; assembly: GCA_033996785.1. Classification (NCBI taxonomy): domain Eukaryota; kingdom Viridiplantae; phylum Streptophyta; class Magnoliopsida; order Cucurbitales; family Cucurbitaceae; genus Trichosanthes; species Trichosanthes truncata. Next base: position 7,179,202 of record MU867260.1, on the reverse strand, counting down.
ATACTCTTTAAGGGTGACCTACACTTAGGCTTATCTTTGAACATATACAAGATTCTTAGGCTTGTGTTCAACATATGAGCTTAACATTCCCAAATGGTGAAGTGTTGTAAACCAACTTTACTACTCTTCTATAATCTTTAAAATTGTCTCATAGACACTTTTGGAGGGAATCATGTTCACCATGCAATCTCTATTGCATTTCCAAACCGGAGTATGGTAATGGTGTGTAACTCATTACTGATGTGACCATGTCTAACAATGTTCTGTTTCTCCTCTTGCAGCACATTTTCACAAAATTGCACTTGGTATTAAGATAATTTGGATAAAAATCCATTTTCTATCAATTAGTTTTAGTACGTAAGGTTCATGTACTTTCTATTGTGATCTGATCATAATATTTTGATAGATTTAATTACCTAATCGATTTTTTAACTCTAGTCTTAATTTTCTTGGACTTTTCAAAAATTTAGTATTAGGTAAAGATACTTGTACCTTGAATGATCATCAACTAGAGTGACAAAATATTCATGACTTTATTTGACCTTTACATTTACCAAACCACTTGGGTCAGAATGTGCAAGCCCAAAGTATTCTTTGGCGTTCTAGCCCTATCTAATAAAGGCTCAATGGTTATCTTGCATGAAATGCAAGATCTACAGACATGTAAAGTAATCAACTAACTTTTTAGAGAATTACCTCTTACTAGTCTTTTCATTCTATTCAAGTTGATGTTAATCAACCTTAACAGCCAAAGTCAAGTATCATCTTTTAGGAGAAAACAATGTCTTTCTATTTTGGATTCTATAATCCTAAATATCTCATAATTTTGTAGTATAGTATATATCAACATTTTTAACATATACAAATTGTTCTTATTTTCAGCTGAATGTATTTTCAAACAACTTTGAAAATATAAACTTTCATTTTTGTAATAAAGTTCGAGAAATTGAATTTCTCTTATGGTTAGTAAAAATACCATATTCAGCATTATGTAACAATTTTTACTTAATGACATCTTAATGTCTCCCACTACACTAACTGAGATAGACTTCCTAGTGCTAACTTATAGAAATTATTTTACATGTTAAGTATTTTTCAAGAAATACATATTAAATGTAATGAAGAATAAATCTTGATAGTAGATCTTATATCGACTATCTAGGTGACATTATTTATATTCCACCAAAAATCTAGTAAATCAAATTTACTTTCATTTATATTTTTCTTCTTAGAGGTATTTCAAAAATTCCTCTTATTATGATTGTCCCAGCCAATTTAGGAATTATTTCCTTTTATATAGCTTCAATCATTTGGTTTCTTTTCTTGGAATTTTGTAATACTTAATTTTGAGATCATTTAGACAACTTTCTAAATTTAGCTTATGTTGACTTCAACATCTCATATGTTGTTGTCATTTTATTTATCTTCTAAATTTGACATCTAACATGTCAACTAGGAGAATACGTACAAGCTATCTCGTTTACTTTTGATTCATTAATCATGTGCTTCACGAACAATTCGAATAACATTAGCAACAGGTTTTGAGAATATTTCCCAATAAACACAAATTCAAAATTTACACTACCATTATAGTGTTAATGTTACTTTTCTAAGTAATAAAATTTCTCAATTTTGATTTATCAGTAATAAAATTAAAAATTATGAGAGAAACTGACATAATATTGATATATATATAAAATATATGATTTAACATCATGCAAACAATTAATCATTCAATTTTAGCATAGAAATTAAACGATTAAAAAAAATGAACCCTATAAATAATTTCTAATGCTATGATACTTTAATGAGTTAGAACAAGTGCCGCCGTAGGGTAGGTCAATTGTTCATTCACTAAACTGAGACAATCTCAACCAAGTATTATACCAGAATAACTCTTATTCCTATAATAATTAGTTACCATTAGTTTGGTCAAGGACATCATTAACAACCTTAATAAGCCCTTTGTAAGTGTGACCCATCATTTTAGATCCCGTAGTTTTATCCCAACAAGTGTCGCCGTAGGGTAGGTCAAGTATTGGAAACAAAACTACAATCCTATCCTTATAAGAAGTTCACCCTGATATTGACCCATGCAAACACCTTCCGTAGAGGGACGGTCCAAAAGCCGCCACGAGGCCCCGCATGAATCTCATGATGTAAACTAATGATGGAGACCATAGGATATGTTGACACATTTCCTTCTCTCACTTACTATAATACTTTCTCAAAAGATTCACCCTGATATTGATCCATGCAAACACCTTCCGTAGGGACGGTCCAACAGCCGCCACGAGGCCCCACATGAATCTCACGTTGTGAATCAATAATAGAGACCGTTGGATTTTTGACATGCGTCCTTCTCCCACTAAGTATTTTGAAATAGGGTTTTCTATTACTTAGAAAAATTAGGTTAATCTCATTTATCTAAGTTCCTCAATCTACCTGTCATAACTCTTATGTTGTTAGATTGATTTTAATGTGAAATACTAAGTTTTAAAACTATTTTAAAAAATAATAATAACATAATGAGCATGCTTAGTGAAAATAAATAAAATTTGACTAATTCAACTCCCAGGTCGGTTTCCAATTAGAGGTGTTCCCTTTCAGTTAGCTTAAATACCTCAGTCTAGACAGAACCTTCCATAGACAGAGTTCCCTTATAGTCAATGTTTATTTTCAAATTCATTAATCTTTAATTAACTATTAATTATTAGATTAATGAACATAAATATTTTTAATCTTATTAAAAAATAATTCACTTGGATAGTCTTAAAAATCCTTCATTTTAAACTCTTTAAATTAAAAGATAATCCTAGATATTTTATTCTAATTCTATGAGAAAAATAGAAGATAAATTAAATTCAAAACTTAAACTATGGATAATCTTGAAATTCTACCATTTTAAACCATTTAAAACTAAATTAAAAGATTATCCTAAATTCTAACAAATAAAGATATATTAAATTCAAATTTTAAATTATTTAAAGCATGAATTCGAAATATCTTTATTTTAAGAAAATCCTAATCTCATTAGGATATATCCTAATCCTATTAGGAAAACATGGATTTCATTTATGAAAGAAAATATCCTAATTTAATTTTCAAATATAACAATTATATTCAAAAATATGGAAAATATAAGCATATTAAGAAAATATCTCAATTCTATTAGGAATCATCCTAATCAAATTTTCCAATATAACAATTATATTAAAAAATTAATCTTAATTCTATTAGGAAACAACCTAATCAAAATTTTCAAATATAACAATTATATTCAAAAATAGATAAGATGCATAATCATGCTTAACCTATGTTGGGATTTTAAATTTAAATGATATACTTTATGCAACAATCAAACAATTTAAAACATACATCTCAAAATCCAAGACATATCTTGGTCTTCAATATCTTCCTTGTTTGGACCATTCCAAATTTAGGATTAAGGAATCCTAAATTTTTTCACCTTCTTTTTTTCCGCAAACGTTTTTCGCTTTGACTTCTTCAGCCCATAAAATCAAAATTTTCAGCTATCGTAGTCATTCAAGTAAAATACATGAAATCCTAACCCTTATGAGTTTTACAACGATCTAATCAAAGCAATAAATCTAATGCCCAATAGCCTAAACAATCAATTTGCAAACCACAATATATCAAATATATGATAAATTAAAATACCCACCATCACAAAACTTTAATTCTAAATAAAACTCAAAGAGGTTCTGATACCAATTGAAGAGAATAATCGAATTAAACCCACAACGGAAGCATATGAATCGTCTTTGATTTATTTAGAATTAAACTAAAATACAAGGGTTAAGCAGTAAATACCTTCCCAATATGGGGATTCTTCTGGCGGATCTTTATCACTTCCACAAAGTCTTCCTGACTATGACTCGAACACAGGACCAAGGCTTGTGGGAGCCTATTGAAAGAAAATCCACAAGGGATTGGAGAGGAAGAGGTCTAGAGAGAATTCTCTAATTCTCTCTATTGAGAAGATGTGTGTTGTGAAGAACTCACAATGACTCACCCCTAGGGAATTTATAGTGGTCTAGGGAAAATAATTAAATAATATATTTTAATATATAATATATTAAAATACATTTATCTAATCAATTTGAATCTTATTCAAACCGTGTAAAATTTTCCTACGACATTTATTTCCTAATTTGAATCCAAGTCAAATTTAATAAATATCTTTTATTTAATATATCTAATATACATTAATTATTTTAATATTTAATGTATCAAATACAATAAATATATTTTCCTCTTTTATATTTAATATATCTGATATATTAAATATTAATTTTAACATTTCAAATTTTAATATTTAATGTAGCAAATACAATAAATATATTTTTCCTCTTTTATATTTAATATATCTAATATATTAAATATTAATTTGAACATTTCAAATTTTTCTTTCAACTAAATTGACCTTTTTAGTGTTTCTATGAGCTAGCAAGGGGACCTTATGGACCTACAGATTATAAGCTCCAATGGTACAAAATTAATTAATTAAACTCTTTAATTAATTAATTTTCATTCATTAACTCTAGGGTCACTCCACTATAGACCTAAAGTTGCACTCTTATGCACTCTAGGACAAGTTGTGTCCATTTATATAATCACTACATGCAAGTCGATCCTTCACGAGTTGTTTGTAATTACAGCTGGGCCAAAAAGTCCGTTTTACCTCTATAATTACATCTTGGACCTTAAGTATCACTGATCCTCTAATGAACAATTTATTTATAATCTAATTATAAACTAAGTCTCTCTCGAGCCAGTGAGAGGGTGGGGCCCCATTTTTCAAGTCCCGAAATTAGCACTTAAGGGAACTACTCATCTACTTACCCTATATGGGAATGAGTGAATTCCATCTTGTGAGATTATGTTCCTATCTCCCGATTTGGTCAAGTCCCGAAAATGGTAGGCATATTGAATCGGCTACAAAAGCCACTCTCACCCATGCAAATCAAAGGACAAGCCCTAACAGGCAGGAGTTCATAACTCACTCAGGATTAAGATCAAGTCGCATATGATCATCCTGATGAAATATTAATCTTCTCAACTAAAAGATTTATAAAGAGAGATTAAATATTTCGTAGTCGAGTCTTATACAAACTCATGATATAAGATACCCCCACTCACGTCTCCACATGAATGATTTGGATCAAATCATTTGTAATTATTACAAAGTGGGTCGTATCAATAGTGTTACCAGGATAAGGCATCCAACCTTATCCATATACTATGACCCTTTAGGTTATTTCTTCAACATGATCCTCTCGTATGTCAACCACATACTGTTCAAGATTACACTAATAACCTTGGATTTTTCATATAATGGATAATATTATATTACAAATAAAATAATCAAAATTATTATTCATTATTAAATAAATTATTAATTACGAGGCTTTAGAGCATAAATCTCAATAGTCAGCACCACCAGGCTCGTCATAATCATCATCACCTACAAAATCTGTGAGTGGGTCAGTACATAACAAGTACTGGTAGGTAGCTCACACTTGAGGAGCTACCAACCAACATACAATGCAACACAACAAATACGAAATTAGACATGTTCATCATACATGGAAAGTAAATAACGATCACAACATGCTAGACCCATGAATCAACATCTCACGTAAAGTCAACTCACTTAATCTCAAACCTCGAGCTCACTCAATGCCCATTATTTAGTTCTCACAAAGCTTTCTAAGATTGACCTTTTCAAGATACGTTGATCCTCATTGATTTTATTTAGGGCCACCGACTTTCTCTGTCGGCCCGAACTATTTACATCCAGGGCCACCAACGTGCTTCGTCGGCCCCAACTGATGCTATCTAGAGCCATCGACTTTCTCCATCTACCCCAACTGATTTTTCATCAAAGCCCATCAACGTTCTCAAGTATCTCAAATACTTGTCTTTCTAGATTTAGCGCACCGACCCTAACTATCTTAAACAAGGCCATCGATTCTAGTCTAAGTTCTCTTGTGACATACCACCCCTCGACCATTTTTACCCGAGGCACCTAGTACTCACCCAACTTTTCTTTTTCATACACAAGGTTATCCGACCATTAAAAACTCATTAGAATGTATGAATCCTACATTATGCTTCCTAAACCATGCCAAAACTATAGATTCATCCATAACGTGCTTTGGAATATAACTTGAACCTCCATATGTTCAACTCATCGTACATACATATCACAAGATCAAACAAATCTCCACAAGACAAAATGCTCATCGCAAAAGGTCATTACAACATATTAAACATCACAAACATCCCAAGTATCAACTAAGCACAACAAAATCTAAGAACATAGGGAGGTTCAAGTGAATTAATCATATAAATCATAATATAACAAAATTTGGCATATAACATGCTAGCACACAAGCAAATAGACTCATCAGGTAGACTTCTACTTACCTAGAGTGCTCCTCAAAATATTCCAAAGGTTCCTAAACCAAGAGAATAAGCTTCAGAGGATATACTTAATTCAAAAATCCTTTAAATAACTACCACAAGCTCAAACAAGGGTATACTTACGTAGATATGGCATTGAATCACGAAAATGAATGCTTTAGAACCAATCCAAACTATAACCAAAGTTATTCAAGGGTTAGAATGAATTTACACCAACTTTCATAGGATTCAAAAGGGGATGAAATGTGCTGCAACTCACCAAGATGGCTCGAAACCTTGCTGGCTAATGTTCGAATCAACTCCTTTTTGCTAAACCAACTCTGATGGCTTATGGGTAAATCAAATTGAAGCTATTCGGATTATGTGTCACCGTTGAAAGTATTCAAAACTACAATTAAAAAGTATCAGAGCATTAGAAACTAATCTAAGATACTCTAATTCAGTCCATATGAGTTTAAGGGGAGGTAACCTTGGAAAAATAGGCCCAATGCCTTGCTGAATTATGTTCGGGAGTGTTCAAATAGACCCAAAACTTCAAACGCAAGGTTCCTACACGTTCGGACCTAAGCCATAACACCTACAATGATTTGCGTAAAGTCCAAAACGCATTAAACCATATCGAACGAGCCCTTATGCTTGTTGTTTGTTGTTCGAAAGTGTTCAAATCGATCATAAATTGCAAACTAAAGGTTCCTATATGATAGAACTAATGCTACAATACTTAAATGGATTTGCGAAAGGTTTCAAACGTGGAAAAACTTACTGAACAACCTCAAAGAGACCAGAACGCTTGCTGGAAAATAAGTTTTCAACACCAAAAGGTCTCAAACTCGGTCTAGGCGATGTGCAACGGCGTCTAAACTGCAAATCAATGTCATTTAGGGGATGCATAATCTAAATCTAAAGTCGATTAGACATGGGTATGTGTCAAACCTCATCAAACAAGATGGAATTTGCATGGGTCTACTGGAAGTCCAGTTTTGGGCAATAAATAACTTCGAATGTGGGCTATTTAGAGTCCAAACAAGCTAAAACTACAAATCAAAGGTGTTTAAGGTATGGGTAATCCAAAACTAAAGTCGATTGGGCATGGATATGTAACATACCTCATCAGAACAAAGGAGAATTGTTGTCACGTGGGTCTTTGCGTGACTGTCGGCGGCCTGCTCGTAGGTTGAGTGGAGAAGAAAGGTGAAGAAGAGGAGGAAGAAGATGAAAGAGAACGTGGGTGGGGCGGCTAAACAAGAACGAAACGAGAAGGGGGGTCGTTCAACGCAAAAGAGAGGGGAAGAGGAGATAAGACTTTATGGACTTTTTTTTCTTTATTTTCTTAAGAACTCTCTTTTCCCCTTTCTTTTTATTTCCAAATGAACCCAAGTAGACTCTAAATAAATAAATAAATAAAGGAGAAATCTAGAATATCCAAGATTTCTTTTTAAACTTAGGAATAAGATCTAAAAAATAAATTCTTAAACCATGGAATTAAAGATTTAACTAAAAATCTTCCCTCCCAAAATTAGAGAAACTTAATTTATCAAATTTATGAGACTAAGTTTAAAATTCTAATTTTCCAAATTAGAATTGTAACGAATAACTTAGTCTAATTTCCTAAAATAGCCTGATTTTATAACACGGGGCATTACATTTATGCCCTAAAGCCTTGTAATTAATATTTTATTATTTAATAATTATTTGATAATTTTTTTATTTGCAACTTATATAGTCCATTACATAAAAATCCTATGTTATTAGTGTTCTTAAACAGTATGTAGTTGACAAATGGGAGGATCATATTCAAGAAATAACCTAAAGGGTTTATAGTACATGGATAAGGTTGGGTGTCTTATCTTGGTAACACTATTGATATGACCCATTTTGTAATAGTTACAAATGATTTTATCCAAATCATTCATGTGGAGACATGTGAGTGGGGGTGTCATATATAATGAGTTTATATAAGATTGAACCACGAAATACTTAATTCTAAATCAATCAAAGTCGATCCATAAATTAATTTCTACATGGTTTAGAAATTATAATCTTCTGTTATAGGGTGAAGTGTTCATTCTTATCATACATTCAAGGAAAACCTTCTTTTGGAACAAAAAGGAACTCCCATTGATGTTAGTGACTCCTTGTTGCACATGACGAATGCTGAGACCAATGCAACATCTTTTCTTTCAAAATGTGACTCTCCAAGTGAATATACAAGGTCATATGTTTCATGCTTTTGAAATAGAAGATACATCAGGTCACAATGGAGGAGTGATGGTTAGATTTTTGTGTTTGAGAAACCTATTCTACTATAATAGGGAACCAACACCATCACCCTTTTGAGTGTCACAATTAGACTGAATAATTATGGTATATTTTATTGACACAATAGTGTCAACAAGAATTGAGAGAGGTCCCACTTATTTAACTGGAGATGGAAAGTCGCGATTAATTTGTCATCAAATTTATCAAATTTATGGTCTTATTAGGTTGGATTAAATGGAGAAATGATGAAACTTTACAACTTGATGTTTTCATAGAGAACAAAATGGAGCGCATTAAATAAAAAAAATCTATTGGAAGACGAATGACATGGTACAAACCTAGCTTTAAGACCCCTTTAGGAGCTAACCCACTAGCTTTAAGACCCCTTTAGGAGCTAACCCAATGGCATTGGACATGAAAGAATAAAAAAAAGGCCAAGTTTGAACAAATGAGCTAAGCATAGGCCAATTTTGGCCTTCTTTCATTACTGGCGATGATAGTTGTAGTGCAAATTGTGACTACAGAGGTGCATATGGACTGAACTTTGTTAATTTGGGCCAAGCCGTTTGGGCGAGACTTTGTTGGATTAGGGCCTTCCATTTGAGTTTAGTCTAAAATAAACCTAAATTACATATAACTCAATTTAACCAATCTAAACTTAATTTATTTTATCAAATGATTATAATGAAGACATGCGGCATATTTGGAAGGCCAAGTCCACATGGAGCCTTAGGGAGCTCTATAAATAGAGAGTTTCTCCTCTATTTCAAGGATTCAAAAGTTGAAAATGTCAAAATGAGAACTCATAAAGGACTCAAAAATAAAAGTTCAAAAGACTCCCTAAGCTCTTGAAGATCAAACATTCTCTAAACCAAACCCTTGAAGACCAAAAGACTTTGAAGATTATAAATCTCTTTGAAGAACTGAAGACCTCAGGACAAAAATTGACTCTTTCATAAGTTAAAGATCAATCTCGAGAATAAGTTGCAAAGCCCTTGAGACAAATCCACATTCGTGAACAAGATGCAAAGCCCTCGAGAAAAATTCACATTTGAGAATAAGCTGCAAATCCCTTAAAACAAATGTACATTTGAGAGAAAAAAATCATAGGATCAAATATTAGAGATTGTACTACACCCACATAAATCAATACAAATTTAAGTTTTATTACATGTATTAAATTTCTTTGTTGAAATCTCGTGTGAAAAAATTGGCACGCCCATGGGACCATCTCTACCTCTCATCTCAATAAAAACTATGATAGAAGACGCACACATCAAAGATAGATTACATCTTCGTTGTGATTGAATTTGAAATCTTTATTGGTGATAGAAGTTTATCAATGATGTGTTCAATCTTTGATTAAAGTCTACATATCATAGATGCCTATCACTGATAGACTACATCTTATTTGTGCTTTAAGTATATCAGTAATAGGCATCTATCATAGATAGACTTTAATCGCAATAGAATACATCATACTAAATAGCTAAGATGGAGTCTTATCCATTTTCAGTGTTTATTAGAGATCATGACTGATAGACTACATCTTAGTTGTGATTTAAGTCTATCAGTGATAGACATCTATTATAAATAGACTTCAATTGCAAATATAATATATTATCACGTTTTTATCACCAATAGACTTCAATAACAATTAAGATGTAGTCTATCTCTGATAAGCATTTATCAGTGACTCATAAATGCCTATCAGAGATAGACTACATCTTATGTTACTAAAATCTATTAGTGATAGGCTATTATCATAAATAGACTTCGACCATAGATATAATACTAAAATGAATAGACTTCATAGTTGAGCTTATTTTTTTCAAGGCTTTTGGACTTTTCTTTTGGGTGGGGTAATATTTGTACTAATGCAAATAGTTTTAAAATGTGTTATATAGTTATTGACGATAGACATAATAGTAAAGAAGCATGTAAACAATTATTGATAGATAACACAACCAAATATTACTATTATACCTTTTTTTTTTAATTTGTTGATATGATATATCAATGATAGACCTAATAACAAATGAGTAAACAAAAAATCACTGATAGAAAATAAAAATTAAATACCATAAATTTACTTTTTTTAAAATAATTAATATGATAAATTAGTGATAATTAAATTTCATAGCAAATAAACATACAAACAATCACTGATAGAGAACAATTTAAAATATTAGTGATATATCATTTTTAATTCAATTGATATGGTATATCAGTGATAGAACTAATAACAAATGATAATGCAATTAATCATAGATAAAAAATAAAAGTTAAATATCACTAATATAACATTATTTTTCAAGTGATGATTATATCAATAATAAGCCTAAAATAAAATGTACATGCACGAATCAGTCATGGTAAATAAATTCAAATACTACTTATATATCATTTTATATTTTATTGATATGGACTATCAATAATATAAAAATAATGGCAATGACATGCAAACAATCAATGATAGATATCTATCATTGATAGACCTCTGTCAGTGATATGTCTATCAAAGTCTATTAGTGATGATGGACTTCAATCACTGATAGACGTTTATCACTAATAGACATCAGTTAGTGATAGGTCTATCAAATCCATCAGTGATAGACCTCAATCATTGGCGACCATATCCTGCAACTCGCTGTCCTGTCTCCGGTGACTATCGTTGGCAACAATTTTCAGTGACCGACGGCACTCCCATGGTTCAAAATAATATGAAATGCATATGTACTTAGTTGGTTTGACTCTCTGCTCCAACAATCTTTCTTCAGACTTACAAACTCGACTCATTGTTGGCCATTGCTTATATTTTGTGAATCATGTAAATAGGTCATTGATATTTTGTGAATATTCCACTCCACATGACACTAATGTTGAAATATATTGTCATTTTCTTGTCATCTTGAAAAAGTAAAATACTGGCATTCTCTTTTCTAAAGATGTTCAATTTAGTACATGTGTTTAAACAAATGTAAACAAACAATGTTCCTTTGCCAAAAAAAAAAAAAAAGAGTAATGGTCAATGTATTTTTTTTTTTATAAAAAAAACTCCCTCATAATGAAGACTCTATTAGTAATTGAAAAAAATGTCATAATAAGGTCCTCACTTGTAAGTTTCAAAGAAGTTCAATGTGTGTTTAGATAACGAAACCTTAACTTTCTATATTTGGATAGAAGTTCAATTTATGTTTAAAGAAAAAAATACAGGTACATTGCATTTTTTCCATTCATTGATTGCTATTTGTTGTGATAAAAAATGCAACATTTGATTTCTATAAATTGAAAGAAGTTCAATGTGTAGCAGAAAGAGAAATCAAGGCTACATTGTATCTATAGTTTGGAAGAAGTCAATTTCTAAAAGAAGATAGATAAAGAATGACGTTTTTAAAAAAAGATCAACGTTGAAATATATATTTTTAAGTGGACATTTGAATTAAGTGTTAAAAAGTTGGGAAAATATGTTTCTAAATGAATGATTGGAAAAAATAAAAATAAACAAAACAAAAACAGTAAGCTAAAAATCAGTGTACTTCGGGTTACAAAAAATTGCACCAGATATCCCAACAACTTAACTCAACTCTACACCCCAAACACAGACTTTCTAACTCAACTCAACCCAACTCTGCACCCCAAACACAGACTTCTGAACTCATTGATAAACTAACTTTGCCCAACTGAACTCAATTCTGCGTGCCAAACGCCCCCTTATTGCTCTAATTATTTCAATATTCAATGCTGATTTTGGTAGAAAATTTTAATCAATTCATTTAGTTTTTTGTTGCAAGTAGCAATTTAATTTATTCTTCTAGTATGAATTTTTATTCTAAATTTAGTTGTAGGATTTTTACTTTTAATATGAGCTAGACTTATTAGGGGGTTTAAGGATGTGAATTCCCTGAGAAGTAATTGTAGCCAAAATTCCAACAAAAACCAAGTTTGTATCTCAATTGTTTGCTTGTGTTGAGTAAATCTTCGTTGAGATCCTAGATTGATTAACTAGGTAGCGACTCAAGCTTAGATCTGATATCGACGAGGTTAGTGATAAGCAGATTTCGCACAAGCGATGGAGAAAATAGCTTAGACATAAGTCAATTCTTTACCCTAGAAATAGGGATTAAAGACTCCAAATCTCATAAAATTGTTGAGCCGAATTATCTAAAATAGAGGAACTATAGCAATATAAATCACTCACTTAGCCTCCTAAAAATCTAATTACAAGGTAAATAGGAGTAACAATTTTGGTTTACAATTGAATGTAGAATAGGTTGGAATTGCAATTTTGGTTTGCAATTACAACTTAGAGCAATGACATTCTTGAGCCCCTTCTCTATCTAAAATTTCTTTTGCCATTTCATTTACCTAGTCTATCTAGTTTGCTATTCAATATTGCAAATTTTTAATTCTGCAATTAAATTCTACAATCTTTATCACTTTATTTTGCAATTTTTGATTCTAACTTGCAATTAGATTCTACAATTATTTTCTCTTTACCAACACACCATCCCAACCTTGTTTTTGCAATTTTAGTTTCCAAGTTGCAATATTTATTACATTTTGCTTAGCAATAATTTTTGTTACACTATTCCTTATGGGATCGATACTCAGGAATACTCATGTTTTAATACTTGCATCGGCAGTCTGCACTTACACTGGGTTGAATGTATTTACTTACTTTTCTTCATCCAAAGTTCACCCGATCACACGTCTATCACTAATAGACCCCAGTCAATGATAGGTCTATCAAATGGACCTTAGTGATAGACGTCTATGGCTGATAGACTTACGGCATTGAGATATGTTGATGAGCATTTTTTATGTCATATTGCACTATATTTGCTATTATTTTGAGTTGAATTCCCATATATGCAATTGCTCTTTTACTTATTTTTTTTTAGTTTGATTTTCAGTTTAATTAATATGTTTGGCAGAGATTTTTATTTTTATTATTTTTGGTTTAAAATAGTGAGTAAATTGAAAAAAATTGAATCATAATGCAAAAATTGCAACATGTGTCTAGATATAGGGTCCAATTCGCTGAATTTTTTTTTTTTTTTTTGAAACTAAAACTGTAACAACCAGCAAACTCAATACACCACCCGATCCCTCAGGAGTATGAGGGATAGAATGTCCTCTGGAAACCCATCTTTCCAGCTTAGAGAAACCCCAGAAGAAGAAGCTAAAGCAGCCAGCTCATGAGCCGCCCTATTCTCTTCTCTAGGGATATTACAAAAAACAATGGGATTAACATCCTTTGCGCGAAGAAGAATGTCCTCCACAAAAAAAGAAACTTCAGACAAATCAGAAGAGAAACCATTCAAAAGATTGATGACTTCTCTAGAATCTGACTCCACTTGCAAGAGATGACAATCTTCCAAGCCCCACGACTGGACTTCTTTCAGGCCTTCCAGAATGGCGAAAGCTTCCAACATCTTCACCGGCCAACCACTCGTCATGACTCTACATCCTCCAATCAAAGGCTGACCAGTATTATCACTAACCAACCAACCCACACCACCTCGATTTCGTGAACTAGACCAAGCCGCATCTGCATTCAGCTGCCAGACCCCTTCTGCTAGGGGCCTTCTATCATTCGGACTGCGAGTTAAACTAAGAGAGGGTAAAGAGGAGTTCTCCCCTTGAGGCCCCTTCAGGGCTCCATTGTGCGGGGCCATGAATACCTCAATCGTGTGGATGAGGTCTTCTATAGAAGGGCGAGCCCTGTTAAACCGAACTTTATTCCTATGCCACCAGATGCTCCCAAGAATTGTAAGAACTCGATCCAGCTCCTCCTTCGGCCACTCCGATCGAATACAGTCCCAATAGTCACAAGGATTCCACGAGCCCCTGCCCACAGAAAGACATTGCGAATTAGCGGGGTAAAAATGCTCCCAAACCTTCCTAGCTAACTTACATTCCCACATAATATGAGAGGTTGATTCGGAGTAACTCCTGCAAAACGAACAACATAAATCAATTGATATTCCTTTTTTACTTAAGTTGAGCGCTGTGGGAATGAGATCATTTATGATTCCCCAACAGGTTAATCTAATGTTTGGCATGACATCCACCTTCCATAGAGCACTCCACATTCCATTAAGAGCCCCAGTATCTGATTGCGAAGCCACAGTAGACCAAGAAAGAGAAAATCCTAAGTGATATGCACTTTTTACCGAAAACTTCCCTTTTTTGTCAAACTGCCATATGATCTCATCCTCTCTATGCGTCCCACCTGTGGGGATATTGACAATGTCCCTTGCATCATGAGGGAGAAAGGTCTGTTTCACTAAGTCTTCATTCCAGCTCCCATCATGCTTAAGCAGATCGACCACCCTTTTGTCGCAAAATGGCTCCGCAACATTGCTTGGCATGAAATTACCTACATTGGGGATCCAAGGATCATTCTTAATATGCACGTGACGCCCCGAGCCAATTTTCCATCTGTAACCTTTCATGAACAGGTTCCGACCCCACATGATACTTCTCCATGTTAGAGAAGGGTTCGAACCCAATTTGGCCTGTAAGAAGTCTGCATTCATAAAGTATCTCCCCTTCAGTATCTTTGCTAGAAGGCTATTCGGGTTCTTTAAGATGGCCCAACTATGCTTAGCCAACATCGCTTGGTTAAAGATTTTGAAATCCCGGAAACCCAGACCACCATCTTTTTTGCTGCTTGAAAGACGAGTCCAACTCCTCCAGTGGATTTTCTTTTGTACATCAGAGGAGCCCCACCAGAATCCAGCACACATCATACTAAGGTCTCTGCAGAGCTTATCTGGAAGTTGGAAGCAACTCATAGTGTATCCCGGAATGGCCTGTGCCACTGCCTTAATGAGCACTTCTTTCCCTCCTGCCTGGATGGATTTCCACACTCTATTTCGCACTTCTCTGAATATCTGGTCTTTATTGCGAGCATTATGAGATGGAAGGCCAAGGTACAGGCCAAAAGACTCTCTATATTGTATTCCTAAGATTGAAGAAATACTTTGGATTTTGGACTGGTTTACATTCGGGCTGGTCATAAACATGGATTTGTCGTTGTTGATCGATTGGCCTGAAGCCTCCTCGTAGTCTTTTATTACCTCCTTGATGACCATGCTTTCCTGTAAAGTATCGTTGAAAAAGAAAATACTATCATCAGCAAAGAACAAGTGAGTTAAAGTTGGGCAAAATTTGTTAATTTGAATACCAGAGATTCGAGAGATAGAGACTTCCCTATTTAGGCGCGCCGATAAACCTTCAGCACACAGGAGGAAAAGATAAGGGGAGAGAGGATCGCCTTGCCTCAGACCTCTAGTGGGCTTAAACCACCTTCCAGGGTTCCCATTCATGAGCACTGCAAAACTGACAGTGGATACACATCTCATGATTAAATCAATCCATTTGCGATCGAAACCGAGCTTCCTCATCACCTCCCGTAGAAAAACCCACTCCACCCGATCGTAAGCTTTGCTTATGTCAGTTTTCAAGGCCACCCATCCAACTTTGCCTTTCCTCCTGTTTTTCAAGGCGTGGAAATATTCAAACCCAATTAGAGCATTATCAGTGATATGGCGCCCGGGGACAAAAGCTGATTGGGTTGGAGAAATCACCGTCTCCAGAACCTTCTTTAGGCGATTAGCCAGCGTTTTCGCAATCAGTTTGTATACCACATTACAAAGACTAATTGGTCTGAAGTTCGCCATATACCTCGGTTTTTTACACTTAGGGATAAGAGATATATAGGTTTTGTTGAACTCCCTAAAGTCCCCTCCCCTATTTAGAGCATTGAGGCACATTTCAACAGTATTAGGGCCCACTATACTCCAGAACTTTTGGTAAAAAAGAGCATGCATGCCATCCGGCCCAGGGGCTTTTGTTGGGTGCATATCTTTTAGCGCTTGCTCCACTTCAGCTCTGGTAAACACCTTCACCAAATCTACATTTTGGGCATCAGAAACTTTCCCCTCTATACAATCGGTTAACTTGTGTATTGCTTCTAACTTTGGGTTGGAAGTGAAATTTAAAGTGTATGGAGAAAATTGATACATAATCCCAATTTTAAGGGTAAAATTTGATTTTTTTTTCCTTTTAATTTTTTAAAAGAATATCCTTTTACCTTTTTTATTTTATTTTAGAGAAAATTTAACTTATATCTCTACATTTAGATGAGAAAATCAATTTTAACTTTAAACTTTCAATTTCATCGGTTTAAAAATTGAACTTGAACCAATGTTGTAATTTAAATCCTATATTTGAATAACGGGTGCAACCAAAAGGTTAGAAGTTCAAATTTTCCACCTCCACACGCCGACAATGTTGAACTAAAAAAAATGTATAATTAATACCCTCAATCATTTAAGAGGTTTTTTTTATAAAAAAAAAAACTATGATTAGTTAAGTGGCATTATAACCAGCTACATGAGACTACTTTTGCGTGTATCAATACTTGTGCGTGTTTGTGTTTTTCTTTTTTTAGTTCACTGCAAGTTTACTTTTCTAAATTTACAACATGTGTTTGGTAAAAAATTAAAAAACAAAAAAAGAAATCACTTTAACAAAAGTTCAAATTGATTTAAAAGCATTTTTTAAAAGTATTTAAATGCCAAAAAAGTGATTTTAAAGTGGTTCTTAATCGAGATAATTTTTAGGGGCTGTTTAGTTTTAGGAAATCAGGATATCCGACATCTTCAGATGCTTAGGATCTTAGATGTCCGAAATTTTAGTTGTCCGACATCTTTAGATCACCATGTTTATTTTGCAGGAAAATTTATAAGGATGTCTGAAAATATTTAGATAGCATGTTTGTTTTGCATGTTTTATGTATGGAAATATCTTAAGATTATGTGTTATACCAATAATGTCCTACATAATTTACTTATTAGTTTAATATAATTAAATTGATATCACATGCATTTTAGTGTTTGTTAATTTAATATTATAGGTATATATCAATTTATTTTAGACTAATATTTATGTGTTATTTTGTAGAATAAATTAATTTATATTAGTTTGATATTTTTATAAAATATTTAATATTTAATATTAATTCAATTTTAAATCTGTTTATTTTGTATATAAATGTAAAATATAAATAGAGCTAAGTACATATGATCGTTTATTAGTGCATAAATGCATTAATTTATTTTTAAATAAAAATAAAAATGTAAAATAAAGAAAATTGATAAGGGATAAATATGTCATTAGTGGAAGCCCTCAACATGGAAATCTTAAAAACCCATGTTTCAAAAGGGCATCCAAATTTAATCAGATGACTCCCGAATGGACATCCTATGATACCTGAATATCTTTATATGTCAAGGTATCTTACATTCCTACAAAACAAACGAAGTAATCTAGATGTTCATTTGATGAGAATTTTAAATTACCACAGAATCAATGATCCTTTAATAAAATATAATTAAACACCGCGTGTTGTATAAAAATATTTTGAAAAAAAAAAGTAATTTTCTATATTGATGTTTAAACTAAAATGTATGTCAAAAACTACTGAAAGAGTAAGACATTGTTACTTTTTTTTATAGATCTGGAAGTTCAAATCTCGGATTTATACATATAATATAACCTCGAGCCCTACAATTGTTTACTAGTAATCATCCTAACAACTTGCTGCATGCGCCACCTGTGGCCCCACAACTTCGACAATTTATGAGGGTCAAATCTGACAAATTTTGATAAAGAAATGTCTAGTGCCCATAATTTTGGTCAAATCTTGATTCAATCAATCTTTTATGATTTTTTTTTTAATACAATAAGGTACGAGGATTTAAACCTCCAACTTAAACAAAAAAGTACAAATCAATTACGATTGAACTATATTTAAAAATGATTATTTCATAATAAAAAGTGTATATATTTAAAGTCAATTTGTATAGTAATCAACTTGAGTATAGTTCAATTAGTTAAGATATAATAATTTTGATGAAAAGGTTGACAAGTTTAAATCTTTACTTCTATATTGTTGAACTAAAAAACAAAAGTTTAATATATATGGTAGACATAAAAGGTTATATCTATTTGAATGACCCCGAAATAAAAATGAAATAAATCACGAAAACTAATCTATAGAAATTACTGAATTTCATTTATGTTGCAAACTTTCATTTATTTTGACTATCCTAAAATGGAATTCTTCAAATTCTTGACAATTTTTTATAGTTGAATTTTTGTTGTTACTTTTTTTTTGTTCAATGTTTTGAAAATTCCAAGTCATTTCTATTATAACTCACTAGTGCACATAATTTAAGAAAAGAATGGAAGTTTTACAAGTGTTTGAGTTTTCATTTTCTATGTTTGAGTTAGATTTCACTTTTTGGTGACCTTTTATTTTTCCTCATTTTCTTTGCTTATCAAAATCCAACCATCATCAAATAACAAACATTGTCGATTGCAATCAAGTTTTTTTTAGATAGTTTATACTTGATGGTCTGAACTTCAAAGTGTCATCATTTTTTCTCTTCTTAATATTTTTATTGAATTTTTTTTTACATATTGTTGGATATAGTTTTTTTGTGTTTTATTTCTTCTTAATAAATTTTTTATTTTAATTTTAATATATTTACGATTTTTTGGATTCATACATTAAGAAGAACAAAAATACACAACTAAAAATTGGAATAAAGTATCCAAATTAATATGCTACAAAAATAGAAATAATAAAATGGGTGAAATTTAATTATAGATTTTTTTGACAAAAATTATAGTTGCTAAATAAACTTAGATTAATTTAAAAGTGATAAAATAAAAAAGTAAAGTATATAATTTTAATTTATTTAAAAAGATTAAAAGGCTTTGTATAAATGTTGGCTTGAGGTTTTAACAAATGTGTGAGAAAATAAATCTTTTAACATCTCATGAGAACCACATTTCTGTAGACTTAACTAATTATGATAATTAAATTGAAAATTTTAAACTATAAACGTAAAATTGAAACTATCAAACCTAGTAAACTAAAATAATGATTTAAACCTTAAATTTATATATATATTCATTTATCTAATTATTTCAGTTAGTTTCAATATTGGAAACTAATATTTATTTATTTTTAAATGTAACTTATATTTTTGGGAAAAATAATAATTTTTTACTCGTAGACTTGATAACTTGTATCAATTTTCATCATAAACTTTCAATTTCATCACATTGGACTCTAAACTTAGATAGGTATTGCAAATTTTACCTTCTATTGTTGCTAATTCACCCATTATTTTAAACAAAAAGGTAATGTAAAAAAAAATTCACCAGTTTTATGAAAATCAAACTTTAGACAAAATTAAGTTTGAGTAACAGACCAAATCGACCATTAAATAACTCTACCAAAATTTACAAATGTCAACAAAAAGTACCAACTCTAATGTTGTTTTTGTTTGAATCCTATCCATTTCATACCGAATAGACGTTTTTACAATCCATTAAATGTACATGAGAATACTTTCTTCCAAAATTTTTCAACAAAGTACCAAAGGTAAAATTTGTAACAAATAAAGTTGAAGTTACATATTGGAACACTTATATCCAAGTTTAAAATTTAATTTGATAAAATTGAAAGTTAATGGTAAAAATTGATATAATGAGGATAAAAATTTATATTTTTCCTATATTATTTTTATATTAGTTTCCCAATATCTTGACAATGATAATTGTGAAAATAATAAGAAAAATAAAAATAAAAATTGAAGTTTAAAACCAATTTTAGAAGCACTAACACCGGAGTAATGATGAATAATGATTATTAGAAGTTGATAAACCTTTCTTATGCAATGGTCATGCCGTAGACGCCACCTTCATCACGCTTTGGACGGTTAGACATGAATGATTGAGCTCAAAATTTCAGAAGTGTAACAATTAATAATTCAAAGCCCATAACCACAATAATTGTAGTGAAACATTTATGAATAAATAGAGGTGGGTAGCAACACCATGCTCACCAAGCTTCCACAACTTAAACGTTTTGGACATGAGAGCAATGGCAATGCCCAAAAGAGAAATTGTCTTTATGTTTGCTTTAACCATTTTGTTTCCTTTGGTTAAATCACAACCTTTCGATAACTTTTGGTTCGTTTAACAATGGCCACCTGCTGTTTGTAGCTTTCAACAAGGACGATGCGTAGGGCAAGGGCTACGATCCTTCACAATTCATGGCTTGTGGCCTCAAAAGGGAGGAACGTCCGTAATTAATTGCCCTGGTAATTCCTTTGATTTCACTAAGGTAAAAGTACTAAAACATCCAGTCTCAAATCTCTCTTTATCAAGCAATTCTTCTTCAATGAGCCAATATCACCGTAGCTCAATTAGATAATATATTATGTATTTATCTTAAAAGTTAGAGGTTCAAATCTTCACTGCACATTATTAAAATAATTAAATATAAAAATGTGCTATGCATATTTCTTAGTCTTTAATGTTGGAGTGTTTTTTTTTTTAATCCAGTCCCTATTGTTTAAAAAGTTTTGAGTTTGTATGACTTTACATTTTAACATGTTTTATTTATACCCTTAACGTTGGCAAATTTCAAATTTGACCATATGGTAAGCTTATATGACATGATATTTAGTGATTTGGTAAAACTTAGAAGAAACATTATGCCACTTAAGAAAAGAAAACTCAAAGTTTCAACCATTTTCTTAGAAATTTGAAAGAATTAAAAACTTTTCTCTCTTAGATGATCTCAATTCACTAAATATCATGTTGTAAAACCGAGATTTCACGAGATTTATCCTTGAAAATTCTTAAAAAAAAATGTGTATTGGTAAGCTTGTTAAAGAAAAGAGAAAGAAAGGTGGAATGTGTTGTATTGCTTTTTCTAATCAAAAAAAAAAAAAAAAGAAAAGAAAAGGAGGAAATAGGGAAAAGGGAAAAAAAAGAGGAAAGTGTGAGTTTGTTATATATTCATTTTACAAAACATATATTTATTTAAACCCAATTTAGGGTCTCATTTACCAGAGGAAAACAGAGGGGTTTCAAGGGAGAGAGTCTGAAAAGAAGAAGAAGGAGATTTTGAAGGTGGAATTGAAGAAGAAAAGGGGGAAACGCAGTCCAAGTTGCATGGTGAATTCTGGTGTTCAATTCTGCCAACGTCTGGTTTTCTGATCATACCGAGCTTCACAGGAAGAATTAAAAGGTAAGGTTTGATTCTTCTGAAAGTTAATTCATTTTAGAACAATTTTCGTGAAGGAAGCTCGAGCAAAATCTGAAGTTATGTTATGGGTTTTTGAAGGGGAAGTCAGAGGAGTGTTTTTACAGTCAAATCCGGGGAACCTCTGGTTTTTGGGATATTTTGATCTGTAGACTTCGAATTAGAAGCTGTATTAGGTATGGATGGAAATCTGATTTAATTGCCTATAACTTTCATGAAGAAGTCGTGGTTAGACATTGATTGTAAGTTGCTTTAAATTCCAGGTTAGTTTCGGGTTGCAGCAGGAAAACAGTTCTGGTTTAGCAGAAACGTGTTTGGGGAAAATGGCTTTCGAGGTAGTTACAGACACATCCTTTAGGAATTTCGATTTCATTCCTTCAGATAAGTTTTAGAGGGTTCAAAAAGGAAGAGTTTGGTATAAAGAACATCATTTGTGAGCAAGTAATGGAAAAGTTATAGGTGTGTGAGTTTAGGGTATAAAATCTGTAAATAGCAGGAAATAGATGGGAAGGTTTTTGCAATTCCAAACCTTAAATTCATGAGGCCAAGATTCTAATGCTTGGTTTTGTTTATTTGGCAGGCCAAGAAGGAATAGGACAAATTTACGGACCGAGAATCTAATATTAACGCTGTGAGTGACAAAATGAATTCTGAAAATAAATTCTATGCTTGAACTTGTGTTCATAAAAAGAAAAGACTTCCTAAGAATGATGTAGCTTAAAGATTTATGGTCTCTTGAGCACGTATTCATAAGCATATATGGTTTCCTAAAAATGATTTAAATTGTTCGTTGTGAGCATATGTTTACTGATTTTCTGGAATTAGAAGAAATACCTTAATTCCAAGTCTATATGTGTTAGCAAGAACTGTTAAAGGTTTTCATGTGTTTCTCTGAGACCTGAATGAGTTAATGATTGAGATACTGAGCCCGAGGTTGTATAGTACCGTGTGCACACAGGTCATTTTCTGTTGTCGACGTTGAGTGTACTCCGTGACAACAATGCTGTCGTGAGTGCTGGGCGAGCCCCACTACGAGAAAGACGATGGGAGTGCTGGGCGGGCCCCACTACATCGTAGAATGAGCGTTGATTGTACTGGGTGAGGCTTACACAACTAGTTTGTCATATGTTTAAAATGATTAATATTTTTGACACACTTGCTGGACTTCTGTAAAAGCTATTGATGTTATATGTTATGATTTACGAGTTAATAGTTTTAAACTCAGTCACTCACTGAGCTTCCCAGCTCATTCTTTCAATGTTTTCCAACCTTTCAGGTAGAGATCGAGCTCCCGGTGCCTGAGATCCTGCCACAGCCTGCTAGAAACCCTGCGAGTCTGATATTTTTGTATGTGAATGGTGTAGTATAGCAAGTCTGCTCGTATTGTACATAACTTAATAGGGATGTGTAAGTTATGTTGTATATGGAACTAGTGGTCTTGGGTGTATAAAGCACGTCTGGTCGTGTTTGGCTTGTGCTAGTTAGGTTTAACCAGAACCGCTCCGTAGGTATGTGTAATAAGATTCCTAGTTTCTGCTGTGTGGTATGTATAGTATCTTGTATACAGGTATGGATTGTTTATCAGGAATTAAAAGGGTCATAGGTATCGTTAAGTAGTGAAACGATGCCTGTTGGCTTCACGCCATCTTCCGGGCTAAGTTAGCAGGTGGTTCGGGAGGGGGTGTGACACATGTCGTGCAAGGTTTACTATTGGTCAATTTTAATATTTCTAAATAATGAGGATATAATCGAAAAATATTATAACATTAGAGAACAAGAAGAACTAAGTTAAAAAATAGACTAAACTATATATATTTAGCAAAAAAAAAAAACAAAGAAAGCAAAAACGACTTTTAACAACATAGAGTGTTTGCCTTTTCAGGTTTCCCATTTAGAAAATGATTTGAACAGAGTTTGGCCAAATGTCATAACGGGCAACAACAAATGGTTTTGGGGTAACGAGTGGAACAAACATGGGATTTGCTCAGAAAGCAAGTTTGATGAGGAAGCATACTTCCAAACGGCCATAAATATGAGGAATAGTATCGACCTTCTTAGTGCCTTAAGAGTTAGTGGGTTAGCACCAAACGGGCGCACCAAATCGAGGCAAAGAGTGCAAACCGCCATTAGAGCACAATTCGGGAAGGAACCAGTTCTTCGCTGTAGAGGAACTGGCAGACAAGTTCGATTGATGGAGATTGTGATGTGCTTTGATGATGATGGTGTCACCCTTATCAACTGCAACCCTGCTAGTTCCAATTGCGCCAACAGCTTCATTTTTTGAAAACGACTTCAAATTCCATGCAATAATGTTATCCACATGGTTGGATACGTTATGATTCCTTAAAAAAAGGAAGAAAAGGATGTGTTGTTATCTATCCATAATTGAAATAAGTTGGTGCTATTGTACACCACGGTGTCGTTTGCATAACGTTTTAGTGTTGTTTTTATATTTTAAAGACATAAATATCAATAATATTGGAAGTTAATTAAACATTTTCCATCTAATTATTGTATCTTTGTTTACAAAATTTGTCAAAATATATAGTCAAGTTGAACACAACTCTAACGATTAAAGGCACTATAGTTATCTTATTAGTTATTGATTTGAATCCTAACTTTGATGGTCAAGAAATTAGTTCTCTTCATACCGAGAGCTTTGAATTCTTACTTCCACTACTCCTGTTTAAACTAAAAAAGATTTACTGTTGACTATGACAAATATTATGTAGGATCGGTATGGCAATCCTAGAGGGGGTGAATATGGTTTTTCTAAACTTTATAAAACTTTTTCCTAATGTGGGCCCAATTAAACAAATTAACACATTTTTTACAAACAAGTAATTTAAACAAGAAATTAACGCATGAAATAATTTTAAACACCCTATTTAATTATAAAAACAAGATTGGTAAATAATATGGACAATTTAAAACTACCAATCTAAACAAACATAAAAAGAGCAATGCATATCAAGAACAAATTATTGCATTTAATTTCATACAATAAAATATAATAACAAATTAATTGCAAAAATAAATTAAGATAGGGATAGAGAAATTGACATCAAGAATTTTATAGTGGTTTGACACAACCCGACCTACTCCACTCCTCAAGCTCCTCTTGGGTATTTCACTAGAACAATGACTCTTTCCACGGCTTAGAGTCTAACCGTTATAACGTTCCTTTTCTGGGCGCAAGAACAAACCCGATCTTTTTCACGGTTCAAGATCAAACCGTTACAACCTCTCTTTTTCGAGATCAAGAGAAACCCTTACAATGGATTGGAATTTGAAGAACAAGATGGAAAAACTCTCTTAAAGAGTAGATACACAAATCAAAGCTCACAACTATGTAAGAAAGAATTTCTTACAAGTAAAAGCTCTCAAATGGCTAAAGAGAATAAAAAAATAGAAGCACAAAAATTGCTCAAAAATGTTGGAAATGCTCTCCAAGAGAAGTAGAATTTTTCAGAATTTTTTCCCATTGTTCTAATTTTTTTCGAGGCTTAAATAGAAGAGAAGAGCCAAAACTAGCCGTTGGTTGCCACGTGGCAGCTTCTGATTTGCTGAAAAATTAATTCAAAATTAATAATATAATAAAATAATATTATAATATAATAATAATATTTTAATGTTTTTTTTTAATTTTTTTAAACGAACGGTAATATATATAATAATATAATAATATATGTTTTTCTTTTTCTTTTTTTTTTTTAAAATCAAATATGCCACGTGTCGTGTTTCTATTTGTCCACGTGTTGCCATGGCATCATCCACGTTATCTGCCACGTCAGCAATTATGACCGTTTGAAGTGCCACATCATTGGACATGTCGACGCCACGTCACTGCCATGTCATCAAAGTTGACATTTGATCTGCCACGTGTCACGCCATGTAGAATTTTCCCTTCAATTTTATTTTGCCCATAACTTCTTCGTTTGAGCTCCGATTCGAACGATTCAAGATACCTTGGAATCGTTATTCCGAGCTCTACACAATGGACACTTCAAAACACTAAAATTGTTAATAAACAAAATCAGGTTTGTTATCATCAAAATATTAATTAATTAATTAAAATTAATTAATTTGAGATTAAGGGCCAAAAAGCCAACATATTATTTACTCGATGCCAATAGAGACAGATTACATGAAAAAAGAAACGCTAGAGGATTAGAGAGTGAAAGCTCCATTGTCCTTCCTAATTTCCACATCTATTATGTAGGATCGTATAACAATACTAGAGGAGGGTGAATAGCATACTCAAATTAAGACTTTCAAGGAATGTAAACTACAATAATTCAATAAAAAAATTAATTGAATAAATACCCTAAAACTACTAAAAATATAGAACAATTTTCCTAAGCATGCAATCTACTCAAATAAATAATGAAATAACATAAATTAAAATAGTAGAGAAAAGAAATGACATTGGAGATTTTTATAGTGGTTCGAAAATCCCTAATCCACTCTCCAGGACACCTTCTTAGGTATTTTACTGTGAGGGTATTCTTACAGTGAGAATAAAACCGATTTGTCGCTCTTTTTACAGATTCAAGAGTCAACCCCCAATAGATCATTTAATAGGTTCATGATCCAACCTATACTGAACTTTTTAAATGGGTTCAAGATCAAACCACTACGATCCCTTTGAAAGGATTCAGGATCAAAACCACTACAAATCTTTTTTTGGGTTCAAGATTAAACCATTGTAAATCATTTATCAAGTTCAGGATTAAGCAAGTCACTCAATCCGAAGATGCATCTGTTCACACGAGATTTCAACAAAGAAATTTAATACATGTAAATGAACTTAATTTGCAATGACTTGTGTAATAGAGTAAAATCTCTAATGTTTATCCTCTGATCCTTTCTCTATCGTATAGAAATGTCTTGAGGGTTTTGCAGCTTGTTCTCAAATGTGAATTTATCTCGAGAGCTTTGCAGCTTGTTCTCGATCTTCAAAGTCTTCTGGCCTTCAAGGCTCTAGTTCAGAGAATGTTTGATCTTCAAGAGTTTAGGGAGTCTTCTATTTTTTTTTTTTTTTTAATGAATTCTCTCTAAGTCTTCTCTCTTAGATTTTCAACTTCTGAACTCTTCAAATAAATGAGAGCTCTCCTATTTATAGAGCTTTTCCATGTGTGGGCTTGGGCTTTTAGTGACTTTTGGGCCTAACTTCTACAATTGGTCATATATATAATTGAGGAAGATAACCGTATGAGCAAAACATTAGTTTGATTTCAATCCTCCTCTAACGAGTGCACGCTCGAGGTGGATGTTGTGTTAACCTTGGGGAGCAATCACCAAAACACGATTTGCACCAAGGTCATGATGCCGAATTTTCTTTCAAGGCAATGGTATTCCACGACACAACTATTTTATCCTGGTTTTCTTCGATATCACAGCAACAATTTCAACTTTGGATTTGGAACAGAATTTTAATTTGGCTTGCAGTCAACTTTTAATTTAAGATATGATATGCCAAAATTTGATTTGAGATGAAATCCTGCCCAATTTTGGTTCGGATTTTGGAATAGAACTTGAATTTAAGTTTATAGTCAACTTCCTCCCAAAATTCAAACTTTAATATCCTAAAATTTGAATAATATATGATCTTTAGATTCAAATTTGTTGTGATTTGATTTCCTTCTCCACTATAAATAGAGGGAGGGAGTCCCTCCTTTTGCCAACAAAGCTTAGCACTTTCAATTTTATCTACGTGGATGAATAACTCAAACTCCATTACTGTGAAGGAAGATGTATTTTTTTCACATTTTTTATTTTCTTGTTTCTTTTTTTATTTTTTTATTTTCTTTTCTTTTATTTTCTTTCACATTTTTCTCTCATTTTTCTATTTTTTTTCTTTTCACTTTCATTTTTTAATTCTTTTTAATTTATTTTATAACAACATTTTCGTTATTTCTTTTTCTCTTTCTTTTTTTTTTTCCACTTTGATTTTTTTCAACTTTTTTTTAATTGACATTACTTTGTCAATATTTTCATTGCAAGGATTATACCTCCATCTACCATTTAAAAGGTAAATAGGCAAGTGATTCTTTTTTGAAGATGTATATATCTTTGTGTTGTTATTATTGACTTGTAGCTAAGATGTCTTCTTCAACTTTGGAGGTGACTAACCTCTGATTTAGGCAAAATTAAGGATGATTCACTTTCTCATCTGCCTCAACTTTGAAGGTGACGAACCCTTGATTCAGAGGGAATTAAGGATGGTTCACCTTCATCTTTACTTCAACTTTGGAGATGACCAACCCCTGACTCCTTCCTTTCTGCTTCAATTTTCGAGGTGACCAACCCCTAATTCAGGCAGAATTAAGGATGATTCACTTACCACTTTGTTTCACCCTCGAATTTGTTTTAACTTTGGAGGTGACCAAACCTTGACCTAGGTGGAGTTAAGGATGGTTCTCCTTTTGTTTTACCCTTGCATTTATTTCAGCTGTAAAGGTGACCAAACCCTGACTCATGTGGAGTTAAGGATGATCCTTCTTTTATTTCACCCTTGAATCTGTTTCAACTTTGGAGGTGACCAAACCTTAACTCAAGTGGAGTTAAGGAAGGTCCTCCTTTTATTTCACCTTTAGATTTGTTTCAACATTGGAGGTGACCAAACCTTGACTCAGGTAGAGTTAAGGATGTTCCTCCTTTTGTTTCACCCTTTGGTTTGTTTCAACTTTGGAGTTAACTAAACCTTGACTCGGGTGGAGTTGATGATTCTCCTTTCACTTTGTTTCAACTTTGGGGGTGATCCACCCCTAACTCAAGTGGAGTTAAAGATGGTTCTCCTTTCATTTTGTTTCAACTTTGGAGATGACCAACCGTTGACTCAAGTGGTTTGTGTCCCTCGGTGACCCTACCTTACTTTTTAATGAAAAAGTGTAACGGTGACACTTAAGATAGGCCATCACCTGAATTAGTGAGTGTAATGCCCCTAGTGTTCATCTCTCAACAAAGTTGGACCTTGAATGAGCAGAACTCAAACTTGATCTTGAAGCGAGAGAGCTCGAACATGATCTTGAAGCGAGAGAACTCGAAATTGGTTTTGAAATGAGGGAGTTTGAACTTGATCTTGAAACGAGAGAGCTCAAACTTGATCTTGAGGCGAGCAAAGCTCAAGCTTGAACTTGCAGCGAGCTTTTGCTCGAACTTGGACTTGAAGGAAGTATGATCAAACTTGAAAGGAGCAAAGCCTGAGCTTAAACTTGAAAGGAGCAAAGCTTGAACTTGATTTTGAACGAGCGATGCTTGAACTTAAGCTTGAAGCAAGCGAAACTCAGACTTGTACTTGTAGCGAGCAAGACTCAAATATACTTGAATTTGAAGACAAGTGAAACTCAAAATTGGACTTCAAGCAAGCGATGCTTAAACTTGAGCTTGAAATGAGTGAAACTCGAACTTGTAATTGTAACGAGCAGGGCTCAAACATATTTGAACTTGAAGATAAGTAAAGCTCAAACTTGAACTTGACAGCAAACGAAGCTTGAACTTGAACTTGAATGCAAGCGAAACTCGAACTTGAACTTGTAGGGAGTAATGCTCAAACTTGAACTTGAAGTACTTGAAGATTTGAATGGGCGAAGCGCGAACCCCGAACTTGGGAAGAACTTGGAGGAGCGAAGCACAAAAATTTGGAGATTTAGAGGAGCAAAGCATGAACCCCGAGCTTGGAGGAGAAAAACTTAGAGAACCCCGAACTTGGAGACTAACAAAACGCCAAATTTTGAACGAGTGAAACGTTGCACTTTGTGTAGGATCGGTATGACAACCCTAGACGGGGGGGGGGGGGGGGGTGAATAGGGTTTATTTAAACTTTATAAAACTTTTTCCTAATGTGGGCCCAATCAAACAAATTAACACACTTTTTGCAATAATTAATTTAAACAAGAATTCATGCAAATAAATTCACCTCAAATTAAACAAAAAATTAAATCTAACAATTTCAAACACCCTATTTAATTCTAAAAGCAAGATTGGTAAAGAATATGTAAAGATAAAATTGTACCAACCAAAATAGACATACAAGGACAATTAATTTTATGCAATATAATATAACAACAAATTAATTGCAAAAATGAAATAAGATAGGGATAGAGAAATTGACGCCGGAAATTTTATAGTGGTTCGGCACAACCCGGCCTACTCCACTCCCCAAGCTCCTCTTGGGTATTTCACTAGAACAACGACCCTTTCCACGGCTTAGAGTCCAACCGTTACAATGTTCCTTTTCCGGGAGCAAGAACAAAACCCGATCCTTTCCACGGTTTAGGATCAAACCGTTACAACCTCTCTTTTTCGGGATCAAGAGAAACCCTTACAATGGACTTGAAAGATGAAGAACAAGATGGAGAAACTCTCTCAAAGAGTAGATACACAAATCAAAGCTCACAACTATGTAAGAATCTCATTGGCTTCATTGATTGTCTTTCTTAATAGGGATCCATTTGCTGACACATTAACCAAGGTCTTAGAGGCCTGGGTCAATCCATTTTAAGAATCCTCAATCAAAAGGTAGTTTGGTAAGCCATGATGTGGACATCTCCAAACTAACTTCTTAAAGCGTTACCATGTTGTATCCACGCCTTCGTTCGGACCTTGTTTGAAATTGATAATTTCTGCTCAAATCTGAACATTCTTGGTTGGAGGGAAATATTTCTAAAGAAACTTTTCTGACAAGTCATCCCAAGAAGTGATCGAGTCCAGTGGTTAAGAATCTAGCCAAGCTTCTGCATTACTCTGCAAGGAAAAAGGAAAATGTTTCAACCTTAATGTCTCGCTTGATACTCCATTCAACTTGAACGAGTTGCATATCTTCAAGAATTGCTTCATGTGCTTGGGAGGATCCTCGTTTGGTAATCCTACAAATTGCCATATAGTCTGGAGCATCTAAAACATTATCCGCTTCAACTCAAAATGAGCTGCCTCAATTTTTGGTTCCATGATCCCTACATTAAGATTGTGGAAAGTTGTGGCTACATAATTCCTTATAGCTCTGTCTCGTTCATCGACAATAAAAATGGGATTTTGCTACTCCGCATGCTGTTTTGGTTGTTGTTGTGGCACATCATTGGGTTGTGCTCTTCTTTGCTGCTCACCAAGAGGATCGACTCCATGCGGATCCATTAAAAGTTCATGCAAAACAGGTCCTTCGGGATTCTCTTGTGAGCCCAACTCTTGTAGATCTCTTTTTTTCCTCATTTGCTCTTTACGGCACCGGCGAAAAGTTTGCTCTATCTTAGGATCAAAATGACAAGAGCAAGACCCTTTGCGCATGCACCAACTCTAACCTCCAAAACCTGCAAAATAGAATCTGATCCCTGGGACAAAGTCTAAATGCAGTCGCAAACCGATCGCAATTATGTTGAAAAACTAAAAAAAAAGTTTGTTTAAAAAGTTGTTCACCGGCAACGCGCCAAAAACTTGATGAGTTGCTATAGAAACACATAAAAGAAAGGGCAAGTGCACTCTACCACAAACAAGTAATATATGGAGTATTCCATGTATCGAACCCAAGGGAACGGTTCACAAAAACTCTCCAGTTAACAACACAATTGCTCACAAGTTGCAACTGAAGGTAACTAAGAAAATAAAGTTTATTTTGGGATTTTTGTACATTAAAAAAAAGTAAAGATAACTAAAAAGGTAATGAGAAACACAAATATGAGAAGTAGGGGATTCAATTCTTGTTCAACCCTGAGAAATTGCGCTCACCATGTGCCCGCAAATTGCCCAACTAAGTCCAACTATTTCAGAGATCCTGCCTCTTGCACTCGCATGCTGACTCTGTCAAGTTCCGTACGATTTAGACAAAATGCTGTTGAAATGTGCCAACAACTTACCCTTTTCGACACTTAGCTAAGTAAATCAAGTTCAACACCTATTTGACTCCTTTCTCAAGAACCTTTAGGAGACCAAGAGATTTAGAACTCATACGTCTATGGCTAAATTCGCTTAGATAATGAAAAACACAACTTTATGATTTTAAATCTTTTTGTCCTATGTCTAGGTACAAAAAGCAAAGTTCTATGTCTAGACTCTTTTCCTAGATTACTTTTAGGAAAACACATGTCAATTCCAACCCTTTCAGTATTGAAATCTTCACAAACTATGGTAACTCAAATGGCCAATTTAAGCTAACAATGAAACTTAAACTCACTAAAAGTAAACTTAGCTAAATGTTGAGCAAATTTACAAGAAACACATGGTGGTTGCTTATCTCATTTTAAGGGTATCCACATGATTGAATCCCCTTCAAGGAGTTTAGCTACCATCGGAGATATAAATAAAGTTCAGAAAATAAAAAGAAAACAAATAAAAGAAAGAACACAATTCAATGAAATAAATAAACTTGAATACACTTCGAAGAATGAATCCAAGAAAGAGCAAAAGAACTTGAAACTTGAATTAAAAGAAAAACAGAAACTTACAAAGCTGGAAATAAAATAAAACAGCAAGTACAACTCCTAAAAACTTACAGAACTGAATAGAAAGACCTAAGAACAAAAATAATCCTAAGATATTCTTCATTTCTAACTTGTTCTACTTCTTTCAAGGAGAATCAAGTACTTCCTCTTCCTTCTTTCGAAATTGGAGTTCGAATGGAATATGAACATAGCTTAAGGGAGACTCGGAGTGGCAGCTAAATTAAAGAGAAAATGACAGAATTTAGGGATGAAGAGAATTTCCAACTCCAAGCTCTATTGAAACTGAAGCTTGAGTCGCCTTTTATAGACCTCAAGGCCTAGGGTTTACTGTCGAGATTAGTGTGGAGAGGCTTGGCCGATCATATCCCATGATCCTCAGAGATTTGATGAAGAATAATTGATTTCATCTACAAATATCGCAAATCTGGGAGAATCTGCCGAAAGGGTCCAAATGCGGCTGCATAGTGAGCGCAATTGTGCTATTGTCGAAATGGCCTAAATGCAGCCGCATAGTTGGACGCATTTTGAATTCTTTCTGCAATAGTTAGAATTTGGCTTCTACTCTCAATTGTTGGCGCATTCTGGCCACATATCTCTTAGATCATCTTTCACTTACCTCAGTTACGGCCAGAATGTGGGCGCATTTGGATCATTTTTCAGCCTCTACACAAAACCAATAAAAATTAACACTTTCTTAACAAAAATGACTCTAAATACACCTAAAACCTTACTTTTACAAAATCAAGACTTCAAACACATGCAAAACTTGTTTTTACTTAAATTTGCCCTAAATGACATGAAATATAACTTTAAACACTCGCTTTCTAAGCAAATAGCTTAGTTTTTAGGTCTCAATAACACTCATAAATAAGCGTTTCAAAGAGTTTGGTCAATTTTTTTTGAATTTTCATGAACAACTCTTTAGGGGACGAACTTTTGATTCCTAACTCGCCAAACCTAGAATAGAGACAAGTTTGGTCCACTTTTGTCCAAACTTGGCGACCAACGCTTTAGCATACGAACTTCTTGTTTCTAAAACACCCAACCTCAAATGGAGATATGTTTGGACCAGTTTTGACCAAACGTCATGAACAACACTCTAGCTTATGAGCTTTTTTTTTCTAAGTCGCCAGACCTCGAATGGAGCAAGTTTGGTCCAGTTTGGTCCAAATTTCACAAACAACGCTCAAAGGGACGAACTTTTGGTTTCTAACTTGCCCAACCTATAATGGAGACAAGTTTGGTCCATTTTTGTCCAAACTTGGAGACCAACGCTCTAGCATATGAACTTCTGGTTTCTAAAACACCAAACCTTGAATGGAGACTAGTTTGGACTAATTTTGACCAAACGCCATGAAGACCGCCCTAGTTGACGAACTTTTGTTTTCTAAGTCACCAAACCTCGAATGGAGACAAGTTTTGTTCATTTTGGTCCAAAACGTTACAAACAATGCTCTAGCGGACGAACTTGGGGTTTTTAACACATAAAACCTCGAATGGAGACAAGTTTGGTCCAGCTTTGTCCAAACGTCACGAACAACTGTCTAGGGGACGAATTTCTAGTTTCTAACTCGCCAACCCTCGATTGTAAAATGTTTGCTCCAGTTTGGTCCATTTTTGTCTAAATATGACAATCAACGCTCTAGCGTACGAACTTCAGGTTTCTAAAACACCAAACCTCGAATGGAGAAAAGTTTTGTCCTGTTTTGTCCAAACGTCATGAACAATGCTCTAGGGGATAAACTATTGTTTTATAATCACCAAACCTCAAATGGAGAATAGTTTGGTCAATTTTGATCCAAAAAAGGCAAACAACGCTCTAGAGGGCGAACTTTTGGTTTCTAACTTGCCAAACCTAGAATGGAGACAAGATTGGTTGATTTTTGTCCAAAAAGGACGAACGACACTCTAGGGGATGAACTTTTTGGTTCGAACTCGCCAAATCTCAAATGGAGACAAGTTTGGTCCAATTTGGTCTAAACAGCACGAACAACACTATAGCAAAACGAACTTTTGGTTTCTAACTCGTCAAACCTCGAATGAAGACGAGTTTAGTCAAGTTTTTTTGGGGACGAACTTTTGGTTTCTAACTCGCCAACCAAGAATGGAGACAAGTTTGGTCCATTTTTGTCCAAACTTGGCGACCAACGTTATACCATACGAACTTCTGATTTCTAAAACACCAAACCTCGAATAGAGACAAGTTTTAACCAGTTTTGACCAAATGTCATGAACAACGCTCTAGTTGATGAACTTTTGTTTTATAAGTCACCAAACCTCGAATGGACACAAGTTTGGTCCAGTTTTGTCCAAATATCAAAAACAACGCTTTAGCAGACGAAATTTTGGTTTCTAACCTACCAAACCTAGAATGGAGACAAGCTTGATGCATTTTTGTCCAAATTTGGAGACCGACGCTCTAGCATACGAACGAATGGTTCTAACATATCGAACCTTGAATGGAGACTAGTTTGGACCAATTTTGACCAAACATCATGAAGATTGCCCTACTTGATGAACTTTTGTTTTCTAAGTCACCAAACCTCGAATGGAGACAAGTTTGGTCCATTTTGGAGCAAAACTAGACGAACAACGCTCTAGCAGAAAAACTTGGGATTTCTAACACACAAAACCTCAAATGGAGACAAGTTTGGTCTAGTTTTGTCCAAACGTCACAAACAACGGTCTAGGGGACAAACTTTTGGTTTCTAACTCCCCAAACCTCAATTGGAGAAAATTTTGCTCCAATTTTGATCAAGACATAACAAACAACGCTTTAGAGGACCAACTTTTGGTTTTTATCTCACCGAACCTTGGTTGGAGACAGGTTTGATCAACTTTGGTCCAAACAGAATGAACAAGCCTCTAAGAGACGAACTTTTGGTTTCTAACTCACCATACCTCTAATTTAGACAAGTTTGGAACATTTTTATCCAAACTTGACGAAAAACGCTCTAGAGGACATGTTTGCTCAAATTTGATCCAAAAAGAATAAACAACGCTCTAGGGGACGAACTTTCAGTTTTAACTCACCAAACCTTGAATGGAGAAAAGTTTGGTCCATTTTGGTTCAAACAAGACGAACAACGCTCCATGGACAAACTTTTGAGTTCTAACTCTCCAAACTTCGAATGCATACACGTCAGGAACAACGATCTAGGGGATGAATGTTTCGTCTCTAACTCTTCAAACCTCGAATGGAGACAAGTTTGGTCCAATTTGGTCCAAATGTCATGAAGGAAGCTCTAGGGGACGAACTTTTTGTTTCTAACTCATCAAACCTAGAATGGAGACATGTTCGGTCCATTTTTGTCTAAACATGACGAGCAACACCTAACATACGAACTTCTAGTTTCTAAAACACCAAACCTCAAATGGAGAAAAGTTTTGTCCAGTTTTGTCCAAACGTCATGAAAAATTCTCTAGGGGACAAACTCTTTTTTTCTAACTCACCAAATCTCGAATGGAGAATAGTTTGGTCAATTTTTGTCCAAACATGACAAACAACTCTCTAGGGGGCGAACTTTTGGTTTCTAACTTTCCAAACCTAGAATGGAGAAAAGTTTGGTTGATTTTGGTCCAAAAAGGTGAACAACACTCTAAGGGATGAACTTTTTTGTTCGAACTCGCCAAATTTCAAATGGAGACAAGTTTAGTCCAAACAGCACAAACAACACTCTAGGGAAATGAACTTTTGGTTTCTAACGCACCAAACCTTGAATGGAGGGAAGTTTGATCCATTTTTGTTCAAACATCACAAACCAGGCTCTGGTAGACAAACTTTTGGTTTCTAACTCCTCAAACCTTGAATGGAGCCAAGTTTAGTCAAGTTTTTTTTTAAATGTCACGAACAACTCTTTGGGGGATGAACTTTGGTTTTTAAGTATCCAAACTTAGAATGGAGACAAGTTTGGTCCATTTTTGTCCAAACTTGGCGACCAACGCTTTAGCATACGAACTTCTAGTTTCTAAAACACTAAACCTCAATTGGGGACAAGTTTGGACCAGTTTTGACCAAAGATGGTGAACAACGCTCTAGTTGATGGACTTTTGTTTTCCAAATCACCAAAACTCCAATGGAGACAAGTTTGGTCCAAATGTCACAAATGACACTCGAAGGGAGAACTTTTTGTTTCTAACTCACCAAACCTATAATGGAGACAAGTTTGGTCCATTTTTGTCTAAACTTGACAAACAACACTCTAGCGTACGAACTCTGGTTTCTAAAACACCAAACCTCAAATGCAGCCAAGTTTGTTCCAGTTTTGTCCAGACGTCATAAACAATGCTCTAGGGACGAACTTTTATTTTCTAACTGGCAAACCTTTAATGGCGAATAGTTTCGTCAATTTTTGTCCAAAGATGACAAACAACACTCTAGGGGGTGCACTTTTTGTTTCTTACTCGCCATACCTAGAATGGAGACAAGTTATGTTGATTTTGGCCCAAAAAGAATAACAACGCTCTAGGGGATTAACTTTTTGTTTCGAAATTGCCAATTCTCGAATGGAGACAAGTTTGGTCCAATTTGGTCCAAATAGCACGAACAACACTCTTGGGAAACGAACTTTTGGTTTCTAACACACAAAACCTTGAATGGAGGCAAGTTTGGTCCAGTTTGGTTCAAATGTCACAAACAACACTCTAGGGGACAAACTTTTGGTTTCTAACTCCTCATACCTTGAATGGAGACGAGTTCAGTCAAGTTTTGTCCAAATGTCACGAACAACGCTCTAGGGGACGAATGTTAGTTTCTAACTCGCACAACCTAGAATGGAGACAAGTTCGGTCCATTTTTGTCCAAACTTGGCGACCAACGCTCAAGCATTCAAATTTCTGGTTTCTAACACACCAAACTTCGAATGGAGAAGGGTTTGGACTAGTTTTGACAAAATGTCATGAACAACACTCTAGTTGACGAACTTTTGTTTTCTAAGTCGCCAAACATCAACTAGAGATAAGTTTGGTCCATTTTGGTCCAAAACTTGACAAACAACGCTCTAGCTGATGAACTTTTAGTTTCTAGCACACCAATCTTCAAATGGAGACAAGGTTTGTCCAGTTTTGCCTAAACGCACGAACCTTGCTCTATGGGACGAAGTTTTTGTTCATAACTTGCCAAACCTCGAATGGAGACATGTTTAGTCAAGTTTTGTCCAGACGTCACGAACTATGCTCCAGGGGACGAACTTTTGGTTTCTAACTCACCAAAACTAGAATGGAAACAACTTTGGTCCATTTTTGTCTAAACTTGGCAACCAATGCTCTAGCGTACGAACTTCTGCTTTCTAAAACACGAAACCTCAAATGGAGACTAATTTGGACCATTGTTTACCAAACGTCATGAAAACCACCCTAGTTGACGAACCTTTGTCTTCTAAGTCACCATGCGTCTAATGGAGACAAGTTTGGTCCATTTTGGTCCAAAACTTGACACTTGGGGTTTCTAACACACAAAACCTCGAATGTAGACAAGTTTGGTCCAAACGTCACAAACAACGCTCTAAGGGACGAACTTTAGTTTCTTACACACCAAACCTTGATTGGAGACAACTTTGCTCCAGTCATGATTGAAACATGACGAACAAAGCTCTAGGAGACCAACTTTTGGTTTCTAACTCACCAAACCTCGGATGGAGACAAGTTTGATCAACTTTGGTCCAAACAGAACAAATAACCCTCAAAGGGATGAACTTTTCATTTCTAACTCACCATACCTCGAATATAGACAAGTTTGGAACATTTTGGCCCAAACATGACAAAAACACTCTAAAGGACTATCTTTTTGTTTCTAACTCGCCAAACCTAGAATGGAGACATGTTTGGTCAATTTTGGTCCAAAAAGAACAAACAATGCTCTAGGGGACGAACTTTCAATTTTAACTCCCCAAACCTTGAATGGAGAAAAGTTGGATCCATTTTGGTCCAAACAGGACAAACAACTCTCTATGGATGAACCTTTGAGTTCTAACTCTCTAAACTTCGAATGTAGACAAGTTTGGTCAAGTTTTGTCCAAACATTAGGAATAATGATCTAAGAGACAAACTTTTCGTTTCTAACTCGCAAAACCTCGAATAGAGACAAGTTTGGTCTAGTTTGGTTCAAATGTCATGAACGACGCTTTAGGGGACAAACTTTTTGTTTCTAACTCGCCAAACCTAGAATGGAGACAAGTTTGGTCCATTTTTGTCTAAATTTGACGAATAATGCTCTAGCGTATGAACTTCTGATTTCTAGAACACCAAACCTCGAATGGAGACAAGTTTGGTCCAGTTTGGTCCAAACGTCATGCACAATGCTCAAGGGGATGAGCTTTTGTTTTCTAACTTGCCAAACCTCGAATGGAGAATACTTTGGTCAATTTTGGTCCAAACATGACGAACAACGCTCTAATGGGCGAACGTTTGGTTTCTAACTCGCCAAACCTAGAATGGAGACTAGTTTGGTTGATTTTGGTTGAAAAATGATGAACAACGTTGTAAGGGGTGAACTTTTTGATTTGAACTCGCCAAATCTCGAATGGAGATAAGTTTGGTCCAATTTGGTTCGAACGGCACAAACAACACTCTAGGGAAACAAACTTTTGGTTTCCAATGCACCAAACCTTGAATGAAGACAAGTTTGGTCCAACTTTGTTCAAACGGTCACGAACAACGCTCTTGGGGGCAAACATTTGGTTTCTAACTTGCCAAACCTCGAATGGAGATGAGTTTGGTCAAGTTTTGTCCAAATGTCACGAACAACACTCTAGGGGATTAACTTTCATTTCTAACTCCCCAAACCTAGAATGGAGACAAGTTTTATCCATGTTTGTCCAAAATTGGCAACCAACGCTTTAGCATACGAACTTTTGGTTTATAAAACACCAAACCTCGAATGAAGACTATTTTTGACCAGTTTTGACCAAAAGTCATGAACAACAGCCTAGTTGACGAACTTTTGTTTTCTAAGTCACCAAACCTCAAATGGAGACAAGTTTGGTTCATTTTTGTCCGAAACATGACGAACAATGCTCTAGCGGACGAACTTGGGTTTCTAACACACAAAACCTCGAATGGAGACAAGTTTGGTCCAGTTGTGTTGAAACGTCTTGAACAATGCTCTAGGAGACGAACTTTTGGTTTCTAACTCACCATACCTCAAAGTTAGAGACGTTTGGACCATTTTGGTCCAAACATGACAAAAGACGCTCTAGAGGACTAACTTTTTGTTTCTAACTGGCCAAACGTAGAATGGAGACATGATCGGTCAATTTTGGTCCAAAAAGAAAGAACGGCGCTCTGGGGTACGAACTTTTGGTTTTAACTCGCCAAACCTTGAATGGAGAAAAGTTTGGTCCATTTTGGTCCAAACAGGATGATCAATGCTCTATGGACGAACTTTTGGTTTTTAACTCTCCATACTTCGAATACAAACAAGTTTGGTCAACTTTTGTCCAAACTTCACAAACAACGATCTAGGGGACGAACTTTTTGTTTCTAACTCGCCAAACCTAGAATGTAGACAAGTTTAGTCCAGTTTGCTCCAAATGTTAAGAACAACCCTCTAGGGGATGAACTTTTTGTTTCTAACTTGCCAAACCTAGAATGGTGACAAGTTTGGTCCATTTTATCTAAACTTAACAAACAATGCTCTAGCATACGAACTTTTGGTTTCTAAAACACCAAACCTTAAATGGAGACAAGTTTGGTCCAATTTTGTCTAAACGTCATGAACAATGCTCTAGGGACGAACTTTTTTCTTCTAACTCACCAAACCTCGAATGGAGAATAGTTTTGTCAATTTTGGTCCAAACATGACGAACAACACTCTATGGGGAAAACTTTTGGTTTCTAACTTGCCAAACCTTGAATGGAGAAGTCAAGTTTTGTCCAAACGTCACGAAGCTCTTGATAAGGATTGTTCAAGACTTTGGTCCTCTACATGGTAAATATGGTAGAATTTGCAATTTCGAAGGATCGAAAAGAACATTCCAACATTTCTTCTGCTGCCTCCACATACGGGGTAGCAGTAGCTTTAGTTACTAGCACATCTTCTTGACCGAATATGTAGACCTGGGTATTCTCGTAAACAAACTTTAATCATTGATGCAGAGTTGATGGGATAACTCCAGCTGAATGGATCCAAGCTCTGCCCAACAGACAACTATAGGTTGGGCTTATGTCCATCACTTGAAATCTTATATTGAAAGTACGAGGTCCAATTTTGATAGGTAGCTCAATATCACCCACAACTCCTCTTCAAATTCCATCAAAAGCTCTTACTACCATGCTATTATGTTTAATGTGAGATGTGTCTGCGGGTAACTTCAAGAGTGTAGACATTGGCATCACATTTAAAGAGGATCCATCATCAACATGGACCTTCGTTATCACATAATCCTTGCCTTTCACAACTATATGGAGTGCTTTAGTATGCCCAATACCTTATAGTGGAATCTCTTCATCTGTGAAAGTAATAGTGTTTGATGCAGTGATATTCCCCACGATTCCACTCAACTTTTCAATTGTGATATCGTGATTCACATGTGCTTGGTTGAAGACATCCAACAAAGATTTACTATGTTGTTCTGAACCCACAATCCTTTTCCAATTTTTCCCCTTGATGGGGCTACTACGCGAATGCCAAAAGAAAGCGCAAGTGCACAATGTCACAAACAAGTAATATATGGAGTATTCCAAGTATCGAACCCAAGGGAACAATTAACAAAAACTCTCCAGTTAACAATACAATTGCTCACAAGTTTCAACTGAAGGTAACCAAG
Source organism: Trichosanthes truncata (assembly GCA_033996785.1). Classification (NCBI taxonomy): domain Eukaryota; kingdom Viridiplantae; phylum Streptophyta; class Magnoliopsida; order Cucurbitales; family Cucurbitaceae; genus Trichosanthes; species Trichosanthes truncata. The sequence continues at coordinate 7,138,151 of MU867260.1, read as the reverse complement.
AAAATAAAGTTGATTTTGGGATTTTGTGCATGAAAAATTAAAGATAACTGAAAAGGTAATGAGAAAAACAAGGATGAGAAGCAGGGGATTCAATTCTGGTTCAACCCTGAGGAAATGCGCCCACCATGCACCCGCAAATTGCTCAATTAAGTATGGCTATTCTAGAGATCCTACCTCTTGCGCCTATACACATACTCTATCGAGTTCTGTACGGTTCAGCAGAATGTTACTGAAATGCTCCTGCAACTTATCCTTCTCAACACTTATCTAAGTAAATCAAGTTCAACACCTATTCGGCTCATTTTCCAAGAACCTTTAGGAGACTAAGCAATTTAAAACTCATATGTCTATGGCTAAATTCGCTGAAATAATGAAAAACACAACTTCATGATTTTTAAGGTTTTTGTCCTATGTCTAGGTACAAAAAGTAAAGTTCTATGTCTAGACTCTTTTCCTAGATTACTTTTAGAAAAATGTGTGTCGACTCCAACCCTTTCAGTATTGAAATCTTCACAAACTATGCTAACTCAAATGGACAGTTTAAGCTAACAATGAATCTTAAACTCACTAAAAGTAAACTTAGCTAAATGTTGAGCAAATCTACAAGAAACACATGGTGGTTGCTTATCTCCTTTTTAGGGTATCCACATGATTGAATCCCCTCCAAGGAGTTTAGCTACTCATCGGAGAAATACATAACGTGCAGAAAGTAAAAAGAAAACAAATAGAAGAAAGAACACAATTCATTGAAATAAATAAACTTGAATACACTTTGAAGTATGAATCCAAGAAAGAACTAAAGAACCTAAAACTTGAATTAAAAGAAAAACAGAAACTTACAAAGATGAAAAATAAAATAAAACAGCAAGTACAACTCCTAAAAACTTACAAAACTAGAATGAAAAACCTAAGAACAAAAAGAACGCTAAGATGTTCTTCCTTTCTATCCTATTCTACTTCTTTCAAGGAGAATCAAGTACTTACTCCTCCTTCTTTTGAAGTTGTAGTCTGAATGGAATATGAACAGATCTTAGGGAGACTCGGAGTGGAGGCTAAAACTTAGAAATAAAAATGGCAGAATTTTGGGATGAAGGAAATTTTCAACTCCGAGCTCTCTTTCAAATGGAGGATTAAGCCACCTTTTATAGACTTCACACCTAGGGGTTTGCTGCCGAGATCAGTGTGGAAAGGCTTGATTGATCATATCCCTTGATTTTCCAAGATTTGATTGAGAATATTTGATATGATATGCAAATCTAGCGAATCTTGGAGAATTTGTCGAAAAGGTCCATATGCGGCCACATTTGTGGGCGCAATTGTGTTATTGTCGAATGGTCTAAATGTGATCGCATATCTGGGAGAATTTTGGGTTTTTCCTGCAAGAGTTGGACTTTGGCTTCTGCTCTCAATTGCTGGTGCATACTGGTTTCATATCGGATCATCTTTTATTTGCTTCAGTTGCTGCCATAATGTGGGCGCATTTGGGTCTTTTTTCAATCTCTACACAAAATCAACAAAAATCAACACTTTCTTAACAAAAAAATGACTCTAAATACACCTAATAACTTGTTTTTACAAAATCAAGACTTCAAACACATGCAAAACTAGTTTTTACTTAAATTTGCCCTAAATGACATGAAATATAACTTTAAACACTCGCTTTCTAAGGAAATAGCTTAGTTTTTAGGGCTCAATAACACTCATAAATGAGCGTTATCACCCCTCTTCTTATTTTCTATAAACCCACAATCCAAACTTACATTACAAACAATCCTATTTTTCTTCTCAAATTTAATTTGAGATCAACATCAATAAACTCAATAAATTGACATTAACGAAATTAGATACCAATTAAAGTATAAATAATTTTAAAAATGAACTTATTTTACCTCAGAGCGTTGGGTGTTACAACTGCATTATATACATTCCTTATGCCCTTACGTATACTGTTGTGCCGATCAGATACAAATAATAGACCATTGGGTCGGGTTCACCAAGTGTTACTTTCAAATTTTGAAAAAATTATTCCACATTGTTCTCAGAGTTAACAATGGAGAATGCCAACGGGTACATATATCTTTGAGTTTTCGTTAAACGTGCAGGCAGTAAGAAGTGTTCAACTGAATTTGTTCTTCAAAGATGCACCATCGATGGATATTATTGGTAAACAGTGTTTCCACCCATCTATGGATGCTACTAAGCATATGAAGAAAAACCTAAACCTATCATCTGCGCCAATCTTATGTGTAGTGTATGTACCTTGTAAACACGACATAAATATCAGGATATTCGTGGTGTATACAGTGATAGGTAATGACTTTCAAAAGGTATAGATACCTAGATTTTTCTCAATTAAACTTGCTACAAACCCAAAAATGAGGACATACGGCTCTTCAAGTGAACCTCTAATCAGTTTTAGGGCCTTCTTTCTCCCCCCTCCATGCTTTGTCATAACTAATGCTAATCCCATGATTTTTTTCGTGCATAGACCATTATATCATGTGGAGTGCAATGCATCCTACTATTTGTTCTTGTAACGATATTGACATACTCACTAACCATGGTTGCAATAGCTGTCTATGGTTATTGTGCACAATGTCAATATGGCAACTATGATTTTCCACAAATTTCCTTACAACCCTCAATTGACCAGACCTAAATACTGAAGCACAAAGATACCAATTACATTACTGGTTGATACACTGAACAATGAATTATTTTTGGTCTTATCTTACTGTTTTAAATTGGAAACTCCCATTTAATGCTAGCATGTAGACAACTTTTTTCAAATCATCCTTACTCCCGAAAACACACCCCTCTTAAATGAAGACATTATCCGTTAGCATGCCAATACTTTTATGTCAACGAACCTAAACTCCTTCCATTTGTTTTGTATTTTTTGTTGAATTTAGATTTGCACTATCCTTGCGTATACTAGTATCCACACTTTCAACATCCACGACAAGGCAGCAATCATGGTACATCCCATTTGATACCCTAGCGAGCATCCAAGCAAGATCCCTATCCTAAAAAAAACTTATAATCCTAGATTTTTCTTCACCAGTCTTGAAGAGGGAGATACATGAAATTTTCTTTCGAGCATCGAGTTTAATAAGGTTTGTAATGGATTCAGTGAGCTGATGAAGGGTTGAGTCGTGACTGACTAACTAACACTATGGCGAACTTGAAAGTATTGTAGGTATTTTCCTCACTCCAAACGCCATCGTATAGGATCGAAACCTGGTGGGACGCTATTACTGAAATACTTCTAGTGGTGCAAAGAATATGTTGAGATCAAATTTGAAATCTTGAAATTAAAAAAAAAAATGTGCAACGTTCGATAATGGCAGGAATTGAAACGTTCGATAATCAAGAGATAGTGAGAATGTAGATAAAATTTATTTATTTATTTTTTTTTTGTTTTAATAGATCTTGCAGTTAGAGGAGAGAAAAATTCTGCATTTTTTAAAACAAATATAATCTTCCTGTTGAGAAAAATCCTGCGTTGAATTTTGTGTTTTTTAAATCGAATATTGGCAGTTGAGTTGGGCAGGGATGTAAATAAAAATATACACAAGGAGCATGATGGGGATCAATTATTATTGACAACCTTCTCCATTAATGTGGTGGCTATATCTCCAAATGTGAAAACACCATTTTTCATTGTCATGTTTTTTTTTTGCAGTCACTAGCCACAATTTTCCTTGTTTTTTCCTTAGACTGGGTTTCGGTAATTAGGCTTTCCTCTGTAGTTTTTCTTTGATTCTTTACCTAAAGCTAATCATCTTCTTATATAAATAACATCTCATTCTACCAGGTGTAATTCAAATTGAGTTGGAATACAAAATTCTTTTTCATTAAAATTACGTTATCTGATAAATGTTTTAAAATTCTTAAATTTAACCTTAATGAATTACAAAATCTCAATTAGGTCATTCCATAAAAAATATTAAAGTTTATTAAAGTTTATATTACTAAATTATTATTTTATTTGCATATTTGGACATGTAGACATGACACTTGGATGCTACTTAACAAAATTCATTTATTTTAGTGATATACCTATGTGTTCAAATGTATTAATAAAACAATAATTTGATGATATATTAGCTTTTTGTTAACAAAATTTATTCCTTTTTAGAAAGATTGAGACTTTTTATACATCGAGGGAAAAATCAAGAATTTTAAAGGATGAAGGACTAAATTGAGAAAAAAATAAAAGATTAGGGACCATTTGATATATTTAAATTTATCTAACACATAAACCAAATATAAAAAATGCTGTATAATTAAAATAGGTTTGAAAGCATGGAAATGGTTTTTGGGGAGATTTGAGTGAGAGAGAGATAATTACTTGAGGATGATGTTAACGAAAACCTAGTTGAAAATTTCAAAAGACATCTTATAAAGATAACTACAACTTACAAAACCAATTATATTTTACCAAGAAGCACTTTTATAGAAAAATGTACAATAAAAACAACTTTTATATGTATACATAAAATTCATTTTCGAAACTTTTTTTTTTTTTTTTATTCTTCTATTGCAGTGAAGAGAAAACTCAGATAAGGAATAATTTGAGTAAATTTGTGGGTGAAATCTTACAAGAGGAATTTGAGTAAATTTGGGTGTGTCGTAGTTATATAGTGAATTTGAAAGGCTTCAAGAAAAAATAAAAATTAAGACAAATTTAGTTCTCTCAAAATGTCTACTCTTAATAGTTAAGGAAGAGATAGTATTAAATAACATTCTAAAAAAAATAAAAAAGTCTACTCTAAAAAGTGAAAAATCCAAATCATAATTCAAATACGACCGGAATCTAATTGAATAGTATTCCAAACATAATCACTAAATTGACCTTTGAATTTATTCTAATGAAAACATTTAAAATTATTATAATATTCCAAACATTTAAAATAGCAATCATAAAAAAAAAGAAAAAAAAACTATTTTAAATTCGATAACTACATTGATATTGACGTATGAATTGTTTTTTTCTTTTTTTCTTTTTTTGGTTTTTTACCAAAACTGACACTGACATATAAAAGAACAATTTGACGATGAAATCAATTTTTTTATCCATCTAATTGATTCCCAACCAAAGCCAACTTATATCTATAAAATCAATCATCATGATTTTTTTGTTAGATGGTCAACTCAACTTTTAGAAAAACTACTTGGAATCAATGAGTTGATACAACTCAAAAATTAACTCATTCAATTCGTATAAGTTAAATTGGAATAAATTTGCCATTTTTTTTTAAATTAAAGTAATCGATCATTCAATTCGCATAAGTCAACAATGGAATAGATTCGATTGGATGGTTCCAACGAAAGTGAGTGCAAACTCCCCTTTCTTTTTTATTAAAGTAACGGATCAACTTGCTTTTTTATGGCACCTTTTATTTTGGATTTCAATAAATTTTTAAAAATAATTTTTTTTGACATATTTCTATTTATTATGAGAATAAATTCCGTTGTTTTGAAGTTCTGCTTTATTTTGTTAAATCGATATATTAGTGAATGTGAAATTTGTCCATAGATTGATTCAAACCAATCTACTTGTGCCCTACCTCAAAAACAAATCTATACCAGGGGTTATGTTACAGTTGCTGCCATAGTTAAAATTGTTAGCAATTGAATTTAAAGTAATTTTTCATGTTTAGGATTATAGTTTTCAAAATCTACAGAATTAACAAAATTTGGATTAAATTGCACTTAATAGCTCTATAATTTGGGGTCAAGAATTTAACCATTTTAATAATTTATGGGTGTGTGATTTGTGCATTTCGCAATATGTCAATAGATTGATTAATGAAATTTAAATTTTAAGAGGATTTGATTATAACAATCACTATAGATAGTGGCGGATCCAGGATTATATGTTAGGGGGCACAAGTCCATATAATTTTAGATTTGTTGATACAATATTCAAATCATGTAATATCGATACTAAACTGTGATAAACTGCTAACATGAACATGTCTCAACTAGCATAAAGTGTATACTCTCGACTAAGAGGTCAAAAAAAACTATAATAAAGCATTGGATATGATATCAGTTTGTTTAATACAGACTAAAAATACAACTTTATATATACATAAATTTAAATTTAAAATAAAATATAATTGAATTATTGAATTATCAAAATAAATATACTAGAAGAAAAAATGAAACTTGAAATAGGCAATAAAGGTTTTTTTTCTAAAATTGAGTTAAGTTTCTTTATATGAAATTAGTTTTCTTAAAACAATTTACCAAAAATTTAATAATATTTTAAAGTATTTCTATCTCGTTGATATATATATATATATATATATATATATATATATATGAAAAACTTATTTCATATTCTTTTTAGGTTAAAATATCATTTTGGTTCTTGTAATTTGAGACTTATTTTATTTTAGTCTATATACTTTCAAATGTTCAAATACAATCCATGTACTTTTAATAGTTTTAAAATTAGTCTCTATTGTTAGTTTATGGTTAACTTTCTCAAAATAAATTTAAACTCTATTAGTTTTTGCTTTATAAATTTTAAAACATATTAACATTGTGTCTCTTATTGAGGGAAAATGATTATTATTATTATTTTACCAAGTTCTAAAAAAAGTATCTTTAAATTAATAATGACAATTAAACATTTGAAGTTTTTTAAAAAATAATATTTGAAGATTTATTGAAAATACAAGGACAAATTTTGAATATTTGAAAATACAGGAACTAAAATAGAATGAGTCTCAAAGTACAAACATTAAAGTAGTATTTTAACATTTTTATCTCATAAACGAATTTAAATTTATTAAAGGAAAAAATCCTATTTATTTTATTTATTTATTTTGAGAATTGAAAATATTATTTTTTTTTGTAGGATAATTGAAAATATTGTTATGGGCAAGTTCGGTGATAAAAAGTTTAGAAACATAACAAATTTATTTTTATTTAAAACAAATACATATGTATATATTTTTTATTTTATGAGAAATGAATTTTTATTCATCAAAAAGATCTCTGCAAATCCGAATTGAAGTTATTATTAACTAATTAACTAATAAAATAAAAATTGCAAACCATCAAATTCGAACACGGAACCAAGCAGGGGGGGCACCAGACGTGATTAGAAGAAGGAGCCAACAAGCCAAGGGCCATTTTTGTTTACTGAAAGCTAAAGTATTCGTATATATTATATATGCATTTCAACTTGAGGGGGGCATGTGCCCCCCGCCCCCTTCATGGATCCTCCCCTGACTATAGATTAAAAGTGGTTTTAACAAAAAAAGAAAAAAGGAAAAATATTCCATATAATTAGCATAAATGTGTGTCTATATATGTGTGTGTATATACATTTATGAATACAACATTATATTATAAATTTATAAATGTGTGTAACTGATGGATTTAAACATTCATATTCAAAAATGTTACTAATCACTAACCATGGTGCTTTACTATAATATAAGTCATATTCACTTGACCGTTAAGTCATGTTCGATTTGGCATATAGTAAGAATATATTCTACATATATTATTGAAATTTAAGGAAAAAATATGAGAACACCTGAATTACTCAAACCACATATATTTTCTCATAATTAATTTCTATTTTTTTTAGTTCATTATGATTACTCTGTATTATTGTAAACAAAATATTATTTTCGAGTTTGCCATTGTAAAAACTGCTACAAAATACTCTCATTCAAATCCGTTGAAATACATGTGGTTCATAGTCATATCCTAATTCTAACGTAATTGTCGTAAAGAAACTTTATGCATTCATTCTACTTTTTCATTGTTTATATTCAATCTCTTTTATCCTTCATCACTTCTTTTCATATTTAAATGAAAAACATAAATCAATTCTTCCAAAGTTTTGTTTACCCTAAACTTTCAATTTCATCCAATTACACCTTAAATGAGTAGGTTTTATAATCTTTAGAACTTAGAAAATTTTCACAATCTTAACCTTAAATTTGAAAAAGTATTACAATATTTACCTTAAACATGAATAAATATTTCAATCTTTACCTTTTTGATAGTTTTTGTTTAAAAAATCATTGAGAAGTTTCTCATGTGAATTTATTATTATTTTTTTTTATTGTTTTGGAAAATGGTGAGTTTTGATCATGAAGATATTTAATTTTCGATTTTGTTCATTAGTCGAAATTAAATTTGTACCAAGATTGATCCTAATTGAAATTAGTGAGTTTTTTTTTAGACTTTCACACTACTTTTTGTTAAAATTAGTATATGAATTAGTGGAAATTAAACAAAATGTAAAAATACTAACACTTATATATTTTTTTTCAATGAATACACCTTACAAAACTCAGGGCCAAAATTGATGTTTTTCTCTTTTTAAAAGTAACACCACATGTAACAACTGACTAAATAATCGCTTATGATGTAGTTCATTGACTAAATTTAAACAACAAAAAACTGAATGAATTGAACTTAGAAAGCTTGAAATAAACTTACAATTCCTCGATAAAACCTATAAAATTTTGATGAAACATCTACTCTTTTTAATAGATGTTAAAATTTAGGAATTTTAATTGATATAGTATTAAATAATCATTCACTATTTTAACGTCCCACAATTTCAAGCAAGAGTAATTTCATTCTTTCGAAGATTGATTTGGATTTGATTGAATTATAATTGAAGTGTTGCTCGAAATCCAATTTGAGAAAAATTAGGCCTCGGTGAGTTACATCAGGACAATTAAATTTTCAAGTGTTCAAGGAGAGATTTATTAATTAAATCTCAAATTCATAATTTTTACTGATAAGTAACTCCCGAGAGTTAGATCTAACAACCTTGTTGAGGAACAATACATTTATATCTAAAACCCAAAAACCCCAAAATCAAGATGATTTCATCCCAAGGAAGAAGATAGAAACGGATTTACCTTATCGATCAAATATCTCAAGGCAAGAAAACTTGTTTGAGATTCGAATCACTCCACAAGCAAGATTGATCAAGTCGAGCTTGAATGATTCTAAGCATGCAACCTAAACTACATAGAATTGCAAAGAAACTTAGCTCTAGGCTAAAAGAAAGCACAAATGCTCTTTTTTTACTACATTTTCCAAGTCTCTCCTCCTTTCTTCAAGAGGATTTGTCCCCGAATCCAAAAGATCTCCTTGTAATGCAAACTTGAAATCATTTGCATCTCGTGTTCTTGCTCTCCTTGAGTTATTCACTTTTGACCGTCGCCCATGAATGCATGTATATGTGAAATAGGAGTGTTGATTCTTACGTAGCCCTTTGGCATTGTACTTCCTACGTGATCGGCTTTGGCTCATATTTGAAGGCAGCTTTGAATCTTGCTTTGCAATAGGCATTTTAATTTCCTGCAAAAATTCAATAGAAAAAATAGGTACACTTGGTTTAAGTGCACTCGTTAGGAAGAAAGTCCTTTGGGTTACAAGTTCTTGAATGTGTCTTTTTGAATACAAAATAATGTTCTCCTCACATACTCTAATAACCGAACCCTCTTTCTCTTTAAGCTCTATACAAGTCTCAAATGTTTCTTTCTCACTCTCTTTCTCCTTTTCACTTTCCTCACTTTTTGTGTCTAATGGACATAGATCAACATATTTTTGCACACTTTCTTTGCTGGTCGCCATGTCATCAATAACACCATCATCAATTGAAACGTCATCTTGAGGCATGGGACAATCTTCCTCTTTTTGAACAAATTGTGCAATTTGTCTCTACATTGCTTGGTCCCGCAAGTTCAACTCTTGACATAATTCAGACATGTATTTCATGGATTGATGCATTTTAGCCAAATTTTCTCGAAAAGCCTTCCAAAATGGATCAACATTGACGTGGTTCTCACAACGTCTTTTTGCTTTCTTTTAGCCTAGAACTAAGTTTCTTTGCTATTTTATGTAGTTTAGGTTGCATGCTTAGAATCATTCAAGCTTGACTTGATTAATCTTGCTTGTGGAGTGATTCAAATCTCAAACAAGTTTTCTTGCCTTGAGATATTTGATCAACAAGATAATCTGGGTCTTACTTTCCTTGAGTTGATTTTCAAAATTTATAAGGAGGTTTAAATTTCTTTGATTCATGGGTTCTTGCTTCAACATAAGCATGGATCTTTGGGCTGAGGATTGGGGATGCCTTATCATTTACAATTTAATTTAGCTTGAGATTTTTTGTCTAAGTTTGTAAGTAATTAAGTATTATCATCATGGATTTTCCCTTACATTAGAGTTAATTTGGAGTTTAATTGAAGTTATATGCGGGTTTTCGTATAAATTTGGAAAAAAAGAGGGGATGAAATAGGAAGGTCATTCTATTTATGATGTCATAAATAAAAAAAAGAGGAAAAAAAAAAAAAAACCAAGCCTACCTTCTTCTTCCTCCCTCTCTCCCTTCGTTTTCCTTTGCGCCGCAGCGCCTCCCAGCCACCATCATCTTTCCTTTCTTCTTCCTTCTCCGGCGAGCGGCTGGCGCCAACAACGAGCTCAACTGACCAGCGAGCATGAGCCTCCAGCGAACAACCTTGGACGCGCGACACCCACACAAAGTAACGAACGCCCACGCTGCGACTGGGTCCAGAAGTCTAAATCAGCGACGACAAAGATGTTTTGTCTGCGAACTCGTCTCCTCCAACGTCTTTTAGCGGGTAGCAGCAGCGGTTTCATCCGACGTGTGTGGCGCGCAGGGACTCACGATTCTCTCTCTCTTAATTCCAGCGACGGGGAGGCATTATTTTGGCCGAATAGCTTCAGATCTGGTCGAATCGTCCCTCATGCATGAGACCCAGCCACGAACATGCCTCCTTCTTCGATTGTGAGTAGAGGCGTTTTCTCCAACGTGATTTTTTCCGACGCCGATCAGTTCGGGCAAAAGCTCAAGGGGTTTTCCGATCCGGTTTCCGGCTACGGCTTTAGGTTCGTTGAGTTTTCATATCAGTTTTGATGGGTGTTGTATTTTTTTTATTTTAGGATAACCCATGGACCTGTGGACTTAAATTCAAATTACCCATTGGCTTTAGAGTGCAATTTTGCAAAGTTCGACTTTTTTGAACACTGTTTCAGCAAGGATTTGGACTGTTTTCGCATGGCATATGCTTGTTCTGAATCTTTTTGGATTCAAATTTAGAAGATTTGTGTAGGCCCTAACTCTTGGAATATATTTGTTTGTAGTTTCAAATTGGGTAAATTAAGATTCAAGTCGACGCTTGTTTGCTAACCTTTTGGGTAATCTTTCTTGGAGTATTTTGGGATAAGTTAACTCATTAAACTAAAGTTTTAGGTTGATTTTCAGAATTGAAGTTTAAAGGTTATGAATGTGAAGCACGATCTCTTGAAAATTGTGTTATAGGTTTGCCAAAGGGTTTTCTTAAATAGGAGCTAGTTTGATAATTCTTTTCTTAGAATCGAGGTCAAGGTAAGTGGCCTTACTGCTGGAATGCCTTAGGGGCCAAGGTTGGGTGTTTTTGTGTGATTTAGATGTTTCATGTGAATTGCTTCATAGAAGTCATGAATTTTTTTATGAAAAACATGGTTTGTTCTTATAAAAGTCATGAACCTTATATGTTGTTGAATGAGTTAGTATGTATGTCATTTATGTGAAAAATGATGCTTTATGAGTGAACGACCTCTTATGTTGCATCATGATATGAAATTGATGTTTTATGTGGGACCTCATGCATGCGTGTATGTTCATAAAAGTCTTGAAATGTTAAACCAGTTCCCACCTTATCCTATTTAATTTGACTGCATGAAAGTGATGCATGTCCAGGGGCTTTAGGTGAAGGAAAGTGATATTCTTAGGGTTGGTGTATATGAAAGTGATGCACACCTATCTATGAAAGTGATACATACTTGTAGAGAGGCTTAAGGTGTATTAAAGTGATGCATGCCTTGTGGGTTTGGTGTACATGAAAGTCATGTACATCGAGCCATGTGTATGAAAGTGATGCACATCCCGATGAAACTGAGGAGAGAAACCAAAAAGTAAAGTTTTAGGTCTCATTATAGTCATGAAAGCATAGTCATGTTGTATGTAATTGCATATCTTGACCCAGCAATGGGGTCATTTACTAGGTATTTTTAATACTCATTCTTTTCCAAAATTATCTTTTTCAGGTAAAGGCAAGGACATACAGGGCGAGTGACAAGATCATTTGTTGTTGGTGCCATGGAGTTTGAGTTAGTCTATTTCCTCATTCAAAATGGTTTATGTCTAAAATGTTTTATTTTTAAAAGTTATGTCATGAGACTCTTGAGTTGATTTGTACTTGAATTTATTTTATGTTTTATGATGTTTTCATTGGGATCCTAAATAAAATAAGTTTTTACTGAATTTATAGAAAAGTATTTTTTTATATCGTTTCTCAAAGATTTTCCAAATGTCATTGGCATACATGTAGTAATGTCCTTAGAGAGTTGAAGTATAAAAAGTCGGGTCGTTACAATTACATTTAAATCGCTATGTATTTAGCTTTATAATGTAGAGGTGCAGATTTAAACATCTAACCTTTTGATCGACTATATAGATGTCTTAACCAAGTGAACAATGCTTAGATTTAAGTTAATTTTCTTATTAATTTTATTTTTAAGAAAAATGAAACTCAAACTCGCGACATGTTCAAAGAATAGATCATGATATTTGGCTCACGTCTCGAACAAATAATCGAATTTTAGTTAAATCAACCACCCACGTCTTTGTTCAAAAGTCTAATAGCATCAAGTGAATCCGAATCCACCATCTTGGTAAGATTTAGATCCCTTTTCAGTAGCTTGTAAACTTTTGATTATTGTCATCAACTGCAAATGTGAATCACGTTTGTATTACTAGTCTACTGGTATATCTAATTTAAATCAATTTTCAATTGAGTCATCTAAAAATGGTGTGTTTTGAATCTGATATTTCTTTAGTTCTGTATTTGAATAAGTTTATTTCAACATCAACCTCGCAAAGACAATATATTTTAAGTATTTGGATTGAATTTAGGAAACCTGATCTTTGATTGAGTATGCTTTTTTTTCTGGATCACTATTGGATTCTCAGTCAATTAAATAATATATGCTTCTTTTTTTTCTTCTTCTTCTTCTTTACTATTGGATTGTGATTCAACTGATACAATTTTCCACAAAAATGTTAAGTATAAAATTTCAATAATTTTTTTAAACTTTTTTCATTCAACAATATATGGGGTGAAGATTCAATCCTTTAAACTTTTAGTCAAAAGTTATGTCTTAGCTAGTTGAGCTATGCTAAGCTTATAAACTTTTAGTCAAAAGTTATGTCTTAGCTAGTTGAGCTATGCTAAGCTTATAAACTTTTAGTCAAAAGTTATGTCTTAGCTAGTTGAGCTATGCTAAGCTTTGCATATTGTCTGCATCTTTTTTCTTTTTGAGTTCAACAATATGGAGGTGGGGGATTCGCACCCATGACCTCTTGGTCATAAGCACATACTTTATGTCAATTAAGCTATGCTTCTATTGGCTTATTGTCTGCCTCTACCAGACATAAAATTCGCTACAAATTAAGTATATTTCAAAGAAAATAAAGACTCCATAAAAAATGTTAAGAAAAGTAACAAAATAAGATTAGAATGTTCAACTATTTTAGATTTAAACATATAAAAATAGATATTGAATCTTGTAATGCTATTAGAGATTTGAAAACTTTCTAAGAAAGAAAAATAAGTACTATTGATGCACAAATTCGGGCAAAGGGAACGATCTACACGTGAATCCAACAGTGAATTTGTATTTGTGAGGGGAAAGAGGTGGCCTGCAAAACAGAGAAAACCTGCACACTGGTGTGGTGCTTGCCACAATCACTATGATGCTTAAGATAGAGAGAAAAGAAGTGTAGCAAGCTATTAGAGAGTGAAGACTGAGAATCTGTAACGCCCCCAAAATTTAGACTAAGTTAAGGGACATTACTAAACTTATAACCATTGAGCTGCAGAAATTTCGGCAACATAATGGCATAACTACGAGTTACCCAAAATTTTCCTAGTACCTGTTAGACAAGAATCTGCACTTCCATAACCAGATAACCAGATAATCATCCCAAACTCCAATCAGATAATTACTAAAAGTTCAGGATCTCCCGACAACTCATATCAAAACAAAACAAAACTTTCCTCAGTCATCTTTAAAACCAAAATAAATGGTTCAGTCTAAATAAAGGCAACCTAACAATCTTATTATAAGCTTCATCTAAAAACAAAAAAAAATTACAGGAAAATAACCTCCAACTCTAATAAGAGAAGTATGACCTACTAATAACACTCAACCTCATAAAGTAAACCTCTCAACCTATAATTCAAACAATCTAATGAGTTTAATAGTTCATTTTAAAAAGGAAAAGAACAAAAGTACTAAATCCATAAGCTCAAGACAACTATAACTATAATTCGGTTACACTAAAATCTACGAGACGACTATTGTATGAGTAAACATCCAACTATGGCCTTTCTTCTCTCATGCCTCAGCATCGCCAGGGTCGTAGCATACGTCATCACCTGCAAAACCTGGTAGTGAGTCAGTACATAACACGTACTGGTAAGTAGCTCACATCTGAAGGGCCACAATCAGCATACAAAACAAAACAACATGCTTGCAAGTATCATGCTTTCCATAACAAGCTAGACATACAACCCACATAAACATCACATACAACATGCTTAATTCATGAGTTATATTCACAATTGTACCATGCTCATCTCATGCATATGGGTCCACTATCCAAGCTCAACATGCTCACTCAAACTCCACTGAGTCACTCAAACCACTCATAATTAGCCCTCATTAGCTACCTGAGACTGATTCCTTCGAGACACGCCGACCCCTGACCATTTTTACCCAGGGTCCCAACGACTCTCTACGGAGCTCAGCGTTCGACCCTTGACCATTTTTACCCAAGACCTCGAACTGTGCATCGCCCCTTAACCGTTTTTACTCAAGGCGCAACGATGACTTAACCACATCGACCCTTGGCCATTTTTACCCAAGGCCTCGATGTTTCTCTAGATTCAACGGTGACATACTACCCCTCGACCATTTTCACCTAAGGCACACTAGTACTCATTTCACTTCCTTTTATCCAATATAAGGTTCACTAACCTCACTCATTCATACTAGCATGCATAAATCCTACGCATCCTGCTTCTAGCTCATGATTGTACCAAAGTTACACAAACAACCATAACATGCTTTTGCAACCAATGTCAATAACTCATGATACATTGCTAGATTAAATCGAACTCAACAAGGTAAGAGGTTTATAACAAGGGGAACATCACGACATGAGGTTATCAATTCATCATAGCATACTAAACACATTCAAAGTTACAGAACAATTCAATGCAATAAGGTATTCATAAGTAAGCAATTAGAACACACAACATGCTAACATACAACAATCAAACCCAACTGGTAGAATTCTACTTACCACGTTCCTAAGATAGTCTAAGGTATTCCTAAAAAAAACTTTGAGCCTTACTTGAATACTCCAAATTAAATCCAATCTACGAACACAAGTTTACAAGAATTAGATTTTAATTTAACGCTATTTTAGTTCGAAGGATTTAAAGGCATTACTGAAACTTATTGAAACTTACTAAACTACTCCATACAAGCTCGAATTACTGTTGGTTGGTGTTCGAAAGGAAATCAAACTGATCTGAACTTGCAAATAGAAGATTCCTACTCATTAGGCACTAAGCTACACTACTTAAATTGGTTTGCGAAAGGGCAGAACGTGATGGAACTCACCAAACCTTACCGAACAGACTAGAATGCAGCTGAAAACTATTCGATGGAGTCTGAAAACGTGTTGGATAGTGCTTAATCTAAACATGAAGGTTTGAAGTTATTAGAGAGTGGGTAACACAAAACCAAGGTCGAATTAACATGGATCATGGCCAAACCTCGTTGAAAAGAAGAAAAGTTGCTGGACGGCTCGTTATAGTGCGAAGAGAAAAGGGAAATCAATGGCTTCGACTGTTGGCTCATCGGAAACTCCCTTCTCACGTCGTTGGTCAATTACCCACACCTAGGAAGGTCTAAAATTATCAACTCTCGAAGCCCACTCGTTGTTCTGCAATGGAATCTCGCAGTTTGCTTGTTGAGGCGTCGTGCGTGCATGGGTTCGCTGGAGAGATACGCTGGCTAAAGGTTGTCGGAGCTGTGGCCGGCGAGGGAGGAGAAGAAGAAGAAGCCGAAAGATATGGTGGGGAAGAGATGCGCAGGTCGTGAATGAGGGGGAAGAGGGACGGCGGTAAAGAGAGGGAAGGGAAAAGAAATTTGGGGACTAGGGTTGTTTTTGTTTTTTAAAAAAAATATCATTCTTTCTCACTTAACAAAAACCCATTATTTAAAACGAAAGAAAAAAAATAATAAAAGACTTAGGCTATTTGAATTTCTATTTTCCAATTAGAAACCTAGATTCTCTATGAGATTTAGGACCAAATCTTTGGGTACAAGGGAGTTTCCAAAATTAAGAGATTTGATCTAACTCGAAATCCGTTCGCTAAAATTATAAAAACTTAATTACCTAAATTGACCCACTAAATTCCAATATTCCTCGAATCACCTCAAGCGAAAAAATTTTAAACGTCCACCACAATTACAAAAACAAAAGATGGAAATTAATTGTACCTAAAGTTGCAGGGAATCACAGAATCAATTACCTCAAATGGAGTTATAATGCAGTATTTATACGAGCATGACCTGGAGTCTTCCCCTTTGCGAATTGGATTAGGTTTAGGATAGAAAGTGGGGCCCTTTAGGATTTATTGGGCTGAGGATGTGCGTGGAGCATGTCCAGGTAAGCAAGAGCAAGGTTGGTCGATTTAACTCAGCTTGATCTTGTTTGGCTCGGCTCGGTCTGGATCGAGTTAGGCCTTTTGGCCTTTTGGCCTTTTTTTTTTCAATTTTCTAGGCCAAATTTCACTCTAGGCCTCTGTTTGAACCCTAATTGACCCAATTGTCTTCTATTCTCTTGGGTTTCATTTGGTTATCTAAATTTACCCATAATATTAATCCCCCACTCCCATGTTGGGATTTGTGATTCAGCTCTTGTTTGGGTTGGACACTCAAACCCGAATTTTGGATTATTTATTTGTAGATTTTTCCTTTGGAATAACATTTAACCCAAATACAAGGCGTCCCCTGTATTTTCTTGAGTTCTGATTTTGGAATGACCTATCAAATCCATTGGGTTGATTTTTTGGCTTTCCAAGATTTATAACAAAAAGATTTGGGGTTATGACCCCAAATTTTAGTATGGAATGACCTACCAAGCCTATTGGGATGATTTTCTGGTTTTCCAATATTTATAAGGAAAAGATTTGAGGTTGGCCCCAAATTTGATGTTGAAATGACCTATCAAGCCCATTGGGCTGATTTTCTGGTTTTCTAACATTTATAAGGAAAAGATTTGAGGTTGACCCCCAAATTTGATTTTGGAATGACCTATCAAGCCAATTGGGCTAATTTTCTAGCTTTTCAATATTTACATCATAAAAATTCCTAGGGTTGACCCCACATTAAATTATGACATATCGCAAGATTTATCTTAGATTTTAAGTCATGCTTGGACCAATTAACCAAGCCCCTTTTGAGGACCCAATTAACCACCTCCAAGATTTGCGTCCTCCACACTTAGCAGAGTTTTGCACAATCGGGAACCATTGTGAGGCGTACCTTAGATTTTTGGGCTGCCAAGAGTAGTTAACCAAACCCTTTTGGGGATCAATCAACTCTCAGGGTCACTTCCTCTGCACTTTAGTGCTCAAGAGTTTTGTGTATTTCATGCTTTAATTGTACGACATAATTGGTCATATCTTAGAGTTGGTTCTTAGATTTTGGATCAGATTTACCATATCTAGAATTAATTCCAAAGTTAGGTATTTAAACTGATCCCTTAGTCAAATTTGATCAAAAAGCAAGGGAAGGGTAGGAAAAATACCTAAAGATTTTTCGAAGAACGTGTTTGAGACACATGGTAACTCATTAATAAGCTGGGTGTGTGTTGGCATTTTCCTGACATAGATTGGCATGTAGCAGCTCCTTTGAATGTGGCCTACCTGAGGTCGACTCGACCCTTTTTTTTGTGCTTGACCATGTGCCTCGACTCGGCTATGTGGCTTCGGCCAGCCCCCAACCAACTGCTTTTGTTTTCTTGGTATTGACTTCTGAATCAATACTTGCTTTTTGTTTGCTTTCTATTTTCCTGGAATTAACTTCTGGATCAATACTTGTTTTTTTGTTAATAAGGAAGCATATCCCTATTGCTTGCTGCTCTAATCAACTTTTAAGTCAGTAGTCCTCATTTGTGATAAGTGAAATTTATAGTTTATTACTATCTTTATCAACTATTCTACATTTAAAGTATAATTTTTCATGAACATGATATTCTTCATGATATCAAAAGTCCAATGAAAATACTTTTAAGTGATTTGATGCAGATGCTATGTTGATTTAACTGAATGAAACATATTCACAATTACAATTTCACATATGGAAAATTAATGTAAGTAATTTCATAAAATGGGTCTGCATTCAACTAACTTATTATATCAAATAAACAATTGTATGACCTCTAGAATTCCACATGACAATTTTTTCTTCAAATACTTCCTGGAATTCCTAGTTTGTTAATGATGTTCTATTCATATTCATTATATCACTAAGTCTTACAAGGTTTTATCTTGAAAAATACAGAGCATGATATGCTAATAAGTGAGTTCTAGAATAGAGTAGAAAGAGATGCCATTGTAAAGAAGACAAAAGATAAACAACTATTTCATGATGATTGTAGCATCTAGCTTTTAAATTTCTAATGTAGTATTAGAAAGTTTTCAAGTTCAAAATAAACTTATCAAGAACTTTGTTGTTCTATAGAGATCTTTGATGTTGAGTTTTCAAAATTTTCTTCGATTGATGTATATCTTCTGGATTAATATCAAATGATGAGCCATCTTATCCTTGGGTCGTCACAATGGCCTTAACCAAATCTCAATGCTGCTTCAATTGGTTTCTGGTCAATGGGTTAAATTGCTAAAGAATATCCTGAGTAGAATTCTGGCTTCATGAAAACTTGTTTTGCAACCATTCGAGATAACCCAAATGTTTACCCTAGGGATCCTTCTAAGACTCTAGGAACTGGTGGTGGGGTGATAAAATGAAGACCCAAGATGAACATGATAGGAATGAACTCTTCATCTGCAGCGGAAGCATCGGATCATCTTTGATTTTATTTAAAATTAAACTAAAAATTAAGTTTAAAGCATAACATACCTTGAAAATATGGAGATTCTTCTAGCGGATCTTTATCTCTTCAACAAAGTCTTTTTGGCTATGACTCGAACACAGGACCAAGGCTTGTGGAAGCCTCTTGAAAGAAAATCCACAAGGGATTAAAGAGGAAGAGGTTTAGAGAGAATTCTCTAATTCTCTCTATTGAGGAGATGTGTGTTGTATCAAGAATTCCCAATAGCTCACCCCTAGGGTCCTATTTATAGTGGTCTAGGAAAGATAAATAAATAATATATTTTAATATCTAATATATTAAAATATATTTATCTAACCAATTTGAATCTTATTCAAACCTTTTAATATTCTCCTACGACATCTATTTCCTAATTTGAATCCAAGTCAAATTTAATAAATATCTTTTCTTTAATGTATCTAATATACATTAATTATTTTAATATTTAATGTATCAAATACAATAAATATATTTTTCTCTTTTATATTTAATATATCTAATTTATTAAATATTAATTTGAACACTTCTAATTAAATATTAAATTTGAACATTTCAAATTTTAATATTTAATGTATCAAATACAATAAATATATTTTCCTCTTTTATATTTAATATATCTAATATATCTAATATTAATTTGAACATTTCAAAATTTTCTTTCAACTAAATTGATCTTTTTGTGTTACTATGAGCTAGCAAGGGGACTTTATGGACCTACAGATTATAAGCTCCAATGGCACAAAATTAATTAATTAAACTCTTTAATTAATTAATTTTTATTCATTAACTATAGGTCACTCCACTATAGACCTAGAGTTGCACTCTTATGCATTGTAGGACAAGTTATGTTCATGGATATAATCACTACATGCAAATCGATCATTCACGAGTTGTTCTTAATTACAGTTGGGTCAAAAGTCCGTTTTACCCGTACAATTACATCTTGCACCTTAACTACCACTAATCCTCTAATGAACAATTTATTTATAATCTAATTAAAAACTAAGTCTCTCTCGGGCCAGTGAGAGGGTGGGGCCCCATTGTTCAAGTCCCGAAATCAGCACTTAAGGGAACTACTCATCTACTTACCTTATATGGGAATGAGTGAATTCCATCTTGTGAGATTATGTTCCCAGCTCCCTAAAATGGTAGACATATTGAATCGGCTACAAAAGCCACTCTCACCCATGCAAATCAAAGGACAAGCCTTCACAGGAAGGAGTTCATAGCTCACTCAGGATTAAGATCGAGTAGCATATGATTATCATGATGAAATATTAATCTTCTCAATTAACGGATTTATAAAGAGAAATGAAATATTTTGTGGTCCAGTCTTACACAAACTTTTTGTATAAGATACCCCCACTCACATGTCTCCACATAAACGATTTGGATCAAATCATTTGTAACTATTACAAAGTGGGTCATATCAATAGTGTTACTAGGATAAGGCACCCAACCTTATCCATATACTATGACCCTTTAGGTTATTTCTTGAACATGATCCTCCCGTATGTCAACCACATACTGTTCAATATTACACTAATAACTTTGAATTTTTCATATAATGGATAATATTATATTGCAAATAAAATAATCAAAATTATTATTAATTATTAAATAAATTATTAATTACGAGGCTTTAGGGCATAAATCCAACAATCTTCTGCTTGCACTAAAGCCGACGAGACATGTATCTTAGAGCATACTCTATACCCAACATGTTCTCCTAATTGCCCTAGCAAAGATGAGACAAGTCTCATAATCCTAGACATTCTAGGTGACCCTCAAACACTTTAGCCTGAAGAGTCTCTTTATATAGATTCAAAGGATTTCCATTAAAAGTCATCTTAGTCACTACCATGATGCTTTCTTTCTCTCGATATGATTCCCTATCCATTGGTGTTTTCTAATTTTCTTAATATTAGTCTTTGCACCACTATTATTATAATAAAGATGATAGACTAAATCATATCTGAAACACCTTTCAGATCTTCAATGAACTATTTGAGTCATACAAGTCTTGTCGTTGCTTCACAAGCAAAACAACTTAACTTGTATATCATACTCCACCACCTAGGGTAAAATTTATCTTTACATAGATTTAAATCTTTGTAAGAACTAGTGTATCTTGTAAATATCAAATCTTTAACTTCATACACAAAAATTTCTCATCATCCATAGATAATTTGAGAAAGTTTTAAGTTTTTAATTTTCTACTCAATGGTCATACCATTCGTTTAGCTGATATATGTTAACCAATTGTATATTAAATGTTCAGTCTCATTTATGCATATCATATACTCTCAACATTTGAGGTGTCTTAGAATACACTTCCTTAGACATAAATATCAAATATTTGACAACAATTTTGTCAATATAAGATGTTTGAGACAAAGTTAACATTTTGTCCTTAAAATCTTCATTTTGGACATGTAAAGTATACTGAGTCATTCCAAATCACTTATTTGGAGTTGGTTACTTAATCAAAGTTTTATGTTAGACATCTTACATCATTCATAATGGGTAAAAATATCACCAACATAAAACATGAGAAAAATCTACTAAGCAATTAATGATTTTCTTGTCTATACAAGCTTCATTAATATTTATCTAAAGTCATAGATTTTGATACTTTTATCAAACCTTATATTCACAGATCTAATGGTAAAATTCATTTCATAAATGAACTTTTACTATTTTGCAAACTTTTTGCTTTTGATCTTTGAAAATAAACATATCTGATTGATTTGTGTAGATGCATTATCTAAGATTTCTTTTCATAAAAGAATTCTAAACATTCATTTTTTTTTAATATCATATATACAACAATGAATTAAATAATGCTTACAGACTTCAATATGGCAACAAGTGAGAAAATGTACTTGCAGTCTACTTTCTCCTATTAGGTTTAACCCTTTGCCATTAGTCTCACTTTGCAGGTAATAAGCCTTCAACTTTATCATCTAACATGACAATTTGGGCTTCAATTAAGTCTTTGTAAAGGTTAAGTCATCTCATAACTCTCCCACTACGATGAGGCTTATCTAATTCATGACTAGGATCCATTTGACTTTCAAATGTAATTAACTTGTTAACAACTTTTGTTAACTATTTAGTGGCTTCACTTATAATCAATTTATTAACACTATCTCATCTTATTAAAAGTTTGTAGTATTTTATTTGACATTTCTTATAAAAATGATATTTGTCATACAAATACCTTATTCGTTTTAGGATGACATAAAAGATCATTTTATACTCCTTAGGGGTGGCCAACACTTAGGCTTATCTTTGAACATATACAAGCTTTTTAGGCTTGTTTTAGCACGTGAGCTTAACATTCTCAAATGGTGAAGTGTTGTAAACCAGCTTTACTACTCTTCTATAGTCTTAAAATTGTCTCGTAGATACTTTTGGAGGGAATCATGTTCACCATGCAATCTCTATTGCATTTCCTAACTGAAGTATGGTAATGGTGTGTAACTCGTTACTGATGTGACCGTGTCTAACAAAGTCATGTTTCTCCTCTTGCGCACAATTTCACAAAATTGCACTTGGTATTAAGATAATTGGGATAAAAACCCATTTTCCATCAATTAGTTTTAGTATGTAAGGTTCTTGTACTTTCTATTATAATCTGATCATAATATCTTGATAGATTTAATTACCTAATCGGTTTTTTAACTTTTGTTTTAATTTTCTTGAACTTTTCAAAAATATAGACTTATATTGTATTAGGTAAAGATACTTGTACCTTGAATGATCATCACCTAGAGTGATGAAATATTCATGACATTATTTGACCTTTACATTCACCAGACCACTTGAGTCAGAATGTGTAAGCCTAAAGTATTCTTTTGCATTCTAGCCCTATCTAATAAATGCCCAATGATTATCTTGCATGAAAGGCAAAATCTACAAACAGGTAAAGTAATTAACTAACTTTTTAGAGAATTACCTCTTACAAGTCTTTTCATTCTATTCAAGTTGATGTTAATCAACCTTAACAGCCAACGTCAAGTATCATCTTTTAGGAGAAAATAATGTCTTTCTATTTTGGATTCTATAATCCTGAATATCTTAGTATTTTGTAGTATTGTATATGCCAACATTTTTAACATATACAAATTGTTCTTATTTTCAGCTGAATGTATTTTCAAACAATTTTAAAAATATAAACTTTCATACTTCAAAGTAATTCATACTATATGAACATTTTTGTAATAAAGTTCGAGAAATTGAATTTCTCTAATGGTTACTAAAAACACCATATTTAGCATTATGTAACAATTTTTTACTTAATGACATCTTAATGTCTCTCACTACACTAACTGAGATAGGCTTCATGGTGTTAACTTGTAAAAACTATTCTACATGTTAAGTATTTTCCAAGAATTACATATTAAATGTAATGAAGGAAAATCTTGATAGTAGATCTTATATCGACTATCTAGGTGACATTATTTATATTCCATCAAAAATCTAGTAAATCAAATTTACTTTCATTTATATTTTTCTTCCTAGAGGTATTTCAAAAATTCATCTTATTATGACTGTCCTAGCTAATTTAGGAACTATTTCCTTTTATATAGCTTCAATCATTTGGTTTTTTTTTCTTGGATTTTTGTAATACTTAGTTTTGAGATTATTTAGACAATTTTCTAAATTTAGCTTATGTTGACTTCAACATCTCATATGTTGTCGTCATTTTCCTTATCTTCTAAATTTGACATCTAACATGTCAATTAGGAGAATACGTACAAGCTATCTCGTTTACTTTTGATTCATTAATCATGTGATTCACGAACAATTAGAATAGCATTAGCAATAGGTTTTTGAGAACATTTCTCAATAAAGACAAATTCAAAATTTTACACAACCATTATAGTGTTAATGTTATTTTTCCAAGTTATAAAATTTCTCAATTTTGACTTATCAGTAATAAAATTAAAAATTATGAGAGAAACTGACATAATATTGAAATATATAAAATATATAATTTAACATCATGCAAACAATTATCCATTCAATTTTAACATAGAAATCAAACAATTTGAAAAATGAACCCTATAAATCATTTCTAATGCTATGGTACTTTAGTGAGTTAGAACAAGTGTCGTCGTAGGGTAGGTCAAGTGTTCATTCACTAAACTGATACAATCTCAACCAAGCATTATAGCAGAATAACTCATATTCCTATAATATTTAGTTATCATTAGTTTGGCAAGGACATCATTAACAACCTTAATAAGCCCTTTGTAAGTGTGACCCATCATTTTAGATCCTGTAGTTTTATCCCAACAAGTGGCACCGTAGGGTATGTCAAGTATTGGAAACAAAACTACAATCTTATCCTTCTTAGGAGTTCAGCATGATATTTACCCATGCAAACACCTTCCTTAGGGGGACGATCCAAAAGCCGCCACGAGGCCCCGCATGAATCTCACGATGTGAACCAATGATGGAGATCGTAGGATAAGTTTACACATTTCCTTCTCCCATTTACTATTTTGAAATAAGATTTTCTCTTACTTAGACAAATTAGGCTAATCTCATTTATCTAATGTCCTCGATCTACCTTTTATAACCCTTATGTTGTTAGATTGATTTTAATATGAATTACTAAGTTTTTTTTTTAAAAAAAATAATCACATTATTAGCATGCTTAGTGAAAATAAATAAAATTTGACTAATTCAACTACTAGGTTGGTTCCCAGTTAGAAGTGTTCCCTTTCAGTCAGCTTAAATACCTCAGTCTAGACAGAACCTTCCATAGACAGAGTTCCCTTATAGTCAATTTTTATTTCAAATTCACTAATCTTTAATTAACTATTAATTATTAGATTAATGAACATAAATATTTTTAATCCTATTAAAAAATAATTCACTTGGATAGTCTTAAAAATCCATCATTTTAATCCCTTTAAAACAAATTAAAAGATAATCATTGATATTTTATTCTAATCCTATTTGGCATATCCTAAGAAATTGAAAATGATTTAAATTACAATAATTTAAATCCAAGACATATCTTGGTCTTCAATATCTTCCTTGTTTGGACCATTCCAAATTTAGGATTTAGAAATCCTAAATTTTCAATTGCAGAAGCTAACTTCAATTCACATTTTTTTTTCACGAACGTTTTTCGCTGTTGACTTCTTCAGCCCATATAATCGAAATTTGTAGTTATCGTAGTCATTCAACTAAAATACATGAAATCCTAACCCTTATGGGTTTTACAATGATCTAATCAAAGCAATAAATGTAATGCCAAATAGCCTAAACAATCAATTTGCAAACCACAATATATCAAATATATGGTAAATTAAAATACTCACCATCACAAAACTTTAATTCTAAATAAAACTCAAAGATAGCTCTGATACTAATTGATAGGAATGAACTCTTCATCCGCAGCAGAAGCATTGGATCGTCTTTGATTTTATTTAAAATTAAACTAAAAATTAAGGTTAAAGCATAACATACCTTGAAAATATAGAGATTCTTCTGGCAGATCTTTATCTCTTCCACAAAGTCTTCCTGGCTATGACTCGAACACATGACCAAGGTTTGTGGGAGCCTCTTGAAAGAAAATCTACAAGGGATTAAAGAGGAAGAGGTCTAGAGAATTCTCTAATTCTCTCTATTAAGGAGATGCTCAATGGCTCACCCCTAAGGTCCTATTTATAGTGGTTTAGGAAAGATAATTAAATAATATATTTTAATATCTAATATATTAAAATATATTTAACTAACTAATTTGAATCTTATTCAAACCTTTTAAAATTCTCCTACGACATCTATTTCCTAATTTGAATTCAATTCAAACTTAATAAATATCTTTTCTTTAATGTATCTAATATACATTAATTATTTTAATATTTAATGTATCAAATACAATAAATATATTTTCCTCTTTTATATTTAATATACCTAATATATTAAATATTAAATTTGAACATTTCAAATTTTAATATTTAATGTATCAAATACAATAAATATATTTTCCTCTTTTATATTTCATATATCTAATAATTAAATATTAATTTGAACATTTCAAAATTTTCTTTCAACTAAATTGATCTTTTTCAGTTACTATGAGCTAACAATGGGACCTTATGGACCTACAGATTTTATAAGCTCCAATGATACAAAATTAATTAATTAAACTCTTTAATTAATTAATTTTCATTCATTAACTATAGGTCACTCCACTATAGACCTAGAGTTGCACTCTTATGCACTGTAGAATAAGTTATGTCCATGGATATAATCACTACATGCAAATCGATCCTTCACGAGTTGTTCGTAATTACAGTTGAGTTAAAAGTCCGTTTTACCCCTGTAATTACATCTTGCACCTTAAGTACCACTGATCCTCTAATAAAAAATTTGTTTATAATCTAATTATAAACTAACTCCCTCTCGGGCCAATGAGAGGGTGGGGCCCTATTGTTCAAGTCCCAAAATCAGCACTTAAGGGAACTACTCATCTACTTACCCTATATGGGAATGAGTGAATTCCATCTTGTGAGATTATGTTCCCAGCTCTCTATATGGTAGGCATATTGAATCGGCTACAAAAGCTACTCTCACCCATGCAAATCAAAGGACAAGCCCTCACATGCAGGAATTCATAACTCACTCAAGATTAAGATCGAGTTGCATATGATCATCATGGTGAAATATTAATCTTCTCAATTAACGGATTTATAAAGATAAATTAAATATTTCGTGGTCCAGCCTTACACAAACTCTTTGTATAAGATACCCCCACTCACATGTCTCCACATTAACAATTTGGATCAAATCATTTGTAATTATTACAAAGTGGGTCGTATCAATAGTGTTACCAAGATAAGGTACCCAACCTTATCCATATACTATGACCCTTTAGGTTATTTCTTGAACATGATCCTCCTGTATGTCAACCACATACTGTTCAAGATTACATTAATAACCTTGAATTTTTCATAAAATGGATAATATTATATTGCAAATAAAATTATCAAAATTATTATTAATTATTAAATAAATTATTAATTACGAGGCTTTAGGGCATAAATCCCAACAAAACATTGATCTCTCCCATTTATCTAATTTGTGTGGCCCAAGTTATTGTAGCTTCAAATTTGCTGATGCTTTTCTGTTTGAAACTTGAGACCTGTTGGATGTGTTTTCCTTAGCTCGACTTGGACAGGCTTACCTCAGATTTTGCATTTAATATGAAAGCATATCCTTTTTGTTTGCTTTTAGTTTAATAAGGAGGCATATCCCCTGTTAAGCCCCCTATTCAAAGAAGATCTTGATAGCAGGAAGAGCTGACTTGAATACAGATAGATTATCAAAATATTACTTGCATTGATTATTCTTGAGTGAAAAATAATATTCATTCCTAAATTAATGTAGATAAATCTATCAAATATGCAAGTCATTATCATGATACAAAATATTTGACAACTGATAATAAACCTTATGGTGTTATGTATTTTAGGGATGCAGTAGAGTTTTCTCTTCTTGACATGAGGTGAGCTATTTCCTGTATGAGGGTGAGGTGACCTCTTACCTGTTTGAGGACGAGGTGAATTCAAACCTTTAGAGGATGAGGTGAGCTTTTCTCCTCTTGAGAATGAGGTGAGCTCTAACTTGTTTGAGGATGAGGTGAGCTCAAACTCTCTTGAGGATGAGGTGAGCTCTTCCCCACCTGAGGATGAGGTGAACTCTAACTTGTTTGAGGATGAGGTGAGCTTAAACCCTTTTGAGGATGATGTGAGCTCTTCCTCACCTGAGGATGAGGTGAGCTCTAAATTATTTGAGGATAAGGTGACCTCAAACCTTTTTGAGGATAAGCTCAAACCCATCAAGTTTTATGTATTCTCACAATCAATCTCCATGTACTGTTGACTTATATGAGTAATTAAAGGAAGCTATGTGTTTTGCGGAATACCTCGTTTGTGCCATTATTGGAATTTCTGATCTAGTTGAATTGCCCCTAACTGACTTGACTTCTTTTACCTTGGCTCGGCCATTGGGCTCAGCTCAGCCATGGTGGGCTCGGGTTGGCCATGGTGGGCTTGGCTTGGTCACCATTACTTTTAGTTTGACCAATCTTGACATGATTCAGCTAGTCATCAAGTGATCTTCTGAATTAATACGAAGCAAAATGATGACTCAATCTTGGTCTCAGCCTTGGCTCGGCCTCATATTGGGTCAACCTCGTCTCGACTTCAATCTTCTTCATAATCCATCTTTTGTCTTCTTCGATACATTGATCCAAGGTTAGGGTTTTATTTCCACCTTAGCCAAAGTGGCCTTTGCCTCGATCTTTTCTAACTCTATCTTCGTTGGATTTCTCTAGTCGATCTCGAATTCTTCTTGGTGAATAAGACTCCAATTAGGTTCTCTCTTTGGATACCTCTATTTTTTTTTATACACTTAGGTATTTTAAGAAAATACTTGGGATGACCTCACCTTGGCTCAGTTCAGCCTCGGCTCAGGTTGGATTAGGTCTACCTCGATCTTCCCATCGAGTATTAGAGTTTGACCTTAACCTTGACTAGTATGACTGCTATGGCCTCCTTGCTGCTTATCTTATTCCTTCCTACCTAGAATTAGCTTTTCCTTTGGATTCTGACAATGAACATATGGTTTGCCCAAGTCTTTTTCCCTTCGGACTTTTCCTTTGGCGAGATCGCGAACGAATTTTTTCTTATGGTGATTGAAGTTCTGATCTGACTTATGTCGCTTTCAGCTAAGATGGTCGAGTCGACCTCGAGTCTTCCCTCCTTTGGAAGAGGCCAAAGCGAGCTCATTCTTGATGAACGGAGCATGGTGATATTCTTCTTCAGTTCTTCAAGCTCTTCTGGTCGTCTCTCCTCAGTATGAGGTCGAGGTGAGCTCTTCCCAGTTTGAGGATGAGGTGGGCTCTTTCCCAATTGCAGATTCATTATTGTTTGGGAAATTTCTTCCCTCATCTTCCTTAGATGGCGTTCTTGATTGTAATTCTCTTCCTCCATGGCATGGTTTGGATCCATGGCCTTCTTGTTCATCCTCGATCCCCACAGACAGTGCCAACTGTTGATGCACAAATCTGGGCAAAGGGAATGCACCTTATCTACACGTGACCAACAATGAATTTGCATTTGTGATGGAAAAGAGGTGGCCTGTAAAACAGAGAAAACCTGCACACCAGTGTGGTGCTTTCCATAGCCACTCCAATGCTTAAGTCAAAGAGGAAAGAAGTGTAACAAGCTATTAGAGAGTGAAGACTGAGAATCAATTACCTTGAATGGAGTTATAATGCAGTATTTATACAAGAATGACCTTGAGTCTTCCTTTTTGCGAATTGGATTAAGTTTAGGATAGAAAGTGGGGCCCTTTAGGGTTTATTAGGATGAGGATGTGCGTGGAGCACATCCAGGTAAGCAAGAATCCGGTCGGTTAGTTCAACTCGACCCGGTCTGACTCAGCTCGGCTTGGTTCGAACCAAGTTGGGCCTATTAGCCTTTTGGCCTTTTTTCTCACTTTTCTTGCTCCAATTTCACCTTCGGCCTTCGTTTGAACCCTATTTGACTCAATTGTCTTTTATTCTCTTAAGTTTGATCTGGTTGTCCAAATTTACCCATAACAAGTACTTTAATTTCTATTGTAAATGTATCATTCAACACATTATAATGATAAACTCAGCGGTGAATTCCACATTTTTATGTCAAAAGGGGCACAAATTGAAGGGAATAATCGAATTAAACCCAAAGCGGAAGCGTTGGATCGTCTTTAATTTTACTTAAAATTAAACTAAAAAAAATAAGATTAAGCAAACTCCAACTCCAATGAGGTTGAATTCCAAGATTTCCACAAAGTCTTCCTTGCTATGACTTGAACAAATGACCAAAGAGGTTTGTGGGAACCTTCTAGAAAATAGAATGAGAGAATGATGGGAGAATTTTCTAGAGTTTCTTTTCTCTTGTGAAGAATGCACACAAATGACTCACCTCTAGGGCCCTATTATAGTAGCCTCGAAAAAATAATTAAATAATATATTTTAATATCTAATATATTAAAATATATTTATCTAACCAATTTCAATCATATTCAAACCTTTCCAAATTCTCCTACGACATCTATTTCCTCATTCAAATCTAATTCAAATTTAATAAATATCTTTTCTTTAATGTATCTTAATACATTAATAATTTCTTTAATATTTAATGCATCATATATAATAATTATGTTTTTTCTCATTTAATATATCAAATACATTAAATATTAATATTTCAAAATTTCTCTCAATGAAATTGATCCCTATTTGTTTATATGAGCTAGTAAAGGGACCTTATGGACCTACATGTTATAAGCTCCAATGACACAAAATCAATTAATTAAACTCTTTAATTAATTAATTTTCATTCATTAACTATAAGTCACTCCACTATAGACCTAGAGTTGCACTCTTATGCATTGTAGGACAGGTTGTGTCCATGGATATAACCACTACATACAAGTCGATCCTTCACAAGTTGTTCGTAATTACAGCTAGGTCAAAAGTCTTTTTTACCCTTGTAATTACATCTTGCAGCTTATGTACCACCGATCCTCTAATGAACAATTTGTTTATGATCTAACCATAAACTAAGTCCCTCTCAAGCCAGTGAGAGGGTGGGGCCCCATTGTTCAAGTCTCAAAATCCACACTTAAGGAACTGATAAGCCTTAGAATTAAGGCTTATTTAATGCTCATAAGCTTAAAATATGCTTGCTTTGCTTTAGAAATCATAGGAGAAATTTGGTAGAATACTTGAAAAACATCAATAACTTGTGAGAAATGCATGTGAAAGAAAGAATGAGGAAAAGAGAAAGATAAACTAAAGAGTTTCTTTTGTGCAGGAAATTTGAAAATTGCAGAATTAGAATTGCAAGTCGAAGTAGCAATTTTTTCTGGGTTGTCACAAAAATAAAAAAAGGAAAGAGTCAAATATGGATGACACTTAATTTTTACACGAAGTCTATGGGATTTCGAGGGAATTAGAGAAGCTACAAACCCTAAGGAGGTGAATATAAAAAGGGGAGAAAAGCAGCAAAAAAAGAAGGCCTTCATCACCGAACACTTTTTCTTTATGTGGGTTTTCTTTCCGTGGATTTTGGTTTTTTCATGGGTTTTCTTTCTTGCTCGTTTTTCTTGGAATAAAGTTGTAGTTCTTCCTTCTACACAGATTATTTTCTCTAAAGAATCGATCCAATCGAAATGAAAGTTTGGATTGTAATGGTTCATTCTTTTTTAATGCAAGTTAGGATTGAATTGATTGGTTTCAAGAGAATTTTCTTTGTGCAACGTTCTATATTTTTCTATTTCTTCGAAGTTTAGGATTTTTGTTCAGCACATTTAAGTTGTAATCATAGAATTTTGTTTCTTGTCTTTCAAAAACATTGTTGGCAGGAAGTTTTAGATTTGTAGTAAGGAAGGTTCTTCATTTTCATTTAAGCTTGTTTTTTGGGTTTTAATCAGTACAAAATCTTATTCTTTTTATAGATGTTTTTGCTCTATATTTTTCATACTTACTTGGTGTAGGCACAAGTTCTCAGTTGTTTTATTACAATAATACAGTAGCCATTTCCTTTTTCTTTTTCTTTTTATATGGAGTTTATCTTCAACTTTAGTTTAGATGTTTTTGAATTAATTATGAGCTAAACTTCTTAGGGGGTTCAAGGATGTGAATTTCCTAAGAAGTAAATCTAGCCTAAATTACAATGAAAATCGAGCCTACATTTCAATTGTTCGCTTGTGTTGAATAAAATGTTGTTGAGATCCTAGATTGATAAACTAGGGTAGCAACTTAAGCTTAGATCTAATACCGACAAGATTAGTGATAAACGAATTTCGCACAAGTGATGGAGACAAGAGCTTAGACATAAGCCAATTCTTTACCCTAGACATAGGGATTAAAGACTCCAAAATCCATTAAATTGTTGAGCCAAATTATCTAAGATAGAGGGACTATCGACATATAAGTCACTCACTTAGCCTCCTAAAAACCTAATTACAAGGTGAATAGAAGTAGCAATTTTGGTTTACAATTGTGTGTAGAGTAGGTTGGATTTGCAATTTTGATTTTGCAATTTACAACTTAGGGTAAAGACATTCTTGAGCCCCTCATTTCTCTAAAGAATTCCTTCTGCAATTTTCATTTCTTTCATCATGCTTAGTTTGCTATTCAATCTTGCAATTTTTGATTTTGTTATTCAATTCTACAATCTTTGTCAATTGCAATTAGATTATGCAATTATTTTGTTTTTTTTTTCCAAACACACCAAACCCAACATTGTTTTTGAAATTTTTAGTTTCCAATTTGCAATTCTCCTTACATTTTGCTCTGCAATATTTTTGTTACACTGCTCCCTATTGGTTCTATACTCAGGAATACTTCTTTTTTATTACTTACATTGGTAGTGTGCACTTGCACTGGGGTTGAACATATTTACTTACTTTTCTTCACCCAAAGTTCAACTGATCAGGAATTACTCATCTATTTACCCTATAAGGTGAAAGAATGAATTCCATCTTGTGAGATTATGTTCACAGCTCCCTATTTGGTCAAGTCCCCAAAATGGTAGGCTTATTGAATCGACTACAAAAGCCACTCTCACCCATGAAAATCAAAGGACAAGCACTCATAGGCAAGAGTTCATAACTCACTCAAGATTAAGATCCAGTTGCATATGATCATCCTGATGAAATATTAATCTTCTAAATTAACAGATTTATAAAGAGAGATTAAATATTTCGTGGTCCAGTCTTATACAAATTCATTGTATAAGATACCTCCACTCACATGTCTCCACATGAACGATTTGGATCAAATCATTTATAACTATTACAAAGTGGGTCGTATCAATAGTGTTACTAGGATAAGGCACTCAATCTTATCCATATACTATGACCCTTTAGGTTATTTCTTGAACATGATCCTCCAGTATGTCAACCACATATTGTGAAGATTATATTAATAACCTTGGATTTTTCATATAATGGATAATATTATATTACAAATAAAATAATCAAAATTATTATTAATTATTAAATAAATTATTAATTACAAGGCTTTAGGGTATAAATTCCAACACAAATATGATCCTTAAAATTTAAAAGCTATATCTTATAGGTTCCTACACTTTGAAAAGTGTCTAATACATCTTGAAACTTTCAATTACGTATATAATACTAAACTTCCAATTTTTATATACAATAAGTCTCAAAACTTTAAAAGTGTCTAATATGTGAAGGAACCTTAAAGCTACAAAATTGAATGTTTAAGGACATATTAGATACTTTTTAAACTTGGAATGAACTACTAGACACAACATTGAAGTTTAGAAACATATAGACACTTTTCTTGAAAGTTAAAGAATCTATTAGACACAACCCTAAAAGTTGAAGAGCCAAATTTGTAATTTAACCTATAGTTGTTTAAAATACATATATACATATAAACATATTATCTTGAATTTGAATAATACTTGATTACCAAATTATAGAAAACCATTAAATTTTATATTGGTTTGTTAATAAAAAATGTGATTTAATATATATATATTTTTTTCAATAATTGTAGGGTGGGGGATCAAACCATCAACCTCTAAGATGATAATAAGTGTCTTACCAACTGAGATATGTTCGACTTATATAATTTGTTATTTGTTTTTCTTCTTCTTCTTCTTCTTCTTCTTCTTCTTTTTAGTTTAACAATGTGTGAGGGTTGAGATTCGAACCTCTGATCCTTTAGTCGAGTTTATAGTGCCTTAATCAATTTATTTATACTTAGGTTGACTATTAGTATATTCAATTGCATGACAATATATGTAACGCCCTGTGAACTTCAAGTAAGTTTTTCCTTTTTTCACTTTTGGAGTATATTTGGAGGCTTAATTCTCATCTAGCTAACGTTCGATTAATTCATTTTTTATTTGGGCTTTAGTGGAGTTATTGTATGACGTTCAATTTGAGAGAAGTGGATCTAAATGGGTTAATTTGAGTTTTGAAAAATTGTGGATGGTGGATATAAAAAAAAATCGAGAATGGCTAATGAAAAAGTTGACATATTCGAAATTATGGCTAATGTTTTTTAGGGAGGAGAGTCAATAATTTTGTGTTCTATTTATACATTGTGTATATACCCAGATTCACAGTCAGTCCCCCAACCGTAAGTAGATTTTCTTTTTCTTTTTTTTTAAAAAAATTCTTCAGTCATCTAATTTGGCTAACCTTCTCGTAAATTTATAGATTTTTAAATCAGTTGGATTCCCTTACACTACTACAAATTTGGTCTTTGTTGACGCGTGTCTTTTTTGTTTAGTTGATGCTTGCAAAAAAAACCGTCAATAAAATGTTTATTTTCACCTTAAAATAAATTATTAATTAAAATAATACATATAATGACAGTCATAAAACGTAAATATATATTTATATTTAAGTTGTTGCAAGAAAATGTCAATATATATTCATAAAAATAGTTATGTTGATGATAGTTTTCGTAATCTTCCGTCCAATTTGGTGTAGCTCCACTTTTTCACATAGTTGATGGGTATTAGCTATCAACAATAATGTTGCTTGAATTCGCAAGTGCACGAATCGTTACAAGTACTATAGTAGTGTGAGTACTAGTATCATTCTCCATAGGGAATGAATGTTATCAATTACCAAATTCGTAGGCTTTAGTTTTATCTTAGGACCGATTAATTAATGATGGGAGAAGTTGAAACTAATAGCAATAGAATGAAATAAGGCTCTCAAATTAACAACGTAAGACAAATGTTTAAATTCAATTGTGAAAGGTTCTAGAGCTATGGTTTCATCATTGACTCCTCTTATTCTTCAATTCATTAATAGTTGAAACAATTGCTATTTTTAGATTGTTGACAAGTTTTACCCTGTAGACTCGATACTCTCTCTCATGCTATAACGATATTCATTGAACAGTAAATTGTCTATATCTCTATGACAATTCCAACAATTCAACTATGACGAATGTAGAACCTAAATTCCCACAAAACCCACAAGGATATCTCTATCTCAAGTGTAAATTAGGGAAAACTATTCAAATTGTCAATAATTCTTGTCTCTCAACCTCAAATTATTGACACAAAATCAATGTAACAATTGGCCAAATCTAAACATGCATTAAGCTTAGAAGAGTTTTCACGATCACAATGAAATAGAATCATCAACTATTAATTATGAAGAGTAGGATTCGAAAATGATTACATCAAGCTCTAGAAGGAGTAAATTAGTTCATACTAAAAATCTCAATAAAAGTCCTAACTAAAACTATTGAAGTCATTACAACTAATAAAAGAGAAGGGAAATGGGAAACAAAACAAATCCAGGCGATTCTACGAGTTTCCAATCGTCACTCTCGCTCCGTTCGGTTGCTCAGATCCTCCAAAATAGTGTCCAGCCGTCTTTCTCTCGTTCTCCCCCTCTAATCCTTTTCAAATTTCACCTTGTCTTGGCTTCACGCTTCAAAGTTTGTAGTGTCTAGGCGCTAGCATTCTGTCCTCCCGCACTGTCTGTAGCGCCGAGGCACTGTAATTTTTTTTTTTCTCATTCAACTTGAAAATCTTTGAACTTTGGCCTTTAAAATAAAATCCTTGATCACCTACAAAAATAAAAGAAATGCATGAATTAAAATAAAATCTCAAGAAATGCATGTAACGCCCAAGGTTAGGAGGGGTACATGATTGAACCGAGACCACATCCGAATGAGAGAGATCCTGAGACTATGCAAGGCATGATTAAGAAAGGCTTAAAAGAATTGATAGCTACTACCTATACCAACAAAGGTGCACCTTCCTTTTCGGTGGCCCAATCGTAAGAACTCCAAAGTTAAGCGTGCTTTCTTGGAGCAATTCTATGTTGGGTGACCTCCTGGAAATTTTCTTAGGAAGCATGTGAGTGAGGACAAAGCATGCTGAAAGGACCTGTGTTGGTTTGTGGGGATAGTCTTCACTCTTAGAAGCAGTTCAAGAAAGTACGGTGACATGGCCAGATCGCAGGGGAATGCCGGGGCGATTAGGTGTCGAATCCAGATTCCAAATCCTAGGCCCGGGGCGTTACATTGTATATGTTCAAAGATATACCTAAGTGTAGGCCACCCCTAAGGAGTACAAAATGGTCTTTTATCTAGTCCTAAAAAGAGTAAGGTGTTTGTATGACAAATATCATTTTTCTATAAGAAATGTCAAATAAAAGACTATAAACCTTTAATATGGTAAGATAGTGTTAATAAATTGATAAATTGATCCCAAGTGAAGTCACTAAATAGTTAACAAAAGGTGTTAACAATGTAATTTGAAAGTCAAATGGATCCTAGTCATGAATTAGATAAGTCTCATCGTAGTGGGAGAGTTATGAGATGACTCAACCTTTACAAGGACTTAATTGAAGCCCAAGTTGTCATGTTAGATGACAAAGTTGAATGCTTATTCCCCACAAAGTGAGACTAATGGGACTTAATTGAAGCCCAAGTTGTCATGTTAGATGACAAAGTTGAATGCTTATTCCCCACAAAGTGAGACTAATGGCAAAGGGTTAGACCTAATAGGAGAAAGTAGCCTTCGAGTAAACTTTCTCACTTGTTGTCATACTGGAATCTATAAGAATTGTTTAATTCATTGTTGCATATGGGATATAAAAAATTAATATTTAGAATTCTTTTATGAAAAGAAATCTTAGATAATGTATCTACACAAATCAATTAGAGAGGTTTATTTTCAAAGATCAAAAGTAAACAGCTTGCAAAATTATAAATGTTCATTTATGAAATACCATTAGATCTTTGAATATAAGGTTTGATAAAAGTATCAAAACCTATGACTTTGGATAAATATTAATGAAGCTTGTATAGACAAGAAAATCATTAATTGCTTAGTAGATTTTTCTCATGTTTTATGTTGATAATATTTTACTCATTATAAATGAGGTGAGATTTCTATCTAACATAAAAAGTTGACTAAGTAACCAATTCCAAATGAGTGATTTGGAATGACTCTGTATATTTTATATATCCAAAATGGAGATTTTAAGGACAAAATGTTAACTTTGTTTCAAACATCTTATATTGTCAAAATTGTTGTCAAATATGTTATATTTATGTCTAAGGAAGAGTGTCCTAAAACACCTAAAATGTTGAGAGAATATGATTAATTATCTACTCTAAGTGGGAGACAATTAATAAATGAGACTTAACATTTAATATACAGTTGGTGAGTATATATCAATTAAACGAATGATATGACCATTGAGTAGAA
The DNA here is from genome assembly GCA_033996785.1 of Trichosanthes truncata. NCBI lineage: Eukaryota > Viridiplantae > Streptophyta > Magnoliopsida > Cucurbitales > Cucurbitaceae > Trichosanthes > Trichosanthes truncata. The sequence continues at coordinate 7,100,597 of MU867260.1, read as the reverse complement.
AATTAAAAACATTCTCAAATTATCCATAGATAATGAGAAATTTTTGTGTATGGAGTTAAAGATTTAATCTTTATAAGATACATTGGTTTTTACAGTGATTTAGGAAATCTATGTTAAGATGAATTTTACCTAGGTGGTGGAGTATGGTATTCAAGTTAAATTGTTTTGCTTGTGAAGCAACAAAAGAACTTGTATGACTCAAATAGTTCTTTGAAGATCTGAAAGATGTTTCATATATTATTTAGTCTATCCTCTTTATTATAATAATGGTGGTGCAAAGACTAAGATTAAGGATATTAGAAAATATCAACGTATAAGAAATCATATCGACAAAGAGAAAGCATCATGGTAGAGACCAGGATGGCTTTTAATAGCAGTCGTTTGGATCTATATAAAAAGACTCTCCAGGCTAAAGTATTAAGAGTTACCTAGAATGTCTAAGATTATGAGACATGTCTCATCTTCGCTAGGACAAGTGGGAGAACATATTGGGTATAGAATATGCCCTAGGATGCATGTCTCATCAGCTTTAGTGCAAGTGGGAGATTGTTGAGATTTATGCCCTAAATCCTCGTAATTAATGATTTATTTAATAATTAATAATAATTTTGATTATTTTATTTGCAATATTTAATCCCTCTTTTATCATTTTCTTTTCAAAAACAAAAATTATCTCAACTATTGTTTTACACCGGTCACCCACAATTGCAATTTGAAAACATCTTTACTTATTCTCTTGAATTTTGTTGTATCCGTTCCCTGTGGGGTCGATACTCTGGAATACTTCCAGTTTTATATTACTTGAATCGACAATGTGCACTTGCACTGAACTGGAGTTTTGTTTTAATTTATAAATATTTTCTTTAAACCCCACGTTTCAGTTCGATCAACAGGCTCGAGAGGGACTTAATTTATGATTGGATCGTAAACAAATTGTTCATTAGAGGATAAGTGGTACTTAAGGTATAAGATGTAATTACAGGGATAAAATGGACTTTTGTCCCAGCCGTAATTATGAACATCTCGTGATTGATCGACTTACATGTAATGATTATATCCAAGCACACAACTTGTCCTACAGTACATAAGAGTGCAACTTTGGGTCTATAGTGGAGTGACCCTAGAGTTAATGAATGAAAATTGATTAATTAATTAATTTTGTATCATTGGAACTTATAATTTTTAGGTCCATAAGGTCCCCTTGCTAGCTCATATGAACAATAAGGAATCAATTTCGTTGAGAGAAAATTTTGAAATGTTCAAATGAAAATTTAATATATTTGATATATTAAATGAGGGAAAACATATTTATTGTATATGATACATTAAATATCAAAGAAATTATTAATGTATTAAGATACATTAAAGAAAGGATATTTATTAGATTTTAATTAGATTCAAATAAGGAACTAGATGTCGTAGGAGAATTTAAAAGGTTTGAATAAGATTCAAATTATTTAGATAAATTTATTTTAATATATTAGATATTAAAACATATTATTTAATTATTTTCCCTATGCCACTATAAATAGAACCCTAGGGATGAGCCATTGTGTGCATTTTATATATAAGAGAAAAGAACTCTAGAAAATTCTCCTCCCATCCCCTCTCTCTATTTTTCAAGAAGGTTCCCACAAACTTCTTTGGTCCTTTGTTCGAGCCATAGCAAGGAAGGTTTTGTGGAAGAGATCAAGAATACCATAGTAACTTCCATAACATTCAAAGGTATGTTTTATGCTTAACCTCATTATTATTATTTAATTTTAAATAAACTCAAACTAATTCCAACGCTTCCACTAAGGTTTAATTAGATTATTCCCTTCACATAAGAATTATATAAGTATTTCATACATATTCCTCACACTTTCCTTTTTATTCTATTTCTTTCTTACCTGATCAAAACAGATTCTTCAAGTTTAGATCCTTTCTAATAAACATAATTTATGATTTATACAGTTCATGATATACAAGTTAAGATGAAAAATGTCATATAAACCATCCTTTATGTCATCTGCTGATTTTCCCAATATAAACAATGTTCCATATTGAAACATTTGCATGGTATAAATTATAATGCATGTAGTGAGAATGATATGTGACCAGGTATATATTATATTACATAGGATGTTAACTATAGTGATATGTATAAGTGAAGGGGTACATATTGTATTACCCAAAAGTATATCATCCACATTATTTGCTAAAGAAAATTTGTATCTAGATATAGTTATCACACTAGGCAATGATGAGAGTAAAAGTTACTAGAAATAAGAACCCAACACGTCGAAGTGAAAGATTGTCGTGAATGCCAAGAACATATGTGTGTAATAAAAAAAAAAGGGAAGTTGAAGTACTTACAATAGACCTAGAGGTAAAAATTATAAATCAGGTTAATATGTTTTCATGTAGGAATACAAAAGAAATAACTTGTTTTTTTTCTTTTCTTTAGAGTGAAAGTTTAGAAGAAGATATTGTGTACACTGATATGGGTCCTGATTCAATGGATGATTGATCAGGTGAACTTTGGGTGAAGAAAAGTAAGTAAATACGTTCAACCTCAATGGAAGTGCACACTGTCAATGCAAGTATTAAAATAGGAGTATTCCTGAGTATCGATCCCACAGGAAATGGTGTAACAAAAATATTGTTAAGCAAAATGTAAGGAGAATTGCAACTTTGGAAACTAAAAATTGCAAAAACAAAGTTGGGATTGGTGTGTTTGTAAAAAAAAAATAATTGAAGAATCGAAAATTGCAAGTTAAAGTGACAAAAATTGCATAACTGAATTGCAGAATCAAAAATTTCAAAATAAAGTGACATAGATTGCAAAATTGAATTGCATAATCGACACTTTGCAATATTGAATAGCAAACTAGATAGACTTGGTAAATGAAATCGCAAAAGAAATTTTAGATAAAGGAGGGGCTCAAGAATGTCATTACCCTAAGATTGCAAACCAAAATTACAATTCCAACCCATTCTATATTCAATTGTAAACCAAAATTGCTACTCCTATTCACCTTGAAATTAGGTTTTAGGAGACTAAGTGAGTGACTTATATGTATATAGTCCCTCTATCTTAGATAATTTGGCTCAACAATTTTATGGGATTTGGAGCCTTTAATTCCTATGTCTAGGGTAAAGAATTGGCTTATGTCTAAGCTCTTTTCTCCATCACTTGTGTGAAATCCGCTTATCACTAACCTCGTCGGTGTTAGATCTAAGCTTGAGTTGCTACCCTAGTCGATCAATCTAGGATCTCAACAAAATTTTATTGAACACAAGCAAACAATTGATATGTAGGCTTGGGTGTTTTTTGAAATTTTGGCTACAATTACTTCTTAGGGAATTCACATCCTTAAACCCCCTAAGAAGTTTGGTTCATATTTAGCTCACAAAATTAAAAACAATTTCTAGAAACAAAATCCATATTGGAAAAGAATTTACTTAAGGCTAAGTCTTATTGCAACTAAAACCAAAGGAAATTAAAAGCAATTGGAATTTAATTTTAAAAGCAAGTACTATAATAGACAATGGAGATTTTCATTCCATCATACCCATGAGCAATGAAAGAGAATTTTCAAAGAAATAAGCTCAAACTAACTTCTAAAAAAAATCCATGAACATGAATTAAGAAGAAAAATTCAGAAAATTTGTTTCAATTGCTTCAATAATCTCAACTCAATTCTAATACTTAATACAGTAGGTAACAAACAAAAAGCATGAAAAATTACAAACCAAATGAATTAAAATATAAATTAAATTCACCTAAACTAAGAACCAACCGGAATATATAAAACTTGAACAAAAACCCATTTTTCTTCTTTGGATTTCAATCGATTCAACTCCTTAAACTATTTCTAGGAAGAGATTGAATCTTAACAATCAAAGTTTTCACTTGAATCAGAGTGAATTTTTGAAGAAAAACGGATCCAAACAGCAGCAACCTACGGTTAAAACAGAGAAGAAAAAAAACCGGAAAACAGAGGAAAACTAAAAAAAAACAAAGGAAATAAAAACCCACGAAATAAGCTCCCAAAAACGCCTCTAAAAAAATGATCTGCTTCTTCACTCATCTTCTTTCCTTTTATAGGCCTTCATTAGGGTTGATTAATGCCCAAATTTCGTGATCAAAATCTCCCAAATCGTGCAACAATTGATGATTTTCGGATATGGGTAAATGTAGATTTTTTTCCTTTTTTGAATTTTTCTGATGCTTCCAGAATTGCAGTTTCATGAAATTGCAATTTTGGTTTTGCAATTTCCACATTCCCTGCAAACAAGCTTAATTTTTTAAGAATCTTATCCTAATTGTCTTCATTCTTATTTATTTCTTATTTTCAAGCAACTTTCAACTATTTCCAAATGATCTTAAGACAAAACAAGAATATTTTAAGTAATTGAGAGTTAAATAAGCCTTAATATTTTAAGTAATTGGGAGTTAAATAAACCTTAATATTTTAAGTAATTGGGAGTTAAATAAGCCTTAATTCTAAGGCTTATCAATGATATTGTAATAAGCACAAACACTAAACATGAAAATGATGACCATCGTAAACCATGCGTAGGTGAATAGGATTATTACCTATACAAAATATATGAGGATTATATACGTGTGTTTATGTAATATATATCTAATAATGTAACTATGATTATTGCCTATACTAAAAGATAATAGGATTACATACTCGTGTTTATATAATATATTTCTATGTGCATTTTTATGTGTACAATATACTGAATAGTATATATTTATCATCATGTATTTTCAATAATGTTCAATATAACTAATGACATTTATAACACATATACCATGTACAATTTAATTAGTTTATATTATATATAACTATAAAAGTTTATATACTCATTTCAAAGAAAACAAGACGAAACATAACAATGAGTATAATATATAAATACATGAGCTGTTATAACCTTAAGCTAATGCGTATATAAATATCTTCCTCAAGTTCTCTATGTAAAAATGCAATTTTTTATATCTAACTGCTCAAAGTTCAAGATCATGAATAGCTACAATACTAAGTAATGCACGAATTGAGCTATGTTTCACAACTAGAGAAAACACATCAATATAATCAACACCAGGGATTTGACTGTAGCCAAGCAACTAACCTTGCTTTATATCTGGCTTTCTCAACTCCTGGGATACCTTCCTTTCTTTTAAATACCCATTTGCAACGAACAACTTTCTTACCTTGAGGAAGTTTCACAAGATCCCATGTATCATTCGTATGTAGAGACTCAATTTCTTCTTGCAATGCAATCATCCACTTATCAAAATTGTTGCGTTTTACAGCCTCTGAAAATGTAGATGGTTTCTCACTAGAATCAATGTCTTCAGTAATATTCAAAGCATAAGCAACCAAATCATCCTATGCATATCTCTATGGATGTCTAATTTCTCTTCTAAGCTGGTCTTTAGCAATAGTATATTGCGATAGTACTTGCAAAGGTGAAGAAATATCACCACTATGAGGAATCTCTGAAGAAGTACCGAAAGTAGAAGTACTAGAAGTAGGAGCATCATCTTGATATGATCTAAAAGATGACTTTAACCCAAACTCTACATGCACATGCAAACTCTGTTGAATCTTATCTGAAGACTCTTCTTTAGAAGATTGCTTACTCAACATAGAAGATTCATCAAATATAACATCTTACTAAGAATCACCTTTTTAGTCTCGGGACACCATAACTTATATCCCTGAATACCAAGCTTATAACCAATAAAAATACATTTTAAGGATATTGGTTCAAGTTTACTATTATTCATGTGAGCATAAACAAGACAACCAAATACCTTTAAATTTGAATAATTGGCAGTTGTACTGAACCACACTTCTTGTTGTGTCTTTTTCTAAAGAGTTATACAATGAGAGCAATTGATGACATTCGGCCTAAAAGGATTTTGGTAAGCCTGCATTTGATAACATACAACACGTCTTACTAATCAACATTTGATTCATTTACTCTGCTACTCCATTTTGTTGCAGAGTGTGACAAACCGTTAAGTGTCTAACAATTCCCTCAGACTTGCAGAAGACATTAAATTCATCAAAACAAAATTTCAAACTATTATCTATATGGAGGTATTTTATCTGTCTTCCTTTCTATTTCTCCATCATACGATAAGAAAATAATTGTTGCTTCAAATGCAATTTAGTAGTTAGAGTTTTCGTCATGCATAACTACTTTAACCTTAGCCATAAACTAGCAGCACTTTTCTCTTTCAAAATATTAGTGGTCAAGCAATACATATTATAAAATAATATATATAGTGAAGTTTATAAACATGAGCAAAACAATATATATGGAAAATTTTATGAGAAACAATACATATTAAAACTTGTGTTTGAGTAAATTAACCATAACATCAATCAAAAAAGTATACAAAAAAACTGAATAAGAAAAAAAAAAGAACTAAACATCAATTGAAAAAGTCGTCATCAAAAAAATATAAAATAATATATTAATGAATTAAAAATTATATATATATATATATATATATATATATATCAATGAGAAAAAGCAATGTGTGACTTGCTGTAATAAGAAAAAAAAAGTTTACTATAAAACCCTAAGGGGGTGTTTGGATTGAGGAGTTGGGGGGAGTGGAGTTGGGAGGAGTTAATAACTCCTCCCAACTCCTTGTTTGGCCCAAGGATAATTTAACTCCTATTGTGGACCCCACAGATTTATTAATTCCTTCTCCAACTCCCTATTGTGGGCCCCACAAACTTATTAACTACTTCCCCAACTCCTCATTGTGGGCCCCACAACTTTTCTATCTCACTTCACCTCACTCCTACCTCTCTCTCATCTCCCCTCTCCTTTCTCTCTCCATTTTTTTTACATTATTTTTTAATGTCTTAATTTGAAATTTTTTTTTTATTTTTTATATAAATTTTCTCATCATTGTTACTAATTACTAATTAAATATAAATAATTATTTTTTTATTCTATAATTTTAATCAATTTTTTAACAAAAATATTTTTCTTTTTATTCTATACTTTTATTTTTTAAATATAAATTATATAAGAATGTTTTAGACATGATACTATTATTTACATTGAAATTTTAATATAAATTAGAGTACTACATAACAATTTTTTTAATTGATAAAAATCTTCCTATCTCACTTCCTCCACCTGTCATCTACAATTTTTTTAAGTTTCAACTAAAATTACTTATAACAAATAACAATCTCATCTTTTTTAAGCCTTTTTTTTTATTAATAGCTCAAAAATATATATAATTTTATGATTTGAAGATAAGAAAAACATATTTTAAACTAACCTGCATTACATTTTAAAAAATTAGTATTCAAAAAGATTAACGTATTAAAAAAATTTGATTTTCAAACTAATCATATTCAAAGAAAAAAGATAAACAATTTCTCATTCCAAATTTAATAAAATAAAATTATTACAATAAATAAAATAAATATATAGTATTTTGAACAAAAGTATGTATGATATTCATTTTGAATGATGTTAAAAAAATATATATTCATTTGGAACTTAATTATTTTAAAATAGCATAAATATTTGATATTTTATTTTTAACTTAGTTATTTTAAAACTTCAAAGAATATATTATTTTCAAATTAATCAAATTGTAGATAATTCATTACATTGATTAGTTAGAAAAATAAAATATTAAATTATGTAAAAAAAATTATTTTATTAAGCTTGAAAAACAAATCTTAAATTAAAAATTTAAAATTGACGAAAACAAGTCTCTAATAAAATTGTAAAATATTCATAAAATAATATAATTTAAAATCTCAATTTTAGGATTGACGGAAACAAATTTATATTATTTCTAGAATTGAAAGAATAAAAATGTAAAAATCTTGAAGTCTATTTGAATCCCTTTAAATTAATGGATTGAAATATTTCCAAATCACATGTAATATTTTAAAAAGTATTATAAGACTCTCTTTTATTTGAAAACTATCCAAGATACATGAATAATTAATGTGAGATATATTGAAAAAAGAATGTGGGGTATTTTGTTCAAAAAAAAAATTACTTTAAAGAAATTTGTAAAATATACATAAATTAATAAAAACAAAAAATCTCAATCTTAAAATTCATGGGAACAAATTCTTAATAATGAAATTTTGAGAAATTGTAGAAAAACACTATATAAAATCAACTCATACTTCAAAACTTCAGGTTTAACAAATATACACCCCAAACACAGATTTCAGAACTCCTACTCCCTGCAACTCCTTGCCCCAAACACAGACTTCCTAACTCCAGACTAAACAACTCTGCACCCCAAACACAGACTTCTTAACTCTCCAGACTTCCTAACTCCCCAGACATATTAACTCCTACTCCCTGCAACTCCTTGCCCCAAACACAGACTTCCTAACTCCAGACTAAACAACTCTGCACCCCAAACACAGACTTCTTAACTCTCCAGACTTCCTAACTCCCCAGACATATTAACTCCTACTCCCCGCAACTACTTGCCCCAAACAGCCCTAAAATATTTAATAAAGTAGGAGTAAAATTGGAGCAACATTACTCATTGAATGGCAGTTGACGGCCAACTTTCTGTCTGAATCAAACCTGAAGAGAGTTGAGACTTTATTGGAGTGCGGAGACTTAATTTGGAGGGCACAAAAAAATTAAAAAATTGAAAAATTGAAAAATTGAAGAGTACTTGGGACAAAAAATGGAAGTGCTAAATTTTGCAAAAAAAAAAAAAAATGGGAGTGCTAAGACTTTAATTGGAGGGCACAAAATTTTGAGCCATGGCCAAACAAAATTTTAACTCTCAATTATTCCAAAATTTTGAGCGCACCATAATGCCAAATGGCACTGCAAAAAGTTTACCTAAATTAAATGATTTTCTGAGACTATAATAATGTAAGTTAGAGAATATATATATATATATATATATATATATATATATATATATATATATATATATATATGTATATGTAATTAATGGTAAAAAAAATTTATCTAAATTGAATGATTTCATTATGGCAACATTAAATCACAATAGTATAAATATTATAAATATGTGCAGAATTTTTAAGGATATAAATGAAATAAAATAGTTACAAAAAATTGAGCCGTGATAAAGTTGAATTTTTTTTTTCCAAATTGTGACATTTGTGAAATATAGGGTTGAAAACGTACTATTTGACATAATTTCTGAAAAAGAAACAATAAAAAACCTCTTAAAGATATGTTGAGACCTTGGAAGGAAGTGTGGTTGTTAGCTAGGCCTAATACTTCTCAATTTGGTTATCGATTACTAAGAATTTTTGTAATTATTTGCTAGGTCTTAATATTTTGAATTGGAGGATTTTCCTTTTTTTTGTAAAGTTAGCTGTTTGGCCTCTCTTGATGAATTTGTCTTTTTGCATGCTCTTTTGTATTCTTTCATTTTATCTCAATGAAAGCTTTGTTTCTTATATAAAATTATGGTTAAAATATCGTTTTGGTCCATGTACTTTAGGTTTCATTCCATTTTACTCCTCCTACTTTCAAATGTCCAATTTTAGTTCTTCTACTTTTAATAAAGCTTAAAATTGGTCTCTATATTGTTAGTTTATTGTTAACTTTTCTTAAAAAATTAGTGTCTATTAGCCTTCATTCCATACATTTAGGAAATATGTTCACATTATGTCTTTTCTTGCATAAAATTATTACTATTATTTAACCAATTTCAATAAAAAAAAATTAACTTCAAATTGACAGTATGGACTAATTTTAAGGGGTTGTTTGAGGCAAGGAGTTGTAGGGAATAGGAATTGCAAAGGGTAGGAGTTAGTATGTCTAGGAAGTTAGGAAGTCTAGGGTGTTAGGAAGTATGTGTTGTAGGATCGGTATGGCAACCCAAAAGGGGGGTGAATAGGGTTTATTTAAACTTTATCGAACTTTTTCCTAATGTGGGCCCAATCAAACAAATTAACACACTTTTTGCAATAATTAATTTAAACAATAAATCATGCAAATAAATTCACCTCAAATTAAACAAGAAATTAAATCTAACAATTTCAAACACCCTATTTAATTCTAAAAGCAAGATTGGTAAAGAATATGTAAAGATAAAATTGTACCAACCAAAATAAACATACAAGAACAATTAATTTTATGCAATATAATATAACAACAAATTAAGTGCAATAATGAAATAAGATAGGGATAGAGAAATTGACACCGAAAATTTTATAGTGGTTCGGCACAACCCGGCCTACTCCACTCCCCAAGCTCCTCTTGGGTATTTCACTAGAACAACGACCCTTTCCACGGCTTAGAGTCCAACCGTTACAATGTTCCTTTTCCGGGCGCAAGAACAAACCCGATCCTTTCCACGGTTTAGGATCAAACCGTTACAACCTCTCTTTTTCGGGATCAAGAGAAACCCTTACAATGGATTTGAAGTTGAAAGAACAAGATGGAGAAAACTCTCTCAAAGAGTAGATGTACAAATTTAACTTTCACAAATCAATCCTCACTATACAATAATTCTCTCTCAAGAAAAGATGAAAAGAAAAATGAAAGCTTTGGAGAGAACAACAATGGAAGCTTTGAGAATTTGGAATGTTGAAAATTATGAAAACTTGTTGTGTTTGTAAATGGAAGAAGAAGATGGTATTTATAGAGAGGAAAATTGAATAAAAAATCAACATTTAATTTGAATCATTGGATTGGTAAAAGAGGATTGAATGGTAGAGATTAAAAGAGAAGGTAAATATTAATATAATAATAATAATAAAGAAAAAACAAAGGATAGTGGATGTGTAAGAGGATAGTGAGTGTGTAAGAGAATAGTGGGTGTGTAAGAGGATAGTAAGTGTGTAAGAGAATAGTGGGTGTGTAAGAAGATGTTTTTGAAATGTGAGTGTGAGAGAGGGAGACCAACGGTCATATATATATATATATTTTTTTTTTTTGAAACTTCAACTAAATGACCAACGGTCATGAAAGAAAAGAAAAAAAAAAACTTTTTTTTTTAATTATTTTTTTTTACTAAAAGTAATATATAGATTTATAATAAAAGATAATTTTCTTTTTCATTTTATTTTAAAACAACCAAAAATCCACCATGTGTCATTTCTCCAAAGGCTCCATGTGTCACCCTCGAATTGGTCAATATTGCTAATTCAGCCGCCACGTCATTGCGTCGGGAATTTTTCGTTCAGAATTGTTTTGACCATAACTTCTTCGTTTTAACTCCGATTTGAGTAATTCAAGAGGCGTTGGAATCGTTATTCCGAGCTCTACGATATGGACTATTCAAAACACTAAAATTATTAGTAATTATTAGCAGGTTTGTTATCATCAAAACATTAATTAATTAATTAATTAAAATTAATTAATTTGAGATTAAGGGTCAAAAAGCCAACATGTGTTTGGGGTGCAAAGTTGTTTAGTCTGGAGTTAAGAAATCTGTGTTTGGGGTAAGGAGTTGCAAGGAGTAGTAGTTCTGAAGTCTGTGTTTAGGGTGTAGATTTGTTAAACCTGAAGTTCTAAAGTTTGAGTTGATTTTAGTTTTTTTTTTGTACAGTTTTTTTTTTCAATTTCTCAAAATTTCACTATTAAGAATTTGTTCCCCTGAATTCTAAGATTGAGATTTTTTGTTTTTATTAATTTATGTATGTTTTACAGATTTCTTTAAAGAAAAAAAAATTGAACAAAACATCTCACATTCTTTTTTCAATATCTCTCACATTAATTATTCATTTGCCTTAGATATTTTCAAATAAAAGAAAGTCTTACAATACTTTTTTAAATATTACATGTGATTTGGAAAGATTTTAATCCTTTCATTTAAAGAGATTCAAATAAACTTCAAGATTTTTATGTTTTTATTCTCTCAATTCTAGAAATAATATAGATTTGTTTCCGTCAATCCTAAAATTGGGATTTTAAATTATATTATTTTATGAATATTTTAAAATTTTGTTAAAGACTTGTTTTCGTCAATTTTAAATTTTAAATTTAAGATTTGTCTTTCAAGCTTAATAAAATAATTTTTTTTGTATAATTTAATATTTTATTTTTCTAACTAATCAATATAACGGATTATCTAAAGTTTGATTAATTTGAAAATAATATATTTTTTGAAGTTTTAAAATAACTAAGATAAAAATAAAATATCAAATATTTATGCTATTTTAAAATAATTAAGTTCAAAATGAATATTATTTTTTAACACCATGAAAAATGAATAACATATATACTTTTGTTCATATTACTATATGTTTATGTTATTTATTGTAATAATTTTATTTTATTAAGCTTGGAAGGAGAAATCATTTTATCTTTTAACTTTGAATATGATTAATTTGAAAATCAATCTTTTTTTAATACGTGGACCTTTTTAAATACTAATTTCTTAAATTGTAATATGAGTTAGTTTAAAATATGTTTTTCTTATCTTCAAATCATATACATATTTTTAGCTATTAATAAAACAAAACAAGCTAAAAAAAAGATAAGATTGTTATTTGTTATATGTAATTTTTGTTTACACTTAAAAAAAATTGTATATGACATGCAGAGGGAGTGAGATAGGGAGATTTTTATCAATTAAAAAAATTGTTATGTAGTACTCTAATATACATTAAGAATTTCAATTTAAATAATAGTATCATATCTAAAACATTATTATATAATTTATATTTAAAAATAAAATTATAGAATAAAAAATTGTATTTTTGTTAAAAATTTATGAAAATTATAGGATAAAAACAAAAATATTTTTTAATAATTATTTATTTTTAATTAGTAATTAGTAATGATGATGAGAAAATTTATATAAAAAATAAAGTAAAATTTTTAAATTAAGAAATTAAAAAAAATTATGTAAAAAAAAATAGAAAAAGAAAGGAGAGGAGATAAGAGAAGATAGAGGTAGGAGCGAGGTGAGGTGAAAAAAAAATAAGATAGGAAATGTGGAGCCCACAATGGAGAGTTGGAAGATGAGTTAATAAGTTTGTGAAACCCACAATAAGGAGTTGGAGAATGAGTTAATAAGTTTGTGGAACCCACAATAAGTAGTTGGAGAATGAGTTAATAAGTTTGTGGAACCCACAATAAGGAGTTGGAGAATGAGTTAATAAGTTTGTAGGGTCCACAATAGGAGTTAAAAGATCAAGGACTAAAATTGGACATTTGAAAGTATAGGAACTAAAATGAAATGAAACTCAAAGTACATGGACCAAAATGATATTTAAAAATTTCACCTAAAACATGTGAAAAACTAGAGGTGTTCACAAGGTGAGGCGAGGATGAGGAAGCCTAATTTCTCATCTCACAAATTTCTCAAAGTTCAGAGGGTGGATTCACCGTAGGAAATTTGTAGGGATCTAGTTCTCAAAATTATTTCTCATTTAGTTTTTTTTTTTTATAATTTTAAAAACATTTTAAAAAACAAAAAACAAAATTGGTTGTCAATCAAACAAATGTATGTTTTTTTAAATGAAAAACAAAAACAAAAAACAAAAAATGAAATTGTTATTAAACAATCCCTTAATAATGAGCATTCAAGGTTCTAAAGAATTTTCCAAAGTCTCCAAGAAATTTTTGAAGACCAACTGAACTTTTAGAAGACATATTAGATAGTTTTGAAGTCTCAAACATTCAAGAGTCAGACCCCCAAGTCCAACTCGTGTTTTCGTTTTAAAACAAATTATTAAAGTCAAATTACAAATTTGGCCCTCATGATTTTGAAAGTTAGAATTTTGTCTTTATAGTTGGATGAAACTTCATAAATAGTCCATATAATTTAATAAAATTCTCATAAATAATTCCTAATAGAAACTATTTATGAAGATTTTATCAAACCATAGAGACTAGTTATAAAGTTTTATCCAACTATAAGGACAAAATTCTAACTTTTAAAACTATAGGTACTAAATTCTAACTTTGCTCAAAACCATAGAGACCAATTTGTAAGTAAAGAATTAGAACAGAAGAAAATGCGTACAAATGAGTCCGGGAGATGTAAGCTTACATTAAATACTTTACATTACAGAATTGTGAAGGTAAATAATCCTTCTTAAGCAAATATATGACACAACACCTCTTTTCCTTTGCTAATCCTATAGGCCTTTAAAATGACCCCTCTTCACCTAAGTCTCTCCCAAACTCGATTTGCAATCGGTCTCACGTCATGTAGAATGCTTCCTTCAACTCTCTTTCTTAGTTTAGTTTACAACATAAGTTACAAGTTCCTATGTATGGTAGTAGAAACATCCCTTGACCCTGGTAATGATGTTGGATGTTCCCGCACGCGGGATAAGAGGAGAGACACTTGCTCGGTTGCAATATCAAGCCTCTCCCGGGACTTTGCAGATTCAGTTACAAGAGTCGACACCATGCTCTGCAACAACTGAATCCTTTCAGCATGATCATTTGTACTACTTTGAAGGAGCTTTGCCGAGGGTATGCTAATCCTTCTCCATCGTACGGGAAGATAGCTATCGGGTATCTGAAAACAGTTCCCAGTCGAGAGGACTCGAAGAGCATGGCGGCAGAGAATTCCTGAGAACTCAAACTGATGACAGCTACAACTTATGATGCCTTCACGAGGAACCCAATACACCTTCCGACCTCCCTCATCTTTCGTATGATGCCTCACAAGAAAGCCATCATCCATTTGAAAAGATGCATAATGGGCTGCCAACACGAGTTGTTCTTGAAGCTTCGAGAAGGCAAAAGGAGTGAGGATGGTGGCAGCATGCGATTCCATTGGGGCCCCTGTTTTGAGGCTGATATTTTGAAGATTTTGTTGCATTGTTTGTTGTTCTCCAGCTTGATCTCTAAAATCCACCGCAACAGCTACCTGAATATGCAAACTAAAGTAATTTCATCCAAAACTATCCTTGTATAAACCATTCTTACATGAAATAAACTGAACTTATGTATGTTTTAGTGAGATCCAGTGGTTGGATGAATGTAATATCCGCACCACCAGCAAAAGCCAAATGAGAAACCATCCAAATCAAGGTCATATGAAATATACATGAATTGCACAACGCTAAGCAATCAAATTCTTCACCAGTTTCTTAATCTGAATTAACGACTCTCAATTTAACTGGAAGTCTCTTAATCTTTCATCTACATCGTTGATCTTACGGGTGGCCTCTCTTAAGGCTATGCAGAATTTGGATTACTCCAGGTCATAATTTCTCATGGTTCGTTCATTGCTCATCTTATCTCAATAGCTTCTAGGATCTATTCTCTAAGCTTCAAACATTGAAAACTCTTCGTTTGACTGGGCACACAAGGGAGAAACTAATACCATAATTGCATCCAAAGGTAGGTTTCTTATTGTCTATAGCCTCACAGTGTTTCGAGTCATGTGAAGAGGCAACCAAGGATCAGAACCATATTTTATGGACAATATTCCTTCTTGTTTACTCATAATTGGAGATGGCAATGCAAGCCAAACAAAATCGACCTTTTATAGGTCAGTTCAGTTTTCTAAAGGACAAAACTTAAAAGCAATCCACCAATTTAGTTTGGATGGATTTAGAGTTGGACAGCCCATGGTTAGGAACCAACCCACTACACCACTAATTGGAGAATTTACTTCTTTTGAATATGCCCTTGTGCTCACTTCGGCTCTTGTTTTTATGTGACCCTTTGTATTTCTTTTGTTGTTTTATTTTTCTTTCAGACTTCAAGCAGAAGATCAAAAACCATGATGTCATGTTAAACGTAGAGTAACATTTGTCTAACAATTAGGAAACAATAAACAATCTCAACATGGTAGGAATTGCATTTAAGAAATAAGCAACAAAGAAAAAGATGTATGAAGAAGAATGCAAAGATAATTATTAACTAGAGGGAAAAACAAGAAAGAAGGAGCAAGGGAGAGTCTACGAAGAAAAAGTCGTTGGGGGGAGAGAGAGTCAATGGGGAGGGAGGCCGAGAGAGAAAGAGCAAGAGAGATTTGATGGAAGAAATTTCGTAAAGAACAGTGCCAAAGCGCATCTCAAGCAAATAAAAAATAACGGTGGTGATGTTCAAATATATAGGTTGACAAAAAAGTTCACATATACAGGTTGACGAGTCCTTCGGTTGCTATGGATGAGAAAGGCAAGTGTCCGATTCTATAATAAAGTGCTTGACATTGTTGCCATGAACATTTATACAGAAAGTAGGTAATGATAGCACCAATCCAAATGAAGAGTTGGCAAAATAGCACACGACTCACTGAGCGGAGAGGAAGGTTATAGGTGCTTGCCTGCACCTTGAAACCACTGATCTTTTAATCATTTATAGAAAGAGGTAATAATACCAAAAAAATAAAAGTCAAACGTCCCGTAAACTCAATAACAAATCTCTCAAACAAAAGACTTCAATCCAATCTAATTTATCATTTCTCTTTACAGAACTTTAGTTGGTAATTTACCTGCTAAAGATGGTAATCAACTAATCAAGTGCAATTCATCTATTATGGTTCTTTTTTTTTTTTTAATAGGAAACAAAAATCATTTTATTGATATATGAAATAGGTACAGAAGGCCTATCAAAGGAAATTACAGGAAGCATCTCCAATGAGATAAGAGTGTTGATAAGCTGTAATTACAAAGAGGAGAATGTTAGCTCCAATATAAACAAGATAGGATGTAGATTCCATGAAAGTGTGGATGTTTTGAGACTTATCGGAGAAGATGCGAGCGTTCCTTTCCAACCATAAATTCCAGTAAAATGCATATAAGAAGTTACACCATAAAATCTTCTTCTCCTTCTTGAACGGGTGCCCAATAAGAGATAAATTGATAAGAGAAAAGATGTCACCCAGTCTGGTAATGTGCCATCCAAAAGCTTGCTGGAGGAAAGCCCAAAAAGCTGAAGCAAAGGAACAATTACTAAAAAGATGTGTCTGTGACTCTTGATTCTTTAAACACATGTGGCAGCAACTAGGAGATAAAGCGACCTAGGGAGACTTGTGTTGGATGATGTCAGACATGTTGATACTAAGCTCCCAAGTAAAGAATTTAACTTTTTTTGGCATGGGACCGTGTAAGGTTTTCCTTGCAATGTGTTGGTATTTAAGATAGTAAAACGCCCTAAGGCAGACCAAAAGCTCCCAGCCTATTCGAGGGGCTGGTAACCTCTCCTTGCCTAGCTTCTCAAGGTACAAGCCAATAACCAAAATGAACACATACCCTAAAAAGAACACAACCTTCCCTTACGTACTCTCTCTACCCCCGAGAAACCCAGTGGTCCCCTCAACAGCAAACGCACTCTCATTCCCTGCTCCCTAACTAACTAGTCTGGCCTTAAAATGTCTCTCTTGCCCTTCCTCTGATAAACAACTTTAATTGGGGACCTACTAGACCCTTCCAAACCGATTATAGAAAACATAATTTGTCAAATTTCCAGTGGATGCCAACTTTCTGATTAATGATGTAGTAGAGAAAACACCACTTTTTTAAAGAGACCAAATCCAATTGTCCTCTCCATCATTAAAAGCGAAGGACGAAAGGAGATGTGATAAGATGCCCATTCCTCTGTTTCTTCATTCAAATTCCTTCTCAAGTGTAGGTTCCAAGCTCCAAAAGTTGGGCTCCATAGGTCGGCGACAAAGGCCTTTTTGAGAGAAAGATGATAAAGAGAAGGATAATTTGTTTGGAAATTTGATGATCCAAGCCAAACATCATCCCAAAACAATGTCTTATGCCCCTTCCCAACTTTTGATACAATGTTTGTGTAAACTAAATGTTGCATCTTGTCAATTGCTTTCCAAGGACCTTTGGACGTGCAAAGGCTACGCCTACCCAACTTGAGATTTAAGGGAAAAATATCATATTTAATAGCAATAAGTCTTCTCCAAAGAGCATCATTTTCTTGGGAAAAGCACCAAATCCATTTAGCCAAAAGGGAGATATTCTTCTTGTGTATGTCATATGACTCATATATCCCCAAACCTCCTTCCTCGATGGGAGCTTGAATAAGAGACCACTTTAGAAGGTCACCTTTGTTACCTTGTCCTTCCCCCCAAGAAAGTTCCTGTAGAGTTTTTCAATTGCCTTGATAACCTTTGTAGGAGCAAGAAAAAGAGAGAAGAAATATATAGGCAAATTTGCAAGAATGGCTTGAATAAGAGTGTGTCTTCCCCCTTTTGAAATGTCCGATGAGCCCCAATTATTCAAATGCTTCTCAACTTTTTCAATAACCAGAGTCCGAAAACGATGATTACCATTTAAAGGGAGACCCAAATAGCTAGTCGGCCATGTGCCAAGTTTACAACCAAAAGATGATGCAAGATACGAAGCTTGCTACAAGTCTATGCCAATACCAAAAAATTCAGTTTTGTGGCAATTGATATTTAAACCCGAAACCTCTTCAAAGGCATGGATAGTGTGAAAGAGATTACCAATAAGGACTTCATTTGGAGAGGAGAACAGGAAAGTGTCATCAGCAAATTATTTCTCACATAGAGACCTTCAATGGATCTTGTCTATTCAGCCAAAAGGAGCATTCTACTGAGGCAGTCAACCACGTGGATGAATAAAAAAGGAAAAAGGGGGTCCCCTTGACAGAGACCTCTAGATGCATGGATTTTGCCTTTGGGCTTACCATTGATGATAATTGAATAATTTGTAGAGGAGATGCAACCTCTAATCCATGTCCTCCATGTTTGCCCAAATCAGTTGACTCTAAGGATATCCTCAAGAAAGTCCCAATCAACCATGTCAAAAGCTTTCTCAATGTAGAGTTTTATGACAACCACTTTCCTTTTTTTCAGATTCCATTCGTCAATAAACTCATTGGCAATTAAAGAAGCATCTAGGATTTGGCGATTGGCCACAAAGGCCGATTAGTATTCAGTGACCCTGGAGGGGAGAACTTGCTTTAGTCTTTCTGAGAGCACTCTTGCAATAATTTTGTAGAGACAGGTAGTAAGATTGATGGGTCTAAAATCACCCACTGTTTTAGCTACAGTCTTCTTTGGAATGAGACAAATATAAGTTTCATTGAGACTAGCATTAATTACCCCATTCCTGGAAAAATCATTGAACACCCCTATTATGTCTTCTTTAAGGATGTTCCAAGATTTTTTAAAGAATTATGCCATGAAAACATCAGGTCCGGAGGTCTTATTAGTTCCCAGATCAGTCACTACTCTATAAAGCTCAGCTTTTGTGAAAGGAGCTTCTAAAGAAGAGTGTTGTTCGGTTGTGATGGGTCCCAATCACTGATTTCGGGTAGGGGATTCCTACCATCCTTTTTGGTGTAAAATTTCTGGAAAAAATCAATGAATTCCCCTTCAATCTCTTCATCAAGTAAAAGACTACTCCCAGAAGCCCACAATAGTGCTTTTCCTTCTATTAGCGGCCACAGGACGATGGAAAAAAGTTGTATTACGATCTCCCTCAAGGAGCCATCTAGACTTACATCTTTGGCGCCAAATAATCTCTTCATTAGCTGTTAACGTATTTTACCATGGATTCCAACCTTGTAAGCAATGTTATAATCAAGGATCGATTTTACAATTATTGGGGCTGAAGAAGAAGACGGCAAATGGACTTCTACTGAAATGAAACTAGTGTGGTTCTCTTTAACCTTGATACTAACCTCGACCATGTCCATTCTAGACAAGGTTTTGTTTGCTGTTTCTAAGTAACCTCCACACTCATCTCCAATCTTTTTGAAATTTTCAATGGACCATTTGTCTAAAGGGAGATTTCTGATTTTTATCCATCCTCCGTAAGACGGAACCTTTGATTCCCCAAGCATATTTTCAGCACTCCATGGGAAGAAACGAACATGGAACTTACCAACATTATACCAACCTTTGATGTTTGCTACAACTTTAGCTTGTTCGTTATCTTCACATGAGAGAATGGCTTTGTCGGATTGGAGGGGGCTGACCGATGAAAATGCTAAGAGATTTTGTTGAAGGGCTCGCATAATTTCATGCCAATTGTCATGGAAATGTTCCCTTTGTACTATGACAACAGAGTATAGATAAAGTTTTGCTAACTGTGTGGAGGAAGAGTCAGTATCCAAAGTCTGTATCTCTCGACTGATGTGGTTGTTGGGTTCTCTATGATGCTTCTTTAAAGCCTCCTTGTAGGATGAGGTCCCATTTACTCCTTGTGAGCTGTTATTGGTGATGAAGTTAATGGTAGAAATGAGGCTATGCCATCCTTTTCTATCCTCTCCCACAGGTATAATAAGCTTATTTAAACCACCATTTGGCCCAATCTTGGCTATTTCAGCACAGTGACCATTTTTGTTGGAGATCTTTTCCACCCAAAAGACAATCTCCTCAAATCTTGTTTCGTTGAAAAACTTCTGTGTCAAAGGTAGGTCACAGAGCCTGGTAAAACAAGCATGTATCCATGATAGAGCTTCTTTGGCTAAGGTAAGGGTAAAACTTCGTTCATTAGAGGATTCTGTGAGGCAAAAATAATTTGGAACCCTGGGGTCATTTTCGATGGAGAAGGTTTTCCTTTCAATCTGAAAGATTAGGTTGGAGATACCACCATATCAACTTATCTAACCCAAAAGTACTACGAGGAGAACCACTAAAAAAAGTTTTTAACCAAAGTCACCTTTGAAACTTGGCCAATCACCACCAATCGACCCCGATGCTTGCTAGAAAATGTTCAGAATATCCGAACCTTGCAAATTTGCACTTCACATCCTATGGCTATCTTGCATCATCGATGAAAACCCAAACGCCGAACAAAAACCCACTGGAATTTAGAGGTTTCCCAGTGGCTGAAGCGAAACCCACGCCAGAGAGAGCTTGTACCATCCAGAAACGCCACAGAGGAGGAAGGAGCTCACGTTGGAATTCCCGTCAGCCAGCAAATTCGACAATTGGGTGCACTGATCGATGCCGTAAACACATCGAAAAGGTGTGGATCACTGGAGAACGCGAAGCCCATGCCCAGTCACTCGCTGTCGCCGCTAGTTCGTTGTTGGAGGAAGACGAAACCTCTTCAAACCACACTGCGCCACCCTGCTAGTTAACCTCATCGATATCTATTATGGTTCCTTAAATTTTGGAAAAGATATAAAATAAAACATCTCTAAGGGATGGCTTTAGTTGTAAGCACTTGGGATATCCTGGGATTCTATAAGGTACTAGGTTCGAGTCTCTATATGAAAAACTCAATATTGTACAACTCCTGCCTCTTAGAGCTGGTTTTGCCATGAGAAAACTTCCTTAAAGATAAGTGAGGTGGGTTATTTGTATAATCCAAAAGGCCAAGGAGTAGGGTCCTACCCCACTTGTCAATAAATATGTATGTATGTATGTGTGTATATATATATATATATATAAGTCAATAGAACTTTGACTCGATTTCTATGGTTGTTGTGTAATTGTATTTTATTTTCTATCAGTAGGTTCACTTGCAGGACTAGGATTTTTTTTGTTTCCTTCATTATAACAAAACATTTCTCCCATAATTCTTATAGGACTATGATTTTGTGTTTCCGTCATTATAAATGATTGAAAGAATCACACTCCAAAAACTAAATAACAAGCGTCTAAAGTATGTTGGTGCCAAAAATGACATTGCTCAAGCTAGTGTTCCGAAACTGGGTAGATCTAGCAAACCCAAGGTTAGACACTATTTTTTTTAATAGCACTAAAATCAACCATTAATTGCCTACATTGCACTAAAATTCAATCGATCATACGCTAAAAATTGGCCTGTACTTCAATCACGAAAAGGAGATGAAAGACGCTTGATGAAGTACCAAACAAAAAATTTGAGTAAATATTGTGTTGAAATAAGTCAGATCTAATTCAACCGAAACAGTAAGATAAATCAGCATACCTGTTCAATAAACTGTGCAAGTCGAGTCTGTGCACTCAAAAATCGCTGAATAAAAGCATTAATTGTTTTTGATTGGCCAATAGTTGTCATTCCAGCGAAGAAATGGCTTCTCAAGAATGGCAATGCCCAAAGAGATCGCAAGCAGTACAAGTTGGCTATGTGCCTGTTAGTATGCAGACCAAAGGAATTCTCCATGTCCCTCCACCCTAATTCAAAATCCTCAATTGACTCCAGATTATACAGTCGACAGAATTCACTCTTCCACTCATTATAACGTTCTCCAAGAACGGCATTAAACCATGATGGAAACTTCGCCACAATCATCCAAATACAAAGTGCATGCTTAGTAGTTGGCAGTTCCATCGCTATTGCATCTTTGAGACACACATTCTGGTCAGTTAATATCGTCTGTGGAGCCTTCCCATTCATGAACCCTATAAATACCTTTCATAGCACGGTAGAAACAAACAAATAAATAAATTCAGAGTGCTGACCTATTTAAATAGATGTCATGCCCATCCCTAAGCCATAATTGTGAATGAAGGGGAAATTTTGAAATTAAAATAATAATGACATGGGTATTAAACTTCATTTGTTCATAATGAAAGGTGAAACCAGAGCTCTTGCAAATTGACTACCATGAGCTAAGAAGAAAAGAACGTGCTCTGCCAAATTCAAATTCCTCATGCAAGATTAAGAATTAAATTGATAAAGATGGCTTTTGTAAATATCATTAACGTACAAATGCTGATAGGTTGTGCATCCATTTTTCTCGCCTAACTAGACAAAATAAACAATTTATTTTCAATCTTTTACCAATTAAGTTACCATTGAGAATACTGATTTTTCTAAAGTTGAAGATAAAATAGGTAATATTATAGTTACCAAAAAAAGTTAAATGCTCAATATGATACACTGATTGAAGAAGAGATAATACTTAAACTCTAGTACCTTCAAAGCCCATGCAAATGATCTCAAATTCTCCTCCCGAAGAAGTACACAGCTTAAGAAGCAAGGCATGCCATAGTTATTAATTCCAACCCATATACCAAGTGGCATGTCAAATGCAGTCAATCGATGTGTGGTATCAAAGACCACTGCATCACCAAATATCTCATAAGCCTGAATGGACGACGCATATGACCAGGCAATGTTCTCTAACCTGTTGTTTGAATCGATCACATACTCAAATTTGAAATTCGGATCTTTCTCCTTAATGTTTCTGCACATCCGCAACAAGTCAATGGTCTCTTCTTCATGGTCTAATTTTCTAAATGATTGAAGTAGATTTCTTACATCCTTCTCAGTGAATGGCAAATATCCTGGCTCCACGCCTTTTTCTAGCTCCATGAGCCTCATCATTTGCTGCACAGAAATTCCTGATTTGGCATACATCACAATTCGAGCCTTGTCTATCTCAGAAATTGTTCGATATGCTGGAAGGAAACGAACTTGGTTTGGTTCTAATAATTCATGATTATGGTGGTTTGCAAAACCAGTGACACGCCACTCTGGTGGTCCTAGTTCCATTGTTTTGCTTATCCTCATATATGCTTGACATCCACACCGAGAGGATTTTCTATTTCTTTGAGGCTTATTTTCATTAGGCGTTTTAATAGGTGTATTCCCAGCACGATGGCAAACAAAATAGCGTCGCGTAAGGCCTTTTCCAATCCCATCTTTTCCCTCTGTTCGATGTCTTCGAATTGAGAAGCCACACCTTTTCGCAAATTCACTATAAAACTCATAAGCAGAGTCATGAGTAGGAAACCTTTGCCCTATATATGGAATTGCATCATTACTTGAATCCAAGGACAGCCTGGTTTCATCAGGTGACTCCTCTGTGCTGCCGGTTTCATCTAAAGACAAGGACTGTTGGTCAGAGGGATCATCATATACCACCAACAACTGTCCAGTCTCCTCAGACATCATATCTCATCTAACTCCTCAAGTTCAACTTAATACCCTGGCTCGAGCATTTAGAAATCAGCAAACGAGAATGAGAATGGGGAGAAAATTATACGTAAAATGAAAAGTTGAAAATATTCAGCACTCTTCTTTACAATCTTAAAATTTTGAAGAAATTCTTCTCCTTTCATATTCAGGAAGCAATAAAACCATTGCAAATGAAAATTTACAGACATTTGCAATTCATTCCCAAGAAGAGCACAAGTCAGTGAAATGCCCTCCCAGAGTTCTAATATACTGCAGAACGAGGTTGATAATTAATTTTCACAACATGGTTTTTTTCCATACATCACTGTTATCTCATCATATTCAAGTTACAGCCAGAATTGACCAAATGAACTAAAACCGTCAAGTGCCCAGATCATAATTCCCAAATTGCCACAAATTTTCAAGCACAAGACACAGGAAGAAGGCCTACACGTTTCCTCTTGACGGAGGTGTGTGGCGGTCGGTTGCGGTGTGCGGCGGTCGTTTGCAGCGATCTAATCAATGGAGGCGTGCGACGGTCGGTTGCGGCGGGCGGCGGTTTGTGGCGATCTACTCAACAGGTGCGGCGGTTAGTGCTGAGCGGATCGAGAGGGAGAGGGAGAGGGAGAGGTTCTGGCGGCCGCCGAGGGTGGGTCGACGCCTGGAGAGGGAGATGTGGGCTGGTAGGGATGACGCGAGATGAGAGAGATGGGATGTGAGGAGCCGACTGGGATGGAGGGAGAAAAGGCGTACTGGGATGGGAATTGGGAAGCAGAACAATGTTAGGGTTTTGTATTTAAGGATATATATATGCCCTCCGTTTGGTTTTGGTTTTATTGCTTTTTTAATCAATAACTGAACCGAACCGAAAATATTCGCTTTTCATTAATATCAAACTCAAAGGACTGTTAGTCCGTACTAATATTGAAGAGAAAATATTCTCTCTGAAATGTACAAGTGAATAGATGCTGAATCTAAAGCAATACAAGAGGACAAGCGTGAGAACACTGTAAGCTAAAGAATAACCAACTATAAGAGCACATAAACCCAAGAAATATTAAGGAGAAAAGTCATTCTATCATCCCCTGGCAAGCAAAACCAGACAACCTTGTACTATGAGCTTGGTTCGTAAACTGATGAAGCGTGCTGTCGGTAGTGGTTTGGTCATAATATCGGCAAGTTGGTCCTCTAAAGGTACAAACCGAACAATGAGCTACTTGCATAATACCTTTTTGTGAATGAAATGGTGATCGATCTCAATATGCTTCAAACGATTGTGAAGAACTGGATTAGCTACTAAATAGGTTGCACTCACATTATCGAATAAAAACAAAGGAGGAGAAGAGGAATCAATGCTAATTTCAGATAAAATGGACTGAATCCATACTAACTCAGCTACAGTATTTGACAGTCCCTATATTTAGCTCGACACTCGATCAGGAAACAACTTTCTGCTTTGCCGAAGACCATGAAATTAAATTACTCCCAATAAAAACACAATAACCACTCGTACTCCTTTGATTAGGACAATTAGCCTAGGCGGCATCAGTATAACCCAATAAAGATGGATTCACAAGCTTAGAAAATGTAATACCAAGGCTGCTTGTGAATTTCAAATACCTTAAGATTCTTTTAACTGAATTCCAATTAACAGTAGTTAGAGCATATAAAAATTGGCCTTGTTTACGACATAGCTGAGATTAATTCGTGTGAGTGTACAGTATTGAAGAGCACCAACGATGCTCCTATATTGTTTTGGATTCTGTAAAATTTCACCATCATTAATCGAGAGGGTCATACATGTTGCCATAAGGATGACCATAGCTTTACAATGCTGCATTTCAACTCTCGCAAGAAGTTCACTGAGATATTTACTTTGACAAAGATGTAAAGACTGATGGTCTCTTCAAACTTCAATTCCCAAAAAATATGACAAATCTCCATGATCTTTTAGTGCAAACAAAGTATTCAAAGATGAAATAAACTTTTGAATGAAAGACAAGTCATTTCCAATAACTAAAATATCATCAACGTAAACTATAATAATCACCAAAACAGAGTTCCTATTATAGATGACATTAATGTATCGGATTTGGATGCTTTAAAATCCCAACTTAAAAGACAATTACTCAGCTTCATGAACCATTCCCTCAGACTTTGCTTTAAACCATACAGAGCTTTTTGTAACTAACAAACATGTGAGGGCTTTTCAAAGTCAACAAAGCCCGGTGACATAATCATATACACATCTTCATGGAGGTCCCTATTAAAAAATGCATTGTAAACATCAAGTTGCTTGATAACCCATTGAAATTGCACAGCAAGTGTAAAATAACTCTAATTGTAACAGGTTTAATAATAGGACCAAAACGTCTCAAAATAATCGATGTCACAGACTTGATCAAAACCTCTAGCTACAAGCCTTGCTTTATATCTCTTGATGTCACCATACGATTTGAGTTTTACTTTATAAACCCATTTGCACCTAATTACCTAGTAATTTGAAGAAAAGGGAACAAGAACCCATGTAACATTATTTACCAAAGCTTGATACCCCTTTGTCATTGCATCACGCCACTCAATACAATTACAACTGCCTTAAAATTGGTTGGTTCAGTAGGTACAGGTGAGGACAAATGAGAGCTGAAGAGCCAACACTTTGGTTTAGTAATTCCAACTTTGGCGTGGGTAATCATAGGATGAATGTTTGTGGGTGGAGTTGGGACAATTTGCAAAGCGCTGGCAGTAACATAAGATGAATAAAGGGAAGCAGAAGCAATGGATAGTGAGACATTAGGTGTAATAAAAGAAAACAAAGAAGATTGAAATTGTATGGCAGGGGAGGCAGAGGATGGGTGATGACCAAGTTATGAGAGAAAATGGAAAAGCCTGGAGGATGAAAAAGTGTTGGAGAATGCAAAGAAGATATAGAATGTGAAGATGAAGAACCAGGCTAAGGCGGGAAGGATAAAGGTGTGGGCATTATTGGGAAAGGAGATGGATTAAAGAAAGAATGATCAGAGGAACTAGATTTACAGGGTCGAAATGAAAGGATGAATAGGAGTAGGGGAAAATAGACTCATTAAAAACAACATGACGAGAAACGTAGAAATGACCAGTTAAATAATCAAGGCAAAGATAACTTTTATGATTAGCACTATAACTGACCAAGATATGTTCCTTAAGTGAAACAAAAGTTTGTGGTTGTTATAAGGACGTAAGAAGGAAAAACAAGCACAACCAAAGCTCTTAAGTAAAAAATAATCAGGAGAGCGATTGTAAAGAACCAGATAAGGAGACTTAAATTGGAGAACATGAGTTGGTAAACAATTAATAATGTAAACAGCAGTTTGAAAGGCAAAAATCCAAAAGGACAAAGGCAAATGAGAGTGAGTAAATAAGGATAAACCAATTTCAATATGTCTATTTTTACGCTCAACTCTCCCATTTGTTAGCTTTACGAGTTTCAATCATACGACCATATGTTTTGATGATGAAAAACCTTTAAGTTACTAATGGTTTTAGTATTTTAAAGTGTCCACAGTATATAGCTCAAAAATACTATTCCAACGCATTTTAAATCGCTTAAATCGAACGTCGAACGAGAAAATTATGACCAAAAGAAAATTGAGAAAAACTGCTATTTTACAATACGTGGACAAATAACATTGTGACATGTGGCCATTTTTAAAGACCGTTGGAACCATTTTTTAAATTATTTTTTAATCATTCTTTTACCATTTTCCTCCCAAATTTCCTCCACCCTTGATCTATTTAACCTAGATCCAATGGCCCAAATTTTACCCAAATTTTGAACTTTATTTAAACATTTTTTTCCCTCTCTTTTCAAAATCTCTCCTCTCTCAAACTTATTGAAAAGCTCTCTCCCAATACTCAATTGTTATTCATTCTTCAAAGCTCCATTTTTATTATAATCTTTTTGTGAGGATTAGATAATTTTGAGTGCTTCAAACTTGTGTATCTACTCTTGTGAGAGTTTTTATTTTTGTGAGACTTCAATTTCATCTTTCAATTGGGTTTTGTATTAAGGTGTGGGTACACATAGGAATTTTGAGTGAGCGGTTTAATCCTGAACCCGAAATAGGATTTGCAGTGGTTTGATCTTGAACACGGTAAAAGGATCGTAGTAGTTTGATCCTGAGCTCATTAAAAGGATCGATATAAGTTGGATCCTGAACTTGCAATAGTATCGGTTGGGGGTTAACTCTTGAAGCTGTAAAAATAGTGGCAATCGTTTCGATTTTTCACTCGTAAGAGAATCGTCGCAGTAAAATTCTCCTGAAGGTGTCCTGAGGAGTGGAGTTTGGATTTTCGAATCACTATAAAAACTTTCGGTGTCATCTCTTCCTCTCTACTCTTTTACTTTACGTTGTTCAATTATTTATTTGAGTAGATTGCATGCTTAGAAAGTTTGTTTTACATTTCTAGCATTTTTGGAGTGCTTATTCGATTAAATTCTATTGAACTGTTTTAATCTAATTCTTTCAAAAAAGTTTTACATTTTCTTAAGTGACCCTATTCACCTTCTTCTAGTGTTTCCATACGATCCTACAATATTTTGCTGGGGTATAAAAGAACAAGAAACTCAATGATGTATACTATTAGACGTAAGGAAAGAAGAAGCATTCCAAAACTCACCACCCCAATCTGCTTGAAGACACTTGATTTTCTTGCCAAATTGGTTTTCAACAAGTTTCTTGAAGTCAAGAAAACAAGGAAATGGTTCATCCTTAGTCTTAAGTAAATATAACCAGGTAAATCGAGTAAAATCATCCACAAATAACAAAAAATAATGAGCTCCATTTATAGAAGTTTGTGGAGAAGGTCAAAATCATCCACAAATAACAAAAAATAATGAGCTCCATTTATAGAAGTTTGTGGAGAAGGTTCCCATACATCCGAGTGTACTAATTGGAAAGGTTCACAATATTTAGTTTCAGCTAATAAGAAAGGTAAACAATGACTTTTTGCTAACTAACAAGAGTTACAAAATTCATTGACACTAGAACAAGACACATTACAACTATTCAAAATTTGGCTCAAGGTAGAAGTAGCAATGTTTCTCAAACGAAGATGCCAAGATGGGGAAGCTGAAATCAAAGACAGTAAAGCAGTAGCTGTTGTAGATAAAGCAGTAGTTGATGAACGCTCAAAGGAAGATAGCTTGTAGAGACCATCTTCAAGTTTGCCCATGAGAAGGATTCTCTTGAATTTAAGGTACTTAACAAGAAAATGAGAAGAATAGAATTCAACAAGGGCTTGATTATCATGACATAAGCGAGCTACACTAGCAAACGTTTTGAAATAGCAGGAGTATAAAGAAGATTTTGAACTATAATATGCTTAGAATTAGTAGAAAGAAAACATTTACCAACGTGGGAGATAGGTATTTGCTTACCATTTCCAATCATAACTTGTTCATTACCTATATAAGGCATTGAACTACAAAGAGAAGAGGGATTTGTTGTCATATGGTGCGTAACCCCAGAGTCAAAACCCTAGAGTCAAGAAACCAACTCTCATCAGGATGGTCATCAGACATTGGTATGGTTTAAGTAGTGTGTAACAGAGAGGAGAAGGTGTTTGATAGGCCAAATTGGTTTGGTGATGAGATATAAGAGCAGTATGACCAAACTTATCACAAATCTAGCATTGGGGTTTATTGATGTTTGGTTTAGGAGGCCATTTCTGAGGTGACTGGGGTTTACCGAGAATACTGGTAGAAGCAGAGTTTTGAGTAATAGGCTGCTGAAAAGAAGAAAATGGTGGTCAGGAGAAGGATTTGGAAAAGGAATTGTAGAGTCGGCGACTGTTCTGATGTAAAGAGAGGCTACTGAGATTTTATATTGGTTACTCAACAACATTATGTTTTTCCAATCAAGCTTCATAAGCCAAAAGTAAACTACGAACATCCTCAAGAGCAGGATTATCATAACGATTTTGAATGGTAGATACAAAGACATTATACTCACTACCTAAACCATAGAAAATATAAAGCCAAATGATCTCTATAACAAATAGGCTCTCCAATAGCAGAGAATTTGTCAGCAACTTCTTTAATCTGAGCTAAATGTTGACTCACAAATAGGCCATCTTTTTCAATCCTTTGCAACTGTGTTTTTAAACCCATAAACCATATGCAAGTTTGAAAGAATTCCAAATACCATAAGCAGTTTCTAAATTAACTATTTCACCCATTTTTTCCTTAGACAAAGAAGAGTAAATCCAACACATAATATAACGATTGTACCTCTTCGCCATGTCAAGAAATTTGGATTAGGTTGCGTCTGGTTTGGATCAAGAAATTTTGGTAGGGCTGCAACTATGCCATCAAGAAAACCATGGAATCCATTTGCAAGAATAACATTCAACAACTGATTCTTCCAGAGTAAGAAATTATTATCATTCAGCTTAACAGCAAGTGGCTAGGGTAGGGCGGGATAGGGATTTGGAGTGAAGGGAGCATGATTCTGAGGATAAATTTGGGAAGCAGAAGGTTGGGGGAAATTTTGTGGAGCTTGATATAGAGGTCTTTGAAATGATTGTTGCTGAACAAGGGAAGAATATGAACCAGGATAAAATGGTGGTTGGGTTTGCAGATAAAAGGGCTGATAAAATTGAAGATAAAATGGTTGTTGGGTTTGCTGATTCGATGGGTGTGGGAATGGATTGCGAACAAAATTAGGACGATGATGCACAGTTTGAGTAGGAGTGACTACCAGGGTGACAATCGGTGGGGATGGAGTTACTACTGGAGTGGTTAAAGGTTTGAAGAAGATGAAGATGAAGCTTCGCCATATGCCATTAAAGTAAAGAAAGAAAAAGATACGCTCACAACTGTGATACCATCAAAAGACTATTAGAGAATAAAGAAATAGTTCGTACTATTATCGAAGAGAAAATATTCTCTTTGAAATGTATAAGAGAATAGGTGCTGAATATAAAGCATACAAGAGGACACATGTAAGAACACTATAAGCTAAAGAATAACCAACTATAACAACACATAAACCAGAGAAATAACCCAAGAAATATTAAGGAGAAAAGTCATTCTATCACAAATCGAGTGTCTAATTAAAATTATTAAAAAAATAAACCAAACCATTGGATTGGCGATTTGGTTCAATTTTCTTTAGGGGCCATTTGGTTGAAGTTTTCTTATATGTCTGGGAATAATTGATGCATGAAATAAGTTTTACCCTAGTAAATAACGAAATCCATGTCCAAACACGCTCCTTTTTACGATTTTTTTTTTGGCCAAAATCCTTCGGGGATGTTTAGGGCATGGGTTTAGTAGGTTGAAGATATATTTGGAATATGTTCTAGTTTAAACACTTTTTTAGAAAAAACTATGAAAATATTTTTCTAGAAATACTCATCGACGTCAAAATTTATCAATGTTTTCATTGATATTTACATAAAATTGAGTTATCAACATTTTTGTCAACATCAACATTTAAAGCCTTTAATATGTGCTATCAAGTGATAATTTTGAAAATGTAAAATATGTTTTTTTATTCAAATATAACTAAGTTCAAAATTAGGTGAGTTGTACTTTGGGTATTTAATTTGACTAACTCATAATATATGTATGGTTAAATTACAAATTTACTTTTTGAACTATGAGTTATGGGTTTATTTGGTCCCTGGACTTTTAAAATTACAAATTTAGTCATTAAACTTTCAAATTTTTTAAAATTCACGAATCTAATAGATACAAAATTGAAATTTAAGGGTTCCATCGGACATAAAATTGGATGAATTAATTTTTAAACTTTTCTAATTTGTTAGGAACCTTTTAGAAACAAAATTGAAAGTTTAGAGATCTCGTAGGCACTTTTGTATATAGTAGTTATATACTACGTGCGTTGCACGTGGTTTATCGAGTTGAACTATTAAAGCATATATTTTCTTGTTTTCTTTCCTTTAACTCTTACTCATTTGTAATTTTGTAAACTTTTATAAAGATTTTGTGCTATTAGAAGGAATGAAATGATAGATAATTTAGAATGAAAATATAGTGTATATAGTTGATAACTTGTAGAAATACAAGTTATTCTGTCTTAGAAATAGTTTATTCTTACTTTGAGAGCATCGTTTCTGCATTTATTGATAATTTATTATGAAATTATACGAAGTTAAGAGAAGAGATTATATGCGCTAAACATTTAGAAAATTTAAGAATTTATGCTTCAATGCTTTGAAAGTTATTGATTTTCTGATTTTTATGATCGCATGGCTATGTGTGCAACGAGGAAAGCCACAAGTAGTCCTATATTTACCTTGTGATGAAAATAAACTTAGAAGCTTCAGCAAATGAACAGTTGTTAGAATGAGAAGAATCCATTATAAAATGGGGACCACAGTCAGTTAGAATATGTAACAAATTCTGGTTCATAACCGTGAAGAAATCTAATTGACCATGTGGCAGCACTCTAATTGGTTGAAGTTCTTTATTTAAGAGGAAGTGCAGTTGATCGAGTGAACTCTTCTCTTCCGCAGAATTTTCATCTCTTTTCATTCTTCTCTTAAATTCTCTTAAAACCCTAGTTTAGTGTAAATTTTAGAGTTTTTCCAGATTTGAGTACTTCATGAGTTTAGTTCTGCAAGTACTCATTTGAGTTGTTTTTTTATCATCGATTCGTGGAGAGGAAGACGAAGTTGCTACTATAATTCATTTTCATCACTAGTTTTGCATTTTACTTCTTCTTTTATAGATCTAAGATTTCATGTGATTGATTTCTGACTGATACATTCTGAAATTATGTTATGTATTCAAATCTCTTGTTTTATCTTCTTTTTTGTCTCACCACTATGAGTGGCTAGATCTCATGGTTTAGCTTTGGTAAACTCTATATTGTAACTCCGATAAATTATGCAATAAATGATGGATAAATTCTCAATTTTCTCTTGATCTCTTTAATTCTTTCATTGCTTCTTTCTGTTTGGCCAACCGAAATGAAGTAATAGACCACCTCTCATCCCTAAGCCAAAGAAAACCGAGGCTGTAGAAAAGTCTCCTGTGTGATTAAAGGATAAGAAGAAAAGTAAATAGGTTGTTTTTTCTTTTAAGGCAGATAAGGGGAAGACACTTTTATTTCTAGACTTGTTGAGGCCACCATCCCATGAGCAAGGTTCACACGGGGATTGATGAAGCAACCAAGCAGCCTTCACCTTAGGCTTCTCCTGAGCACAGTGTTTCACTGCCTCCTCCACCATTAGTTGAGCAAGATATTCCTCTTCTTCTAGTTGTTCCTTTAGTTGATCCTCCTCCTTCGCCAGCAGATATGCCTTCAATGCAAGCTCAAGAAGATAAAGTTTCATCTCCTCCAGCCAAAGATACAATTGAGGAGCAATTTGAGCCTCGCGCATATTTCTACCAGTCATGGTTCGACGCACGCCGATAGTCCTCAACACAGCCATCCTCACAACCTAATTTTCCTCCTTTTAATTTAATGGCTACTGGTTATGCTAATGTGTTAGAGCTAACACTTGAAGAAATAGTGCGCCAGATGAGAAGTGCAGTTTTGCGTCCAATGATGAGAAGCTTTGAGTTAGTCGTGCAGAGATATAAAAAGCTTGTTCAATTTTATAGAGAGCCATCGAAGCTATTCGGAGGATAAGTCTGCAAGTGTTCGAGAATTTGCCTCAAATGCCTGAAGAGCTACTTCTACCATTTGTGTTTCCAGACTTTGAGGAGACTAAAATGCCGAAGAAGCCTGAAGATGATCCTACTAAATGAAGGCATTATTTTTATAGTTTTCGTGTTAATACTTATTTTGAAATATTGTAATTGTGTTCATTCTTTAATTTAATGACAATCTTCAATCCATATTTTCTTCCATACTATGGCTTAATTTCGTACTCTAAATTTTTATCATATTCTGATTTTAGTGTGCTTCTTGTACACAGTTATCTGTCTCAACTCTTATAAAAATTATCTTAAGTTGCCTTACGTTGGTTAAGTTAGAAACCTATGTTGAGACTATGCATTTACCACTTAAGCTTTAGTTTCTTTTATTCTCTATTCCCTTCAGTTCCAAACCAATAAATGTTTACCTCATTTATAGCATTTAAGTAAGAACTAGGCTATCATTGTGCCTTAACCTTCATTGCACCTCTGTGATAGGTTTTTGTCATTGCATTCCTTACATCTCTAGTATTTTAAGAATGACCTATCTTTGAGTTTGAGGGAGCACCAATGAGGACATTGTTGAATTTAAGTTTAGGGGAATGAGTTATCTTATGTCTATCTAAAATTGTATCCTCTTATGTAAGCAAGTATTGCATCAAAAGGAAAAAATTTAGAAAATACTCTGCTTCTAACACAATCCTGAGTAACCATGGGCATTCATGGAAACCATCGTTTGTCTTTGCATGAAAAATGTTGAATAAAATGAGTATGCTATAACAATCCTTGATTGGATCTTACCCATAGTTGAATATCTTCATCACCAATGTTGATAAGTCAAAACAAAGGTAATACAACCAAGATTGGGTACTTCTAAAAATATATTTATATTCTTGAATGCACTTTGCTATTTCTCTTGTTAGTCTGGTTGCGTTGAATGAAGTTACACTAGCCTTGAACATGTAATGAGTTGGAAGAGGTAAAATATAGGTTAGTTCTAAAAGAAGAATATTGATAGGATCGATAAATTCCTATTATTTTTAGCTTATTTCTTGTTAGTTTGGTGAATTTTATGAGTATTTATGTTTACTTTGTAGATTCTTGTGCAATTCGCATGTTTCGAGACTTTTAGGAGCATTCACGGTTTATTTGGAGGTAAGTATAGGTCGTTCAGGTGCCTGGGAGATGTTGGGGGCCAAAATGATACAAAATTTCCCTGATGGAGCATCTAGATGCCTCAAGACGCTGTTGAGAATGCTTGAAGACAGAATGCTGAAATTAGGGTAGTGTCTCAATGCTATAATAGTGAGCGTCCCTTGTCGTTGCGACAAGCTGTAAAGACGCTAGTCTAATTAGGCTGTAGCGTCAAGACACTGACTATAGCATCTCGACGCTACTTCAAGTTTTATAAAAAGTCCCCTTTCCATTTTTAGGGCAATAACTCATTAATTGTATAGTCAAACTCTTCTCTCTCAGACCTCTTTCTCTGTATTTACTCTCTTTTAGCTTAGTTTAGGTTAGTTCAAGGCATTAATTGACGTTTGTGTCGAGATTACGAGTTCCAGCTAAACGAAAACATTGATTCGGAGGCGATCATCGGGATTCTTGGTTTAATGCCATGAGGTTAGTGCTTAATACAT
Source organism: Trichosanthes truncata (assembly GCA_033996785.1). Taxonomy (NCBI): domain Eukaryota; kingdom Viridiplantae; phylum Streptophyta; class Magnoliopsida; order Cucurbitales; family Cucurbitaceae; genus Trichosanthes; species Trichosanthes truncata. Next base: position 7,065,561 of record MU867260.1, on the reverse strand, counting down.
TTTATATTTCTACTTGAATATCTTTTGCCTCTTCATTTACATTCCTAATCATGTTCGTAGTTAGGCTTGACAACCCTATGCGCATCGAATACGCTTAGCTTAGCTATACACATTCTTGAGTTCTTATGAATAATTAAACTGCACTAGGAGTTATTAGAAGTTCTTATGGGTTCCATTTGGATGTGTGAGTATATTCAAGCATGAAATTGATTTCTTAACTATCTGTAATTGATGTTATTGAATCAAATACCAACGTGACCCCTTTGAATAGGTGCTTGTTAGTCTGACTACTTTTACACTTTTGCTTTTACTTAATTTTATGTTATTTTACACTTTTTTGCATTTTCACAATTCTTGCATCAAGCCCTCAATTACTCTTTAATCCAAATTTAGCGAATTAAATACAAAAATACATGCCTCCTCGTGATTCGACTCAACCACTTTTTGTTACAAGTTTGTAGTTGGTTATAAATATTATTTTGACGGTTTGGCAGCCGCTTTCAAAATTGGCACCATTGTCGGGGGAGGAAATTATATTTTTGGTATTTTTCTTGTTTAATTTGGATTCTTTTTATTTGACTGGCCTCTCTTTCTTACTTGTGCATGTTTACTCACTCTTTGTGAGAATTTGGACTTCAGATTTTTGCAGAAACCACTCGAGAGGAGCAACTGATAACTTGCTAGAGTGATGTGAATAATTATGCCATATTATGATGTCTATGCGCAAGTGTACACATACTTTTGTAGCAAGCGATAAGTAAATTATCGAATCCACAGGGACTATTAATTCTCCTATTTACTAAATAAATTCCTAGTAACTCAAATTGTAACCATTCAAATTCGTCAAGGAAATGAAATAAAATAAGTCACTATTGCTGGAACAAAATTAATGCTAAAGTAGGGAAAACAGAGGAATTGTAACTGAACAAATAACAACTGGTCTAACTACTTTTAGCTAAAACAAGGCTCGAATCAGAGGTGAATCATGCTTTAATTAAGTTACGAATTGAGTACATATTCATTCCATTCGACCCACTACAGATTTCACGGTATTCTCCTGAATCACCTAAGTATACTGTTTCATTTCCATTACTTCAGCACATTGAACCCACTGTATTTTGTGTGCGTTAGGTGAATGATTATCCCTAACCTACTCACTTAGCTAGCTACTAACCCTAACAAGGGGCTAACGTGGTTTTTAAGTTTTCAGCCCCTCCTATTCTTCCCAGAAATCAGAGGGACACTGCTCACATCGGCTGGACAAACGGACATGGACTAATGAATAAGAACTCTTACAAACCAAATCGAATGAAAGAAAATATACTCAGCTATAACATTAATCAAAAGCAATTATCCCCTAATCCTCACCTTATGGTGATTAGTTCATAATGTAAAACACAACAGCAGAGAAGTCGAAATGTAGACATCATGGAAATGATGCAGAAAATAAACTAAATGAAAACAGAAAATGTAACAGAAGAAATCGGAAAGCTGCCCCAAAACGTTTGACTCAGCATCAACATTTATCCCCTGGAGAAACCTTCCTTTTATGGAAATCTTCCGTCCATGGCCTCCAAAATCGGAGCTCTCTGCTTCTCCTTCTCTCTCTCTGTTATTTCGGGATCTCCAACTTCTCCTAAAAAAAATGGCTGCCCACAATATATACTCATTCTTTATGAAAATTAGGGCTGATTAGACAGGTCCTGAGACGTGGAAGGCTCCTAATGGCTGAAACACGCTGATTAGACTGACATTTTCCAGCTCATTTAATGAATCGCAATTCCCACGTGCGAAATTCGTATAGGTCTGAATTGCAAGGTTTGCTTCAGCAAACAGTTGTAAAACTGCTGCTCTTGACTTCGGTTGTCTTCCTTAATCAAGCCCTAAATTAATCACATTAAGCTCCTTAATTAGGATAATATTGCTCTAATAATAATGTTACTATATCAAAATTAATCATAGAGCAAAATACATCAAAGCTTGGAGTTTTCCAAAATATAATGAGATAAACTATGACAATTCAATCCTAAAATGATACTCTATAACTCTTATTTTAAGAGTTATCAAACCCCCTAAATTGAATCATTACTCGTCCTCGAGTGATGCTTCCTCCACCTGCACATGTCAACAGCTACTTCTACTTGACCACTAAATTCTTATATGCATTACCACCATTGTAGTGATGCTCTAGCATCAAACTTGCTCCTTCAACTCAATACATACTGTCATGCTTCAAGATTTCAAATTATGCTCTTTTGCACATGCCTAAGAATTAACTAAACACCTTTTTAGCTCCAAAGCTTTATCACTTAAAAATTCTAATCCTCAAGCTCATTATGCAATCCCAAGCCAAATTTACACAAGAGTGCTTCCCCTCTAAGACTACTCTTTTAAGCTAGCACCAAACTTGCACTTTTCCTTTTTTTTTTTTTTTAACAGTCTACTACTCTCTTGGAGATCCTTGAAGTCATAGCCCTATTTCTTGGAATGACAACATTTTATGATGTCGTTCACCCTAGCTTTCAGGCTCATCACCTCATAGGCATTACACTCATTCCACTTCTTTTCTAAGATTGGCCCTCATGTCACTCCCCTCTTGCTTCTCAGAATGGCAACATTTTATGATGAAGCTCACCTAAGCTCTAGGAGAGTTGTGACAATTAGGCTAACACTCATCCTTTGCTTCCTTTTTTTTTTTTTTTCAAACCTTCTTCATGCAGCTTATACCTTCGTTCCAGAATGCTAACACTTTTTGGTGAAAACATCTAGCTACGAGCACAAGCTACACAGAGATTGCTTTAGCAAAACCCTTTTTCTGAGCTAACTTTTTTTTTTTTAAACTGCAAAACAGGTTGGGTTTGCTTGCAAGGGAGATGAGTGCTTCTTAGGAGTGGAAGAGGAGTGTTCCCTAAGAGTAGATCCTAAAAAAAATTAATAACAAGTAAATTCCTTAAAAATGCTCTAGCAACTTTAACACGCCCCCCCCCCCCCCCCCCCAAAACTTAAATCGCTCATTGTCCCCAATGAGAGATAGTAAAGGGAAGACCCCCAAACTTATTACAAGCTGGCTAAAAAAAAACTAGAATTAGTCAGAGTAAACTTGGTATCACTTGGTTGGGAATGAGCATTCCTAGACTTCTAAGCTTTAAAAGGGATGGTTATATAAGAATCTATTTAAAGCTTAGGACTTCTTGTGCAAAAGATTCAATAACCTAAAATGCTAAATCATCAGTAATCATCCAGCTGTCTTGAATACAGGAACTAATTTGACTCAACAAAAGAATTCAAGGTACAAGCAGAGCACAGCTTAATTGACATGCAGTTTCTAATTTATGCTACTGCAATCTAATTGCTTTTATGACAGGCTTAGGCAAGAAGCACTTCATTCAGTATTTAATTTAAGAGTAAGGAGACTGAAACAAAATATGCTTTCAATTTACTACGAGCTCAGGAGATCATTACTACATTCCTAATCACAAGAACAGAGAGCTTTCTTTTCTTCTTCAAACCTAGTTCTAAAAACTTAAACAACACATCAACAACTAACAAAGCAGAAATAAACATAAACTGAACAAAAGCAAGCAAAGGTAGACAGATAAGCAAATGATTAAAGGAAGACAAACTACATCCCTTCTCATTCTTCTCCGAATGAGTCTTCAATATCTTTTTCATCAAACGGTTGGTCAATAGGCGATGGGATCCAAGGAGTCAGTATTTCTTCTGGGAAAGTACGAAAAACAGGGAATGGCTTCTGAAAGTTGTTGTGCAGGGCCTTCTTAATAGCTAAATCTCTTTTCTGAGCATAAATCCAGAAGGTTTGCTGCTTCATTTCTGCATGCTCAACTTGCTGCAGTAATTGGTGTTGTAATTCCAAAAGCTTGTCAACTCCTCACAGAAGACCACCGGCTTGATAGCTTCCTTCCCTTCTCTGCAGGCGCTGAATGCTGCTTGGATTAATAACACCCTTGTCAAAGAGTAGGTCATCCTCAGGATGTCTCGACACTTCCTCCCGATCACACAACATTGCAATTGTGTTTGGGAAAAATAACTTACCAACCTTCTTCTTCGCACAGCGCATGATTTGATCAGAGATAATCTTCCCCACGTTTATGCTTAACTCCTTAAGAATTGCAAAGGTTAACAGGATTCTTGCCATGGATACAGTCGAGTCATGGGTTGTCGATATAAGACGGAGCTTGACAAAGGCCAGCCACACATTTGCCTCATTGGTGAGATATGCTGCTTGGAAGGTTCTTGCTCCAGCACTTTAAATCCTCCACTGAGCATCTTCCACTCCCACCTCCTTAACTGCTGCATTTAACTGCTCCACAGAAGGGGCAGTAATCATTTCATTAAACAATGCATGGGGGAAGTCTTCGAGGTAGCACAAGTCATTAATGGCCTCCGGTGACCAGTCAACTGGAACTCCACGTACTATGGTCAAATACCCCTCTTTTGGGTCCAAATTTCATAAAATTCTCGAACAACCTGCACTCGGGCTTCGCTTGGCTACCTTGCAAACTGCTGCCAACCATGACCTTCAATCCTGGATCTTAAAAATTTAGGTAGCGTGGTCAAATCGGAGTCAAATCCTCTCTCTGCCAAAAAGTCTCTTTTCTTTAACTCATTATATTTTGTCTTTGCTTTAGAAGAAATAAATCTTTCCCAAGGAAATCTTGTATTTTCCTCCACCTTCTCCTTGCCCTTTTTCTTCGCCTTTTCATCCAATGCTGAAGCATCATGCTCTTGTGGTCCCGTTTCCTTTGTTATAATCTCCTCTGCCACAGATGCGTTAGTAGAGTGCTTTCTCTTCTTCCTCTTCTTTTTGGATTTCTCTGGTGACTTTTCTATTACTGCTTCATCCATCACTAGGCTTTGCACAGGTGGTTCTATCATCTCTTGTGTTTCTTCATGCTCTTGTATTTCTTCCAGTTCTGGAATTTCTTCTCTTTCCGCATTCTTTTCTATGTCTTCGATAGGTTCTTCCTCTTCCACATGCTCTTGAACACTGGTTTCCTTTTCAGCAACTTCATCACTTTCGACTGGCAGTTCTGGCGTTGCCTCTTTCACTACCTTCTTCTTTCGTTTCTTTGGTGATTTTCTCTTCTCTTGCTCTGGAATAATCTCTGCTTCCACTGGTTTCGAAGGTTCACTTTCTTGAAGCTTTGATCGACGAGTTTTTGCTGGCATTTTTCCGAAGAGAAAATAGAAATTTCGGAGCTAAAGTGTTAGGATTGGGGTAGCAAAGAGATGGGTTAAATCGAAGGGCTAGGGTTTAATTTAAGGACAATGATAAGGAGGGTAAACTAGTCTTTTCCGCCAGGTTTTCAAATTCAAAATCCCCCCAAAATCGCCTTGAATGATGTTAAACCCCTTGAAGACTGCTGACGTCGTCAGATTGATCATAAAATCCATATCGCTTTCCCAGATATTTTGCTGCCACACTCTCTGCATGCCTTCTTGAGATTAATCCCCAACCACTCAAATTAAAAATTCCAAAAATTGCTCTGTCTTTAAAGCTGCCATACCAACCTCTTTTAATTCCTTATCCGAAAAAGGAATTTCTCTGTCTTTCCCTTTTTTTTTTTTCTTTTCTTCCAAAATCTGTTTTCCTTTTTATTTACAAACTCACAAAAGACAAAATAAAAGATCTGCACAATAAAGAAAACCATTAAACTCCTAAAGTACAAATAAATAAATTCAACGAACACAATAAATTCTGGAGAGTAAAAATATTCAATAATACACAATGCTCCTGCATATCATTGTTTTGTCATTCTTCCTTCAAACTCAGGGAAGCAAGCTTCCGCTGAATTTCTTCTCCCCAATAATGTTTGATTCGATGGCCGTTCACCTTGAATTCTCTTCCATCTTTCTCATCCTGCAAAGTTATTGCACCATGGAGAAATACCTCCACAATTGTGAATGGACCAGACCATCTAGACTTAAGTTTTCCTAGAAATAATTTTAGTTTAGAATTGAACAGTAAAACTCTTTGTCCTTTCTCAAAATGCTTCGGCAAAAGCCTTTTATCATGCCACAATTTAGTTTTCTCCTTGTATAGCCTGGAACTTTCATACACAGCATGTCTCATCTCATCTAACTCATTAAGCTGCAGAAACCTCAATGCTCCATCATGAGTATAATCAAAATTCAACTTTTTCAAGGCCCAAAATGCTTTGTGCTCTAACTCTATAGGTAAATGGCAAGTCTTACCAAAAACTAACCTGTAAGGTGACATACCTAAAGGTGTTTTGTAAGCTGTCCTATATGCCCAAAGAGCATCTTCCAACCTATTGGACCAATCCTTTCTATTTGGATGCACAACTTTTTCAAGTATTCCCTTTATCTCCCTATTTGACAACTCTATTTGGCCATTGGCTTGTGGGTGATAAGGTGTTGAGACCCTATGCTTTACATGATATTTTGCTAATAAATTGCCAAGCATCTTGTTAACAAAATGGGTCCCTTCATCGCTAATTAAAACCCTAGGTGTGCCAAATCGTGTAAAAATGTGCTTATGCATGAATTTCAAAACAGTTTTAGCATCATTTACAGGACAAGCCACAACCTCAACCCATTTTGATACATACTCAACAACCATTAAAATATAGAGATTGCCAAAGGAAGGAGGAAATGGTCCCATGAAATCTATACCCCAAACATCAAATAATTCAACCTCTAAAATGTAAGTTAAGGGCATTTCATCTCTTCTTCCTATCATTCCTCTCATTTGACAAGTATCACACGTTCTACTAAAAAAATGTGCATCTTTAAAAATGGTAGGCCAATAAAAACCTGATTGGAAGACTTTTGCTGCCGTGCGCTGCCCTCCAAAATGTCCACCGTATGGAGAAGCATGGCAATGCTCAAGAATGGATTTAATTTCACTTCCAAAAACACATCTTCTATAAATATTGTCAGCACAATGTCTAAACAAATATGGATCATCCCAAAAGTAAAATTTTACCTCATGGAGAAACTTTTTTAATTGCTGTTTAGACAATTCAGAAGGTAAAATGTTAGTAGCCAAATAATTAGCAAAATCAGCATACCAAGGAGTTTCGTTATCCAGCACTTCTGAGACTACCAATAATTGTTCGTCTAGAAATGCATCTGCTATCTCAGGTTGCTGTAGCAACTGGGTCTGCTGCTCTATTCTCGACAAATGATCTGCCACTTGATTCTCTGATCCCCTTTTGTCACGAATCTCCAAATCAAATTCCTGCAAAAGCAGCACCCATCTTATTAACCTTGGTTTAGCATCTTTTTTCGCCAATAAGTATTTTAATGTGGCATGATCGGTGTAAACCACCACTTTGGTCCCAATGAGATACGATCGGAATTTCTCCAAAGCAAATACCACAGCTAGAAGCTCTTTCTCTGTAGTGGTATAATTCAATTGAGCTTCATTCAAGGTTTTGCTGGCGTAATAAATTGGATGGATGATTCTGCCACTTCTTTGCCCCAGCATAGCTCCTACTGCGTAGTCACTTGCATCACACATTACTTCAAATGGCATTCTCTAATTTGGTGCAGCAATGATTGGTGCAGAAACTAATGTTGTCTTCAAGGTGTTAAATGCCCTTACACATTTCTCAGAGAATTGGAATGGTCGGTTGACTTCCAGTAAAGTACAAAGTGGCTTGGATATTTTGAAAAATCTTTTATGAACCTTCGATAAAATCTCGCATGCCCAAGAAAACTTCGTACTCCTTTGACTGATGATGGTGGCTCCAATTTTTCGATAATCTCTACTTTTGCTTTATCAACTTCAATTCCTACCTTAGAAATTTTGTGCCCAAGGACAATTCCTTCTTTGACCATGAAGTGACACTTTTCCCAATTTAACACCAGGTTAGTCTCTTCACATCTCTGCAATACCTTACCCAAATTCTCTAAACAGGATTGAAAAGATTCTCCAAATACCGAAAAATCATCCATAAATACCTCCATTATAGACTCCACCATATCTGAAAATATGGCCATCATGCAGCGCTGAAATGTTGCTGGAGCATTGCACAACCCGAAAGGCATTCTTCTGAAGGCAAATGTTCCATAGGGGCAAGTAAATGTTGTATTCTCCTGGTCTTAAGGAGCAATAGTAATCTGATTATACCCCGAATACCCATCAAGAAAACAATAATAAGCTTGTCCTGCCAATCTATCCAACATCTGATCAATAAACGGTAGTGGAAAATGATCCTTCTTGGTGGCTTTGTTCAATCTAGCATAATCCATACAAATTCGCCATCTTGTTACTGTTCTAGTTGGAATCAACTCATTGGCTTCATTAACAGTCACAGTCATACCTCCCTCTTTAGGGACACACTGCACAGGGCTTACCCAATTGCTATCGGCAATTGGATAAATGATTCCGGCATCCAACCATTTGATCACTTCCTTTTTAACCACTTCTTTCATTGCAGGATTAAGCCTTCTTTGATGTTCAATGGTTCTGAAATTTCCATCCTCCAAGTTAATTTTTTGCATGCAAAAGGAAGGACTTATACCCTGTATATTTGCCAATGTCCATCCAATTGTCTTCTTGTATTGCTTCAGCAATTCTAAAAGTAGTAGCTCATCTTCGGGTGAAAAATTTGCTGAAATGATGATTGGCAAAGTTCCTTTTTCTCCCAAATATGCATACTTTAAATGTATAGGGAGGTGTTTCAATTCTAACTTAGGAGGAACCTTGATTGATGGTTGAATTGGTGGAGATTCTCTATCTGCAAGCTCCAATGATTCAAATAATCTCCTATACCCTGGAAATTCTGTCACACTGTTCACTTCAGATCTTTTGCTGCAGCTATCTAAATCTTTTGGTGAAATCTCTCCAAACATTAGATCATGTTGCTCTAGCAAATTAAGCTCAAAATTTTCTTTTATCACATCATCAAGGATGTGGATAGCTGAACACTGTTCTCTCTCTGCTGGGCATTTCATAGCATCTAACACATTAAATTTCACCTCCTGATCATCCACAGTCAATGTAATTGTACCCTTAGCCACATCAACTACTGTACCTCCAGTTGCCAAGAAAGGTCTCCCTAAAATGATTAGTACCTCTTTGTCCGCTTCATAATCCAAAATGATGAAATCAGCTGGAAAAATAAATTTATCCACTTGTACCAAAATGTCCTCAATCTTCCCTTCAGGATATGTGATTGACCTATCAGTTAACTGTAAATTCATAGTGGTCGGTCTTGCCTCTCCAATGCATAATTTTTGAAAAATAGACAATGGCATAAGATTTATGCTAGCACCTAAATCACAGAGGGCTCTTCCTACTTCTTTTCCTCCAATCGACACTGGTATTGTAAATGATCCATGGTTTCGAAGTTTTGGAGGGATAGGATTTGCAACGATAGAGCTACATTCTGCAGAAAGTGGCACAATCTCATACTCAGCTGGTCTCTTTTTCTTGGTAAGCATATCTTTAAGGAACTTTGCATACTTTGGCATCTGCTCTAGTGCTTCTACCACTGGGATATTGATATGCAATTGCTTAAAGATGTCATAAAACTTCTTGAACTGTTGGTCCTGAGCCTTATTCTTTATCCTTTGAGGAAATGGTGGTGGTGGTGGCACAAATGCTGGACTCACAGTAGCTGTCTTCTGTGTTACTGCTGGACGTTTTGCTCTAGCACTATCTTCTACCTCAGCATTCTCAGTATCCCTTGTATTCTCAACATCATCTGTTCTCTCAGCATTCTTTTCTTCTTGTGACACTGAAATCTCCGATTCCACTGCCATTCTTTCTTCTGTTTGTACCGCAGACTCTATAAGCTTTTGCTTTTGCTTGCTCAATCTTTCTGTTGGAACAAGAGGTTTTCCACTTCGTAGCTCAATAGCTTGAACTTGTTCCTTACCTTCTCTCTTTGGAAGCTCTGTATCTGAAGGTAGCTTACCTTGAGGTCTAGTCTTCAGCTCATTGGCTAACTGCCCAACTTGTATTTCCAAATTCCTCAGAGATGCTTGCTGACTTTGAATCACTACGTCATTCTTGGCCATATACTCCTTCATGAGGCTCTCCAAAGAGGTTCCAAGAATTGATTGATTAACAGGCTTTTGATGTGAAAATTGCTGATTTTGCTGCTGTGAAAATCCGGGAGGGTACTGCATTCTTTGATGACTTTGATTTGCTGCAGCATTACTTCCTTGACCACTCCACGAAAAATTTGGGTGGTTTCTCCATCCTGGGTTATATGTGTTGGAATACGGTTTGTTCTTCGACATATTTTGATTTCCAACATAATTTACTGAAGCTGGATTTCCAGGACAGAATTCAAAAGTATGCGCTTCCCCATAGTAAACACATGATTCTGCTGTGACTTGATTAACTGAAGTAGCGTTTTGTGACACATTCCCCATTGACATATCTTCAAAATATTTGCCATGGAAGCAATTTGGGCACTTAATGACGATAATGCATCAACTTCTAACACTCCCTGCTTCTTCTTCCCAGGGTTGCTTTTTACATCTGCCCACTGAGAACTATTCGTAGAAATTCTCTCCAGAATCTCATAGGCTTCATTAAAAGTCTTTGAAAGTAGAGCTCCATTTGCTGAAGCATTTACCATGTTCTGAGTATCCAAATTCAACCCATTGTACAATGTCTCCATTTGGATGCAATGTGGTAGACCATGATGAGGGCACTTTCTTAGTAATTTTTTAAACCGTTCCCAAGCTTCACTAAATGTCTCATCATCATACTGCCTGAATGCTACTATTTCAGCTCTATACTTGGCATTCTTCGTTGGTGGAAAATACTTTATCAAGAATTTCTCTGCCAAATCGTTCCATGAAGTGATAGATCCAGGTGGAAAAGTATTCAACCATGCCCTTGCTACATCTCTAAGAGAATATGGAAATAATATCATCCTAAGTGCGTCCTTTGATACTCCTTACTTCTTAAATGAATCACTCACACTTAGAAAAGACTTAAGATGCATATGCGGATCTTCAGAAGGTAAGTCATGGAATTGTCCCACCGTTTGCAACATTTGAAACATAATTGGCTTCATCTCAAAATTTGCTGCCTCAATTTCTGATCTAGCAATTCCAGGATATAATTCATCAAATGTGGGTACTGCATAAGCCCTGATAGCTCTTTCCCTGTCATTGGCTAAGAGAACAAAGTTCTCAGCCATATTTCCCTGATTAACCGGTCGATTTCCTCTCACTTCAGGTTGTGGTTGGTTCTCATTAATATCAGGTCCTACTCGGGGTCCAGGCAGTATGAGTGGATCTTGTCTTTCCATGAGATATCGCCTATCTCTTTGACCAGCTCTTTGAGCTATTCTTCTTAAATGAAATGTTTTCTCAATTTCTGGATCAATTCGAAATTCCAAGTCAGAAGACTTGTTCATACACACTAACACACCTGAAAATGAAACCAAACAACTAATTCAGATTCAATAAAGCACCAGTTCACTAAGAATCAAATTAAGTAAAAAGAAAATGATACTAGTCCCCGGCAACGACGCCAAAAACTTGATGACTTGCTAGAGTGATGTGAATAATTATGCAATATTATGATGTCTATGCGCAAGTGTACACATACTTTTGTAGCAAGCGATAAGTAAATTATCGAATCCACAGGGACTATTAATTCTCCTATTTACTAAATCAATTCCTAGTAACTCAAATTGTAACCATTCAAATTCGTCAAGGAAATGAAATAAAATAAGTCACTATTGCTGGAACAAAATTAATGCTAAAGTAGGGAAAACAGAGGAATCGTAACTGAACAAATAACAACTGGTCTAACTACTTTTAGCTAAAACAAGGCTCGGATCAAAGGTGAATCATGCTTTAATTAAGTTACGAATTGAGTACATATTCATTCCATTCGACTCACTACAGATTTCACGGTATTCTCCCGAATCACCTAAGTATATTGTTTCATTTCCATTACTTCAGCACTTTGAACCCACTGTATTTTGTGTGCGTTAGGTGAGTGATTATCCCTAACCTACTCACTTAGCTAGCTACTAACCCTAACAAGGGGCTAACGTGGTTTTTAAGTTTTCAGCCCCTCCTATTCTTCCCAGAAATTAGAGGGACACTGCTCACATCGGCTGGCCAAACGGACATGAACTAATGAATAAGCACTCTTAAAAACCAAATCGAATGAAAGAAAATATACTCAGCTATAACATTAATCAAAAGCAATTATCCCCTAATCCTCACCTTATGGTGATTAGTTCATAATGTAAAACACAACAGCAGAGAAGTCGAAATGTAGACATAATGGAAATGATGCAAAAAATAAACTAAATGAAAACAGAAAATGTAGCAGAAGAAATCGGAAAGCTTCCCCAAAACGTTTGACTCAGCATCGGCGTTTATCCCCTGAAGAAACCTTCCTTTTATGGAAATCTTCCGTCCATGGCCTCCAAAATCGGAGCTCTCTGCTTTTCCTTCTCTCTCTCTGTTATTTCGGGATCTCCAACTTCTCCTAAAAAAAATGGCTGCCCACAATATATATTCCTTCTTTATGAAAACCAGGGCTGATTAGATAGGTCCTGAGACGTGGAAGGCTCCTAATGGCTGAAACACGCTGATTAGACTGACATTTTCCAGCTCATTTAATGAATCGCAATTCCCACGTGCGAAATTCGTATAGGTCTGAATTGCAAGGTTTGCTCCAGCAAACAGTTGTAAAATTGCTGCTCTTGACCTCAGTTGTCTTCCTTAATCAAGCCCTAAATTAATCACATTAAGCTCCTTATTTAGGATAATATTGCTCTAATAATAATGTTACTATATCAAAATTAATCATAGAGCAAAATACATCAAAGCTTGGAGTTTTCCAAAATATAATGAGATGAACTATGACAATTCAATCCTAAAATGATACTCTATAACTCTTATTTTAAGAGTAATCAGCAACGAATTAGAAGAGAAGCGAGAGAGAGTTGGCATGAGTTGGAAAGAGATATCTTCATTGATCTTGAAGCGCTATTGAATTTGGAACAATCATCAAAAGAATAACAGATAGCGGAACATACACTTAAACGACTTGCTGCCCCAAACTTGAATGAGCAACCCCTATATATCACGTTTCCTAAGACTCAAGGTGAGTTCGAGCTCAAACTTGGTCTTATACACTCACTCCTTATTTTTCGTGGTAGTACAGGTGAAAACCCATACAAACATTTGAAGGAGTTTCATATCGTGTGTTCGAGTATGAAGCTGCACAAAGTCAATGAAGAGCAGATAAATCTGAGAGCATTCCCTTTCTCACTAAAAGACCATGCGAATAACTGGCTTTATTTTCTACCACCGGGCTCAATTATGGCATGGAACACCATAAAGAAGCTTCTCCTGAAGAAATTCTTTCCTGCATTTCGAGCCACCAACTTGAGGAAGAAAGTTTACTGAATCACTTAGATGATTAGAGAAACGTTGCACGAGTATTGGGAGAGGTTTAAAAGGTTATGTGCCAGCTTTCCTAACCATTAAATCTCTGATAAGTTGTTAATAACATATTTCTATGAGGGTTTGCTTCTTACAGATAAGTCTATGATCGATGCTGCATCTAGCGAAGCCCTCGTAAACAAGACTCCTATGGAGGCCAAGCAACTGATTGCGAATATGGAAAAAAATGGTTAATAATTCGAGACCAGAGGACCTACACCTATATCCCTTGCTCAACAAATGTCTGAACTTACTAACCTTGTTAAGTAGCTTGTTGTAGGTCAATCGAGCCCAACGAAGGCGTGTGGCCTCTGTTCTACAGTGGGCCACACCATTGATGCTTGTCCCGAGCTGAAGAAAGGAGTAGTCTCAGATGTGAATGCTATTGGAGGGTACAGAGCAACCCTCAGCAAAATACGACCCATCCAGCAATACCTACAATCTAGGTTGGTGCGACCATCCCAACTTTTCTTACAATCAGAATCAGAAGCATAACTATCAGAGACCATCACAGCAATTGCATCAGAATCAAACTTCGAGCTCAGGTTTGTCTTTAAAAGACATTGTCAAGAGCTTAGCTGACAACACTCATAAATTATCGCAGGATTCATTACAATTTTAGAAGGAAACCTATGCTGGGATGCTGATAACTTGTCAAAAGACAAGTTATTTATGCTCATAATTTGATCGTTTATGCTTTGAGAGCATAGAAAGTATGCACGCATTGCATGGTTTTGTATAAATATAGCCAAGTGTTCATTTAAACCATACACTGCACTCAATTTGTTAAACTATGCACTCAACGTTTTCAATCTTGTAAGAAATGAGAGAAACGTATGCATTAGAAAGAAAAGTAGAATTCACTTTCAAAACATTCTTCCAACAAAATATGCTTCTAACTACCATGCGTTGAAGCATTACACTACCATGCTTTGAAGCATTTTACTACCTTTGAGAAGAATCACCAACGCAAGCCACTGCCAATGCAAGTTAGAACATGCACCCAAAAGATGTCACATCAACTCATCATGACATGATTACAGACGAATCGGGGCTCAAGGAGTTGACGTGGCATGCACTCATTGGACCTTCACTTATGGGACTATATTGGATGAAATTGATTGGACCAAAGATTCAATTTGCATTGAGAAAGAGATGGGCTTGCATCAACATCAAACTCATGGCAACATTCTATTGGAAGTATAGATATATAAATAAGAATGATTCGTCTTGAAGAAAGAGAGCTCCCTCTTTCCTGTCAATCCAAACACCATTTTTGTTCATTTCCTTTACATCTTCTGTTTATCATCTTCTTCCTTGGTCTTCACTGTTTTTTTTTATTATTACTCTCTTTTATTTGCTAACTATTGTAACTTGTATTCTCTTTCCTTTTATCTTAATGCATTGAACTTTCATTTAATTTCTTCTTTCTCTTTACTTTTCTCTATCTTTTGTTAGTTTAAAGGGTTGGCTCAAGGTGGAATCTATTATATAACTCTTAGTTTGCAATGGTTAGCATATATGAAAACCCAATTTTTCTTTGGCTTTTACTATTCTTTCATTACCTTCTTCCGCCTAATCAACTAAGGTAAGGTAATACCACATTCAAGCACCAGGAAGGTAAGAGTATGTGGACTTTTCAAGGAGAGCAAGAGTGAATCCTTCACTAGGAAGTTTTAGACATAAAACAACCACTTGCAAGCCTAAACGGGTCGGGTTATATTCCACTATTCTAAGCATAGACATATGACTTTATGATATGCTTAACATCCTTCTCGAGAGAGTTAGGGTAAGTAGGAACCCATGCTTAGTTATGAGATAATACATGTATGCCAATGCAAAATAGGAGAGTGCATAATAGAGGAATCCTAAGCCAACCCGTTTTCCTTTATTGTATTCCCCTGTGTTCAACTTTCTTCATTTTCTATGCTTTCAACATTCATCTTTTTATTTATCTTTTTACTCTGCATCCATGAATAAAAGTGTGAATCAAGTCTCTGTGGATTCGACCTTGGAATGCTTCCAAGTTCTACTTGCTCGCATTGAGTTTACACTTGGGCTCAATGCGGAGTGGACAAAAGTTGTAAATCAATTTCATGCATATTGAACATATGATCTATATAAAACTCAATGCATGATATTGCATTTGCATGCACTCACTTATTATTTTTACCTTGATTATCCAATGAGCAGATGCAGAGATTAGGCAACTAGATCACACAGCTAGCCACGACGGTGAGCAAGCTGGAGGTGGCCAGAGCTTAGGGATGCTACTTGCACAGCCTAACGTGCAAAGAAAGGAGAATGTGGGTGTCATAGCACTTCGCAGTGGCAAGATGATTACTGGACCCACCCCTGCAGTTGAGAAGAATTAAGAACCCAGCCCCGTACCCACTAAAGGTATAGTATTTGACCTCAACTTGGTTTGAACACTTGCGTGCCCCGTGCACCTTTTTCTTTCAAACTAGCTCCCATAAAAGAAGATAAGATCATTCAAGATGAGGAGCACGAGAAGGATGTGTACAAGATATTCAATAAGGTGGAGGTGAACATTCCATTCCTGGACACTGTGAGGCAAATCCCTAAATTTACGTGTTTCCTGAAGAAGTGGTGTACTATCAAAAGGTCTGCGAGAGGTAAGAGCAAAAAGAAGGTTAGTAAAAATGTTTCTGCTCTTTCACTGAAATCTATGCCTAAAAAAGATTTTGATCCTGGCATGTTTACACTATCGTGTGTGATCGGAGGAAAAGAAATAAAACATGCCATGTGAGACATAGGTGCATCAATAAATATTATGCCTTTGTCTATGTATTAGGAGTTAGGCTTGAATGGTATGCATGAGAGTAATATTAGGATTCAGTTAGCGAATCATTCTTCTTTCAAACCTCTAGGAATCATAGAAAATTCTCATTTATGAGTGTTATTGAGCTCTAAAAACTAAGCTATTTGCTTAGAAAACGAGTGTTTAAAGTTATATTTCATGTCATTTAGGGAAAATTTAAGTAAAAACAAGTTTTGCACGTATTTGAAGTCTTGATTTTGTAAAAAAAAGTTTTTAGGTGAATTTAGAGTCATTTTTGTTAAGAAAGTGTTAATTTTGGTTGTTTTTGTGAAGAGGTTTAAAAATGGACCAGATGCGCCAGTAATCAGGGAGCAATCAAATGAGGAAAATAAGCTTAAGTGTAAAATGTGACCTGAATGCGCCAACATTTGAAGGCAGAATGCAGTTTTCAAGTAACGCAGAAAAGAAGCCAAAATGCACCTAGAAATGCGACCACATTTAGGTGATTTCAACAACAATGCAAATGCGCCCGCATCTGGACCTTTTCGACAGATTCTCTAAGATTCGCGAGATTTGCAGATCATATCAAATATTCTCAATCAAATCTCTGAAAATCAAGGGATATGATGGACCTAGCTTTTCCATACTGATCTCGGCAGCAAACCTTAGGTGTGAAGTCTATAAAAGTCGGTTTAATCCTTCATTTGAAAGAGAGCTTGAAGTTAGGAATTCTCTTCATCCCAAAATTCTGTCATTTTTATTTCTAAGTTTTAGCCGCCACTCCGAGTCTCTCCTAAGCTCTGTTCATATTCCATTCAGACTCCAACTTTGAAAGAAGGAGGAGTAAGTACTTGATTCTCCTTGAAAAACGTTGAACAAGTTAGAAAGGAAGAACATCTTAGAGTTCTTTTTGTTCTTAGGTTTTTCATTCCAGTTTTGTAAGTTTTTAGGAGTTGTACTTGTTGTTTTATTTTATTTTCCAACTTTGTAAGTTTTTGTTTTTCTTTTAATACAAGTTCTAAGTTCTTTTGTTCTTTCTTGGGTTCATACTTCAAAGTGTGTCCAAGTTATTTATTTATTTCAATAAATTTTACTTCATCTTCTATTTGTTTTCTTTTTATTTTCTGCACTTTATGTATTTCTCCGTGAGTAGCTAAACTCCTTGGAGGGGATTCAATCATGTGGATACCCTAAAAAGGAGATAAGCAACCACCATGTGTTACTTGTAAATTTATTCAACATTTAGCTATGTTTACTTTTAGTGAGTTTAAGTTTCATTGTTAGCTTAAACTATCAATTTGAGTTAGCATAGTTTGTGACGATTTCAATATTGAAAGGGTTGAATTCGACACGCGTTTTCCTAAAAGTAATATTGGAAAAGAGTTTAGACATAGAACTTTGCTTTTTGTAACTAGACATAGGACAAAAACCTTTAAAATCATAAAGTTGTGTTTTTCATTATCTAAGCGAATTTAGTCATAGACATATGAGTTTTAAATTGCTTAGTCTCCTAAAGGTTCTTGGAAAATGAGCCGAATAAAGTGTTGAACTTGATTTATTTAGCTAAGTGTTGAAAAAGGTAGGTTGTAGGTGCATTTCAGCAGCATTCTGTCTAACTGTACAAAACGCAATAGAGTCAGTATGCAGGCACAAGAGGCAGGATCTCTAAAATAGCCAGACTTAGTTTAGCAATTTGCGTGCGCATGGTGGGCGCATTTTCCTCAAGGTTGAACCAGAATTGAATCCCCTACTTCTCATCCTTGTTTGTCTCATTACCTTTTCAGTTATCTTTACTTTTTCATGCACAAAACCCCAAAATCAACTTTATTTTCTTGGTTACCTTCGGTTGTAACTTGTGAGCAATTGTGTTGTTAATTGTAGAGTTTTTGTTAACTGTTCCCTTGGGTTTGATACTTGGAATACTCCATATATTACTTGTTTATGACAACGTGCAGTTGCGCTTTCTTTTGGCATTCGCGTAGCAGCCCCACCACTTATCAAAGTTAATGAATTGTTGTTCCCTATGGATTTGTACGAGATTGACATGGGCAATAGGCCTAGGCATGCATCGACATTTATCCTTTTAGGTAGGCCTTTCATGAAAATCGCTAGGACAAAAATTAACGTTGATGAGGAAACTGTCTCTATTGGTTTCAATGGAAAGATTGTTGAGTTCAAGGTTATTGATCTATAAAATATTATGACTATGCTGATTCTTGGTTTGGTTTAGATGATTTAGATGTGCAAGATGTGTCGATGGGAAAGGAGGATTGATGGGTGGAGCATGATTAAGTTTGGAGGATACTGGCTGAGTTTGAATAGCTACAAGGCCTGTCGAACAATCAACATTAAAAATTTGTACTTCGTAGAGGCAACCATGCATTGAATTTTAATTGTTTTTCTTAGTTTCTTTGCTTCTTTTTGTTGTTTGATTGAGTTGGCTGTTTGTTTTGAAGGTCTTAATTGAACCTAAAAATGAGAAGGAAGATGATCATTCTTGGAAGGAGTTTTGACCACACCCACCTATGTGCTTGGAATGTTAGGGAAGTTTCTATCCCCTATATTTTCCTTGAAATTTATTTTTAGATACAAACAATGTATGCTTTAGGTTGGGTGTGGGGAATTGAGCTTTGATTGATAAAATGTTTTAGCATAATTGGTTGAGTCCTTGAGCATATGAGCTTAGACTTTTGGTTTGATAGTTGTGCTTTTATGTTGTGTCCTTGAGCACCTGAGCTTGGACTTTTGATCGGTTATGCTGAACATGTTTTTGTGTATTAATTTTGTTTGATTATGATTGAATTTGAGCTGTTGTTGAAAATCCTTTGAATTTTGAAAATTTTGAGCTTATCTTGAAGGATGAATTGGATGTATGTTGCATGATTAGGACAATCTATGAGATGCTCTTCATAGCGTTATTATTTACAAATTGATGAAGCATGATTATCTTATCTTGATTTGAGCATATTTAAAAAACTTTTCTTGAGTCTCTTGCATGTTTTTGAGCACCTCAGCTTCCCTTTTGATGTCTTGCAAGCTTAGGGTAGTGTTATAGGGTTTATATGTTTGTTGTCACCCCGATAGGCTTAGGCATTAGTTTGACGGTGACTTAGCATGATAACTAGTAATGTGTTATTGAGGGAGAAAAAGTGTTTTATTTGCCAGCAAGAAAAAGAAAAAGAAAGTGAGCTCAAAAGAAAAAATCATTTTAGTGAAACAAAGAAAAGAAAGAAGAAAAATAAACTTGTAATGTATTGATAAGAGTCGAGGGTAAAAAAAGCTGCCATTGTCGTGATCAGTTACGCCACCTATCGATCGAGTGCTCTAGGTAAAGGTCCCTACGATAGTTGTGCGAAAGCTAGTGCCCTTGGTGATGCAAGTTTACCTCAGGGCTAGTTTCAGGCACCTAGTAGTTTTAGGCCAACCAAAGTGAAGTAATAGCATGCTTTAATACTTAAATGGTTAAAATATGCGAAAATCTCAAGAGGAATGAGAGTGTTAATTGCTAGAGTATTTTAGACATAAAGTATCCACTCATTGAATGTAATAGATCGGTTTTAATGTACTGATTCTACTATAGAAATGTTGGGTTTCATTGTTCTTAACACCCTTTTCGAAAGATATAGGGTAAGTAGGTAACTAGTTCTAATTGAGAGAGCATCTAGAATTTTATTACTAATCCAGAAGGAATAACAGTATAGAGGAATCTGAAGCCAAGTCTGTTTAATTCTCTTGTTTAAAGCGATGATTAATTTTGTGTTTATAGTTTTGTCTCACAACCTTATATTTTTTTCCTAAAATCTGCTACATTTAAACCAAGTTAATATGGTAAGGATTTTATTTCCTTGTGGATCGATCTCTAGAATACATCCAGTGTATAATTGTGCATACTTGTGCTGATAATTGGAGTGGATAAGAGCTATTTGCATGCATTTAAAAGAATTAAGCAAATATTTAGTTTCATTTAGTTCAACGTATATCATTTATATTTTTAGTATCAAAATACAACAACAATAGTCATAAGTGAAAAAGTATTGAATCGTAATAATAAAAAAGTTCAATATCTCATAATCCAAATATCATTAATTATCAAACTTTTATAATACTTCTATTTTCCTTTTCAACCTATTGCTCATTCTTTCTTCAAAATTTTAAGATTGTAGAAGGTAACAATGAGAAACTCAAAAGACATTGAGAAACTTAAACGAAATATGAAAAATTATCATAAATCAAATTGAGAAGTTCTCCCTAATAATTAGGAGGCAATCCAACTTAATTTCTCACTAGTCATTTATACTTTATCCCTTGCAATATCAAAACTCAATCCAATGTCTTTTCATATTTCTAACATTTTAAATACTTACCTTTACACTTATCAAAATTTAGAATTAATTATTATGTTAAATTAATTATTAATAATTATATTTTCATATTTTAAAAAATATATTTATTTAAATAAGATAATACATATTAAAAAATTACAAAAAATGAATAAGAATAATTAGAGTGAGAAGTATGGTTGTGCAACAAAAGAGAATACACTCTTCAAATAATTTATAATGGAAAAATTAATAGAATATTAATGTTTGCATCTAATTTTATATATTAAAATAGTAATAATTAAAAAGAGGCAAAATTAAAAAATTAAAAGTAAACGAATAAATGATAAAAAAGATTGTCTCAACAAAAAGATTTAGAAAGAATCAAGGGAGATTTTCGTATATAAGGTTAATTTAAGATTTAAAAACTAAAATTTTGAAAATGTGTATGTTCACATGTAGTTTCAACAAAGAGATGAGACACGTGTAAATGAATTTAATTGTATTAAATTTGAGTTTAGTGGAGTACAATTTCTAATTTGTTCCTCTTATTATTTCTCTCTCATATACAAATGTCTTGAGGGCTGAAAGCTTGTTCTCGAGCGCGCTTGTTGGTCTTTTCTGATCGACCTTTGGCTTGATGTCCTTGTTGGATTGGCCTTTGGTTTGTTGATCTTTGAATCGATTTTTGGCTGGTTGATCTTTGGATCGGCCCTTGGCTTTTTGATCTTTGGATTGGCCTTTGGCTTGTTGATCTTTGGCCTTCCAAGAGTGTTCAACACCTAAGGACTTGTCTTGGAGGGTCTTTAGTCTTCCAAGAGTGTTAAGCACTTCAATGAGTGTTCAGCACCTGAGGACTAGTCTTGAAGATTCTTTGATCTTCAAAGAGGGTTGAGCACCTAAGGATTTGTCTTGAAACATTCAATACCTAAGGACTTCAGGGAAAATTCAGCACCTAAAGACTTTGACCTTCTTTGCTCTCAATTCTCTTTGAATTCTCTGGAGCAAAAAATTTCTAAACCTCTCAAATAAAGGGGGAGCTCTTCTATCTATAGAGCTTTTCCATGGGCATGTAAGCTTGGACTTTAGTGGCATTTGGGCCCAACCATGGACTTAGGCTTTGGTTGGCTTTGGGGCATAACCATTTAAATTTGAGTTTTATTTAACTTTAACCCAAATCCAATATAACCCAATTTGACCAAATTTAATTTAATTGTTTGGTTAAATTGTCATAATGAAGACATGTGACCTTTTAATTTTTTAGAATTTGCCATTTTTTGTCTTCAAATTAAATTTGGGACACATGTCAACTTATAATTGGTCCCAAATTTAATTATTTGTAATTTCGTCATTAATTTGGACGTGACAATTGAGGATTGATCGAAAATTTTCTGTCAACATATGCCATCTTTTTCAGATTTATGCACAAGTATGTGTGAGTGAATCTTGAAAAAGATAGTTTGGAGTCCAAATGTAAATTTTTTTGTTCCTAATTTTGACTCCCTTTGACATGTCAATTTAATAAAAATATGAATTTGGTTCAAAATTTTGATTTTTTTTATGCCAATTAATCAAATTTTGATCTCATTCAATGTTTTCACACATTTTTTTCCGCCAATTAATCAAATTTTGAATTTTGGAATGAGATTTGAATTTGAATTTTAGCCAAATTAAAGATTTTGCCCAAATTTTGGCTTTGTGAGATAACATTGAAATTCTACCATGATTTTGACTTGGATAGAATTAATTTTATCAAGAAATTTGATTCAAATTGCATCGAATTTGAAATTTATCCAACTTAACTTTTGATTTTAAAGTTGGATTAATTTGAGTTCGATTTGCAAATTGATTTGAACCAAATTCCATATTTCATCATAATCCAATTAGATTTCAAATTTGAATTATGATGTGGAAATAATTTGAATTAAAATTCAATTTCAATCTTAAGCAAAGTTTCTTCCCAATTTTGAAGTTAAATAATCCCAACATTAAAAATTCAAATTTTATCCAAATTCTAGCTTGGAGGATTGCAACCAAAATTTGAGGGAAGACACAAAATACAATTTATTGTTGAATTCTAATATAGATTTTGGATTCATTTTTTTTTTTCAATATGAAAATCCAATTTGAAATCCAGATTGCCGAAGACTAAAAATCTTGCCACATTTAAATGAGATGGGAGAGAATCTCATCAGAATTTTGATTGGGTTTTCATCATCTTGGAGTCGTGCTCGAGGGAACAGGCCCTGTGGGTGATTCTTCAAGGGCGTTGTTTTGATCTATGCAGAACATTGATTGAGATTTGCCATTGTAATTTGCTACCGAAGAGTTCGGTTCGCGCACACCTTGTTTGATGGAAGAACGAACATGATAGTTTCATGGATTCTCATTTGATGTTGTAGCCCAAGCATTGATGTTTTCAGATATGAAATTTTTTGGCGGTGAGTTTTGAAGATCTGTTGAAGAGGATTGTTGTGGCAAACCTGGTGGTCGTTGGGACAATGCCAACAGTTTGGGGCCGTGGATCATTGACAACGGAGCCTGGTTCGTGGGCTCGATGCTAGAGTTGAGCATCGTTGGGTTGATGCTGTGTTGCGGTTGTATGTGTCATGGGTTCGATGCCACTAGTCTGCACGCGTTGGGCTTCACCGTCACTACACTGGACATCATGCACCATCGTTGAAGTCTCCATTGGAGTTGCTGGTCCACACCGCCTTCAGATCTTGGGTTCCTGAAAATCATGTTAGGGGCGGTTAGTTTGAAGTTGAAGACAGAAGAAGATGGAGATGGGAGGTTTGATTTCCTGAGGAAGAAGATGATGTTGTGGAGAGAGAAAAAAAAAGAAAAGAAAATAAAAATATATATTTTTTCCCTTCTTTAAACCTACTAGCCACACATATGAGAAATAAAAAAATGTATGAAGTTACTTGGCTAATTGATGCTTGCTACAATTTTTCAATTTGGCCTTCACTGAATGAAGCTTTACTCGGGTATTGATAGGTTACAAACATAGTCTATGAAGATACAATAAGCTACAATAGAAAATTAAACTATTTCAAATTAATTTAATTTATAGGAGAACCCTAACTTATCTACAATTTAGAAGAATTCTAACTTATCTACAAACAAACCACCTATTTAAATTAAAAATGGGCAATATATTTATTCAATTATGCATTGTTTTATTATTTTATTCAAACAAACCACGTATTTAAATTAAAAATGGCCAATATGATATTGTCTAATATAATATTTATTATTCAAATATGCATTAGTTAGTTGAAAAATTAGATAACAAATGTGTAAAGATTTTAGAACATTTATTCAAATTGAAGACATAAGAGAAAATCTCTAAATTAAGAAGGAAAAAATGGAAAGTCTTTAAATTAAGAAGCAACAAAAGTTTTTATTATCTAAGTTTTTGTTATCTAAGGGGGAAAATTAAGTCCAAAATGAATATTTTATCTATACTAAATTACAAAGTTAATGCCATATATATTTATGCTATTTTAATATAATTAAGTCCAAAATGAATATTTTATCTATACTTTTTGTTACTTCGAGTATCTTTCTTTAATATGAATACTTTTTTTTAGTTCATTTATATTTTATTATAATATGCTAACTTATTTTAACACTCTGCATTTTTAAATAAAGATACTTTAATTTTAAATTTGGATCCTTGCTTTAAATCTAATTTAAGCTAATTAGATTTGAAACGATTAAATTAAGACAATTAAGTTTTTAAAATTCTGGATGAGAGATTTTTAATTAAATCTTAAATTCATTATTTTGGAATGTTGAAATTTCATGTGGATTTTAATTTGATTAATGTCAAGTTATTGAGTCTAATTGATTTAATTCCAAATTTAAAAATGGCTAGTGAATAAGGTTAATTTGGTTAGGATTTGATAGGATTATTTGATAAAGAGAGGGATATTTTGGGATTTGAGAAAGAGGCCAAGATTTGAAAAAAAATAATTAAATATCCTATTGTCTTATATGCACGCAACCCTAGGCCCCTTTTCCATTCACCATCATCTTCTTCCTCTCATGCGAAGCCCCTCCATCTCCTCCATCTATTTTTTTCTCTTTTCCTTGCTTCCATGAACGAAAAGCATCCACGTCGGCCACCTGCATGAAGACGTTGGATCGTTGCCAATTTGGGTTAACCTATCGCCGCTACTTCCACAACTCCAGTGGTTTTCTTTTTCCTTTCATGTGCACACCGATGTCGACGAGCATTTGGGGTTTGACCTCATTAAAATCCACTCGGCTCCATCACGAGTTGACATATCATGTACATGTCTTCCATGAGGTGCTATGTCAGGTGAGGCCTTGCACCACTGAGTGATCGCTAACTATCTTCTGATGGAGTTTGGTCTCACAGCATGAACCTGCGTATGCACCACCACGAGTTAGTATAGTTATAGGGAGGAGTTAATTGTCCATACCAACTAAGAGAATTTTTTTAAAAGTTATAGATTCCACATGCTTAAATTTCATGATTTGCATGTGTTCGCCTGACTGACCCCTATAGCGGAGTTACTAGATATTTTTAATACTCAACCGTTTATAAAATTTTTTTTAAGTAATGCTAGCGATGTGCAGGGCGAGTGACATGATTGTTTGCCGGTTGTGCCATGGGGGTCAAAGTCAGGGTAGCTTCCGTATTCATGTTACTCATGTTTTTAAAATTTTATTTTAGAGGTTATGTTACAAATTATTTCTAATTGTTTAACAATTTATTCCATCTTATGTTTTTCAATGTTTTCTTTAAAATCCCAAGTAAATGATTTTAATTGTTTTAAAGAAAATTGTTTCTCTTCATATCTTTTCTCACGAGTTTTCAATGGCAATAGCATGCTTGTAGTAATGACCTTAGTCAGTCTAAGTCCAAAAAGTTGGGTCATTACACTTATGATTTATTTATTTATTTATTTTTACATTTTAATATGAGTATGTCCAAACTGAACTATTTTTCTTAGGTTAAGATCACTTATTTGAAATTAAGGTGAGTTTGATTTGTCTTTTTAAAAATGGTTGTAACTTGATAAGTAAGGTTTAAAATGTCAATGTCAATAGAAATGTCGACGTCTCAATTTTATTGAAATGTCGATGTAAATATTGATAAAATGTTGATGTCGATGAATATTTCCGAAAAAAAAATAAAAACAAAAAATTCAAAAAAATATATTTAAATTAATAAATAAACATTTTATAGTTACCATTGAAGGAAATAATCAAACACATCAATTCATTAAGAAATTTAAACTTTAAACTTTTCATCCCTGGCAAGTGTGTGCATAGCCTTCCCTATTTCAATCTTTACAAGCCTAGAAAGATTTATATAATCATCCGTTCATCTTTCCCCTACACTAGCCATAAGCACCAATTATTCAGCATCCTAATGTTCAAGAAAGTAATATCTAACTAGGATGCCTGAACACTACGGGGTAACACTCCCCCAAACTTGCATTTTTATTTAAAAACTCAAGGAAACTAGCTTTCACACGTCTGTTGTAGGGACCCTTACGTAGAGCACTCGCTCAATGAGTGGCCTAACTAATCACAACAGAGATAGCTCTTTTTTCCCTTGATCGATAAGTACTACATGCTATTTTATTCTCTTTCTTTATTCTCTTTTCTTTCTTTCATTCTCTTTCTTTATAAATATACATGATTTTCTCTCCTAAGCTCAACATTACAGACTATCATGCAAGCCAACCTTCAAATCAGAACTTAAACCTACTGGGGTGACAACGAACATCTAGATAAAATAAATATGTTCTAAGAGTTCAAAACTACTAATAAGTAGACTAAGTGCTCCACAAGTGTAAGGAATTCCAAGAAAAAATTTAAATTTACTTGAATCCTAGACATGCTCTCATATTTCACAAAAATTGCAAATATTACACTATTCAGAACACATCACAGGTTATCCTCATCACACACAATGCAACAGACTCATCATATTCACAAAAAAAATTTCAATTATACAGAGTCATCATATTCACAAAAAAATTTCAATTAACTCAGATAACTCAAATAAGAATAGCAGAGCATCAAAACCTTTTTCGACGTCACGCAACGCACATGTCAAGTAGTATAAAACAATATTTGAGTATCGAGTATCGAATCCTTAGGAAATTGTATTGTGGTTTTGTTCGAGTACCAAAAGTAATAGAAATCAGAACAACACTTTGGAAAACTAAAACTAAAAGCATGCAAGGAAATTAAAGGTGAGAACACTAGGATTTAGGGCGTTTAGAGGTTAATTTCACTAATTGGACCAGGCAGACACTTGATTGAACAATTGAAATATCAACTCACCTAATTCTTAAGCCTAGAAATCTGTTATCATGGATTTCTCTGTTGAGTTGTTCTAATATTCTTAGATTAATTAACTAACCTAGGAGTCCCTAACACCAATTAACTAATTAAGACATTACAAACCTTCATTATTAGCTTCAATTAATTCCCACTTATCTTATGTCACTTAGGTAAGAATTAAAGGTCATGCATGGTAATTCAAAGCTTAAACCCTCTCTTTTAAATTATCAATTAAACTATGGCTGGTAGTTCAAAGACATTAAGCACACTTATGCATAAAAGAATTAAAATAAGTGACAATATCAATAGATTTCAATTAAACATAAACCAAGGTCCAAATAGATCCATTAACACCCTAAACCAAGAGTTTAGCCACTAATTGACATTATTACAGCCCAGAAACTCATCAACTAGTCCTAATACAGAAACTAAAATGGAAATTAAAGAGAAATAAAACATGAAACTCGTGATTCTCGACTTCTACCTCGATCCACGTGCATCTCGACCTCGATTCTCCCTCCAAGGGCACCAAAATGACATCCTTAGCTCCCAAATTAAGCTCTAATTGTAAAAAGGCCAAAAAAACTTAAGAGTGTCTCCCCTTTTCAAGACGTTAGGGACATCATCTTGATGTTGTAAAAATGCACAATTTTACTTATCGCGCGCAGGCTTCAGCGTCGAGACGCTACATAGAAACTCCATTCTTCGTGTTTTTCTAGTGTTGAGACGACGCTTGCTCTTAGGTTTGGTCAATAAAGAATAGCGCCTAGACGCCATTTTAAAGGTCTAGACATTGTTCTCTCGGGTCCAACTTCTCCAATAAGCTTCAATTTCATCCTTAGCCTCAAAATTGACTATGTTCTTGCTCCAAAACACCAAATAAATCTCACATTCACCAAAACCTCTTGACATGCTCGGTTCCTGAAATTCAATACAAAATAACATCAAAGCTCACATTTTCTTTACAAAACCAGCTAAATAACTAGGATAAATATAACACTAATGAAGTGCTATCAGTGCCAAAAATTTGATGGATTGCTGAAATGAACGTAGGGTTTTAGAAAAATATTTAAGAAGTATTTTCAGCCCTAGTGCAAGTATACGTTGTCCACAAGTAGTATAAAATGGATTAAGTCCAAGTATCGATTCCATAGAGACTGTTGACAAAATTTCAAGTTATAAAAGTGCTATTTTAATGCAACCAAAGGTAAACAATAGAATAAGCAAATATATTAATGGTAATGTGACTTAAAATAGTAATGAAAAGCCTGGAAATTCAATTAAGTATCAACCTTAGAAAACTTTGCTAAAACATTGCCAGTGCATAATCACCTTTTAACTTTTGTGCTATGAATCAAGTTTAACTCTTATTCAACCTTGATTTCAATCACCCTTAAGAGGCTAAGTAGTTACTCCTACATGTCTGTGGTCAACTTATCTTGGATAGTTAGAAACACAACCCTTTTGATCTTATAGGCGTGCCTGATGTCTAAGGTCAGCAATGGAATCCTATGTCTAGGCTTTCCTCCTATATCCCTTTTATGACAATTGTTTATTGTCAGACCCTTTCAGAACCGGGCTCAACATTTCATGCTAATTTAAGTGGTCAATTTAAACTAATATTTACAAGCTATATTCAATAAAAGACGAATAAACACAAAGTAAAGTGGTGATTAGCAAAGCAATATGTTAGACTAAGTCATTCCATGAAGGTATCCACAAAATTGAATCCCAATGAAAATTTAGCTAGACATGGGATGAATAAAAACAAAGAATTTCATTGAGATAGAATTCATAAGTACAAGATGAATAAAAATTACATGAATAAGTTGCCGGAAAAACAGTAAACAAAAAACCCCAAATGTAGAAGCTGAGTAGAATCAAGGGAAAATCACTCTAAGATTCGATCCTATGCCCTTTTCAAGGTGGAATCAATCTTCACAAGCTAATTCTCTCAAAGACTAAGGATTCTAAGGTGTGGATAATGAGTTTCTCCTAAAGGAACTTGATCGGATTACATGCAAGTGCACGCGATCGAAGTAATATAAAATGGTATGTGAGTACCAAGTATCTAATCCCAAGGGAACGGAGTAACAAAAATATTGTAAAGCAAGTGTAAGAAAAAGGGTTAACTAAAAAAAAATTGAAACTTAAAAACTAAAATAGCAAAAATAAGGTTGGGTTGGTGTGTTAAGAAAAATTGCAGAATCTAATTGCAGAATCGAGAAATGGCAATAATTGAAATAACAAAATTTATAGAATTGAATTGTAAAGAAATGGCAATATTTGATAGCAACTAGATAAACTTAGTGAATGAAATTTCAAAAGGAATTTAGATAAAGATGGGGCTCAATAATGTCATTGCCCTAAGTTGTAATTGCAAGCCAAAATTGCAATTCCAACCTACTCCACACTCAATTGTAAACCAAAATTGCTTCTCTTATTCACCTTGAATTTCGGTTTTTAGGAGGCTAAGTGAGTGACTGATATGTCTATAGTCCCTCTATCTTAGATAATTCAGCTCAACAAGTTTATGGGCTTTGAAGTCCTTAATCCCTATGTCTAGGGTAAGGATTGACTTATGTCTAAGCTCTTTTCTCCATCACTTGTGCGAAATTCGCTTATCACTAACCCCGTCAGTATTAGATCTAAGCTTGAGTTGCTACCCTAGTTGATCATTCTAGGATCTCAATGGAAATTTATTAAATACAAGCAAACAATTGAGATGTAGACTTGGTTTTTAGTTGGAATTTTGGCTACAATTACTTCTTAGGGAATTCACATCCTTGAACCCCCTAAGAAGTTTAGCTCAAATTGAAAGTAAAAATCTTACAACTAATTTTAGAATAAAAATCATACTAGAAGAATATATTAAAATGCTAAATTCAACAAAGATTTAAAGGAATTAAAGAATTTTTCCATCCAAAACTGAATCAAATAAAATTGAAAACTAAACAATAAACTTCATAAAAATAAATCCACGAAATAACAATTGAAGCAAAAAACGGAACCAACATAATAACCATCATAACAGAGGAAAAATAGAAAACTTGAAGCAAACATAGAATCATAGCAAAAACAGAACCTTAATAAAAATTGAAGCAAAAATAGAACCAATATAGCAGTAGCTCTTGGTGAAGAACAGAGAAAAAAAAACTAGAAAACAGAGGAATAACTAGACAGAAACCCATGAAACAGAGGCTGGAATTAAACAGAAACCTAATGCAAAACGGAAATCAAATGAAGAACAAGACTATACTGCCATCATCTCTTGGTAATACAAGAAGAAATTCCAGAAAAGTAAAGGCAGAAAGCTGAAGCTTCTCGGCAAAACAGAGCCGAAAACTAAAAAAAATAGAGGAGGAAAAACTTGACAAAAACCCACGATGTAAAACTCCAAAAACGCCTCCAAAAAATGAATGTCTTAGCTCCTCCTCTTCTTCCCCTTTATAGACCTTCATTAGGGTTGAAGAATGCCCAAATTGTGTGCTCAAAATCCCCCAAATCATGCTATAATTGAAGATTTTTGTAATGGGTTAAATGCAGTTTTTTTTCCTTTTTTGAACTTTTCTACTGCTCCAGATTGCAGAATCACGATTTTGTAATTTGATTTTGCAATTTCCATATTTCATGCAAACAAGATTAATTTATTTAGAACTCTATCCCAAATGACATCATATTTATTTCTTTCTTAAATTGAAACAATCTTTCGACTATTTTCAAATGGTCTTAAGTCAAAACAAGAATATTTTAAGCAATTGGGAGTTAAATAAGCCTTAATTCTAAGGCTTATCAGAACTCTCTCCACACTACGTCGTTCCCCATCCTAAGCTTCTCACTCGAAATATCAGGTAAAAATATGTCTCTTTTCATCCCCCCTTCAAGCTCCACAAATCATCCTTTATATAGGCCTTTAGAGGGTGAGTAGTTGCCTATTTTCATGCCTTGGACCTTGACTTTGAACCCTAAGAGTCAAAATAGGAGGCAGGTTACTATTTTGACTCCATCAACTTGGACCATGAAGCTCACGATTTTGATTGGAAATTAGGACATTATGCGGTCGCATAATGTAAGCTTGCAAAAATTTGCAGTCGCATTTGTTACAGTTTCTTACAAAAGAGCAAATTTAGTTAAAACTCAAAAAAATACCTCTTTTACCCCTTACTTGACTCAATTAACACTAAATGACCATTCACACGTGTCTTTTACACTTATGCATGCTTTGAACAATAGAAACACGTAAATACATGCAATCAACCATACTTTGAGCAAGAAATGAACTAAATTCAAGGTCAAATATAGGTGATAAACATAGTTCATCAAAGGGGTAGATTGAGAACTTAGATAAATGAGATTAGACTAATTTGTTTAAGTAATAGATTTTCAAAATAGTAAGTGGAAGAGGGATGTGTGGCAACATATCCTATGGTCTCCATTATTGGTTCACAACGTGAGATCCATGTGGGGCCTCTGGCGGCTTTTGGATCGTCCCCCTATGGAAGGTGTTTGCATGGGTCAATATCAAGGTGAATCTTCTAAGAATGATAGGATTGTAGTTTTGTTTCCAATAACTTGACCTACCCTATGATGACACTTGTTGGGATAAAATTGTAGGATCTTAAATGATAGGTTATATTTACGTAGGGTTCATTAAGGTTGCTAATGATGTATGTGACCAAATTAATGGTAACTTAATATTACATAAATAAGAGTTATTCTAATATAATATTTGGTTGAGATTGTCTCAGTTCAGTGAAGGAACACTTGACCTACCATACGTCGGCACTTGTTCTCACTATAGTATCATAACATTAGAAATGATTTATAGGATTCATTTGTCAAATTGTTTGTTTTCTATATGCTGAAATTGAATGGATATGGATTGCATGTTGTTAAATAATGTGTTTATATATATTTCAACATTGTCTAGTTCTCTCTTTTTTTTTTAAAAAAAAATATTATTAATGATTAGTCACATTGAGAAAATTTTATCACTTGAAAAAGTAACATTAACACTATAATGGCAATGTAAAATTTTAAATTTGTCTTTGTTGGAAAATGTTCTCAAAACTTATTGTCAATGCCAATCAAATTGTTTGTAAAGCACGTGATTGATGAATCTAAGGTAACGAGATAGCTTATACATACCTCTTAGTTGACATGTTAGATGTCAAGTTTAAAAGATAAAATAAATGACAACAACATTTGAGATGTTGAAGTCAATAGAAGCTAAATTTAGATAATTGTCTAAATGATCTTGAGATTAAGTATTACAAAAATCAAAGAAAAGAAAATAAATGACTGAAGCTATAAAAGGAAAATAGTTTAAAAATTAGCTAGGATAGTCATAATGAGAGGAATTTTTGAAATATCTCTATGAAAAGAACGTAAAAGTAAATTTGATTTACTAGATTTTAGGTGGAGAATAAACAACCCCACCTAGATAGTTGATTCAAGATACTTTATCAAGATTTGTTCTTAATTACATTTAATATGTAGTTCTTGAAAAATATTTAATGACGTAGAATAATCTCTACATGTTGGCCCTAGGAAGTCCATCTCAATTGATTAAAATGTCTTTATATAATGATGGTTACTTAATGTTGAACATGATATCTTAAGAGAAATTAGATTTATGTGATTTTATTACTAGAAAGTTCATATAGTATGAAATTTACAAGTAATGAAGTTTATATTTTCAAAATTGTTTGAAAATATGTTTAGTTGAAAATAAGAACAATTTGTATGTGTTAAAATATTAACATATACAATACTACACAATAGTGAGATATCCAGGATTATCGAATTCGACAAATTGTTTTCTTCTAAAGATGATACTTATCTTTGGCTCTTAAGGTTGATTCAAATCAACTTGAATGGAATTAAAAGACAAGTAATAGGTAATTCTCTAAAAGTTAGAGTTAATTACTTTACCTGTATGTAGATCTTGCCTTTTATGCAAGATAATCAATCAAAAGCCCTTTATTCGAAAGAACTATAAGGTCAAAGAACACTTTGAGCTTACACATTCAGATTCTAGTGATCTAGTGAATATAAAGCCAAATAGGTGGTTAATGAATATTTCATCACTCTAGTTGATTATTATTCAAGGTACAAGTATCTTTACCTAATGCAACATTAGTTTAACTTTTTGAAAAGCTCAAAGAATATAAGGTTGAATTTGAAAATCAATTAGGTAAGTCTATCAAGACACTATGATCAGATCCTAGTGAAAAGTACAAGAACCTTACGTACTAAGATGTCTTCATGAAAAGTAAGTTTTTATCCCAACTTTAAATACCAAGTATATTTATGTGAAATTATGCTGCAAGAGGAGAAACAAGACCTTGTTGGACATAGTCACATCAATAATGAATTACACGCTATTACTGGACTTCAGTTAGGATATGCAATAGAGATTGTATAGTGAACATGATTCCCTCCAAAAGTGTCTCTGAGATAACTTTGGATTATAGAAGAGTAGTAAAGCTAGTTTACAACACTTCAGGAATTGGAAATGTTAAGCATATATGTTTAAAAATATTCCTAAGTATAGGCCTATACCTTTAAGGAGATACAATATGGTCTTTTATAGTTCTAAAGAGAATAAGATATTTGTGTGAAAAATGTCACTTTTCTTGAGAAATGTCAAATAAAAGACCAGAAATCTTCAATAAGGCAAGATAGTGAGATGTCAGTCTTTCATTATTGCTTCTACAGATAATCAAGGTTGTTGAAGAGGCAAGGGTACACCGGAGAGCTTACCAACGCAATCACTGTGCCACTGCGACTTACTATCGGGAACACAATCCTAAAGACCCGCAGCAGGTCCTCGTCTTCAACCTTTGATATCTTCAAGCAATAGTCTTTCACTGAAGCAAAAATCAACTCTAAAGAGGTTGATTACGCTATCTTGTTTCAAGTAGCAAATCAAAAGAGACTAATTACGCCATCTGCTCTGTAGATGCGTTGTCACAAGACTGGCAGTAGATGATGAATTTATCATGTACAATACAGAATTCAGAACTATACAGGAATTCTGTACACCTGACACTATACATACTATTAATTTACAGACTCAAACTATACAGAGAAAAGATCTTCTTCGCTAAGATGAACTTCAAAATCGTGAAGATGACCTTAAAAAAGGAAAAATATAATATTTACAGACTTAAATGTGTAATCAAAATCTAGTATCTTAACTACAAAAACTAAGAAGAATATACAGGATAAGATAAGAAATGTGGCAAAAAGAAATAAAACATGTACAAGAGGGGTGCCGGATGTACAGGAAAAGAAAATACTTTTTTTTTTAAAAAAAAACACTTTCTAGACTCACGAAGGCTGTGAATCTAGGAAATGATCATCTAGATCGTATTGAGACTCTTATTCATCAGACGGTAGGCTGCCATGAGAAGAAGATAATGCGCTGCTTCTAGCAGAATCAAGAACTCTCTGAAATTCTTCATCATAGGTTGTCTGAGCAAGTCTTAACATTATTTGAGACCTTGAATCCAGAAATTCTAAATTCCTCTATGTTGGGTTTAGCTGGTTCCCATTTTCTGTGAACCAATCTTTAACCTCATTGAGACGAGCGTGGGCGAATTCATATCTTTCCCACCACTTGATCTTTATGACTTTGTATAGTCTTTTGAGACCATCCTTTTCTTCAAGCTGGAAGTTCCAGCTTAGAATCCATAGAATTTTGAAATGGAGACAAAAACGTAGTAATGTTGGAAACTCATTTCTTTCTATGTTTTGAGAAAAGAAATGGTATGATTCTTGAATTGGAGTTGGAAAGATATCCTCCGTTAAGCCGAAGGTATTCCACCCTTGAATAAACCAGTATGGGTAATCCATACAGTGGGCTCTCTGGCAAAATTGAATGAACCAGGAGTGTTCAAATTTGATATACCACATCACAGTATACAAAGCTTTGATATAGTCACGGTATAGATATGTCTGTGGCTTGAATGTCTTTGACAAAGTTCTTGGTGTGAAGATACTCTAATTCCAATGAGACGGAGTAAGGACTTTGAAAATTTTGATTTTTGAGAAGGCGATCCTGGTCGGATCATTGCGGTCTGGGATATGTGTTATCTCTACCGATCTGGTGTCTACGAGGATAAATTCGTAAACTTTCTTTTTTTTGAAAGATCTTCCGGCATGAAAAGGAAGTCTTTTGGAAACATATTTTTAATAACTTCCACTATGGAGTTACCATTGAACTCTGGTTCTACCAAGGGTTCGAAAATTTGAATCATTTTTTGAAAGTAGGTTCTAATCTCCGATTTAGGGATGAACCTAAATTGAGGTACCAATGCAGTAGTGAAGGTAGAAGGTCTTATAGACGATGAAGATCCCTGTTGAGAGGGAGCTGGTGTTCTTCTAGAACTTTGAGAGGTAGGAGAGACTGTTCGTCTTCTCTGACGGGTTAAGTTGGCCGAAGGCCTGGGTGGTGGAGTTGATGACTCCATTGAATAACGGATCACGATCCCAGTAGATCAATTTGTTCTAGATTT
Organism: Trichosanthes truncata; assembly: GCA_033996785.1. Taxonomy (NCBI): domain Eukaryota; kingdom Viridiplantae; phylum Streptophyta; class Magnoliopsida; order Cucurbitales; family Cucurbitaceae; genus Trichosanthes; species Trichosanthes truncata. The sequence continues at coordinate 7,030,180 of MU867260.1, read as the reverse complement.
GACCACCAGCGTGAATTCAGAGTCTAGAGCATATTGATCTGCTGTCATCAGAGCAGTGATTTGAGACGTTGAGGCTCTGTCCTTCTCTTTTGAGACGGGAGTAGCAGGGTTTTTGCCCTTTCTACTGAACATCTTTTTCCCGATCGTTTTTAGAAGAGGGAGAGAAAGAGGAGAGAATTTTGAAGTTAGGAACTCCCTTGAGAGATCATCTGCAAGCGGGTTTTGAATGCCTTTTATAGGCAAAATCTCAAAATCAAAACACGATAAAATCACCTGCCATCTCGCAAATATTTGTTTTGAGACTAAATTCTCGACATCTTTTTCTAAAAAAATTTCAATGCTCGAGAATCCGTTTTAATAATAAATTTTATGTTTATTAAATCTCCTTGAAATTTTTGAACACATAAAACAATGGCCAAAATTTCCTTTTTTACAGTTGAATAATTTTTCTGGGTATCGTTCCATACTCCATAATAAAATCTTACTATTTGTTCTTGTTTATCCAAGGACTGTTTGAGGATTCCTCCATATCCGATATCGGATGCGTCAGATTCCATTATTAAAGTTGCCTCTGGATTGACAAGACTCAAACAGAGATTGATTTGACTAAAGTCTTTATCCTCTTAACAGCTTCCGTATGCTCAGCTGTCCAAGGTTTTGCATTTTTTCTAAGTCTTTGAAACAGTGGTTAGCAAATAGGTCTCAAATCTTTAATAAAATCTGAGACATAATTGAGACAGCCCAAAAACCTTTGTAATTGGGTTTTGTTTAAAATTTGATCTAGAAAGTTATCTGCAAATTCTATGGACCTTTAAATGGGTTTAATCTGGCCCATATAGATTTCAAATCCAAGAAAACGGATTTTTGTTTGAAATAATTTTATTTTTGAGACTGATATTACCAAACCATTTCGTTTAATAATGTCTATAAACTTTTTCAAATGGGAAAAATGTTGATCTATACCTAATGAGAAAATTAGAACATCATCGATATAGATTATTGAAAAATGTTGGATTGGATCAAGAATATCATTCATGATTTTTTGGAATTCTGATGGAGGGTTCTTTAGCCTAAAAGGCATGACGTTCCATTCATATTGTCCAAAAGGAACATTGAAAGCAGTATTGTATCTATCCTTTTCTGAAATTTGAATTTGCCAAAACCAGACTTCATATCAAATTTTGAAAATATATTTGAACCTGAAATTCTTTTAAGTAAATCGGTTTTGTTGGGAATTGGATATCTAATCCATTCCAAAACTTTGTTTAAGGGTTTATAGTTTATTACCAGACGGGGCACACCACGCTCCTTTTCTGCCTGGTTGTTCACATAGAATGCTACGCAGGACCATGGACTATTAGAGGGTCTGATCAGCTTCTTTTTCATTAATTCTTCGATCTCCGTTCTGCAATGTTTTTGCAGTTTGGAATTCATCTGAATCGGTCTCGCCTTGGTCGGGATTTGACTTTCTTTGAAGTCTTTGACATATGGTAAACTTACCACATGCTGTTTTCTATCCCAAAAAGCATTAGGATTGTTTGAGCAAACTTCATTCTCAATCTTTTGCTTCAAAATTTGAATCCTCTCTTGAATTTCTCTATGTTGGAGGTTCTCATCTATTCTTTTATAATTAATCTCTTCTTTCAAGAAAGCAATTTGCTTTTCTTTGTAATTATATTTAATTGATTCTCTTTACTCATAAGTTGTACTTTATGAGTGAGAATAGGCTTCTTGAATTCAAATAGGACCTTGCGTCCAAGTAATTGAGTCGAGATTCCCTCATCAAAAACTTCTAAGGGATATAATTGAGTAATAAATGGTGTCCCTAAAACCATTTTTTGGCTTAGGTTCTGCACCAGTAGAAACGAAGTTACGAAGCATACACCTTTTTTGCAGATATGGGCTTCTGATAACTTATGGTTGATCTTTAAAGGAGTTCCACTTGCTCCTCTTAAGATCTCTTTTATTTTCTCAAAATATTTTGAGGGTATGATTCCTTCATGGATGCAATTCTGATATGCTCATGAATCTATTAAAGTAATAAGATTTATCCTGAAATCTTTAATTTTTAGAGTTACCTCGATATACAATTTTTTGGTATGGGACTCTAGTGATTGTGTTGAGAAATCTTCTTCAGCAGTAACTTCTACTGGAGTTTCCTCAACCTTTTGCTTTCCTTTCTTCAGGACTGCTATCTCTGATGTGAGTTTTGAGAAATCTTCTTGCTAGCTTCTCTTCAACTTCAAGATTTCTTCTTTGAGGTTGTTGATTTCAAATTGTAAGTCTTGGATCGTAACCTCTTTGGTTTCTTTGAACCTTTTGAAGACATCATCCATGGTGATGGGAACAATGTCTAGGTCACTTAACTTATTTTTTGTCGTCTTTTCTTTCTCTTCTTCGAAGGTCTTCTTTTTGAGTGATTCCTTTAGCTGCTGAAGTATGGATATTGTAATAGTGTCATCAGGAATTTTCTCGACTAAATCTAGGAGAAATTCTTGATCACTGCTAATAACATTTATGCAGTTGAAGCAACCACATAATCTTCCTCCTTTGCAGTCCTCTCTGTGTTGGACATCAAATTCTCCTTCACTGGATGAATAAGAGTAGGTAACTTCTCTTCTTTCAAGGATATCGTCCTTTGATTCTTCTTCAAAATTTGAAAAATCACTTGAGTTAGATTCGAACGCCACCAGCAATTCTTGCTTGAGGTCTTCGTCTATCTGGAGCTCATTGATTTTTTCTCTCAGGGGACATTTATTTAAATAGTGTCCAAACTTCTTGCATTTGTAGCACTGAATCTGTCTACCAAACTTTTTTGGCCTTCTTTCATACTTGTGTTGTGTCTCCCTAAGGTAGTCCCTTGAGATCTTTCTTTTGTATCCTCTGGATTCTCTATATACATTTGGTTTCGTATATCTTCTAGAGTCGCTAGAGAACTTCTTAAGCCTTCTAATCTTCTTCTTTTGAAGTTGAAATGGAGCTTGAGGCTGCGGGTGTAAATTATACATATCGTAGAATTGACCCATTTCTGTCCTTCGATTGGCGTTGGTGTTGGCCTTTTCATTTTCCTTTTGTTGAAGGCATTGGATTGTTCCAAAATTAATGACATTTTGGATTAGATCTCCATATGAGAGAGTATGCCAGGGAATGTTTCGTCCATTAAGTTCCTTCATATGAAGAAGTAATTGAGACTGAAAGAGTTTTGGAAGGCTTGTGATAAACCTTAATTTCAGTCTTCACTTTCGCAATCTTCTCTTTTGTAAATCTCTGCTAGGAATGTATCTTTGTACCATCTGAAATCTTGGAGCTTTGGACACCTTAGATTGTTTAAAAAGGTACTTGATAGAGCTCAAAAATTATTGTTGTTTCCGATAAAAAATTTTGTAATTGCGTGGGTAAGGGTGTCCACTGCATCTTCAACGTCCTCTTCAATTATTTGACGAGTCGTCGTAGTTGTCGTTGAGGTGGACACCGCTGTAGAAGACTCAACAGCTCCTTCATGAACGACTACTGTACCAGTTGGCCTTCTAGACGTATGTCTGAGGATCTACTTCTGCTTTTTCTCCGTGAATTAATGATCCCACCATCCTTTAAGGATGCCAGAGAAGTCGGCAGATAATAATCTTGCTAACTCATAGTCTAAATGTCCCTTAGAGATGTAGGCAGTATTGACCATCAACATCTCTTGAATGACTCCCATGACCAGATATTCTGACAGGCCATCTATGTTCCACTCATAGATTGAATCTCCATCAAATGATTTGTACGTCATGAAGTTTCTTTCTTCGAATTGAAGATCCGGCCTCTTAGGTCTCGAGTACTAGTTCCTTTGCTGAGAATTATTTCGAGAATAATTTCTCTGATTTTGAATTTTTATCATAAAACTTGGATGATAGCTTTTTGCCGTGATATGTTCTTCTGGATGTTCGGCCTCGAGAGTCAATTGACTCATATGCTCGATCATTTGATCTATCTCCTCATCATTCATAACATTAATCTGAGATGAGGTGGATGGCTCCCTTATGGTGAGCTTTATCAGACGACTGTCAACTTCTTCTATGAACTTTTCTAAACTAGACTTCATTCCGGGTACCGAACTCCCAACATCTGTTCGAAAATATGGAGTTGATGATTCGGTACTTCCAAATTCACTTTTGAAGACTGCCTTCTTTGGCTATTCTTCAAAGATCTTTTCTTCTACTCTGTCCATCTGCTGGGATAAGGTAGAAAGAATCTTATTAGTGTAATTATTTTGTATTTGAATACCTCTAATCCCTTTAGAGGAATTGTTGTCTTCTTCATTTTGATCAATTAACTTGAAAGGTGGTGCTAAAACAGTTTGGTTGAAGCTTTCAAATTGAATAGCTTCAAACGAAGGATGAGTAGAGCTAACTACTGCTCCCTTCACCGTTTTCCACGAGACTTCCTTCAAGGTATTGATCGATCTTTCTTCGTATTTCTCACATTCTATATACCATTCAAAGAATGGTATATTCTCTTCAAGTTTCTCCATGGTCTTGATCCAGTCCTTTTTCATCTACTCTCTTCCTTCCTTCTCATGAGCTCTAAAAAATGCCTTTCTGGAGTCTGACCATATTGAGCTCAAGAAGTCTTTCTTAAGAGTCTCCATAAAATTTGAAATATTTTATATTGACAAAATTATTGTCAAATATATGATGTAGAACTTTTAAGAATGATAATGTATCATTCTAACATGAAGATGAGCTTGTCTAAGGCAGAGTATCCTAAGACACTTCAAATGTTGAGAACATAAGATTGACTATCTACCTTGAGTAGGAAACAATCTAGTGTATAAATGAGACTTAACATTTAATATACATTAAAGTTGGTTAGCATATATCAGTTAAACCAATGGTTTGACCATTGAGTAGAAAATTAAAAATTTTCTCAAAGTATCTATGGATAATGAAATGTTATACTTTTGTGCATAGAGTTAAATATTTGATCTTTACAAGATACACTAGTTCTTACAAAGATTTAAACGAAATCTATGTCAAGATCAAGTTTACCGTAAGTGGTGGAGATATACAACTTAAATATCCTTGCTTATGAAGCAATAAAAGAATTTATATTGCTCAAATAGTTTCTTTTTAATTTGAAGGTGTTTAAGATTTGATTGAGCATATCACATCTTAGTATGATAATGGGTTGGTGCAATGGCTAAAATTAAGGAACTTAGAAAATTTCCATATATGGTAAAACATATTAAGAGAAATCATCATGGTAGTGACCAAGAATACTTTAATGACAATTGTTTTGAATTATATACAAAGACTCTCTCTAGGCTAAAAGTGTTTGAGGGTCACCTAGAATATCTAGGATTATGAGACACATCTCATCTTCTCTAGGGCAAGTGGGAGAACATGTTGGGTGTAGAGTATGTCCTTGGATATATGTCTTATCGACTTTAGTGTAAGTGGAAGATAGTTGGAATTTATGTCCTAAAGCCTCGTGTAATTATAAATTTAATATTTGATAATTATGTTATTATTTCTATTTGCAATTTATATTATTCATTACATAAAAATCTAAGGTTATTAGTGTAATCTTAAACAGTATGTTGTTGACATACAGGAGGATATGTTCAACAAATAACCTAAAGGGTCTATAATATATGGATAAGGTTGAGTTCTTTATCCTAGAAATACTATTGATACGACCCACTTTGTAATAGGTATAAATGATTTGATCCCAATCGTTCATGTGGAGACATGTGAGTGAGGGTATCATATAGAATCATTTTGTATAAGACTAGACCACGAAATATTTAATCTCTCTTTATAAATTTGTTAGTTGAGAAGATTAATATTCCAATAGGATGATCATATGCAACTCAATCTTAATCCTGAGTGAATTATGAACTTCTGCCTGTGAGGGCTTGTCCTTTGATTTGCATGGTTGAGAATGGCTTTTGTAGCCGATTTAATAATCCTACCATTTTGGGGATTTGACCAAATAGATAATTGGAAACATAAATTTCACAAGATAGAATTTACTCTTTCCGATATAGGAAAAGTAGATGAGTAGCTCCCTTAAGTGCTGATTTCGAGACTTGAACAAGGGGACCTCATATTCTTACTGGTCCGAGAGGGATTTAGTTTAGAATTGGATAAATTGTTCATTAGAGGATCAATAGTACTTAAGACATAAGATGTAATTACAGGGGTAAAATGAACTTTTGACCCAGCTGGTGGGTGTTGAACCACTAGTGAAATGAATGCTAGAAAGAGGAATAAAATGATGGAGCATGCAAGGAAATGTAGTAGTATGCGTGAATAATAGCCCTTCTAACTTTTGTCACTCGGTGCGCTTGCATAAGCATACACCAGACTCACAAGCAGTACCTAGAGCATTCCAGGGTCAAGATCCACAAGGAAGGCAAGTCAAAATATAAATGCACAAACATACTTAATGAAGTGTTCACAGCAAGGAGTACGGTAATCAGATATGGGAATAATATATTTGGTTGAGGTGCATGAACATAAAGTTACAAAAATTAAGGGTGCAGTTAAGAAACTTCCAGGGAAAATAAAGAATAGAATAAGAAGTGCGAAATGCATCGAATGGTTGAGATGATAAGACCTAGCCGAGGCAGCCTAGTGTTTGCACCATTTCTATGCACATGCATGGATAAATGATGAAACTATTTATGAACTTAGGCAAGGGGACCTAAGAATGCCTCCCTCTCGGTATCACATTCACACTTAGCACAAGTTGGATTCCTTTGTGCTCTTGTTAGATAATTAGTCACTGCCCATTTTTAGCCTACAAGTGGTTGAGTTATCCCTAAATCAACCTTGTGAACTATGTCCACTCTTGTTCTTTTTAAGCCTTTTCACATGCCTTAACCCTTCTAGTGCCTAAAACATTATACTACTTAAACATTATACTACTGCACCACTCTACTATCCGTTCTCTGACAACACAGGCGGACATCCCTTGATCCCATTTTCTGTCCCTTTCACTCTTGGTGCCTCAAATATTCCTTCCCTTCAATGTGGCGCTCGCATTTGCATGTCTCACATCTACCTTGGCTACACACGTGACACTAAAAAAAGGGATCAACGCATCATTTATGCAAAAATTTAATGCTCTCGATAGGCGTTGAAGATATATATGCCCAGACTAAGATGCGTCTCTATTTAGCTGCATTTTTACGCAATCCTGTCTTCTTTTATACGTTCCTAGCACGTCGAGGCATTCAATGGTCAATTTTAGTTGCCTAAATAACTTGTATTCACAAGTTATAAAACCTCCAAACTTGGACCATTGATTTCCCTAAAGCAATACTATTACTTAGCTCTTGGTCCCAATCGTTCGCACTACTTACTCTAAGGTTACTAAGTTTTCTTCCATCATTTAGGCACATCGAAATCTCACTTAGCTTTCTAAAATTTCCTAAGGGTCTCTTATTTCTTTCTCTGCTGCCCAACTCTTAAACGTTCACTACCTATTCTTTTCCTAAGCCTTCCTGCCCCGGAGGCACTTTGTTTTTCAACGTTGCCTACAATAAAGATTACTTAGGCTATCCTGCTTTTTGCACACTTTCTTGCATACTTTTCTCTCTTTTTTTTAGATACTATGAGAGCCCTTCCAGGCATGCCTCCTTCGCTTTGGCTTGGCCACACTTGTGGTGAAAGACAACCAACTACAAGCGACTTGCCCTTCAAAATTTCCAGGGGCATGCTCTCCTTATCCACCGCGTTCATGCAAAGGCAAACGATGGGTGTCATGAATGCCCCTGCATACTTACGCTTTGTATTCATAGATAAACTTCTACTAGACTTCTTTAAGGTATGCAAACAAGAAGCTTTCCCCCCCAAACTTAAAATGGACAATGTCCTCATTATCCCCCAAACTTGTTCATTGCATTGAAGAGGAATTACAAAGAATAAATGGCGTGATCAAAAGAAAAAGATAACTCTAAGGCAAGAAAGACTAAGGAAATGATATATGGCTAGCTGTCCAAGGAGGAGATTCTTAAAGGTTGCTTACCTAAGAACTAAAAATATCAGAGGCCTTGGCAGGTTAAGAGAAACTATATGAAATTTCAATGCTCAGCGCCTTCAAAAAGAGATCTAAGCACCCTAGGCAAACAAACAAAAAGGCGCACTGAGGACAGGAGCACATAATACTAAGGATAGGAGCACATAACTCAAATTTCCAATTAGAAGCATTAAAATAGTGCGCTAGACCAAGGCAAGCGACGAAGAAAATTAGAAAAATAGAGATGAAAAAAATTCAAAACATTTCCATTTGTTAGGATTTCATTCATTTCAATGCAAAGCAAAACAAGGCAAGCGAAAATAAAAAAAACTTCAAACTATTACAAAATATTGAAAAAGATAGATTAAAGATAAATCAAGTTGCGGGGTTAGGTGGTGGCTTTCGGCGCTCATTGGCTTGAGGGCCTTCTGGATTTGGCGTGTTGGGATCTAGTCGACGAAAGTTGCTGATAAGGGGCACCGACATTGGAGGCAGACGTACAAAAGACCTTGTCCAACAAGGAAAATAGAGGAAGAACTCATTAAGGCGTCTGTTCAACAGTTGTAAGCCCCGAGTAACTTCTTAGTGGATCATCTCACGTAGTAGATCCAGATGTATAGTCGCGGCATCTTCAACTTCAACTTGCACCCTTGGCTCTAGTGCCTCAACATGATGCTCCGGCACAGAACGCGATGACTGACCAACATGATTAGACTGATTGGTATGTTGGGTAAAAATAAGAAGAGGATGAAGAGGTAAATTCTCAACAGTAGGGGCAAAGATTTTTCAGGGGCAAGAGGATCAAATGCTAAGTCATCTGTGCGCGTGGTGTCACGGTTGTAGACCTTTAACCATGCGGCGCCATGATTTTTCGCCTAACCATGGCCAGCCTTAAGGAGAACTTAATCCCCAATACATTTTCGCCCAGCTTTGTGGCTTAGTCGGACCTTAGGCGAGGTTATTCAACTTAACCAAGCTTCATTTATCATGCAGCGGAAGTATACTTGGTCATACACGTCGCCCGTACGTGTATTTTCATTCAAACGCGACACTAGCCGACTTGCCTCTACTCTAGGCCAAGTCCTAAGGCTCAACCTTGCCTCTACACTAGGCCAAGGTCATCAGAACACAATGTCGCTTCTTGGGACATTGTCCCTAAACTCTTAGACATGTCCACAATGTCTCTACATCAGTCTGGAACTTCATCGGGACTCATTTGGACCCTTCATTGGGCCAAAACGGCCTTAAAACCCTCAATCAGAGCTTATAGGGTGAAACCGATGCAAACTGGAGCTTTTCGGGGCATTATAATGCAAATCGGGACATATCGGGCAAGTACCATCCAAACCAAAAACTATCGGGTCCCACTGATGAATAGTGATGCCATCCCAAGCCTCGGGTGGTCATCGGACTTAGCTGCTCACTCGGACATGCTATCGAAATCCTTCCCATGGGTCGCCTTCATAATCGGGGCCTCTCTGACATCCATCCATCCTAGTCATATCGAGGCATGGACCCTTCCGTGTCCATGCCGAGATATTCTTGAGTCGTTGGCCACTACCGGGTCCTATGGTCAAACCTCTAGCCCATGGGAAGGGGCACAATATCGGCACTCCCGTGCCGCCCGACACTGTCTTAGGAAAACCCATTCCATAAGAAGATGCCCAAGACACTCGTCTTGCAGACGCTCGCCCACACCATGACACACTCATGTGCCATGGGGTAGCTCGCTTAGGCCCTGAGGCCCAGGGGTGGTGGAGAGCCAACACCATGCCTCCCCCTAAGGTAGACAATTGAGATTTTAGCTCCTGCCACCCATGCACGTCAATTTGGCGAGGGATCATACGCCAGAGTGGAGTGCTCGTCTGGACTCCGATCGACACGAAATCTGGCAAGCTTCTATCTTGCTCATATACGGACTTAACTCCAAAGCCGCCCATCAAAACTCATGAAGGAACCCCGACTTTCGAGGCTATGGCCCGGGGCCACATCTGACCCCCACTAAGCCTGTCACTAACACCCCTGACGACATAGTTGTCTTCTATTTTGCTTGCATCTCAACATGGCATTCAAGCCTACATATGTTGGTGTGTTAGATGATGCACCGTCCTCCTCGGTCGCATCATGACCTTATCTTCTCTGTGGGGGTCACAACCTATTCTCTTCTTAGTACGGTTGTGACACGTGGCAATCCTTTTAACTCTAGGCAGGGAGGGGTTTGCGAACGCGTCTTCTCATTCTTATGGCTCAGATCTTAAAGGGAAAGAAGAATTAGGAGTTCCAATATGTAAAGGAGCAGAGGCAGGCTTAGGCTTTCTGCTGGGCTTGGATCAAAAGGCAATTTGGGGCATCTTTTCTATTCTTTTTTCCGTCGCGGCAGCAACTTTGGATGGCTTGGGCGTTATAACCTTTGGTGCAAAGGCAATGTGCTAAGTGATAGATTTCCCATTTTCCTTAGCTTTAGAAAGAACCCGCATGAACCACTGTTTGTTAAACTACAACGTTATATCCTTCACTGGTTCGCCCTCCTTGAGCTTTTCACCAACCTCAACGGCTAAATTGCCCACCAGCCATGAGGAGAAAAGGGTTCCCTTGGGCTTTTCAAACATTTCCCTTATTCTAGCTGCGATAACTTCCCCTAAGTTCACCATTATGCCCTTCATGAAGCAGTAATAGAGGATGATGCGTTAAGTTGTGAGGACATGATCATGCATTGTAGGCATGATTCTATTCTTGATCAGAGCCATCCAAATGGCTGCTTCCAATGTTAACATGCAGGGCAAGAGCTGATGAAGACCAATTGATTCTTAGATTTTCCATGTGGCTCCTTCTAGGGCCACCGTCTTGAGAACTTCATCCAGGAAGCTCTTCTTATTTGAATACATCAACGCATTGCCCGACACGTCTTTGGGGTTAAGCATGGCAAACAGCCGGTTGATCACTGCGCCATTATAAGCCACCCGATTTCCTCAAATCATTACCTCTTCAATCTCTTCATTATTCTCTGTCAGGTAGAAGTTTCGAACAAGGTCAGGGTAGTAGATAGCTCTTTGGGTGCAGAAACCGACCCATTGGTTCTTCTCAATGGAAGACTTAACCACCTCAAGTAGTTTGAAGTCACCTTGCCTTTTTCCTCAACTTTCTTTCATTTCTTTCCTTTTTGCTTCTTTGCTGGTGCACTCTCCTCCGTAGCCACCTCCTTGCCCCTCCTTTTCTTTTCTTTCTTCTTTTCTTTAGGCACATTGGCCTGCTCCCCTATTTTTCCCGTAGATGCGAGGACTCCTTGTCTTCTTCTTACTAAACGCTCTTCCCTTTCAGATAGAGGCAGGTCATCCATGCTGTCGCTTGACGCGACAGAGATTGTTTTAGCTATTACCTCTCGATGCCCCTCTTTATTCCTAGTGCTTTGTTGACTTTGCTCGTCTGCATCAGTTGGCACCTCCGGGATCTCCTTGTTTAAATCAACATGGGCAAACAACCTATCTGCCTCACTTTGTCTTCTTTGCCCTCTGTAGGCACTTCAACGTCGCCGCCCACTTTTCGATGGCTTATTCCAAAATCTCTTCGAATCGTTTCCCTTGAGAGGTTGTGAGAGAAACATCCTTTGACTTTTCTAACTCTCAAGCGCCTTGAGATGTTGATCCTCCTCCTTTCACCTTCTCTCTGTGCTCTTGAACCCTAGCGTTTTTCTTTGTCCTTTTAGCAGTCCACTTAAATCTTTTCTTCTTTACCTCCTCCTTTGCTCCTCCAACCTGAGATGCCGAGGAAACAGGTTCACACTCAGAGGCCATTGATAGTGAGAAAAATAGTATCATTTCTTGGCTTAGTTTTATGTTAGTTTTGCTATGATTATATGTGCTATCATGTGTTTTTATGTATATTTCTCAGAAATCGAGCATTTGGAACAAAATTGGAGAATTGTGAGATATCTGGAGAAATTTGAGCAACTTAAGGCTATATTTGAGGATTCAAGTGTGGAAAAGGAAAGACTAGGCAATTGGACCTGAGGGTATAGCATTGCAACGCTCCTTATAGCGTTGCAATGCCATTTGAGAAGCCTATCAACCTTGAAGACACGAGAGCACAGCGTTGCAACGCTAGCTGAAGAAGATTTTTTCCTTTTTTGCAAAATGGTAAGGACATCATTGCAATGCTGTCTCAATGTATAAAAGAAAAATTTTAGTTTTGTGCAAAGGGAGACATTCTTGAGAGACCAAAATCCTAATCTCGATTTCTACATTGTCTAAAGGCTTGGAGAAGAGTTTTGGAGAGCTAAGGAGGAAACTCAAAGCTCGAGATCATGGACATCACGTCAGGAACTAGTGTTGGCACGCGACCTTAGTCTAATCTCTTTCTCTTACTTTTCTTTGAACTTAATTGTTGGTTATCTCTGTATTTAGACAAGAATGGTTGTATGTTTTAGACTTTTGTTGATTTAGTAATTCAATGCATGTTTTTACATTTTTTATGTATCTTGTTATTATTATCTAAACCTTTGGCCATGGTTTTTCATGTTAGGCTATATTAATTAGCTCGAGAGAGTAAATCTATCCTTAGAACATTAGATGCATAACTAGATTTAATTTATTGCACAAGAGTGAGTAGATTAATTCTAGAAGCCTTAACAAAATCGCCTAATGCACAAAATCGCCTAATGCTATGTTTAGTAATAGAAATAGATTGAGAGGTTGATTTATTGCTAGGCATGAGTTCAATTGAGTGCGAGAGAGGATATTGATCATTTAGTAATTCTTGGCTTAAGATTAATTGCATGAAATCAGTTCTTTATCTACAAAGTGAGCTTAATTTAATCAACCATGGACTCCAACCTTGTAAATTATGTCTTTTTGATCACTCTAAAGTTTTGTTTCACTAAATAAAATTGGGCATAATTAACTTTGGTACTTAATTAATCTAAGAACTTCAATCCTTGTGATCAACCCTGGCCACTATTACTGCAAATTTTTAGAGGTCTGGTTTATAAATATTATTTGATAGGACCTTTGACAAGCTCTTTATCATCCATCAGCGCTGCAGATTGAGGTTCTGTTGGCTTCTCAGCAAGGTGTGCTAAGGCTTCTACTGCATTTTTTTGGGTGGATGCGAGAAATGACTCCGTGGAAGAGATACAAATATCCTTCAACCTGCTCGTCGAAGTTCCACTATGGAAATTGGCTGGAGATTTGTAGGCGGATGACGGGTTGCTTATGCCATCACCATAGATGTAAGAAGAATGGTTATAAGAGTCATCGCTGAAAGATATTTTTCTTGTTTGGTTTGGGTTTTTTTGGGAAAAAGGAAGGTTGGAAAATAAAAGGAAGAGAGCTTTGAGGAGCTTTTTTTTTTTTTTTTTTTGAAATTGAGAGCTCGAAGGTTGAGGATGAGTGTAAGAAGAGAATATAAAGAAGGCTGAGTTTAAAAATAAAATTTTCGAGGGGAGTGCAAACGGTTGTTCTCAGACGTGGGTTGTGCAATAACTCCCCTATTTGCTTAAACAAGAAATGGAGGATTTGAAATGACACAAGTTCTCCCATGAAGGATATCATTCTACTTTTCTGGGGGAACATGGAGCAGACTGGGGATAACTTCTGCCATTTATGATGCAAGGCGGCGCCTTAGATTGTTGTGCGCAATGAGTACTCTGCCCTTGATTTTTTGACTTCTGTTATGCAAAAATCTTTGAGTCATTTTCTTTTCTCACTTAATGCACTCACTCTTCACTTACGAGACAAGATTTTCCAAAGCTTTATCCTAAGGCCAACTTATCTAACATGCTCCAGCTTATTTAACAAAAGGCAAACAAAACAAAACTTAAAATAAAAATAACAAAAATAGAGAAACTTTCCTGGTCTGCGTGGGGTTGGTTGCGGCAAGTATGTCTTCTTAGCGTGACGACCATTGCTCTCTTGTCTACTGGAAGTCAGTGAGTTTGATGGAGAATGGTGATTCCTCCATCGTGCCGTAATGCGCTTTTATCCTCTGACTATTGAGCTTGAATTCTCTTTGTCCATCTTCTGAAATTAAGTCCACTGCCCCATGTGGATATATCTTCCTAATGATGAAGGGTCCCGACCATCTCGATATGAGTTTACCTGGGAATAAGCGCAATCGTGAATTAAATAATAATACCTTCTATCCTAGTTGAAATTCACGCTGTCTTATTTGCTTGTCATGCCATCTTTTTGTGTGTTCCTTGCAGAGTTTTGCATTGTCATATGCGTCAAGCCTCATCTCCTCAATTTCTAAAACCTTCCTTGCCCCACCGTTCACCGCCTCATCCCAATTTAGTTTCTTCATCATCCACTGTGCTTTATATTTCAATTCTTTTTGGAGGTGGCATGCTTTCCCAAACACCAGTTTGTAAGGTGACATGCCTAGAGGAGTTTTGTACGCGGTGCGATATGATCAGAGTGTGTCATCTAAATGTTGCACCAAGTCCTTCCTCAAGGCATTCACCACTTTTTGCATTATGCCTTTAATTTCTCTGTTCGACACCTCAGCTTGCCCATTTGATTGGAGGTGATATGGTGTAGAAATTTTGTGCTTTACATCATACTTCCCAAGCAGCCTTGCCATAAGCTTCTTCATGAAATGAGTTCCCTCATCATTGATCAGTCACGTGGTGTACCAAATCTCGTGAATATACATTTTTTTTAATTATACCACTGTCAGACCATTGTTCTTCGGACATGCTATTGCTTCAATTCATTTGGATACGTAGTCAACTGCAAAAAGTATGTACTATTGTCCACGGGATGGGATGAAAGGTCCCATGAAGTTAATGCCCCAAACATCAAAAAGTTTAGTCTCTAGGATGTAGGTTTGCGGCATCTCATCACGCACTGAGATATTCCTCATGTGTTGACATTAATCGCATTGCTTGGCAAATTTGTGTGTGTCTTTGAACAAGGTTGGCCACCAATATCCAGATTGAAGTACCTTGGCTACAATTCTTTGCCCTCCAAAATGTCCTCCATAAGGCGCTGAATGGCAGTGCCTCAGGATGCTTTTCATTTCTTCCTCAGCTGTGCATCTTCGATACATTTGGTATGCCCCTAACATGAACAAGAAAGTATCCCAAAAATAGAATTTTAAATCATGAAAGAATCACTTACGTTGCTGCGCACTGAGGTCTAGTGGTAAGACTACACTGACTAAATAGTTCACGATATCAATGAACCATGGCACACTGGCTGTCACCATCAACAATTTTTCGTCTAGGAATTTCTCTTTAATTTCTCCTTGCGTCAAAGTCACAGAAGGGTTTTTTAGCCTTGATAAATGATCGACCACCTAATTTTCAATGCCCTTATTGTCCTTGACTTCTATGTCAAACTCTTAAAGCAGTAAGACCCACTTAATAAGTTGTGGTTTTGCGTCCTTTTTAAGCATCAAATATTTGATTGTCGCATGGTCAGTGAACACTGTCACTTTTGAACTAATGAGGTATGCGCGGAACTTATCAAACACAAAGAATACATCTTGAAGTTCTTTTTCTATGGTTGTATAGTTCTGTTGCGCCTCGTTCAAGGTCTTACTTGCATAATGGATGGGATAGAGAATTTTTCGATGCACTGCCCAAATATTGCCTCAACTGCAATGTCACTTGCGTCACACATTAATTCAAACAGGAGCTCCCACTTAGGCGTGGTAAGAATTGGGGCAATAATCAAGGAACTCTTCAACTTCTCGAATGCCTCGTGGCATGCAGGTGTAAATTCAAATTTCTTATCTTGCTCCAATAACTCACAGAGGGGTTTTGAAATCTAGGAAAATCCTTTGATGAATCTAAGGTAAAATCCTGCATGCCCTAAAAACTTCGAATGCCCTTTACTGATGTGGGAAGCGTAGCTTCTCAATAAATTCTATCTTTGTTTGATCAACATCTAATTCTGCCTTAGAGACTCGATGCCTTAAGACAATGCCCTCCTCTGCCATAAAGTGGCATTTTTCCCAATTCAAAACTAGGCTGGTCTATTCACATCTGATCAATACTTCCTCTAGATTTTTTTTAAGCATGCTTCATACGAAATTGAAAGTATTTATTAGTTATAAAATTGAAAGTTTAAGATTCAATTAGATACAAAATTAAATTTTATGTCTAATAGAATAATTAATTATAACTTTTTAAATATGTCTAAAACCTATTAAATACAAAATTGAAAGTTCATGGATATATTAGAAATTTTTAAAGTTCAATTACTTATTAGACTCAAAATTGAAAGTATAAAAACCTACTAGACACAAACATTTTTAAAATTTAAAGACTAAACTTGTAATTTAACCTTCATGTAAATATAACTTTAAATGCATTGATATATAATATTTAGATTAAGTAATATTAATTACAAATTTATAATAAACTATTGTAGAATTATTCACCTAAATATATACGAAAAGAATAAAATTTGAAATATGTAAGATTGTTTAAAATAGAATTAAAGTTTTTTTTATGTAATTAATTTTTCTAAAATATTAACTAAAGATGTATTCTCTTCTTTTTTTTTTTTTGTATATTTTTTATATGTGTGAAAATTTTTTTAATTCAAGAGTGTATATATTGCAAATTTTAATTTAAAATAATTAAATATATATTATTTCAAAATAAATAAATAGATATGAAAAAATGAGAGCAGGTAAGCTTGGTTTTGATCCAAGGATCTCCACCTGTATTTTAGAAACTCCGTGCCCCTCTGACCAAAAGAAATATTTTGTTAATTTTTATGAAAAACACCATAAATATAAAATTAAAACTATAATTTCACTCCTCTTAGCCCCAATGTGGATCCACCCCCCTCAGCAGCCCATGGTTCTGTATGGCAGTTTATTGTTGAATGAAAGAGTTTTATCTGTCTATATCTATATCTATTTATCTAAATAAGGAGGGACTATTCTAATTGCAAAAAGGAATTTCAAAATTCTAAGAAGTAATGGGAAAAAAAAAAGTCCGTACGTAGTTCCATCAATTTCATGTAAATTGGAAAAATGAATGTGCCTCCTCTTCCCATCTGAAACCTCAAACTCAAGTAGTTTTATTAGCACTAATTTGAACGTAGCTTTGTAGATAAAATACATACTACTATTGAAAGATCGATAGTTTGATCTTCTACGACGGTTAAAGAAAAGAAAAGAAAAATAGTCTTCTTAATTATTAATCATGGATGTGAATTGCCAAAATGAGCATAGTTCAACAGTAATTCACATGTTTTCTCGACCAAGAGGTCAGAAGTTTGAATTTCCCACCCTAAATGTTGTTGAACTCAAAAAAAAAGAAAAAAAAAAAGAAAAAAAGGCACGGATGTAAATGTTTTCTTTCTTTTTTGGATTAATTTAAAAATCGAAGTGAGGTAGGTTGAATAATAAAAAGAGAGTCAAATTCATTAAATACAGAATACTAAAATTAATAAATAGGTTTTATTTTATTATTATTATTTGAGTAAATGCCTCCCTTCATGGTTATTACTTGTTAGGTGTGTGGAGTGTTATTTATTTATGTTTTTTGAGGCAAACCATAAATGCAAAACCAACCAAATTAATTATACACACCAACCTCAACAAGAACAGAGGACACCCCATGGGGTAAAATGGGAAACCAAGAGGCACCCTCCTCCTGTTCAACGTAACAAGTGCTTGAACTTTTTCAAATTAAGCATCTGAGCTTTATTATTATTATTATTATTATTTGTATTTTTAAGAAATTCTTCGCATACGATTTTTTTTTAAAATTTATTTATTTAAAGAAGCCTTCGCATAGGACTTAAATAGTGATAAAACGTCCAATTCAATGTTATAAAGATGGCAATGAAAACGTTAAAAAATATTCACATTGATATCTATTATGTTCAAACTTTTTCAATAAGTTGTAATTTTTCATCGTGGAAAACGCAAAAACTAAACTTGACTGAAAAGGGTTCTTACTGTTGCACTTTTGCACTATAAATTTGTTTTAAAAATCCAGAAACCATGGATGATTTGTTATATAAAACCTCTGACTATAACCGTTCTTAAAACTAAATCTTCTAAATTCTTATTTTATCAATTATCCTAATGAATCCTCTAGTTTTTTTTGTGTCTTGGCCTCAAGGCTGTGAGGCCACCCCTTTTTGCAGTGAATATATTTATCTTTGCAAAAAAAAAAAAAAAAGCAATTTTAATTCTTATTAACTTTTAATTAACCTAGCCTACCATACGTACTTTAAATATTTGTTTCATATATATATATTCATTAACTTCATGAACAAAAGATATACTTACGTTGAGTATTTGTGATTATAATAAGTTTATGATGTGAAAAAAAATGTCTAAGAAATAAAAATTGAAATAAAATAAGCACAGGATCAAAAATCAAAATAAGATTTAAACCCAGTAGATATACAAAAGCCGCTGAAAACTATTTGTTTGGTGGAGACATTGACTTAGCAACTGCAAAAATAACAAATAAATGGATTAGTGAATATATAAAAAAAAAATTTAAAAAAAAAAAAACAAAAGCAAAAATGGATTATTCCTACATTTTAACATGAACCTCCAACAACATAGTTGGCTAAATCTTATTATTACTTTTAGTTAATTATTTATATATTTTTTACATATTTCATTAGAGATTATCCCTTTTATAATTTATTTAATCTTCTAGATCTCCTTGATTACCATTAGATTCAAGAAACATTTGATTGGAGAAATGAATATAATGCTTTACCAATTAGAAGCCAAATGAGAGATGGATAGCTACTCCAACTTTCTTGATTTTTAAGTGATATAAGTATACATTCGTTTCTCCAGTCAAATATTTTTTAAAATATAACGATAAAGAAGAAATCAGTTATGATTAAACAAAAATAGAAGGAAAAAAGAATTTCAAAAAATCTAAGTAATAATTAACAATAATAATAATATAGAAAGAAATCACCAAGTTTGTGTAGCTGGAGCCGTGCGGTGCCTCGTCTTCCCCTTTCAGATCAAGCAAGCAAGTGACCTTATATATAGCAATGAATTTTTAAAAAATAATAATAATAATTTAAGAATGAGGTTGGTTGAATAATAAAGGGAGGGAGTTCCCTGCATTGTTAGGTATGGACTGTTTCTGTGCCTTTGTACGTTTGCGTGTTTTTCATTTAATCAATCTATTTATTCATTTTTTAGTTAAACTAATACTTTGATTGTTTTAATATTTGGTCACCATATTTTTAATAGGTTAAACTTTTTCAGATTATGATATTTCTCCGCCAAATTAGTTAAATATGGATGAAAGATTGAAATTTTGAGATCTTTAAACTATTTCGAAGTCTCGATCAAATATCTATGTCAGATGAATATTAATAAAATGTTGATGCTTTTTAAGTAAAATCCATAAATTTTTGCCATTATTATTATATTTATGGTAGTGAAGTTAATTATGTTTGTCTAAACTTCTAATGTGTATCTTAATATGTTTTTTTTTTTTTTTTCATATTTCATATACATTCTCATAATGTTTCGAAAATACTGATAATCCCTCATATCAATATTGGATGAACCCTTCGATGTATAAAATCAAATTTATACACAGAAGTAGAAAGGGACAAAAGAGATTTCCAAATTCTAAGAAATAATAAGAAAGAAATCACCACGTCTCAACTCAAGCAGTTTGTTAGGGTGTAATTGAAACCTTATAATTTAAGCAGTTTTTAAAAAATAAATTTTGAAGGCTAAAAACACTTTTGGTCCTTGAATTTTAGTTTGTAACAATTTAGTCCATATACTTTCAAATTTATAACAATTTAATTCTTGAATTTTAGTGTGTAACAATTTAGCCTCTATATTTTAAACTTTGTAACAATTTAGTCCCTATAATGAAAATTATTATTAAAATTTAAAGGAGTTTCTTACATATGTAGATCAATAAGTTGATTAGAGACCAAAATGTTTGTAAACTACAAAAACTAAATCATTATAAAATTTTATAATTGACACTTAATTTTGATAAAAATTTTCATGGTATGGATTAAATTGTTATCTATTTGAAAGTACAGGGACTAAATTATTACATACTAAATCTCAAGGACTAGATTGTTACAAATTTTAGAGTATAGAGACTAAATTGTTACAAATTAAAGTTCAGGGACTAAATTGTCATTTTTATGAAAGTTCAACGACCAAAAGTATTTTTTAACATTTTTAAATTAATCCAATTTTTTAAGGTTCATTTTATTTATTGAGATTTTTTTAAACAACACTTTTGATCATCTACAATCAGTCGATAAGTTGTACTAAACACACTTTAAATATTATTTTTTTCAAAGGTACTTATAAAACAATTGATTTTGTTTAAAAAACATTATTGTTTTTCTAAAGTTATTTCAAACACACTATTATTAATGCTAATCCTCACATTGCTTAGGAGATAAACATCTATTATAATCGCAAAGGTCCATAGTTCGATCATCCATATTTATACAATTATTAGGTTAAATTACAAATTTGGTCCCTATGGTTTGAAGGAAATTAGAATTTAGTCCCTATGGTTAGATAAAACCTAATAAATAGTCCCTGTTGTTAGTAATCAATGACGAATTAAGTACATGACAATTAGCTATTGATAGGACCTATAAAGTCCTATTACACATCATGCTTAATTCTTGCTACTTTGTTCGGTTTTTATGTGTTTTATTCGCTATTTTGTAGGTTCTTGAGCAATTGGCACATTTTGAGACATTTACACATGTTTGGGTTTTGGAGCCAACCAGAGGTCATTCGAGCACCCGAGCGAAATTTAGAAGTGAAATGACAATTTTGCCCCTAACGAGAGTGTCTAGACGTCGTGGTGACGCTTGAAGACAGAATGTTGGAAATTAGGACAACGTCTTGACACTGTAACAGTGAGCGTTGCGCGATGCCGCGATGTGCCAAAAAAATCTGGTTTAATTGAGGGTAGCGTCGAGACGCTAATGTTACTTCGATTTCTATAAAAGCAAATTTCTACCATTTAGGTCATTAAGTTCGAAATGTACAACCGCCAAGGGCTTCTCTCCCTCCCATCTTTACTGTTTTCTTAGGATTTAGGATAGTTTAGGTTGTTTTGATCGATTCTTGATGGCGGGCTTAATAGGAACGAACTCTTCATCCCGCAGCAGCAGCATTGGAATCATCTTTAATTTATTTAGAATTAAACAAAACTAAAGGTTAAGCAAACTTACATTTGTATATTATATGGAGATATGTCTTTACTTCTTCTGTTCCAAGACTTCTACAAAGTCTTCCTTACTATGACTCGAACACAGGACTAAGGCTTGTGGGAGCCTCTTGATAGAAAATCTACAATGAATTAGAGAGGAATTGGTCTAGAGAGAATTCTCTAATTCTCTATTAAGGAGATGTAGTATCTAATGGCTCAACCCAAATGTCCAATTTATAGAGACTTAGGGAAAATTTTTGTTATAATTAAAATATTATATTTTAATATCTAAAATATTGAAATATTATTTGAATCTCATTAAAATCTCCTAATATATATTAACATATTTGAATCTCATTCAAATTCCAAATATATATTTTTCTTTAATGTATCTAATATACATTAATTATTTTAACATTTAATGTATCAAATACACTAAATATATTTTCCTTTTTTATATTTAATATATTTAA
Source organism: Trichosanthes truncata (assembly GCA_033996785.1). Taxonomy (NCBI): domain Eukaryota; kingdom Viridiplantae; phylum Streptophyta; class Magnoliopsida; order Cucurbitales; family Cucurbitaceae; genus Trichosanthes; species Trichosanthes truncata. The sequence goes on along the minus strand of MU867260.1, from coordinate 7,008,547 downwards.
TATATTAAATATTAATTTGAACATTTCAAACTTTTGTTTCAACTAAACTGATCCTTTTAGTGTTACTATGAGTTAGCAAGGGGACCTTATGGACCTACAGATTATAAGCTCCAATGATACAAAATTAATTAATTAAACTCTTTAATTAATCAATTTTCATTCATTAACTCTAAGGCCACTCCACTATAGACCTAAAGTTGCACTCTTATGCACTATAGGACAAGTTGTGTCCATTGATATAATCACTATATGCAAGTCGATCTTTCACAAGTTGTTCATAATTATAGCTGGGTCAAAAGTCTATTTTACCCCTATCATTACATCTTATACCTTAAGTCCCACTGATCTTCTAATGAACAGCTTGTTTATAATCCAATTATAATCAAAGTCCCTCTCAGACCAATGAGACGGTGGGACCCCATTGTTCAAGTCCCAAAATCAGCATTTAAGGGAACTACTCATCTATTTATCCTATATGGGAAGGAGTGAATTCCATCTTGTGAGATTATGTTTCCAGCTCTCTATTCAGTCAAGTCTCCAAAAGTCACTCCCACTCACGCAAATCAAAGAACAAGCCCTTACAGGCAGGAGTTCATAACTCTCTAAGAATTAAAAAAGAGTCACATATGTTCATCCTGTGAAATATTAATCTTCTCAATTAATAGATTTATAAAGAGAGATTATATACTTTGTGGTCGATTCTTATACAAACTCATTGCATAGGATACCCCTACTCACATGTCTCCACATGAACGATTTGGATCAAATTATTTGTAACCATTACAAACTGGGTCGTATCAATAGTGTTACTAGGATAAGACACCCAACCTTATCCTTATACTATAACCCTTTAAGTTATTTCTTCAACATGATCCTCTGTATGTCAACCACATACTGTTCAAGATTACACTAATAACATTTGATTTTTCATATAATGGATAATATTATATTGCAAATAAAATAATCAGAATTATTATTAATTATTAAATAAATCATTAATTATGAGGCTTTAGGGTATAAATCCCAATAGGGCTACATTGGTTCGATGTTCAGCTAGACTTTTGACTGTAAACACGTACTTATGCAATTTTTGTGAGATGATATATTGAATTTCCATATCTTCTAGCATGTGTATTATCTCTTGATTCTTGCTTTAACAATTATAGTATGAACATGTTCATAGATAGCTTGACAACCTATTTGCGTCGAATGTGCTTATAATAGCTAGTTTAAGGTAGCAATGAGATCGGCTCGTGTTTGCATACTAGGGATCTTCCTCCCCATGTAGTTCACATAATAGGACCTAAGAATCAAGAAAACAAATTAGTTAAATTAGGAATGCATGCCTAGTTTAATTAGGTTGTCTTAATCAATCTCTAGAACTTAAAGCGGCTAGCAACATTAGTATGGAACTGAAAGGAATAATCGAATTAAACCCACAACGGAAGCATAGGAATCGTCTTTGATTTATTTAGAATTAAACTAAAATACAAGGGTTAAGCAATAAATACCTTGAAAATAATATTATGGAGAATATTATGGCGGATCTTTATCTCTTCCACAAAGCCTTTCTGGCTATGACTCGAACACAGGACCAAGGCTTGTGGGAGCCTCTTGAAAGAAAATCTCCAAAGAATTGGGGAGGAAGAGGTCTAGAGAGAATTCTCTAATTCTCTCTATTGAAGAGATGTGTGTTGTGTAGAATGCACAATGGCTCACCCATAGGGTCCTATTTAAAGTGGTCTAGGGAAGATAATTAAATAATATATTTTAATATCTAATATATTAAAATACATTTATCTAATCAATTTGAATCTTATTCAAGCCGTTTAAAATTCTCCTATGACATTAATTTTCTAATTTGAATCCAATTCAAATTTAATAAATATATTTTATTTAATGTATCTAATATACATTAATTATTTTAATATTTAATGTATCAAATACAATAAATATATTTTCCTCTTTTATATTTAATATATCTGATATATTAAATATTAATTTGAACACTTCAAATTAAATATTAATTTGAACATTTCAAATTTTAATATTTAATATATCAAATACAATAAATATATTTTCCTCTTTTATATTGAATATATCTAATATATTAAATATTAATTTGAACATTTCAAATTTTTCTTTCAACTAAATTGATCTTTTTAGCAAGGGGGCCTTATGGACCTACAGATTATAAGCTCCAATGATACAAAATTAATTAATTAAACTCTTTAATTAATCAATTTTCATTCATTAACTCTAGGGTCACTCCACTATAGACCTAAAGTTGCACTCTTATGCACTGTAGGACAAGTTGTGTCCATTGATATAATCACTACATGCAAGTCGATCCTTCACGAGTTGTTCGTAATTACAGCTGGATCAAAAGTCCGTTTTACCCCTGTAATTACATCTTGCACCTTAAGTACCACTGATCCTCTAATGAACAATTTGTTTATAATCTAATTATAAACTAAGTCCCTCTCGGGCCAGTGAGAAGGTGGGGCCCCATTGTTTAAGTCCCGAAATCAGCAGTTAAGGGAACTACTCATCTACTTACCCTATATAGGAATGAGTGAATTCCATCTTGTGAGATTATGTTCCCAGCTCCCTATTTGGTCAAGTCCCCAAAATGGTAGGCATATTGAATCGGCTACAAAAGCCACTCTCACCCAAGCAAATCAAAGGACAAGCCCTCACAGGCAGGAGTTCATAACTCACTCAGGATTAAGATCGAGTCGCATATGATCATCCTGATGAAATATTAATCTTCTCAATTAATGGATTTATAAAGAGAGATTAAATATTTCGTGGTCCAGTCTTATACAAACCCATTGTATAAGATACCCTCACTCACATGTCTCCACATGAATTATTTGGATCAAATCATTTGTAACTATTACAAAGTGGGCCGTATCAATAGTGTTACCAGGATAAGGCACCCAACCTTATCCATATACTATGACCCTTTAGGCTATTTCTTGAACATGATCCTCTCGTATGTCAACCACATACTGCTCAAGATTACACTAATAACCTTGGATTTTTCATATAATGGATAATATTATATTGCAAATAAAATAATCAAAATTATTATTAATTATTAAATAAATTATTAATTACGAGGCTTTAGGGCATAAATCTCAACAGGAACGCTATCATGCCCAACTAATTAGGGCTAGTTAGGTTGTTAACTCGATGCTAGGTTAGGTTAATTGAGTTAGGGGATCTAAGCTTGCTTAGGGGCTTTAGCCTGATTTTTCGGTAAGGTCGATTAGGTGATAGGCTATTGGTTAGGTTCTAGCATTGGCTTTCGATGATCAATTATTGCATAGTATCTGTTTATCTCGATTCGATGCCTGAGGTGAGATCGTTATCCTTTATTGGTTTCAATTTAGTCCTTCTGTTTGTCGCTTTCATTCCTAATCCTCCCCCAGTCCGTGTCAGTCCGAGTTAATAAGAAAGTCATTTAATTAAAATCAATTTATTGAGTTCCCTGTGGTTCGACCCGGTGCATTATTAATTACTACAAGTAGTTAATCTTAGATCGGTAATTAGAAATGTATTTGATTGAGCCTCTCGACAAGCTCACTATCCACTATCTATTTGTAAATGAGGTGGTCTTTTGTATTTTGCTGACAGTGTGGGTTAAATAGTTGATGGGATAAAAATTGAGTTGCCAATTTCCAAAGAAGTTGCATTAAATTGCCAATTTCTAACTCATTTTTTATCCAATCAGCTACTTAACCCACACCGTCAACAAAATAAAAAATATCACCTCATTATACACATGGATAGCTAACTGCCACGTACTTAATTTGTCAGCGATTACGAACGACAATGACCATTTATTAGGTTTTATCAAACTGTAGGGACTAAATTCTAACTTTTAAAATCATAGGGACTAAATTCTAACTTTCTCCAAACCATAGGAACCAAATTTGTAATTTAACCTATTTTTTTTTTCTGTATTTTCTAATTAAATACATCAAACTAAAACCTATTTGAATGTGTTTTCCCTTTTTTGAATGTTTTTTTTCTTTTTAGAATATTTTTTTAAAATATAGAATTATTAAAAACTCAAATAAATTTTGTAAAAAATTAAGAGAAAAGATAAGTTTGTACTTCAAACTTTACCCGTTGAATCAATTTTCACCATGAAATTCCAATTTCATCTAATGGAACCCTAAACATTGATAAATGTTACATTTCTTTTATTCTATTCAATTTCAGTTAATTCACCCACTAAGTGACTCAAAAGCAACAAATAGTCCTAAAAGTTTTGCCTTTAGTAAGTTAGATAAATATATCATTCCATCAATCGACGATCGCCTCATATACTTATATGTAAAGTAGTGAAAATCACTTTGATTGTTCTAGTTGATAGAAAAGTAAAGGGGAGAGGCATTACATAGTGGGCATGAGTTAATGTTGTTTGATTGTATTGTCATGTACACGTAATTAAGTAATTCTACTTAATTTAACTGACGTGGCAGCTGACCTATTTTCTACTAGAATTAAATTAGAGATCGAGGACACCTACAAGTACATCTAGCATAGCTAAGAGATCTCTAAATTAATTGATTTGTCATGTCAATCAAAGTAGAAATAACTAGGATTAAGCACAAGAATTGCAAGCCATAAAACAATGCAGGAAAAATAGAAATTAAGTCTCACAATAAAATGTATAAATACCATATTTACATCCTGAAACGGCGTTGAAAGTCTAGCAATACATCGCACTGACGATGTTTGACATCAAAAATCGATCTAAACTACCCAATCTCGCCAAAATCTAATAAAACAGAGAAAAACAAGCTATAAGAGCCTCATTTTGATGGAGAAAACGAGAGCTAATGACCTAGGACACAAAAATTCTTTATATACTTTAGGCGGTAGCGTCGAGATGATACCTAGTGTCAAGGGGGCTCATCATAGCATCGAGCGAGGATTCTCGCGGGGGACTTACGACAACATTGAGACGCTATGGACAGTGTTGAGATGTTGCCCTGTATCCTATGAGCATTGAGACGCTCTCGACATGGGCATTTTAGTCATTCACTTTTACTCCTTCCTTGGTTGCTTAAATGACCTCCAAATTGATCAAAATCAACCTTGATTGGACATAAGTGCTCCAAAACACTTTTCTTGCTCAATTACATACAAAATAATCAATAAACACATAAAATGTAACAACCGGAAATTTTTTTTTTAATTTAATTGATTTATTTTATTGATTTTTCTAAAACCTTTTTGAATTAGGATTTTATCTTCTTTTTAAATTAGGAAATAAATATTTTCTTTTTATTTAAAAAGAAAGAAGAAAATTTTATCAAGGGTCTTGATTAGGGTTCTTTTAAAAATGAGTCTTTTAAGCCCTAACCTTTTTGATCAAAAGTTTTGACGGAAAAAAGAGGAAAACGAAGAAGTCAGTTATGCAGTTTCCTCTCTAAAGAAAAAGCAGTAAGTTTTCTTCCCTTCTATTTTCAAGTTTGTTTTCTTTCTTGATTGAATCTTTCTTGGAAAATTTTGGATTTTGTTTTCATTCTTGATTGTTTAGAATGAAAAGATTTTTAAAGTCTTGTGCCCTAAAAAGTTTGTAGGTTTTTGGTTTGCTTAATTCTTTATCAAAGTATTTCATCTTATGGATTTTGGATTAAACTAAAGGTTTGATAAAGGAAAATTTTCCAGAATTTTCCAGCTTTTATTTTCTTCAAATTTGGGACTTTTTTTGTAATGTTTTTGGATTCTTTTTGTACAAGAAAGTTTACCAAATGTTTGTTTTTGAAATGTAATTTATACCTTTGATTTCTACATGAAAAGAGTATGTTTTAGAGGTTTTTACAGCAGTTTTATCTAGATTTTTTCAGATCTGATTTTGATGTTAAAAAGTAGCAAATCTTGATTCTTTTAATGTTAAAATCTTGAAGAATTTTGTTTTATGAAACATAAAATTTTCTGGGTTATTTGTCTATAATTTAAGATAGTTTTGAAGGTTTTAAAAGTTGTAGGATTGAAAATTTGTTTGGTATTTATATCGTATTGAAAAGTATTGATCTTACCGATTTTAATATGTTTTTAATTGAGTTTTAAATTGCTTTTAACCCAATTTTTCAGTGCTTTTTTTTTGGTCCAAGAACCCTATTTTTCTTAACTTTTATGCAGAAATTTGTTTTGAATGGAAAAAATTGGGTAGATAAGATTGTCTATATTTTAGATAAGCTTTTGGACCCTTAAGATAGAATTTTGGTTTTTGATCAGTATAGTATTGGATATGTTTGGACTTCTAGGAAAAGTTGATGATTGTTCAAGAAAATGGACAAGATTTGGAATTGAGATTGAGATTGAGAATTGTAGGATTATCGATCGAGGTAAGTAGTTTCCACATCCCTTCCAAAATAGAAATTTTGGTACAATTATGTTTTGAATATTGTTTATTTGACAAATGTTTGAAAGTACGTTTTGTATGATTTGAAATTGACCAAAATTGTTTTGTATGTTTTAAAGTGTTTTTCTATTTAAAAGTATGTTTGCCGTTTTGGATAATTTGAAATAAATGTGTTTTAATTGATTTTGAATTGAAAGTAAGTTTGTTTTGGTTTTGAATTTGAATGGTTGATTTGATGAATCTTTATTGAAATTGTTATTTGAAACTATATGTTTTGTTTCAAATGTTTTCGAAAGAATTTTTTGATCGATTTGATAAGGACTATTCGGATATGCCAATTTTCTGTTTTGGGAATACTTTGCTTATTTGTGGTAGTAGCCTAAATTGGAATTGATGGAATTGGAATTGACGGAATTGTTCTAGCTTATTTGTGAGAAGACACATTTGTGGTTTGGCATTCCTTTGGAATGAAGATTCATGTGTGTGTTATTCACTCACGTGGCCTCACACTTAAGTAATTATATTGATTGTTCTGGTCGATTTTATCGACATCTCTGACTGATTGAAGCTTATTTGTGGGAAGACACAGTTTGTGGTTTGGCATTCCTTTGGAATGAAGATTCATGTGTGTGTTTCACTCACATGGCCTCACACTTAAGTAATTGAATTGAATGTTCTGGTCGATTTTTATCGACAACTCTGATTGAATGTTTTGATTGATTGATTGGTGTTACCGACGGGTAATCATCATATATGTTCTGAAGGCTACCCAAATAATGCATATTCCCACTTTGATATTTGAAAGTATTAATTGATTGAAAGTACTGTTTGAATTGAAAGTTTTGATATTTGAAAGTTTTGGTTAAATGAAAGTTTTGTTCAATTGAAAGATTTTTGTTTTCTGAAAGTTTTGACTGAAAGTTTTGACTGAAAGTTTTTAATAGTTGTTTTAAAAGTTTTGCAAGGATATTAGTATTTTGTTTATGATTGTTTTAAAATAAAATGACCAAATGAATATTTGACTTTTGATTCAACTATTGAAATGATTTGTTAAACTGAATTTCTATGTTTTGTTTTAAAGAAAATGAATTTCTGAACTTGATGTTGAAATTGCTTATTGAGTATTTTTGTACTCATTTTTTGTTTTTCCAAAATGTTTTCAGATGAAGGATCAAGTGATAGACTCGAAAGAAGTGAAGTTTAGTGTCCTGGCACAAGACTTTGAAAGTTGTTTTTAAGGATTCGTTAGTTTTCTTTAGAAATTCTTTGTAAGAAATTACTTCCGCTAAATTTGTTTAAGTCTAATTTAGTTTTAATTGTTACGCTTCCGCATTATTGTTAGAATGGCCGTATTGGAAAATCCTGGCTGTTACATAAAAACTACAAAACTAACACTATTTAGGTGAAAGGAATGAACGTTTCACTCCGCAGCAGAAACATTAGATCATCTTTGATTTTATTTAAAATTAAACTAAAAAATAAGATTATGTAAACTTACTTGAAGTAAATATGGAGATATTTATGGCATGTCTTTATCTCTTCCACAAAGTCTTCCTAGCTATGACTCGAACACAGGACCAAGGCTTGTGGGAGCCTCTTGAAAGAAAATCCACAAGGGATTGGAGAGGAAGAGGTCTAGAGAGAATTCTCTAATTCTCTATTGAGGAGATGTGTGTTATGTCTAATGGCTCAACCCAAGGGTCCTATTTATAGAGACCAAGGGAAAATCTTTGCCATAATTAAAATATTATATTTTAATATCTAATATATTAAAATATATCTTATATTTATTTGAATCTCATTCCAATCTCCTACGATATTTATTTATTTGATTCTTATTCAAATTCTATAAATATCTTTTATTTAATGTATCTAATATACATTAATTATTTTAATATTTAATGTATCAAATACAATAAATATATTTTCCTTTTATATATTTAATATATATAATATATTAAATATTAATTTAAACATTTCAAATTTTTCTTTCAACTAAATTGATCTTTTAGTATTACTATGAGCTAGCAAGAGGACCTTATGGACCTACAATTATAAGCTCCAATGATATAAAATCAATTAATCAAACTCTTTAACTAATTAATTTTCATGCATTATGTAACGACTGACATTTTCAGGTATTAATTAAAGTTTTAATTTTGAGATGTGAATTAATTGTAAGGCCAATTTCGTGTTTAAAGTTGTGTTGAAAGTTAGTTTTAGAGATTTGCATAATTGAAATTTGAGAAATTGGAGGGTGAATTGGGAAGAAAGAAGGGAAAAATGGAATTAATTGGTTTGGGGGCAATTTTTGTTAATTAAGTGACTTTGAGCCAAGCCCAAGCCCAAGGAGAAGCCAAGCCCAAATATTCCTCTCTATTATTTTTATACTACACGCAGCCCTAGGTCAAGCCAAGCCGTCATCTTCTCCAACCTTCTCCTCTTCCTCCATGAAAAACAGCCTCCACCATCAATCCCTCTCTCTCTCCCTTTCACGACCAAGAGACCCATCCATTCGAAAGCTTTTTCTTCTTCAACAAACATCCATCGCCGGATTTTTCCTTCACGCCACGGGGGGGTACTGTTCATGCACGACACTGTTTACGTCGCGATTACTGTTCAAGCTGTGGTACTGTTCACATCGCGGGTATTGTTCACGCAGCGTGCACTGTTCACACCGCGGTCACTGTTCACGTGCTGCTGTCTCTCGATCAGCGTTTCGAATCCTGAACAGTGCCACGATTGCGTTATGATTTTGGTAAATTTTGACTCCGATTCAATTTTGGATTAAGCCCTTTAAGTTACTTGTGACTTGGTTATTATTATGAATTTTAGAAGGAAAACATGAAATTCATAATTATGAAGCATGCCATATTTAGAGAAATCTTACTATAGGTAAATTAGAATTAAATTTTGCTAAGTTTATGGCTATATGTTGGAATAGAGGGTTTAAAGATTTGGAGAATCATGTGTATTATCAAAATGACTTACTTGAAATAATAGAGGAATGAAATTATGTTATCTTGGTAACTAGTTGGGGTAAACTTAGCTACCTAGGTGGGTGAATATTCTTGTTGAAGAATTTAATGTAGTCAAATTCATGGTGGGTTCATGTGTGTATACAGTAATTTGAGTAGTTTGTCTAAGGTTCATGAGTTGAGTAGGTCAAGTAATAAGTTCTTTTAAATTATTATAGGTTGAGGTGCAAGAACTCCATAAAAGGAGAAAGCGAACTAATGGAGCCAAGGTAAGAGACTTTATACCAGTATGCTTAAATGCAAGTTAGGAACTGAATTGAAAAACTACATTTGAAATGAAAAGCTTTTATAAATGTTTTATTATGATTTTTGATGAATTTTAAAATGCTTTATTATATATGAAAATGGATTTTCACTTGTTAATTGCCAAATATTCTTGTGAATGTGATGCATGAGTTATGGTTTATGATTTATGATGAATGATATGAGAATGTTTCCTTGTGTTGCATCATTGAGTGAAAATTTAAAATGCTTTGGGACCTCATGCATACATGTGTATTTTCATGCTGAAATGATTTCGAAGGCTGTGGCAATTACCTCCTAAAATTATAGATGTTCATCTAAATGAAAAAGGAACCTGAAAGGGTTAAATGAAAAGGAACCTGAAAAGGTTAAATGAAAAAGAAAGGTTAGGTTAGGATAATTTTCCACATTAAGCAGAAGAGAAAAGTTAAAGGGAAACGTTTCCACTATGAAAATGTTTTAGGTCCCACTAGAGGAAAAATGCTTTAAAAATTACTTTGTATGTGTTTGCATATCCTGACCCCCGGTAGTGAGGTCACTTACTGAATATTTTAAATACTCACTCTTTTCAAAAATGTTTTTCTTTTCAGGCAAAGACAAAGACATATCTTAGGCAATTGACAAGGCAGTTTGCTGAAAGGGTCATGGGTGACCCTTTTGTTTAGATAGTGTGTTAGTTAAAAAATATTTTGTTTAGTAAACAATGTGTTGTGAAACTATTTCAACTAATTGAACGTTATAATTCATATTATGTTTTGAAATGGTTTTTAAAGGGATCCCGAGCATAAAGATTTTTGATTGTTTAGCAAAAAGTTTAATTCTTTCTGTCTTTTACCAAAGATTTTTTAAATTTCTTCAGCATGCATGTAGTAATGTCCCTAGAAAGTCTAATAGAAAAAGTTGGGTCGTTACACATTAACTATAGATCATTCCACTATAGACCTAGAGTTGCATTCTTATGCACTATAAGACAGGTTGTGTCCATAGATATAATCATTACATGCAAGTGGATCATTCACGAGTTGTTTGTAATTACTAGGGGTGTACAAATAATCCGGTAACCCGAGCAACCCGGACTACCCAACCCAAATTGTAAGGGTTGGGTTGGGTTAGGTTTTTTTTCGGTTTGGATTGGGTTAAAATTTTGGAGAACCGAATTTTCGGATCGGTTCTCGGGTTGGGCATTTTGGGCTCGGGTTGACCCGACCCAACCCAACCCAACCCAAATTTTGATTTTTGATTTTTTATTTTTTTTTATATATACTTATAGATGAATTGTTTTTGAACTTTTAATGTTTTTTCATCTAAGATTGCAATGAATATTAAGATGTTATGAACTTTGAAGTTTGATATTTGAATTTTATGTGATTTTAGTTATTAATTCAAGCAAAATTTATTTCAAATAATTAAGAAAATTATAAAAAAATAGAAAAAAGGCAACCCGATGACCCAACCCAACCCAACCCGAAAATATTGGGTTGGGTTGGGTTGGGTTACTCTCCTGCATAGGGTTAGTTGGGTTGAAGGATTGACCAACCCGAATTTTCGGGTTGGTCCAAAAAACTCCCCTAACCCGACCCAACCCAACCCATGTACACCCCTAGTAATTACAGCTGGGTCAAAAGTCCGTTTTACCCGTATAATTACATCTTGCACCTTAAGTACCATTGATCCTCTAATAAACAATCTGTTTATAATCTAATTATAAACTAAGTGCCTCTCGGACTAGTGAGAGGGTGGGGCCCCATTGTTCAAGTCCCGAAATTAGCAGTTAAGGAAACTACTCATCTACTTTTCCTATATGGGAAGGAGTGAATTCCATCTTGTGAGATTATGTTCCCAGCTCCCTATTTGGTCAAGTCCCCAAAATGGTAGGTATATTGAATCGGCTACAAAAGCCACTCTCACCCATGCAAATCAAAGAACAAACCCTCATAGGCAGGAGTTCATAACTCACTCAAGATTAAGATTGAGTCGCATATGATCATCCTGATGAAATATTAATCTTCTCAATTAACGGATTTATAAAGAGAGATTTAATATTTCGTGGTCCAGTCTTACGCAAACTCTTTGTATAAGATACCCCCGCTAACATGTCTCCACATGAACGATTTGAATTAAATCATTTTTAATTATTACAAAGTGGGTCGTATCAATAGTGTTACCAGGATAAGGCACCCAATGTTATCCATATACTATGACCCTTTAGGTTATTTCTTGAACATGATCCTCTCGTATGTCAACCACATACTGTTCAAGATTACACTAATAATCTTGGATTTTTCATATAATAGATAATATTATATTGCAAATATAATAATCAAAATTATTATTAATTATTAAATAAATCATTAATTACTAGAGTTTAGGGCATAAATCCTAACATTAGGTACAATAAATATAGGATTATTTTGGTCCTATCAAGGAGAGAGCCAAGAATGAGTAGACTGGAAGGAAAAAAGAATCATTACCAATAACCCATTGGTGAAAATTCAAAGGAGAGGCGTACGTAGAAAATTCCTAATCCTGCCCAAGTTTCCTTGTTGAAAAGGGTCAGATGTCTGAAGTGAAGAAGATTAAAGTATAATGATATAAAAATACAGGATCAATTATTTGATTAGTATCACAATCACCTTTGGTAGCTTCAAAGCAAAGTTCAAGTGATTTCCACGCCTAAAACATGACACACAACATTCAGTTAAAAACTATTCATTATACATTTTTAACATCGTGAATAAGCCTATGCCAAAAAAGGGAGATTAAACCAAAGTAATAGAATGGAGTTTATTAAAATGAAAATAGTTGATTCATCACACCTTGCATTCATGGATGATCCTGACAGCAATTGTCCATATCTTTCTCAAGTCAGCGCAGTTCCTCAAAACTTAAATCATTCATACATTCCCCCATCCTCGCCTTATATATATTAATTGATTCAACTCATCATAAATACATATTTGTATAAAAAAGAAATTAAAAATAGAGATTTGAATTAATGTACCTAATCTGCCCACTTGGAGATATTCGATTCACATCTTTTAGCTGGTTCAGACTCTCTTGCATTCTTTCCACACCAAATTAAATACAAGAATCATTAGTTAAATAAATCTTAGAGAGACGAAAAAAGAAAAGGGGAATCGGAGACCTCCTAGTGAGAGATCCATAGTGAACGCAATAATCTAATTAAACCCTAGCGGAAGCATTAGAATCGATTTGAGTTTATTTAGAATAAAATAATAATATGAGGGTTAAGTATAAACATACCTTGAATAAAAGAAGTTCTTCTTGTATACTTGGTCTCTTCCACAAAAGTCTTCCTTGCTATGTCTCGAACAAAGGATCAAAAGGGTTTGTGGGAACTTTCTTGAAATTAGAATGAGAGAATGAAGGGAGAATTCTCTAGAGTTTCTTTCTCTTAAATGGCTCATCCCTAGGGCCCTATTTATGGTGGCCTAGGGAAAATAATTAAATAATATATTTTAATATATAATATATTAAAATATATTTATCTAACCAATTTGAATCATATTCAAATCTTTCTAAATTCTCCTACAACATCTATTTCCTTATTTGAATCTAATTCAATTTTAATAAATATATTTTCTTTAATGTATCTTAATACATTAATAATTTCTTTAATATTTAATGCATTATATACAATAAATATGTTTTTCCTCATTTAATATATCAAATATATTAAATTTTAATTCAAACATTTCAAAATTTCTCTCAACGAAATTGATCCCTATTTGTTCATATGAGCTAGCAAGGAGACCTTATGGACCTACAAATTATAAGCTTCAATGATATAAAATCAATTAATTAAACTCTTTAATTAATTAATTTTCATTCATTAACTATATGTTACTCCACTATAGACCTAGATTTGCACTCTTATGCACTGTAGGACAAGTTGTGTGCATAGATATAATCACTACATGCAAGTCGATCCTTCACAAGCTGTTAGTAATTACAGTTGAGTCAAAGTCTATTTAACCCCTATAATTATATCTTATACCTTAAGTATCACTGATCCTCTAATGAACAATTTGTTTATGATCTAACCGTAAACTAAGTCCCTCTCGGGCCAGTGAGAGGGTGGGGCCCCATTGTTCAAGTCTCGAAATCAGCACTTAAGGGAACTACTCATCTACTTTCCCTACATGGGAAGGAGCGAATTCCATCTCGTGAACTTATGTTCCTAGCTCCCTATTTGGTCAAGTCCCCAAAATTGTAGACTTATTGAATTGGCTACAAAAAAATCATTCTCACCCATGTAGATTAAAGGACGAGTCCTCACAGGCAGGAGTTCATAACTTACTTAAGATTAAGATCGAGTCGCATATGATCATCTTGTGGAATATTAATCTTCTCAATTAACGGATTTATAAAGAGAGATTAAATATTTCGTGGTCTAGTACCCTTATACAAACTCATTGTATTATAGGATACCCCCATTCACATGTCTCCACATGAATGATCTGGATCAAATCATTTGTAACAATTACAAAGTGGGCTGTATCAATAGTTTTACCAAGATAAGACACCCAATCTTATTTATATACTATAGACTCTTTAGATTATTACTTGAACACAATCTTCCTGTATGTCAACTACATACTGTTCAAGATTACAATAATAACCTTGAAGTTTACACAATATTGGATAATGTTATACACATTATAAAACAATAAATTATTTTATTAATAAATGAGAAAATGTTTAATTACAAAAAACGAGCTTTAGAGTAAAAACCCCAACGCATAGATGAACACCGAAAGTCTTCTGGTACTGATCGAAAAGCTCCTTGGTCCTAATTAAACTGATCAGACAGATTCAATTAAAAAAAGGGTAGCTTGTTATTTTTTAGTATGGAAAAAGATAAAAACGAAAAAAGAAATCCAGAACTTAGCCATGCTTCGTTTGTGATGGACTTTCCTTCTGCATAATGCAACGAACTTAATGATCAGTTCACAATTTTCAACAAATTCATGTAAAAAAATGATGGTCATTAATCAGTAGAATTGTTTGAGATTTTTAATTATATTATTCTTTATTATTTTTACTTTACTATTTTTTACCAGTCAATTCACTCTTCCTAATCTTTAGAAAGTGAAATAGCTGGTGGTTTATTGACTTGGCTAGTAGGTTCTCCCTCTTATAAAGGAAAACTTTTGAGTCCAAAAAGAACAATCTTCTTTCAAGCATTTTACTCTCACTTTGCAATAAAATAGAAGTTCTTGTGTTCTTGAGTTTTTGATTTTGAGCATACAAGCAATCGGGATTCGTAAGAGGGCTTAGCTACCACACAAGACCTCTTGAAGGATTGTTGTATTTTTAGAGTGGAGTGCTAAATAACACGGTGCAATGGGGGTACATCTTCTCTATGGATAGCATTTATTAACGTGCTTCAATCCATAAATTACAGGCTATTCTATCTCTTAGTTTATTGTTGTTGTGTTTAATTTCTAATGTACCATGTTGATTATTTCAGAAATTTCTATTTCCCTAAATATATTTCTAACATATGGAACTAAAAAAAAAAATACCCAAATTTGCTAAAAGTTAAAAAAAAAAAAAAACAACTTAAAAAGTTTTTAAAAAATGGGAAAAAAACCTGAAGCTTCTTCAAATATAGTGGATTATCACAGTTTCACGCCCTTCAAACCATTTGGGATAGTTTACAAATGAATACGTTCTTCCAGTGATCCACCAAGTACGCATCCAATGGGGCCATACAAATCCAGTTAGGTGGCCTTGTACTTAATGGATCAACAGGAGACATTCCCATTGATTTTCGGCCTACGTCTTTCTACAAGTTACTAAGATAGTTTAAGGAGAAAAAAATTTATGGCTTGAATTTGAAAATTTTCAAAGACAAATTATTGTAGAGGTAGGAGAAAACTTATGGAAGTAAGAAGTGAAGGACTTTAACTTTAATAGATGTGATTCGACCCATAATTGGTACTTGGGTTCCCAAGGTTTTGTTTCACCATAATTGCTACTTGGGTTCCAAGGTTGTGCTTCATCATAATTTCTACTTAGGTTTACAAGGTTTTCCATCACCATAATTGTTGTTTAGGTTCTCAAGGTCTTATCTATTTCTTTAGTTTTAGTGGACCCAATTGCATAGAAGTTTTAAAAAAAACCCCACCTTTTTTTTATGAATTATATTACATACATCAATTACTATTTTTTTTCCAATATTTTCTAATTAAATACATCATAGCAAAATTCTATTCAAATATTTATCCACTAACTGTCACACCCTTGAAATCAATTGGGATAATTTACAAATGTATATGTTCCCCTAGTGATCCACCAAGTACCAGTCCAATAGGGCGATACATACCCAGTTAGGTGGCTTAATGGTTCGACATGAGACCTTCCTATTGATATTCGACCTACATCTGTCTCCAAACCATTTGGGATAGTTTACAAATAAATACGTTCCCTTAGTGATCCACCAAGTACGAATCCAATGGGGCCATACAAATTCGGCTAGGTGGCCTTGTACTTAATGAAAAATAATTGTACAATGCGAAATTTGCCTAAAACTCTTACTTCCTTCTTTTCAACCAGCTAGATCTGGACGATTTATAGACTGGCGGAGTCGCGACTAGTACTCCGGTGAGGGGAAGGCAGAGGCATGCACGACGTGGGGCGTTTGGCGAGGACCTGCTGATAGCATGCATAAGTGTGCTATTTCTAGGCTTACTTTTATGCTATGATTGTGTGTACTTTCATATTTTTATGTGTATTTTATAGAAATCGAGCAATTGGAGCAAAATCAGAGTTTTGAGAAGTATTTGATTGAATTTGGAGCAAATTGAAGCCATAATTGAGAATCCAAGCGTTAAAGAGAAGGAAACAAGCTTGTGAACCCGAGAGTATAGTGTTGCAACACCATTTGTAGCGTTGCAACGCTACATCAACAACCTTTCAGCCTTGGAGACCAGCAGACATAGCGTTGCAATGCTACTTACAGTGTTGCAACGCCAACCAAAATTATTTTCCCCTTTTTTATAAAACTCGAGGGACAGCGTTGCAACGCTGTCTCGACTCTATAAAAGGGAATTTTTCATTCGAGCAAAGGGAACCATTTTGAGAGACCAAAAACCCTAAACTCGATTCAAACACTGTCTAAGGACATAAAGGAGACTTTTGGAGAGACTAGGAGGAGACTCAAAGCTCGAGATTGTGGACATCATGATAAACCTTAAGAGTAAGGCTTAATTAACTCCCAATTGCTTAAAATATTCTTGTTTTGACTTAAGATCATTTGAAAATAGTGGAAGATTGCTTGAATTTAAGGAAGAGATGAATGTGATAGCATTTGGAATAAAATTCTAAATAAATTGATTCTTTTTGCAGGAATTATGGAAATTGCAAAATCAGATTGCTAAATCCGATTTTGCAATTCTGGGTAGAGAATTTATGGAAACTATATATTCGCGTGGACGAAGAAACCCATATATGGGAAGATCAATTTCCGCCTGATTTGGTGGAATTGGAGCACGAAATTTGGGCAATCTTCAGCCCTAATGGATGCCTATAAATGGGGAAGAAGAATTGGAGCTAAGCATCGGGATTTGGAGGCGAATTTAGATTGAATTTCGTGGGTTTTAAGTTTTTTTTCGAAACCTCTGCTTTTTCGTTCTTCTTCGGTTTTAGCCAAGATTTTCAATTTTAATTTTGATTTTTCTTCAGTTTTGTATTATGGAGAGTTGCTTGAACAATCTCTATTCTTCAATTGATGTATTTTTGAATTAAGCTTAAGTTAATTTCAAGTTAAGTTGGTGGGTTTATTTCAAAATTGTTCTCTGTTTTTTTTTTTTTTTTACTTACTGGAAGTTCTTAGCCCAAGAGTGTAGTTTTTGTTTTCCATATTTCTTTGAAATTTCTTATAATACCAACTGGGATAGCATTACCCATTCATTGTTAGCTAGATTTCTTCATTTATTCTACAATTTTAGTGGAACAAATTGGATGGATTAAGTTTTGAACAAAATTTCGTAAGCCCCTGTTTTTCTAAGCTTTTGAATAATAAAGCTTTCTAAGGTGCATGAGGAAAAAGACTATCAAATTACTTAATTGCCCTTAATTTTTTCTTAATTCCCATTAAGCACCCTTTTTTTGAATTCCTAGTAGTTGCCAAAAATAATATTACAAATTATTGTTTTAATTGTTCAATTTACACACTTTTACCATGAACTTTTTCTCAATAATTAGTTTTAGGATTTTTTATTTTTAATATGAGCTAAAGCTTCTTAGGGGGTTCAAGGATGTGAATTCCCTAAGAAGTAATTGTAGCCTAAATTTCAATGAAAACCAAACCTACATCTCAATTGTTTGCTTGTGTTGAATAAATTTCCGTTGAGATCCTAGATTGATCAACTAGGGTAGCAACTTAAGCTTAGATCTAATGCCGACGGGGTTAGTGATAAGCGGATTTCACACAAGTGATGGAGAAAAAGAGCTTAGACATAAGCCATTCCTTACCCTAGACATAGGGATTAAGGACTCCAAGACCCATAAAATTGTTGAGCCAATTGATCTAAGATAGAGGGACTATAGACATATAAGTTTCTCACTTAGCCTCCTAAACCCTAATTTCAAGGTGAATAGGAGATGCAATTTTGGTTTACAATTGAGTGTGGAGTAGGTTGCAATTGCAATTTTGGCTTGCAATTATGACTTAGGGCAATGACATTCTTGAGCCCCATCTTTATCTAGAATTCCCTTTGAATTTGCATTTGCTAAGTCTATTTAGTTGTTATTCCAATATTGCCATTTCTAGATTCTGCAATTTCTGTTATTTCCAATATTGCCATTTCTAGATTCTGCAATTAGATTATGCAATTTCTGTTTTTCATCAACACACCAACCCAACATTATTTTCGCAATTTAGTTTTCAAAGTTGCAATTTTCCTTACACTTTTGCTTTACAATATTTTTGTTACTCCGTTCCCTTTGGGATTCGATACTTGGTACTCAAATACCATTTTATATTACTTCGATCGCGTGCGCTTGCGTGTTACAGCCGATCACATCACGTCGGAGACGAGTGTTGGCACACGACCTAAGTTTCTTATCTATTTATTTTCCTTTTCTCTTGAATTTAGGAGTTTTTTAGGGCTGTACTTATGTTGTAAATCTGTATTTAGACCTTTGCTTGGTTGGAATTGTTGAACATTTGGTTGATTTTTAGTTTAATTTATATATTGACGTCTTATATGCATTTCTTTATATTGTCTTAACCTTTGGCCATGGTTTTGCATGTTTAACTAAATTTAGCTCGAGAGAGTAAGTTTAGTTGTAGAACACTAGATGCATGACTAGGTTTAATCTATTGCACGAGTGTGAGTAGATTAATTCTAGAAGCCTTAAGAGAATCGCCTAATGCCCTGTTTAGTAATATAAATAGACCGAGAGGTTGATTTATTGCTAGGCATGAGTTCGATTGAGCTTGAGAGAGGATATTGATAACTTAGTAATTCCTGGTTTAAGATTGTTAGTATAAAATCAAATTATTAATCAATTCAAGTTGGGCTTAAGGTAATCAACCAAGCATGTTTCTCAAAATTAGACTCCAAAGCATATACATATTAGTTTAGATTTTATTTTCCCTTGATTCAGAGTTTGTTTCTCTAAATAAAATTAGGTATAATTAATTGTGGTACTTAATTAATCTATGAACTCCAATCCCTGTGGATGACCCTGGGCACTATTATTGCAAAGTATTTAGAGGTTAGATTTATAAATTTATCTGATAGGAGCCTTCAACAAGCTTATTCCTTTATCACATGTGCTTCGTGGCGTTCAGGCGGCACGGGATACGATTTTTGGAGAACTGTCTGACGAAGGACGACGGCTATCTTGTGAGGTGGTGGCTGCTGCTCGTTGTGCGTGAGGGAAGGAGAGAAACGAAAGGGGTGGGGGCGTGGGTCTACATTTCCGGGAGAGAGAGAGAAAAAGAAAAATATGGGGATGGGGTTTGATTTGGGGAGAGAGAGAGAGATAACAAAAAATAAAACAAAAAGAAAATAAAAAGGGAAAATTGAGGAGGAGTGTACGAGAGAGGGGAGACAAAATGGGAGCTTAAATTGACTTTTCCTTTTTTTTTTTCCTTTTCAAATCCATAACCACCACAACAAACCAATCCCCTTTTTGCACTTCTTCCGCCTTCAAACTCAAATCAAGTTTATTCAAATTCAACTTAAATAATCTCATACAACATTTAATTCTAATAACCACCAAAATAAAAATATCGGACATTACATAAATCTTTCTACAAGTTACTGAGATAGTTTAAGAAAAAGGTAATTTATTCCTTAGATCTGAAAATTTTTAGAGAATGAAATTATTGTAGAGGTAGGAGAGAATTTATGGAAGTAAGAAGGAAAAGGCTTTAACTTTTATAGATGTAATTCAATCCATAATTGTTACTTGGGTTCCCAAGGTTTTACTTCACCATAATTGCTACTTGGGTTCCCAAGGTTTTCCATTACCATAATTGTTGTTTGGGTACCCAAGGTCTTGTTTCTTTCTTTGGTTTTAGTTGAACCCACCACATAGAAGTTTATAAAAAAACTTTTTTTTTATGAATTATATTACATTTATCTATTACTTTTTCTTCCAATTATTTTCTAATTAAATACATCAAACCAAAAATCTATTTGAAATTGATTCACTAAGTATCACACTCTTCAAATCATTTGAGACGGTTTACAAATGGATACATTCCCCCTGTGATCAACCAAATAGAAGTCCAACGACGCCATACATACTCGGCTAGGAGGCTTTGTACTTAATGTATCAACATTAGACATTTCCATTGATTTTTGGACTACATCTTTCTACAAGTTACAGAGATAGTTTAAGAAAAAAAACTTAAGGCTTGGATTTGAAAATTTCCAGAGAAAAAAACTATTGTAGATGTAGGAGAGAACTTATGGAAGTAAAAAGTGAAAACTTTTATAGATGTAATTCAACCCATAATTGCAACTTGGGCTCCCAAGGTTTTGCTTCACCATAATTGCTACTGAGGTTTTCAAGGTTTTCCATCACCATAATTGTTTTTTGGTTCTCAAGGTCTTGTCTATTTCTTTAGTTTTAATGGACCCAATTGACTAGAAGTTTATAAACAACTTTTTTTTTATGAATTATATTACATACATCTATTACTATTTTTTTTTCCAATATTTTTTAGTTAAATACATCAAATCAAAATTTTATTTGAATATTGATCCACTAAATGTCTCGCTATTGAAACAATTGAGATAGTTTACAAATGGATATATTCCCCCAGTGATCCACCAATTACATATGCAATGGGGCCATACATACAAAGTTAGGTGGCATTGTACTTAATGTATCAACATGAGACATTTCCATTGATATTCAACATAAATCTTTCTACAAACTACTAAGATAGTTTATGAAATAAATATTTATTCCTTGGATTTGAAAATTTTTAGAGAACGAAATTGTTGTAGAGGTAGGAGAGAACTTATGGAAGTAAGAAAGGACAAAGTTTAACTTTTATAGATGTAATTCGATTCATAATTGTTACTTAGGTTCCTAAGATTTTACTTCACCATAATTACGACTTTGGTTTCCAAGGTTTTCCATCACCATAATTGTTGTTTGGGTCCCAAGGTCTTGATTATTTTTTTAGTTTTAGTTGACCCCACTGCATAGAAGTTTATAAAAAAAAAATGAATTATATTATATACATCAATAACATTTTTTTTCAATTATTTTCTAATTAAATACTTCAATCCAAAAATCTATTTGAAATTAATCTAGTAAGGATCACGCTCTTCAAATCATTTGAAATGGTTTACAAATGGATACATTCCCTCGATGATCCACCACGTAAAAGTCCAACGACACCATACATATCCGGATATGAGGCCTTGTACTTAATGTATCAACATTAGACATTCCCATTGCTTTTCGGACTACATCTTTCTACAAGTTACTGAGATAGTTTAAGGAAAAAAAAACTTAAGGCTTGGATTTGAAAATTTTCAAAGAGAAAGATTATTGTAGATGTAGGAGAGAACATATGGAAGTAAAAAGTGAAAGGTTTAACTTTTATAGATGTAATTCGACCCATAATTGTAACTGGGTTCTCAAGATTTTTCTTCACCATAATTTCTACTTAAGTTCCCACGGTTTTCCATCAACATAATTGTTGTTTGGGTTCTCAAGGTCGTCTATTTCTTTAATTTTAGTTGACCCAATTGCATAGATGTTTAAAAAAAAACTATTTTTTATGAATTATATTACATACATCTATTACTATTTTTTTTTCAATATTTTTTAATTAAATAAATCAAACCAAAATTTTATTTTATATTGATCCACTAAGTGTCGCTCCATTGAAATCAATTGAGATAGTTTACAAATGGATATGTTCCCCCAGTGATCCACCAAGTACATATGCAATGGGGCCATACATACCCAGTTAGGTAGCGTTGTACTTAATGGATCATCATAAGACATTTCCATTGATATTCGACATAAATTTTTAAAAAAATTACTGAGATAATTTAAGAAAAAAGTAATTTATTCCTTGGATTTGAAAATTTTTAGAGATAGAAATTATTGTAGAGGTAGGAGGAAACTTATGAAAGTAAGAAGGGAAATACTTTAACTTTTATAGATGTAAATCGATCCATAATTGTTACTTGGGTTCCCATGATTTTACATCACTGTAATTGTTATTTGGGTTCCCAAAGTTTTCCATCGCCATAATTGCTATTGGGGTATCCAAGGTCTTGTTTATTTTTGTAGTTATAGTTGACCCCACCGCATAGAAATTCATAAAAAACTTTTTTTTTATTAATTATATTACATACATCTATAAAAACTTTTTTCAATTATTTTCTAATTACATATATCAAACCAAAAATATATTTGAAATTGATCCACTAAGTATCACACTCTTCAAATCATATGAGATGGTTTACAAATGGATACATTCCCCCAGTGATCCACAAAGTACAAGTCCAACAACGCCATACATACCCGAATTGGAGGCCTTGTACTTAATGTATAAACATAAGACATTCCCATTGATTTTCAGCCTATATCTTTATAAAAGTTACTGAGATAGTTTCAAAAAAAAAAAAAAATTCAAGCTTGGATTTGAAAATTTTTAGAAAGAAAAATTGTTGTAGAGATAGGAGAGAACTTATGGAGGTACAAACTAAAGGGCTTTAACTTTTATAGATGTAATTCGACTCATAATTTCTACTTGGGCTCCCAAGATTTTACTTCACTATAATTTCTAGGTAGGTTCCCAAGGTTTTCCATCACCATAATTGTTGTATGGATTCACAAGGTCTTTTATATTAGCCTAGTTTTAGTGGACCTGATTGCATAAATGTTTAAAAAAAACTATTTTTTATGAAATACATCAAACAAAATTTTTATTTGAATATTGATTCACTAAGTGTATTGCCCTTGAAATCAATTGAGATAGTTTACAAATGGATATGTGTCCCACAGTGATCCACCAAGTACACGTGCAATGGGCCCATACATACCCAGCTAGGTAGGGTTGTACTTAATGGATCAACATGAGATATTCTCATGATATTCGATATAAATCTTCTTACAAACTACTGAGACAGTTTAAGAAAAAAATAATTTATTCTTTGGATCTGAAAATTTTTAGAGACGGAAATTGTTGTAGAGGTAAGAGAGAACTTATGGAAGTAAGAAGGGAAAGACTTTAACTTTTATAGATGCAATTCAATCCATAATTGTTATTTGAGTTCCCAAGGTTTTACTTCACCATAATTGCTACTTGGGTTCCCAAGGTTTTCCATCACCATAATTGCTATTTGGGTGCCCAAGGTCTTGTTTATTATTATTATTTTTTGTTTTAATTGACCCCACTGCGTAGAAGTTTATAAAAAACTTTTTTTTTTATGAATTAGATTACATACATTTACAACATTTTTTTTCAATTATTTTCTAATTAAATAGATCAAACCAAAAATCTATTTGAAATTGATCAACTACGTATCACGCTCTTGAAATCATTTAAGATGGTTTATAAATGAATACATTCCCCCAGTGATCCACCAAGTACAAGTCCAACAACGCCATACATACCTGGATAGGAGACCTTGTACTTAATGTATCAACATAAGACATTCCCATTAATTTTTGGCCTACATCATTTTACAAGTTACTGAGATAGTTTAAGAAAAAAAAAACTTAAGGCTTGGATTTGAAAAGTTTCAAAAAGAAAAATTGTTGTAGAGGTAGGAGAAAACTTATGAAAGTACAAAGTGAAGGGCTTTAACTTTTATAGATGTAATTCGACCCATATTTGCTACTTGGGCTCGCAAGCTTTTGCTTCACCATAATTGCTATTTGGGTTCCTAAGGTTGTGCTTCACCGTAATTTCAACTTAACACCCAAGGTTTCCCATCACCATAATTGTTGTATGTGTTCTCAATGTCTTGTCTATTGTTTTAGTTGTAGTGGGCCTATAAAAAAAATTAAAAAAAAATTATGATTATATTACATACCTCTATTACTTTTTTTTCTAATTATTTTCTAATTAAATACATCAAACCAAAAATCTTTTTGAAATTGATCCACTAAGTATCACGTTCTTCAAATCATTTAGGATGGTTTACAAATTGATACATTCCCCAAGTGATCCACCAACTAGAAGTCCAACGAGGCTATACATAGCCCATTAGGAGGCCTTGTACTTAATGTATCAACAAGAGACATTCCTATAGGTTTCGGCCAACATCTTTCTACAAGTTAATGAGATAGTTTAAGAAGAAAAAAAACTAAGGCTTCGATTTAAAAATTTTCAGAGAGAAAGACTGTTATAGATGTAGGAGAGATCTTATGGAAGTAAAAAGTGAAAGGTTTAACTTTTATAGATGTAATTCGACCCATAATTACTACTTGGGTTCCCACGGTTGTGCAGAACCATAATTTCTTCTTAGGTTCCCAAGATTTTCCATCACCATAATTGATGTTTGGGTTCTCAAGGTCTTGTCTATTTCTTTAGTTTTAGCAGACTCAATTGCATAGACGTTTTTTTAAAAAAAAATTATGAATTATATTACATACATCTATTACTATTTTTTCCCAATATTTTCTAATTAAATACATGAAACCAAAAATTTATTTAGATATTGATACACTAATTGCCATGTCCTTGAAATCAATTTAGATAGTTTACAAATGGATATGTTCCCCTAGTGATCCACCAAGTACATGTGCAATAGGGCCATACATACACAGTTAGGTGGCGTTGTACTTAATGGATCAACATGAGACATTCCCATTGATATTCGGCATACATCTTTCTACAAGTTACTGAGATAGTTTAAGAAAAAAGAAACAACTTATTTTTTGGATTTTAAGGTTTTTATGGAAAGAAATTTTTGGTGTGGTAGGAGAGAACTTATGGAAGTGGGAAATGCTTTAACTTTTATCGATGCAATTCGATCCATAATTGTTACTTCGGTTCCCAAGGTTCTACTTCACCATAATTTCTACTTGGGTTTCCAAGGTTTTCCATCAATGTAATTGTTGTTTGGGTACCCAAGGTCTTCTTTATTTCTTTAGTTTTAGTTGACCTCACCGCATAGATATTTATAAAATAATTTTTTTTATGAATTATATTCCATACATCTATTACTTTTTTTTTCAATTGTTTTCTAATTAAATACATCAAACCAAAAATCTATTTGAAATTGATCCACTAAGTATCACGCTCTTCAAATCATTTGAGATTGTTTACAAATGAATACATTCCCCCAGTGATCCACCAAGTACAAGTGCAACGATGCCATACATACCCGGTTAGGAGGCCTTGTACTTAATGTATCAACATGAGACATTCCCATTGATTTTCATACTACATCTTTCTACAAGTTACTGAGATAGTTTAAGAAAAAAAAAACTTAAGCCTTGGATTTGAAAATTTTCAAAAAGAAAAATTGTTGTAGAGGTAGCAGAGAACTTATGGAAGTACAAAGTGAAGGGCTTTAACTTTTATAGATGTAATTCGACCCATAATTGCTACTTAGGTTCTCAAGGTTTTGCTTCACCATAATTGCTACTTGGGTTCCCAATGTTGTGCTTCACCATAATTTCTACTTAACCCCCAAGGTTTTCCATAACCATAATTGTTGTTTGGGTTCTCAAGGTCTTGTCTATTTCTTTAGTTTTAGTGGACTCAATTGCATAAAAGTTTGAAAAAAAACTTTTTTTATGAATTATATTACATACATCCATGTCTATTTTTTTTTTCCAATATTTTCTAATTAAATACATCAAACCAAAAATTTATTTGAATATTGATCCACTGAGTGTCACACCCTTGAAATCACTTGGGATAGTTTACAAATTGATATGTTTCCTCAGTGATCTACCAAGTACAAGTCCAACGAGGCCATACATACCTGGCTAGGAGACATTCCCATTGATTTTCGGCCTACATCTTTCTACAGTTACTGTTATAGTTTAAGAAAAAAACTTATGGCTTAGTGGTGTCGAGTGAACCACTATATGAAATTTATGCAAGTCAAGGGAAATTAATGGTAGATAATGAATTGAAATGAGGTGTAGAGAATGAAAAATGGCTACTTCTAACCTTTTGTCACTCAGCAAGCTAGCTCAAGCATACATCAGATGCGCTCACAAGCAGTACCTGGAGCATTCCAGGGTTGAGATTCACAGGGAAGGAACAATAGACTAAAATGCACAAACAAGCCTAGTAACGCGTTCACAATGAGAAGTAGGGTAACTAGTTAAGGGAACATGAACATAAAATTACAAGAAAGTAAGGATGCGCTGAAGATAGTGGACTACGAGATAGTATACTAAAAAATGCAAATAGAGTGAGGTGCATTGAATAATTAAAAATGAAAAGACCTGATCAAGGCAACCTAGTGCTTACGCCGTTTCCATGCACTTGTGTGAATAAATGATGAAGCTACACGAACCTAGGCAAGGGAACCTACGAATGCCTCCTTTTCAGTATCGCATCCCTACTTAACTTAGGTTGGATTCCTCTGTGCCTTTGTTAAACAATATTTCACTGACTCTTTTTAGCCTACAAGTGGTTGAGTTATTCCTAAAACAACCTAGGAAACCACATTCACTCTTGCTCTCCTTAAGCATTGACTCTTTCGGTGCCTAAAACATGCTACTACTTAGAATCGGATGGCCAATCGGACCTAAGCAATTAAAATAAGTTTTCTTAAGAAGAAGGTTTATGAATAAACTTCATCAATTAAACAATTAGTACATGAGAAACTTTGTCAACAAAAGGGCCATAGGCCAAGTCTTGATAGACACTTTAGCTCATAATCATGATAAAAGACATGATTACAAAGGTAGAAAACAAAAGACAAATGAGAATGAAATTAATAAAATGCAGGTTGAAACGTTGGCGCGGTGAGGTGTCTTCTTCCTTGGTGTCCTTTGTCGAGGCTTTCACTCGTCGTCGTTAGATTCCTCCCAAAAGATTTCTCTCCAGTCTTCTTCTTCTCTTAAAAACTTCCCTGTCTCATTTTGTTCCTTCTTTCTCCCCCCTCCCCTTTCTCCAAATTGGACAAGGGCTGCCATTTATATGAGAGGGAACCCAGGCAACTGAGTGAGACCACATAGGTCAAAATATCTTATGCGGACTGTAGGCAATACTAACATTTTGCTTTTTTGTTAGCTACGCGCCTGAACCTTGTACGAATGAGCCGCTCCACTACCCGTTCTTTGACAACTCTAGGCAGGCAGCTCTCGATCCCATTTTCTGTCGCTTTCAAACTTGGCGCCAATAATCTATCATGTAAAACCGAGATTTCACGAGATTTATCCTTGAATTTTTTCTTAAAAAAAAATGTGTTTAAAACATTTGTTTGGGATAAAATGTGTGGGGTTTTGTTTTTTTAAAAAAAAGGAGGAAATAGGAAAAAGGGAAAAAAAAAGAAAGAAAAAAAAAAAGAAAGAAAGTGAGAGTTTTTTTATATTCATTTTACAAATATATATTTATCTACCCATCTTGCATCTTATTTACCAAGGAGAAGAAGAGGGTTTCGTGGGAGAGGGTGAGAGGAAGAAGAAAGGTGTTTTGCTGAAGTTGAAGTTGAAGAAGAAAGGGAAAAGTCCAATTCAAGTTGCATGACAAAGTTTGTGATCAATCCTGACTACATCTGATGTTTGGATCATTCTGAGCTCCACAAGAAGTATTAAGAGGTGAGGTTTGATTTCCTTGAAAGTTAACACATTTTAGAACAATTTTCGTGAAGGAAGCTCGAGCAAAATCTGATGTTATGTTAATGATTTGTGAAGAGGGATTTGAAGGAATGTTTTTGCTGTCAAATCCGGGGAACCTCTGGTTTTTGGGATGTGCTGATCTGTGGACTTCGAATTAGAAGCTTTATTAGGTATGGTTGGAAAGATGATTTAATTTCCTATAACTTTCATGAAGAAGTCGTGGTTATAAATTGACTAGAAGTTGCTTTAAAATTCATGTTAAGTTCAGGGTGCAGCAGGGAAACGAGTCTGGAAAGTGCAGAAACCTATTTTGTAGGAAGTAGCTTTCGAGGTATTTACGGACATATCCTTTAGGAATTTCAATTTCATTCCTTCAGATACGTTTTAGAGGGTTCAAAAATAAAGAGTTTGGTATAAATTACATCATATTTGGCCAAGTAATGGAAAAGTTATGAGTAAGGGAGCTTAGGGTATGAAATCTGTGATATGCTGGAATTAGTTAGGGGATATGTATAATCTTAAGTTTGAAGTGCAAGGAATTGTGTTCTAATGCTTGGTTTCTGGTTATTTGGCAGGCCAAGAGGAAATAGGTCAAGTGTACGAGCCGAGGTTCTAACTTTTAACGCTGTGAGTGACAAAACGAATTTCGAAAGTGTATTCTATGCTTGAACTTATGCTTACGAAAATAAAAGACTTTCTAAGAGTAATTTTACTTAAAGACTTTATGTCTCTTGAACACGTATTTATGAGCATATATGGTTTCCTAGAAATGATTTAATTGTTCGTTGTGAGCATATGTTTACTATTTTACCTGAACTAGTGAGAATACCATAATTTCGGGCCAACATGTGTTAGCAAGTAGTGTCAAAGGTTTTCATGTGTTTCTATGAGACCCGACTGAGTAATTGTTTGAGACTCTGAGCCTGAGGCTGTATGGTACCGTGTGCACACATGTCATTTCCTGTTGTCGACGTTGAGTGTACTCCGTGACAACAATGCTGTCGTGAGTGCTGGGCGGGCCCCACTACGACAAAGACAATGGGAGTGCTAGGGGGGCCCCACTACATCGTAGAGTGATTGTTGGATTGTATTGAGCGTGTCTTACACAACCTAGTTTATTATATGTTTTAGATGATGAATACTCTGGATATGCTAGCGAGATTTAAATGACATACTTGCTGGATTTCTGGAAGAAGCTATTGTCCTTATAAGTTTTTATTTAACGCTTGTCTGCCGACACATATGATTGTAGTTTGCCAAATGTTATGATTTATGAGATAATTGCTTTAAACCCAGTCACTCACTGAGCTTCCCAGCTCATTCTTTCAATGTTTTCCAACTTTTCAGGTAGAGATCGAGCTCCCGGTGCCTGAGATCCTGCCACAGCCTGCTGGAAGCTCTACGAGTCTGATATTTTTGTATATGGATGGTGTAGTACAACAAGTCTGCTCGTAATGTACATATCGTAATAGGGATGTGTAGTTATGTGCGTGTACGAAGCTAGGGGTCTTGGTTATGTAAATCTTGGTTCGTGATATATTGAGTTGTAGTACCCCTAGCCGTGTTGGTTGTTCCACAGGGGTCTTTACCAGAACCGTCCTATATGTATACTTGGTAACGTTTACCAAGTTTCCGCTGTGTTGTGTTTGAGTAACTTATATTTCAAGTATAGTATGTTTATCAGGTATAACAGGGTCACAAGTATCGTTAGGGAGGAAACGATGTCTGTTGGCTTCACGCCATCTTCCGGGCTAAGTTAGCATGTGGTATGGGAGGGGGTGTGACATATCATTTCAACACGACGCCTTGATCATTTTGCCTTAACTTTAGCTTTGCATGCATACATGACACTAGAAAAGAAATCAATGAATCATTTTATACATAAAATGAATGCTCATGGAATGCGCCGACGATATGCAAGCACAAAATGGGATGCCTATCTATTTTAACTATTTTTCTGCGTAATTTTGCCTTCTTTTTGTACTTTCCTAGCCTGCCGGGACATATGATGGGCAATTTTGGTTGCCTAAATAACTTGTATTCACAAGTTATCACTTGGATTTGAAAATTTTAGGAGACAAAAATTGTTGTAGAGGTAGTGGAGAAATTATGGAAGTAAGAAGTGAAGGTTTTATATTTTATAGATGTAATTTGATCCATAATTGTTGCTTGGGTTCCCAAGGTTTTGCTTAACCATAATTGTTATTTGAGATCCCAAGGTTGTGCTTCACCATAATTTCTACTTGGATTTCCAAGGTTTTCACTTACCATAAATGTTGTTTGGGTTCCCAAGGTCTTCTATATTTCTTTAGGTTTATCGGACCTCATCGCATAAAAGTTTAAAACAACCTTTTTTTTTTATGAATTATATTACATACATCTATTATTACTATTTTTCCAATATTTGCTTATTAAATACATCAAATGAAAAATCTATTTAAATATTGATTCATTAAGTGTCTCATCCTTTAAATCATTTCGGATAGTTTACAAATGAATACCATTCCCCCAGTGATTCACCAAGTACAATTCCAATGGTTCCATAAATACCTTGCTAAGTGGCCTTGTACTTAATGGATCAACATGAAGCATTCCCATTGATTTTCGGCCTACATCTTTCTACAAGTGATTGAGATAGTTTAAGAAAAAAAAAGTTATGGCTAAGATTTAAAATTTTTCATAGAGAGAAATGGTTGTAGAGGTAGGAGAGATCTTATGGAAGTAATAAAAGTAAAGGGCCATAACTTTTATAGATGCAATTCGATCCATAATTGCTACTTTGGTTCCCAAAGGTTTGCTTCACCATAATTGGTACTTGGATTCTCAAAGTTGTGGTTCACCATAATTTCTACTTGGGTTCCCAATATTTTCCATCACCATATTTGTTGTTTGGGTTTCCAAGTTCTTGTCTAATTCTTTTGTTTTAGTGGCCACCAATGCATAGATGTTTCAAAAAAAAAACTTTTTTTTTATGAATTATATTACGTACATCTGTTACTATTTTTTTCCAATATTTTTCTAATTAAATACATCAAACAAAAAATCTATTTGAATATTGATTCACTAAATATCACGCCCATCAAATCATTTGGGATAGTTTACAAATGGATACATTCTCCCAATGATCCACCAAGTACAATTCTAATCAAGCCATATATACTAGGCTAGGTGGCCTTGTATTTAGTGGATAGACATGAGACATTCCCATTGATTTTCGGCTTACATCTTTCTACAAGTTATTGAGATAGTTTAAGAAAAAAAAACTTATGGCTTGGATTTGAAAATTTTCATAGAGAGAAATTACTGTAGAGGTAGGAGGGAACTTATAGAAGTAAAAAGTGAAGGGCTTTAACTTTTATAGATGTAATTTGCTCCATAATTGTTACTTTGGTTCCCAAGGTTTTGCTTCACCATAATTGCTACTTAGAATCTCAAGGTCGTGCTTCACCAGAATTTCTACTTAGATTCCCTAGATTTTCCATCACCATAATTGATGTTTGGGTTCTCAAGGTTTTGGCTATTTCTTTGGTTTTAGTGGACCCAAGTGCATAGAAGTTTTAAAAAAAAAATTATGAATTATATGACATACATCTATTACTATTTTTTCCCAATATTTTCTATTCATCAAACCAAAAATCTATTAGAATATTGATTAACTAATTGTCACGCTCTTGAAGTCATTTGGGATTGTTTACAAATGGATACGTTCTTCTAGTGATCCACCAAGTACAACTCCAACAGGGGCATATATACTCGACGAAGTGGACTTGTACTTAATGGATCAACATGAGACATTTCCATTGATTTTCGATCTACATCTTTCTACAAGTTACTGAGACAGTTTAAGAAAAAAAACTTATGGCTTGGATTTAAAAAGTTTTGGAGAGAGAAATTGTTGTAGAGGTAGGAGAGAACTTTGGTTTTCTATCACCGTAATTGTTGTTTGGGTTCTCAAGGTCTTATCTATTTATTTAATTTTAGTGGACCCCACCGGATATGAGTTTAAAAAAAATTATTAATTATATTACATAAATATATTACTATTTTTTTCAATTATTTTCTAATTAAATACATCAAACGAAAAATCTACTTGAATATTGTTCCACTAAGTGTCACGCCCTTCAAATAATTTAAGATAGTTTACAAATGCATACATTCCCCAGTGTTCCACCAAAAAGAAATCAAATGGGGTCATTCATACCGGACTAGGTGACCTTGTAATTAATGAATCAACAAGAGACATTCCCATTGATTTTCGGCCTACATGTTTCTACAAGTTACTGAAATAGTTTACGAAAATTAAAAAAAAAACTTATTGCTTGCATTTGAAAATTTTTAGAGAGAGAAATTGTTGCAGAGGTAGGAGAAAACTTATAGAAGTAAGAAGTGAGGGC
This sequence comes from Trichosanthes truncata, assembly GCA_033996785.1. Classification (NCBI taxonomy): domain Eukaryota; kingdom Viridiplantae; phylum Streptophyta; class Magnoliopsida; order Cucurbitales; family Cucurbitaceae; genus Trichosanthes; species Trichosanthes truncata. The sequence continues at coordinate 6,976,214 of MU867260.1, read as the reverse complement.
TTTAACATTTATAGATATAATTCGATCCATAATTGCTATTTCGGTTCTTAAGGCTTTGCTTCACCATAATTACTATTTGGGTTCCCAAGGTTGTGTTTCATCAAAATTTCTTTCTAGGTTCCGAAGGTTGTGTTTCACCAAAATTTCTTTCTAGGTTACCAAGGTTTTCTATCACCATAATTGTTGTTTGAGTTCCTAAGGTTTTGTCTATTTCTTTAGTTTTAGTGGACCCAATTGCATAGAAGCTTAAAAATAACTTTTTTTAATGAATTATATTACATACATCTATTACTATTTTTTTTCTAATATTTTATAATTAAATATATCAAACCAAAATCTATTTGAATATTGATCCACTAAGTGGCACGCCCTTCAAATCATTTGAAATAGTTTATAAATGGATATGTTCCCCTAATGATTCACCAAGTAGAAGTCCAACGGGGCCATACATACCCAGCTAGGTGGCCTGAACTTAATGGATCAACATGAGACATTTTCATTGATTTTCGACCTACATCTTTCACCAAGTTACTGAGATAGTTTGTTTTAAAAAAAACTTATGGCTTGGAGTTGAAAATTTTCAAGGAGAGAAATTGTTGTAAATGTATGAGCAAACTTATGGAAGTAAGAAGTGAAGAACTTTAACTTTTATAGATGTAATTCGATCCATAATTGCTACTTAGGTTCCCAAGGTTTTGCTTCACCATAATTGGTACTTGGGTTCCCAAGGTTGTGCTTCACTATAATTTCTTCCTAGGTTCCCAAGGTTTTCTATCACCATAATTGTTGTTTGGGTTCTCAAAGTCTTGTCTATTTCTTTAGTTTTAGTGGACCCAATTGCATAGAAGTTTTAAAAAAAAACTTTTTTTTATGAATTCTATTACATACATCTGTTACTTTTTTTCCCCAATATTTTCTAATTAAATACATCAAACCAAAAATCTATTTGAATATTGATTCACTAAGTGTCACGCCCTTCAAATCATTTTGGATAGTTTACAAATGAATACGTTCCCCTAGTGATCCACCAAGTACAAGTCCAATGGGGCCATACATATGTGGCTATGTGGCCTTGACTTAAAGGATCAACATGAGACATTTCCATTGATTTTCGACCTACATCTTTCTTCAAGTTACTGAGATAGTTTAAGGAAAAAAAACTATGGCTTTGATTTAAAAATTTTTAGAGAGAGAAATTGTTATATAGGCAGGAGAGAATTTATGGAAGTAAGAAGTGAAGGGCTTTAACATTTATAGATGTAATTCGATCCATAATTGTCAGTTGGGCTCCCAAGGTTTTTCTTCACCATAATTGCTACTTTGGTTCTCAAGGTTGTGCCTCACCATAATTTCTACTTCGTTTTCCAAGGTTTTCCATCACTGTAATTGTTGTTTGGGTTTCCAAGATCTTGTCTATTTATTTAGTTTTAGTGGACCCCACCACATATAAGTTTAAAAAAATCTTTTTTTTTTTATGAATCATATTGCATAAATCTATTATTCTTTTTTCCATTATTTGCTAATTAAATACATAAAACAAAAAATCTATTTGAATATTGATCCACTAATTGTCATGCCCTTCAAATCATTTGGGATAGTTTACAAATGGATACATTCTCCAGTGATCCATCAAGTACAACTCCAATGATGAGATACATACCCGGCTAGGTGGCCTTGTACTTAATGGATCAACATTAAAAATTCTTATTGATTTTCAGCCTATATCTTTCCACAAGTTACTAAGATAGTCTACGAAAAAAAACTTATGGCTTGGATTTGAAAATTTTTAGAGAGAAAAATTGTTGTACAGATAGGAGAAAACTTATGGAAGTAAGAAGTGAAGGGTTTTAACTTTTATAAATGTAATTCGATCCATAATTGCTACTTGGGTTCTCGAGGTTTTGATTCACCATAATTACTACTTGGGTTCCCAAGTTGTGCTTCAACATAATTTCTACTTTGGTTCAAATGGTTTTTGTAACACCCCGCATTACTAAATTTGATTATTTAGAGGTTAAGAGCCTTGAAATCTCTAAGTCCATTAATTTTGGAATAATAGGACTAAGTTATTCTTGGTTGTTCTTGGATTCTAAGTTGGAAAAAAAGAATTTCAGTCTAGCCCCTAAGTTTGGTAAATTACAGTTCTAATAATTTTAGGAAAATTAAATTTTTTTAATTAAATCTCTAATTTCCTAAAGTTTGAGGGTTTGATTTTAGGTTTTACCTCTAAATCCCAAAAGGAACCAAATTTTTTAACCAAAAGGATTTTCTTAAATCGTTAAAAGTTTAGTTTGGGTTTGTTTTGGAAAATCAAGTAAAGGTTTGAAATCTTGAAAAAAACCAAGATCTTTCCTTTCTTATTTATTGGATTTAAGTGAGGGTTGTTAGTCCATTAAAAGAGTTTAGAAAGAAAAGAAAAAACAAAAAAAAGAACCCTAGCCTTCCTACGTTCTTCTTCTTCTCCCTCTCTCCGTTCTTTGCGTGGAAGCCTAGCGGCACCCCCCCCCATTTCTTCTCTTCTCCGATTGCCCATCGTCAGCGACAACCAAACGACAGCAAGACTCGCACCCTTGGACCCACGAGCATCAGCCTCTTTTCCCTACTTCACGATGATGACATCCATGTGACGCCTTTGCTCCCACAAGCGACAGAGCTCTTCTCCCCTCGTTCGGCTGTTGTGCAGCAGTGTTGACACGCAATGAGAAGCCCATGAACTGTGTAACTCTTTTAGCAATGTGGTTGAACACAGGTCATGCGTTCCAACATTGTTTTCCCTCCTTTCTATAAGGTTTGATATGGACCCACACTCCTTTAGCTTTAGATCTGCAATACCCATACCTTAAACATCTTTGATTTGCGAATTTAGGCCTTATCGATCACTGACCAGCCCTCATGCAAGGTTGTTTGGAGTCGATTCGCGAATCCCAGCATTGCCCAGTCAAGAATTGGACTTCAAACCACTCTGATTTCGTGACCCACACTCCAATCGACCTTAAATTGGAGAACCCACATGCTATTAGGCCTTTATTGGAAAAATCGAACTACTTTAGAGACCAAACAACAGTTATTCGTGGTCTTTTGGTGTTGATCGATAAATTCCACCACACCTTAGCCCTTTCTTGTCTAACAGGTGCTGGAAAAATTTTAGATAGCTTGTAGTCACGTCGTTATGTTGGCGAAATTTTTAGAAAATATTGGTCGTAAGTTTAGTAGTATTCCCTAAGTTAGGTAAAAATTTAGGGGCATTACAATTTCCCTTCACCATAATTGTTGTTTAGGTTCCCAAGGCCTTGTCTACTTCTTTAGTTTTAGTGGACCCCACCACATAAAAGTTTTAAAAAAAAACTTTTTTTTTAATGAATTATATTACATATATCTATTACTATTTTTTTCCAATATTTTCTAATCAAATACATCAAATAAAAAATCTATTTGAATATTCATCTACTAAGTGTAACGCCCTTCAAATCATTTGGGATAGTTTACAAATGGATACGTTTTCCCAGTGATCCACCAAGTACAAGTCCAATGGGGCCATACATACCCGACTAGGTGGCCTTGTACTTAATGGATCAACATGAGATATTTCCATTGATTTTCGGCCTACATCTTTCTACAAGTTATTGAGATAGTTTAACAAAAACAAAACTTATGGCTTTGATTTGAAAATTTTCAAAGAGAGAAATTGTTGTAGAGGTAAGAGAGAACTTATGGAAGTAACAAGTGAATGGCTTTAACTTTTATAGTTGTAATTTGATCTACAATTGCTACTTAGGTTCCCAAGGTTTTACTTCATAATAATTGCTACTTGGGTTCCCAAGGTTGTGGTTCACCATAATTTCTACTTGGGTTCCCAAGGTTGTGCTTCACCATAATTTCTACTTAGGTTCCCAAAGTTTTCCATCACCATAATTGTTGTCTAGGTTCCCAAAAAAAGATTGATTTTCCAAAAAAGAGACATTCATACTTTCAAAATATTTCTTGGAAAATACATTTAACATCCCGAGGATCTAGTTTAGACCGAGAAAAACTAAGAATGTGAACATATGAAGTACACCCAAAAAATTTGATCGGTAAATTAGAAAACAGGCAAACACTGAGAAAAAAGGTTTTAAAGTGTTCCAGGGGGTTTTAAAATCCAAAATTTTAGTAGGCATTCGATTAATAAGATATGCAATCGTGAGGACAACTTCTCCTCACAAATAAGGAGGAACGTGCATAGAGAACATAAGGGCACGACCGACATCGAGTAGATGTCTATTTTTTCCTTTTTTTTAACTTGCAAAAAATCGATTAAGTATTCATTGAAATATTCAGTGCCATTATCAAAGTGTAGAATGCTAATTTTAGTTTGGAATTGATTTTCAATCATGTTCTACAAATGAATAAAAACATCTTTCACCTTCGACTTTTTTGTTAGCAGATAAATCCAAGTTAAACGGTGTGATCATCATTGAAGGTAACAAACCACCATTTTCCACTATGAGTCAAAACTTTAGAAGGTCCCCAAACATCACTATGAATTAAGTAAAAAGGTGTGGAAGTTTTGTAAGGTTTGGGTAAATAAGTGGATCGATGATTTTTTACAAAGATACAACTTTCGCAATGAAAAACTGAACAATCAATTCCTTTAAATAAATTTGGGAACAAATAATTTAAATAGAAAAAACTAGGATGTCTTAGTCTACGATGCCAAAGCATTATAGGTTTTTTAACAAAAGGAGAACTAAAACTACTTAAGCCCTGAGCTTTTTTATGACTAGTAAGAGATTCATCAAAGTACTAGAGACCATCAACCATCCTAGCATGCTCAATCATCTCCTTCAGTCCTGATCCTGAAAGATGCAAAAGGAGTTGAAAAAGGTAACGCGACAATTAGCATCCTTAGAGATTTTATTGATGGATAACAAATTACAGACTAATTTTGGAACACGAAGGACATAATGTAAAGTAATGTGTGAGGTTAATCTAATAGTTCATTTTCCTGCAATAGAATTGAAACTACCATTGAAAATTCAAATTTTTTCATTACAATACAAAGGTGAGTATGTTTCAAATATTTTAAAAGAACTAGTCATATGATCAGAGGCTTTGGAATCTATAATCCACGGAGATGAGTTGAGACGAGAGAACTGAAGGATAATTACGTGTTTGTGCCAAGGAAACACTAGGATTACTAAATGACGAAGTGGGCTTTAGTTGTTTCAGGATTTGATCAACTTTTCTTTGTTGAATGGGTTGGAATCAACAACATTAGCACTAGATGGATGCTGATTTGTACTCTTCTAACCTTGTCTAGTACTCTTCCAATTTGAAGGTTTCCCATGAAGTTTCCAACAGGTGTCATGATTATGCCGAGGTTTGTTACAGTAGACACACCAGACTTGAGACTTTTCATGGGTCTTGGTCGATTGATCAAGTTCTTGTGTGCTGTAGCTTCAACTACCAGAGCAGAACTTTCAATTGAATCAACAGGTTTCTTACCAATCATAACATTTTGACATCTATCTTCCCGATGAACTTTAGAAAAAACTTCATTAATGGTTGGAAGGGTAGTTTTACCAAGTATTCTGCTTTTAACCTCATCAAATTCAACATTAAGGTCGGCAAGGAATTTGTAAGTACGACCATCTTCCACTATTTTCTTGTAGTGCTTTTGATCCTCTATTGACTTCCATTCAAACGTATCAAAGAGATCAAGGTCTTGCCAAATCCTCTTGAGGGAGTGAAAATACTGTGTAACTAAATTACCTTCCTGTTGTATGTCACTCAGTTTGAGATTTAGCTAAAACACTTGTGATTGATTGCCCAAATAAGAGTACATCTAAGCCACACTATCCCATAATTCTCTTACAGCAGAGTAACACATATAGTTTGAACTAATGTCTTCTACCATGGAATTTACTAGCTTGGTCATAACCATGGAGTTTTCAGCATCCCACCCAGCAAAGGAAGAATCGTCTGTGGCGGGCATGGTTTTATCCTCCCTTGTCCACGAATATACATTTGAACACTTTGAGACCAATGAAGAAAGTTATCCTCATTAAGTCGAATGGTGGTAATTTAGATTGTAGAGCTGTTGGAATGGATCCGACTATTTGAGACTTTGGCCATGGGCAGAGACACATTTTCTAATATTATGGCTTAAGATCAACAAATATCAAGGAAACATAAACAAACTCACAAAATAGAAGCCAAAAACGCTATAAAAAAATACATAAGCCAAAAAAATAGAGAAACACGTGACTGTCTTCGTGTGTATGACAGACGAACGACATCGGAAGTGTGGTCACCGATAGTAGATGACATAGAGAGCGACGACGCAGGTCGTGGGTAGCAGTGAAGACTCTCCCGAGTTGAAGGTTGAAGGCACGGACAACAAAAGTGAATACTTGCGTGCCGTGGGTCAAGGGCAGAAGTGAATGCTCGCGGGTTGCCGACTGAAGAGATGCGAACGGTCGACAACTAATGGACAGTGGCGACGACTAGGGTTAGGGTTTCTACAAATTAGGGTTTCTTTTGCTCTAATACCATGAATAAAATATCAAGAGAAATATATTTTTGTATCTATTACTATGAGAAGAAAGAGTTTCATAAATAGAAAAACACCCATTTACAGAAAAGAAAATAATCTTCCAGCACATATAATACAATAAATACAAAATACAAAAAAAAAAAAATACTTATTAACTAAAAAGGAAATAACCAAAAATTCCCAAAGAAGTTTGGCTTCAAATGACTACAATCCGAACAAGGTATGACCAAAACAAACACCTATAGAGAGGGGACAACTCGGAGAACAAACCCACGTAAGACGAAGCAAGTTTCAACGACGCATGCGCCAACACATGCTGGTGACTGTAGAAGGTGTTGGGAGAAACGAAATACAAAAATAGTATTATGGTGGAATACAAAATACTATGATTGTTCTCCCCTTCACAGGTTTGAGCCAAACAAATTAGTAAGCACACGAATAAAAATAAAGAGAGATAAGGAAAGAGATACAACACCAAAAATATACTGGTTTGTCCCAAACTCAAGACTATGTACGGTCTTCTGCAATTGCGGGTTCTACTAAGATGAGAAATACAAAAAGGCCTCACACTCATGCTACAAATCAACCCTCAAATTTCCCAACAAAAGCTACTTGACTTACAAGCACCATAATCTGGTAGCTTGGGATAAACAACGAAATAAACCCTCAACCCAACAAAAGAGATTCCCAATACAATTTGCAATTCTCTCAAAATAACACACTGCCACAACTCAACATTCACCAAGAGAATTATTCCCAGTTGCACAAAGGTCACTCACTGCCGCCAAAAAACTTGTACACATATTTATTTGTGTTTAAATATGTGTTGCAAAAACATAGCTTGAATGGGCTTGGGCCTTGGGCTTCAAACAAAAAAAAAAAGACGTGCACTTCTTTAATTTTGGCTCCACAAAAAAACCTAACAGAATGTGATGGCGACACAAGTCTCATGCGTTGCAGATTTTGAGGTTCTATTGGTCGGTGACTAGGCTTCCTCTGGGGCTGGGCGATGACAAAAAGGTGATTAAAAAAGGCCAAACTCGTGACCGCGGCAGCAACAGCAGAAATAGGTGCAGACCGGACAACAAGTTCACAAAACCCAAGATGAAAAACAAAAAGGTCCTAAACTCCAAACCTAAAGGTTCACAAAACCCTAGGTTAACAAAAAACCCTAATTAACCTAAAGCTCTGATGCCATGTAAACGCTAAATGTTTGAGAGAATCAGAATAATCTATTCCGTTCACTAAAGAGATATATATATATACAAGTGTAAAAGGTTGTAACTTAAGTAAGAGAAAGTAAAAAGACAATAAAGGACAACACAACTAAGATTTCACAATAATATAACCATATTAATATAAGCACTATAACATAAATTAAGATGGTACCAGGGTAGGAGTGTAGGATCAGTATGGCAACCCTAGAGGGGGTGAATAGGGTTTATTTAAACTTTATAAAACTTTTTCCTAATGTGGGCCCAATTAAACAAATTAACACACTTTTTGCAATAATTAATTTAAACAATAAATCATGCAAATAAGTTTACTCCAAAATAAACAAGAAATTAAAACCAACAATTTTGAACACCCTATTTAATTCTAAAAACAAGATTGATAAATAATATGTAAAGATAAAATCATACCAACAAAAATAGACATACAAGAACAATTGATTTTATGCAATATAATATAACAACAAATTAATTGCAAAAATGAAATAAGATAGGGATAGAGAAATTGACACCGATAATTTTATAGTGGTTCGGCACAACCCGGCCTACTCCACTCCCCAAGCTCCTCTTGGGTATTTCACTAGAACAATGAATGACCCTTTCCACGACTCAGAGTCCAACCGTTACACGTTCCTTTTGCGGGAGCAAGAACAAACCCGATCCTTTCCACAGTTCAGGATCAAGCCTTTACAACCTCTCTTTTTTGGGATCAAGAGAAACCCTTACAATGAATTTAGAAGTTGAAGAGCAAGATGGAAAAACTCTCTCAAAGAGTAGATATACAAATCAAAGCTCACAACTATGTAAGAAATGATTTCTTACAAGTAAAAGCCCTCAAGTGGCTATGAAAATTAAAGAAATTGAAGCTCAAAAATTGCTCAAAAATAATAGAAACGCTCTCAAAGAAGAATAGAAATTTTCCTCATTTTTTCCAATTTTTTCGAGCCTTAAATAGAGAGAAAACAAAAACTAGCCGTTTCTGCCACATGTCAGCTTCGGATTGGCTGCAAAAAATTTTAATTAATAATATTATAATAATAAAATAATATTATAATATTATAATATTAAACATTTGACCATTTGACCCATTATATATATATTATTTTAATTAAGAATGCCACATGTCACCCTTTCATTGGACAAAATAAAATAATAATAAATATTTTGAATTTTGACCGCTGGACTTTTTAATTATTAAAATAATCAATATGCCACGTGTCAAAATATTATTGGTGCACGTTTTGCGATGTCATCGTCCATGTCATCCGCCATGTCATCATTTTTGATCCGTTTGAAAATGCCACATCATCGCAACGTCGGTGCCACGTCACTGCCACATTATCAATGTTGACTGTTGACCTTTCACGTCATCTTCCATGTCATCCATATATGTCACGTGTCATGCCATGTAGGATTTTCCCTTCAATTTTATTTTTCCCAAAACTTTTTCGTTTGAGCTCCAATTCAAACGATTTAAGATGCATTGGAATCGTCTTTTCGAGCTTTACGCAATGGATACTTCAAAACACTAAAATTTTCAATAAACAAAATCAAGTTTGTTATCATCAAAACATTAATTAATTAAAATAATTAATTTGAGATGAATGGCCAAAAAGCCAACAAGGAGTTCTGCGTGCAAACCCCTATAATGTCATTTTCTCCCAACTAATATTGATTTCCACTTGTTGGGCCGTGTACAAATTTTCAAGTCTACTAGTGAGGAGCGTCAAAGTATTGATATAATTAAATTTACCATAACTCATCAGCTTAAGCTTTTGGGTTGATCGGTGATTTAAAAAGTTGGATTCTTTTACTGTTCCTTGGGTTGTTTTACCTATGATTATCTTCTTTCATTCATACTTTGCACTGATCAATCAGACTGAAAATTTTCTTATTACATTTAATTTACATTGATAGGTACTTTGATAGCTTTGGAGTCAAGTTGACATTCCTACAACATTTTCAAATCTAACGAATTTGCAGGCTGTGTATGGCATTGTTGGCTTTGTCTTTTAATAACTGTTTGAAAATATTAAAAAATTTGTAAAGCACAAGTATGCATCATAGAGATATAAGGTTTTTTTTTAGATAGATGGGCATCAGACAATGAACTCACTGGCAAAATACCCGAATTCATTGGGAGTTGGTCAAAGCTCACTACTTTGTAATCCAATACTTTAAATGCTTGTTCTCTACTTCCACTATTTTCGAACCATTAAGAACTAGAGAATTAGAGATATTATATAATTTCACTTGTTCGATGGTGGAGTACAACCCTAGTTATTGTAGGTGTCATTGATTACAGTAGGTAATGGAAATTAGGGAGGAATCTGTTTTCCTAACACATCTTTGGATGATACTGTGTACTTTTTGTCCTTTTAGGCTCTCAAGTCAAAAGAGTTTTTATCTCCACATGATCATCTTCTTTGGGTTAAATGCTATTAAAACTTTAATTTTAGAGATTTTGTTTGAGAGAAACCAAAGGAGTTTTGAAGACAAGAAGTTTGGATGGAAAGGTTAATATGGCTATTTTCAAAGTATCTCATTGGTGTTTTGATAGGGCTTGTCCAACAATTTTATTTATGATCAGATAGCAAGGTAACAAGGAAGATTTGAGAGCTTCCTACCTCTTCTAATTCTCTTAGAGAATATCAAAATGTTATGCAAAAAGATACCCTACCCCTCAAGGCACAACGCTAAATAACCACCTCTCTAGCCCATTCTAACTAACACAATACTTTGGGCCCCACACACAAGTACCAAGTCCTCTCACACACGCGCTTTAGGGCTTTTCCCTCTCTTACGTGTATACACTTTTGTAATTGGGGGCTATCATGTTCTTTCTCTAATTTTCTCACTAATTACTCCTCTAGCGGTATTTGTTCGAATTAGGAGGCATTTATTTTTCCTCAATGAGATTTTTAAGTACACATAGTGTTTTAAAAGACGTGTCTAGGTGCAAGGCTCAAGTCTAGGCGAGGCGCATGTAAGACGGCGGGTGCTAGGTGTCACAATCGTACTCTTTGGCAACGGGAATTGTGCGGCACTTGCTCTAACCCCGCGAGAAAGTCAGCCGTAAGAAAAATGAAAGTTGCGGATTACTTCCGTATATGGTCTAGCCTCCCTTCGCATTTCAGAAGAAAATGTTTTATTAAAACGTGAGGGAGAAATTACATGAAAACATTTAAAAACAATATTGTTATACACTAGTAAGCAAGGCACAACAACGGCTTAAATAACATATAACTCCGGGTAGGAAAGATGGACAACTAGTCATACCCTCCTATAGTACATTCTAGGATTTTATCCTTTGACAGGCTTGAACATGAAAGGGGGCGAGGAGTCATATACTAACAAAATTACAAGGAAACTACATGACAACACTTAAACTAAAGACATGACATGAAAACATGATAAAAGGGAATGGGCATGGGGCCACAGGCAACAAGCCCTGGACAAGCATGGCCGTGACACTAGGCGTGTGCCTTCCTGTGAAGCCCTAAGGTATTGGGATTGCGCCTTAGGGCTTTTTGATTAATTATATAAAAAAAATTACTAACCCTAAATGAAAAAATCCTTGTGTTTAGTGTTTATCTTCTTTATTAATTAAAAAAATACCAATTATTAACCCTAAGGTTTTTTTTTTTTTCATATTCCCACTCAAACCATGATATCTCTTCTTTATGGATGTTCTTATATATAGTGCGCCTCACAAAAAAAAAAGACCGTGTTTTTTTTTGCACCTTGAGCTTTTAAAAACACTGAGTACAAGTTTACTTATGTTGTTTATTTTCATCCTCTCCCTTCGAGTTTGTTTCTTTTGTACATTTTTGTATCCTTTTATTATTTCAATGAGAAATTTGTATCTTGTTAAAAAGAAAAAACTACCCTCTTAATATGCTTTCAATGGGGAAGAGAATGAGATCTCTTTCGTAACTCCTCAGTTTTTGCATTTTCTAATGAAAGCTTCTCTTGGTTTCTGTTAGTTAAGAAAAAAAAAACAATTAGCTCATCATGTACCTATTTATATAATAACTTGCTTTTGTAGGGAGTTTTAGGGAAACTCTTTCACAGGCCCCATACCGTTGACATTTTCGAAGTTGACAACTATGATTCAGTTGTGAGTATGTAAACAATTTCTAGATTTTGGTTTGTTTCTTTCTTTACTCTTGGCTAATCATGTCATGAATAAACTTAATAAAGGAGAATATGTGATTTGTGCAATGGTAGCTCTTTATTAGCATTCATTAGGAATATGACGTCTCTAAAGATCTTCTAAGTGAACACCAACCTTTCTTTGATTGTAATTGATTTCTTATGTTGAGAACTCCTTACCAGTTAAATTTTTATGATTATAATTATGTCCGATTTCTTGCAGAGTTTTGAGAAATAGTAATATATCATATTCAATTCCTTCCTACATTGGAGAGTTTAAAGAATTGGCCCAGCTGTAAGAATTTCTTGTTACTTGTTTGTGGTAATATTTAAGTCAAAATACACTTTTGGTCCTTGAGGTTTGAGGTTGATGTCTATTTGGTGTATGAGGTTCAAAAAGGAACACTTTAGTCTCTGTAGTTTGGAAAATGATTCTAAATGGTCTCTGATTGTTAGTTGACTTAACGGGATGCTAATGTGATAGTTAACATGTTGATTAAACGTTGATGATGTATCAATTTTAGCTAATTGGATTGTTTACATAGCCATCCTCTTTCTCTCTTCACTTCCTTCTCTTCTTTTCTCTCTTTTTTCTAGCAGACCTTACTATCTTTGTCATTGCTCATCGTTGCTGTCTGAAACTCGCTGCCGCTCCACTGTTCGACACACGTTGTTGCATCTCGAGGTTCCTCTATACGATGCTAGAACAAGTGAGGAGCCAGATTTGGAGCGAGTGTTTATTCTAGATCTAAACGTTCATTTCCAGATTTGGACTCCTTTTTTCCAGATCCTAGAAATGGCAGAGTCATATCTGAAATGAGCATTCGTTCCAGATGTAGATGTTCATTCCTTAGATTTGGAACCCATTTTTCCAGATCCAAGGAATGGTCGAGCCATTCATTCCAACAAGAAATGTGAATGATCACCCAAATATGTTATTCTAAATTTGGATTTTCATTCCCAACGGCCAGATTTGGGTGTTAGTTCAAAAGTCAGACGATAGAACTTCGAAGTAATGGTGGTAGCAGCATTTGTCAGATGACAGCGTGGCAGCGAGCATCAAATTCTCTAAATATTAATGAAAATATAAATTGAATAGAGTAGTTCTCTATTCTCACTCATTCAGGATGGTTACAAGGGTCTATCTTAAGTAGAAGAAAGACCTAATACATAAGAGGAAAAAATCTCACACAAAATCACATTCTAATTACAACTAATAAATATAATTAAGCTAAATATTAAAGCATAAACCAACACTCCCCCTCAAGTTGCTTTGAAGATATCTTTCATTTATGGCCTATCAATCAACTTGTCAAATTGTAACTTTGGAAGCCCTTTAGTTAACACATCAGCAATTTGCTTCGTTGTTGAAAGATTGGGAATACATATTACTCCAATGTCAATCTTCTCCTTTAAATAGTATTTATCAACTTTAATATGTTTTGTCCTATCATAAAGGACTGGATGGTATAATGTGGTAAATTAACTTTCTAATTGGTAGAAAACCATTACTTTATGTCTTGTTTTTACTTGTCTGTTCTATCTTTTTAATAACTTTGTTTTTTCATTGGATAAATTAAACCAGGCTTTTATCATGGTAGTTTCTATTGATTTGTACTTTTGATAGTCATTTAATCTACGTATCAACAATTTTCTCTGTTGTTAGGAGATAAAGAATGCATATCGCACCAATATAAATTTTCTCCATGATGAAGTGTTTGTCGACTTCCTTTGTCTTATCATGTTGAACTAGAATATGGACTATGGAGATTTCAGCTTTGTTGTCCCAGCAAACTCGTATGGGTGCCTTCTGAAAAACTCTAAATTTTTCGAGTAGACTTTTTATTTATATATCTTCACATATACCATGGGCTAGCCTTAAAATTTGCTTTGGTATTGCTTGTGGCTACTACATTTTGTTTTTGCTTCGCCAAGTAACTTAGTTACCTCCAACAAAGGAACAATAACCAAAAGTAGATCTTCTATCTATCGTACATTTTGGCTCTCTCCTCTCTCCTCCCGTTTCTTCCACACTTGTCCATTTCTCTTAGCATCCTAATACCACTTTTTTTTTTTTAACAAGAAATGAAGCTTTCCATTGAAAAACTGAAAAGAGACTAATGCTCAAAGAATACAACCTTCACAAGGGAGGGAAGAAGACAACAACAAAAACAAGACCAAACGTAGAAAACAAAAACAACAAAGACCATCCCAATGCCATTTTCTAGTCAAGATTTTCACATTCTAAGCTACGTTACTCATTGCCTTCGTATGCTTTAGTTGTTTTAAAGATTATCTTCTGTTTTCATGTTATGGAAGCTAGGAGTTGCTGTGTCGGAAATACATATTACTGCATCTGATTAGAAATGTTGTTTTTTTTTATTGTAAATATGAAGAGTAAACCGATGATTCCTTTATCTGTTTCCTATTTGCGCTGGTTTGAAAAATCATTGGTAGAATTATTGCAGTTACCTATGCATTGCAAATTTTTAAAGCATGATTGGGATGATTTTGGCACAACGCATAGGTTCCCTCAAGGCTGGTATATTGAATGTGTTGTTTAGCCGCCATTAGGAGGAAGGAAGTTGATACATGTCCATGTTGGTAGTTCCAATCAAGGATGGCTTATTTTCTGGGACATGCTAATAGATTTTTTGAAGAATTATAAATAACTTTTCCAATCTGCTGGAAAGGAGAATTTAATTCACAATAGTTATTCTTAATTTTGAGAGCATAAAATATTTATTGCATATATAATATGTGCAATTTAGGTCCTCTTATATAGAAGAAAGACCTATTACAAATATGGAAAAGAATAAATGCAATAAAGACCAAATATTTTACAATTAAGATTTACACACAAATATTGTAAATTCCAACACTCCCCCTTAACCTAGTTTAAAGATGTCTTCCATAGCCTGCTTGTCAATCAATTTGTCGAATTGCTTCTTTGGAAGTCCTTTAGATAGTACATCAACTATTTGCTCTGATGTAGGAAGATAGTTATGATATATATAGTATTATGTATATATGTCCTTTATAGTACTTGTACATTATTTAGTTAGGGTTTCCTTGTGTACCTACATATATGTTAGTCTTTCTTATGAATAATACAATGAGTGTTTTTCTCTCAATACTGAGTACATCGTATCAGAGCCGTCCCTAGGGTTTTAGAATTCTTTATTGGCGATTAGGATTTTCTCTTTTCCAAGTGAGGTTAGGGTTTGAAGTTTGGTCATCACGTTAGAGTGGTCGTTTGTCAACACCACCTACCTCAGGAGGATCACCGCCGTCAGGTGAGCCAAATAGGGGTCGCTATTCGTCAGAAACAGCCGTGCTTGAGCTACACGCGCTGTCAGATTTCATTGTCTCTGCTACCACGCGTCGTGCGTGAGAGCGCATGAGGACGTCGTTTGATTTTTTGCTGCTTGGGTTTTTCTCAGGTTGAGATTTTCGGCCAGTCTGTACACTTGGTTTTGACAATGCTGATCTATTTGGCCTCGGGTTGTGCTATGTGCGTGGGATTAAGTTGTTTTTTCTTGCTGTCCATATCTTTTTTTTTGTCTCTATTGGGTTTATTTGATGCCTTTTTTGTAACTAATGGTTGAGATGAAACCTGTAGTGGTCTCTAATATGGTTCCTCTTTCGTCAAAAATCACAAAACACAAGTTAAATAACTCTAATTACTATGATTGGAGTCAAACAATTCGGTTTTATCTACAAAGTACAGAGATGGATGATCATATTGATCGGGATGCACCAGAGGATGACACTAAGAAGGCTTGGCTTCGTGATGACGCTAGATTGTACATTCAAATCAAGAATTCAATTGAGACTGAGGTTGTTGGCTTAGTGAATCATTGTGATTTCTGTGAAGGAACTGCTCAAGTTTTTAGAGTTCTTATAATCAGGAAAAGAGAAAGTCAATAAAATGCATGAAGTTTGCACAACCTTCTTTCATGCATAACAGAAAGAACAGTCCGTTACGAACTACTTTATGCAAGTTAAGACGATGTGTGCAGAACTTAATACAGTACTCCCATTTAGTACGCGGATATAAAGGTTTAACAAGCTCAGCGAGAGAAGATGGGCGTCATTAGCTTTCTAAATGGACTTTCGCCATAATTTAAGATGGCTAAATCACAAATTCTATTTGGCTCCGAGATCCCTTCTTTAGACGAAGCCTTTAGTAGAGTCTTTCATACATAAAACTTTTCATCTAGTTTGTTTGCTCCTCAGTTCAATAGTGCTCTCATTAGTCCTAATGATCCTAAGGTCACTAAAAGGATGAACATCAACAATGAGAGACCTAGTTCTGATAATCGACGACAAGATTCACAAGATTTGATATGTCACTATTGTCGTAACCTGGTCACATGAAACGTGACTGTCATAAATTGTTGAATAAAGGTTTATGGCCTCAAGTTGCTCAGCTTGCTTCCACCAATGATACATCTGAGAGGTTAGTTACTGTTTCTGTAGTCGAGTTTGCTAAATTCCAGTTGTACCAGGAATCATTGCAACCATCTTCTTCCTCGAATCCTATTGCAACTCTTACTGAATCAGGTAATAAGAATAATTGTCTACTTACATCCTCCACTAAATGGGTCATAGACTCTAGTGCCACATCTCATATGACAGGTAATTCTAGCTTATTTTCTACCTCTTTGTCACCTGCACCTTTTCCCACTATCACTTTGGCAGATTGATCAACATCCTCTATTCTTGGAACATGCACCATTAATCTCAACATCCTCTCTTCCTTTGTCTTTTGTTTTGCATTTGTCTCGATTCTCATTTAACTTAATTATATTAGTAAACTTATTCGTGACCTTAATTATTTTGTCTCATTTTTTCTTAGCTATTGCTTGTTTCAGGATCATATGATGAAGAAGATTAATGGTAAAGGATATGAGTCTGAAGGCCTTTACATTTTTTATCAACAACCAAAAGCTATGGCATGTTCTAGTGTTGCATCTCCGTTTGAAGTTCAATGTCGTTTAGGTCATCCATCTTTGTCCGTGTTAAAGAAAATTCATCCAGACATTCATTATTTGTCATCGTTGAATTGTGAGTCTTGTCAGTTTGCCAAATTTTATCGTCTTAGTTCGAGTCCTAGAGTCCATAAACGAGCTAGTGCTCCGTTTGAATTAGTTCATTATGATGTTTGGGGTCCCTGTATTGTAGTGTCCAAAATTGGATTTCGATATTTTCTTACTTTTGTTGACAAATATTCTCGTATGACTTGGTTATACTTAATGAAAAATTGTTTTGAGTTACTCACTTTTGTACTTTCCATGCTGAAATTCAAAATCATTTTAATGTCCCTTTTAAAATTCTTCGAACTGATAATCATTTTAATGTACTTTCCATGCTGGATCTTACTTGTGTAAAAATGGGATTATTCATCAATCTTCTTGCGCTGATACTCCATCCTAAAATGGGGCCACTGAACGAAAAAACCGACATTTACTTGAAACTGCTAGAGCATTATCCTTTTAAAAAAAAGTTCCAAAATATTTTTGGGTTGATGCAGTTTCCACAACTTGTTTTTTGATTAATAGAATGCCTTCCTCTGTTTTAATCCCTTATCGTGTTCTTTGTCTAACAAAATCTTTGTTTCCTACTACACCCAAAATATTTGGTTACACTTGTTTTGCTCGAGATGTCAGTCCTCACCTTACCAAGTTAGATCCTAAATCCTTAAAATGCATCTTTCTCGGTTATTTTAGTGTTCAAAAGGGATATCGTTGTTATTGTCCTAGTCTTAACAAGTATCGTTGTTATTTCTTACTAACCCAGCCGCTGCCACCATTATCACCCTTGCTGGAGCTTCCGTCGTCATCACCTTTGTCAGAGCATTCACCGCCATCACCTCCGATGGTACCCTCACCTCCGACTCCGACCTCTCTCTCTAGTGTACTAGTAGAAGCCTCAAATCTTGAACTCGCAAAAATTTCAAATCATGATTTCGTGATTGCACCTCTAGATATCACAGTCCACCACCGGCCGTCAGCCCATCACCGCGACTACCCGCCACTGTAATCGACGGCTAATTATTGGTTTTGGTTTTTGACCTAATTCTCCTTCTCCTCTCTTCAACAGACTATTTTTTTTAATATGTCTTCTTCCAAATCAATCGAACCAATCTCCATTGGTCAGGGGAGATATGATTCATTACCGACATATATCTCGGGTCACAAACTGAATGGTCACAATTATGTCCAATGGTCTCAGTTCGTCATGATGGTCATATGTTGCAAGGGTAAGGATGAGTATGTCTCAAAAGATAATGTGCAACCTAAAGTAACTGATCTAGAATTCAGGAAGTGGAAAGTAGAAAATAACATAGTCATGTCGTGGTTAATTAATTCCATGACCAATGAAATAGGTGAAAATTTTCTTCTGTATGGAACATCACATCAAATTTGGGATCCTATAAAGGAAACATACTCTAGCAAAGAGAACACTTCAGAATTGTTTCGAATAGAATCAGTCATTCATAATCTTCGTCAAGGTGATCAATCTGTTACTGATTACTTTAATACTCTCTCTTGTTATTGGCAACAACTCGATTTATTTTAAGTCTATACATGGAAGTGCGCTGATGATACAACTTAATAAATGAAAATCCTTGAGCAAAGGAGGACATTCAAATTTCTTTTTAGTCTTAACAATAATCTTGATGAAGTTTGTGGTCGAATCATGGGAATCAAGCCATTGCCAACTCTCCGTGCAACTATCTCTAAAGTAAGGCGAGAAGAAAGTAGAAGAATGTAATGATGGGCAAATCAGAATCAATCTCTACAGTCTTGGAAGCTTTTGCACTTGTTACTTGTAGTATGGACTTACCAGTACCAAGTGACAATTAGCAAAAACGAGAGAGACCTTGGTGTGAACATTGTAAAAAGGTGGGTCATATAAAAGACACATGTTGGAAGATCCATGGGAAGCCTGCTGATTGGAAACCTAAAAATCGCAATGATCGTGATGGTAGGGCCTATGTGGCTAATATAGCTCCTGATAACTCTGTCACTTCAGAGACAACTTCATTTAGCAAATAACAAATAGGTGTACTGCAAAAGATCATCGGTCACACAATACAGGGAGCAAGATTAGTTGCACAGAAAGTTACACCTACTGCCTTGACAGCTAGTAAAGGAGGGATACAACCCTAGATTATAGACACTAGAGCATCAAATCATATGACAGGGAATCCATCTTTGTTTCAAAACTACCAAGCTGATACCTCCAATTCTTCTGTGAAAATTGCAGATGGGTCATACTCCAAAGTGGCTGGGACAGGTTCCATTCAAGTTATTCAAAATTTATATCTTAATTCTGTATTACATGTGCCAGACTTGGATTGTAATTTACTTTCAATAAGTAAATTGACATGTGACCTTAAATGTGTGACTAAATTTTATCAAACTTATGTGTTTTTTAGGATTTGGAATCGGGGAAGAAGATTGGCAGTACTAACTTTGTTCTGGACTCTATCTTCTCAACTATGATCAAGGCTCACTAGAAATTGAAGATAAGTCTTCTTTTTTAACTTCCTTTATTTCTAGTAGTAATAGTCAGTTTCCTAGTAGTAGTCAGGTTTCTCATTGTGTCAACAAAGATAGTGAAATTATGTTATTACACTTTCAATTAGGTCATCCAAATTTTTTGTATCTCTCCAAATTGTTTCTAAATCTTTTTCATAATAAAAATTCTACATTGTTCAATTGTGAGATTTGTCAGATTTTCAAACATACCTGAAACCCCTATCATCGCATTGATTATAAACCGTCAAGTCCTTTTTTATTGATTCATAGTGATGTATGGGGTTCTTCAAAAATAAAAAATATCTCTAGGGCTCGTTGGTTTGTTACCTTTATTGATGATCATACAGGAACTACATGGATCTTTCATATGAAAGAGAAATTTGAAGTTCATCAACACTTCAAGTATTTCCATAATATGATTCAAAATTAGTATCAAACCAAAATTCGGGTCCTCAAAACATACAATGCAAAAGAATTCTTTAGTTCATGTCTGGGGTATTATCTATCAGCCCAAGGGATTCTCCACCTTAGCACTTGTGTTGACACTCCCCAACAAAATAGAGTAGCTGAACTCAAGAATCGTCACCTTCTTAAAGTCACTTGATGCTTGATGTTTTCTACTCATGTTCCTAAATTTTATTGGGGAGAAGCCATTCTCACTGCCACATACTTGATCAATCGAATATCATTCGTGTACTTAGATTCTCCACTCCTCGCCTAGTCATCCTTTAGTCTTTTCCCGGTCTTCGTGTTCAGTCTCTTCATTTGGTCCCTAAAATTTTCGGGTGTATTTCCTTTATTCACATTCATTCCCAACATCATAGCAAGTTGGATCCTCGAGCACATAAATGCATTTTCTTGGGATACTCACCAAATCAAAGGGGATACAAATGTTACTTTCCTAGTACAAAATGAGTCTATGTTATTATGGCTGTCACGTTCTTCGAACATATACCATTCTATTCTAAAACTGATTGTCGGGGGGAGATAGTGAGTGACAATCAAACAGAGCTTGAATCCACCTCACTTCCTCCCACTCATCCTATGAGTATACTTCCTCCCACTAATTCTGTGACCTTACTTTCTCCTTCTCATCTTGTGACCCCTCAAGTACTTCTAGAAACAAATTCAGATGTTCTCCCTCCAATTTCTATTGAAAGGCTCCTCACCTATACAAGGAGAAACAAACAAGTAGGGAAGTTAGGAACATATCAACTCTCCCAAGCGTCTTAACCGGTTCTAACTTCCAATGAACAATGCATAAGTGAGGATAAAGGTGACATGAAAGACAATGTGGTTCCAGAAGTTGATGATTTAGACTTACCAATTGCAGTAAGAAAGGGAGTCAAGAGTTGTACCATTCACCCTATAGGGAACTATGTGTCATATGATGGATTGTTTGTGTCATATCGAGCGTTTGTTTCTATCATTGATAATATTCAAGTACCAACCAATATTCATGAAGCGCTGAAGCATGCTGGTTGGAGAAAAGCTGTACAAGATGAAATTGAAGCTCTTCAGAAAAATGGCACGTGGACAGTGATAGATGTACCTAGTGGAAAACGAACTTTTGGATGTAAATGGATATTTACAGTGAAACATAAGGCAGATGGAAACATTGAGAGATTGATAGCCAGACTTGTTGCTTGAGGATTTACTCAGGCTTATGGGATTGACTACCAGGAAACGTTTGCACCTGTTGCCAAACTCAAAACCATAAGAATTATCTTATCTCTAGTAGCAAATCTTGATTGGGTCTTCAACAGTTAGATATTAAAAATGCCTTTTTGAATGAGATCTAGAAGAAGAAGTATACATGGATATTCCTACTAGATGTGAAGAGAATTTCAATCCAACAAAGGTTTGCAAACTTAAAAAATCTCTCCACGTGCGTGGTTTTATAGATTTGCAAATTTTGTTTTTAGTATTAGATATTCACAATGCAGACAGACCATACTCTGTTTATTAAAAGGAGGATCGAAAATTTACTTGCCATTCTAATAGTATATGTTGATGATATCATCCTTTCTGGAAACGACGAATTGGACTTGAAAATGTTGAATAAGCACTTGGCTCAAGAATTTGAAGTTAAAGAACTAGGAAATCTCAAATATTTTCTAAGTATGGAGGTTGCTCGGTCTAAAAAAGGTATAGTTGTATCCTAAAGGAAGTATGTTTTAGATCTTCTCAAAGAGACCGACATGTTAGGATGTAAACTAGCAAACTTTCGTATGGATCCTCAAAAGAAACTTGGACTCAACAATGAGAGCACACCTGTGGATAAGGGGAGATACCAACGACTTGTAGGACGTCTTATATATCTTTCTCATACACGTCCAGATATTGAATTTGCTGTCAGCATGGTTAGCTAGTTTATGCATAGTCCCAATGAAGAACATATGAAAGTCGTATATCGAATCCTTAGATACCTAAAAATGACTCCTGGAAAAGGACTACTTTTAGAAAAATTGACAAGAGAAACATTGAAGTATATTCTGATGCAGATTGGGCAGGTGATGTTACAGATAGAAGATCTACCTCAGGTTACTGTTCCTTTTTATGAGGCAATCTCGTTACATGGAGAAGCAAAAAGTAATCTGTAGTTGCAAGAAGTAGTGCTAAAGTTGAATTCAGAGCACTTTCTCATGACATGTGTGAAGATATATGGATCAAGAGAGTCCTAAGTGAATTAGGAAAAGGTTGTTTATCACCAATACAGATGATGTGTGATAATCAAGCTGCAATAAATACTGCCAAGAATCCAGTTTATCATGATCGGACAAAACATGTTGAAATTGATTGACACTTCATCTTAGAAAAAGTCAATAATGAAGTGGTTCAACTCAACTATGTACCTATCAAACAACCGTTAGCAGATATCCTTACCAAACCTTTACCAAGACCTAACTTTGATGATTTGAATAGCAAGTTGGGTTTGTATAATATATACAACCCACCTTGAGGGGGAGTGTTGTAAATTATGGTTAAAGTTAGGGTATTTTTATATTTTAATTTTATTTCTAGATTTATTTCTTTTTATTCTTTTAGATTTTTAAGATTTGATTAAGATAATTTTTTCTTTCCTTGTTGAATTAAGATATATCTTGTATTTATATGGGTATCTTGCATAGTTGGAAATTAATGAAACATACAGAAATCTTCACTACTCTTGGCCACCACATTTTATTTTTTACTTCTTCAAGCAACTAGGTTCCCTCCAACAAAGGAACATTAACCAGAGGTAGATCTTCTATGTGTAGTACTTCATGCCCAATCTGCATTAGTATAACCTTCTATTTGGAAGTGATTATGTCTTGGGAATAAAATAACCTTTTCATGAGTCCCTTTTAGATACCTCTAAATTTTGTAAACAACTTTAAAATGAGTCGGTCCTGGTGCATGCATAAACTGATTGACCATGCTTATGACATATGCAATATCAGGATGCGTATGAGATTAGAGATGTCCACGCGGCGGGGCAGGGACGGGATGACTTCCCCGTCACTATCCCTGCCCCCCATTTGAATCCCCATCCCTACGAAATTCTCCATTAAATTTTGAGGGGATCGGGGCAGAGATTCCCCAAGAGAATTCGCAGGAATTGGGTTTCCCGTGGGGAATTATTCCCCGTTTAGGTTTTTTTTTCTTTTTTAAGGATCAAATAATTCTTTCGATAAATTTTCAAATAATTAACTTCTACGGAAAATATCCATTAATTTTTAATTACATTTTTAATTATTCATCAAAAATCTTAATTTAAATAGTTAATTTTCTATTAAAAAAACATCTATTTAAAGATAAAATTCTTGAACCTCCTAATAAAAACAAAACAATATTACATATCAAATTATCTAATTAATCCATACATATTATTAAAATGTTTAACTATATAATTCAAACATATCCAATTATCTAAATCACTAACAATAAAATTATAAATGAAATATATATACTTATATACATATATATATTAAAAAATAAAATTAAAATATAAAAAAATTAAACGGGGCGGGGAATGGGGAACCATTCCCCGCCCCCGTCCCTGTTTAGCTCGCTGAAATTTTTTTTCCCCACTCCCTCCTCCATTCTCCACCTAAACGGGGATTCCCCGCCCCGTTAAGGCGGGTCCCCACGGGAAAAATGGACATCTCTATATGAGATAGATAAATCAATTTTCCAACAAGTCTCTGGTGTCATTCCATGTCCTTTATTTCTTCTGCTTTTGCTACGTGTAACTTTAAATTGGGTTCAATAGGAGTTTCTGCGACCTTGCAACCAAATAATCAAGTTTCTTCAAGTAAGTAAAGAACATACTTTCTTTGATTAACAAAGATACCCATCTTCGATCTTGCAAATTCCATTCCTATAAAATATTTCAACAATCCCAGGTCCTTGATTTGAAACTCACTTGCAAGATTTTTCTTGAGATCAACTAGACCAGCTTCATCATCACCTATGAGAATAATATCATCTACATAGATAATCAAAATTGAGATTTTGTTATTCTTAGGGTGTTTATAAAATATAGTATGATCTGCTTGACTCTGAAGGCATTCATAGCTAGACACAACTTTTCCAAAACCCTCAAACCAAGCTCTCAGAGATTGTTTAAGGCCATAAAGGGATTTCTTTAATTTGCAAATTTTACTACATCCGAGTTCGTTTTCAAAACTTGGTGGTAAGCTCATAAAAACCTCCTCAAGATCACCATTCATAAAGGAATTTTTCACGTCCAGTTGGTACGGTGGTCAATCTGAATATTTCTGAAGTTGTGGCCAAAAGAAACGTTCAGAAATTGAGGTGTAGGTTTTATCACGACCAAAATGTCCAGCCAACCCATTGGAATGAGCCTCCTATATAATGGCTTCTCGAAGGGAGCCTTGGGGAATGCATAATTGGTCTCCTTTGAAAAGAAAGCCATCCCAAAAGATGGAAGTCCCTGAAACCTATGTTAGTCATACAATTCTTCTAAATAATATGAAAATCAGTATCTTTATCATAGGAATTTGGTAAGTGATCAAAGGCAATAATTGTGCCACGAAGCAAAGTTAGGAGATGAGCTTTTCTACTCAAGGCATTTGCTACCTTATTGGAGGAACTTGAAGTATGTTTGATGAAAAATTCAAATTTCTGGATAAATGTGATCCAACATGCGTGCATCCTTCTAATATGTTTTTGGGAGTGTAAAAATTTCAAAGAATAATGATCAGTAAGTAGAGTAAATTCTTTTCCAATAAGATAGTGCTCCCATTGTTGAAGTGCTCTGACTAAAGAATAGAGCTCTTGCTCGTAAGTGCTCCATTTCTGGTAGGCATCACTCAAATTTTCGCTAAAGAATTCAATGGGGTGGAAATTTTGAGATAAGACTGCTCCAATTCCTATTCCACTTGCATCCACAACTACCTCAAAAGGTTTAGAAAAGTCAGGAAGTGCTAGAACTGGTGTTGATGCTATTTAGTTTTTAAAAGGTTAAAACTGTCCATTGTAGCTTGTCCATGCTACTTACCTGTATGAACATATATAACTCTCATACTAACTCATCCTAAACAACCAATTCAATTACAAAAATGTTCTTAACTCCTATCCAAAAACTTCTAAATACATTAACATACTTAATAAAACTATAACTCATAAATGTGTATAACTTACCATTAAAAATATGTTTAACTTTCAACATATTTGACAATCCAAACGGCATAACTAACCATTCAAATAAACCTTCATTGGTCTTCAATGCCATTTTCCATTCATCTCCTGGACAGATCGTAATTTGATGATAACAACTATGAAGATCAATTTTGGAAAAAACTTGGGAGCCTGCTAACTGATCTAGAAGATCTGATACTCTAGGTATAGGGAATTGGTACTTGATGGTAATCTTATTAATAGCACGGCTGTCAACACAAAGTCGCCAAGAACCATCCTTTTTGGAGCTAAAAGAGCTGGAACAACACAAGGGCTGAGGCTTGGCTGGATATGTTGTTTTTCGAGTAAGTCCTGAATGATGTCATGGATGATTTTATATTCTGTGGGGCTCATTTTATAGTGGGGTAAATGAGGCAAAGAGGAGCTAGGGAGAAGGTCAATATTATGTTAAATATCTCTAAGAGGATGAAGTTTATCTGGCTTAAGTGTAAGGGCTGGAAATTCTTCTAAAAGCTTGGCAACTCTGCTGTCTAAAGCTGCTGTAAGTAGGGGATCCTCTGTTTTTTTCACAAACAAAACCACAGTAAAGTTGGAACCATGGATAATTGCTTCTTTATTTGGTAATAGAGAGAACAATTGTCCCTTTTGTTTGCCCAATTCATTAGCAGAACGTAGTCCAAGTTTAGTATTGAGTGGCAAAAGAACAACCTTTTTTCCCATCCAATTAAACTCATAGGCATTATTACCTCCTTTATGGATGGTTTGATTGTCATATTGTCATGGCTTTCTGAGTAAGATGTGGCAAGCGTCCATGTCCATAATGTCATAAATTATTTTATCTTTATAGTGACTGCCAATAGACAAAGGAACCGTGCAAATTTCGCTAACAAGTACCTCTCCTCCTTTTTTAATCCAACTTACTTTATAAGGGCTTGGATGTTGGTCGACTTTGAGTTTAAGGGCTTGTACAAGTTTTTTTGAAACCATATTTTCACTGCTTCCACTATCTACGATAACATTACAGATTTTCCCATTGATAGTGCATCTTGTTCGAAACAAAGCATGGCGTTGAGGATGAGATTCGGTGGTAGGAGTGAGTAGCACTCTTTGGATTACACAAGACAGTTCTTCACCATCATCCAGTTGAGTGTACTCAATATTGTCATTTATCTCACCCTCTTCTTCCTCCACATCTTCTTGATCTTCATGAATTGTGAGATTCCATCGTTGGGGACAATCATTAGAAAGGTGGCCCTGTTGCCCACACCTATAACATGTTGAAAAGAAACTTTTGGAGATTGGAGGTTAAACTTGAAAGATAGATTTTTGAGAAAGAGGCTACTTGTATTATTGGTCACTTCTAGCTTTTTTTGGCTTGATACAAACTCTAAGACATCACCTCTATTTATACTAGTTGCACCTTCTAAACTTATGGCTATGATTTTGCCAACACATATACAATCTAGTGGTTACAAATGACTCTCTAGAATGTTCTTTACAAATACATTTTTTTTCTCTCACATTCTAGAGAATTCTACATCATACTCTAAAGTATCTTCAATAAGAGATTTCTCTAGAATATTCTAGTACTTAATGTTTCTAGAAATTGGGCTTTTATTTAAACTAGGCCCAAATACTAATTACCTAAATCAAGTTTATATTTCAACATAACATTTACCAAGATTAGGTCTATTATAGGGATTAATATTTTTCAATGCTAAATTACCAGAACTTCCCTTTGAATCAAGATCAAGTTTATTAGTACCATAATACTTAGTCTTTAAAGTTGATGTGTTAGCAGCAGTAGTGTTTATGAAATTATCTGAAATTTGTTTCTTGGTTTGAGTTGCTGGCTTTTCCCAATTATTTCTTCTGCCAGACCATTTTCTTTGCTTTTGAGCTTCATCTTCTTCTATGGTAGTTGCAATAGAAACTGCTTCAGATAAGTAAGGCATAGGATGTAAATGGATTTTTTAATTAATATCATCACGTAATCCATCAATATATCGAGCAATTTGCTGATTTTCGCTTTCAGCAAGGTTATTTCTTGCACTTAGTCGGTGAAATTCCTTTGGGTAATCTTCAACATTACGCACTCCTTGTTGACAATGTTGGAATTGGTTGTATAAGAGTCTTTCGTGATTAATTGGGAGAAACCTCTTCTTCATTAAACGTAGCATCTTGGGCCAGCTTTGTATGGGTCTCTTTTGTTAGGGGGCCGATAAAATATAATCAATCTAAATTCACTCAACCAAATTCAGACAATATATATTTTATCTAAAATCCCAGATCGGGTTCTGGTTCCAATTATCGCGGAATAAACAATTGGAACTCACAAGCTTAAAAGAGTAGATAAACCAACCTAAACTTCTAAGCAACAAGAATGATAATTAAATCAAGTTTAAGGGAAAAGAAATTGACACCGAATTTATACTGGTTCAATGTTGGCTACGTCCAGTTTTCTGCTACCGATGCAGGTTCCACTAAAATATCAGGGGGAAAATTACAAGAGTTTACAACTCTCAAGAATGATTTCTCTCACTTTTCTCTCAAGGAAAAGGCTCCCGAATCACTCTACAATAAGCTCTCAAAACTCTTCAATAGAGAAAAATGCTCTTGCAAAACAACACGAAGAAAAACTCACACAAGCTCACTGTTTTCTACTCCTTTTCGGTTTTTCATAAAGTAACACAGTGACCAGAATTTTCTTCTTCTCGCAATTGCACCCACACAGCGGCTCTTTTACAAAAATAAAATATATATAGCATTGCCGAACACGTTAATTAGGTTATAATAATGGTGGTCCAACATTACATGCAAATGGGCCTTGTTTGGGCTCCATAATCTCAACAATCTCCCACTTGGAGACAAAACAAGCAACATGTCTCCCCTGCAACGGTAGAAACTCCTCTCTACTCATGGAGAAGTTCAACTGAAGTTGCACACAACTTCAGTTTGTCAACAGGAACGACCTTGGTAAACATATCGGCTGGATTCTGACTTCCTGGAATCTTTTCAAGCACCAACACTCCATCTTCCAAAGCTGATTTGATAAAATGATACCTCACCTGTATGTGTTTCGTTCTCGAATGAAACACTGGATTCTTTGCTAAATGAATAGCACTCTGACTGTCACAATGCAAAGTCCCCTTTCCCAATTTCAAGCCAAGTTCTTCTAAAAAAGACTGAAGCCATATCATCTCTTTACTTGCTTCAGTAACTGCAACATACTCAGCCTCTGTAGTAGAAAGAGCTATTATCTTCTACAGTCTAGAAACCCAGCTAATTGCAGTATCACCCAAAGTAAAAACATACCCGGTAGTACTTTTCCTGCCATCTGTATCACCTGCCATATCTACATCCACATAACCCTGCAGTTTAAAATCTGACTTCTTAAAATGCAGAGCATAATCAGTTGTCCCTCTCAGATATTTGAAAATCCACTTCACAGCCTCCCAGTGCTGCTTTCCTGGATTACTCATATACCTACTAACAACTCCCATTGCATGTGCAATGTCTGGTCTTGTGCAAACCATGGCGTACATCAGGCTACCTATAGCTGAAGCATATGGAACTTTAGCCATATGATCTCTTTCCTGCTCAGTAGTGGGTGAGTGCTCTTTAGATAATCTAAAATGACAAGCTAAAGGAGTACTCACAGGTTTTGCATCTTCCATGTGAAATCTGTTCAACACCTTTTTCACATACTCTTCCTGCGACAATGTCAATGTACCATCTTTCCTCTCAATTCTCATTCCTAAAATTTGTTTGGCAGCTCCCAAATCTTTCATATCAAATTCTTTAGATAATTCAGTCTTTATCTTTAGAATTTCTTGTTTGTTAGCACATGCTATCAACATATCATCAACATATAGTAGTAAAATAATATATGAGTTACCTTGAGACCTTATGTAGCAACAATGATCTGCCTGACACCTCTGAAATCCAATGTTGCACATAAAACTATCAAACTTCTTATACCACTATCTAGGAGCCTGTTTGAGACCATACAGGCTTCTCTAAAGTTTGCAAACCATTTTCTCCTGCCCCTGTACTGTGAAACCCTGTGGCTGTACCATGTAAATTTCTTCTTCTAAATCACCATGAAGAAAAGCTGTCTTTACATCCATCTGTTCCAAAAACAGATCATCTTCTGCCACTATCGATAATACAGTTCTAATAGTAGTAAGTTTGACTATAGGAGAAAATATCTCATTAAAGTCAATACCTTCCTTCTGTTGAAAGCCTTTGACTATAAGCCTTGCTTTGTACCTCTTGCTACCATCAGGCTCTTGCTTGATTCTATAAACCCATTTGTTCTGCAAAGCTTTCTTACCTCTTGGTAACTCAGCCAGTTGCCATGTCTGATTCGTCATAAGAGAATCCATCTCATCCTTCATGGCCAACTCCCACTTGACAGAATCTTCCAGTTGAACCGCCTCATCATAACATTCAGGTTCACCTTTGTCAGTCAATAAAATGTAATTCAAAGTAGGGGAATACCTCTGTGGTGGTCTGATAGTCCTGCTAGACCTCCTAACTGTTGTAGGTGGCGTTCTTTGAACTTCATCAAGTTCCACAGTTTGCTCATCAGGTTCCACAATTAGTTCCTCAGTTTCCACAACTGTTTCCTCAGGAGTAACTGCATTCTGATCTTCAAATCTCATTGTCCTGGTCTCAACCTTAGGAAGACTTATATACTGAGTCTTCTCTTTTGTACTTTCATTTGACTCTGAATCAACTATTGTTCTGTTTTTGTACAAAACTTCCTCATTGAAGATCACGTTCTTGCTTATGAGAATCTTCCTGTTTTGGTCATCCCAAAACCTGTAGCCAATCTCAGCTCCACCATACCCAAGAAAATAACATTTCTTGGATTTGGCATCTAATTTACTCCTGTTTGCAGCATCAATGTGAATGAAAGACACACAACCAAAAACCTTTAGATGAGAAAGGTTTACCTGTTTACCGCTCCAGACTTCTTCAGGCAACTTGAAGTTTAGTGATGTGGTCGGGCTCCTATTGATCAGATAGGTCGCCGTGTTGATTGCCTCTGCCCAGAACATCTTAGGCAATCCTACATGTAATCTCATGCTCCTGGCACGCTCATTCAGTGTCCTGTTCATTCTCTCAGCCACACCATTCTGCTGCGGTGTCCCTGGAATAGTCTTTACCATCACAATTCCATTATCTGCACAGTATCTTTTGAACTCCCCATCAACATATTCACCATCGTTGTCTGACCTCAAGCTTTTAACTTTTAGACCTGTCTCATTCTCAATCATAGCCTTCCAAGTTTTGAAAACAGAAAATACATCAGATTTATGTTTGAGAAAATAAATCCATACCTTCCTGCTTGAGTCATCTATGAAGGTCACATAGTATCTGGAACCACCAAGAGAAGATACTTCAGAAGGCCCCCACACATCAGTGTGAACTAACTCCAACTTCGAAGGTTTTAGCTTTGTTCCTGTCTTTGAGAAACTGACACGCTTCTGTTTCCCAAATACACAGCCCTCACACAACTTGTGTTCAACTGCCTTTAGTCCCTGTAACTTCCCTGCAGAGTGAAGAATTTTCATACCTTTTTCACTCATATGTCCCAACCTGTTGTGCCACAAATCAGTCTGACTCGAATGATCGACAACAACCACCATGTCTTTGTCATTACTGTTGATATACAAAGTCCCTGATTTTCTTCCTCGAGCAACTACCATGGCACCTTTTGTAACCTTCCAGTTTCCTTGGCCAAAGCAAATCTCATATCCTTCACTGTCTAACTGCCCTACAAAAATCAAATTCTTCATCATATTTTGAACGTGACGTACCTTGCGATTTTCCAGACTGAACCATTCGCCATTTTTAGTTTCACGTCATCAGTTCCAATGATGTCCAAAGGCTCTCCATCAGCTAGATACACCTTTCCATGATTTCCTGCAACACAATTTTCAAGAATGTCACGTTGTCCTGTAGTATGGAATGACGCACCTGAATCTATCACCCATGGGTCATGAGCACTTTCCACTGCCAGAACCAAAGCATCATGCACCTCATTAACAGCAACATTTGCACCGGGTCCATTTCCCTCAATTCGCTTTGGGGCTTTGCACTTTATTTTCAGGTGTCCAGTCTTACCACAATTCCAACACTCTAATCTGCCGTTTCTAGACTTGCTTCTGTTGTTTTTCGATTTACCTCAATTCCCATGACCTTTGTTATTACTCCTCCCTCTGTCTACATTCAACGCTGAACCAGAAGTAGAAACAATACATGAGTCCTTTCTGCAAATCTCTTATGCAATGGCAGAATCTCTAACCTATGAAAACTGCAATTTCTCTTTTCCACATGAATTAGAAAGTGCGGCTTTCATGGTTTCCCAACTATCAGGCAAAGGTCTTAACAACAAAATCGCATTTACTTCATCAATAAATTCTAACTCAACAGCAGCCAATTTGTTCATCAACAAATCAAATTCATTTATATGGGCAGTAACAGATGCACCTTCAGCCATTTTCAAATTAAAAAATTTGGTTGCGAGATATACCTTGTTGTTTATAGAGGGTTTTTCATACATGTTAGACAAAGCTTCTATTAGCTCTGCTGTGGTCGTTGCCTTCGCTACACTACTTTGCACATTCTTTGTCAAAGTCAAGCGAACAGTCCCCAACACCTTTCTGTCTAACTTTTTCCATTCAGCTTCTCCCATATCTTCAGGCTTTCCTTCTAATGGAAAATCCAATTCCTTGGAATGCAAATAGTCCAATATTTGACACTTCCAAAATGAAAAATCTGATCCATTAAAAGTAACTAATTTCTCATCTCCTCCTGACATCGTTCTACAACCTGAATGCTCGATACCACTTGTTAGGGGGCCGATAAAATATAATCAATCTAAATTCACTCAACCAGATTCAGACAATATATATTTTATCTAAAATCTCAGATCAGGTTCTGGTTCCAATTACCGCGGAATAAACAATTGGAACTCACAAGCTTAAAAGAGTAGATAAACCAACCTAAACTTCTAAGCAACAAGAACGATAATTAAATCAAGTTTAAGGGAAAAGAAATTGACACCGAATTTATATTGGTTCACCCAATGTTGGCTACGTCCAGTTCTCTGCTACCGATGCAGGTTCCACTAAAATGTCAGGGAGAAAATTACAAGAGTTTACAACGCTCAAGAATGATTTCTCTCACTTTTCTCTCAAGGAAAAGGCTCCCGAATCACTCTACAATAAGCTCTCAAAACTCTTCAATAGAGAAAAAAGCTCTTGCAAAACAACACGAAGAAAAACTCACACAAGCTCACTGTTTTCTACTCCTTTTCAGTTTTTCATAAAGTAACACAGTGACCAGAATTTTCTTCTTCTCGTAATTGCACCCACACAACGGCTCTTTTACAAAAATAAAATATATATAGCATTGGCGAACACATTAATTAGGTTATAATAATGGTGGGCCAACATTACATGCAAATGGGCCTTGTTTGGGCTCCATAATCTCAACATCTTTCCATACATTCGTCAGTTGTTTTAAACTTGATCCCACCATGCTAATGCTCCACTCTTTAATTTAAGAGTTACCAATTTCACTTTCTTGTCTTCCCGAGTCCTCATATAATCGAAGAAGCTTTCCACATTTTTTACCTAATCAATAAATGTCTCAATATTCATCTTTCCATTATAGCTTGGGAGGTCTATTTTTACTTTGTAATCAAATTCTTATCGCCAAGCTGGTCCTCCTTGAGGTTGTCGATAATTATCGAAGTCTAGGTGCTGATCTTGATAATAGTTTCTGTAATTTTGGAAATCTTGATATGGTTCTTGAATATGTGGAGGATTTTCTTGATATGGATTTTGAGGGGGTGGGTATCTTGGAGGATAATCTTGGAAGAGATGGGGGTAATCATCGTCTGTCAGAATCAAAACCCAAAGGGAGATTGGGAAATCCATGAGCAATTGGTCTAAAATGGATATGCTGGAAATGGATTTTGGACATGGTTACCTGGCTGATTCCTCAGATTTCAGTCATTGGGAGGCATTCTAACAGGTTCTTGGTTCTATGCTATTGAATATTTGGTCCTCGATTTTCTTGAAACATTTGAGGATTATTGACATGATCTTGATTCTGAGGTTGACAATTTGACAGCTTTCCTATTTTCGGTGTGAGATGCTCGATAACTTGCTGCATTCTAGTCATAGTAACATTCACTTCTTGGAGAGAGGCTTCTATGGTGGACACACGTTGGTTGAGATTTTTGGGTGAAGAGGATGAAGATGCTTCCGCATCTTGAGACGGGGATCACTGGTTTTGATGGTATTTTTTCCAGCCATCAGGCCCTTTCACGAGGTGCTCTGATACCAATTGGTGAAGACCAATTCTTGGAGAATTCTTTGAAATCAATTTTATTCAATGAATAATCAAGTCAGTACCTACAAACCTTTTAAGAGGTTGTTTGGCGCGTTGGTTTGGAATCAGGAACCCTGGGAATCCTTGGCTGGAATCAGAAACCCTGAGGTTCCTGATTACTGTGTTTGGGTGCAGGGTTGGGTTCGGATGGTTTGCTGAAACCTGTGTTTGGGGTGCAGGGTTGGGTTGAGCTGCGTTTGTTTAGGCTATTTTTTTAAACAATTTTTTTAGGTTTTTTTTTTCAGATCCATTTTTTTTCTTGATAATTGTTTACTGAATAGCATATCAATATTTTAACCAATTATGTGGATCAATTTTTTCAAGCATAGTTAATTATGAATGTGTTGTTTGTACAAGTATCTCATTCACTCCATTCATGATGATGTAAAATTAAATAACATTAGTAAGGACATATATTTTAAATAATTAATATGTGGGAAAGAAGAATGGTGTTGCTGGAGTAAAGGAAATCCATAATGCAAATGAAGCTCCAAAGTTCATAATATCATAATACATAAGTTGAAAGGAATGAAGAAAAGAAATAGCAATAGTTGTCCAAAACACAAACTGAATTAAAATTAAGTAGTAGCTGAAGGTGATAAAGGCATCGAGTTGTCATCCATGGGGGGTCGGGTTCCAGGTGCTCTCCCTTACACTTCCACACAGTAATCATACTTCCAATCTAGGGAGAATGCAAAGAACGGATGGGTATGAATCCTAGAACAAATAAGAAAGCATGATATGCTCCCTTTCCCAATGTAGATAGTCTTGCTCAGCTTTTATTTCTCCCTTTTCGTAGCTTCCTTCTTTTTCCAGCCTCCTTTCTTCATCCAAAGTGTCTCATCTAAATACCTCATTCGAAGCCTTGAATTAGGGGTTGGTTGGACAATTCTAATACATAAGTGGACAACTCAATTAATGAATTTTCTTGCACATATGAATCAGGTGATTCTTTTAATAAGGAGATGCTTCAACAAGGATTTTTACTTATCTCTCCAAATTCATCTCCCAACATTGTTTTCAAAGCTCTTCACCTGAAGCAAAATTCAATAAATTAAGCTCATGTCTTAGCCAAAGGTAAACAATTTTCACATCTTAAAAGAGATTCACTCTTAACAGCAAACACATACAAAACTTGGGACTTTAACAACCAAAAATCACAAAAAGCACTCAAACAAGTAGGTTTAATAAGAGATTTTTAAACAGGAATAACTCTTCAATTGAAGAGTTATCAAACTTTATTTTAGAAATTTAAAAAATTGGAAGTCTATTTAAAAAATTAGGAAATTTAAAACTCTATTTCACAAAGTATTCAGAAAATTACTTTAGGAACTCTATTTTAGAAATTAAAAAATTAGAAGTTTATTTAATAAATTAAGGAATCTAAAACTCTATTTCACAAAGTATTCCGAAACCTATTTTTGGAACTCTATTTTAGAAATTAAAAAATTGGAAGTCTATCTAAGAAATTAGGGAATTTAAAACTCTATATACAAAGTATTCATTAACATATTTTTGGAACTCTATTTAAAAAAAATAAAATATTGGAGGTCTATTTAAGAAATTATGGAATTTAAACAAAATTTCACACCGTATTTTGAAATCTATTTAAAGGATAAATGAGTTATAAAATTCGAATTCTATTTTAGAAATTAAAATATTAGAAACTCTATTTTGCACAGTATTTGGAAACTTATTTCAAATATATTGGGTTAAAAGTTTGTTTAGTAGCCATTTTTAATTTTATTTTAACCTTTTAAAAAATTGACTACGTGGTCGAGTTGCTGGAATAATCGTTGGAGTGGTTGTTGGGATGATTAGGTTGATGGGGTGGTTGGGTTGCCGAAGTGGTCGCCGGTGGTGATTGCACGGTAGTCAGATCGCCGGAGTGGTCGTTGGGTGGTCGGGTCGCTGGAGTGGTCATATGATTGGTTAGGTCGTCCGAGTGGTCACTGGGTGGTTGTCTGGTGGTTGAGTCATTGGAGTCATTGTCGGAGTAGTCATTAGGGTGGTCGGGTTGCCAGGGTGGTCACTAGAGTGGTCACCAGGTGGTCGTCAACGGTGGTTTTGGGTGGTTGAGTTTGTCAGGTTGTTGGGGTAATCACTGAAGTAGTCATCGGGGTGGTAAGGTTGCTGGGGTGGTCGGGTCATCGAAGTGGTCACTTGGTGGTTGTCGGTGGCGGTTGCTAGGTGGTCGGGTTGTTGGAGTGGTTGTTAGATGGTCATTGGCAGTGGTTCGGGAAGTCGGGTTGTCAGGGTGGTTGGGTCATCGAGGTGTCAAGTTGTTCGGGTGGTTAGGTCGCAGGGGTGGTCGTCAAATTGGTCTTTAGAGTTTTCATCACAGTGGTCACCGGAGGTAGTCATCAGCTGTGGTCGAGTCGCCGATGCAGTCATCGGAGTTGTCGTTGTCGGTGGTCGTCGGAGTTGTCACCGGAGTTGTTGTTTGAAGTGCTTCTCAGAAATGGAAAACGACAAGTGGAAGAGGAAAACATGGCACAAACCCATGAGGTTGCACTATTGTAACCCATAGAGTGATGTTTCAAAACCAAGGGTTTTGAACACCTTGTGCCAACACATGGTTTTGGGTTTGGAACCCAAACCCATTTCAACCCAAACCCATGGGCCAAACGCCCCCTAAATAGGCTGATTTTGCAACCGGTTTACCTGCTGAATAAGTACAACCAGAAGGTTTGAAAAATAAAACATCTTATTCCCATGGTAAACTTAATAATCAAAGGGTACTACAATCATTAAAACATCCTAAAGCAAAAAATAAAAATCCCAAAAGTAACCATACATCATTATTATAACTAAGACTATTATAACCGACTAAGCACTCCAAACAACCCCGAATAGAGTTAATTTTAGCAACATGGACAAACATTTCTTGATATTCAATCACATATATTTGAATGAAGCCTTTAGCTACCATTCTGACCTTATATCTCTCAATACTACCATTTGCATTGCATTTTATAGTGAGCACCTGTTTACAGCCCACTGGTTTCTTATCTTTTGGCAACTCTGCAATTTCCCAAGTCCCATTTTGTTTTAGAGCATTCATCTCCTCTATAACTGCTACTTTCCAATTTGGATCTTCGTAGGCTTCATGTATATTCTTTGGAACAAACAAGTCATTTATCCTAGATGTGAAAACTTTATGACTATTTGACAAATGTTGATATGACATATAGTTTGCAATAGGATATTTGGTACAACTTCGAGTACCTTTTCTAATGGCTATGGGAATATCAAGATCAGACACTACTGGCAAAGTATTTTGAATAGTTCAAGAAGTAGGAATGAAAGGAGGATTACCAAGTTTTTCAGTTTTATTCGACGGAGTCTCAGATTGGCTCTGTGAAGAATCAACTATCTACTCTTGGTTCCTCTGATTGAATTTTCTTCTAGTATATAACTTAAACTTAGGAACTTGATCGGTAGGATCATTTTGTAGTATTTCTCCCCCTGGTTGAGAAGTTTCTACACTTGGCCTCGAATGACTGGTAACATCAGGAAAAATA
Source organism: Trichosanthes truncata (assembly GCA_033996785.1). Lineage (NCBI taxonomy): Eukaryota > Viridiplantae > Streptophyta > Magnoliopsida > Cucurbitales > Cucurbitaceae > Trichosanthes > Trichosanthes truncata. The sequence goes on along the minus strand of MU867260.1, from coordinate 6,939,160 downwards.
AGACTAAGAAGAAGAGTAGAAACATTCAAAAAGTTATCTTCCAAATTTGGTTTCTCCCCCTAAAGAGAACTTTGGGTAAAATATGGTTGATTTTCTAAAAAAGACACATCCATGCTCACAAAAAGTTTTTTTGTCTAATCAATACATTTATAACATTTTTGGCTTGAAGAGTAACCCAAGAAAATACATTTAACAACTCTATGATCAAGTTTTGATCGAAAGTAACTAGGTATGTGAACATAAGTAGTACACCTAAAAACTTTGAGAGGTAAATCAGAATATATGCGAGATGTTGGAAAAATACTTTTAAAACAATCAATGGGAGTTTTAAAATTCAAGATCTTACCAAGCATCCTATTTATTAAGTATGCAACTGTGAGAATTGCTTCACCCCATAAATATTTTGGGACATGCATGGAAATCATTCTAGCACGAGCTATTTCAAGTAAATGCCTATTTTTTCTTTCAACAATCGCATTATGTTGAGGAGTATCCCAACAAGTAGACTGATGAACAATACCTTTATCTTTCAAAAATTCACCAAAAAATTCATTAAAATACTTAGTTTCATAATCATAGTGTAAAATGCAAATTTTGGTTTGAAATTGAGTTTCAATCTTATTTAACTCAAGTTTTGGGCTCTTTTGAAGTCAAATTTGGCTTGATTCTTTAGTGAATTCCATATTAATGGTTGCATTAAAGCTTCTCAAAAGGAGACATTCATTTGTCTTATTCAAAAGAAGGATTTTTCTAATTCGGTGAAAGATTTTAGGCCTATAAGTTTGATCTTTTCTTCTTATAAAATTCTTGCTAAGGTGCTTGTCGAACGGTTAAGAAGGGTCATGCCTTCTATAATTTCAAAGGTTTAGAGTGATTTCATTCAAGGTCGGTAGATTTTGGATCCTATTCTTATAGCCAATGAGGTAGTGGAGAAGTATAGAGCCAAGAAAAGAAGTGGTTGGGTGATTAAGCTGGATATAGAAAAAACTTTTGATAGTGTGGACTGGGGTTTCTTGGAAAAAGTGATAAAGTTGAAAAAGTTCAGTGATAAATGGATTCAATGGATTTTGGGGTGTGTGACTAGCCCAAATTTCTCAATATTCATTAATGGCCGCCCAAGAGGGCAGATTTCAACTTCGAGAGGTCTCTACGGAGGTGATCCTTTATCACCATTCTTATTTCTTTTGGTTTCGAAAGTGTTGAATGCATTGGTTGATAATATGTTTCGTCAAGGACTTTATGAAGGTTTTATGGTGGGAAAAGATAAAGTGCATGTGTCTATTTTGCAATTTGCCGACGGTACTTTGTTATTTTGTAAGGATGATGATAATATGTTGGATGTTTTGATCCAAACGATGGCTTTGTTTGAGACATGTTTTGGCCTGAAAATAAATTGGTTGAAGTCTTCCATTTGTGGAATTAATATGCTAGATTTCAAGATCTTGTCAGCTGCTGGAAAATTTGGTTATAAAATAGAGAATTTGCCCTTCAATTATCTTGGTTTACCTTTGGGAGGACATCCAAAATCAATTTCTTCTTGGCAGCCCGTGATTGATAAATTTGGGAAGAGACTTGATCGATGGAAGAGATTTAATTTATCTAAGGGAGGCCGTTTGACTTTGTGCAGCTCGTTTTATCAAGTACTCCCATTTACTTTATGTCTATCTTTGAAATGCCAGCTCAAGTCTCTTTCCAGTTGGACTGACTTATCAAGAATGTCTTTTGGGAAGGTAAAGATGGAGGGAAAGTTACGCATTTAGAGAGTTGGAAAACAGTTTCTAAGTCTTAGCAGTCTGGAGGCCTAGGTATTAGTACTTTGAAATTGAAAAATCATGCTCTTTTGGCTAAATGGGATTGGAGATTTTCGATGGAACCTTCCTCTTTTTGGAGACTAGTTATTGCTAGTATTCATGTTGTTTCTCATGGAGAGTGGGGTACTTCAATAGCTAAGAATTTAAGTTTAAGAAGTCCATGGATGAGTATTTCGAGATTATGGTCTCAGGTAGATCATTTAGCTCTGTTTAAGTTAGGAAATTGATTGCATATATGTTTTTGGGATGATATTTGGTTGGTAGATGTTTCTCTTAAATCTAGATCTCTTTCTCTTTTTTTTTTTTTTTCTTATTTCCTCATTTCAACCAGGTTGGGTTGCAGACTTTTGGGATTCAAGCACTAATTCTTGAAATCCCACATTTAGGAGATTGATGAAGGAGGATGAAATTGTTGAATTTCCAAACTTCTTGGTCCTTCTAGAAAGGTTAAAGCCTAATCTTCAGGATGATTCAAGAATTTGGTCTGTCGATTCTTCAGGACTATTTTCAGTTAAATCATTGACTAAACATTTAGCTGATCATTCACTGATGAATAAGTCGATTTTTAATGCCATTTGGAAATCAAAGAGCCCTACACGTGGATTTTCTTGAATGAGCATTTAAATACTGTTGGAATTTTCAATATTTGTGTGTAAATTTTAATTGTAAAATATTTGGTCTTTATTGCATTTACTCTTTTCCATATTTGTAATAGATCTTTCTTCTATATAAGAGGACCTAAATTGCATATATTAAATATGAAAAAAATACTTTTATGCTCTCAAATTTAAGATGGTATCAGAGCAAACTTTAATCTTCTCGAAACCCTAAAACTAACCCTAACCCTAGCCGTCACTGCCACCGTCGTCGCTGCAGTTCACTGCCTTTCATTCGCCGCCAACCGCTCACGTATACCAGCACCACCCTCAGACATAGTCACATGTAACGCCCCACATTATAAAATTAGGCTATTTTAGAATATTTAGACTCAGTTATCGATACAATTCTAATTTTGAAAATTAGAATTTTATTAGTTTATCCTTTAAGTTGGTAAATTAAAATTTCTAATAATTTTAAGGAAAAAAGATTTTTAGTTAAATCTTTGATTCCTAAAGTTTGGAAGTTTAATTTTAAATTCTATCTATAAAATTCAAGAGAAACCAAAATCCTCAATCATTTAGGATATTTTTCAAATCTTTAAGAGTTTAAAATTGGGAATTCCTAACATTCTAGAATGTTTCATTTTACTTATTGTCTTTTTACTTTTGGGGAATTAAAAGAGAGAAGGAATTAAAAATCAAAAAAAGAAAAAAAGCCCTAAGACCTTCATCTTCTTCATCTTTTTCTTCCTGCCCCTCTCCCTCACACAAGACGTAAGCCGCCACCCTCTCATTTTCTTCTTCTCTTCTCCAGCGACCTCTTCCTTCTGCAAGTGTGCTTCTTCAACCCACGAACAACACGAGCTTCGACAGCGATTTCTCCCTCTCTCTTTCTTGTGAATGCCGGCAATCTGCCAACAGCAAAATTCACACGTTTTCTCTCCAATTTGACAAGGTTTGTCACATACCCATGCCAAAAAAACTTTAGTTTTGGATTACCCATACCTTAAACACCTTGGATTTGTAACTTTAGCTTGTTTGGACTCCGAATAGCCCACATTCGAAGTCATTTACTCCCAAAAATGGGATTTTCAGCAGACCCACTCAAATTCCTTCTTGTTTGATAAGGTTTGTCACTTACCCATGCCTAATCGACTTTATTTTTGGATTACCCATGCCTTAAACACCTTTGGTTTGTAATATTAGCTTGTTTGGACTCCAAACAGCCCACATTTTCGAAGTCGTTCACGGCCAAAAACGAGATTTCCAGCAAAGTTTCAATCTGTTTGGCACTGTTGGGTAAGTTTTAACATGTTTTGGACCTTTCACAAATCCATTTAAGCATTGCAACATTAGTTTGAACATGTATGAACCTTTAGTTTGCAGTTTAGAATCAATTCGAACTTCATCGATCAGTTTGCAACTCGCTTTCAAGATTGTTTGGCAAAGTTCGGTGAGTTCTAGCGTGTTCTATCCCTTTCACAAATCAGTTAAAGCATCGTAAAGAGTGTTAGTTTAGTTTCTAATCGTTGGGTAACCTTGATGTGTAGTTTCAAGCTCATTCGATCACCTCCGAACACCGACCATCAAGGTGTTGAGGCCCTTTGGCGGTGTTCAGTAGGTAATGTGCGTTCTAAACCCTTTCGAACTCCATTAAAAATACTTTAGATGGGTTCTAACTTTGAACGCATTTTGTTTTAGCATTCAAATTAGTTTCGAATTGTTCGAACTCAGTTTAAAGTCATTTGGGGTAAGAACATCCTTTTTTAATACTCTTTCGAATTTGAATAAGGGTTCCAAATGGGGTTCTAGCGTCTAACTCTTGCCTATATTGTTTAGGAACATTATCGACTTGCTTTAGGGGTGCTTTAATATATTTAGTAAGTAGTATTCTACATGTGGGGTCTGTTTGCTTGTGAACTAGCATGTTGTTTGCCAAATTTTGTACATTATGATTTATATGATTATTTCACTTGAACCTCCATATGTTCTGAGATTTTGTTGTGCTTAGTTGATACTTGGGATGTTTGTGGTGGTTAGTATGCTGTAATGACCTTTTGTGATGAGTATGTTGTCTTGTGGGGATTTGTTTGATCTTGTGATGTGTATGTACGATGAGTTGTTGGCTTGGGTTTCCAAAGCATGTTATGGATGTGTCTACAGTTTTTGCATGGTTTAAGAAGCATAATGTAGGATTCATAAATTTCGATGAGTTTTTGAAGGTCGGATAACCTTGTGTGTGAAAAAGGAAAGTTGGGTGAGTATCAGGTGCCTCGAGTAAAAATGGTCGAGGGGTGGAATGTCATAAGAGGACTTAGAGTAGCATCGATGACCTTGTTTTTAGATAGTTAGGGTCTGTGCGCTGAATCTAGAAAGGAAAATATTTGAGATCCTTGAGAATGACCTTTGATGAAAAATCAGTTGGGGCAGACAAGAACGTCGGCTGTCCTGGATAGCATCAATTGGGGCCGAGGGAGCATGTCGGTGGCCTTGGATGTAAATAGTTGGGGCCAACAGAGAATGTCAGTGGCCTTGAATAAAATCAATGAGGATCAACGTGTCTCGAAGGGGTCAATCTTAGAAAGCCTTGTGAGAACTAAATAATGCGCATTGAGTGAGCCCGAGGTTTGAGATTAAGCGAGTTGACTTTACATGAGATGTTGATTCATGGGTCTAGCATGTTGTGATCGTTGTTTACTTTCCATGCATGATGAACATGTCTAATTTCGTATTTGTTGTGTATAGCATGATGTTTGCATTGTATGTTAGTTGGTGGTTCTGCAAGTGTGAGCTACTTACCAGTACGTGTTATGTACTAACCCACCCACAAATTTTGTAGGTGATGACGATTATGACGAGCCTGGTGGTCCTGAGGAAGAGACTAGAGAAGAGAATGACCATAGCTAGCTGCTTTTTATTTAGTAGTTCTCTTTGTTAAGCTTTGTTTAATTGAATTACTTTTATAGTTGGGTTGTTAGTCTAATTTCTGTTGTGACATCTAGTTTGTGGACTTGGTGTCGAGTTAGAGTTTTCTTTTCACTGTAGTTGATTTCATGTGAAAGCAATTTTGTTACCATTAGTGAGTTAGTTTAGGTTATGAGTTTTGTTTCATGTGGAAGGTTGGTAATAGGTCTTTACTAGGATCCTTTACCTTTATGTAATGAGTTTGCTTGAAGTTAATAAGGTAGTCGTGTTCTTTACATAGTTAGCTTGATAGTTTGTTTTTGGTTCCCTAACAGTCGTCCGAGTTGGAGTTGGAATGTTGTTTTGTTCCGACTCTCTAGTGGTTATCGAATTGAAGTTAGAACGGTTGTTGGGTGATTCTACATATAGAAGTGTTATCTTTTGACCAATAGGTGTTAGGAAAAAGGTTGCTATTGTTGTAGTTACGCCGTTATGCTGCCGAAATTTTTGGTGCATACCGTCATAAGTTAGTAGTGTTTCCTAAGTTAGGTAAAATTTTGGGGGCATTACATCGCATCACCTTTGGGCATTCATCTTCTCGACCACGCGTTTCCATCCGAGGCTACCTACACACAAACACGCGCTTCCTCTGTCTTCTGCAACATCGACCGTCGCCGTCTTTGACATCGACCACCACTGACTGCACCTTCGATAAGCTACGTCACCTTCTGCTTAGCCCACTATCGTGTCGTTCGTCACTTCACTGCTCACCATAGAGTTTTTCGCTGCCATCTTTGAGTCTTTTGCCTATCGCCAATCGAAACCCTCATCGCCGACTTCAAACGGCGCACTCTACTTTCGATCTGAGTCTTCGTGTTCACAAGTGAAGGAGTCTTCATTTTTCGTGTTCACAGTTGGAGGTTTCACGAAAAGATCTAGGGTTCACGATAAAGTTGGGTTTGGTTTATATCCAGTTCGGTTTAGCAATTCTGGTCTAGTCTAGTCTAACTTTTTGGTTCAATGGTTATTTACTTGGTCTAGTTGAGTTCTGGTTTGTTTCATCTGGGTTATATTCTCCCATTAACTTATTTCTTGATATCATGTCAAAAGAGCAAGTTCATCAAATCTTAAAACTGCTACCAACAAATTTATCATCTAATAATTCTTGTGTTTCATTGGCACAAACAGGTAGTTATCCTCGAGCCTTCTTTTCTAGTACTTCCTCTCTGTGGATTATCGATTCTGGAGCTTCTGATCATATGACTAGTTCTTCTCATTTTTTAAACTCATACTCTTCTTCGTATTCTAATGAAAAATTTTGAATTGCAAATGGCAATTTTTCTTCCATTGTAGGAAAATGAACTATTAAATTGACTTAAAAAATCTCTCTACAGTCTGTCTTACATGTTTCAAAATTAGCCTGTAATCTTTTATCTGTCAACAACTTTCTATAATATCCCACCAAGGAAAGAACCAGTTTGTAGCTGAGATTTCTACAATATCTGCTGTGCAACATCGCAACCTTGTGAAACTGCATGGTTGTTGCATCGAGGGTGACAAACGTCTCCTTGTTTATGAGTATTTGGAAAAAAGGAGTCTTGACCAAGCATTATATGGTAAGCCAATAGAGTAACTGTGATTTCAATTATTTAATGTTGTGGCTACTAAACAAAGATGGTAATATTTATTGGCATTTTGTGAGGCATGAAAAAGAAATTTTATACTTGATTGGCCAAAACGATTTGATATATGCTTGGGTGTGGCAAGAGGTCTCACTTATCTTCATGAAGAATCGAGACTTCGAATTGTGCATAGAGATGTAAAGGCTAGTAACATTTTGCTTGATGCTGATCTAAATCCCAAAATTTCAGATTTTGGTTTAGCAAAGCTTTATGATGACAAAGAGACTCATATAAGCACTCGTGTTGTTGGAACAATGTAAAATTTCATCAAGACTAATTCACCCCTCCCCCCAACCCCCCAAAAAAACTTTATATTTGATAAGTTGTACTAAAGTAGAGCATGATTAATGATTACTAATGTTGTGGATATCTTGCACCCGACTATACCATGTGTGGCCATCTAATAGAGAAGGTTGATGTCTTTAGTTTCGGTGTTGTGGCTCTTGAAATTGTTAGTGGTAGGCGAAATTCATATCCAAGCTTGGAGGAGGACAAAACTTTTCTTCTTGAATGGGTAAGGAATACTATAATGCTCTTGGCCTCACTTTCAAAAGCTTGTTCATAGATTGACTCAGTGCTTAATGTCTTTCCAACCAAGTGTTGATAGTTTCCTTTGCCATTTGTCCACAAGAGTGCTTCATCTATTTGACTGGACTTCACTTTTGAACGGTACCTTCTCTATCTCCTTTAATAGATAAAGAAAAGTAATTTACTTTGTGAAATACGTATATTTAATAAATATGTATTCTTAGGAAATATTTCAAGTTACACAAGTCTTTTATCTCAAAATCTATAGCAAGCAAATTTTTTAAGTTGTGTACTTCACTATTTAGAATGACAGCATCAACATAAACTAAGATGATATTTATTAAGTTTGTCATATGAAGCTCTACTTCCATATAAACTAGTTCTTTGCATACAAAATTCTGTTAGAGTGTGTCAAGAGAGTTCATTGAAGAAATCTCCAAGTGGCTATTATTTGTTTTCTTTAAGTGGTTATTATTTGGTTACAACTATATTATTGTTTTGTTAAAGTCTTTTCACTTGTATTTGTTTATTGATTGTATTCACAGTGTGCTATATATAGGCCACTGTAGTGATTAATCACTTATCAATGAATTCTCTCTCTTGTGATCAATACTTTTCTTTCTCCTAAGTCCTTGTCTGAAATTTATGATGGTATCAGAGCCTTAAAAAGGTCTAACGATCATTAGGGATCCAATTTTTTTTCGTTTCTTTCTTCTTCCTTATGGAATCGTCTTTGAAAGAGAGAGGTTCATCTGATTTGATCTCTGCATCACTGGGGCTGAAGGTTGTCAACTTGGGCAACAAGGTCACCACTATTAAGCTCGATGAAGAAAATTTTCTTCTGTGGAAATTACAAGTTTCAACCGTGTTACAAGGACATGGGCTGTTAAATACATCGATGAAGACCCTGAGATACCGACTACATATGTGCTTCAGGGAAATACTTCACATTCAGCAACCACGAGTCATGAAAGAATACTAAATCCCGCCTATGATCACTGGATACACCAAGACAATTTGATCATTGCATGGTTGCTAGGATCTATGTCGAATTCGTTGCTCTCTGAGATGTTGGAGTGTAAGTCTGCATGTGAGGTCTGGCAAGTACTGAATGATCGATTTTCTGCAAGAAACATGGCTAGGGTGCTAGATTTAAAATCGAAGTTAGAATCGAAAAAGAAAGGGAATCTCAAATTGGAAGAGTATTTTGTGAAGATCAAGAATCTTGCGATTCTTTATGTGCGGCTGGAAGAAAGATTTCCCATGCTGATCACATGCATCTTTTGGTTGGTCTAGGGCCAGAGTACGACTCGACTGTATCAATAATTGTAGAGAAATATGAGTCCCCACCTCTCCAGAAAGTATATTCGTTATTGCTTGCTCAAGAAAATCGGATTGCAAGAAATTCTTCGATTAACCCAGATGGGTCTTTACCTTCCATAAATCTAACAACACAGAGTACCTCGAAGCAGTTCTTCAGTAATGGATCTTCGATGAACTCTGATTCTAATCGACGTGGTGGCAAATCAAATCAAGGCCGTCGGGGTTTTCGGAGATTTTGGAACAATAATGGCAAACCTCAATGTCAGGTATGTGCGCGATTTGGTCATACAGCCTTGAAATCTTATTTTCGATTTGAACGTTCTTACCAAGGTCCCAATTCTAAGCAGTATTTTCCACCTTCTTCATCCTCACCGACTACAATGAGATCTGGGCAAAATTCCTCTCAACCAACTATGAATGCATTTATGGTTCAGCATGATCTTATCTTAACAAAGACAATCAATGGTACCCAGATTCGTGAGCTTCAAATCATGTAACAAATGAGTTTGCTAATATGACGATTGCCTCTGAATACCAGGGAGATAACATAGTACATGTGGGTAATGGCACAAGTCTGAAAGTTTTGAATATTGGTTCTTCGTTTCTTAAATCCTCATTGCCTTCTTCTTCTGGTCCTACTATTTTTCATCTTCGAAATTTACTACATGTCCCTACGATTACGAAAAATCTCATTAGTGTTAGTCAGTTTGCTTAAGATAACCATGTTTTCTTTGAATTTCATCCTTTTTTTTGCTATGTGAAGGACCTGTCCAGTGGCCGAATACTGCTCCAAAGAAAATTGGTTGATGGAATATATGCTTTTGACCTGGAGAAGGCTAATCCCAAAACGTCTAATGATAGTAGCTTTTCCTCGGCTGTTCCTTCTCGAGTATTCAATACTGTCTTTCCTTCTTCTTCCAATACGTGTACTTCTTCTCCTTATCCCTCTGTATTAGAAATTTGGCATAATCGTTTAGGTCATCCGACCATTACTACTGTTCAGTCTATACTTAATGATTGTAATATCTCATATTCATCCAATAAAAAATACACTTTGTGTCATGCTTGTGCAATTGGAAAGTCTCATAACTTGCCCTTCTCTCTGTCCACCACTACATATCAATCTCCTCTTGAATTAATTATTGCAGATTTATGGGGTCCTTCTTTCAAAACTTCTCGTAATGGTTTCTACTATTACCTTAGCTTTGTGGATGTTTATTCTCGTTATACTTGGGTGTATTTTCTTACTTTTAAATCAGAGGCTTTCCAAACCTTTATCCTATTCAAAACATATGTTGAGAAGCTTACTGGTCGGGCTATTATTCATTTTCAATCTGATAATGGAGGAGAATTTCGTTCATTCACTCCCTTTCTTAAACAAAATGGTATTGAACATCGTCTAACATGTCCATATACTTCTCAACAAAACGGTATTGTAGAGAGTAAACATCGTCAAATAGTAGACATGGGTCTTACTCTCCTATCACATGCTTCTTTGTCTTTAGAGTTTTGGGATGATGCCTTTTCTACTGCTGTGTATTTGATAAATAGACTTCCTACTATAGTCCATCACCAAACTCCTTTGGAAAAGTTTTTGGGCCAAAAACCAAATTACTCCTTTCTTAAAACATTTGGTTGTCTTTGTTATCCCTCTCTAAGACCTTACAATAATCACAAAATTGAGCCTCGGTCTACACCATGTATTTTTCTTGGCTATAGCACAGTGCACAAAGGTTATAAATGCCTTTCTTCTTCAGGCAGATTATACATTTCCAGACATGTGTTGTTTGATGAAACTAAGTTTCCCACTTCTAAATTCTTGTATTCTTCTCCCATTTTGTTAGAATCTACATTGGTTTCTAATGACCTTCTTCTTGCTTCTTTGCCAAATTCGAATTTGCCCTTTTCTAGTGATTTGACTACACCTTCTCATAAGTCTTGTCCTACATTTACTTTCCCTAATTTGTCTTCTTTTGATGCCTCACATGAACCTTCTGCCAATGTACCCATTGATGGTACAACCATTAATGCCATGTGCAGTCAACCTTCATTATCCAACAGCTCTTTACCTTCCTTTTTAGCCTCTTTATCTACGGACTGTGTGTCTTTACCTTCTTCTCCATCTACCTCCAATATTTCAAATACTTCCACGTTTGTGCCTGCACCTGTTGAGTCTTGGGTTGATAATCAACATTTCATGGTAACAAGAGGGAAGGATGGGATTTTTAAACCCAAGATATTACTGGCTGAATATGTGGAGCAGGAGCCACCGTCTGTGAAAGAAGCTTTGAAGTGTGATCATTAGGTTAAAGCCATGAATGAGGAGTATAATGCCTTGATTGCGAATAATACCTGGACTTTGGTTTCTCCTCCTGCTTATAAGAAGATTATAGGGTGAAAATGGGTGTATAAGGTTAAACGACATTCTGATGGTTCAATTGCCAGGTATAAAGAAAAACCATCACCAGGTATAAAGCAAGGTTTGTGGCTCAAGGATTTCATCAGGAGGCCAATCTTGATTACACGGAAACATTTAGCCATGTTGTCAAACCTGTCACCATTCGCGTTTTATTTACTCTTGCTTTAGCACATGGCTAGCCTGTACGACAAATTGATATTAACAATGCCTTCTTACATGGCGTGTTAAATGAAGATGTTTTTATGACACAACCTCCTAGTTTGGTTTCTTCTACTCAACCTCATATGGTCTTTCGTTTAAAGAAGGCGTTATATGGTCTTAAGCAAGCCCCTCGTGCTTGGTTTGATCGATTGAACACTTTCTTGCATTCTCTTGGTTCTGTTAATTCTCGTGCTGATTCTTCATTATTGGTATGTCATCTTAATGGACAACATTGTTATATCTTGGTGTATGTTGATGATATAGTCATTACTGGTACTTTTGCTACTGCTGTTGATCAACTTGTTGAGGTTTTACATGAACAAGTTTTACATAAGAAATTTTCTTTGAAAGACCTTGGGTCTTTGAGCTATTTTCTAGGAGTGGAAGTTTCTTATCCTTCTGATGGACAACTTTTTCTTTCTCAGACAAAGTATATTACTGATTTGTTATACAAAACTAAGATGCACCAAGCTAGAGGGATATCTACTCCTATGATCAGTGTAGCGATTTTGTCTGCCTTTCAAGGGAAAAAAATTTCGGATGTGCGTCTGTATAGGAGTACAATTGGAGCACTCCAGTATGTTACTATTACATGACCAGAAATAGCCTACAGTGTTAATAAGGTTTGCCAGTTCATGCATTCCCCCACAATTCTACATTGGCAGGCAGTTAAACGAATATTACGTTACTTGGCTGGGTCTTTGAATCATGGTTTGTTGTTTTGTAAACCTATTGAGCTGTCTTTACAAGGTTTTGCAGACTCTGATTGGGCTTCTTATTCGGATGACAGAAGATCGACTTCTGGTTTTTGTGTCTTTGTTGGAGGAAATTTGATTCAATGGGCGTCTAAGAACAGAGTATTATCTCTCGGTCTAGCACTGAAGCCGAATACATGAGCTTAGCCCATGTTTCAGTTGAGTTGATTTGGTTGAAATCCTTGTTCAACGATCTTGATGTCCGCTTCTCTTGTCCTCCAACGGTTTGGTGTGATAATCCAAGCACGGTTCACCTCAGTGCTAATCCTGTTCTTCATTCACGAACCAAACATGTTGAGGTTGATATCTACTTTGTCACGGATCTTGTGTTGAACAAGCAGATTTTGATTCGCCACCTTCCATCTTCAACACATATAGCTGATGTGTTTACAAAACCCCTCTCAGCAGATCGTTTTCTTCCTCTGGTATCCAAGCTCAATGTTTGCTCCTCATAAACCATTGGCTTGAGGGAGGGTGTCAAGAGAGCTCATTAAAGAAATCTCTAAGTGGCTATTATTTGGTTACAACTGTATTATTGTTTTGTTAAAGTCTTTTCACTTGTATTTGTTTATTGATTGTATTCACAGTGTGCTATATATAGGCCACTATAGTGATTGATCATTTATCAATGAATTCTCTCTCTTTGTGATCAATACTTTTCTTTCCCCTAAGTCCTTTTTTGAATTTATGAGAGTGCTTGTGCATTCAAGTTCATTTAATATATTTGGAGGGACGAAATTGTGTTTTGCAGGCTTGGCACCTCCATGAAAACAACCGTGAAATTGAGCTTGTGGATTTTGAATTATCAACATTGAGCGAGTGATCAGAGTAGGTCTTGTGTGCACTCAATCTTCCCCAGCTCGTCGGCCATCAATGTAGCGCGTGGTGGCGATGTTGTGTGGAGATATTGAAGTAGCCAATGTAACTTCAAAACCAGGATAGTTGACTGAATGGACTTTTGATGATATTATTACTACCTTTACAAATGATCCAGATTCGCCAACCAGAGGATACAACATTTCCGATCACGACTCTTCAAGTATGAGCATCGATATTGACTCGAGGCCCTCAAAACCAATGCTTCTGAACCAATCATTCGTTATGTATTAGGGAAGGGACTTAAGATTATATGGGGTTCCATCTCAAAGCCAATTGGCAATGGGAGGAGTGACCCATATATCTTATAAATTGTGAGGTCACTCTTCATCTTTCAGATGTGGGATCCTCAATATGCCCCCTCAAGATGGTGCCTCTTTTGGGGTTCACCATTCTTGAATCGGATCCCAATTTTATTTATTTATTTATTTTTGACTGAATACCCGTTTGGGTTAAGATGGTGCCTCTTTGGGTTCACCATTCTTGAATCGGATCCTAATTATTTATTTCTTTTTCTTTTTTATTTCTTTTTATTATTATTATTTTTTTTTTTTGGGACCAAATACCCGTTTGGGTTTTAATGGGCTCTGATACCAACTTAAGATTACATGAGGTTCCATCTCAAAGCCAATTGGCAATGGGAGGAGTGACCCATATATCTTATAAATTGTGAGGTCACTCTTCATCTTTCAGATGTGGGATCCTCAATAAAGGGGATGAGCATACTGAACAGCCATGGTGTTGCACATATTTCATCAGTTAACTTTATGTTTGTTTCAACTTTCTCTCATTCATGGCATGAATTTACGCCGTATGTATCCAATTGCTGCGTATCAGATTTGAGGAAAGTGCATTTTAAACAAGGCTCTTTCTTTAAAGCCCTTGTATTTGTTACAACTTGTAATAGAGCTATTCTTTTGGTTGTACTGCTGTGATAACGACAGAATCTGTTTAGAACAGGATGAACTTTTTCAAAGCTTCATGTAATGAAAATGTTTAAATTTAATTCATTCCTAAACTTGTTGGTTCTTGAACTTTCAATGTTTGTAATAGTTTGTTGTTAACTTTAGTGTTTATTTGGTATGGAGCTCTATTAATTAAGTTCTAACACAATCATGAAAATTAGGGACTATTTAACTTCATATTTATTTATTAAGTCTAAACAACCAATATCTTTGTCATTTTTAGTTTGCATAATTTTAAATTCAAATTTATATGGCTTAAAGAGAATATTAGATATAACATTTTTTCCAATTATCTTTTTAAGAAAAAGCATGTATTTAATACTAATTTACCAAAAACAATTACTTTGAAACTTATTCCTAGAATATGGTTGTTTGAAAATAGATATTGATAAAGAGCTTGTCGAAGGCTCTATTAAATATATTTATAAACTAAAATCTCTAAAATTTGCAATAATAGTGGCCAGGGTCGATCACGGGGATTGGATTTCTTAGTTCATTTAAGTACCGTAATTACTCTCACTTAACTTTATTTAGAGAAAGAAATCAAATGCAAACAAGCTAAACTAAAGAGCTAACCTAGAAAGCAAAAGATAAATGGAGACACAATAAGAGAGAGATATCCTAGGGAATCAATTTCACCAATTAGTCTTACAGCGAAAACTACCAAGATTTGTCATGCAAATATTCCATAAGCCAAGAAGTGAGGGTGTTAACTAACTCTTTCAAGCACAATTAACTCTCATGCAATGTTATAAACCTAATATCTCTATCTAGATTTTAATAACATGCAAGGCTTTAAGCAACTTCTTTTAAGGGCTTCTAAGAGAATTCTCCATTTTCATGCAAGAATTTACAAATAGTCATGCAATTAAGTTCTAGCCTAAACCATACTTTTCAAGCACAAATTCAGACCAATAAAGCAAATAATCTTTGATCAAGAGATTATAAGCATTAAATACATAAAAGCATGAATGAAACAAAAAATATTCAATCAAGGTATTTAATCAATTAAAAAACTCAAGTCCAACGGCTACATCAAAACTCCAAGTATTAGGAACAAAGATACTAATAATATTCATACAATTAAACCTCTAAGTTCCTAATTTACAGCCACAAAACAAAAACTAAAACTAAAGGAAAAGGAAGAAATTAGCAAACAATGGTCGATCCCGCGTTCCCGTCGTGATCTCCACATCCCTCGAGCTTTGAATCTTCAAAAATGCTCCACAAACGCTCCCAATTACTCCCTAAACCTTCAATTTTAGCTTGGAATCGAGATTAGGGCTCCAACTCTCGGATTGGCCTCCCAAAACGGCTCAAAAAAATGATGTTTTTATAGAAAATCTCAAGGCAGCGTTGAGATGCTGTAAGCAGCACTACAGCGTCTCGACACTAAAACGTCTCAACGCTGGAAGAAAAATGATTTCCGCGCGTTTTTTGCGTTTTCGTAGCGTCGCGACGCTATATACAGCATCTCGACGCTACCCTGCAGACAACACTGACCATTTTTGCTATATCTCTTCGCTCGAGTGTCCGAATGACCTTCGGTTCGATGCGTTGGAACCGTGATTCAATGTAGAATCTCCCGGAATGTGCCTTATGCTCAAATAACATCTTTAATCTTCTTGAATTTTCAATTAAGCTTCAAAATGCACCAATATCCGCCAAAATATTCTCAAATACTTGGTTTTGCTCCTTAAGTTTGGTTTCTACAAAATTAATAAAAATAGGCATAAAAGCTCACAAAATAATCACCAAACTAGCATAAATAATAGGAAATAAGATAGCATAAATACATGCTATTAGCTATATTGTTAGTGCAACACCAATAGGACAAAAATAGTAAATCTCTCTGATGACGTTTCTAATAAATTAGTAATAAACATAGTAAATCTAAGTTGATAAAACAATCTAATTTAAAATCATTCAAAAACGTACTAAATCTCAAATTGAAATTACATAATTTTAATTTTTTTCAAAATCGAAAAAAAAAAGTTTGATAATCAAAACCAAAAGTCATCGAGTTTTATAGAGTTGCAGAGGAATTGCATTTCCAAAAGGGTAACCATGGAGTGCAAAACCCAGTAAGTAAGCCACTATTGATCATCGACTTGAGATTTGGTCTCAATGGCCCTAATTGAGGCACATCTGTAAAAAACAAAAATAAATAAATAAATAAATCTTGATTTGGGGTTTTTGGGTTTTAGATCTAAAGGTCTTGTTCCTCAACAAAGATTGTTAGATCTAATTTTCTAGAAGTTTCGTATCATTTGGTATCAGAATTTTCTTGGTGCCTTTGATTTCACATCATTTGGTATCAGAGCTTTCTCGGTGCCTTTGATTTCACATCAGAAATAGTTAAAACTGGAGCAGTAACAAGTCTCTTCTTTAACTCCTGAAAACTTCGCTCATACTCTTTTGACCACCAAAAACTTGCAATCTTTCTAGTTAGCTGAGTCAAAGGAGCTGCAATTTTGGAGAAGCATTCTACAAATCTTCTATAGTAACCAATTAGACCTAGAAAACTTCGAATTTATCGAACATTAGTAGGTCGTGGGCAACACTTCAACTTTGCTTGGATCTACAGAAAAAAAATTTAGACACCACATGCCCTAGAAAGGCAATGCTCTTTAGCTGAAACTTTTTTTTACCTTTCACTTTTTGACTTGGTACATGAAAATCCAAAATATATTATTTAGTCCATGAAACCTTAAACTTCACAAGAGTAATTAAAAGGTAAAATCCTTTAACAAGTTTTACTCATGAGATATCATCTTCAATATCTAGTGATTTTAAAATCTTCAATATCTTAAGATCCTCTTATTTCATGCTGCTAACTACTCCAATCTCATGCTTAAGCTTGGGTTTCACGTTAATGGGGCTTT
The DNA here is from genome assembly GCA_033996785.1 of Trichosanthes truncata. Lineage (NCBI taxonomy): Eukaryota > Viridiplantae > Streptophyta > Magnoliopsida > Cucurbitales > Cucurbitaceae > Trichosanthes > Trichosanthes truncata. The sequence goes on along the minus strand of MU867260.1, from coordinate 6,922,212 downwards.
CTTTTGGTGAGACCATTAACAATTTGGAACCATTCTTATATGTTAATCATATTCTCAATTAACTAAAACTTTCAACTTAATAAACTTAGACTTGTTGTCTTGCCCAATTAGCATGACAATAAAGTATTTCCAAAATCAAGAGTTTCATAAATTACCTTCAAAAACTTCTTAACCAAATAAATATTCAAGGTTCACTTCCTTAAATATGACACTTAGATTGCTTTCTTGTCCAACATGCAAGCAGTTTAACTTATCCATTAACCATCAACATTTTCAATCTTAGTTCCAAAAAATTTAGTCTCTTCAATCCATTCTTCATACACAAGAGGTCCTACTTGTTCTTCAACATGAGTGGTGGATGTTTCTAACTTCTACCCAAAGCTTCAACACGCTACCTTTAGAAAAATCCCATTGAGTTCTCATTCCTTAAAGAACATAGACATAGAAATCCACTTTATGCTACAAGAGCATTCATACTGGTAATACTATTGACTCCTTATGCCAACACCATACTACCAAATATCTCTCAAGACAAAAAGATCAAATCTCTTTCGAGAAGAACCTTCATGTCAAAGGCTCAAAAAGGATTTCACAACAAACATGTACTGGGAAAGACACCATAACTTTACTATGATTAAGGGGATAACCATAGAAGAAGTTATTTTTAATAAGAAATAAATATTCTTATGGATTATTCAAACCTAATGTTCTGGCATGTACTCCAATAATAATTGGTTAACCTTACAGTACTAGAGTCTACAAAACCTTAAACCATTACTTTGATACCAACTGTAACAGCCCGTATTTTCCAATACGGTCATTCTAACAATAATGCGGAAGTGTAACAATTAAAACTAAAATAGACTTAAACAAATTTAGCGGAAGAAAAAATCTTATGAAGATTTCTAAAATAAACTATCGAATCCTTAACAAAGACTTTCTAAGATTAGTACCAGAATGCTAAACTTCACTTCTTTCGAAACTATCACTTGATCATTCATCTAAAAACTTTTTGGAAAAATAAAAATGAGTACATAAATACTCAATATGCAATTTCAACATCAAGTTTAGAAATTCATTTTCTTCAAAACAAAACATAGAAATTTAGTTTAACAAATCATTTCAATAGTTGCATCAAAAGTCAAATATTCATTCAGTCATTTTCTTTCAAAACAATCGTAAACAAAATACAAATATCCTTACAAAACTTTTAATACAACTATTAAAACTTTCAGAAAACAAAAATCTTTCAATCATACAAACTTTCAAAACAAAACTTTTCAATTAAACAAAACTTTCATTTAACCAAAACTTTTAAATATCGAAACTTTCAATTCAAGCATAGTACTTTCAATCAATCAATACTTTCAAATATCAGAGTGGGAAGGTGTGTTATTTAGGTAGCCTTCAGAACATATATGATGGTTACCAGCCAGTAACACCAACCAATCTTCAGAACATTCAATCAGAGTTATTGATAAAAACTGACCAGAACATTCAATACAATTACTTAAGTGTGAGGCCATGTGAGTAAAACACACACATAAATCTTCATTCCAAAGGAATGCCAAACCACAAACTATGCCTTCCCACAAATAAGCTTCAATCAATCAGAGCTTTCAATCAAAAATGTCGATAAAATCGACTAGAAAAATCAATAATTACTTAAGTGTGAGGCCACGTGAGTGAATAACACACACATGAATCTTTATTCTAAAGGAATGTCGAACCACATATGTGCCTTCCCACAAATGTGTCTTCTCACAAATAAGTCAAAACAATTCCATCAATTCTAATTTAGGCTACTACCACAAATAAGCAAAGCATTCCCAAAACAAAAAATTGGCATATAAGAATAGTCCCTATTGAATCAATCAAAAGTTCTTTCATAAACATTTGAAACAAAACATATAGTTTCAAATAACAGTTTCAATAAAAATCCATCAAATCAACCATTCAAACTCAAAATCAAAACAAACTTACTTTCAATTCGAAATCAATCAAAACACATTTATTTCAAATTATTCAAAACGACAAACATACTTTCAAATAGAAAAACTCTTTAAAGCATACAAATTTTTTTTGATCAATTTCTAATCATACAAAACAACTTTCAAACATTTGTCAAATAAATAATATTCAAAATATAATTGTGCCAAAATTTATATTTTGGAAGGGATGTGGAAACTACTTACCTCGATCAATAGGAGCTCGCCATTTCAGGGATCTCACCAAAATGTCAAAAAAGTAAGCTTATTTCGACCAATAGGAGCTAGCCATTTCAGGGATCTTGTCTAATCAGCTCTAATTTGCATAAAGGACGGAATAAAAAAAGTTGGGCAGTCGTTTTTTGGAAATGGGAGAGAGGATCAAAAAAAAAAATAGAGAAAAAAGGAGAAGAACTTTTGATTTGGTGACCATGGACAAATGCTTTCCAAAGAAGGAAGGAATCTCCTATTGAGCTAAAGTTGATGTTGTATCGAGCTTTTTGGGGCAACATTCTGTTTATTTCTTCTTCTTCTTCTTCTTCTTCCATTTAGTTTTCTTGCACCATTTTACATTATGTTTGTACTTCGTATTCTTGGTTGTATTTCTTGCACTATGAACTAATTTTCTTGACCTGAGGATTAGAGGATGATTTCTTTTGATTAATTCTATAACTATGTACATTTCATTACCTCAATCTGATTTTTAAGAGTTTTTATTTCTTTAGCTCGATTTCTTCTGGCCAACTTAATTGTAGCAACGTTTCTCTGATTTCTAGGAAGAATAGGAGGGGCTAAAAGCTTAAAAACCACATTAGCTTCGTGTTAAGGTTAGTAACTAGCTAAGTGAGGAGGTTAGGGATAATCACTCACCTAATACACACACATTACAGTGGGTCTAATTGTTGTTGTAGTAATGGGAATGAAACAGTACATTCTAGGTAATTTGGGAGAATATCGTGTAAACTGTAGTGGGTTGAGTGGAATGAATGTGTACTTAACTTGTAAAACTGAATTAAAGCATGAATTTACCTCTAATCCAAGTCTTTACATTAGCTTAAAGTACAAAGTCTACCTGTTGTTTGTTCAATTGCAATTCTCCTATTTATCTCTGTTTTAGCAAGTATTTTGTTCCAGTATTATCGTTTTATACTAGTTTTGAGTAGTTTGTAAAAGTTTATATAGGATTTTATATAAGTAACAAATTGTTTCAAATGTTATTGTAAAATCAACTCAATTATATAAACCTTTAATGTATTTAGTGCATTTACATTAAAATAAATTTTCAATAATTAACATATTGTAAAGTATTTCAATTTCTTAAGATTGCAAACACTATTTATTTTACATAACAATTGATAAGAATTAACAATTCACCCTGCAGCGGAAGTTTATGATTTCTAAACAATTTAAAAACCAATTCGGGATCGACTTTTATTTATTTAGAATTAAACTAAAAACAAGATTAAGCAAAAATACATTGAAGTAAATAGAGAAAGTTCTAGGGAGCCTTTAAGCTTCTGTGCTTCAGCTCTAGCGAGGTCGAATCTCCACAACAAGATCATCGTTGCTATGACTCGAATACAGAACCAAGGTTTGTGGAACTTCTTAAAAGAAGAGAGAAAAAGTTTAGAGAGAATTCTAAATTTTCTTTGTAGAGGAGATGGATATATCATTTTGGCTCAACCTAAGGGTCCTATTTATAAGAACTTATGATAGAATCATTGCCAGAAAATCAAATAATATATTTTAATATCATTATATATTTTTTAATATATTTGAATCTCATTCAAATCTCCTACAATATATATTTACCTATTTGAATCTCATTCAAATTTCATATATATTGTTTCCTTTATTGTATCTAATACATTAATATATCATTATATATTTAATATATCAAATATAATAAATATAGTTTTCCTCATTTAATATATCTAATATATTAAATTTTAATTTGAACTTTCAAATTTTCTTTCAAAGAAATTGATCCCTTAGGTCCCGTTTGGTTTGTGATTCCAAATTTTATTTTCAAAAACAAAGAATTCAGTTGAAAACAAAAACAAATTCCTTATTTTCACATAATCAATTCTTTAAGAAACATGAAAATGCAGGAAAAGATTAATATGTGTTTCACATAATCAATTCATTAAGAAAAAACTAATTAAATATAATTATTTCCTATTATAGCAAATTTGAACTTATTGTTGTTGGAAAGAGAATGGAAGATAGTGGAGATGGTGGAGATAGTGGAGGGAGAGATTACTGGAGGAATTTTTATTTTTTTTTTGGTTTCTTGAAATACAAGCAATATAAAAATTATAAAAGGAAGAAATCCTTCCAATAAGAGAAAGGAAAATAAATCATTTATTGAAAAGAGAGATATAACAAATTTTAGGATTAATGTTTATACAATGTTGTGATAGTTAAATCAATGGTATAATCATCTATAAATATTTTCAGTAACTTTGGTATGTTAATCTATGTTATTTGTGGTTTTTATAATAAAAATTTGAAGAGAGATTCACTTTGTAGGTAGAAGTGGGCTTATAAGTTTTGAAGAAAAAAGGAAAATCACAACATTCAATTTGTTATTTGACAAAAAAAAATGTTTTTGAAAGAGTGTATCCTTTGTTTTCATAATTTTTAAAAACAAAAAAAAACAACAATTTGTTGTCTCCGAAAATAGGCTATTTTAGGAGTTGTTTTTAAAAACCATCTTTGAAAATGGTTTTTGAAAATAAGTGTACCAAACGTATTTTCATTGTTTTTCTTGTATTTTTTATTTTTAAAAATATAAAAATGAAAACGGATCACAAACCAAACATGGCCTTAATGTTCTTATGAGCTAGCAATGGGACTTATGAATCTACAAATTAAAAGCTCCAATGATACAAAATTAATTAATTAATTTTCATTCATTAACTCTATGTCGCTCCATTATAAACCTAGAGTTGTACTCTTATGTATTGGAGAACAAGTTATGTCCATGGATAGAACTATTACATGTAAGTCGATCATTCACGAGTTGTTCGTAATTATAGTTGGGTCAAAAGTCCGTCTTACCCCTGTAATTACATCTTATACCTTAAGTACCTCTAATTCTCTAATGAAAAATATGTTTATGATCACAGATTGTTTTAAGATTATATTTTCATAAACGTCCAAGTTTTTGAAAATTTTTGGTTTTAGATTTGATGTATATTTTCTTACTATTTTGCCCCTATTTTTGTTTATCTCTCCACAATTAATAAGTGGATTATTTCATTTTTTTTCCAAATTACATGTAATTATTATATAGCAACTAATATCAATATTTATTATCAAAACAATCCTTTTAAATTTTATTTTCATTTTATTTATTTTTTTCTTAATTATTTTGATTGTCTCACGATTTTAGCAATTGGTTGCCTCCCATTTTATTCTTCCAATTCACTTTTATGTTTGTCTTCTCTCATTTTCTTCACACGATTTTACCAATTTGTAATTTTACTATTATTTGAATTGTCCCATGATTTGAGCAATTTTCAATTTTTTTTCAATTCAGTTTTACGTTGTCTCTCATCCTTTGACTTTGTTCACACAAGATTTTTGGAGAAATTTAATTTGTGGAATAAAACTTGAATTTGTATTGATTTATGTAGTATAGTGGAGTACAATCTCTAATATATAGTCCTCTGATTCTTTCTCTCGTATGTATACATGACTCGAGGGCTGGAACGCTTGTTCTCAAGGTTGAATCGTCAACTTTGAACTTGTGGAAAGTCTTTAGGTTCGAGCTTACTGAAGGTCTTTAGCTTGTAGCTCCTTGAAGGTCTTCTGTTTGTAGCTTATTGAAGTTCAATCTTTAGGAAGAGTTAGTTTCATTCTTTAGTCTTCGGGTCGTCAGGAAGATTTAATTTTAGTATTCACTCTTCAAGACTATTTAATTTCAGTACTCAAGATGATTTAATATTATGATTCAGTTTTCAAGACGATTTATTTTCAATCTTCAACCTTTCAGACGCTTTAATTTCAATCTCCAATCTTCAAGACAATTTAATTTCAGTCTTCAATCTTCAGGAAGAGTTAATTTCATTCTTAAGGTCTTCAAAATTCAATCTTCAGGAAACTTCAAACTTTTGTCTGAGTCTTCTCTGAGTGTCTAACCTCTGCAATCTTCTTCTTCTCTGAATGTCTAACCTCCTCCCCCTTTCAATTGAAAGAGAGTTCTTCTATTTATAGAGCTTTTCCATGTATGGACTTGGGCTTTTCATGACTTTTGGACCCAACCACATGGGCTTGGGCTTTGTTGGCTTTGGGCCTAACCATTAGGAATTTGGGCCTTATTTACGTTTGACTCAAATAGTATATGACATAATGTAACCAAAGTAAATTTAATTATCTGATTAAATGGTCGTAATGAAGACATGTGGCCTTATAGTTTTAAGATTTGTCAATTTTTGTTTTCAAATTAAATTTGGGACATATGTCAATTTATAATGGGTCCCAAATTTAATAATATTTAATTTTGTCATTAATTTATAAATAATGATCACATGACGATTTGTGATTGGCCAAAATTTCTCATTCAACAAATGTCCCTTTTCAAGATTTATACACAAGTATGTGTGGGTGAATCTCGAAAAAGATGATTGAAATCAATATATAAAATATTTGTTCCTCATTTTGACTCCATTTGATATGTCAATTTAATCAAACTACGAATTTGGCTCATAATTTAGATTTTTTATTTGACACACTTTTATGCCAATTAATCAAAATATGAATTTTGATCACAATTCTAATTTTCTTATTTGGCAGCAAACTTTGATTTAAATTTCGATAGAATATATGCTCTGCCTTAATTCTAATTTGAATTTCATTTAATTTGAATTTCAAGTAGTATTCAAATTCTTCTTAAAAAAAAAAGTATTATTCAAATTATACCAATTTTTTTAGGACATAATTTAGAACCTACCAATGAATTTGAAGCTTGGCTTGAATTTGGGGTGGAATTTGAATCTAACCAAATTAAAATTTGGGAGAAATTAAGACTGTGCCAAAATTTTGATTGGAGGCAAAATTCTACAAATATTGGCTTGAATTTGGGATAGAATTTGCCCCAAATTTTGATTCAAGGCTTAAATTCTTTGAAGATTTCTACTCCGAATAAAGTTTGTTCTATTTGCTTGAATTTGAAATTTGACTTGAACGCAACTCAAATTTCGTTCTATTTGCTTGAATTTAGCATAGAATTTGAATATTACTTAGAACTTTGATTTGGAATAGAATTGGATCTATTTCCAATTTGGAGTTGAATATTCCCAAATGTTGAAATTTTTTAATTTGATCCAAATTTTGGTTTGGAGTAAAATTTAGTATTCCAACCAAAATTTAATTGAAGGTAAAATTATGAATTCCACCTAGAATTTGGGTTCTACCCGAATTTTTGTTTAGGTTGGATAAAAGAAAAAAAAAATATTTCTCCAATTTTGATTTGGAGTAGAATTTGTGGCTGAGAATTAATCTAATTTTGGCCAAAGTTTTAGCTTGGAGTAAATTTTGAATTCTGCTGAAATCTTGATACAACTTAACGTTTGGATTTTGAAGATCATGTTTAGAGAGGCTACTATTTTGATCAATCTCCTTAATACAACGTCCAAGCCACTCTTGATGCCTTGTATTGCCATTTCCAAACCCTCCAATCTTCTTTGAGCAACCTGCAACTACTTCTTCAACTACAGAGCTCAAAGCCACATACTCATTCTCGAATTCATTCATGCCACTGCTTGATTGCACTCACTTTGAAATCGCTCAGGTGATGATCTAGACTTTCAAGTGGGATGAGTTGAATTTCTCTTTCACGTTCTTCATTGATGTTATTAACTTTTTAGCTTCCATCTTTCTTCATTTTTTTACTGTAGCAAGTGTAAGCAGCAATGGTGGATGCTTTTGGTGGGAGAAGAAAAGAAGAGGAAGAGAGAATGTGTGTGGACTGTTGAGAGAGAAAGTGGGGAGGAGATATGGTGGAGACTTTTCGTGGGAGAATGAGAGAGAGAGGAGAGAGATTGTGGGTGAAGAGGAAAAAATGGGGAGAAAGAGTTTTTGTCTTTAATGGGAGCACACCCATCACGAAGAAAGAGAAAAATGTCATTTCCTTTCTTTAATGCTTAGAGATTAATTCAGGTGAGTGGCATTTTTGTGAATAAACGGACTTTTAGCCAAGCCACTCAAACCCTAGGATTTTTTTGTCTTTATATAGCCTCCACATGCAGCCCGAGGAATCCACTTTGATCCTCCAAACCCATTTTCTTGGCTCCACCATTCACGATTTGCCTTGGTCTTCTTCTTCATCTCACCGATTCGCCCAACCGTCGCGATGCGTCTCAAACTCAAATTGTCATCGCCGCTCCAAAGAAGACCCGCAAGAACTGCCGCTCGCACGTCCGTCGAGAAGCATTAGCCACCGCAACCCTCCTCCATTCCCCATCTCGTCGCACAACTGCGTTGAATCCACGCTACAACCCTCTCCCCCCTCTCTTGGTTTTTATATTCAATAGAAGGGGAGAGTTTTCAAACCCATTCTCCTGCGAACCCGACACCGTACAACTGCGAATGGTCCCTGTTTTGGTGTGGGTAAGTTTTCCAGCATGGTTCAAGTTCATTTTTGAATTTTAGAGGTGGTTTAAGGTATTGATTTTGTGATTGGAAGCTAACCCATGGATTTTTAAACATGATTTTAGAATACCCATTGTTTGTGGAGGCCGGATCGTTGAAATTGAATCAATTCATTACCAAATCGGCAAGATTTGGTTCTGTTTTGGGTAGGAATCAAGGTAAAATTTTCATTATGAACCCAAGCGGATCCTCGGTTAAATGCTAGAGTTAATTCTAAGTTTTTGGATTATTATGGTGAATATTTGGATTGATTATTCAAGATCCGAGGTGGTGGGTAATTTTTAAAATTTTTAAAAAACTAAGCTTTTGGGTTGAATGCTGGATTTTTGATTGATTGTTCGAGGTTTTGGGATGCCAAGAATTAACTTTCTTTTACAATTTTTTTTAGGTGGTGCAAGTGACTTTTCTAGGAGAATGAATTTTTTTTAATTATTTTAGTCTCGGCTCAAAAAGGTAAGTAGCCAAATTGGATTAACTTTTAAGGTCTTGGATAAGATTGGTTATATTATGGAAGGCTATGGTTGGAAAAACGTGACCCGAATTCCTGTATGTGAAGCATGTTGATTTGACTAATTCGTTATTTATAAATTCTTGAGTTTGAGTTCTACCTAAGTATGTTAGCATGCAATTTTTGAGGGGTTGATTTTGGAATGGGCTGCTCATGGAGATAAATTTTCTAGGATGATCAAGGGCCTCAGTTAAATGATGTTTGTGCTAGAGGCAATGTATGGTTTCATGAAGGTCTTAGTTAAAAGTGTGATTTGCATGAGATCTTGTAAGCTAGTGTCTATTACCTTCCCCATGTATATACGATTCCAAGTATGCTTTTAAGCACGATTTCATGTAAGTTTCCATGTATATTTCATGTTTTCAGCTTGGGGGTCGTTCCCTCATGTTTACAGCTTAGGGGTCACTCCCTCATGTCTATAGTTTCAGTGTCACTCTCTTCATGTTTACATCTTGGAGGTCACCCCTCATGGTTAGAATGTATTGATTCCATGGGTATTGTGTTGTTAAAGGTTTAGCCCTACTAGGGGACTGCCAACTACCCTCTAGTCGTGCTTCGCCTTACAAAACTGTCAGTCACAATATCATAGTTGGTCTAGCTTGGAAATAGGTTAACCGTTCACTTAGATAGAAAGTTTCCATGTTTTTAGTTAAAGCCTTTATGCATTAGAACACTTTGTGGTATAAATAAACTTGACAAAATGTCATGTTTTCAGTTAGGGCCTTTAAAGTAGCAGAACACGAATGTGTACTTAATTTCATGACCCTACATATCTTAATATTATGGAGGATGTATGAAAGTGCAGTTTAGCCCCTCAAGTGGGGCTACTTACTGAGTATTTTTATACTCACCCATGCTACCCTTCTTTTCTTTTCAGATGGTATGTGAACTTCGAGGCGTGTGGCGTGAGCATTCAGATTGGCGAGGCTATGGAGACAATGTCAGACCAAAGCTTCCTAAGATCATAGAAATTCCTAGTTTTTGTATTTATAATTATCCAGATATTCTTTATTCATGAAGTTTTGTAAAAAATATATATATATATTTACGGCGATCCCAAATTTAAAGTATTCTAAATTTGAATCAATTTTTAGTTTAATGAAATGTTATCTTTTGATTCGCTTAAGCTTCTGCTTTGTTTTCAAAATTCTTGTTTTTGCATGCATGTAATAGTGACCCTCTGAAATCCAGCCTAATTAAGAAGTCAGGTCTTTACAATATATACTTCATACGTCATGTACACAAGTTTTTAGTTTTACTCATTGTAGCCACATATACTGAGAGTTTGTTTTTCATACATATAGTCGCAAACACAACAATAATATAAGTGATAATATTAAATTAATATAATCCAACATATATACTACGTTTATATCCATCTTTATTGAGATATGTATTCCACCTATTACGAATTTCGTCATATACACTCGGTATATTTGGTTATTTGTAAATATATACTCGATATATTTGTTTGTCACCACCATCAAGTCATTAAAAAATATGTATAAGGTACATATATATCTTTTGCAAAAAAAAAAAAAGGTTTATGCAAAATATATACCTCATATTAATAAATATACCCCTAAAATGAAGAAAAAAGGAAAATAAAATTTAAAAAGCCCTAGCATGTCAGCCCTTTCTCTTTTCTTATTCTCTTTCCTCATCCTTTAATAGCTGCCAAAAGCTCCTCGGGGTTTTTGTACATATGACATCTTTTCAGTAGGGTTATCGATGGATGACATGCTTTTAAAAGTTAACGATGCATAACCTTCTTCTGTCGTCAGCACTCTTGATCTAGGCTGAAAAGACTGGCAAAAGTCGCATTCCAAAGGACTCTCGCTTTGGGTTCCAAAAACTCATTAACGTAGTGCGATTCACTTCCATTAACGCAGTGCGATTCACTTCCGTTAACGCAGTACGATTTTTTATTTTATTTTATTTAAACAACAAAACTCTCGATCTAGGTTATTCAATTGATTATGAATCTAATAGCATGCAAAATAGTGTTATTTCTTGGATTAGTTTTAGGCTAGTTCTGCTATAATTTTGTGTTCTTTCATGTATTTTTATGTTTATTTCTTAGAAACCGAGCATTTGGAGCAAAATCGGAAAATTGTGAGATAATTGGACAAATTTGAGCAACTTAAGACTATATTTGAGGATTCAAGTGTTGAAGAAGAAGAATAAGGTATTTGGACCTGAGGGCATAGCGTTGCAACGCTCCTTATAGCATTGCAACACCATTTGAGAAGCTTTTCAACCTTGAAAAACCGCAGGTATAGCGTTGCAATGCTCCTTATAGAATTGTGATGCCATTTGAGAAGCTTTTCAACCTTGAAAAACCGCAGGTATAGCGTTGCAACGCTACTAAAATATATTTTTTTCCCTTTTTTCAAAATTCGAAGGGACAACGTTGCAACGCTGCCCCTAGCATTGCAACGCTGTCTCAACTCTATAAAAAGGAAGTTTTGCTATTCGTAAAGGGGAGCCGTTTTGAGAGACCAAAAACCCTAAACTCGATTCAAGCACTATCTAAGGACCTAGAGAAGACCTTTGGAGACCCAAGGAGGAGACTCAAAGCTCGAGTTCGTGGACATCATGTTGGAGACGAGTGTTGGCACGCTACCTAAGTTTCTTCTCTATTTCTTTTCCTTTTCTCTTGAATTTAGGAGTTTTTGTGGACTATACTCATGTTGTAAACCTGTGCTTAGACCCTTGCTTGGTTGTAGTTGTTGAACATTTGGTTGATTTTTAGTTTAATTTATATATTGAAGTCTTTTATGCATATCTTTATATTGTCTTAACATTTGGTCGTGGTTTTGCATGTTTAACTAAATTTAGCTTGAGAGAGTAAGTTTAGTTGTAGAACACTAGATGCATGACTAGGTTTAATCTATTGCACAAGAGTGAGTAGATTAATTCTAGAAGCCTTAAGAGAATCGCCTAATGCCCTGTTTAGTAATAGAAATAGACCGAGAGGTTGATTTATTGCTAGACATGAGTTCAATTGAGCTCAAGAGAGGATACTAATAACTTAGTAATTCTTGGTTTAAGATTGTTAGTATAAAATTAAGTTATTAATCAATTCAAATTGGGCTTAAGGTAATCAACCATGCATGTTTCTCAAAATTGGACTCTAAAGCATGTACATATTAGTTTAAATTTTATTTTCCCTGGATTCAAAGTTTGTTTCTCTAAATACAAATAGACATAATTAACCGTGGTACTTAATTAATCTAAGAACTCCAATCCCTGTGGATGACCCTGGGCACTATTATTGCAAAATATTTAGAGGTCCGGTTTATAAATTTATCTGATAGGAGTCTTCGACAACCTCCCTTATCAGAATCCTTTAATCCAATGCGACTCTCAGTCTGGGTGGATTTTTTTTTTATGTTAGGGTTGCAGGAAAGTGATCAGAGGGGGGATTTTGGGAACCATGACCATAGTATCTGCATACAAGCCAACTATAATTAACAAAAATAAAATATTGTAACAAAAAAAATCCAACAAGCCCGATGGAAATACTTTCCTTTAGGCCCGGTGGAAATACTTTAACACGTCCGATATTATGGAGGGGAAAAAGACATCGGGTCTGAAGGTACAAATGCAACCAAAAGTGAGGAGAATATTATAAAATCATGGGGAAAAAATTCAACAATATCCGGGTGTGAAGATAAAAAATCATTGGGTGTGAATATACCAACAAACATCGGGAAAATAAGCAGAATCCTTGTGTCCTAGTTTATTTCCAACTATCGCACCCCGTGGTTTTTTTTCCCTCCTACTCAGTGAATTTCGACCATTTTCACCGAAATTCTTACAATTTTCAAATAAGAGTTTAGGGAGTTTATATATGGCACCCCTCCTAAACCTTAATACAGAATAGTCCCATAAAGTCCAAAATCACGAAAATAAACTAATCTCCATATAGCTTAGGTTTCAGGAGAAACACCCTCGACTCACTGACCGGGCAGCGAGACCCCCGTACTTGATCATTTGAAGTGCCAGATAATAGATTCAAAGCATTTCTACACTTAGAAAGAAAGGTTTGTTGTTAAAAGAAAATAAAAGAAAAAATTGCACTACATTAATGGAAGTACGGAAGTGAATCACATTGCGTTAACGAGTCTTTGGGAACCCAGAGCGAGAGTCTTTTGGAATGCTACTTTTGCCAGTCTTTTTGGCCTAGATCGAGAGTGTTGACGACAGCAAAAAGTTATGCATCGTTAACTTTTAAAAGCAGGTCATCCATCAATAACCCTGCTGAAAAGAGGTCATCCATCAAAAACCCCAAGCTCCTCCCCATGCTTTTCTTCTCCAGCCAGCTTCCCTTGTTTCTAGCAAACGACAACGATGCTATAGCCTTAGATGTCTATGCAACCCCATAGGCGAACTCACGCGACAACTCCAACGCATTTCTCGGTAGAGGTGCGATGCTTTGCCCACAAACCACGAACACGAGATGGCGATGGACAACATGATTGACGAACCTCCATTGACGTTGTGGCTTGCTCAGACGATGATGGTGCAGTAGATGGCTTGACGACGGAGTTGGAGAGAAAAAAAATTGAAGGAATTACAAAATGTACCTTTGTACCAAGAGACAACAAATTGATTCAGCGACGGTGTGATCATTGTGGGATGAGATGACTCCGTCCTTGACGGGCTTTTAGTAGTTGGAACGACGCTGGAAAGTTTTGAGGTTGATTAAGGTTTTTTGGAGGGTTAGTTCTAAGAGAGAGAGAGATTTGGGAAGGAAAAAATAATGTGTTTTAATGTTTTCCTTATTTGATATTTTCTTTCTTTCTTTTTTTTTTCTTTGATGTCAGATTATTTTATAGTGCTTAAAAGTAATTGGACTTGGACTTTAATGAAAATCTCTAGACCTATTGGCCATTCGTGAAAAAAAATGATGAGTAGGGACAAATTAGGCTATCTATGTAGTTAGCCCTTTGTAAAAAGTAGTTAAGAAACAAAAAAACTCATAAGTAGAAATAGTGTTTATAAGCTTATACAATCCTTTTTTTTAAATGAAAATAAAAAATAAACAAAAAAAAAAAAAAGAAATGGTCATCAAACAACCATTTTGGTATTTAAACTTCGTTGAACTTTGGAAGTTAGTGGCAAGCGGTGCAACCACTATTACTGAGGTAGCTGTGAATTCAATTCATCACTAATTATTGCATGAGAAGACAACAAACATACGAAATTCATCACCAATTGGAGTATTGAAGCGTTAATTCCAATCAGCTGTGAATTCTTAAGCAATTTCTTCAAGCTCCTGTGGCAGAGTTTTTTAGTCGCTCAAATGACATTTTGTATGATTGCTCTCCAACAAGCTTGGGATGTCGAAACAAAATAGTGGCCGAAAAGCTCGAAGACCTAAAAGAAAACTACCACGTGAAAAATAAAAAATAAAATGTTAATCAAGAGACCATTGTAAAGTTTCACTAAATCATAAGGACCAAATTGAAACTTTTCAACTATGGGAATTAAATTAAAACTAAAGTTAAATGATAGAAACCAAATTGAAACTAAGCCTAGATCATAGAGACTAGATTGAAAATTTAAATAAAAAACATAATAGACGAGACAATTTTAAGGTGACTAGCAATCTCAGCTATTCTTCAAAAAACAATATTCTTGGAATAGGTTTCAAAGTCACCGTTTTTTTATTTTTTTATTTTTATTTTTTTTGTAACAATCTCAACTTATGAAAATGTAGGACATGCTTTTTCTTAAAAATATAATTGAAAAAAAAAATGATATATCTAATATTCTTTAGATTAAACAAATTTGAATTTAAAATTATGCGAACTAAAAATGATAAAGATATTGGACATAAAGCAACCTTGCTTAGACTTTATTTATTTATTATTATTTTTTATTTGAATGAGATGTGAAGGTGCAGGATTCGAACATTTGACCTTTTAGTCGACGGCATATGGCATTACTAGTTGAGCTATGCCAAATTGGCTAATAAATATGAAGTTCAAATAATAAATTTAGGGGTTGTTTGTTTTGGGGGTTGGGCTTAGGGTGGGTTAGCTTCCCTAAGTCCAACCCTTGTTTGGGACAAGGGTTTAGGACACCTTGGGACCTATTTGGTAGGCAATCTAAAAACATAATTTTGAAAACAAGTAATTCAATGAAAACATAGTTGTATTTCATGTTTTCATATATGTGTTTGGTAGTAGATTTAGAAATTGTATTCCTATTTAAACAATTGTTCAAAATGTGTTCTATAATATATTTATAGACCATTAACTAGTTGGAGTTGCAAAACCAAATATTAAATTGAATACAATCCATTATTAATTAATTTATGAACATGATTTTTTGTTAGAAATTTTGTATAATTATTATTTTACAATATCATATAATTTATAATATATTATATTATACATATTTTAATTTAACAAAAATAAATTGAGTTTATAACATGAAATATAAAAAATTTCTAATACTACGAGAGTACTATACTCCATTTGTTCACACTACATTTTCATACTAAATTTTGGTGGACCCTACATAATTTTCAAAAGGATACTGATGTGACAAGCAATAAATGGGAGTAGTATGGAAAATTTTCCATACTACGGTAGTTCTAGAATTTTTTCCCATTAAATACTATATTTATTAAAGTTTTGGTCTTTTCTAATGTAATTCTGCATTTTAAATTTTCAAATTCAAAATCTGTATACAATGAAAACATAAAAATGTTGTTTTCAGAATTTCCATTATTTGTATCACATAATCCGAAAACACGTCTGTCAAAAGCATATTCACTGAACTCAGTGAATCTGAAAACATAAAATAGAATCTAGATTGTCTACCAAACAGTTCCTTAGTTTCCTAAACTCAAACCCATGGGGTTGAAAAGTATCATGGATTATTTTAGTTTAGTTTTTTTTTTTTTTTTGTAAAAAATAATTGTTTTATTTTTTTAAAATATTATTTCTCTATCTTCCTCTTATTCCTTCAGCTTTTTAATTATCATTATTATTATTATTTTATCTTTTTAAATATTTTATCTTTTCCTTTTTTCTTTCTTCCTCCATCCGTCTCTTATCTTTCTTTTCATCTTCACCAATATCAACAACTCTCTTGATAACTTCAAATGTGTTGTCAGTAACTTTCGAATTTTTTTCGTTAGTCAATTTAACTTAAAGACTTATTAGAATCATTTTTTAAAATTTAAAGGACTAAAATGTTGTTTTTGAAATCTTAGATGCCAAATAAAAATTAAAATAAAATTTTAGGATTAAAAATGTAATTTGGCCAAAAATATATAATTTCTAATAATTGAGTTTAAGATAAAAAGACATTATTTTATTTTGAACTTGCTAATATTAAAATAAAAAAAATAGTATTTAATTTTAAATTAGTTAAAATAACGAAAGTATATGATATTTTGCTCGAAATTACTTAGTAAAATAGATAATTTTTAATTGATAACTAGTAAAAAGTACTTATTTTCTTCTTTTTCTACTTGTTGCAAATAATAATAAAATTACTTTTGTGTTTCATTTATTGAATTGAACTCTACGAGAAAAATAATAAAAAATAAACTAATTTACATTAGAACTATACTTCTAAATAAAATTTTATTTTTAATTTAGTTAGCTAAAAACAAAATGAATAACAAATTAGATACTTCATTTTCTTAGTTAGTAAAATTAAAATCTCAAATTATGCAATATATATATATATATAATTTTAGTCCAATCTCAATTTTAAAATTGATGGAAACAAATATTGGTTTAACATTTTTTGGAAAAGTAATTAAAATTGAGTTGAATTTGAATTACAAACTTATTAAATTAAATTAGTAAAATAAATAATATTTAATTTTAAATTATCCATATTAAAAATTATTTTACTTACCAATGAGTCGTATTCAAAGTAAAAAAAAGGTATGATATTTAATTTCAACTAAGTATTTTTGACATAGTCCATTTTACAAAAAAATCTACCCAATGTATTTTTGTTTATTTTAGTCATATTTATACAATTAAATTAGTCAATTTAAAATAGCAAAAATATAAGAAATAATTTTAATTTTGAATTTAGTTATATTTGAACCATAAAAACTTATTTAATTTTTAACTTAACTATATTAAAATAAAATAAAAATAAATAATTAGAATGAAAATTTAAAATAATCTAAAATTTGACCATTAATTAAATACAATCAAACATTTCATAAATCTAATATTTTAAAATCTGCATTCGAAACCCAGGTTTCTTAAACCTGCACTCCAAACACAGACTTCCTAAACCTAGACTTCTTTAACATGTACTCCAAACACAACATTCTTAAATCCAGGCTACCTAAACCCTCAACTTAATCCTTCAGGTTTAACATTCCCTGTTTTAAGATTCCAAACCTATGCGCCAAACAATCCCTTAGTGTCTAAATTTTCATAATTGTGACTTTTTAATCTAGGAATTTTTACACAGATAATTAGATTTAAAATATGTATTTTAATAAATGTACAAAGATTTGAATATTTTCACATCTAGATTTAATGTGCAATTTCGGTCTATTATACCCTTTTATTTGTTTCTCTCTCTTTAATTAAACCGTATATTCATTTGGAAGGTTATTTTTATTTTATTCCCAGTCCCATGATTTTAGCGATTTGTCTCCCTCAATTTACCATAATTTTAGCCTTATCATATTTTTTCAAAATTGTCCGGCCATCACGTTTTCACACTATTTGTTTTTCCTCAGGAAATTTTTCTGTATTTTAGTCCATTGTTTTTCGACCTTCATCAGTATATGTCATTTTGTCCACGAATGAATTTTATATACTTCAATATATATTACTAGTAGATATATATATATGTTTACCAATTCATATACAAATGAAATTTATATACCTCAGAATATATTGTTAGTATATTCATGTTTACATTATATTAAATACGAATGAATTTTATATATTTTAGTATAATTTGTAAGAATATACATGTTTACTTTCAATAAACTACAAATGATTTTTATATACTCTAGCATATATTTATTTGTGCCTGTCTATTACAAGATCATATATTGAACATATCAAAGTAACTTTTGTATATCAACTTGTATCCAGTAAATTTATATACATGTGTACATTCCTTTATATCCTGAACTTATCAAAATAACATTTTCAATCTACTTTTGATTATGTTTATCCGTTTTATACTTATAAACAAAATCTATATTTGCTCATCAATAAACTTGTTCACAACCATATCAAAACAATATCCCTGAACATATTAAAACTAAACATAATCATCTTAAACTTTCAAGTTGTTCACAACCATATTTAAAATCTTAAACAACCATTCTTAAGTTCCATTGTATTCTTGAAACAAAACAAACTTCAACAATAGTGTCTTAAACATCACAACAAACTATCTAAAAATTCTTATTTTTTTTCATCAAATTTGCAACATCAAGTTGAAGGTTGGTCACCACTATCATGTCATTTGCAAATATATACTCAGTATATACACATCTTTTGCATTAAAAAAAATTGTATACAAAATATGTCTCATATTATTAAATATACTCATACATTTATATATGGTATGAAGCAAATATACAACCATGAAGTACTCTTCTAATGCCGCTGCAACATACTATTTTCAAAAATCTACTATCGTTGGAGTTGCTCACGAGTAGCTGCCAGACGCCGTTCAAAGGTCTCTCCATAAAATATCCCGACACTCCTCTCCTTCACCAACTACGTTCGAACACGAGCAGCCTACGATATGAATATATGCTATTTTTCAAAACATTACATCACTATCCGGCCTCCCATTTCTAACGGTCTTCATTGGTGTTCACACCTATTTTCCAGATACTATTCTATATTTAGGTAAGAATTCTATATTTAGGTAAGATAGATATGAATATATACTATATAATATACAATGTATATTTCTATGTATATATACTACCTCATGTATTTTTATTCAACTATATAGGTAGTTCTACTGTACTAATGTTGTATGATGGATATTGAAATGAGAGGGATAATTATGTTTTGTGTTGGATAATATATATACTACCTCATGTAAGTTATTAATTATAGTCAAAACACACACACACACACACACACACACACACACACACATATATATATATATATATATATATATATATATATATATATATATATATTCACCAAAGAGATATATCGACATTCATATTCTTTTTGTGCCTATAATCATACTACATATACCTCGTATAGTATATCTAACATATATTCCTAATATATAAAAAACAAATCAAATACCCATGCATGTTCACTATAATGTTTTAGTGACCCCAGACCTCGTTAGGGGTGTATCGCTAGAATATATAGGTAATAAGATTCTTTCAAACAACACACACACACACACACACACATATATATATATATCAAATAGATTTGTGCCTAAAAATATACCAGAAATCAATCAAAATCCTTAAAAAAAAAAATCTATGGAACAAATACCATAGATTTTGTTCAAAATAAATCTTTTTCTCAAATATCCCAACATAATCGTTAATAGAATCACAATAAATTATTCTTCTAAACAATCATTGGGTTTTATTCAGCAATGAGTAAATGTTCTAAGAGAAAATTGAATACATTGGATTTTTTCTTCTGGAGTAAAATCCCTAATTCTTATATATACTCCCTAAATCCATATCCATATATAATAAAACTGAAAATAACAAAGGTTCTGGGATACCAGTATTTGAGCTTCATTTTTTGTCGATTGGGTTTCTTCCAAGGAGAGTACGTTTCCGTTAATTGCAACTTTTCTTCCGTTGCACGTTTCGGAGAGCAATGTTCTTCAAAGAGGATTGTCACGCAAAGAAGATTATGGTAAATTTACTTTTCATGCAAATAACCGTTTTTTCCTTTTCAGTTTCACATAAATGGTAAATTTCCTTCTAAGAGTGTTTCCTTAAGTGATGTTATTTGTTTATTTATTTTTAATGTAACATATTTTAAACGGCTTACAAGTAATTAGACATTGACTTTTATGAAAAAATTCTAAGCCTATTGGCCATTTGTGAAAAGAATAGTGAGTATGGACATAAATGAAAATTAGGCCTAATTTAAAGGCTATCTATGTAGTTGTCCCTTTAATCTATGCCTATAAAGTTTCAATTATTTTTCTAAACTTTCTACTTTTCTCCATTTTCCACGCTACTAACTCTAATACCTTAGCGCTTCATTGACACAATTGACGATATTAATTAGAGATCATGTGATGGGATGTGAGAACTAGAGCATGCTAGGCAAATTAATTTGAAGCTAGCGAGCTAACTAAAAACACAATTCTCCAAGCCTTGAAACACACACCGTTAGCCCATTTGCTAGCCCGAAGGTAATTTACCTAACACGCTTCAATTGTGACATTGAAAGTTCAAGGAACTCAATTAAATTTGAACATTTTCATAAGTTGGATATTTGAAAAAACTTCATCTTGTCCTACATAGATTCCCTCGCTATCACGGCAGTAAATCCAAAAACTTGTCCAATTGCATTGCAAGTTATAACAAATACAAGGGCTCTAAAGTGCACATTTCTCTAATCTAATAAGCAGCCATTGGACACATATGGTGTAAATACAGGCCAGGAATGAGAGTTTAAAATACTTGAAGCTAGCTGATACTATCATATGGTTCAGTGTTAACCTCCCCTTCCCTACTACATAACGAAGGCTTGATTCATAAGCATTGGTTTTGAGGGCCTTGAGTCAATATCGATGCTCATACTTGAAGAGTCATGACTGCCCATGTCGGGTCCTCTGGTTGAAGAATCATTTGTAGAGGCAGTAAAATCATCATCAAAAGTCCAGTCAATCAAGTATGCTGGTTTTGAAGTTACAGTAGCCACTTCAATATCTCCACAAAGCATTGACGCCACACGCGACATTGATGGCCGACGAGCTGGGGATGATTGCGTGCACACAAGACCTACTCTGATCACCCGCTTTACTTGTTCCTCACTGAATGTTAACAATCTAGAATCCACCAGCTCAATTTCACGGTTGTTTTCATGGAGGTGCCAAGCCTGCAAAATACAGTTTCATTTGCCTCAGATCAACTCCCCAAGTATAAATGAACTTGAATGCGAAGGCACTACCAATCAAAATTATGGTCAGAGAATTTTGTAAACCAAAGAGTTCGTTTATGGAAATATAGCTTCAAGTACAAGTTTTATTTGAGCAAAAACAAAACAACTGTTTTAAGACTTGAACTTGGACACCGGAACATGGAAAAGTAAGAAAATCAAGGCTAGCCATGCGGCTTCAGGATAGGAATGAGCTATCTGACCGAATGACTCCAGCTGGGCCGTACTTTATTTTTCAAAACAAAGACAATAAATACTTTCTGCTAGCATAGTTTCCTAACTAAATCCTGAAACTACTTTTATTTAGCTCTGATATGCAACAAACCTCTTTTCCTTGCAGCATCAATCTCACAGGAATTCCAGGATGGGGTTTTCGTAGAAGGGGTGTTGCATATTTATTTTCTTGCAAACTTGTGATGGGAAGAACAGAAAAAAGAAGATTATAGCATTCTTACCCATTCAAGAAGAAAAACTTTGTCCTCCTCCAAGCTTCGGTCTGAATTTGGCCTACCACTAACAATTTCAAGAGCCACAACACCAAAACCAAAGACATCTGCCTTCTCTGTAAGATGGCCACGCATGGCATACTCAGGTGCAAGATATCCACTATATTAGAAAGATAAAGCTCTAATTTAGTACAACTAATCAAATGTGATGAGTTTTGGGGTGGGGATTAATCTCCATGAAATATTACATTGTCCCAGCAATACGGGTGCTAATATGAGTCTTTTTGTCATCGTAAAGTTTCGCTAAACCAAAATCTGAAATTTTAGGGTTCAAATCAGCATCAAGCACAACATTACTGGCCTTTACATCTCTATGCACAATTCGAAGCCTTGATTCCTCATGAAGATACGTGAGACCTCTTGCCACACCCAAACATATATCAAATCGTTTTGGCCAATCAAGTGTGAAATTTCTCTGTCCTACCTCACAAAAGCCAATAAATATTAACATTTTCGTTTAGTAGCCACAGAATTAGATCAAAAGCACAGTTATTCTTGACTTTGACCAAAGTTTTATGGTAATAGAGAAATATCATATCATTAATATAAAAGTGTTGATATATAATTAATTTACCATAACCCATCAACTTAAGCTTTTGGGTTAATTGATGATTTAATATGGTATCATAACTCATGAAGCCCAAACGGGTATTCGGTCCAAAAAAAAAAAAAAAAAAAATTGAGATCTTACTAAAGAATGGTGAACCCAAAGAGGCTCCATCTTAAGGAGACACGTTGAGGATCCCATATCGGAAAGATGAAGAGAGACCTCACAATTTATAAAAGATATGGGCTACTCCTCTCTTTACCAATTAGTTTCGAGATGAAACCCTATGTTTCCCTAAAATGGTATTGGACCAGGAGGTTTTGTGTTCGAACCCCTGTAAAGTCGTTTCCTCCCCAATTAATATTGATTTCCACTTGTTGGGCTTTTGACTAATTTCCAAGCCCATAAGTGAGGGGGAGTGTTAAAGTGTTGATATATAATTAAATTTACCATAACCCATCAGCTTAAGCCTTTGGGTTAACGGGTGATTTAACAAAAAGTTACCAAAATTCTTAAAGAGAAGTAAGATTCTTAAAAAAGCAAAGACTGTAGGGATTTGACTCTTGGGAGCAATAACACAATGGACAGAGTTAGAGAGCTAACACTTCGTTGGCCCTCAGTTCGAGCCAGTGCACAATGTGGAAAAGAGAGCCAGAAACTAGCAACCATTTGTTTTATTCATGCCCCACCGTCAATGCTCTTAGGACCAGAACTTTAGAGGCTTTTGGTTTGAGTTAAGTGCAATGCAGTTCTGTTAAAGCCTTGGTTTTTCAAATGTTTAATGGATAATTATTTAGCATCAGATGAGTACTCTTCGGTTAAATGCCTGTATTGCTTTTTGTGGATAATTTGGTTAGAGAGGAATAGGAGAGTTTTCAAAGACAAGGAGAAATCCATAGATTATCATATGGATGATATTGTAATCTTTTTGTCGTTTTATTTTGGACTCTTGAGTCTAAAGCCTTTTGTAATTACTATCTTTTTATGCTTTTAACCGGTTGAAGAACCCTCTTGTAACTCCTTGGTTTTTGTTTATTAATGATATGATATCACTCTATTTCTAATTAAAAAAAAACACAGTTATTCTTTTAGCTTACCAAATAACACTTGATCAAGACTCCCTTTTTCCATATACTCATAAACTAGAAGACGTCTGTCGCCCTCAATGCAACAACCGTACAATTTCACAAGGTTGCGATGTTGCACAGCAGATATTGTAGAAATCTCAGCCACAAACTGGTTCCTTCCTTGGTGGGATATTACAGAAAGTTGCTTTACCGCTATCAATCTTCCATCATTTAGTGTTCCCTATGAGAAAAAAGGGCAAAATAACCAAACATTAAGAAGTAATATAAATAATCAACCAACTCATAAAAAAATGCTCCCTCCCTCTCTTTGGAAATGGATTCCTACAGGTGGAATGGAATCCATGATTTGTAGAATACATAATTGGAGACCTTTATCTAATGATTCCAGTAGGAGGTTGGAACGGCCTTTTGATGAAATAGAAATCTGGTCAGCAATTAAAATATTGGTAGGGGAAAAGCTCCAGGCCCGGATGG
This sequence comes from Trichosanthes truncata, assembly GCA_033996785.1. NCBI lineage: Eukaryota > Viridiplantae > Streptophyta > Magnoliopsida > Cucurbitales > Cucurbitaceae > Trichosanthes > Trichosanthes truncata. The sequence continues at coordinate 6,898,313 of MU867260.1, read as the reverse complement.
TTTTTCAATAGAATTCATTGAAAAGATGTGGCCTTACATTAAAGCTGATTTCGTTAGGTGCTTCATGAATTCTACATAAATGGCCTTGTAAACTCTGGTCTTAAAGAAAATTTTATGTCTCATTCAAAACAAAGCTCAAGCATCCAGCATCAAGGATTTTCGGCCAATCAGTTCAACTAGTAAAGGATATAAGGTTCTTGCCAAAGTTCTTGCTGATCGATTGGAGAAGGTAATTTCCTCTACTATTTCTCCTTTTCAAAGTGCTTTTATTGAAGGCCGTCAAATCCTGGATCCAATTTTGATTGCTAAAGAAATTTTGGAGGAGTACCGTATTAAAAAGAAGGGGTGGATCTTTAAATTAGATACAGAAAAAGCTTTTGACCGTGTTGATTGGGAATTTTTGGAATTGGTGATGGAGAGTAAAGGTTTTGGTTCAGATTATGGGCTGGATTAGTGACACGAGCATGTCAAGCAAAGGCATACGTTGTCTACTGTGAGTTGCGTGTCGGGGGGGGGGGGGGGGGGTTTGAGATGTCAGACGGCAGGTCAAATTGTCAGGTTGTAAATGGCCTATACAAGGACCATTAGAACTATTTCACAAAACTTAAAGGGTTAAATCACTAAAAGTATAATTTACCTCTTCTTTTTATCAATTTATTTAGGAAAAATGTGTCTTCACATGCCTTTGACATGTCTTCACGTGTCTCCAACGTATTTGAAAATAAATAAATAAATAAATAAATATATAAACATTTGACTGTCCAAACTAGGGTGTTCAACACCCTAGCATTTGCATGCTAAACATCTTTTTCTTTTCCTTTTAATATACGAGACAAAAGGGGTAATACAACCAAGAGGCCAAGGGAAGCAGACACTCCTCTAAAACCAATGTGTTAATGCTTCTTAGTTTATTAGGGCATTAGATGTGAACATCACATTATGATAGGAGACAGCATAAGAAGACATCTGCATAACCCAAGTCACTCGTTGACCATCTCAAGAAATGGCCGATACCTTATATACGGGTCCAAACCCCCCTTCTCCAAGCTTGTTGAATGAACTAAAATTCTCCGTAGCACCCCTTAGTTCAGAATAACTAAAAGTGTGTAGTCTTGTATCAATTCCAAGGAACTCTGCAACAGTAAAAAGTATATGTTATTGATTGTGGATCCAAGATTCATTATGTTTCCTCTAGTGTCACAATGATGGGAGAAATGAGGCAACAAAAGACCAATCAATGTGATACGAAGAAAAACATTTTATTATGTGGAATACTTCAAGATCAGAAGGAAAAAAACTACTTTGATGTAGATGTAGTTGGTTCTAATTACCTTCATCATCAAATGAGCGACACCATTCCCTTCTTCGAACAATAATGAAAATTGTGGCAACAATAAAAAAGAAAACCGATCCTACACCAACAACAACCTCCACTATTAAATTGGTTCTATTCACCAAAGTACTTGAAGGTTGGTGACGGGCAGTTGGTTCTGAATCTACAGAAAAGCTCTCTAGTTAATTGAAAGAAACATCATAACAAGCTTAATAATAATAAAAGACATGAATGGCCATTCCTAACCTTGGATGACACTGATGGCTGAAACAGAAGGCCCAAAAGTACCTAAAATAGGTATGCAGCAAGTACCTTTCCCAGCCCAAAAAAGATGAATTTCCAAGAAGTTTTCTGAAACACGTGCCTTAAATTGCTTTGAAACAGCTCGGAAAGACCCACCTGCCTCATTTCGAATGTCAAAATCCTTAACTACACGATTCCCCTGAAACCAATGACGTTGAACTCAAACAAGGAGATGGAGTAATAAATAAAAGAAAAAATAAAAAGGAAAATATTACAATTCCAAATGAGAACCAGATTGTAAAAGAGTTATAAGTCTCAATGATAAGAAAAATATTCTTCCTTACCTGAAAAGATGAATACAAGGCTAGTCTAAATAGCAATTCACCACAGAAATAAAAAAGGAAAGAAAATAACCTACAAGGAAGGAAAAACCTAGCTATCAATCATTTACCAATTAGGAGCTAGTTACAAATAAGGAAATAAATAACAAATACACATAAATAATTGTACAATATAATTTGACACTCCCCTTCAAGTTGGTGAATGAATGTTTTCCATTCCCAGCTTGCTAACCAAGTTCTCAAAGCTGTTGTTATTCAATCCTTTCGTGAGAATATCTACTATTTGATTATTGGTTTATACAAACGGAGTACATATGAGGCTGTGTCCAATTTCTTTTTAATAAAGTGTCTATCAACCTCAACATGCTTGGTTCTATCATGTTGAACTGGATTGTGGGCGATACTAATTGCAAAATTGTTAGCACAATAAAGTTTTAGTCCATTCCCATGAAATATGCAAATCTTCCAAAATAATTTTTGTCAGAGTAATTCGTAAATGCCCAAGGCCATCGCTCTAAATTCTGTTTCTGAACTTGATCTTGTGACCACATTTTGCTTTTTACTTCTCTATGTAATTAAATTTCCACTCAAAAAACTACAATAGCCAGAAGTCGATTTTCTATCATCTATTGACCCAGCATAATCCGTATCAGTGTAAACTTCGGTTAAGTTTCTCACCTTTCTTAAACAATAAACCTCTCCCAATGGAATTCATCAAATAGTGAAGTATTCGATATGTACTCAGTATGGAGAGAAAAATACACCTCACTTTATTCATAAGAAAGACTAACATATATATAGGTACATAAGGAAACCCTAACTAAAGAATGTACAATTACTATAAAGGACATTTATACATAATACTATATATATCATAACACTCCTCCTCAAGCTGGAGCAAATATGTCAAACATGCCCAGCTTGTTGCAGAGATAATTTATTCTTGCTCCATTTAAAGCTTTAGTAAGAATATCTCCCAATTGTTCTCCAGTCTTTACATATCCCGTGGACACCAAACCTTGTAAAATTTTCTCACGAATGAAATGACAATCTACTTCAATATGTTCAGTCCTCTCATGAAACACTGGATTAGACGCAATGTGAAGTTCAGCTTGATTATCACACCACAATTTAGCTGGCATAGTAATACCAAAACCTATCTCAGTAAAAAATTGATGTATCCACACTATTTCACACAGATTGTGCCATAGCTCTATACTCTGACTCAGCATTTGAACGTGAAACCGCATTCTGCTTCTTACTTTTCCATGACAACAAATTACCTCCTACAAAAACACAATATCTAGACGTTGATCTTCTATCTTCTTTAGATCCTGCCCAATCAGCATTTGAAAAACATTCAACTTTGTTGTTGTAGTGACCAAAGCGATGATGCCACTTTTGGCTTTCTTCTACTTTAGCATTTAGTGCATAATGACTTAGTGAGTCATCATTTAAAACAAAGGCATTGCCAACCATTTTGACCCTTGCAATCTCTACTCCTTGTGGGTCATAAATAACACAAACTTGGTCCTTGAAAATTACGAAAAATTTGTTATGCAACAATTGAGCAATACTGAGCAAGTTTTGAGATAATCTCGGGACATATAAAACATTGGATACTCTCTTTTCACCTTGCTTAGTCTACATAATGACAGTACCTTTACCTTCAGCTAGCATCGTCTCGCCATGTCCAAGAACGACCTTAGACTTTATAGATCTATCAACTTGGCTAAAAAGATTGATATCTTTAGCCATGTGAATAGTACATCCACTATCAATAAGCTAGGAGGTTGACTCTTTGTCATCAACATGAGAAGCCATAAACAATAAATTTGTTTCTTGATTATTGTGGGCACAATTTGCTTGTTCCAGAGGATGTTGGGTTTGGTTTTTCTTGGCATAACAAAACTTCTATGTATGACCATCCTTGTTGCAATAATCACAATGATAGACTTGCTTGTTTTTGGACCAACAATTTTTCTCAGCATGATTGGTCTTTTTATAACGACAAGGAGGAAATTTACCTTTCTTTGATGCTCCTCCTTTTTCCTTGCTCCCCTGATCTTTGGTTTCCCGTCTATCATCTTCTGCAACAGGTTTCTTGCCTTTAGACTTGGCATGAAATGCACTCTCAACATGCTCCTCATTGAGCATTGTATCCCTTTGTTCTTGAGCTTGTAATTTGCTAATTAACTCAGCTATAGAGAGAGTAGTCAAATCAGAAGACTCCTCTATGGCTGAGATCTTTGACTCAAATTTGTTGGGAACACTAACCATTATTTTTTCCACAACTCTTTGATCTGGAAAATTTTCACTAGCTAGTCTTATCTGGTTTACAATGGTCATCACTTTTGTTGTGTAGGCCCTCACAGAATCTGAATCCTTCATTTTCATCATTTCAAACTCTCTCTTGAGAGTCAATAATTTGACAATCTTTACCCTTGCACTTCCTTCAAATTCCTCATGCAATTTATCCCAAGCTTCTTTTGCCGTTTTACAATCAATAATCCTAGCAAAAATAGGATCAGATAAAGCAGCATGAATAACAGATAAAGCCTTCGGCTTTTTCAATTTCTCCTCTTCATGTAGTCTGATCTGATTCAACGTCGGATTTTCTCCTAATGGTTGAGGATCAACATTAGTTGAGACAGATTCCCAAAGGCCAAGTGCCTTGAGGTAGGATTGCATTTTAACAACCCAAAATTGGTAGTTTTCACCATTAAAATGTGGAGGTTACACCAAAATTAGAAGAAATTTTTTCAAATAAAAAATTTGAATTTCTCACTCTCAAATAAAATCACAGCCCTTTAAATCTAAGGCTCTGATACCAACATTTCCTTTTCTTAACCCTATATTCTTCCCCTACCTCATTAGCTATCATACTAGGGTTAAGAATCTGACGGCGTTCAATAAAAGCATGATCTTCTTGAGAAGTTCAGCAAGTACCTTAGCAAGGATTTTGTATGAAGAAGAAATTAAACTAATGGACTTGAAATCCTTTCCTGAATTTGCAAAATCTTTCTTCTAGATAAGGCAAATAAAATTCTCCTTTTGAGCAGCGTTAACATGTCCATTGTGGTGAAATTCATTAAAAAACCGAATCAAATCTACCTTCAAAATTTTCCAAATTTTAATATAGAATTCAAGGGTAAAACCGTCAGGTCCTGGCACCTTATTTCTCCCAAGACTCTTGATAGCCAATAAAAAGATAAAGAATGCCACTCTTCCCAAGGAAATTTCCCATGCTGAGAAGAAACTTTAATCATAATAGAATATCCCCTTTAAGGACTTCTTGTACAGTGAGCGTATTCTCATCCCAAAGAATTAACATACCTCCTCATCGGCCATACGCTTCCACATGAACCCAATTAATCTCTCTTGAACTCAAAATAGACTTGACAAAATTCCTATCAATCGAGGCCATTTTAATTTCTTGAATCATCACCACATCAGGACACAACTTTTGCAAATAGAATGCTTGAGAGGTACAAAGCACGGTTGGTTGTGAAGGGATACACTCAAACCTACGGAGTTGATTATCTTGAAACATTCGCACCGATTGCCAAGATGACACAGTACGAATACTTTTATCTCTGGTTGTAAATCGTGGATGGGACATGTTACAATATGATGTTAAAAATGCTTTTCTGCATGGTGACTTAGAAGAAGAAATTTATATGGAGATTCCACCTGGGTATGAGCCATTAGAAAATAAGGTTTGTAAATTGAGAAAAGCATTGTATGGATTAAAACAATCTCCTAGAGCATGGTTTGGTAGATTTTCTCAGGTTATGCGGAAGATGGGTTTCAAACAAAGCCAGGGAGATCATACGTTGTTTATAAAACATTTTGTTGCAGGAGGAGTTACTGTGCTGATTGTTTACGTTGATAATATTATTGTTACTGAAAATGATAGTAATGAACGCGATAAGCTGAGAAAATGACTGCTCAACGAATTGAGTCAAAGAACTTCAAAAACTGATATATTTCCTCGGAATAGAAGTCGCCTATTCTAAAAAGGTATATTTTTATCACAACAGAAATATGTGATTGACTTACTTTCTGCGACAAGAAAGCTTAGCAGTAAACCAATGGGAACACCGATTAACCAAAATCATAGATTATGTGCAACGGAGGAGATCCCTCCATTAAATAAGGAGACTTACTAGAGGTTAATTGGAAAATTGATATACCTATCTCATACAAGACCAGATATAGCTTATGTCGTGGGTGTGGTAAGTCAATTTATGCATAATCCAAAGAAAGTTCATCTTCAAGCAGTGTATTGAATACTTCACTATTTGAAGAATTCAATTGGGAGAGGTTTATTGTTTAAGAAAGGTGAGAAAATTAACCTAGAAGTTTACACTGACGCAGATTATGCTGGGTCAATAGAAGATAGAAAATCAACTTCTAGCTATTGTACCTTTTTGGGTGGAAATTTAGTTACATGGAAAAGAAAAAGGAAAAATGTGGTTGCAAGATTGAGTTCAACAAAAAAAATTTAGAGCTATGGCCTTGGGCATTTGCGAATTACTTTGGATAAAAATTATTTTGGAAGATTTGAAGATTCCATGGGAAGGGACTATGAAACTTTACTATGACAACAAGTCTGCAATTAGTATCACCCACAATCCTGTTCATACAACCAAGCATCCTGAGGTCGATAGACATTTTATCAAAGAGAAATTGGACAATGGCCTCGTATATACTCCGTTTGTATCAACCAATAATCAAATAGCATATATTCTCACGAAAGGATCGAATAACAACAGCTTTGAGAATTTGGTTAGCAAGCTAGGAATGGAAACATTCATTCACCAACTTGAGGGAGTGTCAAATTATATTGTACAGCTATTTCTATGTATTTGTTATTTATTTCCTTATTTGTAATTAGCTCCTAATTGGTAAATGATTGATAGCTAGGTTTTTTCTTTCCTTGTACATTCTTTCTTTCCTTTTTTGTTTCCTTGGTGATTTGCTATTTAGACTAGCCTTGTATTCATCTTTTCAAGTAAGAAGGAATATTTTTTTATTATTATTGAGACAGTTAGAATTGGGTTAAAAATTTATCTTCCTTCAATGAAAGCAATTGGGTATATTTATTTGTAAAAAAGTCAAAGGTGAAAGAACTTTTCATTCATTCTTACCATATGATTGGAACTCAGTTTCAAACTAAAATCAGCATTCTTCATTCTAATAATGGGACAGAATATTTCAATGAATAGTTAAATAAATTTTTTAAAGAAAAAAGAATTTTTCATCAATCTCCTTGTCAGGATACTCCCCAACAAAATGGCATTGCTGAACGAAACAATAGACATTTACTTGATATCGCTCGTGGTTTTCTATGTATGTCCTAATTACTTGTGGGGGAATGCAACCCTCATTGCAACTTACCTCATAAATCAGATGCCTACCAAGATTTTAAAGTTTAGAAATCCTTTGGATCACTTTAAAAGTTCATTTCCAAATATCCATTTGTCCTCTGATTTACCGATCAAAGTCTTTGGGTGTGCTGTATATTTTCATATTCCTAGTCTTCATCGATCTAAACTTGATCCTCAAGCTGTTAAATGCATCCTTTTAGGTTATGCCCCCACAAAAAAGAGATATAAATGTTTGATCATCTGACGAACAAATATTTTGAAAGTATGGATGTTTCATTTTTAGAAAATGAATCTTTTTTCAACCCAAGTTCTCTTCCGGAAGAGATATCCAACTTAGAAGATAATTTTTGGGACACTTCTTCTCTTCATACCATCATTTGTTATGAGAATAAGAGTTCTAGTCCTTCAATGCTAAGTATCAAAAATTCTTCTTCAGGGGAGAAATACTACCATTGCATCACTAAAATTCAAATCTACCCCTTCTTGATCCTTGCAAACCCAAAAGGTTTGAGAGGAATTTGGACCCTCTGAATTTTTCAAGGAAGCTTTAGAACCCTTTATTGGAAGGTCCTTGGGTCTTATGTTTTCTTTCACTATTTCCACATAACTTCTATGCTTGACATCATCCATAACAACCAAAGGCTTGATCAGATTCTTAGGAGATTTGAAAATTCTCCTCATACTTTCTATGAAAATCTTTAATCTGTTGGTTTATGAGATTAATTCTTTCCTTATTTGTATTTATTTGTTGTAATTAAATTGCAATTATGTGTTAAATTCTTTCCTTTTATACTTTAGAGTCTTCTCCTATTTAAGATAGGTCTCTTGTAACCTTAAAATAATGAGAATTAGACATTCTATTCAATTATTATTGACCTTCTGAGCATGGTATCAGAGCAAACAAAAAAACCCTAATTTTTCCTAATCTTAGCCCTAGCCCTAGATTCCTCTGTCGCCGTTGCCGCCGCCGTTCACTTCAGACTCCACTGCATATCCGCCGCCAGACACGAATGGACGTGAATAGATCCGCCGTTCAACTCAGACAGACGAGCGCAGACAAGTGCTCTGCAACCCGCGCAATCGCGACCCACTCCGTTACCACGACTTGCTTCTGTCCGCCGTCCAACATCTCCGGCCGTTTCTGTCTCTCCGTCCGGCATCCTTCATCCTCGCCATTCAACATCTCCGGCCGCCAACTTCTATTCGACAAATTTACTCTATTTTTTAGGGGGTTTCTCTGTTTTTTGAGGTTTATCTCTCTTTGAATTAGCAAGATGTTTGAACACAAGCCGTTGATAGCTAAGGTCTCTGACACACGCAATCATCCCAATGTCCAAATTACTACCATCCGACTTAATGGGAATAATTTTCTTCTTTGGTCCCAAAGTGTTTGGATGTATATTCGCGGACAAGGAAAAATTGGCTATATTACTACAGAGAAAAAAGTACGTAACCAAGATGATTCGTTGTTTGCTACTTGGGATGCTGAAAATTTCATGGTTATAACGTGGTTAGTCAACTCTATGGATGAGAGGATAAACCGCAACTATATGTGTTACTCGACTGCAAAGGAATTATGGGACAGTGTAAATGAGAGGTATTCTGACTTGGGAAATCAATCACAAGTGTTTGAGCTGAAACTCAAGCTAAGAAAAATTTGCCAAGGAGAGAACACTGTTACAGAGTACATTCACTCACTGAAAACAACCTAGCAAGACCTAGATCTCTTTGACACTTATGAATGGGAGTCAACTAAAGATCAAACTCACCACAAGAAAGTTGCAGAGGATGGTCGTATTTACGAATTCCTTGCCGGCCTCAATGATGAGTTTGATGAGGTTAGAAGTATAATACTGGGTAAGAATCCTCTCCCATCTATTAACGAAGTTTTCTCTGAAGTTCGCAGGGAAGAAAGAAGTCGCAATGTTGTGCTTGGCAAGAAATCTGTTAGCACTGTCTAAACCTCCACTTTGGTGGTTGAGGCAACTGCACATAAGGCTTCTAATCAGTCAACCAAGCCTCGAGTATGGCGTGATTACTGTAATAAACCTCGACACACTCGTGAGACCTGTTGGAAACTCCATGGGAAGCCCACAAATTGGAAGAGTACCAAGCAAAGTGAGAAGAGTAACACTCAATCCACTGCCAATGTTACTGACTCCAGTCAACTCACTCAAGAGCAAATTGATCAACTCCTGAAACTGCTAAAGGTCACTTCGTCATCCGTAATCCTAGTGTTTCCTTGGCACAAACAGGTAATTATCCTTTCGCATTATCTTGTCTTAATTCCTCTCCGTGGGTTATAGATTCTGGAGCATCTGACCATATGACCAGTTTCGCCCATTTTTTTTCCTCGTATTCCCATGTATATTGCAATGAAAAAATTCGAATTGCAGATAGTAGTTTCACTTCTATTGCAGGAAAGGGAACTATTTATTTAACTAGAAACATTACCTTCCAATCAGTCCTTCATGTTCCCAAATTAGCCTGTAATTTATTATCTGTCAATAGAATTTCTATGGACGCTAACTGTCGCATTACCTTTTTGACACTCATTGCGTCTTTCAGGATTAGGACTCGGGGGAGATGATTGGGCATGCTAGGATGCTTGATGGTCTCTACTATTTTGATGAATCGCCAACTAGTGATAAAAAAGTTCAGGGCTTGAGTAGTGTTAGTTCTTTCTCTGTTAAAGAAACAATCATGCTTTGGCATCGTAGGCTTGGACATCCTAGTTTTTTCTATTTAAAGTATTTGTTCCCAGACTTATTTAAAGGAATTGATTGCTCAGCTTTTCAGTGTGAAAATTGCATCTTTGCCAAGAATCATCGTACCACGTATCTACCAAAACCTTACAAGACTTCCAAACCTTTTTACATAATTCATAGCGATGTTTGGGGTCCGTCTAAAGTTTTGACTCATAGTGGAAAACGTTGGTTTGTTACCTTTATTGATGATCATACTCGTTTAACTTGGGTTTATTTGCTAACAAAAAAATCTGAGGTCAAAGATGTTTTCATTCGCTTTTACAATATGATTGAGAATCAATTTCAAACAAAAATCAGCATCTTACATTCTGATAATGGGACTGAATATTTTAATGAATACTTAGATAATTTTTTGAAGGATAAAAGAATTTCTCATCAGTCTTCTTGTCAGGATACCCCCCAACAAAATGGAATTGCTGAACGAAAAAATAGACATTTGCTTGACGTTGCTCAAGCTATTATGTTTTCTATGCATGTTTCTAATTATTTGTGGGGAGGCGCAGTCCTTGCGGCTGCATATCTCATAAATCGTATGCCTTCTAAGAGTTTGTCCTTTAAAACACCTCTTGATCAATTTAAAATTTTCTTTCCTACTGTTCGCTTGTATTCAGATTTACCGTTAAAAGTCTTTGGGTGCATTGCTTATGTTCACCTTCCTAATTTTCTCGATCTAAAATTGATCCTCAGGCGGTTAAATGCATTTTTCTAAGATATGCATCAAACAAAAACGGTTATCGGTGTTTTGATCCTCTAACCAAAAAATACTTTGAAAGCATGGATGTTTTATTTGTGGAAAATCAATCTTTTTTTAGCCAAAATTCTCTTCAGCGGGAGATCTCTACCTACTTGGAAGAAAATTTTTGGGACACTTCTCCTCTCTCGAATATTATCTGTTCTGAAATTCCTAGCCCTTATATGCCAAACATGGAAAATTCTGTTTCAAGGGGAGAAATACTACAAAATGATCTTACTGATCGAAATCCTAAGCTTCAGGTTTATACTAGAAGGGCACAAAATCAAAAGAATAGAGATCATATAGTGGACTTGTCACAGAACCAATCTAATGCCTCGACAAATGATACTGAAAGTTTAGGTAATCCCTCTTCATCTGATGTGTCTGACCTTGATATTCCTATAGCCCATAGGAAAGGTGTCCGTAATTGTACCAAATACCCTATTGCAAACTATCTTTCTTATCATAGATTGTCTGATAACCATAAAGCCTACACCTCTAGGATAACCAACCTATTTATTCCAAGGAATATACAGGAGGCCCAAAATGATCCAAAGTGGAATTTAGCAGTTATGGAAGAGATTAATGCTCTCAAACAGAATTGCACCTGGGAGATAGTAGAGCTACCAAAAGATAAGAAAACAGTAGGGTGCAAATGGGTGTTCAATATAAAGTGCAGAGCTGATGATAATATTGAACGATACAAAGCCAAATTAGTTGCTAAAGGCTTTACACATACCTATGGAATTGACTATCAAGAAACATTTGCCCCTTTGGCTAAGATTAACTCTATTAGAGTGCTCTTATCTATTGCTGTTAATTCAGACTGGCCTCTTTATCAGCTAGATGTCAAAAATGCATTCCTCAATGGTGATCTTGAAGAGGAAGTATTTATGGACTTACCACCAGGCTGTGAAGTGGATCTTGGAGTTAACAAAGTATGCAAGTTAAGGAAATCTCTATATGGCCTTAAACAGTCTCCTAGAGCGTGGTTTGAACGTTTTGGAAAGGCAGTCACAAGTAATGGTTTTCTTCAAAGTCAAGCAGATCATACCATTTTTTATAAACATACTGAAAACGACGAGATGGTTGTTTTAATAGTGTATGTTGATGATATCATTCTTACAGGTAATGATGAGGCTGGATTGAACAGTTAGAAGAAAAAACTTGCAAATGAATTCCAAATCAAAGACTTGGGAATTTTGAAGTATTTCCTAGGGATGGAATTTGCCAGGTCAAAAAAGGGTATTCTTGTCAATCAAAGGAAATATATCATTGATTTACTTGAAGAGATAGGCTTACTGGGTTGAAGGACAACAGTAACTCCTATTGAACCAAACTTAAAATTGCAAGCTGTAGCAGAGAAAGAGATAAAAGATAAGGAAAGATACCAAAGACTTGTTGGAAGACTTACTGACTTATCTCACACTCGTCCAGATATTGCTTTTGCAGTTAGTATGGTAAGCCAATTCATGCATGCCCCAGGTCCAACTCACTTTGAGGCAGTTTACAGGATTCTGAGATATTTGAAAGGAACTCTAGGAAAGGGCATACTTTTTAAGAAACATGACCACTTGCGTGTTGAAATTTACACTGATGCTGACTGGGCTGGTAGCTCCACAGATAGAAGATCCACTTCTGGTTATTGCTCCTTTGTTGGGGGGAATCTGGTTACCTGGCGAAGTAAAAAACAAAGTGTTGTAGCTAGAAGTAGTGTAGAAGCAGAATTTAGAGCTTTAGCTCATGGCATTTGTGAAGGCATTTAGATAAAACGACTACTGGAAGAATTAAAATTCATCCAGATGACACCTATGCGTGTTTATTGTGACAATAAGGCAACTATCTCCATAGCCCACAATCCTGTTATTCATGATAGGACAAAACATATTGATGTTGATAAACATTTCATAAAGGAGAAGATTGACACTGGAGTGATATGTATTCCCTATCTCCCTTCAACAGAGCAAATTGTTGATGTGTTAACTAAGGGACTTCCAAAGTCACGATTTGACAAACTAATTGGCAAGCTGGCAATGGAAGATATCTTCAAACCAGCTTGAGGAGGAGTGTTGGTTTATGAGATTAATTCTTTCCTTATTTGTATTTATTTGTTGTAATTAAATTGTAATTATGTGTTAAATTCTTTCCTTTTATACTTTAGAGTCTTCTCCTATTTAAGATAGGTCTCTTGTAACCTTAAAATAATGAGAAATAGACATATTCTATTCAATTATTATTGACCTTCTGAGCATAATCATATTCCAGAAAATGAACCAACCTTTATTAGAATGCCCTACAGGAACTTTAAGCAACTTCTTCCTCCAAAAGACGACCAAACCACACATTCTATTTTTCAACCAAGAGAAGACAAACGTTTCAACAAGCGAGTAGCGCCACTTTATCTCTATCTTGTTTAGAAAAATTCGAATGTACGAGATGTTACAGAAAATCCACTACAGAACTTTCGAACCAACGCAAACAAGATAATGAAAGGGGAATTACCAACTTCTTTCTCATATCTTCTACAAAGAACTTGTCACTTTCGAAAGTATGTATTGTTGATACAGTATCTTCTTAATTCCATATCTCAAAATGCGAAACAAAACAAGTGACTAACCTTAAAGGAAATAATATATGAGAAGAATGTTGGCTTCAAAGTAAAATCTGCTCAAAACTACCTGGTTGGAGGCTAAGAACAAAGGGGTGGGGGGGGGGTCTTTGGTATTTCTTGATCAAAAGTGTTAAATCACCAATCAACCCAAAAGCTTAAACTAATGGGTTATGGTAAATTTAATCTTATATCACTACTTTTAACACTTTCCCTCACTTGTGGGTTTGGAAATTTGCAGAAGGCCCAACAAGTGGAAATCGATGTTAATTGAGGAGGAAATGACATTATAGAGGTTCAAATCAATGTTAATTTGTTTAATTCAGAAAAAGGAGTTTGTTACTACTATTAAAGACTTCCGACCGATTAGTTTGACTTCCTCGATTTATAACGTTGTAGCTAAAGTGTTGGCTGAGAGGATGAAGAAAGTTATGCCTTCAATCATAGCTCCCTCACAAAGTGCTTTTATTGAAGGTAGGCAAATTCTTGACCCGATTTTGATTGCCAATGAAGTTGTTGAATTTTATAGATCCAAGAAGAAACAAGGGTGGATTTTAAAGTTGGATATTGAGAAAGCTTTCAATTGTGTGGATTGGAGTTTCCTAGAGGAGATTTTAAAGCTTAAGCGCTTTCATGGGAAATGGATTCATTGGATACTTGGATGCATTAAGAATCCTAAGTTCTCAGTTTTTATTGATGGGCGGCTTAGAGGGAGAATCGAAGCTTCCAGGGGAATAAGGCAAGGCGATCCTCTTTCACCTTTTTTATTTTTGCTTATTGGAGAGGAGCTGAATGCTTTAGTGCAAAATGTACATGCAAAAGGGATTTATGAAGGTTTTGTAGTAGGAGAGGATAAGGTTCATGTCTCCATTCTCCAATTTGCGAATGATTCCTTGCTGTTTTGTAATTATAGTGATGATATTGATAGAAGTATTAAAGAAAACTATTGAATTATTTGAGTGGATATCGAGTATGAAGATTAATTGGGAGAAATCAGCTTTATGTGGAGTTAATATTAATGAGAATGAGGTATCTTTAATGGCTGGAAAGTTGAATTGTAAGGTGGAGCCTCTTCCCTTTCTACCTTGGTCTTCCTTTGGGAGGTCATCCGAAATCTGTCTTTTGGCAGCCGGTTCTTGACACAATCCTTAAAAAATTGGATAGGTGGAAGCGTTATAATTTGTCAATAGGAGGGAGAATGACGCTTTGTAACTCGGTATTATCAAGCATACCTCTTTACTATTTATCTCTTTTTCTTATGCCGGTCGAAGTTTGCTTACAGTTTGAAAGGATGACGCAGAATTTCTTTTGGGAAGGTAATGAAGGTGGCAAATCTTCTCATTGGGTTAGATGGAGTGTAACCTCTAGGTTGCAGTCAGATGGTGGTCTCGATTTTGGGGCTGTTAAATATAGAAATATGGCTTTGTTAGCAAAATGGGATGGAGGTTTATTAACGAACCCCATGCCTTTTGGAGGAAAGTGATAAAAAGTATTCACGGTGCCTCGGAAAATGATTGGAATACTTGGGAAAGTTTGGTTTCAACATTCGGAGTCCTTGGATGAGCATTTCCAAGATTTGGAAGAGTGTAGAGGCCTTTGCTGGTTTTCGGTTGAGGGCAGAAACAGGATTCTGTTTTGGAAAGATAATTGGGCAGGAGATTTGAATTTCTTTGAGAAATTTCCGCACCTTTATTCTTTAACTTTGAAGCCTAACGCCTTGGTTGCAGATTTCTGGGATATGGAGACTTCATCTTGGAACTTGGAATTTAGAAGATTATTCAAGGATGAGGAGATCTCGGCTTTTGAAGCTTTATTGGCAGTTTTATCTTCCTTTAAAGTTGGTGAAGGAGATGATTCTAGAGTTTGGTCATTGGAAGCCTCGGGGAATTTTTCGGTGAGATCGTTGATAAGAAAATTGGCCTCTTCTTCTCCTTTATCAAAGGAGTTGTATCGGGTGTTGTGGAAGACTAAGAGTCCTAGGAAAATCAACATTTTGCTTTGGATAGTTCTTAATGGGAATCTCAATACGGTTGAGGTTCTTCAAAGAAAGTTGCCAAAATCCTATCTTATGCCATCAGTATGTGCTTTGCGGAAGGGGAAACTCAAAACCATATTTTTCTTTGGCTGCCCCTATTCTTTGAATTGTTGGTTTAAGCTATTCTCCTCTTTTCATTTGAATTGGGTCTTTTCGGCAAGGTTGAAAGAAAATGTGCTACAACTTTTGTTGGGGCAAGTATTTACAGCAAAGCCAACTCTCATATGGGCCAATGCTATTAAAGCTCTTTTATCAGAACATTGGTTGGAAAGAAACTCTAGAATTTTTTAAGGCAAAAGTCTTTCGTGGGTTGAAAGATTTGATTCAGCAAGCTTAAAGGCGTCATCCTGGTGCACTCTCTCCAAACCCTTTTAGGCTTATTCTTTTAATAACATTTATCTTCATTGGGAGGCTTTTTTGTAGTCATTCTATTTGCTTACATGTTGTTTTGAGTTTTGCTTTATTTTCTCTCACTCCCTTGTGGAGTTTGCATCTTTTTTAGCATTAGTCTCTCTTCATATACTTGATGAAAAGTTGTTTCTTGTTCAAAAAAACATAGAACCTTTATGGTAAATTTAATTTTATATCAATACTTTTAACAAAAAGCTTCTCAATGGTTTTCTCTTTCTAAATTGTTTATCGATTATTCTTTTCAAGATATTTGTATTAATTGGGATGCTTTTATAAACCTTAAGGGGCTGTTTGGGGCAAGGAGTTGCAGGGAGTAGTTAATATGTCTGGGGAGTTAGGAAGTCTGGGGAGTTAGAAAGTCTGTGCTTGGGGTGCAGAGTTGTTTAGTCTGAAGTTAGGAAGTCTGTGTTTGGGGCAAGGAGTTGCAGGGAGTAGGAGTTCTGAAGTCTGAGTTTGGGGTGCAGATTTGTTAAACCTGGAGTTCTGAAGTCTAAGTTGATTTTATATAGTTTTTTTCTACAATTTCTCAAAATTTCATTATTAAGAATTTGTT
The DNA here is from genome assembly GCA_033996785.1 of Trichosanthes truncata. Lineage (NCBI taxonomy): Eukaryota > Viridiplantae > Streptophyta > Magnoliopsida > Cucurbitales > Cucurbitaceae > Trichosanthes > Trichosanthes truncata. The sequence continues at coordinate 6,881,895 of MU867260.1, read as the reverse complement.
CCCATGAATTCTAAGATTGAGATTTTTTGTTTTTATTAATTTATGTATATTTTACAAATTTATTTAAAGTAAAAAAAAATAATTTTGAACAAAATACCCCACATTCTTTTTTTCAATATATCTCACATTAATTATTCATTTATCTTGGATAGTTTTCAAATAAAAGAGTCTTACAATACTTTTTAAAATATTACATGTGATTTGGAAATATTTCAATCCATTAATTTAAAGGGATTCAAATAAACTTCAAGATTTTTACGTTTTTATTCTTTCAATTCTAGAAATAATATAGATTTGTTTCCGTCAATCCTAAAATTGAGATTTCAAATTATATTATTTTATGAATATTTTACAATTTTATTAGAGACTTGTTTTCGTCAATTTTAAATTTTTAATTTAAGATTTCTTTTTCAAGCTTAATAAAATAATTTGTTTTACATAATTTAAGATTTTATTTTTCTAACTAACCAATGTAATGAATTATCTAAAGTTTGATTAATTTGAAAATAATATATTCTTTGAAGTTTTAAAATAACTAAGTTAAAAATAAAATATCAAATATTTATGCTATTTTAAAATAATTAAGTTCAAAATGAATATATATATATATTTTAACATCATTCAAAATGAATATCATACATACTTTTATTCAAAATACTATATATTTATGTTATTTATTGTAATAATTTTATTTTATTAAGTTTAGAATGAGAAATTGTTTATCTTTTATACTTTGAATATGATTAGTTTGAAAATCAAAATTTTTTAATACGTTAATCTTTTTTAATACTAATTTTCTAAAATGTAATACGGGTTAGTTTAAAATATGTTTTTCTTATCTTCAAATCATAAAATGATATATATTTTTGAGCTATTAATAAAAAAAATAAGCTTAAAAAAGATGAGATTGTTATTTGTTATAAGTAATTTTAGTTGAAACTTAAAAAAAAAATTGTAGATGACAAATGGAGGAAGTGAAATAGGAAAATTTTTATCAATTAAAAAAATTGCTATGTAGTACTCTAATTTATATTAAAATTTCAATTTAAATAATAGTATCATGTCTAAAATATTCTTATATAATTTATATTTAAAAAATAAAATTATAGAATAAAAAGAAAAATATTTTTGTTAAAAATTGATTAAAATTATAGAATAAAAAATAATTATTTATATTTAATTAGTAATTAGTAACAATGATGAGAAAATTTATATAAAAAATAAAGAAAATTTTTCAAATTAAGAAATTAAAAAAAATAATGTAAAAAAAATAGAGAGAGAAAGGAGAGGGGAGAAGAGAGAGAGGTATGAGTGAGGTGAGGTGAAGAAAAAATGAGATAGGAAAGTTGTGGGGCCCACAATTAGGAGTTGGAGAAGGAGTTAATAAGTTTGTGGGACCCACAATGGGGAGTTGGAGAAGGAGTTCATAAATCTGTGGGGTCCACAATAGGAGTAAAATTATCCTTGGGCCAAACAAGGAGTTGGGGGGAGTTATTAACTCCTCCCAACTTTACTCTCCCAACTCCTCAATCCAAACACCCCCTAAGTAGTTTATTTCTTTTTTATCGTTCTTTTTCTTTGTGCCTCTAGGCTTGTACTTTTGAACTTTTGTTTCTTTTCATTACTTATGAAAAGTCTCTTTTCTTGTTCAAAAAAGTCGGTCAAGGAAACAAAAACATTAGTTTCTACTAAAAAGTAACGTAAATAAGAGAAATTAAAACAAAAAAGGACAACTTCCATTCTTATTTGTCAGATTTCAGATAAAAACATATGTTCCTCTTAATAGCCATCATAGTTTAGAGTGACTCTTCAGCCATAAGGTTAAACTATTGCACAAGATTTCAAAAGTCAACCATATTCATTTACCAGAAACGGTGTCTCTATAATGTAGAGTAAATCTGTTAACGTACACTGAATTTGAGACAATTATTTCCTTTGACAGCTATGTAAATAAACTAAAGGGTAAAAAAGAAAAAAGAAAACCTGGATATATATATCAAAGACACGCCTCCCAAGACTCTTCCATGTAGATGAATTTGGGAAAGCTATTTCTGCAAACTGAAGGTTCACAGTGTAGTTACCATTCTTAAGCCCCAATCCATAGTATCTCAATGACGAAGCAGATAATCGCTGCGTCTGAAAAAGGTATGAGTCATTGGTATTTGAAATTTTAGATTCTGTTGTGCCTGTGTAATAAGGATCCATGCGCCAAGTGAAGTTTCCAACACTACTAACAGCCCACCTTTCTGCCCCACTAACATAGTAAGATGCTGGACCATAAATCTCAGTGTCCCTTTCATACACAAACCCAGAAACACTTGTACGCTGTGGACCTCCACACTTGATTCCAAAATCAGAATCTAGCACAGGTAAAAGACAGGTTAAGGAAATATATCCATCCATAATATAGCACTATGAAGATGTATTAGAGTACAAGGTGGAACTCAAAGAAAATATAAGAGATATACACCCCCTCCATCCATGAAGTTTTTGACATTTATTTGACTAGATATTTGCTTTAAAACATTAGCATAATTATCAGAAGGAAAAACAAAAGAAAAAGCCTCACTTGGTTCCATCCCTGACAAAAATATAACAAACAAGAGGAATGCTTTTTTGTAATTTACTCACATATTCCAAACCCTCGGTTACAAGGAAAATTTCGTTGAAGGCAGTTCAATCCAGAAGGTAAGCGGCTGAAAAAAAAATGAGAATGGTGTTAGACAAGCAATGCAATAAGAGATCCAAGGGTATATCAACCTAGCTTAAGTGGAAGTTGGCACACATGGAGATTTAAGATAGTAAATAAACTCACGGAATTACCTAGTATTCAGACTTCCTAACGTGAAGTTGTTGGCAACTAAATTCCTGCATATCATTCCCAACAAAGATTGTACTATTAACTCCATCTCTTCCAAGCTTACACAAATAAGAAAGGAAGGAATGTGTATTTGCATGATTGTAAAGAAAAAGGTTAAGAGAATAGTAATTAAAATACAGCCGCAAGATTGAATCATCAACCCAGAAAGGAAAGCTCCCCGATAAACCATTATATGATAAGTCTCTGCAAGCATCATGTGAAAGGTGTCAGTACTTACTACAAAATTTAATGGCGGCATAAAAAAAGTGCGCACAAATCAAGTCAATTTTTCTACTTCAGTTTTCCACATTGTTACCATTGGGTTTTAAAATTTAGACGTGATTTAGATGACAACCATGTTCTGTGATTACTGAAATCAACAATTGGGAGAAGATGAACTTACATACTAAGAAGAGATCCAAGTTTAATAGAAGGAAGTGTACCAGTTAACTTGTTGTTTCCAAGAAACCTGGACGCAAAACCAAGAATGGACTATTCATTTTGACAGAAAAAATGGAAACTTTTACATGTTTATGCTAAGAAGACGGAGGTTACAAGTGTGATAGTGAACTCAGATTGAAAAGTGAAACTGGAATCTCTCCAGTTAACTCGTTAAAGCTCAAGTCTCTGTATGACAAATAAGACTGATGTCAAAATAATGTCAAAGAAAAACATAAAAGCATTCAGAAAAAATACCAAAAATATGACACTCAAGTTGGGGTTCAATTCATCCAATGAACACATAAGAAAGTAGAATAGCCAAGTAAAAACTGGACACGAAGTTTTCTATTTAAAGTGGTTTTATCCCAATTAGAAAGTTGGTTACCATATCACAACATTTTTGTAAGAGAATAAGACCCCTGTTGTTTTCATAGTGAGGTTATCACGGGAAAAACAACAATTAACAAGTGTCTAAGTTCAGTTGGTTTGCAACCAAAACTTATCAAACCTATCTCACTACCAGCAACATATGCACATAAACATTACCACTAATAAGTAATTCTTACAGCAGGATCAATTCTTTAAACTCTCCAAGATAGGAAGGAATTGAATCTGATATATTACTATTTCTCAAAACTCTGCAAGAACTGAACATCGTTATAATCACAAAAGTTTAACCTAAAACGAATTTCCTACATAAGAAATCAAGTACAATCAAAGAAAGGTCGGTTTAACTTACAGGATCCTTCAGGAATTATAGTCACAAAGTCTCTCAGTGCCCAGTGGAGAAGTTTTTTATAATTCATCTTATAGGTGGTTGGAAGGCTCTTAAAATAAAAAAAATAAAAATAAAAAAAACTTACAGAATCCTAAGGAACGTCATATTCCTGATGAATGCTAGTGACGAGCCACCATTGGACAAATCACTTATTCTCCTTCATTAATTTTAGCCATGACATAATTCGCCACAAGTAAAGCAAATTATAAAAATAAATAAATTAATAAATAAAACCAAAATTTAGAAATTGTTTAACATACTCACAACTCAATCATAGCTGTCAAATTTGAAAATGTCAACGGTATAGGACCTACGAAAGAGTTTCCTTGAAATTGCCTACAAAAGCAAGTTGATTATATAATTAAGTGTATGTTACGCTAATTGTGAAGAAAGAAATTGTGGAATTTTAAATCTAATATTTATGATTGGCATGCTGCTGGAAGGAAAAAAATTTCGGTCTTAGAAGCCCATGGATTAGTATATCTAAAGCTTGGAGGAGTTTGGAATGTCGTGCTCTTTTTAAAATTGGGAATGGTAAAAAATCTCTTTTTTCGCAAGATGTTTGGTCAGGTACTTCGGAAAGATTAGTTATCTGTTAGGGGTATCTAACACCAATAAACCTGTAAATCACACAGAAAAAACACACAACAAGAAAATAAAGATAGATCAACACTGTTCTATTGAGAGTTCTTTAGTGACCCGTGGATTATTCAGCCAATTGTATTGATATCAACAAGGAAAAACAGGGTAAAGCATCCAAACACCTCCAGCTATTGGAGAGAGCTGGGAATCTCCTAGACACCAAATGTCCCCAAAATTCCACACCCTCACACTGACTCCCAAATTCCCTACAAACCACACTCTTCCCAGATCGTACACACGCACGATCCCTACTGTCCCCACACTAACCATTTTCTTCATCCCTTTCCCAATTTATCCCTCCTTGAGTACATATGCATAATTGCGGGCCTAACAATACCGCTAGGGATCAATGACATCTTGTCCTCAAGGTGGAAATCAGGAAACTACTGCTTGATGAAATCTGCAGACTCCCACATAGCATCACAGTGTTGCTGACCATCCCACTGAATCAACCATTCTTCAACATTTTTGTCCCCATTCCAACGCAACCCCAGAACGTCCTCTGCCCCAGCTTTCCATTCAAACTCTTCTGTAAACACAGGGTGCTGAGATTGCACTGTTACATGCATCCCAATCACACACTTCAACTGGGAGACAGGGAAAACATCATGTGTGGATGCTTCTGGCGGCAACTCCAGCTTATACGCTACTGTTCTAATCCTTTTTAACACTCTGTATGGCCCAAAATACTTAGGGGAGAGCTTCTCACAACATCTCTTGGTCACCGATTTCTGTCAGTACGGGCAGAGTTTCAAATTAACCATGTCGCCTAACTTAAATTCCACTTCTCTTCAATGTTTATCTGCCTGTTTCTTCATACAATCCTGGGCTAATCGGAGATGCTCTTTCAACACTAACAAAGCAGGGTCATGGTCTATCAGTTGCTGCTCCAGAGTATTATTGGTGGTTTTTTATCCCCATACGACAATAATGGAGGTGGTTGTCTGCCATAAACCACATTGAAAGAAGTCGTATTGATAGATACATGATAAGATACCCGGCCCATGACAGCCACTGCTCCTGCTCAATACAAAAACAACACTGATAGATCTCTAGGCCTTTGTTTACAACCTCAGATTGACCGCCCATTTGGGGATGGAAAGTCATGCTTCTTTTAAGTTGTGTTCCTTGCAACCAGAAGAGCTCATTCCAAAAATCCATTTAATCGAACTACTTCCTTAATGAACATGGCAGCAATGTTCTTGGCAGAAAAATGATGTTTCAAAGGAATGAAATGACTACATTTACTCAAACAATCGACAATCACCAAATAGTATCCACCCAACTTATGAAGTCCTTCTATGAAGTTCATTGAAGTGTCCTCCCATATCTTGTCCGTAGCTGGTAAGGGTTGAAGCAATCCTGTTGGTTAAACCGATTCCACTTTGTTCCATGGGCAAATCGAACACTTTTCTACATAAGCCTTGACATCAGCTTTCATTCCCTTCCAAAACAACTCTCCAGTCAACCGCTTTTATGTTCTCAAAAAACCTGGATATCTCCCATCACTGAGTCATGGAATGTGTGCAAGATTGTTGGAATAAGGGAGGATTTTCTTGAGACAACCCTTCTACTCCTGTACCTCAATGACCTTGTTCACAGAGTACTTAAGGTGTTTGTCAGGGTCATCTTCCAGCTCGTCTATAATCTTCTTTAATTCCAATTTCCACTTCTCTTTGTACCATGGCCACATCAATGATCGTAGGGACTGTCAAGGTTGACAATTCAGCTGCTTTGACGTATGGTAGTAAAGAGCATCCACAGTGGTTCATCTCATGATTGGCACACATCTGGCAAGTGTAACTTGAGTCTTAGAGGCCCTTGGATTAGTATATCCAAGATTTGTGAACGGGCAGATTCTTTTGCTGCATTTAAATTGGGTTTTGGTGACCGGATTTTATTTTGGAAGGATTATTGGACTGGCATTTCTCCTTTAAAAGATATTTTTCCACAGCTATTCTCTTTATCCTTATCTCCCAATGTCTAGGTGGTAGAAGTGCGGGATCCGATTACTTTGTCATGGTCTATTGTTTTTGGAGAGATTAATGCTTTTGTTTCGTTATTGGGGTCATTTCACCATTTAAAGTTGGTTCTTTAGTGGATTCAAGGGTTTGGTCTTTGTACCCCTCCATTGAACAAGAGAATTATACATTATCTCTCATTCTCTAGTTATTAACAGTTCGGAAAGAGTGGGAGGTGAGAACAAGTATGTGACAGTATTGTATTACAAAGTCGTGAGCTTTGACCAACTCCCAATGAATTCAGGTATTTTGCCGGTGAGCTCATTGTCTGATGCCCATCTGTTCAAGAAAGAAAGCATTATATCTCAAATGATGCATGCTTGACTTTATAAATTTTCTTATATTTTCAAACAAATAGGAAAAGATGAAGCAAGACGATCCATTACACTGTTCGCAAATTCATTAGATTTGAAAATGTTGTAGGAATGTCACCTTGAACTCCAGAGCTATCAAAGTACCTGTTAAATATCAAGGTAACATTAGAAATTGAATAGAACAATCTTGTCTTATCCACAATGGTTACAAGGATCTATCTATGCTTGAAAGAAAAAAAAACCTTAAACATATAATCTCACACTCCAATTACCACTAATAAATATAACAAGGTAAATATTAAAAAGACAATTGAATCCATGTATAAAAAGAAATTTTGCTTATTATTCATTGAGTGAAAAAAATGTAATATTTATACGAGAGGACCTTTGATAAGCCTTAGAATTAAGGCTTATTTAACTTCCAATTGCTTAAAATATTCTTGTTTTGACTTAAAACCATTTGAAAATAGTGAAAGATTGCTTCAATTTAAGAAAGAAATAAGCATGTCAGTATTTGGGATAGAGTTCTAAATAAATTAATCTTGTTTGTAGGAAATATGGAAATTGCAAAATCAAATTGCAAATTCGAGATTTTGCAATTGTTGAACAGCAGAAGAATTCAAAGAAAAAAAGAAATCCCACGCAAACCCATATATGAAAAGCCCAATTTACTGCACGAATTAGGGGAATTGAAGCGCAATCTCTGGTCAATTCAACCCTAGGAAAGATCTACAAAGGGAGGATAAAGAAGAGGAGAGGGGCGTTGGTTTTTCGGGGATTTTTTTTGGCTGGTTTTCTGTTTGAACTGAAGCTCTGTTTTTCAAAAGAATTCTGCTGCTGGTTTTTGCCAAAGATAGCTTCTGTTTTTAATTCTCTTCAATTTCTTCTTGTATTTCTGGCCGATGCTGGCAGTACAACTTGGATATTCATTCGATTTCTGCTTTTATATTAAGTTTCAGATTTGTTCAGTTTTTTTGTTTATTGAGTTCAATCTGTCTCTTGTTTAATCTTTATATTTCTGTAGCGAGTTGTTTAATTTTAATTCTGATTCGTACCCCAATATTCCAATCCGATTCAAGTGGTATTTGGATTGTTAAGATTGATCATCTCCTAGGAATAGCGAGATGATTTAATCGATTGGAATAAAGTAAGGAATCATAGAACAATTATCAATTTTACTTCTATTTTTTTTAGTCTGTTTCCTGCTTTATAAAAGTTTCAATAATTATTTGCATATTCAAAATTCTATCGGAATTGAAGGGAGAAGGAAGTAGAATTATTTGATGCTATTCTCTGTTTTAATACCAATTGAGACTTTTTCTTGAAGTCCTTGTGGTTATTGCTCGGATTTGCATTCAATTTATTGTCCTAATTGTTCAATCAAGCAAGGCTGCTCAGGCTAGAATTTTGTATTAACACATTTAGCCTTGGGTATTATTAGCAATGCACTCAATTTTCTAATATGAGTTTTTCTTCAAGAATTAGTTGTAAGATTTTTATCTTTAATATGAGCTAAAACTTCTTAAGGGGTTCAAGGATGTGAATTCCCTAAGAAGTAATTGTAGCCAAAACTTCAATAAAAACCAAACTAACAACAAAGCTAATGTCTGGACGAGTGAGTTAAGTAAATGAGTTTTCCAACTAGTCGTTGATATCTACCCCGATTAACTACTCGTCTTCAAGATTAACTCCAAGTTTTGTATTTGCATCCATCGGTGTCTCAACAAGTTTACAACCACTCAGCCCAATTTCCCTTAAGAGATCTAAAGTGTATTTTCGCTAAGTTACAAAAATACCTTTGCTTGATCTAGCTACTTCCATTCCTATGAAGTACATTAGATGTTCCAAGTCTTTGATTTTAAATTCCCTTGAAAGGAGTTGCTTGAGCCAACTCATTTCCTCATAAACATTACCTGTGAGAATAATATCATCAACATATACTATTAATACAGTAATCTTACTTGATGAATAGGGTATGATTACATTACACTGAGTATAGCCATCTTACTTCAACACGTTTGTAAACTTTTCATACCATGCTCGAGGCGACTATTTTAATTCATAGAGAGATTTCTTGAGTTTACATACCTTCCCTTTAGTACATCTGTCTTCAAATCCATATACAGTTCTTCTACTAGGTCACCATTCAAAAAAACATTTTTCACATGGAGTTGAAACAATGGTCAATTTAGATTTGTTGCACATGAATAGTATTGAACTTGGCGACTAGAGCAAAGGTTTCCTAACAGTCGATCCCATAAGCCTGGGTGAATTCTTTAGCTACAAAACGAGCTTTGGATCTAGTTTTGTGACTTGAGGGCAAACATCCCAAACAAAACAAGTACAACCAAAGATTTTGGGAGAAAGAGGAAATGAAGGGAGTTTGGGGCACAAAGTATGATAAGGTATCTAACCCCAAAGAACCGAGGAGGGCATACGATTTATTAAACAGCAAGTCGTCAATACAACATCAGCCCAAAATATTTTAGGACATTCATTTGAAACATTAAAGCTCTTGCTGTTTCAAGGAGATGGCGATTCTTTCGTTCTGCAACCCCATTTTGAGATGGAGTATCAACACACGAGGATTGATGGAGGATTCTATGTTCACTTAAATAAGAATTAAGAGCATGGGAGAAGTATTCTTTAGCATTATCACTCCGAATTTCAGCATGAAAGTTACGAAAATGAGAAAGCAACTCATAACGATTTTTCATTAAATATAACCAAATTACACGAGAAAAATCGTTGACAAGGGTAACAAAATACCAAAACCCTCTCTTGGACTCAATAGGATACAGACCCCAAACATCATAATGAACTAATTCAAATGGAGCATTAGCTCGTTTATTGATTCTGGGATACAGACTCAGACGATGAAATTTAGCAAACTGACATGACTCGCAATCTAAAGAAGACAAATGATTGAACTGAGGACAAAGACTCTTCAAGACTGAAATAGATGGATGACCCAAACGACAATGTTCTTCAAAGGGAGAGGACACTTGAGAGCATGTAACAGCTGTGGATATTTGTGGTTCAAAAATGTAGAGACCTTCAGATTCATGGCCTTTACCAATAGTCCTCTTCGTTAAAAGATCCTGAAATAAACAATAATCGAGAAAGAATAAGACATAACAATTAAGATTGCGAGTGAGTTTACTAACCGAAATCAAGTTAAAGGAGAACTGCGGTAAACTTAAAATAGAAGACAATGAAATTGAGTTGGTAAGATTGACAGTGTTTCTAAAACAAGAGAGGTGGTTCCATCGGCTACAGTACATTAGGTGAGGATTTAGACAAACGAATGTTAGAGAATAAACTGGGATTACATGTCATGTGATCAGAAGCGTCAGAGTCTATGACCCATTTCGAAGAGGAGGAAAGAAGACATGCAGATGTATTACCTGTGTCGGCAATGGCAGTAATAGAAGTAGAAGATTATGCCTTTAGTGACTCTTGATATTGTGGAAATTTAGCAAACTCCTCAGCTGAAATCGAAATAGAATTGTCAGGGTTATCAAGAGTAGAGCAACATGCGCAGATGGAAACCTCTGGCCCTTATTCAACAATTTTCTGCAATCACATTTCATATGTCCAGGCTTATAACAATAGTGGCAAACACTATCTCCTGAATTTGCTCTCTGAGTGTTTGAATTTCCTCTGGACGTGTTGGGACCAACCCCTTTATTACCTTTATACTCACATGTCTGTCCAACCAAGGCACTATTAGACTCAAATGGCAAGATCGCTTGCGACTTCTCGATACAAAGTATTCAAGTATAAGCATCTTCCAATGAAGAGATTTCTGAGCTAGACAGAATTGATCTTTGGCCATATCATATTTAGAGGCAAAACCAGCCAAAAAACTCATAATGAATAATTGTTCACGCTGGGCAGTCTAAACTTTCACATCAGTACTAACGAGCAACAAAGCATTAAATTTTGCATACGTTGTTTTGCACTCCATAAAATATCTCCTTAGAGATTTCTTGCCTTGATCAGGTTGAAAGAGTCTTACACACATCAAACACTCTACTGATGTTCCCTTTCCCAGAGTAAAGAAATTCCAAGTATTGTAAGAGCTCGTTGACAGATTCACAATGATTAACCAACCCAACTATCTCGCTCTCAATGGAGTTCTTTATTTGTAGAATAAGCCTAGAATCATCTCGTAAATAATTCTTCTTAGTATCATGAGTTGGTGGTGATTTTGCGATGACGTGATCATCCATATCAAGACTTCGAAGATAATGACGAATGTTTGTTCACCATGCATAAAAGTTAGATCCATTAAACTTATATTCTGTAATCTTTGACACCATAGGAATCATCTCCGACATCACTATAGCTTTCTTTTCTGCCATAACTTCAAAAACAATACAGACAAACTAGGGTTGAAATCTAAATCACAACAAACCCTAAAATTTCCAAACAAGGTATGGCTCCAAACACTATAAACCGAACACTCTATGACCCAAACCAACACAACAAACGAAAGAGGAGACCACGGCGAACTGACCCACGGACAACGGAGCAACAGTCAGCGACGCACGCACCTCCACACACCGGCGCATGCAATGAACTGTTGGAACTTACGACAACATGTGTGGTCCACACGCAGGGTATTTTCTGGCCAAACTTCTCGTACCTGATGATTGGCGGTTGGGCTGTCTAATGAGCTAGGTCGTGACGAAAAAAGAAGCCGGTGATAGACCTTGGTGGCGACGCGGGGGAGAATTCTGGCGACGGATTCTGACAGTGATGACGGCGGCGGAAGGTCTGACGGTAGTGATGATGCACAAAACTCACAGAAAAGACCAAGCCCTCTAAGAAGGTGCTCCAAACCTCAAACCTCAAACCCTAATGGTCACAAATCCCTAAGGACACAAAAAAACCCTAATTTCTCTAGAAAACCCTAGAGCTCTGATACCATGTTAATGCTAAAGATTTGATATACTAATATAAGAACTCTAAGAAGAAGAAAGCAGTAATGATGTCTAAGATGATTTTGATGGTGTCAAAAATTACAAAAAATAAGTTGAATGGATTTAACTATTATGCATGGCGAACAAACATTTGTCATTATATTCAAAACATTGATATGGATTATCACATAACTAAAAAACCACCAACAGATGACACTAAAAAGACTTGGTTACAAAACGATTCTAGGATGATACTGTTATAGTATATATGTAGATTCAGGAGTTTATTAATCCTTTGTCCTTTATTGTAATTTTACTTTTACTAGTTTAGGGCCTTCATGTATGCCTATATATATTTGGCTCTATTGTATAGAATGAATAAGAATGCTCTCATATTTGGTCTCACAATAACATGGTATCAAAGCACTAGGTCTTTCCTAGGGCAATTAGGGTTTTGTGAGTTTTAGGGATTTGTGAACAATTAGGGTTTAAGGTTTGGAACACCTTTTTAAAGGGTTTGGTCTTCTACCTAGGTTTTGTGTTTCACCACCGCTGCCAAGGTCTGTCGTCGCCACCGTCTCCAAAATTCGCCGCCTGTTGCCGGCATATTTTTTTGTCACCGCCCAGACCAAACGAAGGCCCACTTGCCGATTAGTAGGTACATGAAATCCAGCCGGAAAACTCCCTGCGCATGGACCTCACGCGCCGCCAGAAGATTCTAGCGTCATTCTTGTACTCAGTATAGAGAGAAAAATACACCTCATGTTATTCATAAGAAAGACTAGCATATATATAGGTACACAAGGAAACCCTAACTAAAGAATGTACAATTACTATAAAGGACATATATACATAATAATATATATATCATAACACTCCCCCTCAAGCTGGAGCAAATATGTCAAATATGCCCAGCTTGTTGCAGAGATAATTTATTCTTGCTCCATTTAAAGCTTTAGGAAAGATATCTCCCAGTTGTTCCCTAGTCTTTACATATCCCGTGGACACCAACCCTTGTTGAATTTTCTCACGAATGAAATGACAATCTACTTCAATGTGTTTAGTCCTCTCATGAAACACTGGATTAGATGCAATGTGAAGTGCAGCTTGATTATCACACCACAATTTAGCTGGCATAGTAATATTGAAACCCATCTCAGTCAAAAATTGATGTATCCACACTATCTCACACATAGATTGTGCCATAGCTCTGTACTCTGACTCAGCACTTGAACGTGAAACCACATTCTTCTTCTTACTCTTCCATGACACCAAATTGCCTCCTACAAAAACACAATATCCAGACGTTGATCTTCTATCTTCTTTAGATCATGCCCAATCAGCATCTGAAAAACATTCAACTTTTGTATGACCATGATCTTTATATAAGATTCCACGCCCAGGTGCAGCTTTTAGGTAGCATAAAATTTGTTCTACTGCAGCCCAATGATCCATGGTAGGTGAAGACATATATTGACTTACGACACTTACTGAATAAGCAATGTCTGGTCGTGTCACTGTCAGATAATTCAACTTCCCAACCAATCTTCTATATCTTTCAAGATCTTTAAATGCTTCTCCTTCTTTGGTGAGTTGCAAATTAGGTATCATCGGAGTACTACATGGTTTAACTCCTAGTTTTCCCGTCTCAGATAACAAATCGAGTACATATTTCCGTTGCGACAAAAAGATACCTTTCTTGCTTCTCATCACTTCAATACCTAGAAAATACTTCAGTGTTCCTAGATTCTTAGTGTGGAATTGACCCTGAAGGAAAGTTTTCAAAGAAGATATACCTGATGTATCATTCCCAGTGATAACGATATCATCGACGTACACAACCAATAGAATTATACCCTTCTCAGATCGTTGATAGAAAACAGAATGATCAGATGTACTTTTCTTCATTCCAAATTGCTCAAGTGCTTGACTAAACTTACCAAACGATGCTCGTGGGCTCTGTTTCAATCCATACAACGATTTTCGAAGACGACAAACTTTATCACTCTCCCCCTGAGCAACAAACCCAGGTGTTGCTCCATATATACCTCCTCTTGAAGATCACCATGGAGAAAAGCATTCTTAATGTCAAGTTGATGCAAATGCCAGCATTGAGTAGCAGCCATGGAAATAAGTAAGCGAATAGAAGTGAATTTAGCAATCGGAGAAAATGTGTCAGAATAATCTAGCCCATAAGTCTGAGCATAGCCTTTAGCAACAAGACGTGCTTTCAAACGAGCAACTGATCCGTCGGGGTTAACCTTAATTGTAAACGCCCATTTACACCCAATGGCCTTCTTTCCAGCAAGACGAGATACTAAATCCCAAGTACCATTACCATCTAGAGCATTCATCTCTTCGATCATTGCATTACGCCAACCAGAATGAGATAAAGCTTCAGGAACAAAGTTAGGGATAGAGGTAGAATCAAGTGATGTAAGAAAAGAATATGTTGGTTGTGACAACTGGTGATAAGAGACAAATGAGGCAATAGGATAAGTACAAGTGCGTTTACCTTTACGAAGGGCAATGGGAAGCTCATCACGTGTTCTTGGATCAAATGTCGAAGAATCTTCTAGTACAGGACATGTGTCTGAAGGTAGGGGTGGTGGCCGTCTGGAGTAAACCTGAGTAATGGGTGGACGATGAGGCATAGATACTGAAGGAGATGGAGTCGGGAGGAGGATGGAGAGACAATCTCACAGATAAGTAGGTCATCCTCCCCTTGACACGGACTTGACATTGATGGGCTAAAGGGCATATCTTCAAAAAACGTAACATTTGGAGAGACAAGATACTTGTCAAGACTAGGGCAATAACAACGATATCCCTTTTGAACTCGAGAATAACCGAGAAATATGCATTTTAAGGATTTAGAATCTAACTTAGTACGATGAGGGCTGACATCCCAAGGAAAACAAGTGCAACCAAATATCTTTGGTGTAATAGGAAACAAGGCTTTTGTTGGACAAAGAACACGATAAGGGATTTCACCATTAAGAACAGAGGAAGGCATTCTATTAATCAAAAAACAAGCTATGGAAACTGCATCGGCCCAAAAATGTTTCGAAACCTGCATTTGAAAGGATAATGCTCGAGCAGTTTCAAGTAAATGCCGGTTTTTTCGTTCAACGACCCCATTTTGGGATGGAGTGTCAGCGCAAGAAGATTGATGAATAATCCCATTTTTACACAAGTAAGATCCAAGTATATGAGAAAAATATTCACCAGCATTATCAGTTCGAAGAGTTTCAAGAGAGACATTAAACTGATTTTGAATTTCAGCATGAAAAGTACAAAAGTAAATAACTCAGAACGATTTTTCATTAAATATAACCAAGTCAGACGAGAATAATCATCAACAAAAGTAACAAAATATCGAAATCTAGTTTTGGACACTACAGGATAGGGACCCCAAACATCAGAATGAACTAATTCAAACGGAGCACTAGCTCGTTTATGGACTCTAGGACTCGAACTAAGACGATGAAATTTGGCAAACTGACAAGACTCACAATTCAACGAAGACAAAGAGTGAAATTCTGGATGAATTTTCTTTAACACTGACAAAGACGGATGACCTAAACGACAATGGACTTCAAACGGAGATGCAACACCAGAACAGGCCATAGCTTTTGGTATCTGCTGATCAAAAGTGTAAAGGCCTTCAGACTCATATCCTTTACTAATAATCTTCTTCGTGATACGATCCTAAAACAAGCAATAGCCAGGAAAAAATGAGACAAAACAATTAAGGTCACGAATAAGTTTACTAACAGAAATCAAGTTAAACGAAAGTCGAGGCAAATGCAAAACAGAAGACAAAGGGAGAGACGGGGTGAGATTAATGGTGCCTGATCCAAGAACAGAGGATGTGGATCCATCTACCAAAGTGACAGTGGGAAAAGGTGCAGGTGACAAAGAGGTAGAAAATAAGCTAGAATTACCTGTCATATGAGCTGTGGCACCAAAGTCTATGACCCATTTAGTGGAGGATGTAAGGAGACAATGATTCTTATTATCTGATTCAGCAAGAGTTGCAATAGGATTCGAGGAAGAAGATGCTTGCAATGATTCCTAGTACAACTGGAATTTAGCAAACTCGTCTGCAGAAATAGTAACCGACCTCTCAGATGTATCATTGGTGGAAGCAAGCTGAGCAACTCGAGGCCAGCGACCTATTCAACAATTTCCGACAGTCACGTTTCATGTGACCAGGCTTACGACAATAGTGACATATTATATCCTGTGAATCTTGTCGTCGATTATCAGAACCCGGTCTCTGAGTGTTGATGTTCATTCCTTTAGTGACCTTAGAATCATTCCGACAAAAGAGAGCACTGTTAGACTGAGGAACAGATGGACCAGATGAAAGATTTTCTGTACGGAGGACTCTACTAAAGGCTTCGTCTAGAGAAGGGATCTCAGATCCAGATAGAATTTGTGATTTAGCCATCTCAAATTCTGGCGAAAGTCCATTCAGAAAGCTCATGACACCCATCTTCTCTCGCTGAGCTTGTTGAACCTTTATATCCGTACTAAATGGAAGTAATGTATTAAGTTCTGCACACACTTTCTTAACTTGCATAAAATAGTTCGTAACAGACTGTTCTTTCTGTTCTGCATGAAAGAAGGCTGTGCAAACTTCGTACATTCTATTAACTTGCTCTTTTCCTGAGTATAAGAACTCTAAAAACTGGAGCAGCTCCTTCACAGAATCACAATGATTCACCAAGCCAACAACCTCAGTCTCGATTGAATTCTTGATTTGAATATACAATCTAGCGTCATCACGAAGCCAAGCCTTCCTTATGTCATCCTCTGGTGCATCCTGATCAATATGATCATCCATCTCTGTACTTCGCAGATAAAACCGAATTGTTCGATTCCAATCATAGTAATTAGAGCCATTTAACTTATGTTCCGTGATTTTTGATGAAAGAGGAACCATATTAGAGACCACCACAGGTTTCATCTCAGCCATTAGTCACAAAATAGAGGCAGCCAATAAACCCAAGGCAAAAAACAGATCTGGACAGCAAGAAGCACAACCTAACCCACGAAAATCGTGCAACCCGAGACAAAAACAATCTATATCGTCGAAACAAAGTGGACAGAACGGCTGGAAATGACAGCCCGAGAAAAACCCAGTCAGCGGAAAGCGAAACGGAGGCGTCACGCACCTTCACACGCCTGCGCGTGGCAGCGGACACAGTAACTTCCAGCGGCGCGTGAGTCACACGCGCGGCTGTTTCCGGAGAACGGTGACGGAGATTCAACTCTCCTGACAGCCGCGCTCCTCCTGAGGTAGGTGGTGTCGACAAACGGCCACTCTAACGTGATGACCCAAACTTCAAACCCTAACCTCACTTGGAAGAGAGAAAACCCTAATCGCCAATAAAAAATTCTAAAAAGCCTAGAAGTGGCTCTGATACCATGTACTCAGTATAGAGAGAAAAATACACCTCATGTTATTCATAAGAAAGACTAGCATATATATAGGTACACAAGGAAACCCTAACTAAAGAATGTACAATTACTATAAAGGACATATATACATAATAATATATATATCATAACAATTCTCACGCACCAGAGCATTTGGCGTGAGTCGCCAGAATTTGCTTCGATTTTGTGGCTTGCTGTTTTGTCCAACTCCCGAACTGTTTATGTGGTTATTTTGGTCATAGTTGGCTCATGTTAGAAGTTTGTTTGGAAAAGAATTAGAGGTTTTTGATTGGGAACTCCTTTCAAATCAGTTTTTCAGCAATTTTTCAGAAGTTCTACAGTCATTTGGGTCTGATTTCGTGGTTTTAGATTTGATTTTGTGGTTTTACATTCGTCATTGACCTATGGCGAAACGAAAACTCGCAGTGATGTCTAATGTGGTTCAATCGCAGTCTCAATCCACCTGGTTCATCTAAGAAGCCATTTGTTAATTCTATAGTCGAGTTTCCTAAATTTCAGCCATACCAAAAATCATTGAAAGCATCCTCTTCATCATTTGCGCTTACCCCTATTACAACCATTGTTGGGTCAGGTAACATGAATCATTGTCTTCTCTCTTCTTCTACCAAATGGATCATAGTTTCTGATGCTACCGATCATATGACAGGTAATCCCAATTTGTTTGGGGGTTTTTGTACGAAAGACCCCGTTTCCAACTCTTTAATGCGATTTGACCTGTCATCCCAAAATAATAAAATATGACCCATTCGGACGTGGCAACGAGCGCAAAATTATCCAAGAGGACAATATGAGGCCGGCTCGCTTGTTCACGCTCTCGGATAGGGTTTCGCTCTCGCTGACCATTCTCGTTCTCGCTCTCGTTCGCCACGTCAGATATTTTGGAGCTTACAAGATTCTCGCCCCCAGAGACTTGCTCTCGCACACGTTGACTCGTTCTCGCTCTCGCAGTACACGTCACTTTGAATTTTAATATGATTGAAAATGGCTCTCACAGTACACGTTGACTCGTTCTTGCAGTACTCGTTCTCACTCGTCACTCGAGCCGGTCTTTACCAATGTAGTACTCACTCTCCCGCGCTCGTTCTCTCATACTCTCAATCTCGCATTGAACATTATTTGCCGTCACTCGAATGTTGTACTCGTTCTCGCTCTCGGATAGGTTCTCTCGTGCTCTCGTTGTCGTTCTTTTACGCCACTCATTCTCGCACTCGCTTTTAACAACATTTTTCGTTTATTATTGCTCCCAAGTTTGCTTATGTTGTTAGTTTATTGTGAATCCATGCACGACGTCAAGAACGATAAGCAAAATGTAAAATTTATTTCATTCCAATTTTGGGGAGTTCATACAAAGAAATTTTAAAAAAAAAAAACAACAAAACAAGAAAAAGAAAAACAAGTCGGCCGACACCCCACCCGAACCTACTCAGAGCCAGATAATATTATCACCAATGGCATCCCTTTGTCCTCACCCCTCCTCTTTTTCCTAGCGGGCGTGCGGCTGGACCCTTTACCGACAGAAGGGGATTTGTTTTTCTTGTTTCTTCGGTCGTCGCTCTCCCTAGGCATGTTCACAGAACATGCTGAAGGGGCCGGTTGGGGTGCGGGCAGAGGGGAAGTAGGCGATGGTGGTGGTGGTGGTGTCTGGCAAGACTGTTCTTCATTCAGCCAATTAGCCAGGAAGTTCTCCAGATCGCGCTCGTCCTCCGCTTCGGTGGAGGACATGGTTGTCGTGGCCGACGTGGACGAGGTTGCAGGGTCTGACTCTTCCAATAACGGAGCAAATGGGTATTCGAGAAAACTGTCGTTGGATGAGTTCCATTTTAGGCAGGGGAGTGTGTTTAGTGAGTAAACCATTTTAGGGTTGGTTTATTAATAGGAAAAATGGATTGTCATGCCAAAGGTCGCCATTAATGGATTGACATCACTGCAAGTCACCCTTCCGTCTCCCCAATCACGAATCACGAGCATGCATGATTACCGTGAAAAGGCGAGAGCAAGAACGAGAGCCAAACTACGAGAGCGAGAGCAAGACGAGAGCGAGAGCGATATTAGATATACAATACAAGTATAGCTATTGTATTGTAGTATCGCTAACTCTCATTCTCGTTCTCGTTCTCGTTCTCGCTCTCGTAGTTGACACTCACTCTCGCTCTCGTAGTATATAGTGACTCGCTCGTTGTTTGCTTGTTTTCTCACGCTCTCGCTTCAGTGGTCGTTTAGTCCTCCATTTCAAGTCATCATTTAAAAAAACAAACGAACAGTCTATTTCTCACTTCTTTCACTTGACATTCGAAACTCACTCTCTCTCCCTCGATAGAGCTTCATCATCGCCAGATTACTTTGCACCGCCGTTCATCTTCACCAGTGACCCATTTTTTCTTTGAAACAGTAAGCCTAAACCGACCAATTCCTTCGTTAATTGTTTCGTTCGTGGTTGTTCTAGTTTTGTGCATGTTTGCGATATAGGGCGAGGTTATGGTTGTTCTGGTTTTGTGCATGTTTGCAATAGTTTGTGGATTTGATGGAGGAAGTTGCTGAGCTAGAGCGAGCATACAGGGACATGAGCGATAGAGCTAGAGCGAGCTTGCATGGACGAGAGCGATAGACCTAGAGCGAGTAGTTAGGGTTTTGAATCAAAATCGATAGATTTGGTGAACAAGAGCTATAGAGCTGGAGTGAGGTTACTGAAACGAGAGTGTGAATCCTATAGCTATAGAGCTAGGGTTTCTGCGAACGAAAGCTTAGGTTCTATGAACGAAATGAAGGACATTAGCGAGAGCAAGAGAGAAACTACGAGAGCGAGAGCGACAACGAAAGCGAGAATTGAGTTTCTAATATGTTATTCTATGTATGTTGTGTTTGTGTTTTTTCCCGTTTTGTTTTATTTTATTCTTATTCTTTGTGCAATTAATGCAGTACTAAGACGACAGCAATTCTGAGAATCCCCAAGGAGGATTGGTTCCCTGACTAAGCTTCTAGCCTTGCCCACATAAATTGTGCAAATAAAGTGGTCAAGGAGAAGTTGACCCTTGGGAAGCTAGAAATGTTCAAGAGGACCATCTTTGGGCAGTTTGTGGATGTGGACCTGGTTTTCAACCGCCCGTTGGTGCATCACATCCTCTTGAGGGAGGTTGTTGACGGTCGGGATGATGCGATGAGGTTTGACCTTAACGGTACAGTTGTGCAATTTTCGAAGGCTAAATTCCTCTTGATGACTAGGTTGTGGCCATCACCTGAGGGAGGACATGAGGCAGGGATATCAAATGAAGCCCTGCGACTCAAGTACTTTGATGACATGGGCACTAAAATCCGTTTGGATACTTATGAAGCTGCATATAAGGGATTGCAGTTTGAAACAGACGAGGATGCAGTGAAGGTGTCCTTGATTTACTACACCGAAATGGCCATGATGGGGAAGAATAAATCAAAGGTCGTGATTGATAGGTCCCTATATCGGGAAATTGAAGACTTGGAATACTTCAATAGTTTGGATTAGGGGAGCAGAATTTGGGATATGACATTGCATGGACTTAAGGCAGCCTTGAGGGACAAGGTTGCAACCTACAAGTTCAAGGTCCGGAAAAATAAGAATTATACTATTAAGTATAACCTCCCTAGATTCCCTCCTGCTTTCCAGGTATTCCACTTTCTATAATAAATTAAAATTAGCTTATTATTTGTATGTCGCATATTATAAACTAACTATGGTTATTTGTTTATAGGTATGGGCATAGGAGACACTGTCGTCAGTAGCGAGTTGCATTGCGACTCGACTAAATAATGACGCAGTGCCTCTCATTATGAGATGGTCATGCTCCCACTCCGTTCCATATAGGATGTTGGATCAAGATGTATTCAATTCTCCCAAGGTTAGAATGCACTCATTTCCGTATTACATAATGTAGTTTCATGTAGTTTTATTATCTTAACATCTATTTGTTTGTGACAGACGGTGATCACGTCGGTACTGGTCATGTCAGAGGCTGAGCAACAGTACCACGATACTCAGGTCGGTCAGAGGGTCCATGACAACGATGATGACGACGACCGAGAGTTTATGATGAATTTTGAGGTTCAGACCGAAGAGGGGGAGACCGATCCTTAGATCATAGAGGAGACCAGTGAGGGTCATACTGGAGAGTGTCAACCCGATCCTCAGATTAGGGAGGATACCAGAGAGGGTCAGACTGATCCTCATACGAAGGACGAGACTGAGAGTGATCGCTCCTCTCCCCAATTGCAACCTAGACGCGAGGGTTCATCTAGTTTAGGTTATCTTCGTAGCATCGATGCTCGTGTCTATAGAGTTGAGGAGTCTGTGGAGGAGTTGAAGTCGCAAATGGGTGATTTGAAGTCGGAGATGGGAGAGGTGAAGTCCCATTTGATCACCATATCTGAGTTACTCCGCAGAATATGCAAGGTATGTGATACAATATGTAGAGAATATTTGGATTATTCTCATGCCCTCGACTAACTATGGTTATTTGTTTACTGTAGGATGAGGGCCACGAATGTGTTGAGTCACCAAACATACATGTCGATCAGTTGATGGAGTCCACCATCCCCATTCCAGCCACCACTACCACCGAGTCCACCCGCCCCATTCCTGCCACCACCACCGAGTCCACCATCCTCATTCCTGCCACCACCACTACCGAGCCCACCATCCCCATTCCCGCCACCACCACTACCGAGCCACCACCACTGAGCCCACCATCCCCATTCCTGCCTCCACCACCGGGTCCACTATCCCCATCTTCATCTCCCTCCCCATTACCACTTCCACTGCGACCTTCATAGACCTCATCATCTCCACCTCACGTATTTCCGACACCCCTGACTCAGTGATCGCCGCCACCCTACAGAGCCTCAAGTCGATCGCCTCCATCGACTACTACATCAGTGATACAGTTCTTGTTGACACCGAATCCATTGGCCTCGCCAACTCCATGGGCCTCACCATTGAGGATGTCGATGTCACCGTTCCCATTGCCAGCAGAGCCTCACTGGCTCGATCACATCTAATCATGATCTTCTCTCTCGGAAGGGTATCCGGAAGAGGAAGGCATCAAAACGGCATATGCCTTCAAGCCCGGCAAAGAAACTGAAGGAGCCGCTGCCGAGACAGCGAAAGGAGAGTTGATATCCCCTCCCTGGTATGATTACCACCCTGCATAAACCGTTGATCGTTTACAATTCGGCGTACGATGTTGACTCTCGCGTGTTCGACGCGATGATGGGGTGGATCCAAGACCCGAACAAGGACGCAAAGGTTCGACCTGGCATCGGTACCACGGCGACAAACATGGAGAAGAAATTCTTCAAAGACTTATTGACACCGAGCTATTGGGTCGAGTGCTGAAAGAGTAAATATTAAGAAAGCGGAAGAAATTTTGGATCTTAAGCACTATAATTTGATCAATTTTATCATACAAAAAGCATGCTCAAAACTAGAAAAATAGAGAATAAGAACACTACCTTTGATGCTCAAAATTCTCCTAATCCTTGGCCAATTTCTGATCACGAACACTTCATGGATCACCCTTAGGATCTTCCCTACTATCCTCAAGCCTTGGAACGGATTGTGGGATCCTAAATTGAGAGAATTTGGAAGAAGAAGGAGAAAAGGTCTAAATCCGAGAATTAGAGAATTTTCTGCAAAATTCACCTCACCCATAGTGTTTCTTCTTATTTAAAACAAACCACAAGCTTCTTTAAGCTTTGTGAAGAAGCCAACATATGAGTTATGAGGATAAATCAAGAAGGGGGTGGGCAATTTTGGTGAATTTGAAAAGGCAAGGAGCTTATTCATGAAATAATGAATTTGGTCCATAATTCATTCCTTAATGAATTTGAATTTCTTTTTAATTTTAATTCAAAAATTAATATAAAATTAATTTTAAATTAAAATCAATTTTTTAATTAGTTAAACAGATTAATTAATTTTAAATAATTATTTAATTTAATATCAAATATCAAATTAAATAATTGGACCAATCCCGATTTCTCAAATCGAACGTTCGAACATGAATCCCTATTCATGTTTTAAATCGAACCAATATTTAAATCAAATTTAAATATGTCCACATCTTCTTTATCATAGTTTAATTCATAATTAAGCTATGAAACATTAAGTATATCGCATATAAATAACGTTTTCTCCCAAAACCGAATTTGAACAATTCAAATTCTTTTCTCTCAAATTGTTACAAGGCTTAATCCGAGCTAGTAAGGGGAACCTAATGGACCTACAGATCATGAGCTCCAACAATACGAGATTAACCGGCCAAACTCTTTAGCCTAGCTAATCAACATTCATTAACCATCGGGACACTCCACTAAAGCCCAGTGGCTGCACTCTCCTCACTGTAGATATATTTTTGTCCACTCGATATAACCATGATTAGTAAGTCGACCCTTCACAGGTCGTTCGTAATTACAACTGGGTCAAATAAACCGTTTTACCCCTGTAATTACTTCTTGTTCCTTAAGTCCCACTGATTCTCTAATGAACAATTGGTTTGTGGTCCGACCAACAAACCGAATCCCTCTCGGGCCAATGAGAGGGTGGGCCCATTGTTCAAGACCCGGAGTCAGCACTTAAGGGAACAACCTCTCTACTAAACCCTAAAGCGGGTAGGAGTGAATTACATCTCGCATGACTATGTTTCCAACTATCTACCCTGTCTTATCCCCAAAATGGGAGGCTTATTGAGTCGGAGATCTCGGGCCACTCTCACCCATGCAAATCTAAGGATAATCCTGAATAAGCAGTGTTCATAGCACACTCAGGATTAAGATCGAGTTACCTAGGTCATCGTATGAAAATAGTCAGTTAAAATAGTATACGGAGTTAAAAAGTCTAAGTGACTATTTCGCGGTCCAGTCTTATGCAAACTCATTGCATAGGACGCCCCCACTTTCATGTCTCCACATGAACGATTCAAGATCACATCGTTAATACTATACAAAGTGGGTCGCGTCCATAGTGTCCCCAGGATAAGGTACCCAGCCTTATCCCTATACTATAGACCGTTCTGACTATTACTCGAATTTGATCCACTTTTATGTCATACATAAAGTTCAAGTTTACATCTTATAGTCAAGGGTTCTTAGTTCATTGGATTTGGGTTATGGAATACACAATTCACTTTATTCAATAACAACTTTACTGTATAAATCTCAATAACAACTTTATTGCAAGATAGAATGTACATTCAGTTTACAAAACCACGAGTTTTAGGACATAAAATCCAACAAGTGCGATATAAGTACCTTTCTTCCTTGGTTTAGTATTTATTTATGTTTAGTTTCACATGTAGTGACTAATGGCTTCGTTCATTCAGACTATAAACACGTTATTTATGTTTATCAAGAGGAAGCTCTCCGCTCGACTGAATATGTGCATACATCGATTCACCATATTGCCTACGGGGATCCTGGTATGTATTGTCTTTTGCAGGCTCATTTAAACTTGCGAATTAACTCACAGTGTGTGAACCACGATGACTCATAGTGCACGTGTTGTCTTTTGCAAGCCCATTTAAATTTGCGAACCAAAGAGAGCATATACCACAAGATCAAGAAAAAGCAGCTGCTCAAAGCCCCATTGATATGGGGATCAAAGGATACTTATATCGAGTACGTAAAAGAAGTGCATGACGATTACAAGCCTGCTTGGCAGAAAGTTGACTTTGTGTACTGTCCCGTTAACATGAATGAGGATTGGTTCTTGCTGACCATGGACATGAATAGGAGACAGTTGTCGATGTACAACTCATACCCCTTGTACATCGACATGGGGCGAGTCGAGAAGTTCCTGGAGCCCCTCGCGCACACTCTACCCTCGATACTATACTTCTGTGATGTCCCTCGCGCCAAGCCACGTATGCGAACATCCGCGTGACCCGTCTATCGTGCAAAGAACCCCGACATATAGCATGATTCACTAGACTGCGGGATCTTCTATGCTAAATGGTTTGAGTACTTGATGACAGGCGCAGATACTTCTACACTTGTACAAGAACGAATGACGGACTTTAGGACACAGTATGCATGTCAACTGTGGTCAAACACAGAGTTATTTTGATTGAGGGAAGGGTTTTTTTCATTTTTTTTGTACAGAACTGTAGTTTATTTGTTTTTGTACAAAACACTTTAATATAAAATGTCTTCATAGAGAGATAAATGTTGGTTTTGCCTTTACATGAGAGCGAGTATGAGAATCGCAAGCGAGAGCAATACCTAGCAAGAGCGAGAGCTAGTGAGAAAGCACGAGAGCGAGAGCGAGAACGCGTTGGCGAGAACAATAACGTGATCCATGTTTAATATAATATAATTATAACGAATGGGTAAATCGTCCACGGAGCGAGCCATAGGGGAAGCAAAATTGGTATGCACATTCCTTAGTGACATAAACGATAACAAGAACGAGAACGATAACGATAACGAATACGAGAACGAGAACGAGAATGAGAACGAGAGCGAGAGCGAGACTACGAGAGCGAGAATCAGTTTCACAGAGAGATAAAAACACGTTATGCTATTACACATCAAACCAACTAATTCAATTACATACATAAATATAGTATACAAATAGAAACATATCTACTAATCCAGTTGCTTAAAGATGGTAGTTGACAAAAGTTGATTGCATGACTGTCGGTTGTGTCCGACATTCCCACACCTACCACATTTCAGTGCTCGACTGTGTTCGCCTGCAGAAGGGATTCTTTGTATAATTCTCCGTCCAACTCGAGTAACTCTCGTCGGTGGAAGTATTTGCATTTCCACATATCCAAGCGATCGTGGCCATTCTGATACATGCCCAACTGGGTATATAGGCTCCACATATACTGCCTAAAGAGCTTCAATGGTATTGCACTTATTAGACAGACAAGATGGGGTGATGTTGCATTTTCTAGCAGCAACAATAGCATGGGAACATGATATTTCATACAAGTCGAATTGTTTGCATGTGCATTGTAGTGTTTGAAGATTAACAATACCATCCAACCGACCGTCTCTTACATGACATGAGTAACAATCAATTTGGTCGACTCAGTATCGTCTACCTTTCTCGCAATCCTTGACCATTCGTTGCTCAGCATAGTCCGACAGCAATGTCGTGCGCAAAAACCAATAGTTTCACCTTTCATAAAACCACCCCTATAGATGCCCTCTTATATAATCGAGCAACGAAACGATGGGCAGCAGTCATGCTTCTGCAGTCAACGAATTGAAGCACTCTGCACTGTTTGAAGTCATATTGTCATAACGTTTATTTATCTGAAAACAACGTGCCCACTGTTCAATACCAACGCTCTCCAAATATCAGGCTACAGCACCTCCATGCAAGTGCAGAAGTTGATGCCAATATATCTTGAATTCTGACTCGCAGAATGCCCTAGCGGCATTCTTGAACAATTTTGTTGCTGCCTTGTCCTTGAAATTGATCAACACATTAGACTTTAGATGGTAGGAGCACATTCCATGAAAAGTTGTGGGGAATACAACTTGAACACTATGCGCAATACTCGCGTGACGATCTGAAACAATAACCAAGTTCAGGGAGTCTCCAATAGCTATCTTCAGTTTGGTCATGAACCATGTCCATGACCGATCGTCCTCATTGTCCACGACCGCATATGCCAATGGATAAAGTTGGTTATTTTCATCTCTCCCTACACCAACCAACATGCATCCTTTGTACTTTCTCTTTAAATGGGAACCATCAACAACGATAACATCTCGCATGCGCGCATAACCTCTGATGCAAGGCCCCAATGCCATGAATGCGTATTTGAAATAGAGGGAGTCTTCCAGTTCTACCTCAAACATGGTGCCTGGATTAGCAATTTTCAATGCTTCTCCATACACATGAATCATGGTGTACAAGTCTTCTGAAGTCCCCTTAGCAAATGCATGTGCCATTTTCCTAGCACGCCATGCTTTGTCGTAACTTATATTTACTCCATACTCTTGCCTGACATCCTCAATGATGTGTTTTGGCTTATACACACGACCAACTCCCTCAAACTTATTTTTAATTGTGTCCAATCACTTCAGCACTCGCTTGCCGATGGTCGTGATTTAACAGTGCAATTGAGCATGTGTGTGAACTCGCATACTTGCTTATCTTAAACATTTTGGTTCCCTCTATCTTCACTGCCCGAAGCCTCCATGTACAAGCCTTGTCGATGCATCCCACAGTGTACAAATCCTTTGTGAATTTCTTTACTCTAAACTCTTGTACATAGTATGTGTACTATGTTATATGTTGAGCCTTTTTTGTTGAGCCTTTTTTTTTATATGCCCTTGTTTTTTCTTCCATCTTTCTCAATGAAAGTTCGGTTCCTTACCCAAAAAAAAGTGTGTTGAAAGTCTTGTACATAGTATGTGTACTAGGTTATATGTCCTTTGTAATATTTGTACTCGTGTGTAATTTTTCATTTCATCAACAAAAAATTATATTTCCATGAAAAACAATTAATTTGGAGAAAAGTATATTAAAGTGATGAAATTACTTAATGGAATTCATTTAATGAATTCAAGTAATTTACTATGACTACTAATTTAAAGAATTTCAATTCATTATTTATTAAATATTAATTAATAAATCATGCATACAAATCCCAATACTATCAAATGAATGCATGCATTCTATTTTTCCCGAGCACATTTAATAGTATTCAATTTCTCATGTAAAAACTAGAAAAATCAAATTACGAAGCTTACAGTTCCTCTAACATAAAAAGGTTCCCAAGTTCTGATGGTAAGGGACCAGAGAAATTGTTGGTCCCAAAAGCCCTACAATTTCAAGGAAAGACCAAAAATTGAATAAATTCAATGAAACATATATCGCCATGACATGTTATTCTTAATTTTGAAAAAATAAAAAATAAACAAATTTTGTATATTCACAATAAAAGAAAATGGCCTCTTAAATAGAAGAGAAAACTCATAATAGATAAGGGAATAATCCCATAATAGATAAGGAAATAGTCTACCAAAATAAAAAGAGATTCCAATTTAAAAAAGGCTTGAGGGTGCATTCAAAGCATGAGTTTAACTTCATGATTATATGTGATTGGCGTTACTAAAATGTATCCCGACATGACCCCTTCGAATCGGTGTCTGGTTTGTTTAATTACTCTTTGCTTTCATTTAATTTAATGTTATTTACGTTTCCAGGCAATTTTATAATTCGCGCATCAAACCCCTCCCCCCAGTTACTTTTTAATCCAAATCTAGCAAATTAAATACCAAAATACACGTCTCCTCGTGCTTCTACCCAACCACTTTTTACTACAAATTGTGGTTGGTTATTATAAATTCATTTGGCAGTCTGACAAGCCATTCAAGGACATCCAAAAGCTATTTCTTTTTGGCAGCCCGTGATTGATAATTTATCTAGGGGAGGCCATTTGACTTTGTGCAGCTCAGTTTTATCAAGTATTCCCCTTTACTGTATGTCTATCTTTGAAATGCCAGTTCAAGTCTCTTTGCAGTTGGACAAACTTATCAGGACTTTCTTTTGGGAAGGTAAAGATGGAGGGAAAGTTACTCATTTTGTGAGTTGGAAAACGGTTTCTAAGTCTCAGCAGTCTGACGGCCTAGGTATTGGTGCTTTGAAATTGAAAAATCATGCTCTTTTGGCTATGCGGGGTTGGAGATTTTCGACGAAACCTACCTCTTTTTGGAGACGAGTTATTGCTAGTATTCATGGTGTTTCTCATGGATATTGGGGTACTTTGAGAGCTTAAGAATTTAAGTTTAAGAAGTCCATGGATGAGTATTTCAAGATTATGGTCTCAGGTAGATCATTTGGCTCGGTTTAAGTTAGGAAACGGACTGCGTATCCGTTTTTGGGATTATGTTTGGTTGGGAGATGTTTCTCTTAAATCCAGATTCCCTTCTCTTTTTTTTTATTTCCTCCTCTCAATCATGTTGGGTTGCAGATTTTTGGAATCCAATCACTAATTCTTGGAATCCCACATTTAGAAGATTGATGGAGGAGGATGAAATTGCTGAATTACAAAAATTTTTTGGTGCTTCTAGAAAGGTTAAAGCATATTCTTCAGGATGATTCAAAATTTTGGTTTGTCGACTCTTCAGGACTCTTTTTCAATTAAATCATTGACTAAACATTTAGCTGATCATTCACCGATGGATAAATCGATTTTTAATGCCATTTGGAAATCAAAAAGCCCTCAACAGGTTTGCATTTTCTCATGACTTCTCTTGAATGGGCATTTAAATATTTCGAATGTGTTGCAAAGAAAAATGCCTACGATGAAATTGCAGCTGTCGGTGTGTTTGCTTTGTCATCAGAACTCTGAATCTTTATTCCATATTTATTTTGTTTGCAGTTTTTCCATGAAGTGGTGGTTCAAACTCTTCCAGATTTTCATTGTTAGTTGGGTGTTTTACTGCAACTTCAAGGAAAATGTTATTCAGCCTCTTATCAGACCTTATATGAATGCCAAAGCTTCCTTTCTACGACTCAATGCAGTTAAGGCTATCTTCTCAGATATTTGGTTTGAAAGAAATCAACGGACTTTTGAAGACAAGCTTCTTAACTGGTGTGATCGTTTTGATTCTATTCACCTTAAGGCTTCTTCCTGGTGCGCTCTTTCCAAGTCTTTCGAGAGTTTTTCTCTTTTTGATATTAATTTGAATTGGAATGTTTTTATCAATTCTTGTTAGTTGTTCTTTTTGTTAGTTCTTTCTTTTCTTATTCACTCCTTTGTGGAGTTTGTATTTTGGAGCGATAACCCCCGTTCATTTCTTCAATGAAAAGTATTGTTTCTTGTCAAAAAAAAGATATTATATTGCTTTTTCCAGATTCCTTTTCCACAAAAGTCAACAATAAGGAGGGAGATTTAGATTCTTTCCCAGATGAGTTTGTTCCTTCTTCTCCCCTTCCCTCTAGCCACAATGTTGCTCACTTTCTAGTAAATCAGAGATTTCATTAATACCAATTAAGTCAAAGCCAATCCTCCAGTCTCCGAATTTATAAAGAAAAGAATAGGAAAGCAGAAATTGGTTCTCTCAATGTCATCACTCGCAGTATAAGCAACAAAGGCTTTCTCATTCAAAAAAGAAAATTCTCTCATGGTGTATTAGGGGCCTTGGCAACAAGAATAAGAGATTTTTGGTGAAGAATTATTTATGTAATTTATGTCCAGTGGTAATTCTTCTTCGGGAAACTAAATTGGAGCATATAGATCGAAATTTGATCAATAAGATCAAAGTAGGATAATTAAATTTTCGAATTATGGACAAGTGATTTATTAATTAAGTCTCAAACTTAGAATTTTGAGAATTTAATTTCTCTTAAGATTTTTGGATTAATTTCTCATCTAATGGATTTTGAGGTTAATTTGTTTTTCATTGGGCTTGATAGAATTATTGTTTGAGGTTTGAGTTGAGGAATTTGAGCTCAAGTGAACTAATTTGGTGATTAGCTAAACTTTTGGGTTGTTTTAATTATTGGTTCTATATTTCTTTTTAAAGTTAGAGAAGGAAAAGAGGGAAAGATTAGTCAAAAGGGTAGAAAGGGAAAGAAAGGGGGAGATAGGGTTTGGGAAAAAAATTATTATAAATAACCTCTTTTTGTCCTTTAGTGTGTGCAGATCCCAAGGTTCATCTTCTCGAACTCTCTTTTTCTCCTTCTTCACGATAAACACCCCCTCCATCTCCCTCCTCTACCTTGGCAACTGACCTTACCTCCACCAAGCAACCTCACCACCGGCCGGTTACTATTCGTGCTACAGCGAGGGAGCAGCGATGATGGAAAGAAATTCCGCCTTCTACCTTGGATCAGACTCTTTGCATGAACCATAGCAACTTCAACTTCATCTTCACTCAACATGTTTTCTTCATCGACCTTCCTTTCTTCCTTCTCACACCAAGCTATGCCTATGAACAACATCAAATGCCATTTTTGTTTCTTGGATTATCACCACATCAGGACACAATTTCTACAAATACTTCTTCAAACTAACTCTTTTAGAACCATTACCCAGACCCCTAGTATTTCACGAAATTGTCATCAATGAGTCGATTCAGGAAGAGAAGATGGAACAATCTCACGAAACTATAAGCCACTAGCCTTGATTAGAGAAGCAAACTTATTCAAATCAGAGGGAGGTTGTTCATAAGAAACATTATTAGAACCACCCAACTTATTACCAGAAGCTGAAACTGATACCTTAGAAGGCGAAGCAGAAGATTGAAAAAAATAATCCAAGTATACAATTGGAGAATCGCAACTAAAACCTCATCAACTTGAGAGTAACGATGCTGGTTATCACCTTCAGGACTGCTTAAACTCAAATCAACATCTGAGTCTTCAACACCAATAGGAAGAGATATATTCTCGTTTTGTACTTTGGAGGAACAAGGATGAATAACAGCTTTAAAAAATCGGGACCTATACGGTCCTATATGACATTCATCAATACTTACAAGACTAGGATCAAGATTCAACTTAGCATCTTCATCAGATTTCAAAGCTTCTCCTGAAAGAAGAATTCTAGAAACAAATTCATCAAAAATTTCAGCATTAAAAAACGAATATGAAGGGCCATTAGCCATTAACGAATCATTTTCTTTCTTCCTTGTGTAATACTTCGCATAGGAAGCAAAAAACGATCCCTAACTTCACCTGAGGGGAGAAACTAAACATTCTGATCATCAAAAGCCATTGATTTCTGAGGAGTAATATCCCCTACAACTGAAAGTTGCTCTTCATGATTTGCTGGGCTAATTGGAATGGACTTCTTTTGATAAAGGACAAGATCAACTTCTTTTGAGACAGGTGCAGAATTTGAAAGGACAATTCCTTTTGAGATAGAAGCATCAGACTCGGGTAGAACACAATTCTCCACAATAGCCGATTCCAAAAGGACCTCAAGAGCATTGTTAGGCCTCCGATTAGGGAGGTTTATCAGAGGAGGGGCAGAAGGGACATTTCATGATCAAACCAATTAGTTATGGGACAGGTTTGTGGGAGTGAGCATAGGGGATGGGGACCACTAACGTGTAGGGAATGTGGGAAACCATTTGGGTAGTATATATACTATAGTACAATCGTTGTATTGGCATGTTTTTGGTGAATTAGCCTGAGAGCTGTTGGGAGGAGGAGAGCTTACCAACCCTCTCTAAGAGGTTGGGTTCTTTTGTATTGCCTTAGGGCTTGAATTTCCTCTGCATATCAATATACTTGTAAGGGGTTCCTTACAAATTGGTATCAGAGCATCAATCCTGGAGCGAACGAGGAGTATGGTGCAGAAAGTAATGGAAGAAAGGATGAATGAGGCAGACTGAGAGAGGCAAGAGCTGAAGTCGGACATGGTTAGTATTCAAGAAAGTGTAGCCTCGTTATCTAAATCATTAGCAGTGATGGTGATGGAAATGTCGTGGTTGAGATCACGATCGGTAGCAACAGGGGAAGGAGGAAGCTCGATTCACAAATAGAAGGACAAGGAAAGGGCAGAGTCGGACGTACCTGGCAGTACGGAAGGAACGATGGATAGTAAGATACATCACGAGAGAATGGAAGAGACGATCGGTGATCGGAGCAAGTTCAAAAAGTGGAAATGCCGATTTTCAACAGAGAAGATCCGGATTCGTGGTTGTTCCGAGCTGACAAGTATTTTCATATACATAAACTAACTGATTCTGAAAAGCTCATAGTTGCAGTGATTAGCTTCAAGGGAGTTGCTCTTAACTGGTATCGTGGCAAGGAAGAACGAGAGCCCTTCAAGGACTGGCCAGATTTGAAACGGAGATTACTGGAACGATTTCGGAGATCGAAAGAGGGCAACATACTCGGGCGGTTTCTCGCCGTGAAACAAGAGACAATGGTGACGGAATATTGTAATACCTTCGAGCAGTTGATGGCACCGTTACCTCATCTGACCAACAAGGTTTTAGAGAATACTTTCTTGAACGGGCTAGATCCGGTGATTAGGGCTGAAGTCCTGTGTTGGAGACTGGTTGGGCTTGCTGATATCATGGAGACGGCCCAACTCGTGGAAGATAGGGAACAAGCCCGATTGGAAGGAAAGAGGCCCATGGCTGTGGGGATTCAGAACTACTATTCGAACCCTAAGTCATCGAATTGGGGCAAGGAAAATACCAAGGCACCTGAAACAGTGGCCACGCGGATGATCACCCAGTCAAGTCAGCCCACAAACGCGCCACGTAGAGAAGGGCCGATGAAGCGATTATCAGATGCCGAATTTCAGTCTCGCAAGGAAAAGGGATTGTGCTTCAGATGCGAAGAACGATACACCGTGGGTCATAGATGCAAAGCTGAAGAATTAAGTGCATTGGTAGTTCAAGCAAATGGAGAGGAACTAAAAATTATTGAGGAAAATCATCCGGACAAGGACTTCGGAATATCAGAAGAAGAAGGAGATGCGGCAGAGTTATCATTAAATTCAATTGTGGGTTTCACTTCTCCAGGAACTATCAAACTGCAAGGATTGATTCAAGATCAAGAAGTGGTGGTTTTGATCGATTGTGGTGCCACACACAATTTCATCGCTCAGAAGGTAGTCGACGACCTAAAATTACCCTTGACTGAGACAGCAAACTACGGGGTGATCATGGGATCAGGAATGGTGGTGAAGGGAAAAGGGGTTTGCAAAGGGGTGGTGTTGAATTTGGGAGAATTAACTGTTATTGAGAGTTTCTTACCCCTAGAGCTGAGTGGAGTAGATGTAGTACTCGGTATGCAGTGGCTCCATACGTTGGGAGAGACAAGCGTACATTGGCAATCGTTGACAATAAAAATCGACACAGGCAAGGATCAGATCACGTTGAAGGGTGATCCCAGCTTGACACGCTCGAAGGTGACTCTAAAGAAAATGGTGAAATTTTGGGAAGAATCTGATCAAGGATTCCTGGTTGAGTTTAAAGCATTGGAAGCAATGCCACCAGGACAAGGGATAGCTGAAGCAGTCTCCACGAAAAAATTACCCAATTCGGTGGTCCAAATGAAGAATGAATATAGGGACATTTTTCAAGAACCGAGGGATCCACCACCCCAACGGGACATTGATCACTGAATTCACTTGAAGGAAGGAACTAATCCCGTTAATGTAAGACCCTATCGGTATGCGCAAGTACAAAAAGGCAAAATTGAGAAGTTGGTGGATGAGATGCTACGAGCAGGAATCATACGGCCAAGTCGAAGTCCGTTTTCCAGTCCAGTTTTATTGGTGAAGAAAAAAGATGGAGGATGGCGTTTTTGTGTTGATTATCGGGCACTTAATAATGTGACAATACCAGATAAGTTCCCGATACCAGTGGTTGAAGAACTCCTCGATGAATTACATGGCTCGAGTATATTTTCCAAATTGATCTGAGATCCGGTTATCATCAGATTCGAATGCATCAAGACGATGTGGAGAAGACGGCCTTTCGAACTCACGAAGGCCATTATGAATTCTTAGTGATGTTGTTCGGCCTTACCAATACACCCTCTACCTTCCAAGCATTGATGAACCGAGTATTCAGACCCTTCTTGCGTAAGTTCATACTCGTTTTTTTGATGATATATTGATCTATAGCAAAACTTACGATGAACACTTACACCATTTGGGAGTTGTGTTTAATGTGCTGCGAGATAATCAACTGTATGCAAACAAAGGCAAATGCCAGTTCATCAAGGATCGCATTGAATATTTGGGGCACTAGATATTTGGGGAGGGAGTTGAGGCAGATTATGAGAAGATCAAAGCTATGATTGAGTGGCCACAGCCGAGTACAATCAGCGAGTTACGAGGATTTTTGGGATTAACCGGATATTACCGCCGTTTTGTACAGAATTATAGCAGCATTGCAGCACCTCTCACGCAGTTACTTAAAAAAGGGCCGTTCGAGTGGAATGAGTCAGCCACTACAGCATTTGAACAGTTGAAGAAGGCTATGGTTACTTTACCAGTGTTAGCATTGCCGGATTTCTCCCAACCATTTGTGATGGAGACCGATTGCGTACTTCAGTAAAACTCTGTCACAACGAGCGCAAGTCAAATCTATATATGAGAGGGAACTAATGGCGATAGTACTGGCAATTCAACGATGGCGACGATATCTGCTAGGCCAAAGATTTATTGTTCAAATTGACCAGCAGGCACTCAAGTTCTTGTTGGAGCAGAGGGTAACACAACCCCAATATCAAAAATGGATTTCCAAGTTGCTAGGCTATACTTTTGAAGTCCAATACTGACCAGGCATGGAAAATAAAGCCGCAGACGCACTCTCCCGACTTCCTCCCGTTGCTCAGTATGCACAGATGACTGTTCCAACCGTGTTAGATGTCCAAGTGATCCGCGAAGAAGTAGCGAAGGACCCCAAATTACAAGCCGTTGTACAAAACTTGATCTGGGATGCGGACAGTGTGCCTAAGTTTACTCTCTGCCAAGGGAACTTGCTCTACAAAGGACGGTTGGTGCTTTCACAGACATCTTCGTTGATCCCTACCATCCTACATTGTTTCCATGACTCGGTGATTGGCGGACACTCGGGTTTCCTAAGGACCTACAAGCGGCTGACAGGAGAACTCTATTGGGAAGGCATGAAATCCGATGTGAAGTCTTAGGTTGAGCAATGTATTATTTGCCAACGGAATAAAACAGCTGCTACTTCACCGGCCGGCCTACTACAACCTTTGGATATTCCCCAGACCATATGGGAAGATATCTCCTTAGATTTTATCGAGGGGCTACCCAAGTCAGTTGGTTATGAAGTTATCCTGGTGGTGGTGGACCGATTGAGCAAAATGGCACATTTCTTAGCTCTTAAACACCATTTTTCTGCCAAATTTGTGGCTGAGGTGTTTGTTAGAGAGATCATTCGACTACATGGGTATCCACGTTCCATAGTTTCCGATCGGGATAAGATTTTCATCAGTCATTTTTGGACTGAGTTATTCCGTCTTCAAGGAACGAAATTATGCCGAAGTACGGCGTATCACCCCCAAACGGATGGTCAGACGAAGATAGTAAACAAATGCGTGTGTTTTTGCAGCGAACGACCCAAACAATGGCACACATGGTTAGGATGGGCGGAATATTGGTACAACACCACTTATCACATCTCGATCAGCCTTACACCATTCCCAGCAGTGTATGGACGGCCGCACCCACCAGTACTATCTTATGGGGAGAGAAAAACAACTAATGCCACCTTGGACCAGCAACTACAGGATAGGGATCGCGCCCTCGAGATGTTGAAGGAGCACTTGTGTAATGCTCAGACAAAGATGGAAAAATTTGCTAATAAGAAAAGAACCGAAAGGAGTTTCGAAGTCGGTGATTGGGTCCTTTTGAAGATCCGTCCATATAGACAAACATCCTTGGCTAAGCGAAGAAATGAAAAGCTGACACCCAAGTTTTTCGGGCCTTACCGTGTAGAAGCAAAAAATTGGGATTGTAGCGTATCGATTGAAATTGCTTAGTGAAGCCATGATCCATCTAGTGTTTCACGTTTCTCAACTCAAGAAGATGGTGGGTAATCATCAAGAAGCCCAAATTGGACCACCCATACTTTCTGACAATTTTGAATGGATTGCGGAACCTCACGAAATCTTGGCCTATAGACAGAATGATAGCATGGGCCAGACTGAGGCGTTGGTTCAATTGAAAGGGCTACCTAAACACGAGGCCACTTGGGAGTCGGTTCTTGAGATAAAGCGCCAATTTCCAACTTTCAACCTTGAGGACAAGGTTTTCGAGCAAACCGAGAGTGATGTTAGGCCTCCGATTAGGGAGGTTTATCAGAGGAGGGGCAGAAGGGACATTTCATGATCAAACCAATTAGTTATGGGACAGGTTTGTGGGAGTGAGCATAAAGGATGGGGACCATTGACGTGTAGGGAATGTGGGAAACCATTTGGGTAGTATACATACTATAGTACAATCGTTGTATTGGCATGTTTTTGGTGAATTAGCTTGAGAGCTGTTGGGAGGAGGAAAGCTTACCAACCCTCTCTAAGAGGTTGGGTTCTTTTGTACTGCCTTAGGGCTTGAATTTTCTCTGCATATCAATATACTTGTAAAGGGTTCCTTACAAGCATTTTGAATGAAAGGCACTGCAATAAAAGCCTCATGTATGAAACCACGATTCAGACAATTCTCCTCAAGGACTGAATTTGAAGGGACCTCAAGAGCATTTAAAGGCTCTTCATTAATACCCTCTTGGATAATAACACGATTCAAAAATAACTCATTGTCTTGAATGGGAGAGGAAGCCGGAAAGGCAATACAATCCACCTCAGATGGAGGAGAAACATTAACTACCACCCCTTCGTCTTCCATCACTTGAAGAATTCGATCTAAATCCACTGAATTGGAGAAGCCTTTAGCATAAGAGAGTCCAGCACTTTATCCGGAGGATCCAAAGAATCAATATCACCAAATTTAAGAGAGAACTTACCAAGAGCCAAATCATTAATTTCAATTGATGCTAGAAGGAAGGAATCCACAAAGATTTTTCTTGACTTTTAATCTAGCAGCAGAGATATCAACAAAATTTAATGAATCCAAAGCAATGTCTTCTAATCCCCCAAAGTGCTGGCTTATGGCTTCAAAGACATACTTTTCCAAAAAAGAAGAGGCATATTCGTAATCGAGAACCAACCTCCATATCCTTCAATAAATTCTGGTAAACTGTGAAGACTAGCGGACCACCTTTCAAGTTTCAAGGGCAGCTCATCCATCCATTACCACTTACCAATGTTGGTTAAGATAGTATCATTAATACCTCCCTCGATTAATAAAAGGGCCTTATCAACCATGAATGGATTGATCTGAGTTTTAACACGACAAGCTTATCAGAAATTTTCTTTGGGGTGGAAGTTTATAGAAAAAGGGATGTCATCTCATTCTCCTCAAATGGGACTCTCTTAAAGCACCCCAACAAAGCCATTTGGCTAAAAGGGAGATATTCTTTTGATGGCTGTCAACAATGCCCAAACCTCCTTCCTCGATGGGTGCTTTAAGAGAGTCCCATTTGAGGAGAATGAGATGACAGCCCTTTTTCTATAAACTATGGAAGGGGCAATGAATAGAGAAAAATAGTAAATGGGAAGGTTTGCTAAAGTTGCTTGAAATATGAGAACCCCATGAATGAAGCCTTTTTTCCACTATTTCAATAATTGGGGTCCAAAAGGAGATGGTTCGAGGGTTTCCGTTGAAGGGAAGGCCCAAATAAGATGCTGGCCATTGCCCAAGCTTGCAATGAAAGGAATCTGCTCGGTTGGATGCTTGTTGTAAATTAATCCCAATACCCAAAAATTCTGTTTTGTGGCAATTTATGTTCAATCCAGAAGTCTTTGATGGTCTTGAAGAGGTTCTTTAGAAGGACATTATCGAGGATGGAGAAAATGATAGTGTCGTCCGCAAATTGTAAGTGAGTTATAGATAGAGAGTGAGGATTTTTGCCCACGTGGAGCCCCTTAATCAAACCTTTCTGTTCAGCAAGTAAAAGCATCTACTAAGACAATCAACCAGAAGAATGAACAAAAAGGGGATAAAGGATCCCCTTGGAGAAGGCCTCTTGATGCTTAGATTTTACCTCTTGGCCTGCCATTGATAACGACAGAGAAGTTTGCAGAAGATATACAGCCCTTTATCCATCTCCTCCATTTAAACCCGAAGCCCTTTACATGAAGAATCTCATCTAAAAAGTCCCAATCAACCATGTTGAAAGCCTTCTTAATGTCAAGTTTAATGATCACTCTTTTTTGTTTCATTCTTTTCCATTCATCAATAATTTCGTTGGCAATGAGAGAGGCATCAAGAATTTGGCGATCAACAACAAAGGCAGATTGATTGCTAGTAATAGTGAAAGGCAAAACTTTCTTCAACCTATCCGATAGTACTTGGGCCACAATTTTATAAAGGCACGTCATGAGGCTAATAGGTCTATAATCACCCATCGATTTTGCGTCAATCTTCTTTGGGATAAGACATAGATAGGTTTCATTGAGACTTGCATTAATGATAGCACTCCTAAAAAAATCATTGAACACTCTTTTGATGTCTTCTTTAAGAATGTTCCAGAATTTTTTAAGGAATTCAGTCATGAAACCATCCGGCCCAGGGGTTTTGTTTGTCCCCAAATCAGAAACAGCTTTGAAAATCTCATCTTCTGTGAAGGGAACCTCCAACGCATCCCTTTGTTCCCTAGAAATCGGGCTCCAATCTAAAATGTTGGGCAGTATCCTTTTTCCATCCTTTTTTGTGTACAATTTACGATAAAAACCAAAGAATTCAGCTTCAATTGCTTTATCAGACAGCAGGATATTCCCTTCTTTGGATAGAACTTCAATAATGGAATTCCTTCTTCGGTTGGCAGCCACAATTCTATGGAAGAAGGCCGTATTTTCATCTCCATCAACCAGCCACTTAGCCTTGCAACGTTGTCGCCACAAAGATTCCTCTTTGATTGCTAAAGAGAGCAATTCAATCTTTAAAGCAGTCCTTCTCTGTTGATCAGCTTCATTCAAAGGTCCATTATCCTCTTTGGAATCTAGAGTGCCTCCTTTTATGTCAGAATTTTCTGGAGCAAGACATTTCCAATGGTTCCATCCTTAAAAAGTTCAGAATCTTTGTCTCTGCCTATTAAAGGTAAGCTTCCTTGGATAAATGCTTCTAAAGCAATTCTTTCAGAAATTAGATTGAAAAGAAATCAAAGAATATTTGAGGACAAATTCTTTGCATGGTTGGATCGCTTTGAGCTCATCAAGATTAAAGCCTCTCGTTGTTGTTCTCTTTCAAACGCTTTCACAAGCAATTCTTTTGAAGATAATTGTAACAATTGGGAGGTTTTCTTGTAGTTTTTTGTTTTCTTTGCTCTTTGTTTCATTGTTTATTTTCTGTCTTGCTTTTACTTTCTGTTTCTTTATTTTCTATTCAGTCTACTCTTTGTAGGCCGTTTTCTCTTTCCTCTTGTACTCTTTTCTTCATCAATGAAAAATCTGTTTCTTTTTCAAAAAAATGCTTCTCATAAATGTGGTATTACAAGCACTTAAGAGAAGTAATTGCATTTCATGCATGCTATGATGGTTGTAACCTTTCACAAATTCAATGAAAAGTTTATTTTCCTTTTGAAATACTGAAACAGATATCTTACAGTGTAGAGAGAAAAAATAATGACTTACAATAATCTCAGATTGAAAAGCTGTCCAAGTTCCTTTGGAAGGTCCCCTGATAATACATTAGTTCCAACGCTCCTAATCAAATTTTGACAAAGATTAGGAAAAGGAAGAAAGTTTTTAACATAAATATCTCTGTTCTCTATTGAGGTTTCTGAATCAATATTTAGATTCGCTTACAAGATACTCAATTGCTTTAGATTACCAACAGATGGTGATAGTGGCCCTGACAATAAATTTTGGTCCAACTTCCTAGGAGAAATGAGAGAAACTCGGTTCATTTTACTGCATATATGATACATGTAAATTTGCCAATACAGGCTACATTGATGCTCCAATATAGAAAATAAAAATGAAATCGTAACACTAACACCAAGCATAAGCAAGAGAACTGACAGAAAGGTGAGGGAAGTTAACATCCATAGCTCTGTTGGGAGTACACCAACAACATCCAGTGCATAAACCTTCCTGCAAAAATATACAAACCAAATGAACAGATAAATTGAAACAAGAACAAACACAAGACATTAGTCAACATACGTGCAATATTGGTCTTTCCAAACAGATTTCATTCTCTTCTGTAATCTTTTGGTTTCACAAGAAAAGGGCGTGTTCTAACTCGGCAGTTAATTGCACAGTCCATCAATTTCACACAATTCTAAAGCAGTTTCACGTTCGAAACTATAATCTAGAAGATTTTTTTTAATTCGAATACGGTAGCCTTGTGTGGACCAATTGTTTGTGTAATTGATGATTAGAGAAGTCACATCCTTGTTTAGTAATTAAATGTGTGCATTCTGTCAAAATCATTCAAGAATTCCAGAATTGATGCATAGATAGAGGAAGAGATGGAAGCATACAGTTGGGTAATGTGGCAAGTAGCGCCATTGTTGAGAGAGCAATCGCATTTGATTAAAGGGTTGCATTCGTCAACATCGATGATGGAGGCGTCCACAGCCTTCCCAGTGCAGAGATTACCGCTTATATTCCACTGCCCCAATGGCGCCGATATGTTCCATTGCCTAAAAATGGAGTTTAGAGCTTGCGCTGCGTACAAAAAGTTCCCTTATCAAAGGGACAAAAGAAGAGAAGAGCCAGAGAAACGCCTTTGTGAACAAGTGGGCAAGTTTTTTTTTCTTCATAATTCAAAGTTGAGGTATGTAATTAAAGTCTTTTTAAAGTTTTAATTACAAAATCACAAGTAAGAAATAAAAAAATAGAGACTAAAATTGTTTTTTTCTTTGGTCTTTGACTGAAGGTAAATTTGTTCTCCAACTCTTGCCTTGAGTTGTATCATCTTGTAAAAATAGTTTTTAGTTGTGTTTCTTATCTTTAGGAAATATGAGCAAGTTTGAATGGACAAATATATATAGAGAGTGAGATAAGTTTTGTAACTCCTTGGATATCTTTCTTAGTATACTTTCAATTGTAAAGGTACACTAAAGAAAGCCGTTTTATAACTTTCTTGAAGTTTAGCCGTATAGTATTCCTCAATATGCCACAATTTGTGACCTTAATAAGATATCATATGTATTCATACTTATAATTTATTTGAAAATACACTTTTTTGTCCATGAAGTTTAAGTTTAATTTTCACTCAGTTCTAGGTTTCCAAATTTTACATTTTTTACTCATGAAATTTTAATATTACTCTCTTTTTATAACTTTCTTGAAGTTTAGCCGTATAGTATTCCTCAATATGCCACAATTTGTGACCTTAATAAGATATCATATGTATTCATACTTATAATTTATTTGAAAATACACTTTTTTGTCCATGAAGTTTAAGTTTAATTTTCACTCAGTTCTAGGTTTCCAAATTTTACATTTTTTACTCATGAAATTTTAATATTACTCTCTTTTTGTTCCTAGACAGTGAATATAAATCCTAACAAAATGTTGACCGGTTCATTTTATATTAATCTCTGATCTCTCTATCTCCACAACATTGTCGAGAGAGAAAGAAGAAGCCGACGAGAGCTTCGCTTCATTTGAATGAGAAGAAACGTTGCTGTGTTTGTTGGTTCAATAGATTGGAATGTCACTACATTCATTATAAAAGAAGAAAAGATCGTGGAACTTGGGTTTAGGGATTCCAAGAGAAGAGCAAGAGTATGGTTTTGAGGTGAGAGACACAAAAACTGAAGAGCAAAATGAGATGAAAGAGAGAGAGAGAAAGTACCTTGGGCTGCATTGATGATGGGTTGCGATGAATAATCCTGAAGTTGTGCTGCTCCATGAAGCACCAGTGTGAAGCTGAATATCACCAAAACCAAATCCAACGCCCACGCCATACTCTAATTAACCAACTAAATGTTTCCTTATATTTATAATCCAACCAAACTAACACCTTCGTTTTCCAAGTCAACTTGGTCAATTTCAACCATTTAAGTGGATGCCAACAATAATTTCACCCTAAACTTAC
Source organism: Trichosanthes truncata (assembly GCA_033996785.1). Taxonomy (NCBI): domain Eukaryota; kingdom Viridiplantae; phylum Streptophyta; class Magnoliopsida; order Cucurbitales; family Cucurbitaceae; genus Trichosanthes; species Trichosanthes truncata. Next base: position 6,838,844 of record MU867260.1, on the reverse strand, counting down.
CCCCACGCGCTTCCTTTCAACCACCCCTTAAATTGCCCATCACTCGCGGCCTTTACTGGTTTTTTTTTTTCCTTTTTTTTTTCTTTTGAGTTAAAAAACAAGTGTAAAGTAGTTGAGAATATATGTCTTAATCAGTTGAATTATGCACAAGTTAGTTGTTCTTAATTTTCTAGTTATTGATTTTGTCGCCACTTGCAACACACATACTTTTTTTTGTTTAAATCTCATTTTGGCGTTTGAACTCTCAACTTTCATATTCTGCTAACTTGTTTCCAAGTAGCAACTTAGAAAAGACTTATTATGTCATCTACTTTGTTGATGCACTGTCACAAAATTGGAAGTGGATAATGAATTTACTATATAGAATCCATTAATAACATTTACTTTGAGAAATTAGGATTGATTATTGCTTTTGTTTGCTCTTTCCATCGGCATCAGTTGCTATTGCTTATTATTGCTTTTGTTTACCCAATTTGAAAGTGACGTTTGAAGCACCAAGAAATTCTCTCTATTTCCTTTTCATTTCAATTTCAAAATAAGTAAGCTTTCACTTCATTCTTCCTTCATTTAGTTTTTTATTAAAGTTTTTTATTCAATTTCAAAGTGTCATTTGAAGCACCAAATTTTTTTTATTCAATTTCAAAGTGTCATTTTATACCCAGTATATAGTTTTTTATTCAATTTTAGTTGGTTTTTTAAGTTTAATAAACTTTTTGTTTTTTTTTTGTTCATATCAGCATGTACCATATGTTTGGTTTTGTTTGTCAATTTTATTTGGTTGATTTTTACATTTAGCCGTATGTATAATTCATTTTAAATGTTTTTTATTCAACATTTGTCTTGCATTTTCAGTTTTGTTAGTTATGTTATGGCCTTTTTATTCAAAACATAAGTTATGATTTGTATTTTTTTCTCATAATCTTCTCCATATATATCATTGTCATCATGAATTTATGTATTATATTCATTTTCAGATACTGATTAGTCTTATTATATAGTGTTAACTACATAAAACTCACTTCTTAGGTATATAATATTTTTATTTTAAATGATTTAATTTTTAATAAATATATATATATATGTTATTAAAGTCGATATATATATGGAACATGCTTTAAAAATAGACCATGCTAAATATATACTATATTCTACAATCTACACATAAATATTCATAAAAATATAGTATATATACACCAGTATATAATCGTACTATATATTGGACTTGTCATGAAAATCCCATTTATTCTCTACGTCATATATTATATTAACGTAGGTATATATATCTTGTGTATAGGTTATAATCATACTATATATTGAGACTGTCGTGATAATCTAATTTATGTTATGAGACATATATTATATTAACGTACGTATATAATACTTTTATACTGTGTATAAGTTATAATCTTGTTAACATACCATTGTCTAAGCTAGAGTGGTATTAATTTTGCAATTAAGTACTCCTAATGTGCAAGTATACATAGTCTAATGCATCAAGTGATAAGTATATTTATATCATTCTCCTCAGGGATTAGTCCATGAATTTTACGGAACTTGAGCTCACTTTTAGTTATAAAAGGGGTAACCAAACAAAACAACATTCAATGAGTTTTTAAAGAAATAAAACTAGACTAATTTAACCAACAACAATCTTAAAATAACAGGCAAAAAAACTAAAACAAGTAACAACAGGTGAAATCACTTAGAGTTAAAAGTAGGCTTGGATTAGGGGTTTTTTATACTGTTTTGAGGACTCAATGTTGTAGCACAACTTATGCTAAATGACATCACACAACATTCCAACACGGAATCTTCCCAGATTTCCTTAAATTGTAGCTAAATTTCCATTTAAACTACTCAAAATAAGCTCATTACTTGTGTGCTCTAAGTAGGTGATTATCCCTAACCTACCCATTTCACTACAAGCTTAACTTGTAATCAGTCTTAATGAGATTTGAAGCAATCAACTTCCTATTCTTTTTCCCAAAATGCAAGAAAACAGTAGATGGAAAAGGTTGGCCAAACACAATTCATCATAAATATTAAAAACACTTCAAATCAGTGTTCAATAGCATAAAACCACTTAGCTTTCACTCCGCAGCGGAAGCATTGGATGGTCTTTGATTTTATTTAAAATTAAACAAAACAAAAAACAAACTTACTTGGAGTAAATATGAAGATATTTCTGGAAGATCTTTATCTCCTCCATAAAATCTTCCTAGCTATGACTCGAACACAGGACCAAGGTTTGTGGGAGTCTCTTAAAAGAAAATCAACAAGGGATTGGAGAGGAAGAGGTCTAGAGAGAATTTTCTAATTCTCTATTAAAGAGATGTGTGTTATCTCTAATGGCTCAACCCAAGGGTCCTATTTATAGAGACTAATGACAAATCTTTGACATAATTAAAATATTATATTTTAATATCTAATATATTAAAATATTATATTTTAATATCTAAAATATATCTTATACTGATTTGAATCTCATTCAATCTCCTACGATATTTATTTATTTGAATCTTATTCAAATTTTATAAATATCTTTTATTTAATGTATTTAATATACATTAATTATTTTAATATTTAATGTATCAAATACAATAAATATAATTTCCTCTTTTATATTTAATATATCTAATATATTAAATATTAATTTGAACATTTCAAATTTTAATATTTAATGTATCAAATACAATAAATATATATTCCTCTTTTATATTATATCTAATATATTAAATATTAATTTGAACACTTCACCCATGCAAATCAAAGGACAAGCCCTCACAGGCAGGAGTTCATAACTCACTCAAGATTAAGATCAAGTTGCATATGATCATCTTGATGAAATATTAATCTTCTCAATTAACGGATTTATAAAGAGAGATCAAATATTTCGTGGTCCAGTCTTATACAAACTCATTGTATAAGATACCGCCACTCACATGTCTCCACATGAACGATTTGGATCAAATCATTTGTAACTATTACAAAGTGGGTCGTATCAATAGTGTTACAAGGATAAGACTCCCAACTTTATTCATATACTATGACCCTTTAGGTTATTTCTTGAACATGATCCTCACGTATGTCAACCACATAATGTTCAAGATTACAATAATAACCTTGGATTTTTCATATAATGAATAATATTATATTGCAAATAAAATAATCAAAATTATTATTAATTATTAAATAAATTTTTAATTATGAGGCTTTAGGGCATAAATCCCAACAATAAAAAGGGGGCTCAAGCTTGTCATTGCCCTTGGATTATGAATGGTAACTTAAATTGTAATTGCAATCCCAACCTACAATCGCATTGTAAACCGAATTGTAACTCCTATTCAACTTACAATCAAAGTTTTTGGGAGACTAAATGAGTACCCTATATGTCTATAGTTTTCCCAACTTAGATAAATGAAGTACGCATTTTCAATAGTTTTAGAGCCTTGCCCTATGTCTAGGGTTAAGACTGGCTTATGTCTAAGCTCTATTTTCCATTGCTTGTGCAAAATTCGCTCTTCATTAACCATTTTGCTATTAGATTCGAGCCTAATACAAGCAAACAATTAATGTGTAGGCTTGATTATCTTTGCAATTTAAGCTCAATTCACTTCTTAGAGTATTCACATGCTTGAACTGATAGCACTAAATTAGTGTTATATTCATGCCTTATTTTAGCTAGTTTTACGCTGTAATTGTGAGCTTTTATGTGATTATTATGCTTATTTTAGGAATCCAAGTAATTGAGGGCAGAATTATGAATTTTGGAACAAAATGGTGAAAATGGAGCTTAATTAGAGCTTTTGGATGAGCTAAGGACAAGATGAGAAGGTGCACAAGCCATTGGGGCCGAGAGAACAGCGTTGCAACGCTTGTTATGGTGTTGCAATGCCATAATCTGGTGTACAAACCAGAGAGCTAGCATTGCAATGCTGCCCTGTGGCGTTGCAGCGCTAGAAAAACGCTAAAACGAAGAGCTCCGTCTGTAGCGTTGCAACGCTACTTACAACGTTGCAACACTACCTCTGTACATTCAAGGGAATGACAACATTTTGGGACAGCGTTGCAACGCTGTCCTAGCGTTGCAACGTTGTTGCGATTACTGCTATTTATTCTTCGCTTCGTTTTCGAATTAGGGGAGACCATTTGGAATTTTTTAGCCCTAATTTCGATAACTTGCCTTCTTGGGACCTGTGGAGCTAGAGACGGAGTGTTCGGGAGCGGTGTTCAATGCTTAGGATTGCGGAATTCGAGGAGGGAGTCAAGAATTTAGCAATGAGGTCTTCTTCCTTGTCATCTTCTCTCTGTTTTTTGCATCTAGGGACTTTAAGATGTTGTACTATGCTATTTTAATGACATTTATGGGCTAAATTTACTTGTTTAGGGGTTAATATCACATTTAGGATTGAATTTATGGATTAATTGTGATCATGGACTTTTAATTGCTTGATTAATTACATTTAATTGGATTGTTCTTAATGCTTCTTTTTATTTGGCCAATAATTAGTTGAACTTAGTCTTAATTGAGCTCGACAGAGGAAATTAGGACTGAATTAATCCAATTAACACCCTTAAATTGCCGATGTGACATAGGAGTAACAATTGACGGGTGAGGCTAATTATGAGTGGGCTTATTCCAACTAATTAATCAATTAGCTCTAAGGACACTTAGGCAAGCGATTAATTAAGCGTGTTCGAATGAGATCGACAAGAGATTTCGACCGATTTTTCTCTAGGTTTATGCAATTAAGCTTGTTTAATTAACTGTTAGATTCAATTGCCATAAGTCCAACCTAAATTGTGCTTGATCCCCTAAACATTCCCTTAATTTGGTATCTCCAACTCTTTATATTGCTTTACTAGTTAGTTTAAATTCTTAAGCATCGTTCCTTTAGTTTGGGCCTTAAATAATTTCATTTTTGAGTATTCTTAATAATTAATTAGCTTTAAAAATAAATTCCATATCTGCTTCCCTTGGGATTCGATATTTGGTACTTACATACCATTTTATTATTACTTCGATCACGTGCACTTGCGTATACACCGATCATGAACCCTAAAAAGGACTTAGCTCATAATAAAAATAAAAGAAACTAAATAAGAGAAAAACTTAAAACCCATACTGGAAAAAAAAATACTTAGAAGTAGTAGGATGGAAGTAACATGGCACTGAATTTGAAGGGTTTATTTCAATTCTTCCTAAGAGAAAATTATAAAAGAGATACAACCGAAACTTAGGAGAGAAGTCACAAGCACAACAAACCCCAAACAGAACTAAGAACAAAAATAAATCAGAAACATAAATGGGGCTTTGCTAGACTTTGATAACAAGAAAACTTTTGTCAATGAATTCCTCCAACAAGTTTAATTCAAAAATAGCTTTAAACAATACATGTACTGACTTGAGAAAACGGAATATAACAACTAGACAAATGTAAAAAAAAATATAAGAACATAACTGAATTCAAAATTCAAAACACAAAATGTGTTGGGAACTTATATATAGAAAACATGAACTGCTCCCCTTTTCTCTCTTATTCCTCAATTGATTAACCCCATCTTGTTCAACGGGACTTTAATCTTCACAATCTAGAACTTCCATTCAAATTGGATCGAGAACTCAGGTCAAAAAGTTATGGAGTGAACAGACAACAAGCAAGAAAAGAAAAAAGTGCAGAAAAAATGGGTCTTTTTCCCAAGGATGAATTTTGCCTTCTTTGTGTGTTTTTCTTCCAATTTATAGAACATTGCGACTAGGGTTTCCTTCTTTGTCTTTGCACAAATATGGTCAATTGATCTCACTAGAATTGTGGAGGAGAATTAGAATATTTCTCAAAAATCTCGCAAATTCTGAATTTCCTGCGTTTTCTAGATTTGTGAAGAATTGCAATTTGCGATCGTCATTTTGGATTGCAATTGCAATTCTGCCTTTTTCAAAATCGACTGTCAAATGCTATTACAATTGCAATTCTTCACAACATCAATTTCCTGCATCAAAACAAAGTTTCAGCAACTTTTTACTTCTTTCCCCTTTTTTTCTTCATTTGGTTCATCCCTAACATGTTTTCTAACTTTCACTAAACATTGCTAAGATTTCCTAAGCTCATACACATAATTTCATGGAATTTGAAATATAACTTGAGTCTAACAGGAAAACATAATCCTAAAAAATGATAATTACTAACATAGTATTTGCATACTCAATTTGACGAAGATTTTAGCTGGTATTTGCGCGACTTTGTACAACAAAGATTTAAGTTGTTTTTTAGTATGTGTACCAAAATCTTATGTAGATTTTAGCTGTTTTTGAGTATAATGTATTTGTGGGGCTCAATCTTAGGAAGACTTCATCTAATAGTTATTTCGAATACAAGGTATTTATTTATGTAATGCCTAAATTTTGAGTTATTATAATTAAATATTCTTGATGATTAATGTTAGTTTTGCTGGAAATCAACATTAAATTTACTACTTTTCTAGTTTTCATCAATTAATGTGTAACTATGGTTTTTAGATTTTGTAGCTTTTTAAGTTAGCTTTGTTTTTGAGATATTGTTTGTGAGATATTACTTAGATTTTTTTTAGGTGAAATTCTATTTCTAATTAATTTGGTATTTATCAATCTAAGAATATGTATCAAATTATCCTTCTAGTTAGGTTTACTTATTATTTCGAGTTCATATCTTCCCCAAAAATTGCATAGAATCTGTAAATAAATAGCTAACCATACCTTTATCCTCGGTCCTTAATGTACGCTTTGTCATTTTCTCTTTTTGTAGTCGTGTATCTCTAGCTTTCATTTTGTGTTGCTTCTTTGGTCGTCAGAATGTCAAACTAGATGTGAAAAATGTAGTTGTAGGTACCAAATTGTCAAAATAATCGGACAATGGAGCTGAACTTGTAGATACGAAGAAGGAAGGATGGAGTATTTCTTACCTGTTTGGTGAACGAGGAGAAGAGCAATCCTTTGGTTGAGAATGCAGAGTGTTCGTTCAATGAAGAAATCCTATAATTTTTTGGATGCTCGATTTGTGCTTTCAAGGTAAGTCTTCTCAAATTGATTTATTTTTGCCAATTATGATTGTTTTTGTACAGGGCAATGTGCAAATGGAGTGATTTTCTATAAAGTTATTTATCTTTGCATGCAATTTTAGTGGATAAGAAATCTATGATTTGACATTTTTTTGTTTATCTTTGTGATTTGCATTTAGTTGCTAATTTCATGAACAATTTATCAGATGTTTTTTTGTTCTTGATTTCTGGGTATTTGTTCTTGCTTAGATATAAATTTTTTCCCTTTTTTATGTATTGTTTTATATTTAAGTGGTTTAGGTTGATTTTAATTTAATATCACTTATCACAAACATGGTGTTTTTCGTAACCATAAGAAAAATTCAATTTCTCGAACTTTTTACTAAAATGTTCATATAGTATGAATTACTTTGAAGTATGAAAGTTTATATTTTCAAATTTGTTTGAAAATACATTCAGCTGAAAATAAGAACAATTTGTATATGTTAAAATGTTGACATATACTATATTACAAATACTGAGATATTCAGGATTATAGAATCTAGAATAAAAAGACATTGTTTTCTCCTAAAAGATGATACTTGACTTTGACTATTAAGGTTGATGTATTAACATCAACTTAAATAGAATGAAAAGACTAGTAAGAGGTAATTCTCTAAAAAGTTAGTTAATTACTTTACTTGTCTGTAGATCTTGCATTTCATGCAAGATAATTATTGGGCCTTTATTAGATAAGGCTAAAAGGCCAAAGAATACGTTGGGCTTACACATTCTGACCCAAGTGGTTTAATGAATGTAAAAGACCAAATAAAGTCATGAATATTTCATCACTCTAGTTGATGATCATTCAAGGTACAAGTATCTTTACCTAATACATCATAAGTCTAATTGTTTTTTGAAAAGTTCAAGAAAATTAAGGCTAAAGTTGAAAATTGATTAGGTAAGTCTATCAAGACATTATGATCAAATCATATTAAAAAGTACAACAACCTTACGTACTAAGATTAATTGATAGAAAATGGGTTTTTATGTCTATTATTTCAAATACCAAGTACATTTATGTAAAAATTATACTACAAGAGGAGAAATAAAACCATCTTGGACATGGTCTGTGAGTTACACCCATTATTACAAGACTCTAGTTAGGATATGCAATAGAGATTGTATAGTAAACATTATTCCCTCCAAAAGTGCCTACGAGACAATTTGGAGTTATAGAAGAGTAGTAAAGCTATTTTACAACACTTTACTATTTGGGAATGTTAAGCTTACATGCTGAAACAAGGCCTAAAAATGATGTATATGTTCCAAGATATGTATATGTTTCAAAACATAATTGTACCAAAATTTCTATTTTGGAAGGGATGTGGAAACTACTTACCTCGATCGATAATCCTACAATTCTTAATGTCAATCTCAATTCCAAATCTAATCCACTTCTTGAACAATCATCATCTTTTTCCTAGAAGTCCAAACATATCCAATACTTCATTGGTCAGAAACCAAAATTCTATCTTAAAGGTCTAAAAGCTTATTAAAATATAGACAATTTTATCTACCCAATTTTTCCCATTCAAAACAATTTTATGCATAAAAAGTTAGGAAAAATAAAGTTCTTGGACTAAAAAAACAGCACTGAAAAACTGGGTTAAAAACACTTTAAAATCCAATTAAAAACGTATTAAAATTGGTAAAATCAATATTTTTCAACACGAAATAAAATACGAAATAATTTTCCAATTCTACATCTTTTAAAACTTTCATAACTACCATAAATTATGGACAAATAACCCAGAAAAATTTCTGCTCATAAATAAAACTTTCCAAGATTTTAACATCAAAAGAATATCAAGATTTGTCACTTTTTAACCCAAAAACCAGATGTGAAAAGCTTGATAAAACTGCTGTAATAACCATAAAAACATAATGTTTTCATGTAGAAATTAAAGCTTTAAATCACACTTTAAAGAAACAATCATTTGGTAACCTTTCTTGTACAAAAAGAACCCAAAAATACTAAAAACAGTCCCAAATTTAGAAGAAAATAAAAGCTGGAAAATTCTGGAAAATTTTCATTTATCAAAACTTTCAATTTAATCCAAAATCCATAAGATGAAAAACTTTGATAAAGAATTAAGCAAACCAAATACCTAAAAACTTTTTAGGGCAAAAGATTTCAAGAATACTTTCATTCTAAACAATCAAGAATTGAAAACAAAAACCCAAAAATTTCCAAGAAAGATTCAATCAATCAAGAAAGAAAACAAACTTCAAAATAGAAGGGAAGAAAACTTACTGTTTTTTTTTCTTTAGAGAGGAAACTGCAGAACTGACTTCTTCGTTTTTCTCTTTTTGTCGTCAAAACTTTTGATCAAAAAGGTTAGGGCTTCAAAGACCCCTTTTTAAAATAACTCTAATCAAAATCCTTAAAAAATTATCTTCTCTTTTTTAAAAAATAAATAAATAAAGATTTTTCTCCTAATTTAAAAAGAAGATAAAATCCTAATTCAAAAAGGTTTTAGAAAAAATCAATAAAACAAATAAACAAATAAATAAATAAATAAATAAATATATATATATATATATATATATATATATATATTTTCGGTTGTTACACAATTAATGCATAGATGAGACTTAGTAATTAATATACAGTTGGTTCGTAGCATATATCAGTTAAACGAATGGTATGACCATTGAATAGAAAATTAAAAACTTTCTCAAATTATCTATGGATAATGAGAAATTTTTGTGAATGGAGTAAAATATTTGATCTTTACAAAGATACATTGATTCTTAAAAATATTTAGGAAATCTATGTTAAGATAATTTTTACCCTAGAGGATGGAGTATGGTATACAAGTTAAATAGTTTTCTTGTGAAGCAACAAAAGGACTTATATGACTCAAATAGTTCCTTGAAGATCTGAAATGTGTTTCAGATATGATTTAGTCTATCATATTTATTATGCTAATAGTGGTGCAAAGACTAATATTAAGGAAATTAAAAAACACCAATGTATAGGGAATCATATCGAGGCAGGGAAAGCATCATGGTAGTGACCAATATGGCTTTTAATGGCAGCCGTTTGGATCTATATAAAAGGACTCTCCAGGCTAAAGTGCGTGAGGGTCATCTAGAATATCTAAGATTACGAGACATGTCTCGTATTTGCTGGGGCAAGTGGGAGAACATGTTGGGTATAGAGTATGCCCTAGGATACATGTCTTGTCGACTTTAGTGCAAGTGGGAGATTGTTGGAATTTATGCCCTAAAGCCTCTAAATTAATGATTTTATTTAATAACTAATAATAATTTTGATTATTTTATTTGCAATATAATATTTTTATTTGCAATATAATATTATCCATTATATGAAAAATCCAAGGTTATTAGTGTAATCTTGAACTGTATGTGGTTGACATACAGAAGGATCATGTTCAAAAAATAACCTAAAGGGTCATAGTATATGGATAAGGTTGAGTGTCTTATCTTGGTAACACTATTGATACGACCCACTTTGTAATAGTTACAAATGATTTGATCAAAATCGTTCATGTGAAGACATGTGAGTGGGGGTATCTTATACAATGAGCTTGTGTAAGACTGGACCACGAAATATTTATTCTCTCTTTATAAATCATGTTAATTGTGAAGATTAATATATCATCAGGATGATTATATGCGACTCGATCTTAATCCTGAGTGAGTTATGAACTCCTGCCTGTGAGGGCTTGTCCTTTGATTTGCATGGGTGAGAGTGGCTTTTGTATCTGATTCAATATGCCTACCATTGTAAGGACTTGACCAAATAGGGAGCTGGGAACATAATCTCATAAGATAAAATTCACTCATTCCCATTAGGGTAAGTAGATAAGTAGTTCCCTTAAGTGCTAATTTCAGGACTTGAACAATGAGGCCCCACCTTCTCACTGGCTCGAGAGGGACTTCATTTATGGTTGGATCATAAACAAATTGTTAATTAGAGTATTAGTGGTACTTAAGGTGCAAAATATAATTACAGGGGTAAAACGAACTTTTGACCCAGTTGTAATTATGAACAACTCGTGAAAGATTGACTTGCATGTAGTGATTATATCTATGGACACAACTTGTCATACAGTGCATAAGAGTGCAACTCTAGATCTATAGTGGAGTGATCCTAGAGTTAATGAATGAAAATTAATTAATTAAATAATTTAATTAATTAATTTTGTATCATTGGAGCTTATAATCTGTAAGTCCATAAGATCCACTTGCTAGCTCATAGTAACACTAAAAGATCAATCTAGTTGAAAGAAAAATTTGAAATGTTCAAATTAATATTTTATTTGAAGTGTTCAAATTAATATTTAATATATTAGATGTATTAAATATAAAAGAGAAAAATATATTTATTATATTTGATATATTAAATATTCAAATAATTAGTGTATATTAAATAATTAGTGTATTTGATACACTAATTTCCTACATACAGCGTTTCTTTGCCTTTATAACACTAAGGGGTCGTTTGTTTCATGGTAATCCAAGATTCCCATGGAATGGACATCTGGATTACTTTGTTCATTTTGTAGAAATGTAAGATACCTTGGCATATCAAGATGCCCGGGTATCCTAGGATGCCCATTCGGAGGGCATCTGGTTAAATTTGGATGCCCTTTTGAAACATGGGTTTTTAAGATTCCCACATTGAGGGCATCTGCTAATGACATATTTGCCCCTTATCAATTTTATTAACTTTACATTTTTATTTTTATTTAAAAATAAATTAATGAATTTATGCACTAATAAACGATTATATGTAGTTAGCTATATTTATATTTTACATTTAGATATAAAATAAAGCTGATTTAAAATTGAATTAATATTTAATATTAAATATTTTATAAAAATATCAAACTAATATAAATTAATTTGTTCTACAAAATAACACATAAATATTAGTATAAAATATATTGATATACAAATATAATATTAAATTAACAACACCAAAATGCATGTGATATCAATTTAACTATATTAAACTAATAATTAAATTATGTAAAGGTTAGCAAGGGCATTATTGGTATAACACATAATCTTAAGACATTCTCATACTTAAATCCTGCAAAACAAACATGACTATCTAAATATTCCCAGACATCCTTATAAATTTTTCTGCAAAACAAACATGGTAATCTAAAGATGCCGGACATTTAAAATTCCGGACATCTAAGATTCTGGGCATCTGAAGATGCCGGAAATCATGATTCCCTAAAAACAAACGGCCCCTAAGGGGAAGACATAATACCGGAATCACTAAATTTTGGAATTTTGAGAAAAATATTATTAATTGAATTTTGAATCCAGCGTTTTGGAAATTTAATGCTTTCCCTTAAATTTTTTGTTAGATAAATATATTAAGTAATTTAAATTAAAATCTCGTTCTAATTTGGAAATAGAATTCCATATATCCTTAGTTCTCTTTCTCAAAAATCTCGTTCTTCCTCTTTTTTAAATACTGCGTCAAAATTCTTTTGTTATTCTCATGGTATTAAATTTTCGTCGACATGTTGATATTTCCATCGATATTTCCACATGTTCATGGGTTCGACCTCGACATAAGGGGGGAATCGACATTTCCACTATATCGTACAAAATCGATGAAATATTAAAAAAAATAGTAAGAAAATGTAACTTAATGTAAATATAATATTGTAACAAGTATTTTAACTCACTTAAAAAATATAAAATGTTCATTTATTAATTTAAATACTTTTTTTGAATTTTTTATTTTTAAAAATTTTCCAAAAATATCCATTGACATCGACATTTTATCGATATTTCCATCGACATTTCCATAAAATTGAGACTTCGACATTTCCGCGACATCGACATTTAAAACCTTGGTTATTCTCGAACCCCTGTCATCCTCCTCCTCCCCTCTCTCTCTTCGTGAAGCAAGATATATAAAACAATATTTAAATTGGTCAAATTGTTTATTGTACAAATTTCTGTACAATTATTACAAAGTTGCTCCAAAAGCCAAGCTATCTACAAAAAGTAAAACAAAGCCTTCTAAACCATTGTTTAAATTGGTCAAGTTGTTTATTATAAAAAATATTTAAGCCACTTATCTTTGGCACGTGTCTAATCAGACCAGGAACCTAGTGATGATGTTAAGAAGACTAGACATAGAAAAATACTCTTAAACTTTATTTTTTATTTAAAAAATACCTATATCCTTTAAAAAGTTATAATATTATCCTTGATGTTTCATAAATGTTTCAAAATTACCATTAAGATAGAAATCCATTAGAATGTTAGACGAAAAATCGACGTGACGGTAATCTAGACATGAAAACTACTAGAATGGTTGGTTGGTGGATTTCGCTATAATTAATTATTACAAAGTTGCTCCAAAAGTCAATCTATCTAACAAATAGTACAAGTGTACAACAAGCCTTGTGAAACATTAATTAATTAAGCCAGTTATCTTTTGCACGAGTCTAATCACATCACGAACTTAGTGATGATGAAATAACAATAAAAATCGGTATAACATGTTATTAGATTTTGATGATCAATAATTTGTTTTTTTCACTAAATAAAGCTATGCGGTACCAAAAAAAAAAAAGGCTATGCGGTAGAAATATTTTATTGTGAGGATTATATTTTAAAACAGTTTCTAGTGCTCGTAGAAACATTAAAGTTTTATCTAAAAAAAGAATTAAATATAGAAAATAACCTAAACTATGTGTTTTGATTCAATAATACTCTTAAATTTTAAAAAGTTTCAGAAATATCATAATCTCTAAAAAACATTCAAAAATACCATGACCATTAAGTTTTAGATGGAAAACGTTTAAGCTTCGTTTCAATAATACCTCTAAACTTTCAAGAGTTTCAAAAATACCTCTGACCTTTCAAAAACGTTCAAAAATACTCTTATCATCAAGTTTTGGATGGAAGACATTAAAGTTTCATCTCAATAATACTCTTGACCTTTCAAAAAAATTTAAAAAGTACTCTTACGAGAAAATGTTTATTATTCTTCTTCTATCTGCAGATTCTTCCTCTATGAAATTAATGAGAATGAACGAATTAGTAGCATTTGAAACGTCGTAGTAACAATTTGACCAAATAAACTACAAAACCCAAAATCCATAACTATAACCATCCCTTGTAACTCTCCAAAGACGAAAAGAGAAAAAAAAAAAGGCTTGTATTGGGATGGATTTGGAAACCTAAATTGGCAAATTCATATAGGGATTTGTTCAATTCTTCGAAGTTGAAGGATAATTTGTCATCGTCTTACTTTGTGAGATTGATTTCTAGCTTGACTTCATTTAAAACTTAGCTACCCAAATGCTTGAATTTGACATCAAATTGGGAGGATGAAAAATTAGTTTTTGATGACCTACTGATAACTTGTAGAAATACAAGTTATTATAACCTAATATAGAGATCATATGTGTCTAATTTAGCTGCTAGCAAGGTATTGAAAGTGATTATTAGCATTTTCTTAGATAATTTGTATAAACAATCATCAGAATTCATTCGGAAGTTAAGAATGTAATATTTGTCTATTTTTAGGAAATTGATGCATTGAAAGAGAAATAAGTACAAAGATGCGGTGACGAAATGATGAAGGAATTGAACGCATGTTGACTGTGGATGATAATTGGACCAACAAAACAAGAACAGAGTCAACTTGGGCTAAGCATTGCTTGCATAATTGATAAAAAGGTTACGTGCCCTTTAGCTATTGAGTGGTGTTGACTATATATGTTTGAAAAGTTGTTACAGAAAGGTTGGCAATTTTCTCCAGCATAGTGACATTTTTATTCCTCAATAGTTCAAAGAGAAAGAAGAAGAGAATGAAGATTTCACTCCTCAAATTGCAGAAGGAGGTATTGTTCGCAGTTGACGTAGCAACACGAATATAACAAGATTCTTCATCCCTTCACATTTTCCTCAATGTTACATTTCCAGTGCTTTAACGATTACTTGTTCATGACTTTTATTGTTAGTTATTTCTGCCTATAATGTAGTTTGTGAACTTAACCATTTCTAATTTTAATTTTAAGCAATTGTGGAATGCCATTTACATTTCATTGTTTTGTATTAGTTGATCCAATTCAAATCATGAACAACTAAATTCCCTTAGGGGATGGCTAAGAACGATACGAGCATAATGTGAATGAAAAATAAACAATGTATGTGGGAGTTAATCCGCAGTTTTATTTGGATGAGTTTAATCTATAAAACTGATCACCGTCTGGCTAGCCGAGGAAGGTGAAAGCATGTATTCATACTGGAAGAGTGAAGCATGTGGAAAGACAGAGAAAAACAAGAGTGATCACTATTTACATGATTATTTTAGGAATAAGATAATTAACTAGGAGAAATGAATTGGTGGGTTATTCTTTGTGTTGAGCATAGGAATATGACTGCACGAAATGCTCAACATTCTGCATGGAATTGCTAGAATAAGTAGGTATTCATTCTTCTAGGAATAACAACCAACATGCATTGACTATACTTTTTGTGGACCCCAAAATTTGTCCGATATTTTTTTTCATCATTTTTATTAATTGTGTGTTTTTTTTTCTTCATAATTTAGAATTATTGTTATCTTTAAGAAAAATAAACAAAAAAAAAAAGCAAATATTTTGATTGATTCTTTTCCTTTTCCTTTTCATAGTAAAAAATAAAATAAAATAAAATAAGAGATTGTTTCCTCTTTTTCGTTGTAGAGAGAATAAAATTTTAAAAAGATTAACGCTCAAATCTTTTTTGTATAGAAAAATTATTTGATTTAACCAATTTTTGGAAGGAACCAATTTGACCAAATATTCTTAAAATCAATTTAATCAATTTCAATCACTTTCAATTATTTATTCCTTTAAAATTTGGTCTAATTTATTTTTCCCTAAATGAGAATGATTTGAGATTTCTATAAATTGAAGGCCAAAGACAAGCTTTTGGAGGAGGAGGCCATTTTTTTCTTCATTTTTTCTCTCTCCCCACGTTTTCTCCCTCTCTACCCCAACTCTCATACACTTTGTTTTTTTTTCTCACACATCCCCCTATTTTTCTCTCCCACAAAATCTTTTTTTCTTTCCCTTTAACAGCCACATTTTTCTCCTCTCACTCAAATAATTTCTTTTTCTCTCTCCCATCTCTAAATTTCTCTCTCTCTCTCTCTCTCTCTCTCTCTCTCTCTATTTTTTTTTCTCCTCCAACACTTTCTCGTTGTTTCATTTACAACAAAAGCCGGCAAGGAAAACAAAACATTCACAACCATCTTTAATAGTGAGTTTGTTTTATCCAAATAGGACTTTTATTTGTATGTGTTTGCATATTATTGTTAGGTTTATTCTAGACTAATTTCATATATACATTATGTATATTTGTAATGTTGAAATTTCATGAATCATGGCTTAAATCCTTATTTGATTAATTGATTTCACTAATTTTATTTCAATTTAATAGACGATTATGTATATTATGTCAAATTTCGTTAATAAGGCATTCTTGGTAATTTCTAATAATTGTATTATGTATTTTTTAGAAAACCTTTTAAATAAATTCCAATGACGGAACTCAAAATACTCGGGACACCGACATTTTGGGTTCTTAAGGTGAGAAATCA
The DNA here is from genome assembly GCA_033996785.1 of Trichosanthes truncata. Taxonomy (NCBI): domain Eukaryota; kingdom Viridiplantae; phylum Streptophyta; class Magnoliopsida; order Cucurbitales; family Cucurbitaceae; genus Trichosanthes; species Trichosanthes truncata. The sequence goes on along the minus strand of MU867260.1, from coordinate 6,822,169 downwards.
ATTTCTTGGGATGCCAAGATTTGATTTTAATATGTATCTTTTAAACAAACGTATTTAATAAAATTATTTCCTTTTAAAAACAAAAAAAAATGTTTGATAAAATACCTTTTCCTAAATTAAGATTTTCAATATATATGTATACAAAACGTATTTAATAAAATTCTTTCCTTTTAAAAACAAAAAAAAATGTTTGATAAAATACCTTTTCCTAAATTAAGATTTTCAATATATATGTATATTGTGTATAAACCATATATATTATAGAGTCTTTGATTCAATAGCTCTAAAAAAAAAACTTTTCCAATGATAGAACTTTTAATTTTCGAAATGCCGACATTGTAAGATTCTTGAGGTAAAAAATCAAAATCTTAAGATAGCAAGATTTGATTTTTTTATATGTTCCATACAATATATATATATATATATATATATATATATATATATATATATATATATAAATCATGAAAAAAACATTTGTTTCTTTTTTTTAATTTTTCCTTTATAAGGAAATTTGCTTTGTAAAATTTCTTTTTCATAAAAAGTAGCAAAAAGAAACATACTTTCATAAAAAGTAAAAGACATTTTCCTTCCAATTTTTTTTTTATTTTTTTTTCATAAAAAGTACAAAAAAAAAAGATTTTTATAAAGTGCATTTTCATAAAAGGAATTTTCTTTTAAAGGAGACTTTGATTATCTAAAATCATTTCATTGACTTCATTTTCAAAGCACCAAATCAAAATTTAAACATTATTTTTCCATAAAAAGTTCACGTTTTTTTTAGAAAATAATGAAGAGTTTCCTTAAAAAGAATTCTTTTCTCACACATGTTTTTCAAATTAATAAATCAAATATTTTTTTTAAATTAAAAAAAAAACTTTCCTTTGATGGAAATTGGAAAATCAAGATGTTGATTCTTCAATAATCTTGAGGTGATGAATTTATTTTGAGATGCCAAAGTAAATTCAAATAAAATTTGAATGGCTTTATGGCACTCATAATTATTGTTCATTATCTACTTTCAGAATAGTGAACAATAAAACATAAGACATTTAAAAATCAAAATAAAAATCTTCTTTTTCACAAATGTCGTTTTCTTTAAAAATAACACAAGAAAAGTAAAATTTAGTTCATCGAACGAGTGTTGTGGGGTGCTAATACCTTCCCCATACACAATCGACCCTGAACCCATAATCTTTTATTCGCAGATCATCTTAACACATTTTGGGTGCCTAGTTACACCCTATAAATCAAGGCTGGTGGAGACTCCATTTCCTACTCTTGGGAACAAAGTTGGCCACTCCGCATCGTAAACCTATAGCGACACTTTTCATTATACTAAGGGAGTTCTTAGCCAACCCCCCCTTTCTCTATTTAGTGAAAGCGTTCATTTCATTTCGTTTAAGAGTTTATTCGCTCATCATCGCTTGTTCCATACTTCTGCATGAACATTCATTCTTCAATTAACAGTTTACACAACTAAGTCCCTGAGGATTTCGACCTTGGAATATTATCCGAGTATTACTTGTTTGCATTTGGTTTATACTTGGACCTTGAGTAGGGTTGACATTGATCGCTTGAAATATATGATTAAGTGCATGCTACTATCATTACTCTAATGCATGTTTAGGTAAAGTTTCTATTTCAAGCGTGTCCAAATCTAGATATTTTTCTTCACAACTGGAACCACGACAAGTTCTTGGCACCTTTGTTGGGGACTTATTTTCTAAAAATATGATTAATTGGGAATTTTTGTTTACGTAGGAAACTTTTTATCTGGCTAAAAGTACTTAGGAAATAAGCTCACCTAAAAAAAATTTGTATGAGTGATACCACACAATCCCCATTGAAATTTTACCCAGAGATAGAAAGAATCTTCTGACAACAAAGAAGAGCTAAAGAACGAAGATATAGACCAAAATGGATGGCCGATAAAAGAGCATAGAGAGTTGAGAATTTACAAAAAAAAAATGAGGAATAGAATCAGATGGCAAATAGAAATCCAATACATTTGGCTAATGATCGAAATCGAGCCATACGCGAGTACGCTACATCGAGTTTGATAGACTTCAGTCTAGTGATAGTAGTACTAGAGATGACCGCAACAAGTTTTGAGGTGAAACCTATCATGTGAGAAATTCATCACCCTAGGAGTAGAAAAGGAAGCATTTAGATTGCTTCTCTTTCCCTACACATTGAGAGATGATGCCAGAGATTGGCTAAACTCATTTGTAACAGGCTCAATTAGTACATGGGAAACTTTGGCAGAGCAATTCCTGCTCAAATATTTTCCACCCATAGCAAACGCACAATATAGAAAGGAAATAGTAACCTTCGAGCAACAAGATAATGAATCACTTAGTGAGTAGTGGGTGAAGTTCAAGAAATTGCTGCAAAAGTGCCCTCACAATAGTTTCCCTAGTTGCGTGCAGTTAGAAATCTTTTATGGTGGATTTAATAGAGCATCGCATAATGTAGTGGGTGCATTAGCCAACGAAGCCCTTATGTCCAAAACTTTGAGAAAAATGCACTGATAGCTCTATTAGCACAGGTAGCAACGATGTCCAATATGTTGAAAACAATAAGCATTAATGACATCAATCCAGTCGCCCATATATAAGTCGTACACCAAGACACACAGTTCAACGCATGTCCAGGATGCAGTGAGAACCATACTTTTGACAGTTGTACAACGAATCCAACATTGACATGCTAAGTAGGGAGTCAGAACTCATCAAGAAATAATCCCTACTCCAACACTTACAACCCAAGATGGACCCGAACTTTTTATGGGTTGGTCAATAGAATAATGGACCAGCAATGAATAAGATCAACAATCCTCCAGGCTTTCAGAATAACAACAACTTTCAGCAAAACAACTTCCAGGGGAATAATGCAAATATGCAAACTACAACTTCACTTGAGCAACTGATGAAGGAGTGTATTGCGAAGAATGATGCCTTAATTCAAAGCAAGGTATCCTCCATAAGAAATTTAGAAATCCAAGTAGGATAGTTGGCCACATAATTGAAGAATAGACCTCTTGGCACATTGCCAAGCAACACAGAGACACTGATGAGAGAAGGAAAATAACAATGTCAAGCGAACAACTCTGACGCCCTACTCCAACACCCGAATGCACAGAAGAAAAAGACATGGAAGTTGCTGAAGAAGATAAGGATAAAGAAAGAGAAGAAAGGGAGAGAGAACATCCTAAAGTTCGAGCTAGTAAACAAACAGAGAAACCTGTTGCAGCCCAATCTGATCAGATTTACAAGCCTACTTTTCCTTTTCCACAAAGGCTGAGAAAGAAGAAAAACAAAGAAACTAAATTTAAAAGCTTCTTAGAGAAACTAAAGGAATTTCACATTAATATTCCTCTTATTGAAGCATTGCAACAAATGCCAAGCTACGTTAAATTCCTAAAGGACATAGTAACAAATAGAAGACAACCAGTGGACTTTATCATTCTAGATTACGAAGTAGATAAGGATGTTCCAATTATCATTGGACGACCTTTTTAGGCCATTAGAGGTACAATTATCAATGTACCAAAAGGATTGCTGACACTGAATGTAGATGGGAAAGAAGTGCAGTTTAATGTATTCAACGCAATGAGATTGCCAAACAAGGAGTACTGTAACTTCATGGACAGTTTAAACTTGAGAAATGTCATGGGATTGAGTGATGAGGAAGATTTAGCAGATGAGCTATAAGATGACAACATCACCAGAAGGAAGCATTAGAGCAATTACCATAAACCACATGGAGCCATTAAACCTAACATAGAGAACTGTTCCAGTTCTCAAATCATCGCTTGAGGAAGTGCCATATGTGGAAATGAAACCACTACCAACTCACCTTAAATATGTTTTTCTTGGAGTCAATAATACTCTTCTTGATATTATATCTTCTAAATTAATTACTGATCATGAGTTACCTTTAATGCAGATGCTTCGAAGACACAAACGAGCTATTGGATGGACCTTGGGAGATATCAGAGGAATTAGTCCATCATTTTGCATGCATAAGATCATAATTGAAGAAGGAAAAAAAGGGTTCAATAGAGAACCAAAGTAGATTAAACCCCGTTATGAAGGAGGTTGTTAAAAAAGAGATAATCAGATGGTTAGATGCAGATGTAATATATCCAATTTCAGATAGCGATTGGGTAAGCCCCATCCAATGTGTACCCAAGAAAGGAGGAATCAAGGTGGTCGCAAACAGTAAGAACAAATTGATACCTACTCGCACAGTAACGGGATGGTGGGTGTGTATGGATTACAGGAAGCTCAATGTTGCGACCAAGAAATATCATTTTTGTTACCTTTTGTAGATCAAATGTTGGATCGTCTCACAGGAAAAACATTATTTTTCTTTCTAGATGGCTATTCAAGGTACAATCAAATAACCATTGCATTGGAAGATCAAGACAAAACAACTTTCACACACCCATATGGAGTTTATGCTTTCAGACGCATGCCTTTTGGGTTATGCAATGCACCTGGCACATTCCAACAGTGTATGATGGCAATATTCTCTGACCTATTAGAGACATGTGTCGAAGTATTTATGGACGATTTTTTTGTATTTGGAGACTTGTACGAAGAATGTTTGAAAAACCTGGAAGCAGTACTTATGCGCTGTGAAGAAACCAATTTAGTCTTAAATTGGGAAAAATGTTACTTCATGGTAGAAGAAGGTATATTGCTTGGCCACAAAGTCTCACAAGAAGGATTGGAGGTAGACATAGCAAAAATTGAGGTAATTGATAAGTTACCTCCACTGTCAAATGTGAGAGCTATTTGCAGTTTTCTAGGACATGCCAGATTTTATAAAAAATTCATCAAAGGATTTTCCCAGATCGCCAAGTCACTATGCAATTTTCTAGAGCAAAATAAAACTTTTGATTTTGACCAAATTTGTAAAACAACATTTGAAACATTGAAGAATGCGTTGACGATAGCGCCAATTCTCATCGCACCAGATTGGTCACTCTCATTTGAACTTATGTATGACGCCAGTAATGTAGCAGTAGGAGCTGTTTTGGGGCAAAGGAAAAACAAAGTCATGCATCCAATTTACTATTCGAGCAAGCTGTTGAACGGAGCACAAGCCAACTACACTGCTACTAAAAAAAATTGTTGGTCGTCGTTTATGCATTTGACAAATTCAGGGCATACCTCGTAGGAAATAAGGTAACAATCTAAATGATCAGGCAACTATAAAATTTTTGATTGCTAAGAAAGATACTAAACCCCGATGGATTAGATGGATTCTGTTGCTATAAGAATTCAACCTTGAAATCAAAGATCGAAAATGAAAAGAAAATCAAGTCACAGATCATTTATCAAGGTTGGAAAATTATGAAACTCTCATCACCAACGAGATCATTAAAGAAGAGTTCCATGATGAACAATTTCTTTCCATGCATTCAAAAGAACCTTGGTATGCAGATATTGTTAATCTGTTAGTTTGCGGTGAATACCCATAAGACTTTTCGGAACAACAGAAGAAGCGCTTGCATCATGAATCAAAATTCTATCATTGGGATGAACCGTTCTTATATAGATGTAGACAAGATAAAATTTTCAAAAGATGTGTGGTTGAAAACTAAATGTTAGAAATTTTGAGACAATGCCATGATGCACCTTATAGGGGGCTTTTTGGTGGACATCGTACTGCAGCAAATGTTCTTCAGTGTTGTTATTATTAGACATCCCTATTTAAGGATGCACGTGAGTATGTGCTTAAATGTGACCGTGTCAACGCATTGGTAACATCTCAAAATGGGATGCAATGCCCTTGACTAACATTCTTGAAGTATAACTTTTTGGCGTATAGGGAATTGACTTTATAGGACCATTTTTCAAGTCCAACGGCCATCAGTACATACTCCTTGCAGTAGACTATATCTCAAAGTTGGTGGAGGTCACTTCTTGTTCCAATAATGATGCGGTGACTGTCTCGAGATTTCTCGAGAAAATATTTTCACCAGGTTTGGAACACCCTGAGTCTTAATCAGTGATGAAGTGAGTCACTTCATAAACAAAATAGTGGAGAAACTTTTGCGCAAATAGAATGTCAAACGCAAGATTGCAACTGCTTATCACCCACAATCGAACGGTCAAGCCGAAGTGTCCAACTAGGAAATAAAAATGATTATGGAAAAAGTAGTCAGCGTAAGTAGGAAGGACTACACCCTCTGGATGAAGCATTGTGGGCATACATAACCACATTTAAGACTCCTATTGGAATGTCCCCTTATGCCCTAGTATTTGGGAAGGCTTGTCTTCCTTTAGAACTAGAGTACAAAGCTCATTGGGCGTTGAAGAAACTGAATTTGGATATGAATGTAGTAGGGGAAAAGCAGAAGTTCCAACTAAATGAACTTGAATAATTTCGCTTGTAGGCATACGAAAATGAAAAGTTTTACAAGGAGAAAACGAAGCGGCTACATGATATAAAGCTCAAACTGAAGGTAAAGCTATTATTATTTAATTCACGTCTTCGGTTTTTTCCAGGAAAATTGAAGTCCATGTTGTCAGGGCGGTTTACAATCTCAGAGAAGAAGACAACCAACGCAACTTCAAAGTCAATGGTCAGAGATTAAAGCCATATTATAAAGGAACAGTGGAGAGTCTAAAAACCCCCATGGATCTTCAAGATGCATAGCAATGAAAAGATGCGGCTATGTACTCAGAAGAATATATATCGTTGGTCACCAAATTCAAGGAGGCAATCTCATTCGTTTAATTTTTTTTTTTTTGCTTTCATGTGAAATTATGTTTGTGATTTGTTAGGATTTTGATTTATATTTTAATTGTTTTGTGAAAATCAAATGTTGGAAATCAGAAAATCATAATAGGAATGGATGAGGGAAGAAAAGCATGATGTGAATCTAAAAGGTTTAGCGAGGAAATGTGCACAATTATGCCACTATGGGCGGTTCATGTTAAATCCATTTATGAGTGATCATCATTAACATGCACCTCTCGACACAAAAATTTAGTCTTCCAAAATGATAAGCCTTTAAACTTTTTCTTTAAATACCCCATTTAGGCTAAAGCTTTGGCTCTAAACTGAGCCTTTTTCAAACCCCACGTTCGAAATCCTTTCCACACCATGAGCCATGTACTCTAACGAATCATATTCTTAAGATATTTCCAAAGACTTGGGGCCAAACTATGGCACCCCACCATCTTCTTCCCCATCCTCTAATTCTTCTTTATCTTCCCTACCACCAACCCACTAGAGAAAAACTGTTTCGGCGAAGCCAAAGGGGGTGGCCAAAAAGGTTACCTCTAAGCCTTCTTCTTCTTCAACACTTTAGTTGAGGGAGAAGAAAATCACCAACACCCCTTCGAGCAGTGCTACTCCAGCATGCAGACCAACCTTGAGGAAGAAGCCGGGTGAGAAGGAGGATGGCTCCTTCGATTTAGATTGCCAACTGGCGTTGAACATAACACCCCTGGCAGTCGAACGTTTAGCTCCCCCCCACTAACATTGATCCTCCTAACTAGAATGAGGAAGAACATAGAAGAGGGTAGAATGTAGGAAGGGTAGAGTAGGGTGTTTACTTGTCGGTTTACCAATTTTTCTTTTTCTCTCCTTATTTCGATGTTCATTTTATTTACTCTTTTGTATTGCTACCCCAAATTAATGAAAATTAATCTTTGTTACTGAGTGGAATCCGTGGAAGATGTATGAAAATAATTGTTCCTTTCTCTTTTCTATTTGAAATTTTGAGAACTTGTATCATGTGGTGAGAACTCTGCATTCAAACTCAAAATGGTAGAAATATAGGTCGTTATGTTTGGCGCATTAGAAACCCTCCCAATAATATTTATTTAATTTCTCTGATGATGTGATGTTTCGAATCCTTATACATTCATCGCACCATTTTGGTACAGAGGAATGATCACACCATTGAGATTTTCAAAATATATTATCATTCTCTCTCATCTCCCACACGTTCCTTTAAAATGTCATAAATTTGAACGGTTATGAAGTCAAAACCTTCGATTTCACTCGTTCACTCTTTTGAACATCATCTTCTTCCTTGAGACCCCTCAAAAATTTTCAAACCACTTGCAAATGGCACCAGATTGGAATGCGAATTGGACTACTTCGAAAGACAAAAAAGCAAAAGGCATCAGCAAAGAAGAACAATCAATCGCACCTGACCTTAATGTTACTTGGACTACATTGGAAGAGGAAGAAGAGTAGAGGCAACCATCAAAGGCGACCCCTCAGCCGATCAGAAAACCAGTTTTATGAAAGCTCCAACGAAGAGGATCTAAAAAATGATCTAAAAAAATGGATGAATGGCTATCCACCGGGAACCTTACATTGTCAATCCCTAGGTCACTTCTTCTTCTTTCTTTCTTGCTGAACATAAAAATGCACTTTCTTATTCGTCTAAGAAAGCAGTAGAAAAATCAGTGAAGACAAAGAGAGTTACAAGGAAGATACCATTAATTAGGCGGCGAGGACATTCCTTATCTGTCTTTCCAGCCATTCAATCTTCATTGCCCACCTCATCATCCCTGCTTCCACTCTCTGCCGAATCTCCTTCCTTTCGAGACCTTCCCTAAATCCCAATTAATCTAATTCTGAGGATGAAACAGTGGAATCCATTCTTTCACTTGCGACCATAAGAAGTGAAACACCTTCGGATGATGAAGAAATCTCAGGCACTAACGAAGCCATAGAATCAAACCTGAAAGAGCAACCATGAGTTGAGAATGAAGAATTCAACTTCATTCTAGTATAAGAGCCAAGAACAATTCCTTGCGCCCAGACAAGACCTCTGAAAACGTTGTTATTAGAAGGACCTAAGGGAGTGAAATTATTAATGCCATCAAAAGAACTTCCTGAACAAGAAAATGAGTTGGACGCTAATGCAAATCCTTGCAGGACGATTGTTCCAGTTCCTTAGACCACAGAACAGGAAATTTTTGGAAGTATCTTGTAGGGATTAGAGGGAGAAGAATTGAGCTTAGAAAATGATTACCCCATAACACTTAAAATGGAGGAAGGAATCAGTCCTTTAGGAGAATCAAACTCACCTCAGCATGAAGTATCATCTTTCAATGCTGCAGCTAATATGGGTGAGTCAGCTCCAGTGGAACCAGTAGCAGAAGTGGTAGAAAAAGACCAAGAAGAGGATGATCATGTAATCGCAATAGTCATCAAGGACATTCAAAAGGCTACAAAAGAAGTAGAAAGAAGAAAAAGAAGAAGTTGATTGAGAAAGAGAGGACGTTGGAGCCGTCCAAAAAGAGAAGTGGCGAGGAAGATGAAGTCACATCAGAGCCACAAAGAAAGAAACAACGTATGGACAAGGCAGGGGAGATGAAGGAAACAATCCCCAGGAGAAAGGAAAAGAAACAAGTAAACAAAATAGATGTGACGAATCCTGATTCTGCAAGGAGAAAGAAGAAATCCACCCCAAGTGTCCAAAAGAGCAAGAAGTCCAAGGGGCTCTTTAGGGCAAGGGTTATAATAACCTGTGGAGTACTCTGCACCCCAAACACAGACTATTATAACACCAGACTAAACAACTCTGCATTTTAAATAATATTATATTATTTCACAGACTATTATAACCCACAGACTATTATAACCCATGTTATTATAACCCACTCAGTGCCCCAAACAGCCCCCAAGGGAGTAGGGACCTGTAGTGAGAAGGAGGCAACTAGCCAAGAAGAGAGTCAACAGGTTTTTGAGCTTCAGGGAAGAAGCATCGAACACGAAATAGGCTTCTTCGAAACATAGGATCTCATCCCTGCATTCATTACCGAAAGAGTGGAACGAATGGGATGGAGGCAATTTTTGCAAGGAGCCCCGGTTATCTTTCACAGGATAGTTAGAGAATTCTACGTGAGTGAATTCCATGAAGAAGTCGATGAAGCACTGGTAAGAGGTCATCATGTATCATTCGAGGTTGCTATAATTAATGAGTTATTTGGTTTGCCATATAACAAAGATGCGTCGAGAAATAAATCGATCTTCAAACCCTTAGAAGAAGAGATGGCTGAAGCATTAAGGATTCTTACAAAGCCAAACACTAAGTGCTATGAAAGTAAATCTGGTGTAAGACAACTGCTCAAGGGAGATTTAACACATGAGGCTTCCACTTGGAACTATGTGGTGAAGAATAGGCTAATTCCTTCAATACATGACGCTACGATCTCGAGGGATAGGGCCATGGCTGCATTCTGCCTACTTCAAGAAATTGAAATGAATGTGGGAAAGATAATTATTGAACAAGTGCGTGCTACAGTAGCAAAACCAAGAGGTCCACTATTCTTCCATTGGATGATTGGAAATCTATGCCTTAATGCAGGACTTCCCCTAAAAGAGAAAAGACAAGAACAGACAAAAGGGATCATTGACAATATAATCCTTCGGTGCCTGTTGAAAGGATCTCCACCTCAGCCTCTTTTTGTCAATAAGCCAAAAAACCCTAGAATTGCCAAAAGCTCCAAGACAGTTCTTTCAAAAGAAAAAAAAAAAGGAAAGGAACCTGTGACAACCCCTGTTTAGTAAGCTCCCAACTGTCACAACCCCTGTGGAAAAAGAGCCTCATCTTTCTCCACAACCTGACCACTTCGTACCAATTCCTGACCTTAATGAAGTTGGTCCGTTTGAACCCTGCAAAGATGAAAATACTTAGCCTACCATCTATATGCCACAAGGATTAAATGTTGAAGCATACATAACATTCTCTAAATTTTGTAAGAGCCTTCTTGAAACTTTTGGCAATTTTAGAGAAGTTGAGTAGGAGTATTTCCAACTTACAGAGTTGAACAGATGTGCAATTTTATGCCCTATGTTGAATCATCTAGAGGTGGTCGCACGAAGGGTGGACGCATTCATGCTGTACTCATTAGAGAAGGATATAATCCTTACTACGATAAGTTCAGAGCTTCGCCAAAATTCCATAAGAGTTATGGTGGCAAATTGTTTTCACTCCAATGAGTCCGTTGTGGAAAACCAATTCTTATAATGATGATAGCTAGGATAACCAACCACCACCTGCTCCCTAATTTGGTCACGTTATCTTTTATTGCCCTTAAACTTTTGTTTGATATTTTGACTGCGTATTGCCATATTTTTCTATATGAATAGTCAATTTATTAGTGCACCTTCTATTCTTATTTCAATTCCTTTCTAACCCTAAATTAAATCTGAGGTATTATTAAGTAATCACAGTAATTACAAATCTTTTCTAATGAGTTTAGCTAAAATTTTGTGTTCTCAGATCAATGCCTAGGATGATATTGAACACTCAGCTACTTCCTTAACCTTGTCTTTTCTACATCCACTTTGCCAAGTTAACCTTTAAACCTTTGAATCCTTCTATCGCATCTTAGTACCAACTAAATTCGGACATAATCAATTTGTCTAGGCCATCTTTGTCCTTCAATCTCCAATATATAGTATTTACATACCATTATAGTGGCTAGTAGCCAACTATAAGTTTGGGGGAAGCATTAATGAGGACATTATTGATTTTAAGTTTGGGGGAGGAAATTCTTACATTTCCATGTGAAAAAAACAAAAAAAAAGCTCCTCTTTCTAACCAAACCCAAGTAATCAGGATCATTCATGAGACCCATCGTTTTCCTTTTCATGAAAAGGAATGCAAGAAATGAGCATGCATTGACAGCCTATAATGGATCTTGCTCGTAGTTGGATATGCTCATCACAAAATGGAGATAAGCCAAAACGAAAGTAAAAAAACCAAGAAAGGTACATCACACCAGTTAATAAAAATAAATAGAGGTATAGAAATGAGGAATATTGTAAATTGAATGTTCAAGTAGAGGAAAAGTGGACTAGGAAAAAGGTTAAGAAACAAAGCAGTTGGGAAAAGAACTATAGATAGATCTAATAGCTTTCAAAAAGTTAGTTGAAAAAGGGAAATACGGAGGAAAAAGAATTAAGAGAAGGTTAGTTGAAAAAGGAAAAAACGAAGGAAAAAGAATTAAGAGAAGTAGAAATAAGAGTGTCGCTGAGGTCATGTCTGAGCTGTAGTTTCATAAAAGGATAGCAATTACTCATAAAGGTTTGTATCTTGACTCTTAAATATTTAACATTACTCGAGGATGAGCAATGATCTAAGTTTGGGGGTGGTTTGACAACTTGTAGAAATGCAAGTTATTATAGCCTAATATACAAATCATATGCGTTTAATTTAGCTACTAGCAAGGTATTGAAAGTGATTATTGGAATTTTTGTAGATAATTTGTATAAACAATAATTAGAATTCATTCGGAAGTTAAGAATGTAATATTTGTCTATTTTTAGGAAATTGATGCTTTGAAAGGGAAATAATTACAAAGATGCAGTGATGAAATGATGAAGGAATTGATCGCATGTTGACGGTCAAGGTTCAGGCATCTACTTGGAACCTGTCGCTTCAAAGGAAATCGTTACAGTGAAAAAGTCTTGAAGAGACTTACTCAACGACATGTTCGAATCATATTGGACTTCCTTGCAAGTAGATAAACGGTGGACAATAATTCGACCAACAAAATAAGAACAGAGTCAACTTGGGCTGAGCATTGCGTGCATAATTGATAAAGAGGCTACGTGCCCTTTAGCTATTGGGTGGCGTTAACTATATATGTTTGAAAAGTCATTACAAAAGGGTTGGCAATTTTCTCGAGCATAGTGGCATTTTTATTCCTCAACAGTTCAAAGGCAAAGAAGAAGAGAACGAAGACTTCACTCCTTAAATTGCAGATGGAGGCATCCTTTTCCATTGATGTAGCAACACAAAGATAACAAGATTCTTCATCCCATCTCATTTTTCTCAATGTTACATTTCCAGTGCTTTAACGATTACTTATTCATGACTTTTATTGTTAATCATTTCTACCTATAGTGTAGTTTGTGAACTTAACCATGTCTAATTTTAATTTTAAGCAATTGCAGAATGTCATTTCCATTTCACTATTTTGTATTAGTTGATCCAATCAAATCATGAACAACTACCCTTAGGGGATGGCTAAGAACGATACGAGCATAATGTGAATCGAAAATAAACAATGTATGTTGGGCATTAATCCTTACTTTTCTTGGATGAGTTAAATCTATAAAACTGATCTCTGTCTGGCCAACCTAGGAAGGTGAAAGCATGTATTCATACTGAAAGGGTGAAGCATGTGGAAAGACCAAGAAAAATAAGAGTGATCACTATTCACATGCTTATTTTAGGAATATGATAATTAACTTGTAAGAGAAATGAATCGGTGGGCTATTCTTTGTGTTGAGCATAGGAATATGATTGCACGAAGTGCTTAACATTTTTCACGGCAGTGCTAGAATAAGTAGGTATTCATTCTTCTAAAGAATAACAACCAACATGCATTGACTATACTTTTCCATTATACTAAGGGAGTTCTTAGCCAAACCCCCCCTTCTCTATTTAACGAAAGGGTTCATGTACATTTCGTTTAAGCGTTTAGTTTCTCACCATCGCTTGTTCCACACTCTTGCACGAACATTCATTCTCCAATTAACAATTTACACAACTAAGTCCCTGAGGATTTCAACCTCAAAATATTCCCCGAGTATTGCTTGCTTCCGTTTGGTTTATATTTGGACATTGTGTAGGGTTGACATTGATCGCTTGAAATATATGATTAAGCGCATGCTGTTATCATTACCCCAGTGCATGTTTAGGTAAAGTTGCTATTTAAAGTGTGTCCAAATCTAGATATTTTCTTCACAACAAAACCATGACACCTACCTACCGCTTCCATCTCTAAGTTTGTTGTTTTCCATTGCATCAAAAATAACGCTCGAATTTGAAGTTCATTTGTGAATTTGTGTGTGCTTTAAACTTTTGGGTTTCCCTTCAGCAATTGTTAATGGAACATTAAACTCATAAATTTAAGGCGCACTACAACTAATAGAACAACTAGCTAAAAAACACTTGCTAGCTAGACTAGCGTGCAATGGCTTTCTCTGCGTTGGTGTTGCGTATAATTATTCAATGCAATACTGCAAGTGTACATGTCGAGTTTTAATATTGTATAAGCATGTCATAGTATCGTCCATAGGATTGGTGTTCTAGTTTAGTTAATTACCACGAATACAATCACCCAATTTTATTTAGAGAAAAAATAGAAAGATGACTAAGATAAAAACAAAGTAAAAGCATAAAATAAAAGATGGAGAACAATTATGAGAGAGATATCTTAGGGAGTTGATTTAACCCATCAAACCAACAGTTCAATTAATTAAACAACCAAGATTAACATGCAAATAATCCATAAGTCAGGAAGACAAAGATAAAAACTGCTTCTTACAAACACAATTAATGGTAAGAGTCTTTTTTAAAGATCAGGAGTATTTTTGAAACTTTTTACAATTCAAGAGTGTTATTAAAAAAAACTTTAACGTTTTCCATCCAAAACTTAATGGTAAGGGTATTTTTTAACGTTTTATGAAAATCATGGGTATTTGTGAAACTTTTAAAGTTTAGATGTATTATTGAAACAAAACTCATAGGTTATGGGTATTTTCTATATTTTAGTGATCGGGTGAAACTTATAGTTTAAAAATAAAAGAAAGAATTTCAGCCCAGTGCAAGTGCACACTATCGATGCAATAATAAATAGGAGTATTCCTAAGTATTGTCTCCCAAGGGAACGGTTTAACAAAAAGGTTGGAAATAGTAAAGGTTGTTCAAGAACCGTAACTTGGGTAACTCAATTGCAAAAAAAAAAAAAAATGTAGTTGTGTGAAAAGCAAATAAAAACATAAGGCTAAGTGGTAAATTTGCAAGGATAAAAAAGGGGGCTCAAGCTTGTCATTGACCTTGGGGGTATGAATTGTAACTTAAATTGTAATTGCAATCCTAACCTACAATCGCATTGTAAATCGAATTGTAACTCCTATTCAACTTACAATCTAAGTTTTTAGGAGACTAAGTGAGTACCCTATATGTCCATAAGTTTTCCAACTTAGATAAATGAAGCACGCAATTCCAATGGTTTTAGAGCCTTGCCCTATGTTTAGGGTCAAGAATGGCTTATGTCTAAGCTCTATTCTCCATTGTTTGTGTGAAACCTACTCTCCTCTAACACTTTCAGTATTAGAATCGAGCCTTAGTATGCAACACTAGTTGATCACTCTAGAGTTACAATTTCAATTTAATCAATACAAGCAAACAATGAAAGTGTAGACTTGGTCACTTTTGCAATTTAAGCTCAATTTATCCCCTTGCGTGTTCACATACTCGAACCCCTCAATAGGATTTAGTTCATAATTAATATATGAACATAAAATAAATTACATGAAACAAAACCCATGAAGGTTGCTGGAAACTTCAACTTGAATAATGAGGAACAAAGTAAAAGCTAGAACTTTTATTACGAAAATTACTTCTAAAAAATGCTTAACAAAATACAAGTAAATTGAGAATAAACCTACAGAACTTAGATGAAAGAATTATAGTAGGAAATATTTGAAAATAAAGCTATTGTATCGAAGAACAAAAATAAACTACAATGAAAAATTAAGAACAAAACTAAAAATCCATTAATAAAAGCCAAACTTTGTCGCCCTTGTTGCCTTTTTCGCCACTCGAGTTTGATTCCACTTTTGTCAAGGGAATTGAATCTTCACAACCTTAGACTTTCATCCATATTTGATTGATAATCGGGTACAAGAGAGAAGAGAGGTAACCCGAGAAGCAAAGTGTTTTAGAACCCAATTTTGGATAAGGCTCAGAAACGACTATCTATTTGGAGAAAAGCTCTCTTTCCTAAAGGAGGAAGGCTTACTCTTATCCAAGCGGTGTTGACTGAGATTCCTAGTTATTTCTTCTCTCTTCAGAATTCCAGCTTTAACGAGTAAGACGAGGTTTGAAACTCTTAGTACTTTACACAACTCTAAGGTTTTCTCACATAAAACTTTTACTTTTCTTTTTCAAGATAAAACATTCTTATGCAAACTCAGCTATTATGCTTATTCTACCTAAGTTTTAGTCATAGAGTATGGAGTGTCCGATTGACCTTCGGTTTTGCTCATTTTCACCCTGATTCCGCATACTTTTCAAAAATAAGCCTTGTTCCCAATTTCCTTCAAAATATTCAATTAATTCCATGAAAATGGGACGAAAAAACATAATTCAAGCATAAATGGGCATGTTGGAATTAAGTCTCATCAAAATACCCCAACCTAAACTTTGCTAATCCTTGAGCAAGGAAAAGACATACATATACCACAATTAAGACTTAGTCGTTGTAGTAGAGTAGTAAGTATTCCCACCTGTCACGCGGGTGACCCGGGTTTGATCCCCGACAATGGCACCAATTTGAAAGTGCTTGTCAAAGGCACAGTCAAATAAATTTAAAACCAACCACTAATTTGTAGCAATAGTGGTCGGACCGAACACAGGGAGGTGGAACTATGGTTATTGTACTTTCTGTCTTTGGTTTTGAGAATCAAGAGGGGGGGTTTTCAAGTAAGGAATAGAAAATTGCAAGGAAAATAAATAAAACAGGAGTGAAAATCAAACTAGTTTAAACTAAACATGCAATCAAAATCGGGGACAAAGGAAATGTAATGAAAACTCACAAATTAATGAGAATGCTAGCTCAAGGTAATCGGGATTTGTTTTGCAACACTAATCATAGGATTGCTCAAAATGTAAATTAACACATGGTTTTAAGACTGACCGGCTCCCCAAAGCTTAGAATGAGCTCCCCAAAGAATCGGGGTTCTAAGATACAGCAAAGGTTAGAATGCAATAGGTTAACACGACGGGCCATTCGAATTAAACTACCACATGCATACTAACTCTAGAGCCCACCTCGTTCTCGCAATTAAGTAGTCCTACTTAACTTAACTGACAACAGCTACCGGCCCCTTTACTACTAAAATGAAGCTAGAAATTGAAGTTTTCCACAAAAATACTAGCATAGAAAAGCAAAACTCTAAATTAATACGAGTCGTCAATTTCATTAAGAAGGAACAATCTAAGACTTATACCCAAGAGCTAATAAACTATAAAAGTCATGCATTAATACTGAAAATAATTACAAGATCCTCATAAATGTTGCAAAAATTCTCCCCAATTACCTTGAACTAGCCGAGAACTCCTAGCTGGAAAGCGCTTCCATCAATCCTGGGGCCAAAATACAAGTCCAAAATACCCAAAATGTGAAGCAAAGTGTCTCAAAACTGACTAAGGGTGAGGAGAAATCGAAAAAAAAGGGTTGGGATTCGAAACTTTCTAACCTAAAAACGAAAAAATGCTTTTAAAGAATTTGCATAGCATCTCAATGTTGCTAACAGCGTCTCAACGCTGGTAGTGTTGAGCAAGGCTCGCCGCAGCATCGAGCCAGGCTTGCACTAGCGAGACTTGGGACAACGTCTCAACGTTGTTGGCAGCATCTCAAGAGGATTTAGCTCATAATTAATAGATGAATAGAAAATAAATTACATGAAACAAAGCCCATGAAGTTTGTTGGAAACTTCAACTTGAATAATGAGGAACAAAGTAATTGAAAGTTAGAACTTCTATTACGAAAACTACTTCTAAAAAATGCTTAACAAAAAACAAGTAAATTGAAAATAAACCTACTAAACTTAGATGAAAGAATTATAGTAGGAAATATTTGAAAATAAAGCTACTATATTGAAGAAAAAAATAAACTACAACGAAAAATTAAGAACAAAACTAAAAACCCATTAATAAAAACCAAACTTTATCGCCCTTGTTGCCTTTTTCGCTAATTGAATTCGATTTCGCTTTTGTCAAGGGAATCGAATCTTCACAACCTTGGACTTTCATCCAGATTTGATTGATAATTAGGTTCAAGAGAGCAGAGAGGAAGAAGAAGAAGAAGATGGACAACACGTATAAAAAAAAAAAAAAGCAGAAATGGCTTTTCTTATGTTGGATAAATTTCACCTTCTTGGGGTGTTTTTCTTCCATTTTATAGACCATGGTGGCTAGAATTTCCTTCTTTATTTTTCACAAATATGGTCAATTGATCTCGCTGGAATTGTGGAGGAGAATATCGAAAATTTTCCAAAAATCTCGCAAATCCCAAAATTTATGTGTTTTTCAAATATGTGAAGAATTGTCATTTTCAATTGCTATTTTGGATTGCAATTGCAATTTTTCCTTGTTTAAAATATATTGCCAAATGTGATTGCAACTGCAATTCTTCGCAGCATCAATTTTCTGCACCAAAACAAAGTTTTCAACCACTTTTTCCTTCTTTCCACTTCATTTCTTCACTTCGTTCATTCTTAACATATTTACTAACTTTCACTAAATATTGCTAATATTTCCTAAACTCATACACATAATTTCACGAAGACCTTCACCATTGGCTTGCTCGTGCGCCAATTTCGTTGCCATTGGCGGGTTGCTTGTCGGTAGGAGAAGAAGATAGCTGAAGTTGCTGGTGGTGCGCTACCGTGAAGAACTGTGACCACAACTGAATGAAAGGGATCCTGAAGATATGCAAGTATGATTAAGAAAGGCTTAAAAGAATTGATAGCACTACCCATACCAACAAGATGCACCTTCCTTTTTGATGGCTCAATCGTAGGAACTCCAAAATTAAGCGTGCTTGAATTGGAGCAATCCTAGTTGGGTGACCTTCTAGAAATTTTCCTTGGAAGCATGTGAGTGAGGATAAAGCATGCTGAAAGGACCAATGTTGGTTTGTGGGGACAGTTTTCACTCTCTCAAGCAACTCAAGACAAGTAGGTAGGGTGGCCAAGTCGCAGGGGAATGTTGGGGCTATCAGGTGCCGAATCTAGATTCTAAATCCTGGTCCAAATCTTAAGCCTGGTGCGTTACACCATTACATGGGGAGCCAAACCCGAGAAGCGCTCCCACGCCGAACATCATAATCATCTCCTCTAGTCAAGCTGAGGAGGAGGTTGAGTTGGAGGAGTTCCTAACGAATGTGGACTTCAATATGGCTCATTGGTCAAAACCAGAATCCCCACCACTCTCGCCACCTCCTCCCTCTTCGCCCAATCACCACAGCACTTCCAAGTGTGAACCAACCCTCACCCCAACCGGACTTAGCATGTTCTGTGAACATGCCTAGGGATTGCAAAGGGAAAATGAAGACGGTGGATGAACAGGGCAAGAAGAAAACAACCCGACATGCCGTTGAAGGGCCCAATCGCACTCCCGTTGATAAGAAGAGGAGAGATGACCGAAGGCTGCCACTGGTGGTCATATTATCAAGTAGGTTCATCACCGGGGAGATGGCTGATCTGCTTCCTCCTTCATTTTCTTTCTAATTATTAATATGATGTATTTTTTTTTTGTATGACTACCCTTCAATTTTTTAAAAATGGAAATCTAAGTTTATATTTTTTTCACATCATGCATGGATTCATAGTGAAATAATAGATGGAAAAATCAAGAGAAAATAAGTAACGAAAAAATGAAATAAATAAAAAAAGGGGAGGCGAGTTCCAAGGAAAGGTAAAACGATATATCGATAAACCGACAGTCGCGATATCGCAGGTGAGATCATTACCGTTATTGGCGAAGTTGCTATATCGTTACTGACGACAACATATTGATTTACATATCGATGCAGTTACGGAGGTAATAAAGTCAATTATCGGTAATTTTTATAGCCATCGGTATGCATGAAAATAACCACGTGGATGAGGGAGTAAGGGCAAATACTGGAAACTTTATTAAAAAGGGTAGTGGGTCCCATGAAATACACATTCGTAATTGGATTGAGTACCCTTTGAGGTGTAATTATTTACTGGATGCGATAAATGCATTCAATCATACTAAAGCGGGCCCCACATTTTCGGATTGTGTTTGATATATTACATTTGCAGGTAGGTAAACACGCCCTAAGATGACAAAATAAGTCATTACATGTTTTTATCAAATCCTTAAATGTGACTCTTGATAAGTTAGTAAGAAATAGTTAACTGCTAGAGATGGAAAATAACATGTTATTGCCAAAATCTATCTAGGAGATATCTCACCTAATTTCCATGTGATAGGAACTGTAAATTTGTAATTTGGGAGAAAGATGTGACTTGCATAAGAGAAAAAGCTAGGCACTGATGTGACATTTGCCACACCATCTATGATGCTTAAGTTAGCAAGGAGAATTTGGGTGTAACAAACTAGAGTTTAGAGAATGAAGGTTAAGTTGAACTTCCTTTCTTTGAGTCATAATGGCTTATTTATAAGGTTTGTGACCTAGATTTTCCATATTCATTTTAAGATAAGGATTTAAATAGATTTTCCCTTCTATCTAGGAATGAAATTTAAAAAGGTTAATCTTATCTTGCAAAATTCCCTTGTAATTTGGGTTTACCTCCTTTAGTCCAATTTCATCCACAACATTAGCCCCCACTCTCTAGTTAGAGTTCATGGTGTGGCTTATTGCTTATGAGCCTAAAGTATGGGATCCAATTTGAAAGTATAATCCTTTTGTCAGTTTTAAATATAATGCTTTTGAGCGCTCCAAAGTATTGTTTTAGATTATCCTTAGGATTTGCAGGTCGAACCTCGTAAGGTTAGACTTAGTGTTCCACAGGTCTAAAATTCTCCTATGGGAAGATGAATATCGATTCAACTAGAGAAAATTTTAGGGCTCCAAAGTTTTGCTTTGGATTATCCTTAGGATTTGTAGGTCGAACCCCATGAGATTTGACTCAATCTTCCATAGGTCTAAGATTTTTCTCTGGAATGGTTAGAACCTATTTCTCTGAAAAACCATGTAGGCATATCCTCTTGGAAAGATTAAAATCAATCTCTTGGGAGGCTACTTTTTATTTATCACTCTCCTCTTAGAAAGATGGAAATCAATTTCTAGATAAGTGATTTTTTGTTTGTTGCTTTTGTTTAATAGTGAAACATACCCATTTTTCTTGCTTTTGTTAAGAACTGTTGGATAGGTGATATATGGAATGCTTCATCTGCATTCAAAATTTAATTTTCATGACTATGATATTTTATCATACCATAATTGAAGTTACCCTCTAGTTTAAGAGTTAGGCAATTCAATAGTAATTTAATTGAATGAAATAAATCCAATCACTTGTGAAATTTTTATTAGGTGGCCTATTTTTTTGAATAACTTTTTTATATCAAGCAAGCAATTTCAAGACCTTTATAACTTGATATAATATTTCTCTACATATACTTCATGACACTTTCTATAACTCATGATGTTTTAATTCTCGATTAGAGCACATGAACTGTAATTTGATGTTATCATGTTCATGACATTCAAATAATTACAAAAAATGTAGAGAACGTGCATAGAGTGCATGAAGATGCTATAAAATACACAAAAGATAATAACAAAATAATTATGACATGCATCATTTGATTCTTGAATTTAAATATTGCATATAACGTTTCAAGTTTGAAGTAAACTTATCTGTGATTTTACGACTTTGCAGAAACCTTCAAGGCCCGTTTGGTTAGAGGTTTAAAAGGATGGGAATGGGTTTGGGTATACAAAACCCATTTTTTTTCGGGCATCATAAATGCTGGTACTTATTTTTTCAATAAAATGCAATGAATTGATGCAATGCCATAGTAAAATAAACTACCAATTCATTAATTTTAATTAATTATAGTTATGATTAATTTAGTATGCAGTTACTTTAAATAATAATTATTAATTACTTCTTGATTAAATCTAATCAATTAATTTTTAATTATAAATTTTTAGAAAAAAATTCTATTAATTTTTTAAATTAATTTAGATTGTTTTATTAATTATTGCACCATAATTATATAAAATTCCTCATATTAATCTCATAAAACAAATGTTAATATCACTTATTCTAATAAAAATCTGATAGCATTCCCATGCATAACCAAACACAGTCATCTTTGATTCCCAGTAATCTTATTCCCAGGCATCATTTATCCATGGGAATCTGCAAAACCTTAAACCAAACGGCCCCTCAAAGTTGATGCTTCCAAGTTTTTCTGTTATGTTTTGTCCTTTTGTGAAAGCAAGTGCACGTTAATTCACACCCAAGTGAGATTCCCTTGTAATTTGAGTTAACCTACTTTAGTCCAATTTCATCACAACATAACACTATTTGTAAAATTTTAATCCAATTCAATTATTATAGTAACAATTTTATTCAAATCCATACGATACTTCAAAATTACACAATACACACTAATTACTTTGGGATACATAATATGAATATATAAATAATCAATATTAGATGGAAAGCTACTAATCTAGTATCATGCATGAAAATCAATCACATTGTGACAAAATATATTCTTATCTCTGCATGAAGGAAAAAAGAGAAAATGGTTTCAGTTAAATTAAGAAGGAGAAAAATAGTAGCTATAAATATAGAAATGGTAGTCCAAGGTGTATTGGAGTAAATATGACTTAAGTTGGCAAGCCATTTATGGCGTGGAACTTTACTATAAGTTTTGAGATATTGAGAAAGCTATTGAAAAAATATGTCAACTTGATCCACTTGCAACGTGACGAAATGATGTCTTAACATTACAAAAGGGGTAAAATAATATCAGCTGTGTATTTAAATAATCAATGTAACAACTACTACACCTTAGACTTTTGTTTTCATTAATTATCTAAGTCTTTTTAAAACTTTTTATGGCGTGGAACTTTACTATAAGTTTTGAGATATTGAGAAAGCTATTGAAAAAATATGTCAACTTGATCCACTTGCAACGTGACGAAATGATGTCTTAACCTTATAAAAGGGGTAAAATAATATCAGCTGTGTATTTAAATAATCAATGTAACAAATATTACACCTTAGACTTTGTTTTCATTAATTATCTAAATCTTTTTAAAACTTTTTATGGCGTGGAACTTTGCTATAAGTTTTGAGATATTGAGAAAGCTATTGAAGAAAGATGTCAGCTTGATACACTTGCAACATGATGAATTGATGTCTTAGCATTACAAAAGGGGTAAAATAATATCAGTTGTGTACTTAAATCATCATTGTAACAAATATTATACTTTAGACTTTTGTTTTCATTAATTATTTAAATCTTTTTAAAACTTTTCGATGAAATATTGGGTGCTTATCTAAATTAATAATATATCTACTAGAGATGTTACACGATGTTATTTTTCACAAAAAGAAAAGGAATAAAAATGAAATTTACTTTTACAATAATGACTTTTTTTTTTTAATATTTATAATGATTTTAGAAATTTGAAGTATTAATCTACGCATTTGAAAATCTTGATCTAATATTGTGTAAACAAGAAATATTTTAAAGTTCTAAGTAGGAATTTACAAAAAAAAAAAAAAAAAAAAGGAACATAACTATTAAAACTTGTATAATATTATGATATGATAGAATGCAATAGTTGGGTTGCTTATACCATCAGTTTTAGAACCATCCTAGAAAGATAAACATAGATCAATTAGTTAAGACATCATATACCTGTTATAGGTGAAATTAGACCAACAAGAATAGGCTAGCTAAAAGACTGCAATAAAGTGCCAAACGAGGAAAGGAGCCAATTCGAAATCAAAACGGACCGAAACCAACATGAGACAGACCCACAAAGCGAGAGGGAGGAGAAATGGGCTTGGGTCAAAGCCCAGGCCGTGGTCGGCTTGGCCGAGACAACCAGATCGGTCGAGGCCGACAAGATGGCAATGCCCACTTTTAGGCCTTGCATCAGTCCTTCATGGCCCGTGTAGCTCTGGTCTAGCCTAGTTCGGTCCTTTCGTTCGTCATTCGAAGATGGAAACCCACGAAAACCCTAGGAAGGAAGGTATTTAAGCTATCTTTTGAGGAGAGAGCAAGGTAAGTACATTTCAGCCTACAACACTCTCCTAGAACTACCAAATTCTCTCTAAACTCCACCTAACTTAAGCATTGGAGCCTGTGTGGCCTACACCACATAAGTGTCCAGGTTTTTCTTGTCTTACAGGCCTCGTTCTTCCCTGAAGAATAAAAATTCACCATCGTTGTCACGTGGAGGTCAGGTGAGATTTCTCCTGTCCAAAATTTGGCAACAACAATACATTTAACCAAAAGGCCAGAAGTTCGAATCTCCAACCACATATATCATTGATTTAAAAAAACAAAGAAAAAAAAAGTTCTACAAACAACGATGGAACCTACAAAGTTAGTCGGCCACTAGGATGAGCCTTTAATCACAACAAAATAACTCTAAGATTGACAAATTATTCCTCTTTTTTTTCATCTCACTAGCAACATTACTCCATAAACACCCTAACTTTCAATCAAATAACATTTTTCCAAAAATATAATAGCTAGCACCTCGCATTTCAAAATTAGGTTGTTTTCGGAGTTAAGTGTTGTACCTTGAAATCTCTTTCTATCATTTAATTCTAGATTAATTGGACTTCTCTATTTCTAACCGACACTACCAATTAGATTATAAAACGTTATTGAAATTGGTCAAATTGTTTATTGTACAAATTTTATTTTAACTATGCCAAGTGAGCTTAATAGTAGTTGGCATATACTCCTTCTCTTGAAGTCTCGGAGATTTAAATTATCATACCCTACATTTGTTGTACTAAAAAAACAATTTTCATTTTAATTATAACAAACTTGCTCTAAAAGTCTAGCTTTCTAATAGACGGTAGCCCGGGACTATGGCAGCGAAACCGATTTGTCCATTCATTTAGACTCTTCCCCCCTTCCCAACCAGCCTTAGAAATCATTATTTAAATTGGTTAAATTGTTTATCATACAAAATAATTAACCGAATTATCTTTTGCATCAATCTAGTCACATCATGAACCTGGTTGATCATGATGCAATAACAAAATAAAAATATGTATAAAATGTTATTAAATTTTGGTGGTCAATAATTTGTTTTTCACTAAATAAAGCAATGAGGTACAAATATTTCGTTGGAAGGATTATATTTTAAAAGAGCTTGCGGTGCCAATAGAAAGATTAAAGCTTTCTCTAAAGAAAATGTAGAAGAAGGGAGAGATTGATGTCAACATATGTTTGAATTTCCACCTATCGAATATCTAACTATAATTTTCTTAACATAAATGGGTGGGTAAAATATTTTTACCTCTACTAATAGAACGTTATTAAGTTCAAATGACACACATACTTTCAATCTCTCTAGCTAATTTTCTTCTTATTAAATTCACCTCCCTTATTAAATTCTAGATGACAAAATAAGTGGTTTTGTCAAATCTTTAAATTCAACCGATGATAAACTAGTAAACAGAATTTAACTATTAGAGACAGAAAATAGCACAATTTGACAAATTTAAATTCAGGGCGCGTTTACATACCCGTAATCATTTTACCCGCAAACATAATGGGATTCAGGCACAAACGTAATCAAACTGTGGCGAAAACGTATTACTCTGTAATGAAGGAGAATTACGTTTTTGGCTGTTTACCATGTGCAGTCAGTAATGACAATCGATAATTGTACCTAGATGTACTATTACCATAATGCCCCAGAAATTTAAAAAAAACCAGTACTGTGCAGTCCTCATTTGATAATCATTCGCGCTTCCAAACTTGTGCATTCTGAAACCTTCGACCATTGGCATTCATCTTCCTCTTCATTTTCATCTTACTCACCGAATATCTAACCCGCAATTGGACTAGAAGGAATCATCTCGGCCCCTCGACACCAACAAACACTTTTCGTTTGCCAATATTTGGTAAGTCGATTTCTCTGTCTGCCGATATAACTATCGATCATTCGCTTAGTCTAATGCGTTCGAGGATTACATTTCACTGCTATGCATGCATTTGCTCTATTGTCAATCCTATCTCTATTTTCGCCATCATTTTCTTGGTTCCTTAGGGCGGGTGGGTGGGGGGCTATGTTTGGGGGTAATTTTGTGTAGGCAAATCGAGCGTTAGGGTTAAGGGAATGGATTACGTGATTCCACTGCAATGTAGTAGGATATGACTATCCTTCGTCATGCTTCAGTGAGATTGCTTTGCAAAAAGTCTGGAATGGAACTCTGAAGAGTCGAGGAGGAATGATCGTTCCATTATCAATCAATGTGTACTTTCATCAATATCGATATCGGTAGCAGTAGCGGTACTTGTAGCAGTATCGTTAGCGATATTACCCTCAGAGATCAGGTTCAGTATAGGACAAGCGGTAGTCGATAAGGGGGATTGGTAGTCAATTCATAAATATTGGTACTTTCATCAATATTGGTAATCAGTGATTGGTATTCAGTATAGGACAAGCGGTAGTCGATAATTCGTAATATTTTTTCAAATCGATAATCGATAAGGGGGATTGATAGTCAATTCATGGTATGACTCTTTGTTGCATGTCTAACTGTATGTGTATTTTGTTAGTCCATGCAGCAATATATGGAAGGCGTATACAAGCGTGATGTGAATAACCGCTTCCCGGCCCAGATCACCAACCTTGCTTACATCAAACATGCGAACTAGATGATAAGGTCCAAGTTTAGTCCTACCCAATTGGATGTGTTTAGGTGATCCACCATATTCAGTCGGTTCGAGAACTTGAACTCGGTGTTTAGCAGTTCCTTGGTGCATTAACTGTTTATGATGGAGGTTATGGCTGACAGGACAGATACCACGACGTTCTATGTACGAGGTACGACATTAACATTTTCGAAGGACGACTTCCTCATTATTATCGAGTTGTGGTTGTCTCTAGAACCTGTACAACGAAATGAGGATAAAACTTCCCATCTATGCGAGCAATACTGTGCGGGGAGTAGTGACATAGAGTTGGAGACAGGCTATGAGAGGTGTGTCTTCGATAACGATGATGATGCAATGAAAGTCTCACCCACCTACTACACAGAACTTGCGATGATGGGCAAAGACAAACATACTTTCACTGATAATTCACAACATGATGATGTTGAGTTCTTGGAGTATTTCAACAACATAGATTGAGGTACAAGAATCTGGGAGAGAACTTTGAGGGGTCTTTAAAGGGCACTGGTTGAAAGAGACCTGTCACATAAACAAGGTGTGGCACAAAACGCAACGTACATGGTGAAATACAGCTTGCCAGGCTTCCCGATCACTTTTCAGGTACTTTTGCCCACATATTTGGCATATATGTATGTTGTGTTTTTTCTGTTAATTGACATAAAACATCATAGGTTTGGGCGGACGAGACGATCTCCACCCTTGAAGAGTGCTGGAAGCAGAGTCAATACGACTGCAGTACCTCGAATGTTGTGGTGGTCTTGTAGGAGTCAATGCCATGATGAACACTTCAATAGAAGGTGTTCGAGTCCAACTTGGTAAGTCAAGTGCAAAGTTGTGTTATTGAAAGCATAGTCTTTACATCCAACCTTACCGAAATGTTTACATCATATTCTGCAAACGATTGTTACCTCGATGACTTAGATGTCAGACACTGAGAAGGAATACCGGAACCTCTCGATCGAGAGGAGACCGGTGGGTAGCTGTTGTACTTGGTCGTCCACCCCCTTCCACCGCTCCTGTGGTAGTAGGCCCTGTTGCATCACTAGACGACGATGACCCATTAATTGGTCATTGCAATGAACCAGTTCATGCACCAACAGGCCTTGTTGCATCACCGGTCGTCGATGACGCGCTGGTTGATCGTCATGATGAACCTGTCGATCAAAACTTTTTTGATGGTGTTGAATGGATGCTCATGGACATTCGTACAGAGACTGATACTGTTATCGGCACCACAGTTGATGTGGACCTGCCAACATGCTACCATCTTTGCAATGTACCAGGTCGCAGTGGGGAGGAAGACCCATCCAAATTTTGTGATCCAGTTTCCAGGCGCAATCATCGAACCATGAACATTCCACTAACGACCGTCTACGTGGAGTGGAGGAAGGCCTGTAGTAAGTAATGTATGAGCTGTGTGAGGTCCGACGGGAGCTTATAGATGAGCTATTTGAGGTCCGGTCGGAGTTGAGGATCATCATTGATCTGATGCGTCAGTTATGCAAGGTACAATAACTTCCTACGTGACTGTGTCGCACATGATTACATGACTTTGGTTCATGGTGTGAGTATTTTGTTATGTGTAGGGCAAGAGTGTAGTGGAAGAGATGGTAAATCCCATGGATGATGAAGTTGATGATGTCAATACATCCCCATCTCTATGTCCGTTTTGTGCGATTCTTGATGATGGATCATTGCAGTCACAACTTGCGAACCCTCTATCAGACCACTCCATTAGCGACGACACATACTCCTCGAGAGGGATCTTTGTCGAAGTGAGTGTAGCCTCTTCTAGTGGGTTCGATCCATTACATGCTGACAGACTTCACCTGGGAGCAGGTGAGGCTACGACCTTCAACACATTTGTACATGACACGACGTCTGTTGAACCAATAGTGCCCACACAGAGTCTGTCACCCACACTCGACCTCATCTCTAAGCGCAGCATTGTGTTGTATCAGCAATTGGAGACACACTTCACGTAGATATCCATTACAACGGTAAAGGAGACAAATCCTACTACACTAACCTTATGCACATTGGCAACAGAGTCTGTGGCCATGCTTGATAATCTTTCATTTAGGTTCTTTGTCACTACATATCTCATAATGCAATGTTGACATGCTCATCTAATGTAGGATTACTCATTCACTACTGCATTATGCAGGCCCATTCGAAGGAGGAGCCACTGCGTAGGACAGGTCGAAAGCAAACGACAATGAAGGCTTTCACACCACTGATGATACCCCAGATGAAAGCGAGGACCTGTCGATGCAGGCAGAAGGCTGTTGGTGTTGCAAACGTGGAAACCATCGTGGATCATCCCATCAACGATAACTCGGGTCCTCCTTTAGATGTTATCCTAGATCCTCTTGTCCTCGACATCCTGCAGATTGCCATTGGGAATACAATATAGTATAATCCACTACATAATATCCTTCTAGTGGATGTGGAAGTTGCAGGCATGGTTGGCGTCTGATACAACTGACTTGGTTTTAGTGTCATTATCGTGGGTCTACTCACGTAAGTTGAAGAAGCAATTCCTCGATGACCTCATCCAACTAAACACATGGGTAGAGTGCTATGTAAGTATTGCTCGATTACGTGTAGTGTGTAAATATAGTTCCAACATAGAACACTAATACTGTATTTGTTCCATCCCGTGCAGATGATTAATGCCGTATTCCTTCTGATCAAAGTGAAATTCCTTGCCCGTCTAGAATTACGACGACCTACATTCACGGTGAAGAACATTGTAGGACAACATAATTATATATATTATAACTATCGCCTTGCATCTCATAATCGTTTTCTTCTATTGATAAGCCCACCTTAACACCCTAAACGAGGCATATAAATCAATAATTGGTGCAACTTTGGCTGAAGTGTCCGCAGTGTGGACTGCCAACCAATCGTACATGGATTACGTGGTTGGTGAGTACGTTGACTACAGCTGGCATGGACAGATGTTGATTTCGTCTACAGTCCTCTTAACTTCAGCGAGCATTGGATCGCAATGGACATGGACAATGGGATGATCTTGGTCTACGACTCGATGTTGGACTATATAGATGATGATGACCTTTTGACACGCCTTGAGCCATTGTCGCACACGGTCCCTTCCTTACTGCACTTCTGTAAAGTGTACAAAAGGAAGCCATGGGTTTGCTATCCTTACTTACTGCACTTCTGTATAAAGGGAGTCGGGCACTGGAGCAACTATAACACCATGGGCCTCATGTTGCTTGAGCTACTAGTTGTTGGGCTCACTGGATATGCTGAATCATAGACGTTGGAGATGGTCTACAATAGTCAAATGCTCGAAGCCATGCTCACCGTGCTATAGGGGAAGCTCGGGAATTTGTTGCTCGGAGGGAGAAGCATTGTCTCGCGTGTGGGGTTCATGTTGCTGTTGCAGGACAAATTTGCTCGCATCGTCTAATGCCATGGATAAAGGAGAACATGTGGGTCTCGTTGTCAACGCTCATGGGTGGGTTGTGCCGCCTACAACTTGTCGAGGAAGAACGCACAGACGACTTGTGTTTGTTGCCGATGACTGGAAGGGGTTGAGTCATTGAAGAATTGCTGGCCAGACAAGGAAGATGGGAGGGAGAGGGGGGTTCATGCAGCTGTTGTTGTGTGGGAGAGGAGAATAAGATGAGAAAGGGAGCTAGGGTTTCTTTTCTAATCTCTTTTTTTTTTTCCTTTTTCTTTTAATTGACTAATCCTCAATTAAACTCCCATAAATAGAAAGGACAACGATTTATGGTTTCCAAAACAAATCCCAACTCCTTTAGCAAATCTTCAAGGAAACTCTTTTGGGGTTTTAATTTAAATTCCAAAAAGGAAATACCCAACAAGTAAAAGGGGAACATTCTAGAAGTTTACAAATTCCCAATTTAAAAGATCTAGAAAATCCTAAATGATCAAGGATTTGAGTCTCTCTTGAATTTTGGAGACAGAATCTAAAATTAATCCTCCAAACTTTAGGAATTAAAGACTTAACTAAAAATCCCTTTTCCTAAAATTGTTAGAAATTTAATTTGTCAAACTTAGCTAAACCGAAATTCTAATTTTCCAAATTAGAACCCCAAAAACAAAAGAGTTCAATTATGTTTAAAAAGAGTACACTTAGAGACTCAAGTCATAACTTAAACTCTGAATTAGCCTAATTTAGTAACGCATGGTGTTACATATTTATTGACAATGCTTACTTGTCAATAAAAAATTTACTATGACGATTAACGGACTTCTTGAATACGTTTTTTTTACAACTATTAAGTGTCATAAAACAGTTAATTATGATTTTTTTTATTCGTCATGTCTAGAGTTTTCTTGATGAGGGATTCTAGGACTGAAAAAAAGTCAAGAAATATGCTTATGGCAATTTTTCAATGTCATGAAATTCTAAAATTGTAGTAGTGAAGGCAGAAAACGATTCTATATGGATGACACTTTCTTTTCTATTTTCTTTCTCTCTCTCTGCCGTTTCCGTTTCCTCGCACTTCACAATGACCGGCGGCTTCCAACTTAATAAAAGCAAAACCTAGGCTATTGGGCCTTTAATGGGCTTTAATTTCCACATAAAGTGAAAAAACCCAACAAGGGATGAAGTTTTCTTTTCTATTTTTAAAATAACTTTCAAGCATAGTGTCAGGTAAATCATAGAAAGATTCTAAATTTCTAACCATTGTTCCCTCGCAACCCATAGCGGATTGCTTCTTAGCATTTCACCAGTAATTTGCTATGTCAGTTTTTGAGAAATTGAAATTTTGTTGCTTCCTTCTATCTTCATGTGAAAAAGAAATAAAGTTATGATCTTCTGGTGGATATATAAAAATAGGTACGAAATCAATGTCTAGCATTAAGTTAATTCCATCGGTTATATGTTGGTTGTTTATATTTCCTAGGCCATATGTTGGTTGTTTGATATTGTCATTTTGTTTTGAACCAATATCTTGTGTCACTTGATAATTTTCTTGAAACATGTCTAAGTAATTTTGGCATTGGAATAAGAAACAATTTCGTGTGCACATGGTATATTCAATACATTTAAATTTTGGATGACATGCTTTCTATCAAAAAGAAAAGAAAAAGAGAGAGAAAAAAAGAGAAAAAAATACATTAGATGATGTTATGTTGCATGTTGTTTGCTTAGAGGTTGTTTACTGTTTGTATAAGGAAGATATTGATGATTAGTTAAATAAGTAATTGTGTAGTGTGGAAAAGATTGAAAATATAACCAAAGCCTATGGAAAAGCTTAGTACTACTGATCGTTGACTAGAGCTTCAAGGTCCCTCATTGTAGATTGATGTTAGGCTACCAGATATTTTCTCATTAAGTGTTCATAACCATTACCTACAAATCTAAGGATAATAAAGTGGCTATTTCCAAACATGTATAGCACAGGAATTTGCATTACTGTTTTGAAGTTCTGTAGCACAGCGTGTATTGCCTTCATAATTTTATCATGGTAGTGAAGTTAAGGGGTGGGGAGTCCTATTGCTTTGAGGGAAAGCTTACATTAATGTAGGAGAGTTAGCTTTTGACTTTAAGGATTTTTCTATGTTCGCGAGGAGGGGTGAAAAAGTTTAGGAGATTTATCTCTATGACTTTATTGTGATCTTTTGCTTAATAGTATGTGTGATGTAGAAGAAGAATCAATCTCATTGCATTTTGCCATCAGTTTGTGCCTTGTGTCTTTAGGATGAAGATTCTCTCATTTCACATCTTCTTTAATTGTTCTTATGTGAGATTTGGTTGGTTCAAACGGTTCTCGATATTCAATCTACATTGGGCTTTTCTAATCCGTTGCAACATCTTACAACTATTGTATGGGCAGACATTTTTAAACTCTAAGGCTAAGTTGCTTTGGATTAATGCAGTTAAAGTTTTTCTTTCGGAGTTATGGTTGGAACAAAATCAAAGAATTTTCAGAGCAAGAATCTCCCTCAAATTGATCGTTTTAAAGCATCTCGCGTCTGAAGGCCTCATAATGGTTTCTTTGTCCAAGTTGATCGTAGGTTTTCTACTTCAAGATATTTGCCTAAATTGGCAGACCTTTATATATCATTCACCATATTTAACTTAGCATTTGAGTTATTTTCGATTTTGTATTACTTATATTATGTTTGTTATTTTTGGTTTTAGTTTATTTATCACTCCTATGTGGAGTTTGTAATTTTGAACATTCGTCTCTTTTCAATATATCAGTGAAAAGTCTTGTTTCTTATTATTATTATTTTTTTAAAGGATAGGTAAAATTAGTTGAAAATGACTTTCAAGATTTTGCTACATTGGAGGGGGTGAAAAAGTAAGAGAATTGACTTTGTTGTGATCTTTTACTTGTAGAATAGATGAAATTTGGTTGAACATGACTTCATGGATTTTGCAATGTTATTAAATTTAAATATGTTCTTTCATAGCCTCATTTGTTTTTAAAAGGTTTTTCTTCACTAAAAAACTTCTTTGGAAAATTTAATGGATAACGTTATTTTAAAAATTATTGAAGTATGTATTAAAACATTTATCAAAAAAGGTTGTTAAGAGTTGGGGGATAGGGGTTTAGGATTTAGGGACATATTAGATACAAAATTGAAAGTTTATGGACTTATTAGTAGACACTTTTGAAAATTGAATAGACATAAACATCAATGTTTATGAACTAAACATGTAATTTAATCTAATTTAAATTCTAAAATAAAAATATTTTTTAATTTTTAAAGAGAAATCCTGAAAATGAGTTCTTGATTCAGTTGGTGAAGACCCAAATATAAAATGAGCCAATTTTTCGTTTTGCCAAAGAAAACCCCAACTCATCCACCGATACAATGATGAATTTCTATCTTAGCAAAATAGAATCCTTTGTCAATGCAATCCAGATCCTTGTCAACTTTCCTGGAAGAGTCGACATAGGGTTTTCAAAAGATATTTTCTCCCTATCTAAGTCACCAACAAGATCGGTCTTTCCTTTTAAAGATTTTCAAAGATTGTGCTATGTTGGAGGGGGTGAAAAAGTTTAAAATAATTGACTTTGTTGTGATCTTGTACTTACATAATAGATGAAATTTGTTTGAAAATCACTTCATGGATTTTGCTATGTTATTAAATTGAAACATGTTCTCTCATAGCCTCATTTGTTTTTAAAAGGTTTTTCTTCACTAAAAAAACTTGTTTGGAAAATTTAATGGATAACTTCATTTTAAAAATTATGGAAGTATGTATTAAAACATTTATCAAAAAAGTATGTTAAGAGTAGGGGGATAGGGGTTTAGGATTTAGGGACCTATTAGATACAAAATATAAAGTTATTAGTAGACTCTTTTGAAAATTGAGTAGACGTAAACGGCAAAGTTTATGAACTAAACTTGTAATTTAACTTAATTTAAATTCTAAAATAAAATTCTTTTTTTAATTTTTAAACAGAAAACATGAAAATGAGTTCTTGATTCAGTTGGGGACGTTAGAATGAAGATAATGGACAAACAATGTACAAAATAAAAATAATGAATAAAAAATGGAATAAAATACTTACTCATATTCAACAAATAGTGAGCAAAATGAAGTTGGACAAATTGAAGAATTGTGGTTAAAAGAGAAAAGAGATCTGACGGAAAGATGCAGAAATGGCCAATGAATGTTGTTTGTTTACGATAAAATGCAAAAATTGGAGTTTGAATGTGGTTTACAGAATAATTAAAAAAAAACATATATGGACAGTCATGCACAAATTGGATATAGTTTTAATTATAGATTTCAATAACTTATTAATTATGATATTAGCTTTCCTAAATTAGAATTCCTATTATTAATAAATAATAAAATAAAATTATATATGTAATTTGATTCAATTCGACAAACATAAGGGTATTTTGGTAAGATGAAATTAGTATTTAATGTGCAAAAACCCACATATGAAAATCTTGTTAATTTTAGACATTTTTGGAGTTTGAATGTCTTAATAACCCATATGTCAAAATTACTCTTATTTTTATACTGCACGCAGCCCTAGGTCAAGCCAAGCCGCCATCTTCTCCAACCTTCTCCTCTTCCTCCACGAAAAACAACCTCCACCATCAATCCCTCTCTCTCTCTCTCTTTCACTACTTAGAGACCCATCCATTCGAAAGCTTCTTCTTCTTCAACAAACATCCATCGTCAGATTTGTCCTTCACGCCGCGGTACTGTTCATGTGGCGACACTGTTCACGCCGCGATACTGTTCTCGACGCGACACTGTTCACGTGCGGTACTGTTTCCATCGCGGGGGGTACTGTTCACACTGGGGGGGACTGTTCATGCCGCGATTACTGTTCACGCGCGCAACACTGTTCATGTCGCCGGTACTGTTCACGCCACGAGTACTGTTCACGCGCGCATGCACTGTTCACACTACGGGGGCACTGTTCGCGCCGCGGTACTGTTCGCGCCGCTGTCTCCCGATTGCCTTCCAATTGCTGCCCAGAATAAGAATAATTATTCTGTTTGAGGTAAGTAATTATTTGGATTAAGCCCTTTAAGTTACTTGTGACTTGGTTATTATTATGAATTTTAGATGGTAAGCATGAAATTCATAATTATGAAGCATGCTATATTTATGGAAATCTTACCATGGGCAATTTGGAATTAAATTTGGACTAAGTTTGTGGCTATGTT
Source organism: Trichosanthes truncata (assembly GCA_033996785.1). Lineage (NCBI taxonomy): Eukaryota > Viridiplantae > Streptophyta > Magnoliopsida > Cucurbitales > Cucurbitaceae > Trichosanthes > Trichosanthes truncata. The sequence goes on along the minus strand of MU867260.1, from coordinate 6,787,059 downwards.
GGAATAGAGGGCTTAAGGATTGGAGTTATTATGAGGAACATGTGTTTTATTAAAAGAACTTACTTAAAATAGTAGAGGGATGAAATTATGTTATCCTAGTAGGTAAAACTTAGTTACCTAAGCAAGTGAATATTCTTGTTGAAGAATTTAATGTAGGAAACCCATGGTGGGTTCATGTGAATATACAGTAATTTGAGTAAGTTTGCCTAAGGTTCATAAGTTGAGTTGGTCAAGTAATAAGTTCTTTTGAAATCATTATAGGCTGAGAAAAGATCTCCATAAAAGGAGGAAGCGAGCTATTTGAGCCAAGGTAAGGAACTTTATGCCGGTATGCTTAAATGCAAGTTAGGAACTGAATTGAAAAACTACATTTGAAATGAAAAGCTTTTATAAATGTTTTATTATGATTTTTGAGGAATTTTAAAATGCTTTATTATATATGAAAATGGATTTTCACTTGTTGATTGCCAAATATTCTTGTGAATGTGATGCATGATTTATGGTTTATGATTTATGATGAATGATATGAGAATGTTGCCTTGTGTTGCATCATTGAATGAAAATTTAAAATGCTTTGGGACCTCATGCATACATGTGTATTTTCATGCTGAAATGATTTCGAAGGCTGTAGCAATTACCCTCCTAAAATTATAGATGTTCATCTAAATGAAAAGGAACCTGAAAAGGTTAAATGAAAAGGAACCTGAAACGGTTGAATGAAAAGGAACCTGAAAAGGTTAAATGAAAATGAGAGATTAGGTTGGGATAATTGTCCATATTATGCCGAAGAGAAAAGTTAAAGGGAAACGTTTCCACTATGAAAATGTTTTAGGTCCCACTAGAGGAAAAATGTTTAAAAAATCACTTTGTATTTGTTTGCATATCCTGACCCCGGTAGTGAGGTCACTTACTGAGTATTTTAAATACTCGCCCTTTTCAAAAAAGTTTTTCTTTTCAGGCAAAAACAAAGACATATCTTAGGCGATTGACAAGGCAGATTGCTGAAAGGGTCATGGGTGACTTTGAGGATCATGACTTCCGCATTTAGATAGTGTGTTAGTTAAAACATATTTTGTTTAGTAAACAATGTGTTGTGAAACTATTTCAAATGATTGAACGTTATAATTCATATTATGTTTTGAAATGATTTTTAAAGGGATCCCGAGCATAAATTTTTTTTATTGTTTAGCAAAAAATTTAATTCTTTTTGTCTTTTACTAAAGATTTTTAAATTTCTTCGGCATGCATGTAATAACGTCCCTAGAAAGTCTAATAAGAAAAGTCGGGTCGTTACAATTTAGGGACCTATTACATACAAAATCAAAAGTTTATGGACTTATTAGTAGACACTTTTGAAAATTTAGTAGACATAAACGTCAAAGTTTAGGAACTAAACTTGTAATTTAACCTAATTTAAATTATGCAATAAAAATATTTTTTAATTTTTAAAGAGAAAACCTGAAAATGAGTCCTTGATTCAGTTGGTGAAGGCCCTAATATAAAATGATCCATTCTTTCCTTTTGTCAAAGAAAACCCCAACTCATCCATCGATACAATGATGAATTTCTATCTTAGCGAAATAGAATCCCTTGTCAATGCAATCCAGATCCTCGTTAACCTTCCGGGTAGAGCTGACATAGGGTTTTCAAAAGATATGTTCTCCCTGTCTATGTCGCCAATAAGATCGGTATTTACTTTTAGCGTTGCTATAGCCTTTCAGATTTTTAACCTCATTTTGATCACTTTTTTTTTGCAGTGAACTGAATATTCAATATTCACTTATTAACTTGTACAAGTTCGGTTTGATGTTATTTTTTGCGGAATAATCGAGTTTCCCCATTCTGCATATCTGTGCTTTTCAGTCGCATCTGGCGTACGTTGATTTTTATTCAGTGGAAGAGTAAGGTTAGCAGTACATACTATTTCGTTTATATTTTATTAATCTAGTTTCTTTTTCCAAGAACGGTGTTAAAATATTTTTATTATTATTATTTTTTTCTTGGATCATTCTTATGAGTTCTTTAATCCAATAAATTTAGGCCCGCAGTGGCGTTTGAAGGTTCTCCCTTTTGGTGTAGATGGCATGGTTGTGGACGTAGTTTCCGATCGGGGTGAATATTCGGACGATGACGAAGAAATTTCAGAGGATGACGATGAAGTTTGGGATGCAGATTCTAACATGTTAGTTGATAAGCCTTAGAATTAAGGCTTACTTAAGTCCCAATTGCTTAAAATATTTTTGTTTGTCCTAAGATTAATTGAAAATAGTGGAAGATTGCTTGAATTTAAGGAAGAATTTAATGTGATAGCATTTGGAATAGAATTCTAAATGAATTGATTCTTTTTGCAGAAATTATGGAAATTGCTAAATCAGATTGCCAAATCTGATTTTGCAATTGTTTATGGAGCAGGAATTTTGGAAATTGCCAAATCAGATTGCTAAATCTGTTTTGGCAATCCTGGGCAGAGCATATATGGAAAAATTACACCCGCGTGAATGACGAAACCCATAAATGTAAGAGCAATTTCCGCACGAATCATGGGATTGGAGCGCGATTTTTGGCTGATTTGAACCCTAAGAAGATCTACAAAAGAGGAGGGAAGAAGCTCGAAGCGTTCGTTTGGATTTGCTTGGTCGATTTCAAGAATTATTTCGTGGGTTTTCTGAGTTCGTCAAGCCTCTGTTTTTCATATTTTGCTGCTGTTTTGGTCATTTTATTCAAATCCCAACTCGGTTTCTTTCAGTTTGTATCACAGGAGCATTGTTTAACTTATTTCTATTCTTAAATTGATGTATTTTGGTTAAAGTTTGAGTTAACTTTCAATTTATATTAGTGGGTATTTTTTCTCAAGAAACATCCTCTGTTTTTCTTCAGTTTTTTTTTTGTTCTTCTTCATCAAGGATTTATTCACAATGGATCAAACTCTCTTTCTTATATGATGAATGGTTATGGGAATTATCCCTTGTTCTCAACTGGATTCAAGTATGCATCACTTTGTAGGGAATTCGGAGTTCATTAGAAACTTTTTTTTAGAATTTTTTCTTCAATCCATTTGCTAAATTAATTTCTGCACTTTCCTTGGGGTTTCCAATCCGATTCAAGAATTTCTTGAATCGTTAAGATCAATCATTCTTTAAAAGTGGAGGAGATTGGATCGATTGGATTGAAGGGAGTTGTGGTTGATTATTGGATTGGATTAAAAGGAGGGACAATTGTTTTACTCTGTTTTTTTTATTTTCAGTTTTACAGAAGTTGATTTTCCTTTTTGCATATTATTGTTTTTGTGGGAATTGAAGGGAGAAGGAAGAAAACCCATTAATACCCTTCATTCCTTGTTTCAATTTTAATTGAGCATTTTCCCTTGAATTTTTGGCCACTGCCCAGAATTTTACTACACTTTATGGTTTTTATTGTTTAAGGAGCAAGTGGCCGAGATAAATTTTCCCATTAATTCAATTTGCCCATCATTAGTAAATTGCTCAAATTTCTAATATGAGTTTTTCTTTAGTTAATTGTTATATTTCTATTTTTAATATGAGCTAAAACTTCTTAGGGGGTTCAAGGATGTGAATTCCCTAAGAAGTAATTGTAGCCAAAATTCCAATAAAAACCAAGCCTACATCTCAATTGTTTGCTTGTGTTGATTTAATTTCCGTTGAGATCCTAGATTGAACAACTAAGGTATCAACTTAAGCTTAGATCTAATACCGACGGGGTTAGGGATAAACGAATTTCACACAAGTAATGGAGAAAAAGAGCTTAGACATAAGCCATTCCTTACCCTAGACATAGGGATTAAGGACTCCAAGACCCATAAAATTGTGAGCCAAATTATCTAAGATAGAGGGACTATAGACATATAGGTCTCTCACTTAGCCTCCTAAAAACCTAAATTCAAGGTAAATAGGAGATGCAATTTTGGTTTACAATTGAGTGTGGAGTAGGTTGGAATTGCAATTTTGGCTTGCAATTACAACTTAGGGCAATGACATTCTTGAGCCCCATCCTTTATCATTTCATTTTCTAAGTTTATCTAATTTGCTATCCAATCTTGCCAATTTAGATTCTGCAATTTAATTCTGCAATTTTTGGTCATTTCGCTTATTGCCAATTTAGATTCTGCAATTCAATTCGACAATTTCTGTTCTTTCAATTATTGTCATTTTAGATTCTGCAATTAGATTCTACAATTTTTGTTTTTCACCAACACACCAACCAAACATCATTTTTGCATTTTAGTTTTCCATTTGTAATTTTTCTTACACTTTTGCTTTACAATATTTTTGTTACTCCGTTCCCTGTGGGATTCGATACTTGGTACTCATAGACCATTTTATATTACTTCGATCGCGTGCGCTTGCGTGTTACAGCCGATCATTAGTGGACAGAATGACAGATCAGGATGAAGCCATGACAGATCCTGATGAAGCAATGACGACATATCCTGTTGATTAATTGCTGGTTTATTAAAAAATACCAAAAATATTTCTTCTTTGAATAAATATCAAAGGCAAAAAAGAGGATAGGTGAAATTAGTTGAAAATGACTTTCAAAGATTTTGCTATGTTGGTGGGGGTGAAAAAGTTTAAAAGAATTTACTTTGTTGTGATCTTTGACTTATAGAATGGGCTAAATTTGGTTTACAATCACATCATGGATTTTGCTATGTTATTAAATTTAAATATGTTCTCTCATAGGCTCATTTGTTTTTAAAAAGTTTTTCTTCACTAAAAATTGTTTGAAAAATTTAATGGATAACTTCATTTTAAAAGTTATTGAAGTGTGTATTAAAACATTTATCGAAAAAGATTGTTAAGAGTTGGGGGATAGGGGTTTAGGATTTAGGGACCTATTACAAAGAAAATCAAAAGTTTATGGACTTATTAGTACAAACTTTTGAAAATTGAGTAGACATATACGTCAAAGTTTATGAACTAAACTTGTAATTTAACCTAATTTAAATTCTGAAATAAAAATCTTTTTTGATTTTTAAAGAGAAAACCTAAAAATGAGTTCTTTATTCAGTTGGTGAAGGCCCTAATATAAAATGATCCATTCTTTCCTTTTGTCAAAGAAAACCCCAACTCATCCACCGATACAATGATGAATTTCTATCTTAGCGAAATAGAATCCTTGTCAATGCAATCTAGATCCTCATCAACCTTCCTTGAACAGCCGACATAGGGTTCTCAAAAGATTTGTTCTCCCTGTCTAAGTCGCCAACAAGATTGGTATTTCCTTTTAGCGCTGCTTTAGCCTTTAAGATTTTTGAACCTCATTTTGATCACTTTTTTTGCAGTGAACTGAATATAAAATATTCACTTATTAACTTGTACAAGTTTCGACTGATGTTATTTTTTGCAAAATTGTCGAGTTTCCCCATTATGTATTTCTGTGCTTTTCAGCCGCATCTAGCGTATGGTTATTTTTATTCAATGGAAGAGCAAGGTTAGCAGTACATACTATTTCGTTTATATTTTATTAATCTTGTTTTTTTCCAAGAATGGTGTTAAAATATTTTATTATGATTATTATTATTTTCTTGAATCATTCTTACGAGTTCTTTAATCCAATAAATTTAAATAGATTTAGGCCCGCATAGGCGTTTGAAGTGAGCCCTTTTGGTGTGCATGGCATGGTTGCGGACGTAGTTTCCGATCAGGATGAAGATTCGGACAATGACGATGAAATTTAAGAGGATGACGATGAGGTTTGGGATGCAGATTTTCACATGTTCGTGGACGGGATGACAGATAACGATGAAGCCATGACAGATCCTGATGAAGCCATGACGACAGATCCTGATGCTTAATCGAGGTTTCCTTTCGATTAATTGCTTGTTTAATAGATGTCTGTGATTAATTAGGCTTTGAATCATTCATGCATTTAGGGCTTAAGGCTATTAATCAAGCTTTGAATCATTCATGAAGAGGTTGTTCTATCTTCTGAATTCTATCGTTATTGTGATTGTTCTATCTCGCTCGAGTTTGAGTCTGAAGCAATTTATTTTGATATTTCTCCTTTTATGCTTTTCTTATTAAAAAATACCAAAAATATTTCAGCTTTGAATAAGAATTAAAGACAAAAAATAGGATAGGTGAAATTAGTTGAAAATGACTTTCAAAGATTTTGCTATCTTCGAGGGGGTGAAAAAGTTTAAGAGAATTGACTTTGTTGTGATCTTTTACTTATAGAATAGGTAAAATTTGATTGAAAATCACTTCATGGATTTTGCTATGTTATTAAATTTAAATATGTTCTCTCAAAGTCTCATTTGTTTTTAAAAGGTTTTTCTTCATGAAAAAACTTGTTTGGCAAATTTAATGTATAACTTCATTTTAAAAATGATGAAGTATGTATTAAAACATTTATCAAAAAAAGGTTGTTAAGAGTTGGGGGATAGGGGTTTAGGATTTAGGGACCTATTACATACAAAATCGAAAGTTTATGGACTTATTAGTAGACACTTTTGAAAATTGAGTAGACATAGACGTCAAACTTTATGAACTAAACTTATAATTTAACCTAATTTAAATTCTACAATAAAAATATTTTTTTATTTTTAAAGAGAAAACCTGAAAATTAGTTATTTATTCAGTTGGTGAAGGTCCTAATATAAAATGAACCATTCTTTCATTTTGTCAAAGAAAACCCCAACTCATCCACCGATACAATGATGAATATCTATCTTAGCGGAATAGAATCCCATGGCAATGCAATCTAGATCTTCGTCAACCTTCCTGGAAGAGCCGACATAGGGTTTTCAAAAGATCAGTTTTCCCTGTCTAAGTCACCAACAAGATCAGTCTTTCCTTTTAGCGATGCTATAGCCTTTTAGATTTTTGAACCTCATTTTGATCATTTTTTTTTCATTGAACTGAAAATTCAATATTCACATATTAACTTGTACAAGTTCGGCTTGATGATATTTTTTGCTGAATTGTTGGGTTTCCCCATCCTGCAATTCTGTGCTTTTCAACGGCATTTGACGTATGGTTATTTTTATTTAGTGGAAGTGGAAGGTTGGTAGTACATACTAATTCATTTATATTTTATTATGATTATTATTATTTTTTTGAATCATTCTTACGAGTTCTTTAATCCAATAAATTTAAATAGATTTAGGCCCATATTGGCGTTTGAAGTGAGCCCTTTTGGTGTGCATGGCATGGTTGTTGACGTAGTTTCCGATCAGGATGAAGATTCGGACGATGACGATGAAATTTCAGAGGATGACGATGAGGTTTGGGATGCAGATTTGAACATCTTCATGGAAGAGATGACAGATAAGGATGAAGCTATTACAGATCCTGATGAAGCCATGACGACAGTTCCTGATGCTTAATCGAGGTTTCCTTTCGATTAATTGCTTGTTTAATAGATGTCTGTGATTAATTAGGCTTTGAATCATTCATGCATTTATGGCTCAACCCTATTAATCAAGCTTTGAATCATTCTCTAGAGGTTGTTCTATCTTCCGAATTCTATCGTTATTGTGCTTGTTCTATCTCGCTCGAGTTTGAGTATGAGTCAATTTATTTTGATATTTCTCCTTTTATGCTTTTCTTATTAAAAAATACGAAAAACATTTCTACTTTGAATAAAAATCGAAGGCAAAAAATAGGATAGGTGAAATTAGTTGAAAATGACATTCAAAGATTTTTCTATGTTCGAGGGGGTGAAAAAGTTTAAGAGAATTGACTTTGTTGTGATCTTTTATTTATAGAACAGGTGAATTTGGTTGAAAATCACTTCATGGATTTCGCTATGTTATTAAATTTAAATATGTTCTCTCATAGCCTCATTTGTTTTAAAAAGGTTTTTCTTCACTAAAAAACTTGTTTGGAAAATTTAATGGATAACTTCATTTTAAAAATGATTGAAGTATCTATTAAAACATTTAATAAAAAAGGTTGTTAAGAGTTGGGGGATAGGGGTTTAGGATTTAGGGACCTATTACATACAAAATCGAAAGTTTATGGACTTATTAGTAGAAACTTTTGAAAATTGAGTAGACATAGACGTCAAACTTTATGAACTAAACTTGTAATTTAACCTAATTTAAATTCTACAATAAAAAGCTTTTTTTATTTTTAAAGAAAAACCCTGAAAATTAGTTCTTTATTCAGTTGGTGAAGGTCCTAATATAAAATGAACCATTCTTTCATTTATCAAAGAAAACCCCAACTCATCTACTGATACGATGATGAATATATATCTTAGCGGAATAGAATCCCTTGTCAATGCAATCTAGATCTTCGCCAACCTTCCTAGAAGAGCCGACATAGGGTTTTCAAAAAAACAGTTTTCCATGTCTAAGTCGCCAACAAGATCAGTCTTTCCTTTTAGTGCTGCTATAGCCTTTCAGATTTTTGAACCTCATTTTGATCACTTTTTTTGCAGTGAACTCAATATTAAATATTCACATATTAACTTGTACAAGTTCGGCCTGATGATATTTTTGGCAGAATTGTTGAGTGTCCCCATCCTGCATTTTCGTGCTTTTCAACCGCATCTGGCGTACGATTATTTTTTATTTAGTGGAAGTGCAAGGTTAGTAGTACATACTAATTCATTTATATTTCTTTAATTTTTTTTCTAAGAACGGTGTTAAAATATTTTATTATTATTATTATTATTTTCCTGAATCATTCTTACGAGTTCTTTAATCCAATAAATTTAAATAGATTTAGGCCCGCATTGGCGTTTGAAGTGATCCCTTTTGGCGTGTATGGTTTGGTTGTAGATATAGTTTCTGATCAGGATGATGATTCGGACAATCACGATGAAATTTCAAAGGATGACGATGAGGTTTGGGATGCAGATTTTAACATGTTCGTGGAAGGGATGACAGATAAGGATGAAGCCATGACAGATCCTGATGAAGCTATGACGATAGATCCTGATTCTTAATTGAAGTTTCCTTTTGATTAATTGCTTGTTTAATAGATGTCTATGATTAATTAGGCTTTGAATCATTCATGTAGTTACGGCTTAAAGCTATTAATCAAGCTTTGAATCATTCTTGAAGAGGTTGTTCTATCTTTTGAATTCTATCGTTATTATGCTTGTTCTATCTCGCTCGAGTCTTAGTATGAGTCAATTTATTTTGATATTTCTCCTTTTATGCTTTTCTTATTAAAAAATACGAAAAATATTTCTGCTTTGAATAAAACTCAAAGGCAAAAAATAGGATAGGTGAAATTAGTTGAAAATGACGTTCAAAGATTTTGCTATGTTCGAGCGGGTGAAAAAGTTTAAGAGAATTGACTTTGTTGTGATCTTTTACTTATAGAATAGGTGAAATTTGGTTGAAAATCACTTTGCTATGTTATTAAATGTAAATATGTTCTCTCATAGCCTCATTTGTTTTTAAAAGGTTTTTCTTAACTAAAAAACTTGTTTGGAAACTTTAATGGATAACTTCATTTTAAAAATGATTGAAGTATCTATTAAAACATTTAATAAAAAAAGGTTGTTAAGAGTTGGGGGATAGGGGTTTAGGATTTAGGGACCTATTACATACAAAATCGAAAGTTTATGGACTTATTGGTAGACACTTTTGAAAATTGAGTAGACATATACGTCAAACTTTATGAACTAAACTTGTAATTTAACCTAATTTAAATTCTACAATAAAAAAGCTTTTTTTATTTTTAAAGAGAAAACCTGAAAATTAGTTCCTTCTTCATTTGGTGAAGGTCCTAATACAAAATGAACCATTCTTTCATTTTGTCAAAGAAAACCCCAACTCATCCACCGATACAATGATGAATATCTATCTTCGCGGAATAGAATCCCATGGCAATGCAATCTAGATCTTCGTCAACCTTCCTGGAAGAGCCGACATAGGGTTTTCAAAAGATCAGTTTTCCCTGTCTAAGTCGCCAACAAGATCCGTCTTTCCTTTTAGCGTTGCTATAACCTTTCAGATTTTTGAACCTCATTTTGATCACTTTTTTTGCAGTGAACTGAATATTCAATATTCACATATTAACTTGTACAAGTTCGGCATGATGATATTTTTGGCGGAATTGTTGAGTTTCCCCATCCTGCATTTCTATGCTTTTTCAGCCGCATCTGGCGTACCGTTATTTTTATTTAGTGGAAGTGAAAGGTTAGTAGTACATACTAATTCGTTTATGTTTCTTTAATCTTTTTTTTCCAAGAACGGTGTTAAAATATTTTATTATTATTATTATTATTTTCTTGAATCATTCTTACGAGTTCTTTAATCCAATAAATTTATATAGATTTAGGCCCGCATTGGCATTTGAAGTGCGTCTTTTTGGTGTGCATGGCATAGTTGTGGATGTAGTTTCCAATCAGGATGAAGATTCGGACGATGACGATGAGGTTTGGGATGCAGATTTTAATATGTTCGTGGACAGGATGACAGATAAGGATGAAGCCATGACAACAGTTCCTAATGCTTAATTGAGGTTTCCTTTCGATTAATTCTTGTTTAATAGATGTCTGTGATTAATTAGGCTTTGAATCATTCATGCATTTACGGCTTAAGGCTATTAATCAAGCTTTGAATCATTCATGAAGAGGTTGTTCTATTTTCTGAATTCTATCGTTATTATGTTTGTTCTATCTTGCTCGAGTTTTAATCTGAGTCAATTTATTTTGATATTTCTCCTTTTATGCTTTTCTTATTAAAAAATACGAAAAATATTTATGCTTTGCATAAAAATCAAAGGCAAAAAATAGGATAGGTGAAGTTAGTTTAAAATGACCTTCAAAGATTTTTCTATGTCCGAGGGGGTGAAAAAGTTTAAGAGAATTGACTTTGTTGTGATCTTTTACTTATAGAATAGGTGAAACTTGGTTGAAAATCACTTCATGGATTTTGCTATGTTATTAAATTTAAATATGTTCTCTCATAGCCTCATTTGTTTTTAAAAGGTTTTTCTTCACTAAAAAATTTGTTTGGAAAATTTAATGTATAACTTCATTTTAAAAATGATTGAAGTATCTATTAAAAAATGTAATAAATAAGATTGTGTAGAGTTGGGGGATAGGGATTTACGATTTAGGGACCTTTTACATACAAAATCGAAAGTTTAATGACTTATTAGTAGACACTTTTGAAAATTGAGTTGACATAAACGTCAAAGTTTATGAACTAAACTTGTAATTTAACCTAATTTAAATTCTACAATAAAAATCTTTTTAATTTTAAAAGAGAAAACCTGAAAATGAGTTCTTGATTCAGTTGGTATAGGCCCTAATATAAAATGATCAATTCTTTCGTTTTGTCAAAGAAAACTCCAACTCATCCACCGATACAATGATGAATTTCTTTCTTAGTGAAATAGAATCCCTTGTCAATGCAATCCAGATCCTCGTCAACCTTCCTTGAGGAGCCGACATAGGGTTTTGAAAAGATCGGTTTTCCCTGTCTAAGTTGCCAACAAGATTAGTCTTTCCTTTTAGCACTACTATAGCCTTTCAGATTTTTGAACTTCATTTTGATCACTTTTTTTGCAGTGAATTGAATATTCATTATTCACTTAGTCTGATGATATTTTTGGCGGAATTCTAGAGTTTCTCCATCCTGCATTTATGTGCTTTTCAGCCTGGATACGATTATTTTTATTCAGTGGAAGGGAAAGGTTAGTAGTACATACTAATTCGTTTATATTTCTTTAATCTTTTTTTTTTCCAAGAACGGTGTTAAAATATTATTATTATTATTATTATTATTATTATTTTCTTGAATCATTCTTACGAGTTCTTTAATCCAATAAATTCAAATAGATTTAGGCCCGCATTGGCGTTTGAAGTGCGCCCTTTTGGGTGTGCATGGCTTGGTTGTGGATGTAGATTCCGATCAGGATGAAGATTCAGATGATGACGATGAAATTTCAGAGGATGACGATGAGGTTTGGGATGCAGATTTTAACATGTTGGTGGACGGGATGACATATAAGGATGAAGCCATGACAGATCCTGATGAAGCCATGACGACATATCCTGATTCTTAATTGAGGTTTCCTTTCGATTAATTGCTTGTTTAATAGATGTCTGTGATTAATTAGGCTTTGAATCATTCATGCATTTAGGGCTTAAGGCTGTTAATCAAGCTTTGAATCATTCATGAAGAGGTTGTTCTATCTTCTGAATTCTATCGTTATTGTGCTTGTTCTATCTCGCTCGAGTCTGAGTTTGAGTCAAATTATTTTGATATTTCTCCCTTTATGCTTTTCTTACTAAGAAATACCAAAAATGTTTATGCTCTGAATAAAAATAAAAGGAAAAAAATAGGATAGGTGAAATTAGTTGAAAATGACTTTCAAAGATTTTGCTATGTTCGAGGGGGTGAAAAAGTTTAAGAGAATTGACTTTGTTGTGAACTTTTACTTATAGAATAGGTAAAATTTGGTTGAAAATCACTTCATGAATTTTGCTATGTTATTAAATTTAAATATGTTCTCTCATTGCCTCATTTGTTTTTAAAAGGTTTTTCTTCACTAAAAATTGTTTGAAAAATTTAATGGATAACTTCATTTTAAAAGTTATTGAAGTATGTATTAAAACATTTATTGAAAAAGGTTGTTAAGAGTTGGGGGATAGGGGTTTACGATTTAGGGACCTATTACATACAAAATCGAAAGTTTTTGGACTTATTAGTAGACACTTTTGAAAGTTAAGTAGACATAAACATTATAGTTTATGAACTAAACTTGTAATTTAACCTAATTTAAATTCTAAAATAAAAATCTTTTTTAATTTTTAAAGAGAAAACCTTAAAATGTGTTCTTGATTTAGTTGGTGGAGGCCCTAATATAAAATGAGTCATTCTTTTGTTTCGTCAAACAAAACCCCAACTCATCCACCGATACAATAATGAATTTCTATCTTAGCAAAATAGAATCCCTTGTCAATGCAATCAAGATCCTCGTCAACCTTCTTAGAACAGTCGACATAGGGTTTTCAAAAGACTTGTTCTCCCTGTCTAAGTCGACAACAAGATCGGTCTTCCCTTTTAGCGCTGCTATATCCTATCAGATTTTTTAACCTCATTTTGATCATTTTTTTTGCAGTGAACTTTATTCAGTTATTAACTTTTACAATTTCGGCCTAATGTTAATTTTTGTAGAATTGTTGAGTTTCTCCATCTTGCATTTTCGTGCTTTTCAGCCGTATCTGGCGCACGTTGATTTTTATTCAGTTGAAGAGCAAGGCTAGCATTACATACTAATTCGTTTATATTTCTTTAATCTTATTTTTTTTTTCCAATAATAGAGTTAAAATATTTTATTATTATTATTATTATTTTCTTGGATCATTCTTACGAGTTCTTTAATCCAATAAATTTAAATAGATTTAGGCCCGCAGTAGCGTTTTAAGTTGTACGCTTTTGGTGTGGATGGCATGGTTGTGGATGTAGTTTTCGATCAGGATGAAGTTTCGGACGATGACGATGAAATTTCGGGGGATGAGGATGAAATTTTGGATGCATATTTTAACATGTTAATGGACGGGATGACATATAAGGATGAAGCCACGACAGATCATGATGAATACATGATGACAGATCCTGATGAAGCCATGACGACCGATTCTAATTCGAATGGAACTGGCCTTTTGGATTAGATTATTGGAAAATTTGACGATTCAGACTGTTGTGACTGATCACCACATGGACGCTTCAAAAAACAACACATACACACCACTTTACACTTTATTCTCTCTTTAACATGCAAAGATGATGTTTAATCTTCTACTTTTAATCAGAATCGGAAAACAAAAATGACAAATCACAGCAAGATGAAAAACGGAGAAGTATTCAAAAACCAGAGATCTCTAAGCAAAGAATATCAATGAAGAAGATGAGGAAGGACAGTAGACACACACGATTTAGAGTGGTTCAGCCAATTCGGCTTAAATCCACTATGAGCAGTCAATCTTATTGAGAGAATTTGATGGTGAAGATGATTACAATGAACTTTCAGATAAGATTTTACTCTTTTCCATTCTTATCCTTTTATACAGTAATATTTCTTAACTAATAGATAGTAAATCAGTTTGTTACTGATTAATTTCACCAATTACTGTAGCATAGTCTTCTATCTCTTCACGGACGATTCGAATCTAGATGTGGATGCACATTTAAAGGAGATTGTAGACGATATTGACCTTAGCATGTTTGTGTCGATTGACGCTTTATATTTTGTTTACATCACGACTTTGTTTGGCAGATGTTCTTACGATAATATATTATTTTTTTCTCTCACATTATTGGAAAGAAAGTGTGGTTTTGATTTTCTACGAACTTTGTCATTTGTCTTTGTCACAATTTTTGTTACCTTGACAAATTCACAAGTGAAGTTCTCTTATGGAATTGTGGAGATTGCTCTTAGCAAAGTGGTATGGGGCTAAAATAAGATTGAAATCTAAAAGTTTTTTTTTTCAAACTTAATGATATATTTGATTGATGCATTGTTGGTTCATGTGTTATGCAGATGGGGGAATGTATTATTAGAGGTGTTGCAGGTCAAATTTTATTTCAAATCACTCTCCTTCCCATAGAATGTTTCTATCAATTGGGACATCACACAAAGAGGGCATGGATTTTCAAGTCAATGAAGTTCGATCACAGGGGTGTAATCACTGCACCCCTTGGACTGAACGTTAGATTTTTCGCTTATTTTCTCTAAACAATGTCAAATGCAATAAACTCCAATTGGTTATAGAACCACCATGAAGTGGACATGTAATCCTAGTTTGATACTGTGTGATTTAATCTGTCAAAGTACAAAGAATTTTTTCATTTCCATTCAAGTATTGAAATTCAGTGAACAGACCTCAAAATTTATTCTCGTGCCCAATATTTTTAAAATGATTGCTAATACAAGAGATTAAACTGCCCTATTTATTGAGAGTTTTAACTGGTAAACTAAATAAACCAACTACGTAACATCAAACTAAAACCAATTAACAAGCTCAAACTAAAATTTACAAAACAATGTGACAGATAAAATAAGTGAATTACACAATCTTATGTAAACATCTTAAAATAATTATAGAATATTTCTAAAGATTCATTGGACATAATCTTATGACTGAGGGAGCATTAGTGGGATAGAGAGATAATTTGTTCAATCAGTAACTAGGTGATTATTTAAGATTTTAAACGATTGGACACAATTTTCAAGGTAGTAAAGAAGTGAAGGCCAACAATAACCGAGCATCATCAAATAAAGAAATTTATAGTGACCTCAACTGGCCAAAGATGACCTTTTGATCTTGGCATTAAATTGTTATGTGTCATATCCTCACCACATTCCCTAGCATGAGTAGAAAGTCGAGTAGTTAAAATATCACCAAGAGGGTCCAAACTTGCTTTCAAAATTTCAACTACTAATTGCACAAAACATTATTCAATGTGGATGCCCTGTTCACCCTCTCTTACATTGAGATAAATAGTCCAAACACTTTTTTTTTTAAATATCTATCATACATTTAAGCATAGTATAAAACCCGGAACCACATTTTTCTTGTACTCAGTATTGAGAGAAAAATATTCATTATATTATTCATAAAAAAGACTAACATATATATAGGTACACAAGGAAACCCTAACTAAAGAATGTACAATTACTATAAAGGACATACATACATAAAACTATATATATATATTATAACAGTTCCAATCTCCTCAAATAGTTTCTCCTAATCACACTATACTGATAGCACTAATTCAGTGCTATATTTATGCCCATATATTAGTTAGTTTGGTGTTGAATTACTTAACTTTGATATGTATTTCTCTTGATTTTGTAGAAACCGAGCTTGAGGATCAAAACAGAGCGTTCAGGGAGTCTTTTGGTGATTAATGGATCTAAATAGGGCCATTTTGAAGAGCTAAGAAGAAAAGAGATAATATAAGGATGAGGCCACGACAGATCCTGATGAATCCATGACGACAGATCCTGATGAAGCCATGACGACCGATTCTGATTCGGATGGAGTTGGCCTTTTGGATTGGATTATTGGGAAATTTGACGATTCAGACTGTTGTGGAATGGAGTTGGCCTTTTGGATTGGATTATTGGGAAATTTGACGATTCAGACTGTTGTGGAATGGAGTTGGCCTTTTGGATTGGATTATTGGGAAATTTGACGATTCGGACTGTTGTGACTGATCACCACATGGACGCTTCAAAAAACAACACATACACACCACTTTACACTTTATTCTCTCTCTAACATGCCAAGATGATGTTTACTCTTCCACTCTCAATCAGAATCGGAAAACAAAAATGACAAATCACAGCAAGATGAAAAACGAAGAAGAATTCAAAAACCAGAGATCTGTAAGCAAAGAATATCAATGAAGAAGATGAGGAAGGACAGTAGACACACACGATTTAGAGAGGTTCAGCCATTCGGCTTACATCCACTATGAGTAGTCAATCTTATTGAGAGAATTGATGGTGAAGATGATTACAATGAATTTTCAGATACGATTTTACTCTTTTCCATTCTTATCCTTTTATATAGTAATATTTCTTAACTAATAGATAGTAAATCAGTTTGTTACTGATTAATTTCACCAATTACTGTAGCATAGTCTTCTATCTCTTCACGGACGATTCGGATCTGAATGTGGATGCACATTTAAAGGAGATTGTAGACGATATTGACCTTAGCATGTTTGTGTTGATTGATGCTTTATATTTTGTTAACATCACGACTTTGTTTGGCAGATCTTCTTACGGTAATATATTATTTTTTTCTCTCACATTATTGGAAGGAAGGTGTGATTTTGATTTTCTAAGAACTTTGTCATTTGTCTTTGTCACAGTTTTTGTTACCTTGACAAATTCACAAGTGAAGTTCTCTTATGGAATTGTGGAGATTGCTCTTAGCAAAGTGGTATGGGGCTAAAATAAGATTGAAACCTAAAAGTTTTTTTTTTTTTCAAATTTAATGATATATTTGATTGATGCATTGTTGGTTCATGTGTTATGCAGATGGGGGAATGTATTATTGGAGGTGTTGCAGGTCAAATTTTTTTTCAAATCACTCTCCTTCCCATAGAATGTTTCTATCAATTGGGACATCACACAAAGAGGGTATGGATTTTCAAGTCAATGAAGTTCGATAACAGGGGTGTAATCACTGCACCCGTTGCACTGAACGTTAGATTTTTCGCTTATTTTCTCTAAACAATGTCAAATGCAATAAAATCCAATTGGTTATAGAACCACCATGAAGTGGACATGTAATCCTAGTTTGATACTGTGTGATTCAATCTGTCAAAGTACAAAGAATTTTTTCATTTTCTTTCAAGTATTGAAATTCAGTGAACAGACCTCAAAATTTATTCTCGTTCCCAATATTTTTAAAATGATTGCTAATACAAGAGATTAAACTGCCCTATTTATTGAGAATTTTAACTGGTAAACTAAATAAACCAACTAAGTAACATCAAACTAAAACCAATTAACAAGCTCAAACTAAAATTTACAAAACAATGTGACAGATACAATAAGTGAAATACACAATCTTATGTAAACATCTTAAAATAATTATAGAATATTTCTAAAGATTCATTGGACATAATCTTATGGATGAGGGAGCATTAGTGGGATAGAGAGATAATTTGTTCAATCAGTAACTAGGTGATTATTTAAGATTTTAAACGATTGGACACAATTTTCAAGGTAGTAAAGAAGTGAAGGCCAACAATAAACCGAGCATCATCAAATAAAGAAATTTATAGTGACCTCAACTGGCCAAAGATGACCTTTTGATTTTGGCATTAAAGTGTTATGTGTCATATCCTCATCACATTCCCTAGCATGAGTAAAAAGTCGAGTAGTTAAAATATCACCAAGAGGGTCCAATTTTGCTTTCAAATTTTCAACTACTAATTGCACAAAACATTATTCAATGTGGCTGCCTTGTTCACCCTCTCTTACATTGAGATAAATAGTCCATATACTTTTTTTTATAAATATCTATCATACATTTAAGTATAGTAATAAACCATGAACCACATTTTTCTTGTACTCAGTATTGAGAGAAAAATATTCATTATATTATTCATAAAAAAACTAACATATATATAGTTACACAAGGAAACCCTAACTCAAGAATGTACAATTACTATAAAGGACATATATACATAATACTATATATATATATATAGACGAACATACATATTATATACATAATACTATATATATATTTATACATACATACATACATACATATATATATATCTATATTTATACATACATACATACATACATACATATATATATATATATATATATCATAACAGATCCAATCTCCTCAAATAGTTTCTCCTAATCACACTATACTGATAGCACTAATTCAGTGCTATATTTATGCCCATATATTAGTTAGTTTTGTGTTGAATTATTGAACTTTGATATGTATTTCTCTTCATTTTGTAGAAACCGAGCTTGAGGATCAAAACCGAGTGTTCGGGGAGTCTTTTGGTGATTAATGGATCTAAATAGGGCCATTTTGAAGAGCTAAGAAGAGAAGAGATAATATAAGGATGAGGCCACGACAGATCTTGATGAATCCATGACGACAGATCCTGATGAAGCCATGATGACCGATTCTGATTTGGATGGAGTTGGCCTTTTGGATTGGATTATTGGGAAATTTGATGATTCGGACTGTTGTGACTGATCACCACGTGGACGCTTCAAAAAACAACACATACACACCACTTTACACTTTATTCTCTCTCTAACATGCAAAGATGATGTTTACTCTTCCACTCTCAATCAGAATCGGAAAACAAAAATGAAAAATCCCAGCAAGATGAAAAACGGAGAAGAATTCAAAAACCAGAGATCTGTAAGGAAAGAATATCAATGAAGAAGATGAGGAAGGACAGTAGGCACACACGATTTAGAGTGGTTCAGCCAAGTCGGCTTAAATCCACTATGAGCAGTCAATCTTATTGAGAGAATTTGATGGTGAAGATGATTACAATGAATTTTCAGATAAGATTTTACTCTTTTCCATTCTTATCCTTTTATACAGTAATATTTCTTAACTAATAGATAGTAAATCAGTTTGTTAGTTATTAATTTCACCAATTACTGTAGCATAGTCTTCTATCTCTTCACGGACGATTCAGATCTGGATGTGGATGCACATTTAAAGGAGATTGTAGACGATATTGACCTTAGCATGTTTGTGTCGATTGATGCTTTATATTTTGTTTACATCACGACTTTGTTTGGCAGATGTTCTTACGGTAATATATTATTTTTTTCTCACATTATTGGAAAGAAAGTGTGGTTTTGATTTTCTAAGAACTTTGTCATTTGTCTTTGTCACAATTTTTGTTACCTTGACAAATTCACAAGTGAAGTTCTCTTATGGAATTGTGGAGATTGCTTTTAGCAAAGTGGTATGGGGCTAAAATAAGATTGAAACCTAAAAGTTTTTTTTTTCAAACTTAATGATATATTTGATTGATGCATTGTTGGTTCATGTGTTATGCAGATGGGGGAATGTATTATTGGAGGTGTTGCAGGTCAAATTTTTTTTCAAATCACTCTCCTTCCCATAGAATGTTTCTATCAATTGGGACATCACACAAAGAGGGCATGGATTTTCAAGTCAATTAAGTTCGATAACAGGGGTGTAATCACTGCACCCGTTGGACTGAACGTTAGATTTTTCGCTTATTTTCTCTAAACAATGTCAAATGCAATAAAATCCAATTGGTTATAGAACCACCATGAAGTGGACATGTAATCCTAGTTTGATACTGTGTGATTCAATCTGTCAAAGTACAAAGAATTTTTTCATTTCCATTCAAGTATTGAAATTCAGTGAACAGACCTCAAAATTTATTCTCGTGCCCAATATTTTTAAAATGATTGCTAATACAAGAGATTAAATTTCCCTATTTATTGAGAATTTTAACTGGTAAACTAAATAAACCAACTAAGTAACATCAAACTAAAACCAATTAACAAGATCAAACTAAAATTTACAAAACAATGTGACAGATACAATAAGTGAAATACACAATCTTATGTAAACATCTTAAAATAATTATAGAATATTTCTAAAGATTCATTGGACATAATCTTATGGATGAGGGAGCATTTGTGGGACAGAGAGATAATTTGTTCAATCAGTAACTAGGTGATTATTTAAGATTTTAGACGATTGGACACAATTTTGAAGGTAGTAAAGAAGTGAAGGCCAACAATAAACCGGGCATCATCAAATAAAGAAATTTATAGTGACCTCAACTGGCCAAAGATGACCTTTTGATTTTGGCATTAAAGTGTTATATGTCATATCCTCACCACATTCACTAGATTGAGTAGAAAGTCGAGTAGTTAAAATATCATCAAGAGGGTCCAATTTTGCTTTCAAATTTTCAACTACTAATTGCACAAAACATTATTCAATGTGGTTGCCCTGTTCACCCTCTCTTACATTGAGATAAATAGTCCAAACACTTTTTTTTTTAAATATCTATCATACATTTAAGTATAGTATAAAACCATGAACCACATTTTTCTTGTACTCAGTATTGAGAGAAAAATATTTATTATATTATTCATAAAAAAGACTAACATATATAGCTACACAAGGAAACCGTAACTAAAGAATTTACAATTACTATAAAGGACATTTATACATAATACTATATATATATATATACATACATATATATATACATACATACATATATATATACATACATACATACATACATACATATATATATATATATATATAGTTCCAATCTCCTCAAATAGTTCCAATCTCCTCAAATAGTTTCTCCTAACCACACTATACTGATAGCACTAATTTAGTGCTATATTTATTCCCATATATTAGTTAGTTTTGTGTTGAATTAGTGAACTTTGATATGTATTTCTCTTGATTTTGTAGAAACCGAGCTTGAGGATCAAAACCGAGTGTTCGGGGAGTCTTTTGGTGATTAATGGAGCTAAATAGGGCCATTTTGAAGAGCTAAAAAGAGAAGAGATAATTTATGAAGTGTTGAGAACAGGGGAGAGCGTTGCGACATTGTCCAAAGCGTCTCAACGTTCTATTGCAGCTCAATTTGGAAGCCAAAGACAAATGACAACATTTCGTCTCAAACCATCGCCAATTAATTAAAACTACAATATTAAAATAAATAGTTTGAAAAACACAATCTTTTTATAATAAATTTCAAAAACTGCAATATTTAAAATAAATAAATTAAATTAAATTAAAAAAAAAATCTCCATTTCCTTGTATCTTTAGGATGAAGATTCTCTCATTTCATATCTTCTTTAATTGTTCTTATGCGAGACTTGGTTGGTTCCAACAGTTCTCGATATTCAATCTACATTGGGCTTTTCCTAATCCGTTGCAGCATCTTACAACTATTATATGGGCTGACATTTTTAAACTCTAAGGCTAAGTTGCTTTGGATTAATGCAGTTAAAGTTTTTCTTTCGGAGTTATGGTTGGAACAAAATCGAAGAATTTTTAGAGCAAGAATCTCCCTCGGATTGATCTTTTTGAAGCATCTCGCGTCTGAAGGCCTCATAATGGTTTCTTTGTCCAAGTTGTTCGTAGGTTTTCTGCTTCGAGATATTTGCCTAAATTGGTAGGCCTTTATATATCCTTCACAATGTTTAACTTAGCATTTGAGTTATTTTCGTTTTTGTATTACTTATATTATGTTTGTTATTTTTGGTTTTAGTTGATTTATCACTCCTATGAGGAGTTTGTAATTTTGAACATTTGTCTCTTTTCATTATATCAATAAAAAGTCTTGTTTCTTGTCTTTTTTTCTTCTAAAAAAGGATAGGTAAGATTAGTTGATAATGACTTTCAAGATTTTGCTACCTTGGAGAGGGTGAAAAAGTTTAAAACAATTGACTTTGTTGTGATATTTTACTCGTAGAATAGATGAAATTTGGTTGAAAATGACTTAATGGATTTTTCTATGTTATTAAATTTAAATATGTTCTCTCGTAGCCTCATTTATTTTTAAAATATTTTTCTTCACTAAAAAACTTGTTTGGAAAATTTAATGGATAACTTCATTTTAAAAATTATTGAAGTGTGTACTAAAACATTTATCAAAAAAGGTTGTTAAGAGTTGGTGATAGGGGTTTAGGATTTAGGGACCTATTAGATACATAATCGAAAGTTTATGGACTTATTAGTAGACAATTACAAAAATTGAGTAGACATAAACGTCAAAGTTTATAAACTAAACTTGTAATTTAACCTAATTTAAATTCTAAAATAATTTTTTTTAAGTTTTAAAGAGAAAACCTGAAAATGAGTTTTTATTCAGTTGGTGAAGGCCCTAATATAAAATGAACCATTATTTCGTCTCGTCAAAGAAAACCCCAACTCATCCACCGATACAATGATGAATTTCCATCTAAGTGAAATAGAATCCCTTGTCAAGGCAATCCAGATCCTCGTCAACCTTCGTGGAAGAGTCGGCATAGGGTTTTCAAAAGATTTGTTCTCCTTGTCTAAGTCGCCAACAAGATCGGTCTTTCCTTTTAGTTTTGTTGTAGCCTTTCAGATTTTTGAACCTCAGTGTGATCACTTGTTTTTTTTTCACAGTGAACTGAATATTCAATATTCAGTTATTAACTTGTACAAGTTCGGCCTGATGTTATTTTTTGCTGAATTGTTGAGTTTCTCCATCCTAGATTTATGTGCTCTTCAGCTGCATCTGGCGTATTTTGATTTTTATTGAGTCAAAGAGCAAGGTTAGCAGTACATACTAATTCATTTATATTTATTTAATCTTGTTTTTCTTTCCAAGAACAGAGTTAATATATTTTATTGTTATTATTATTATTATTATTTTCTTGGATCATTCTTACGAGTTCTTTAATCCAATAAGTTTAAATAGATTTAGGCACGCAGTGGCGTTTAAAGTTGCTCCCTTTTGGTGTGGATTCCATGGTTGTGGATGTAGTTTCCGATCAGGATAAAGATTCGAACGATGACAATGAAATTTCAGAGGATGACGATGAAGTTTGGGATGCAGATTTTCACATGTTAATGAACGGGATGACATATAAGGATGAAGCACTGACAGATCATGATGAAGCCATGACGATAGATCCTGATGCTTAATTGACGTTTCCTTTCGAACAATTGCTTGTTTAATAGATGTTTGTGGTTAATAAGGCTTTGAATCATTCATGCATTTATGGCTTAATGTTATTAATCAAGCTTTGAATCATTGATGAAGAGGTTGTTCTATCTTCTGAATTTTTTGGTTATTGTGCTAGGTATATCTCACTTGAGTCTGAGTCTGAGTCCTTTAATTTTGATATTTCTCCTTTTATGCTTTTCTTATTAAAAAATATCAAAAATATTTCTGGTTTGAATGAAAATTAAAGGCAAAAAATAGGATAGGTGAAATTAGTTGAAAATGACTTTCAAAGATTTTGCTATGTTGGAGGGGTGAAAAAGTTTAAGAGAATTGTCTTTGTTGTGATCTTTTACTTATACAATTACTTATACAATATGTGAAATTTTGTTGAAAATCACTTCATGGATGTTTCTATGTTATCATATTTAAATATGTTCTCTCATAGCCTCATTTGTCTTTAAAAGGTTTTTCTTCACTAAAAAACTTCTTTGGAAAATTTAATGGATAACTTCATTTTAAAAATTATTGATGTATGGATTAAAACATTTATCGAAGAAGGTCGAAGTTTATGAACTAAACTTGTAATTTAACCTAATTTAAATTCTAAAATAAAAAGCTTTTTTAATTTTTAAACAGAAACCCGAAAAAATGAGTTCTTAATTCAGTTGGTGTAGGCCCTAATATAAAATGAGCCATTCTTTCGTTTCGTCAAATAAAACCCCAACTCATCCACCGTTAGAATGATGAATTTCTATCTTAGCGAAATAGAATCCCTTGTCAATGCAATCCAGATCCTCGTCAACCATCGTGGAAGAGCTGACATAGGGTTTTCAAAAAATTTTTTCTCCATGTGTAAGTGGCCAACAAGATATGTCTTTCCTTTTAACGCAGTTGTAGCCTTTCAGAAGTATGAACCTTAGTTTGATCGCAATATTCAGTTATGAACTTGTACAAGTTCGGACCGATGTTATTTTTGGCCGAATTGTTGAGTTTCCCCATCCTGTATTTTTGTGCTCTTCAGCCGCATCTGGCTTATGTTGATTTTTATGCGGTCGAATAGCAAGGTTAGAAGCACATACTAATTCATTTATATTTTTTTAATCTTGTTTTTCTTCCCAAGAACAAAGTTAAAATGTTTTATTGTTATTATTATTATTTTTTTTTTGGATCATTCTTACGAGTTCTTTAATCCAATAAGTTTAAATAGATTTAGGCACGCAGTGGTGTTTAAAGTTCCTCACTTTTGGTGTGGATGCCATGGTTGTGGATGTAGTTTCCGATCAGGATAAAGATTCGAACGATGACGATGAAATTTCAGAGGATGACGATGAAGTTTGGGATGCAGATTTTAACATGTCAGTGAACGGGATGACATATAATGAAGAAGCAATGACAGATCATGATGAAGCCATGACGATAGATCCTGATGTTTTTTTTCGAACAATTGCTTGTTTAATAGATGTTTGTGCTTAATAAGGCTTTGAATCATTCATGCATTTAGGGCTTAATGTTATTAATGAAGCTTTGAATCATTGATGAAAAGGTTGTTCTATCTTCTGAATTTTTTGGTTATTGTGCGTGGTCTATCTCACTCGAGTCTGAGTCTGAGTCCTTTTATTTTTATATTTCTCCTTTTATGCTTTTCTAATTTAAAAATATCTAAAATATTTCTGGTTTGAATGAAAATCAAAGGAAAAAAATAGGATAGGTGAAATTAGTTGAATATGACTTTCAAAGATTTTGCTATGTTGGAGGGGGTGAAAAAGTTTAAGAGAATTGACTTTGTTGTGATCTTTTACTTATAGAATATGTGAAATTTGGTTGAAAATCACTTAAAGGATTTTTCTATGTTATCATATTTAAATATGTTCTCTCATAGCCTCATTTGTTTTTAAAACGTTTTTCTTCACTAAACAACTTGTTTGGAAAATTTAATGGATAACTTCATTTTAAAAATTATTGAAGTATGGATTAAAACATTTATCGAAGAAGGTCGAAGTTTATAAACTAAACTTGTAATTTAACCTAATTTAAATTCTAAAATAAAAAGCTTTTTTAATTTTTAAACAGAAAATCGAAAAAATGAGTTCTTGATTCTAAAATGAGTCGTTCTTTCGTTTCGTCAAAGAAAACCCCAACTCATCCACCGATAGAATGATGAATTTCTATCTTAGCGAAATAGAATCCCTTGTTAATGCAATCAAGATCTCATCAACCTATCCTCGAAGAGCTGACATAGGGTTTTCAAAAGATCTGTTCTCCATGTGCAAGTCGCCAACAAGATCTTTCTTTCCTTTTAGCGCTGTTGTAGCCTTTTAGATTTTTGAACCTCCGTTTCATCACCTTTTTTGCAGTAAACTGAATATTCAATATTCAGTTATGAACTTGTACAAGTTCGGCCTGATGTTATTTTTGGCCGAACTGTTGAGTTTCCCCATCCTGCATTTTTGTGCTCTTCAGCCGCATATGGCGTATGTTGATTTTTATGCAGTCGAAGAGCAAGGTTAGCACTACATACTAATTCATTTATGTTTTTTTAATCTTGTTTTTCGTTCCAAGAACAGAGTTAATATATTTTATTGTTATTACTATTATTATTATTTTCTTGGATCATTCTTATGAGTTCTTTAATCCAATAAGTTTAAATAGATTTAGGCACGCATTGGCGTTTAAAGTTCCTCCCTTTTGGTGTGGATGCCATGGTTTTGGATGTAGTTTCCGATAAGGATAAAGATTCGAACGATGACGATGAAATTTCAGAGGATGACGATGAAGTTTGGGATGCAGATTTTAACATGTTAATGAACGGGATGACATATAAGGATGAAGCAAGGACAGATCATGATGAAGCCATGATGATAGATCCTGATGTTTCCTTTTGAACAATTGCTTGTTTAATAGATGTTTGTGGTTAATAAGGCTTTGAATCATTCATGCATTTAGGGCTTAATGTTATTAATCAAGCTTTGAATCATTGATGAAGAGGTTGTTCTATCTTCTGAATTTTTTCGTTATTGTACGTGGTCTATCTCACTCGAGTCTGAGTCTGAGTCCTTTTATTTTGATATTTCTCCTTTTATGCTTTTCTAATTAAAAAATATCTAAAATATTTCTGGTTTGAATTAAAATCAAAGGAAAAAAATAGGATAGGTGAAATTAGCTGAAAATGACTTTCAAAGATTTTACTATGTTGGAGGGGGTGAAAAAGTTTAAGAGAATTGACTTTGTTGTGATCTTTTACTTATAAAATATGTGAAATTTGGTTGAAAATCACTTAAAGGATTTTTCTATGTTATCATATTTAAATATGTTCTCCCATAGCCTCATTTGTTTTTAAAACGTTTTTCTTCACTAAAAAACTTGTTTGGAAAATTTAATGGATAACTTCATTTTAAAAATTATTGAAGTATGGATTAAAACATTTATCGAAGAAGGTCGAAGTTTATGAGCTAAACTTGTAATTTAACCTAATTTAAATTTTAAAATAAAATGCTTTTTAAATTTTTAAACAGAAAACCGAAAAAATGAGTTCTTGATTCAGTTGGTGTAGGCCCTAATATAAAATGAACCATTCTTTCATTTCATCAAAGAAAACCCCAACTCATCCACCGTTAGAATGATGAATTTCTATCTTAGCGAAATAGAATCCCTTGTCAATACAATCCATATCCTCGTCAACCTTCCTGGAAGAGCTGACATAGGGTTTTTAAAAGATTTGTTCTCCATGTGTAAGTCGCCAACAAGATCCGTCTTTCCTTTTAACGCAGTTGTAGCCTTTCAGAATTATGAACCTCAGTTTGATCACTTTTTTTGCAGTAAACTGAATATTCAATATTCAGTTATGAACTTGTACAAGTTCGGCCTGATGTTATTTTTGGCCGAACTGTTGAGTTTCCCCATCCTGCATTTTTGTGCTCTTCAGCCGCATATGGCATATGTTGATTTTTAGGCAGTCGAAGAGCAAGGTTAGCAGTACATATTAATTCATTTATATTTCTTTAATCTTGTTTTTCTTTCCAAGAATATAGTTAAAATATTTTATTGTTATTATTATTATTATTATTTTCTTGGATCATTCTTACGAGTTCTTTAATCCAATAAGTTTAAATACATTTAGGCACGCAGTGGCGTTTAAAGTTCCTCCCTGTTGGTGTGGATGCAATGGTTGTGGATGTAGTTTCCGATCAGTATAAAGATTCGAACGATGACGATGAAATTTCAGAGGATGAGGATGAAGTTTGGGATGCAGATTTTAACATGTTAATGAACGGGACGACATATAAGGATGAAGCAAGGACAGATCATGATGAAGCCATGATGATAGATCCTGATGTTTCCTTTCGAACAATTGCTTGTTTAATAGATGTTTGTGGTTAATAAGGCTTTGAATCATTCATGAATTTAGGGCTTAATGTTATTAATCAAGCTTTGAATCATTGATGAAGAGGTTGTTCTATCTTCTGAATTTTTTCGTTATTGTGCATGGTCTATCTCACTCGAGTCTGAGTCTGAGTCCTTTTGTTTTGATATTTCTCCTTTTATGCTTTTCTTATTAAAAAAATATCAAACATATTTCTGGTTTGATTGAAAAGCAAAGGAAATAAATAGGATAGGTGAAATTAGTTGAAAATGACTTTCAAAGATTTTGCTATGTTGGAGGGGGTGAAAAAGTTTAAGAGATTTGACTTTCTTGTGATCTTTTACTTATAGAATATGTGAAATTTGGTTGAAAATCACCTCATGGATTTTTCTATGTTATCATATTTAAATATGTTCTCTCATAGCCTCTTTTGTTTTTAAAAGGTTTTTCTTCACTAAAAAACTTGTTTGGAAAATTTAATGGATAACTTCATTTTAAAAATTTTTGAAGTATGGATTAAAACATTTATCGAAGAAGGTCGAAGTTTATGAACAAAACTTGTAATTTAACCTAATTTAAATTCTAAAATAAAAAGCTTTTTTAATTTTTAAACAGAAAACCGAAAAAATGAGTTCTTGATTCAGTTGGTGTAGGCTCTAATATAAAATGAGCCTTTCTTTCGTTTCCCCAAAGAAAACCCCAACTCATCCACCGCTAGAATGATGAATTTCTATCTTAGCGAAATAGAATCCCTTGGCAATGCAATCCAGATCCTCGTCAACCTTCTTGGAAGAGCCGAAATAGGGGTTTCAAAAGATTTGTTCTCCCTGTGTAAGTCGCCAAGAAGATCTATCTTTCCTTTTAACGCAGTTGTAGTCTTTCAGAATTATGAACCTCAGTTTGATCACTTTTTTTTGCAGTAAACTGAATATTCAATATTCAGTTATGAACTTGTACAAGTTCGGCCAGATGTTATTTTTGGCCGAACTGTTGAGTTTCCCCATCCTGCATTTTTGTGCTCTTCAGCCGCATCTTGCGTACGTTGATTTTTTTTCAGAAGAAGAGCAATGTTAACAGTACATACTAATTTGTTTATATTTCTTTAATCCTGTTTTTTTTTTCCAAGAACATAGCTAAAATATTTTATTATTATTATTATTATTATTTTCTTGAATCATTCTTATGAATTTTTTAATCCAATAAGTTTAAGTAGATTTAGGCCCGTAGTATCGTTTGAAGTTGCGTCCTTTTAGTCTGGATAGCATGGTTGTGGATGTAGTTTTCGTTCACGACGAAGATTCGGACAATGGCGATGAAATTTCAGAGTATGACGTTGAAGTTTGGGTTGAAGATTTTAACATGTTAGTGGACGAGAAGACAGATAAGGATGAATCAATGAAATATTCTGATGAACCCATGATGACAGATCTTGATGCTTAATTGATGTTTTCTTTCGATTAGTTGCTTGTTTAATAGATGTTTGTGGTTAATAAGGTTTTGAATCATTCATGCATTTAGGGCTTAATGTTATTAATCAAGCTATGAATCATTGATGAAGAGGTTGTTGTATGTTCTGAATTTTTTCGTTATTGTGTGTGGTCTATCTCACTCGAGTTTGAGTCTGAGTCCTTTTATTTTGATATTTCTTCTTTTATGCTTTTCTTTTTAAAAAATATCAAAAATATTTCTTGGTTGAATGAAAATCAAAGGCAAAAAATAGGATATGTGAAATTAGTTGAATATGACTTTCAAAGATTTTGCTATGTTGGAGGGGGTGAAAAAGTTTAAGAGATTTGACTTTGTTGTGATCTTTTACTTATAGAATATGTGAAATTTGGTTGAAAATCACTTCATGGATTTTTCTATGTTATCATATTTAAATATGTTCTCTCATAGCCTCATTTGTTTTTAAAAGGTTTTTCTTCACTAAAAAACTTGTTTGAAAAATTTAATGGATAACTTCATTTTAAAAATTATTGAAGTATGGATTAAAATATTTATCGAAGAAGGTCGAAGTTGATGAACTAAACTTGTAATTTAACCTAATTTAAATTCTAAAATGAAAAGCTTTTTTAATTTTTAAATAGAAAACCGAAAAAATGAGTTCTTGATTCAGTTGGTGTAGGCCCTAATATAAAATCTGCCGTTCTTTCGTTTCGTCAAAGAAAACCCCAACTCATCCACCGATAGAATGATGAATTTCTATCTTAGCAAAATAGAATTTCTTGTTAATGCAATCAAGATCCTCGTCAACCTATCCTCGAAGAGCCGACATAGGGTTTTCAAAAGATCTGTTCTCCCTGTGCAAGTAGCCAACAAGATCTTTCTTTCCTTTTAGCACTGTTGTAGCCTTTTAGATTTTTGAACCTCAGTTTCATCACTTTTTTTGCAGTAAACTGAATATTCAATATTCAGTTATGAACTTGTACAAGTTCGGCCTGATGTTATTTTTGGTGGAATTGTTGAGTTTCCCCATCCTGCATTTCTGTGACCTTCAGCTGCATCAGGCGTACGTTGATTTTTATTCAGAGGAAGAGCAAGGTTAACAGTACATTCTAATTAGTTTATATTTCTTTAATCTTATTTTTTTCCAAGAATGGAGTTAAAATATTTTATTATTATTATTATTATTTTCTTGGATCATTCTTACGAGCTTTTTAATCCAATAAGTTTAAATAGATTTAGGCCTGCAGTATCTTTGAAGTTGCATTCTTTTGGTGTGGATGGCATTGTTGTGAATGTAGTTTCCGATCAGGATGAAGATTCGAATGATGGCGATGAAATTTCAGAGGATGACGATGAAGTTTAGGATGTAGGTTTTAACATGTTAGTGGACGAGATGATAGATAAGGATGAAGCAATGATAGATTCTGAAGAAGCCATGATGACAGATGCTGATTCTTAATTGATGTTTCCTTTCGATTAATTGCTTTTTTAATAGATGTTTGTGGTTAATAAGGCTTTGAATCATTCATGCATTTAGGGCTTAATGTTATTAATCAAACTTTGAATAATTGATGAAGACGTTGTTGTATGTTCTGAATTTTTTTGTTATTGTGCTTGGTCTATCTCACATAAGTCTGAGTCTATGACTTTCAAAGATTTTGCTATGTTGGAGTGGGTGAAAAAGTTTAAGAGAATTGACTTTGTTGTGTTCTTTTACTTATAGAATAGGTGAAATTTGGCTGAAAATCACTTCGTGGATTTTTCTATGTTATCAAATTTAAATATGTTCTCTCACAACCTAATTTTTTTTAAAAGCTTTTTCTTCACTAAAAAACTTGTTTGGAAAATTTAATGGATATCTTCATTTTAAAATTATTGAAGTACGTATTAAAATATTTATCAAAAAAGGTTGTTAAGAGTTGGGGGATAGGGGTTTGGGATTTAGGGACCTATTAGATACAAAATCGAAAGTTTATGGACTTATTAGTAAACACTTTTGAAAATTGAGTAGACATAAACGTCACAGTTTATGAACTAAACTTGTAATTTAACTTAATTTAAATTGTGAATAAATATATTTTTTAATTTTTAAAGAGAAAACCTGAAAATGAGTTCCTGATTCATTTGGTGAAGGCCCTAAAATAAAATGAGTCATTCTTTCATTTCATCAAAAAAAGGCCCAACTCATCCACCGATACAATGATGAATTTCTATCTTAGCGAAATAGAATCCCTTCTCAATGCAATCCAGATCCCTGTCAACCTTCTTGGAAGAGCCGACATAGAGTTTTCAAAAGATTTGTTCTCCCTGTCTAAGTCGCCAACAAGATCTGTCTTGTCTTTTAGCGCTGATATAGCCTTTCAGATTTTTGAACCTCATTTTGATCACTTTTTTTTTGCAGTGAACTGAATTTCAATATTCAGTTATTAACTTGTACAAGTTCGGCCTTAAGTTATTTTTGGCGGAATTGTTGAGTTTCCCCATTATGTATTTTTGTACTCTTCAGCCGCATATGGCGTACATTGATTTTTATTCAATCGAAGAGCAAGGTTAGCAGTACATACTAATTCATTTATATTTCTTTAATATTGTTTCTTTTTCTTTCCATGAACAGAGTTAAAATATTTTATTATTATTATTATTATTATTTTCTTGGATCATTCTTACCAGTTCTTTAATCCAACAAATTTAAATAGATTTTGGCCCGTAGTGGTGTTTGAAGTTGCGTCCTTTTGGAGTGGATGGCATGGTTGTGGATGTAGTTTCTGATCAATATGAAGATTCAGACGATGAAGATGAAATTTTAGAGGATGACGATGAAGTTTGGGATGCAGATTTTAACATGTAAGTGGACGGGATGACAGATAAGGATGAAGCCATGACAGATCTTGATGAACCCATGCCAATATATCCTGATGCTTAATTGAAGTTTCCTTTCTATTAATTGCTTGTTTAATAGATGTTTGTGGTTAATTAGGCTTTGAATCATTCATGCATTTAGGGCTTAATGCAATCAATCAAGCTTTGAATCATTCATTTACAGATGTTTCCTTTCACTAATAAACTTGTTAGGAAAATTTAATGGATAACTTCATTTTAAAAATTATTGAACTATGTATTAAAACATTTATCAAAAAAGGTTGTTAAGAGTTGGGGGATAGGGGTTTAGGATTTAAGGACCCATTAGATACAAATCGAAAGTTTATGGACTTATTAGTAGACAGTTTTGAAAATTGAGTAGACATAAACGTCATAGTTTATGAACTAAACTTGTAATTTACCTTAATTTAAATTATGAATAAAAATATTTTTTTAATTTTTAAAGAGAAAATTTGAAAATGAGTTATTGATTCATTTGGTGAAGGCCCTAAAACAAAATGAGTCATTCTTTCATTTCGTCAAAGAAAGCCCCAACTCATCCACCGATACAATGATGAATTTCTATCTTAGCGAAATAGATTCCATTCTCAATGCAATCCAGATCCCTGTCAACCTTCTAGGAAGAGCCGACATAGAGTTTTCAAAAGATTTGTTCTCCCTGTCTAAGTCGCCAACAAGATCCGTCTTGTCTTTCAGATTCTTGAACCACATTTTGATCACTTTTTTTGCAGTGAACTAAATTTTCAATATTCAGTTATTAACTTGTACAAGTTCGGCCTTAAGTTATTTTTGGCAAAATTGTTGAATTTCCCCATCCTGTATTTTTGTACTATTCAGCCGCATCTGGCGTACGTTGATTTTTATTCAATCGAAGATCAAGGTTAGCAGTACATACTAATTCGTTTATATTTCTTTAATATTTTTTCTTTTTCTTTCCATGAACAGAGTTAAAATATTTTATTATTATTATTATTATTATTTTCTTGGATCATTCTTACCAGTTCTTTAATCCAACAAATTTAAATAGATTTAGGCCCGTAATGGTGTTTGAACTTGCGCCCTTTTGGTGTGGATGGCATGGTTGTGGATGTAGTTTCCGATCAATATGAAGATTCAGATGATGACGATGAAATTTTAGAGGATGATGATGAAGTTTGGGATGCAGAGTTTAACATGTTAGTGGACGGGATGACAGATAAGGATGAAGCCATGACAGATCTTGATGAAGCCATGCCAACATATCCTGATGCTTAATTGAAGTTTCCTTTCTATTAATTGCTTGTTTAATAGATGTTTGTAGTTAATTAGGCTTTGAATCATTCATGCATTTAGGGCTTAATGCAATCAATCAAGCTTTGAATCATTCATTAATAGATGTTTCCTTTCACTAATAAACTTGTTAGGAAAATTTAATGGATAACTTCATTTTAAAAATGATTGAAGTATGTATTAAAACATTTATCAAAAAAGGTTGTTAAGAGTTGGGGGATAGGGGTTTAGGATTTAGGGACCTATAAGATACAAAATCGAAAGTTTATGGACTTATTAGTAGACAGTTTTGAAAATTGAGTAGACATAAACGTCATAGTTTATGAACTAAACTTGTAATTTAACCTAAGTTAAATTCTAAAATAAAAATCTTTTTTAATTTTTAAAGAGAATACCTGAAAATGAGTTATTGATTTAGTTGGAGAAGGCCCTAATATAAAATGAACCATTCTTTCGTTTCGTCAAAGAAAACCCCAACTCATCCACCGATACAAAGATGAATTTCTATCTTAGCGAAATAAAATCCCTTGTCAATGCAATCATGATCCTCATCAACCTTTCTGGAAGAGTCGACATAGGGTTTTCAAAAGATTTGTTCTTCTTGTTTAAGTCACCAACAAGATCGATCTTTCGTTTTAGCGCTGCGATAACCTTATAGATTTTTTAACCTCATTTTGATAAGTTTTTTTGCAGCGAACTAAATATTCATTATTCAATTATTAACTTTTACAAGTTTCGCCTGATCTTATTTTCAGCGGAATTGTTGAGTTTTCCCATCCTGTATTTCTGTACTTTTCAACCGCATTTGGGGTACGTTGATTTTTTTTCAGTGGAAAAGTAAGGTTAGCAGTACATACTAATTCATTTATATTTCTTTAATCTTGTTTTTTTCCGTCCCAAGAATAGTGTTAATATATTTTATTATTATTATAATTTTCTTGGATCATTATTATGAGTTCTTTAATCCAATAAATTTAAATAGATTTAGGCCCGTAGTGGTGTTTGAAGTTGCGTCCTTTTGGTGTGGATGGCATGGTTGTGGATGTAGTTTATGATCATAATGAATATTCTGACGATGACGATGAAATTTCAGAGGATGACGATGAAGTTTGGGATGCAGATTTTAACATGTTAGTGGACGGGATGACAGATAAGGATGAAGCCATGATAGATCCTTATGAAGCCATGACGACAGTTCCTAATGCTTAATTGAGGTTTCCTTTCGATTAATTGCTTGTTTAATAGATGTTTGTAGTTAATTAGGCTTTGAATCATTCATGCATTTAAGGCTTAATGCTATTAATCAAGCTTTGAATTATTCATGAAGAGGTTGTTCTATCTTCTGAATTTTATCGTTATTGTGCTTGTTGTATCTCAATCGAATCTGAGTCTGAGTCCTTTTGCTAGGATAGGTGAAATTATTGAAAATAACTTTCAAAGATTTTGCTATGTTGGAGGGGTGAAAAAGTTTGAGAGAATTGACTTTGTTCTGATCTTTTACTTATAGAATAGGTGAAATTTGGTTGAAAATCACTTCATGGATTTTACTACGTTATTAAATTTAGATATGTTCTCACATAGCCTCATTTGTTTTTAAAAGGTTTTTCTTCACAAATAAACTTGTTTGGAAAATTTAATGGATAACTTCATTTTAAAAATGATTGAAGTATGTATTAAAACATTTATCACAAAAGGTTGTTTAGAGTTGGGGGATAGGTGTTTAGGATTTACGGAACTATTAGATACAAAATCGAAAGTTTATGGCCTTATTTGTAGACACTTTTAAAGATTGAGTAGCATAAACGTCAAAGTTTATGAACTAAACTTGTAAATTAACCAAATTTAAATTCCAAAATAAAATTCTTTCTTAATTTTTAAAGAGAAAACCTAAAAATGAGTTCTTGATTCAGTTGGTGAAGGCCCTAATATAAAATGAGCCATTCTTTCGTTTCGTCAAAGAAAACCCCAACTCATCCACCGATACAATGATGAATTTCTATCTTAGCGAAATAGAATCCCATGTCAATGCAATCCAGATCCTCGTCAACCTTCCTGGAAGAGTCGAAATAGGGTTTTCAAAAGATCTGTTCTCCCTGTCCAAGTTGCCAATAAAATCGGACTTTCCTTTTAGCGCTGCTATAACCTTTCAGATTTTTTAACCTCATTTTGATCACATTTTTTTGTAGTGAACTGAATATTCAATATTCAGCTATTAACTTTTACAAGTTCGACCTGATGTTATTCTTCGCGGAATTGTTGAGTTTGCCCATCATGCATTTCTGTGCTTTTGAGCCGCATCTGGCGTACGTTGATTTTTATTCAGTGGAAGAGCACGGCTAGCAGTACATACTAATTCGTTTATATTTCTTTAATCTATTTTTTTTTTCTTTCCAAGAACAAAGTTAAATTTATTATTATTATTATTATTATTGTTTTGTTGGATCATTCTTACGAGTTCTTTAATCTAATAAATTTAAATAGATTTAGGCTCGCATAGCCTCATTTGTTTTTAAAAAGTTTTTCATCGCTAAAAAATTTATTTGGAAAATTTAATGGATAACTTCATTTTAAAAATGATTGAAGTATGTATTAAAACATTTATCACAAAAGGTTGTTAAGAGTGGGGAGATAGGGGTTTACGATTTAGGGACCTATTAGATACAAAACCAAAAGTTTATGGACTATTAGTCGACACTTTTGAAAATTGAGTAGACATAAACGTCAAATTTTATGAACTAAACTTATAATTTAATCTAATTTAAATTCGAAAATAAAATTGTTTTTTTAATTTTTAAAGAGAAGACCTAAAAAGGAGTTCTTGATTCAGTTGATGAAGGCCCTAATATAAAATGAGCCATTCTTTCGTTTCGTCAAAGAAAACCCGAATTCATCCACCAATAAAATGATGAATTTCTAACTTGGCGAAATAGAATCCCATGTCAATCCAATCCAGATCCTCGTCAACCTTCCTGGAGGAGTCGAAATAAGGTTTTCAAAAGATATGTTATCCCTGTCCAAGTTGCCAATAAGATCGGTCTTTCCTTTTAGCGCTTCTATAGCCTTTCAGATTTTTGAACCTCATTTTGATCACTTTTTTTTTGCGGTGAACTGAATATTCAATTTTCAATTATTAACCTTTACAAGTTTGGCCTGATGTTGATTTTGGTGGAATTGTTGAGTTTCCCCATCATGCATTTTTTGTGCTTTTCAGCCGCATCTGGCGTACATTGATATTTATTTAGTGGAAGAGCAAGGTTAGCAGTACATACTAATTCGTTTATATTTCTTTAATCTTGTTTTTTTTCTTCACAAGAACAATGTTAAAATATTTTATTATTATTATTATTATATTATTTTCTTGGATCATTCTTACGAGTTCTTTAATCCAATAAATTTAAATAGATTTAGGCTCGTAGTGGCGTTTGAAGTTGCGCCCTTTTGGTGTGGAAGGCATGGTTGTGAATGTAGTTTCCGATCAAGATGAAGATTCGGACGATGACAATGAAATTTTAGAGGATGGCGATGAAGTTTGGGATGTAGAATTTAACATGTTAGTGGACGGGATGACAGATCTTTATGAAACCATGCCGACAGATCCTGATGCTTAATTCAGGTTTCCTTTCAATTAATTGCTTGTTTAATACATGTTTGTTGTTAATTGAGCTTTGAGTCATTCATGCAATTAGGGCTTAAAGCAATCAATCAAGCTTTGAATCATTCATGAAGAGGTTGTTCTATCTTCTGAATTTTATCGTTATTGTGCTTGTTCTATCTCCCTCGATTCTGAGTCTCAATCTTTTTATTTTGATATTTCTCCTTTTATGGTTTTCTTTTTAAAAAATACCAAAATATTTCTTCTTTGAATAAAAATCAAAGGCAAAAAATAGTATAGGTGAAATTTGTTGAAAATGACTTTCAAAGATTTTGCTATGTTGGAGGGTGAAAAAGTTTGAGAGAATTGACTTTGTTTTGATCTTTTACTTATAGAATAGGTGAAATTTGGTTGAAAATCACTTCATGGATTTTACTACGTTATTAAATTTAGATATGTGCTCTCATAGCCTCATTTGTTTTTAAAAGGTTTTTCTTCACAAATAAACTTGTTTGGCAATTTTAATGGATAACTTCATTTTAAAAATTATTGAAGTATGTAATAAAACAATTATCAAAAAAAGGTTGTTAAGAGTTGGGGGATAGGGGTTTAGGATTTAGGGACCTATTAAATACAAAATCGAAAGTTTATGGACTTATTAGTAGACATTTTTGAAAAATGAGTAGCATAAATGTCAAAGTTTATGAACTAAACTTGTAAATTAACCAAATTTAAATTCCAAGATAAAATTCTTTCTTAATTTTTAAAGAGAAAACCTGAAAATGAGTTCTTGATTCTGTAACGACCCGACTTTTCCTATTAACTTTCTAGAGACGTTACTACTTACATGCACATGAAAAATTTGAAACTTTAGTATTGGACAAAAAGAATTAAATTTCTTCATAAACAACCAAAGAAGCTTTAATTCGGGATCCCTTTTTAAAAACATTTCAAAAGATACTTGGAATTAAAATGTTAGAATAATTGAAATAGTTTCACAACCTAATGTTTGCTTAACAAAACAATTTGAGTCAAAACATAAACTAAATGCGGAAGCTATACTCTTCATGACACCTATGACCCTTTCAGCAAACCACCTTGCCACTCGCCTAAGATATGTTCTTGCCTTTACCTGAAAAGAAAAACATTTTGAAAAAGGATGAGTATTTAAAAACCTCAGTAAGTGACCTCACTACCGGGTCAGGATATGCATACACATACATAATGAGTTTTCGAAAACATTTTTTTTCTTTCCTTTGGTGGGACCTAAATTCTTTTCTTAGCACAAACTTTTCCTTAAATATTTTCCTTCGGCTTTTAATGTGGACAATTTAACCCATCCTAACTATGCTTTCATTCATATAGCCTTGTAAGGCTCCTTTACATAAAGCCTCGCCAGGCTCATTTTCATATAGCCTCTTCAGGCTCCTTTTCATATAGCCTCGTAAGGCTCCTTTTCATATAGATGTACGTCAATAAATTTCGGACAGTAATTGCCACAACCTTCGAAATCATTTCATAATGAAAACACATGTATGCATGCGATCCCAAAACATCTTTCATTTTCATTCAGTGATGCAACATATAGAAACATTCTCACATTAACCATCATACATCATAATTCTTGCATCACATTTGTAAGGATATCTAGCAAACATACATGTGAGAATAGACTTTTCACACATAGCATTTCAAAACTCATCAGCAATCATGAATATAACATTTTAAAAATCTTTTTATTTCAAAATTAGTTTTACATGTAAGAATCCTTTTCGAAATATAGCATTTTAAATTCATCACAAATCATAAATAAAACACTTAAAAATCTTTTCGTTTCAAAAATAGTTTTTCAATTCAGACCCCCAACTTGCATTTAAGCATACCGGCATTTAAGAGAATTGACTTTTTTGTGATTTTTTACTTATAGAATAAGTAAAATTTGGTTGAAAATCACATAATGGATTTTGCTATGTTATTAAATTTAAATATGTTCTCTCATAGCCTCATTTGTTTGTAAGAGGTTTTTCTTCACTAAAAAACTTGTTTGGAAAATTTAATGGATAACTTCATTTTAAAAATTATTGAAGTATGTATTAAAACATTTATCAAAAAAGGATGTTAAGAGTTGTGGGATAGAGGTTTAGGATTTAGGGCTCTATTAAATACAAAATCGAAAGTTTGTGGACTTATTAGTAGACACTTTTGAAGATTGAGTAGACATAAACGTCAAAGTTTATGAACTAAACTTGTAATTTAACCTAATTTCAATTCTAAAATAAAAATATATTTTAATTTTTAAAGAGAAAACTTGAAAAATGCGTTCTTGATTCAGTTGGTGAAGGCCCTAATATAAAATGAGCCATTCTTTTGTTTCGCCAAAGAAAACCCCAACTCATCCATTGATACAATGATGAATTTCTATCTTAGCGAAATAGATTCCCTTGTTAATGCAATCCAGATCCTCATCAACTTTCTTGGAAGAGTCGACATAGGGATTTCAAAAGATGTGTTATGCATGTCTATGTCGCCAACAAGATAGATCTTTGCTTTTAGAGCTGCTATAGCCTTTCCGATTTTGGAACCTCATTTTGGTCACTTTTTTTAAGGAAACTGAATATTCAGTTATTAACTTATACAAGTTCGGTCTGATGTTATTTTTGGCAGAATAATTGAGTTTCCCCTTCTTGCATTTCTGTGCTTTTCTTTTGCATCTGGCATACGTTGATTTTTATTCTGTGGAAAAGAAAGGTTAGCCGCTCATACTAATTTATTTATATTTCTTTAATCTTGTTTGTTTTTTTTTCCAAGAATAGAGTTAAAATATTTTATTATGATTATTATTTTCTTGGATCATTCTTACGAGTTCTTTAATCCAATAATTTTATAGATATTTAGGCCTACAGTGGCGTTTGAAGTTCACCCTTTTGGTGTGGATGGCATGGTTGTGGATGTAGTTTTCGATCAAGATGAGCATTCGAACAATGAGGATGAAATTTCTGAGGATGACGATGAAGTTTGGGATGCAGATTTTAACATGTAAGTGGACGGGATGACAGATAAGGATGAAGCCATGATAGATTCTGATGAAACCATGACGACAGATCCTGATGCTTAATTGAGGTTTCCTTTCGATTAATTGCTTGTTTAATAGATGATTGTGGTTAATTAGTCTTTGAATGATTTTTGCATTTACGACTTAATGCTATTAATCAAGCTTTTTGAATCATTCAAGAAGAGGTTGTTCTATCTTCTTAATTTTATCGTTATTGTGCTTGATCTATCTCACTTGATGTTGAGTATGAGTCCTTTTATTTTGATATTTCTCTTTTTATGTTTTTCTTATTAAAAAATACCAAAAATATTTATGATTAAAATAAAAATCAAAGGCAAAAAATAGGATAGGTTAACTTAGTTGAAAATGACTTTCAAAGATTTTGCTATGTTGGAGGGGGTGAAAAAGATTAAGAGAATTGACTTTGTTATGATCTTTTATCATAGAATAGGTGAAATTTGGTTGAAAATCACATCAGGGATTTTGCTATGTTATTAAATTTAAATATGTTCTCTCATAGCCTCATTTTTTTAAAAAGGTTTTTCTTCACTAAAAAACTTATTTGGAAAATTTAATGGATAACTTCATTTTAAAATTTATTGAAGTATGTATTAAAACATTTATCAAAAAAGGTTGTTAAGAGTTGGGGGATAGGGGTTTAGGATTTACGGACCTATAAAATACAAAATGGAAAGTTTATGGACTTATTAGTAGACACTTTTGAAGATTGAGTAGACATAAAAGTCAAAGTTTATGAACTAAACTTGTAATTTTACCTAATTTCCATTCTTAAATAAAAATCCTTTTTTTAATTTTTAAAGAGAAAACCTGAAAATGAGTTCTTGATTCAGTTGGTGATGGCACCTAATATAAAATGAGCCATTCTTTCGTTTCGTCAAAGAAAATCCCAACTCATCCTCCGATACAATGATGAATTTCTATCTTAGCAAAATAGAATCCCATGTCAATGCAATCCAGATCCTCGTCGACCTTCCTCGAAGTGCCGACATAAGGTTTGCAAAAGATATATTCTCCCAGTCTAAGTCGCGAACAAGATCGGTCTTTCCTTTTAACGCTGCTATAGCCTTTCACAATTTTGAACCTCATTTTGATCTTTTTTTTTTGCACTAACTGAATATTCAGGTATTAACTTGTACAAGTTCAACCTGGTGTTATTTTTGGCAGAATTGTTGAGTTTCCCCATCTTGCATTTCTGTGCTTTTCAGCCGCATCTGGCGTATGTTGAATTTTATTATGTGGAAGAGCAAAGTTAGCAGTACATACTAATTCGCGTATATTTCTTTAATCTTGTTTGTTTTTTTCCAGGAACAGAGTTAAAATATTTTATTATGATTATTATCTTCTTGGATCATTCTTACGAGTTCTTTAATCCCATAAATTTAAAGAGATTTAGGCATGCAGTTGCATTTGAAGTTGCGCCCTTTTGGTGTGGATGGCAAGGTTGTGGATGTAGTTTTCGATCAAGATGAGCATTTGAACGATGAGGATGAAATCTTAGAGAATGACGATGAAGTTTGGGATGCAGATTTTAACATGTTAGTGGACGGGATGAGAGATAAGAATGAAGACATAATAGATCCTAATGAAGCCATGACGACAGATCCTAATGCTTAATTGAGATTTCCTTTCGATTAATTGCTTGTTTAATAGATGATTCTGGTTAATTAGGCTTTGAATCATTCATGCATTTAGGGCTTAATTCTATTAATCAAGCTTTGAATCATTCATGAAGAGGTTGTTCTATCTTCTTAATTTTATCGTTATTGTGCTTGTTCTATCTCACTTGATGCTGAGTCTACGTCCTTTTATTTTGATATCTCTTTTTTTTATGTTTTTCTTATTAAAAAATTCCAAAAATATTTCTGCTTTGAATAAAAATCAAAGGCAAAAAATAGGACATGTTAAATAAGTTGAAACTGACTTTCAAAGATTTTGCTATGTTGGAGGGGGCGAAAAAGATTAAGAGAATTGACTTTGTTGTGATCTTTTATAATAGAATAGGTGAAATTTGGTTAAAAATCACGTCATGGATTTTGCTATGTTATTAAATTTAAATATGTTCTCTCATAGCCTCATTTGTTTTTAAAAGGTTTTTCTTCACTGAAAAACTTGTTTGGAAAATTTAATGGATAACTTCATTTTAAAAATTATTGAAGTATGTATTAAAACATTTATCAAAAAAGGTTGTTAAGAGTTGGGGGATAGGGGTTTAGGATTTAGGGACCTATAAAGTACAAAATCGAAAGTTTATGGACTTATTAGTAGACACATTTGAAGATTTAGTAGACGTCATAAACGTCAAAGTTTAATAACTAAAGTTGTAATTGAACCTAATCTTAATTCTAAAATAAAAATCATTTTTAATTTTTAAAGAGAAAACCTAAAAAATGAGTTCTTGATTCAGTTGGTGAAGGCCCTAATATAAAATGAGCCATTCATTCATTTCGTCAAAGAAAACCCCAACTCATCCACCGATACAATGATGAATTTCTATCTTAGTGAAATAGAATACCTTCTCAATGCAATCCAAATCCTCGTTAACCTTCCTTGAATAGCCAACATAGGGTTTTCAAAAGATCTGTTCTCCCTGTCTAAGTTGTGAACACGATCGGTCCTTCCTTTTAGCACTGCTATAGCCTTTTAGATTTTTGAACCTCATTTTGATCACTTTTTTTGCAGTGAAATTAATATTCAGTTATTAACTTGTACAAGTTCGACCTGATGTTATTTTTGGCAGAGTTGTTGAGTATCCCCATCTTGCATTTTTGTGCTTTTCAGCCGCATCTGGCGTACAATGATTTTTATTTTGTGAAAGAGCAAGGTTAGCAGTACATACAAATTCGTTTATATTTTTTTAATCTTGTTTTTTTTTCAAGAAAAGAGTTAAAATATTTTATTATGATTAGTATTTTCTTGGATAATTCTTACGAGTTCTTTCATCCAATAAATTTAAATAGATTTAGGCCCGCAGTGGCATTTGAAGTTGCACCCATTTGGTGTGGATGGGATGGTTGTGGATGTAGTTTTCGATCAAGATGAGCATTCAGACGATGACGTTGAAATTTCAGAGGATAACGATGAAGTTTGGGATGCAGATATTAATATGTTAGATGACTAGATGACAGCTAAGGATGAAACCATGATAGATCCTGATGAAGCCACAATGATAGATCCTGATGAGTAATTAAGGTTTCCTTTCGGTTAATTGCTTGTTTAATAGATGATTGTGGTTAATTAGGCTTTGAATACTTCAAGCATTTAGGACTTAATGCTATTAATCAAGATTTGAATCATTCATGAAGAGGTTATTCT
This sequence comes from Trichosanthes truncata, assembly GCA_033996785.1. Taxonomy (NCBI): domain Eukaryota; kingdom Viridiplantae; phylum Streptophyta; class Magnoliopsida; order Cucurbitales; family Cucurbitaceae; genus Trichosanthes; species Trichosanthes truncata. Next base: position 6,743,966 of record MU867260.1, on the reverse strand, counting down.
ATCTTCAGAATTTTATCGTTATTTCACTTGTTCTATCTCACTTGAGTCTGAGTCTGAGTCCTTTTATTTTGATGTTTCTCCTTTTATACTTTTCTTATTAAAAAATACCACAAATATTTCTACTTTGAATAAAAATCAAAGGCAAAAAATAGGATAGATGAAATTAGTCGTAAATGACTTTCAAAGATTTTGCTCTGTTGGAGGGGGTGAAAAAATTTAAGAGAATTGATGTTGTTGTGATTTTTTACTTATAGAATAGGTGAAATTTGGTTGAAATTCACATCATGGATTTTGCTATGTTATTAAATTTAAATATGTTCTCTCATAGCCTCATTAGTTATTAAAAGGTTTTTCTTCACTAAAAAACTTGTTTGGAAAATTAAAGGGATAACTTCATTTTAAAAATTATTGAAGTATGTATTAAAACATTTATCAAAAAAGGTTAGTAAGAGTTGGGGGATAGAGGTTTATGATGTTGGGACCTATAAAATACAACATGGAAAGTTTATGGACTTAGTAGTAGACACTTTTGAAGATCGAGTAGACATAAACGTCATAGATTATGAATTAAACCTGTAATTTAACCTAATTTCAATTCTAAAATAAAAATATTTTTTAATTTTTAAAGAGAAAACCTGAAAAGTGAGTTCTTGATTCAGTTTGTGAAGGCCCTAATATAAAATGAGCCATTCTTTTGTTTTGCCAAAGAAAGTCGCAAGTCATCCACCGATCCAATGATGAATTTCTAACTGAGCGAAATAGAATCCCTTGTCAATGCAATCCACATCCTCGTCGTCCTTCCTGGAATAGCCGACATAGGGTTTTCAAAAGATCTATTCTCCCCGTCTAAGTCGCCAACAAGATCGGTCTTTCCTTTTACCGCTGCTATAGCCTTTCACATTTTTTAACCTCATTTTGATCACTTTTTTTTAAGGTAACTGAATATTCAGTTATTAACTTGTATAAGTTCTTATGTTATTTTTGGAAGAATTGTTGAGTTTCCCCATCTTGTATTTTTTTTGCTTTTTCAGCCGCATCTGGCATACAAAGATTTTTATTTTGTAGAAGAGCAAGGTTAGCAGTACATACTAATTCGTTTATATTTTTTTAATCTTCTTTTTTTTTTTCAAAGAACAAAGTTAAAATATTTTATTATTACTATTATTATTATTATTTTCTTGGATCATTCTTAGGAGTTCTTTAATGCAACAAATTTTAATAGATTTAGACCTGCAGTGGTGTTTGAAGTTGCACCCTTTTGGTGTGGATGGCATGGTTGTGGATGTAGTATCCGATCAGGGTGAATATTCGGACGATGAATGAAATTTCAGAGGATGATGATGAAATTTTGCATGCAGATTTTAACATGTTCGCGGACAGAATGACAGATAAGGATGAAGCCATGACAGATCATGATGATGCCATGGCGACATATCATAATGCGTCATTGAGGTTTCCTTTCGATTAATTGCTTGTTTAATAGATTTTTGTAGTTAATTAGGCGTTGAATCATTCATGCATTTTGGGCTTAACGCTATTAATCAAGCTTCGAATCATTCATAAAGAGGTTGTTCTATCTTATGAATTCTATCGTTATCGTGCTTGTTCTATCTCACTCGAGTCTGAGTCTGAGTCCTTTTATTTTGATATTTCTCCTTATAGGCTTTTCTCATTAAAAAATACCAAAACTATTTCTTCTTTGAATAAATATCAAAGGCAAAAAATGGGATAGGTGAAATTAGTTGAAAATGACTTTCAAAGATTTTGCTAAGTTGGAGGGGGTGAAAGAATTTAAGAGAATTGACATTGTTGTGATCTTTTACTTATAGAATAGGTGAAATTTTGTTGAAAATCACTTCATGGATTTTCCTATGTTATTAAATTGAAATATGTTCTCTCATAGCCTCATTTTTTTAATAGGTTTTTCTTCACTAAAAGTTGTTTGGAAACTTTAATGGATGACTTCATTTTAAAAATTATAGAAGTATGTATTAAAACATTTATCGAAAAAGGTTGTTAAGAGTTGGGGTATAGGGGCTTAGGTTTTAAGAACCAATTAGATACAAAATCGAAAGTTTACTTATTACTAGACACTTTTGAAATTTGAGTAGACAAAAATGTCAAAGTTTATCAACTAAACTTGTAATTTAACCTAATTTAAATTCTAGAATAAATGTTTTTTTTTTAATTTTTAAAGAGAAAACATGAAAATGAGTTATTGATTCAGTTGGTGAAGGCCCTAATATAAAATGAGCCATCTTTCGTTTCATCACAGAAAACCCCAACTAATCCACCGATACAATGATGAATTTCTATCTTCGTGAAATAGAATCCATTGTCAATGCAATCCAGATCCTCGTCAACCTTCCTGGAAGAGCCGACATAGGGTTTTCAAAAGATCTGTTCTCCCTGTCGAAGTAGCCAACAAAATCGGTATTTTTTTTAGCGATGATATAGCCTTTCAAATTTTTGAACCACATTTTGATCACTGTGTTTGCAGTGAACTGAATATTTGATATTAAGTTATTAACTTGTACAAGTTCAGCATGATGTTATTTTTGGCAAAATTGTTGAGTTTCCCCATCCTGCATTTCTGTGCTTTTCAGCAGCATATGGCGTACGTTGATTTTTATTCAGTGGAAGAGCAAGGTTAGCAGTCCATACTATTTCGTTTATAATTCTTTAATTTTTTTTCCAAGAACGCTGTTAAAAGATATTTTTATTATTATTATTTTCTCTGATCATTCTTAGGAGTTTTCTAATCCAATAAATTTAAATAAATTTATGCCCGTAGTGGCGTTTGAAGTTGTTCCCTTTTTGTGTGGATGGCATGGTTGTGGATGTAGTTTCCGATCGAGAGGAATATTCGGACGATGACAATGAAATTTTAGAGGATGATGCTGAAGTTTGGAATGCAAATTTTAACATGTTCGTGGACGGGATGACAGATAAGGATGAAGCCATGAAAGATCTTGATGAAGCCATGACTACATATCTTGATGCTTAATTGAGGTTTCCTTTCGATTAATTGCTTGTTTAATAGATGTTTGTAGTTAATTAGGTTTTGAATCATTCATGCATCTAGGGCTTAATGCTATTAATCAACGTTCGAATCATTGATGAAGAAGTTGTTCTATATTCTTAATTCTATCATTATCGTGCTTGTTCTATCTCACTCGAGTCTGAGTCTGCGTCTTTTTATTTTGATATTTCTCCTTTTATGCTTTTCTCATTAAAAAATACCAAAACTATTTCTTCTTTGAATAAATAACAAAGACAAAAAATGGGATAGGTGAAATTAGTTGAAAATGACTTTCAAAGATTTTGCTAAGTTGGAGGGGGTGAAAGAGTTTAAGAGAATTGACATTGTTGAGATCGTTTACTTATAGAATAGGTGAAATTTGGTTGAAAATCACTTCATGGATTTTCCTATGTTATTAAATTTAAATATGTTCTCTCATAGCCTCATTTTTTTTAAAAAGGTTTTTCTTCACTAAAAGTTGTTTGGAAAATTAAATGGATGACTTCTATTTAAAAATTATAGACGTATGTATTAAAACATTTATGAAAAAAGGTTGTTAAGAGTTGGGGGATAGGGGCTTAGGTTTTAGGAACCAATTAGATACAAAATCGAAAGTTTACTTATTACTAGATACTTTTGAAATTTGAGTAGACAAAAATGTCATAGTTTATCAACTAAACTTGTAATTTAACCTAATTTAAATTCTAGAATAAATGTTTTTTTTTTAGTTTTTAAAGAGAAAGCCTGAAAATGAGTTATTGGTTCAATTGGTGAAGGCCCTAATATAAAATGAGCCATTCTTTCGTTTCGTCAAAGAAAACCCCAACTCATGAACCAATACAATGATGAATTTCTATCTTCGCGAAGTAGAATCCATTGTCAATGCAATCCAGATCCTCGTCAACCTTCCTGGAAGAGCCGACATAGGGTTTTCAAAAGATCTAATCTCCCTGTCTAAGTAGCCAACAAAATCGGTATTTTTTTTAGCGATGATTTATGCTTTCAAATTTTTGAACCACATTTTGATCACTATGTTTGCAGTGAACTAAATATTCGATATTCAGTTATTAACTTGTACAAGTTCAGCATGATGTTATTTTTTGCAAAATTGCTGAGTTTCCCCATCTTACATTTCTGTGCTTTTCAGCAGCATATGGCGTACGTTGATTTTTATTCAGTGGAAGAGCAAGGTTAGCAGTCCATACTAATTTGTTTATATTTCTTTAATTTTTTTTCCAAGAACGCTGTTAAAAAATATTTTTTATTATTATTAGTTTCTTGGATCATTCTTAGGAGTTCTTTAATCCAATAAATTTATGCCCGTAGTGGCATTTGAAGTTGTTCCCTTTTGGTGTTGATGGCATGGTTGTGGATGTAGTTTCCGATCGAGAGGAATATTCGGACGATGACGATGAAGTTTGGAATGCAAATTTTAACATGTTCGTGGACTGGATGACAGATAAGGATGAAGCCATGACAGATCTTGATGAAGCCATGACGACATATCTTGATGCTTAATTTAGGTTTCCTTTCGATTAATTGCTTGTTTAATAGATGTTTGTAGTTAATTAGGTTTTGAATCATTCATGCATCTAGGGCTTAATGCTATTAATCAACGTTCGAATCATTCATGAAGAAGTTGTTCTATCTTCTTAATTCTATCGTTATCGTGCTTGTTCTATCTCACTCGAGTCTGAGTCTGAGTCTTTTTATTTTGATATTTCTCCTTTTATGCTTTTCTCATTAAAAAATACCAAAACTATTTCTTCTTTGAATAAATAACAAAGACAAAAACTGGGATAGGTGAAATTAGTTGAAAATGACTTTCAAAGATTTTGCTAAGTTGGAGGGGGTGAAAGAGTTTAAGAGAATTGACATTGTTGTGATCTTTTACTTATAGAATAGGTGAAATTTGGTTGAAAATCACTTCATGGATTTTCCTATGTTATTAAATTTAAATATGTTCTCTCATAGCCTCATTTTTTTTAAAAGGTTTTTCTTCACTAAAAGTTGTTTGGAAAATTCAATGGATGACTTCACTTTAAAAATTATAGAAGTATGTATTAAAACATTTATCGAAAAAGGTTTTTAAGAGTTGGGGTATAGGGGCTTAGGTTTTAGGAACCAATTAGATACAAAATCGAAAGTTTACTTATTACTAGACACTTTTGAAATTTGAGTAGACAAAAATGTCAAAGTTTATCAACTAAACTTGTAATTTAACCTAATTTAAATTCTAGAATAAATGTTTTTTTAAATTGTTAAAGAGAAAACCTAAAAATGAATTATTGATTCAGTTGGTGAAGGCCCTAATATAAAATGAGCCATTCTTTCGTTTCGTCAAAGAAAACCCCAACTCATCAACCGATACAATGATGAATTTCTATCTTCGCGAAATAGAATCCATTGTCAATGCAATCCAGATCCTCGTCAACCTTCCTGGAAGAGCAGACATAGGGTTTTCAAAAGATCTGTTCTCCCTGTCTAAGTAGCCAACAAAATCGGTATTTCCTTTTAGCGATGATATAGCCTTTCAGATTTTTGAACCACATTTTGATCACTGTTTTTGCAGTGAACTGAATATTCGATATTCAGTTATTAACTTGTACAAGTTCAGGATGATGTTATTTTTGGCAAAATTGTTGAGTTTTCCCATCCTGAATTTTTGTGCTTTTCAGCAGCATATGGCGTACGTTGATTTTTATTCAGTGGAAGAGCAAGGTTAGCAGTCCATACTACTTCGTTTATATTTCTTTATTTTTTTCCAAGAACGCTGTTAAAAAATATTTTTTATTATTATTAGTTTCTTGGATCATTCTTAGGAGTTCTTTAATCCAATAAATTTATGCTCGTAGTGGCGTTTGAAGTTGTTCCCTTTTGGTGTGGATGGCATGGTTGTGGATGTAGTTTCCGATCATGAGGAATATTCGGACGATGACGATGAAATTTTAGAGGATGATGAGGAAGTTTGGAATGCAAATTTTAACATGTTCGTGGACGGGATGACAGATAAGGATGAAGCCATGACAGATCTTGATGAAGCCATGACAACATATCTTGATGCTTAATTGAGGTTTCCTTTCGATTAATTGTTTATTTAATAGATGTTTGTAGTTAATTAGGTTTTGAATCATTCATGCTTCTAGGGCTTAAGGCTATTAATCAACGTTCGAATCATTGATGAAGAAGTTGTTCTATCTTCTTAATTCTATCGTTATCGTGCTTGTTCTATCTCACTCGAGTCTGAGTCTGCGTCTTTTTATTTTGATATTTCTCCTTTTATGCTTTTCTCATTAAAAAATACCAAAACTATTTCTTCTTTGAATAAATAACAAAGGCAAAAAATGGTATAGGTGAAATTAGTTGAAAATGACTTTCAAAGATTTTGCTACGTTGGAGGGGATGAAAGAGTTTAAGAGAATTGACATTGTTGTGATCTTTTCCTTATAGAATAGGTGAAATTTTGTTGAAAATCACTTCATGGATTTTCCTATGTTATTAAATTTAAATATGTTCTCTCATAGCCTCATTTTTTTTAAAAGGTTTTTCTTCACTAAAAGTTGTTTGGAAACTTTAATGGATGACTTCTATTTAAAAATTATAGAAGTATGTATTAAAACATTTATGAAAAAAGGTTGTTAAGAGTTGGGGGATAGGGGCTTAGGTTTTAGGAACCAATTAGATACAAAATCGAAAGTTTATGGACTTATTAGTACACACTTTTGAAATTTTAGTAGACAAAAACGTCAAAGTTTATGAAATAAACTTGTAATTTAACCTAATTTCAATTCTAGAATAAATGTTTTTTTTTTAATTTTTAAAGAGAAAACCTGAAAATGAGTTATTGATTCAGTTGGTGAAGGCTCTAATATAAAATGAGCCGTTCTTTCGTTTCGTCAAAGAAAACCCCAACTCATCCATCGATACAATGATCAATTTCTATCTTAGCAAAATAGAATCCATTGTCAATGCAATCCAAATCCTCGTCAACCTTCCTGGAAAAGCCGACATAGGTTTTTCAAAAGAATTGTTTTGCCTGTCTAAGTAGCCAACAAGATCGGAATTTTTTTTAGCGATGTTATAGCCTTTCAGATTTTTGAACCACATTTTGACCACTTTTTTTACACTGAACTGAATATTCAATATTCAGTTATTAACTTGTACAAGTTCAGCCTGATGTTATTTTTGGCAAAATTGTTGAGTTTCCCCATTCTGCATTTCTGTGCTTTTAAGCAGCATATGGCATACGTTGATTTTTATTCAGTGGAAGAGCAAGGTTAGCAATCCATACTAATTCGTTTATAATTTCTTTAATTTTTTTCCAAGAACGCTGTTAAAAAATATGTTTTATTATTATTATTTTCTTGATTCATTCTTAGGAGTTTTTTAATCCAAGAAATTTAAATAAATTTATGCTCGCAGTGGCGTTTGAAGTTGCTCCCTTTTGGTGTGGATGCAGTTTCCGATCTGGAGGAATATTCGGACGATGACGATGAAATTTAAGAGGATGATGAGGAAGTTTGGAATGGAAATTTTAACATGTTCGTGGACGGGATGATAGATAAGGATGAAGCCATGCAAGATCATGATGAAGCCATGACGACATATCCTAATTCTTAATTGAGGTTTCCTTTCAATTAATTGCTTGTTTAATATATGTTTGTAGTTAATTAGGCTTTGAATCATTCATGCATTTAGGGCTTAATGCTATTAATCAATCTTCGAAGCATTCATGAAGAGGTTGTTCTATCTTTTAAATTATATCGTCATCGTTCTTGTTTTATCTCACTCCAGTCTGAGTCTGAGTCTTTTTGTTTTGATATTTGTTCTTTTATCCTTTTCTCATTAAAAAATACCAAAACTATTTCTCCTTTGAATAAATATCAAATGCAAAAAATGGGATAGGTTAACTTAGTTTAAAATGACTTTCAAAGATTTTGCTATGTTTGAGGGGGTGAAAAAGTTTACGAGAATTGACTTTGTTGTGATATTTTACTCATAGAATAGGTGAAATTTTGTTGAAAATCACTTCATGGATTTTCCTATGTTATTAAATTTAAATATGTTCTCTCATAGCCTCATTTTTTTTAAAAGGTTTTTCTTCACTAAAAGTTGTTTGGAAACTTTAATGGATGACTTCTATTTAAAAATTATAGAAGTATGTATTAAAACATTTATGAAAAAAGGTTGTTAAGAGTTGGGGGATAGGGGCTTAGGTTTTAGGAACCAATTAGATACAAAATCGAAAGTTTATGGACTTATTAGTACACACTTTTGAAATTTTAGTAGACAAAAACGTCAAAGTTTATGAAATAAACTTGTAATTTATCCTAATTTCAATTCTAGAATAAATGTTTTTTTTTAAATTTTTAAAGAGAAAACTTGAACATGACTTATTGATTCAGTTTGGGAAGGCCCTAATATAAAATGAGTCGTTCTTTCGTTTCGTCAAAGAAAACCCCAACTCATCCATCGATACAATGATGAATTTCTATCTTAGCGAAATAGAATCTATTGTCAATGCAATCCAGATCCTCGTCAACCTTCTTGGAAGAATCGACATAGGGTTTTCAAAAGATCTGTTCTCCCTGTCTAAGTAGCCAACAAGATTGGAATGTTTTTTAGCGATGCTGTAGCCTTTCAGATTTGTGAACCACATTTTGATCACTTTTTTTGCACTGAACTGAATATTCAATATTCAGTTATTAACTTGTACAAGTTCAGCCTGATGTTATTTTTGGCAAAATTGTTGAGTTTCCCCATCCTGCATTTCTGTGCTTTTAAGCAGCATATGGCGTACGTTGATTTTTATTCAGTGGAAGAGCAAGGTTAGCAGTCCATACTAATTCGTTTATAATATCTTTAATTTTTTTTCCAAGAACGCCGTTAAAAAATATTTTTTATTATTATTATTTTCTTGATTCATTCTTAGGAGTTTTTTAATCCAAGAAATTTAAATAAATTTATGCCCGCTGTGGCGTTTGAAGTTGCTCCCTTTTGGTGTGGATGCAGTTTCCGATCGGGGGGAATATTCGGACGATGACGATGAAATTTAAGAGGATGATGAGGAAGTTTGGAATGGAAATTTTAACATGTTCGTGGACGCGATGACAGATAAGGATGAAGCCATGCAAGATCATGATGAAGCCATGACGACAAATCCTAATTCTTAATTGAGGTTTCCTTTCGATTAATTGCTTGTTTAATATATGTTTGTAGTTAATTAGGCTTTGAATCATTCTTGCATTTAGGGCTTAATGCTATTAATGAAGCTTCGAAGCATTCATGAAGAGGTTGTTCTATCTTCTAAATTCTATCGTTATCGTTCTTGTTTTATCTCACTCCAGTCTGAGTCTGAGTCTTTTTGTTTTGACGACAAATCTTTTGCTTGTGGAATAGGCGAAATTTTGTTGAAAATCACTTCATGGATTTTGCTATGTTATTAAATGTAAATATATTCTCTCATAGCCTCATTTTTTTTAAAAGGTTTTTCTTCACTAAAAATTGTTTGGAAAATTTAATGGACAACTTCATTTTAAAAGTTATTGAAGTATGTATTAAAACATTTATTGAAAAAGGTTGTTAAGAGTTGGGGGATAGGGGTTTAGGATTTAGGGACCTATTACATACAAAATCGAAATTTTATGGACTTATTAGTAGACACTTTTGAAAATTGAGTAGACATAAACGTCAAAGTTTATGAACTAAACTTGTAATTTAACCTAATTTAAATTATGCAATAAAAATCTTTTTTAATTTTTAAAGAAAAAACCTGAAAATGAGTTCTTGATTCAGTTGGTGAAGGCCCTAATATAAAATGATCCATTCTTTCCTTTTTTCAAAGAAAATCCCAACTCATCCACCGATACAATGATGAATTTCTATCTTAGAGAAATAGAATCCCTTGCGAATGCAATTCAGATCCTCTTCAACTTTCCTGGAAGAGCCGACATAGGGTTTTCAAAAGATTTGTTCTCTATCTCTAAGTCGCCAACAAGATCAGTATTTCCTTTATGCGTTGCTATAGCCTTTTAGATTGTTGAACCTCATTTAGATCACTTTCTTTGCAGTTAACTGAATATTCAATATTCACTTATTAACTTGTACAAGTTTGGCCTAATGTGATTTTTGGCAGAATTGTCGAGTTTCCCCATCCTGCATTTCTATGCTTTTCAGCAGCATATGGCATATGTTGATTTTTATTCAGTGGAAGAGCATGGTTAGCAGTACATACTAATTCGTTTATTTTTCTTTAATCTTGTTTTTTTTTCCAAGAACGGTGTTAAAATATTTTTTTTATTATTATTATTTTCTTGGATCATTCTTATGAGTTCTTTAATCCAATAAATTTAAATAAATTTAGGCCCACAGTGGCGTTTGAAGTTGTGTCCTTTTGGTGTGGATGGCATGGTTGTGGATGTAGTTTCCGATCAGGATGAATATTTGGACGATGACGATGAAATTTCAGAGGTTGACGATGAAGTTTGGGATGCCGATTTTAACATGTTTGTGGACGGGATGGCAGATAAGGATGAAGCCATGACAGATCCTGATGAAGCCACGACGACAGATCCTCATGCTTAATTGAGGTTTCCTTTCGATTAATTGCTTGTTTAATAGATGTTTGTGGTTAATTAGGCTTTGAATCATTCATGTATTTAGGGCTTAATGCTATTAATCAAGCTTTGAATCATTCATGATGAGATTGTTCTATCTTCTGAATTCTATCGTTAATGTCCTTGTTCTATCTTGCTCGAATCTGAGTTTGAGTCCTTTTACTTTTATATTTTCCTTTTACGCTTTTCTTATTAAAAAATACCAAAAATATTTCTTTTTCGTATAAAAATCAAAGGAAAAAAAATTGGATAGATTAAATTAGTTGAAAATAACTTTCAAAGATTTTTCTATGTTGGAGGGGGTGAAAAAGTTTAAGAGAATTGACTTTGGTTCGATTGGTGAAGGGCTTAATATAAAATGAGTCATTCTTTCGTTTCGTCAAAGAAAACCCCAACTCATCCACGAATACAATGATGAAATTATATCTTACCGAAATAGAATCCCTTGCCAATGCAATCCAGATCCTCGTCAACCTTCCTAGAAAAGCCGACATAGGGTTTTCAAAAGATCTGTTCTCCCTGTGTAAGTTGGCAACAAGATCGGTATTTCCTTTTAGCACTGCTAGAGCCTTTCATACTTTTGAACCACATTTTCATCACTTTTTTTTGCAGTGAACTGAAATTTCAATATTCACTTATTAACATGTACAAGTTTGTCCTGATGTTATTTTTGGCGAAATTGTTGAGTTTTCCCATCCTGCATTTCTGTGCTTTTCAGTGGAAGAGCAAGGTTAGCAGTACATACTAATTCATTTATATTTCTTTAATCTTGTTGTTTTCTTTCTAAGAATGGTGTTAAAATATTTTATTATCATTATTATTATTTTGTTGGATCATTCTTACGAGTTCTTTCATCTAATAAATTAAAATAGATTTAGGACCGCAGTGGCGTTTGAACTTGCGCCCTTTTGGTGTGGATGGCATGGTTGTGGATGTAGCTTCCGATGAGGATGAAGATTCGGACGATGACGATGAAATCTCAGAGGATGAAGATGAAGTTCGGGATACATATTTTAACTTGTTAGTGAATGGGATGACAAATAAGGATGAAGCCATGACAGATCCTGATGAAGCCAAGACTACAGATCCCAATGCTTAATTGAGGTTTCCTTTCCATTAATTGCTTGTTTAATAGATGTCTGTGGTTAATTAGGCTTTGAATCATTCATGCATTTAGGGCTTAATTCTATTAATCAAGCTTTGAATCATTCATGAAGAGGAGTTTCTATCTTCTGAATTTTATCGTTATTGTGCTTGTTCTATCTCGCTCGAGTCTGAGTCTGAGCCCTTTTATTTTGATATTTCTCCTTTTATGCTTTTTTTATTAAAAAATACCAAAAATATTTTTGCTTTGAATAAAAATCAAAGGCAAAAAATAAGATAGGTGAAACTAGTTGAAAATGACTTTCAAAGATTTTGCTATGTTCGAGGGGGTGAAAAAAGTTTAAGAGAATTGACTTTGTTGTGATCTTTTACTTATAGAATAGGTGAAATTTGGTTGAAAATCACTTCATGGATTTTGCTATGTTATTAAATTTAAATATGTTCTCTCATATCCTCATTTGTTTTTAAAAGGTTTTTCTTCACTAAAAAACTTGTTTGGAAAATTTAATGGATAACTTCATTTTAAAAAGTATTGAAGTATGCATTAAAACATTTATCAAAAAAGGTTGTTAAGAGTTGGGGAATAGGGGTTTAGGATTTAGGGACCTATTACATACAAAATCGAAAGTTTATGGAGTTATTAGAAGACAGTTTTGAAAATTGAGCAGACATACAGATCAAAGTTTGTGAACTAAACTAGTAATTTAACCTAATATAAATTCTAAAATAAAAATCTTTTTTAATTTTTAAAAGAAAACCTTAAAATGAGTTCTTGATTTAGTTGGTGAAGGACCTAATATAAAATGAGCCATTCTTTTGTTTCGTCAAAGAAAACCCCAACTAATCGATCGATACAATGATGAATTTCTATCGTATCAAAATGGAACCCCTTGTCAATGTAATCCAGATCCTCGTCAACCTTCCTGGAACAGCCGACATAAGGTTTTCAAAAGATTTGTTCTCCTTGTCTAAGTGGCCAACAAGATCAGTCTTTCCTTTTAGCGCTGCTATAGCCTTTCAGATTTTTGAACCTCATTTTGATGACTTTTTTTCCATCGAATTGAATATTCAATATTTAGTTATTAACTTGTACAAGTTCGGCCTGATGTTATTTTTGGCTGAATTGTTGAGTCTCTCCATCCTTCATTTCTGTGCTTTTCAGCTGCATCTAGCGTACGTTGAATTTTATTCAGTGGAAGAGCAAGGTTAGCAGTACATACTAATTCGTTTATATTTCTTTAATCTTGTTGTTTTTTTTTTCTAAGAACGGTGTTAAAATATTTTATTATTATTATTATTATTTTGTTGGATCATTCTTACTAGTTGTTTCATCCAATAAATTAAAATAAATTTAGGGCTGTAGTGGCGTTTGAAGTTACGGCTTTTGGTGTGGATGGCATGGTTGTTGATGTAGCTTCCGACTAGGGTGAAGATTCGGACGATGACGATGAAATCTCAAAGGATAACAATGAAGTTCGGGATACAGACTTTAACTTGTTAGTGGATGGGATGACAAATAAGGATGAAGCCATGACAGATACTGATGAAGCCAAGACGAGAGATCCCAATGCTTAATTGAGGTTTCCTTTCGATTCATTGCTTCTTTAATAGATTTCTTGTAAGCCCTAAACTCTCTTTTAATCTTATTGCATTTATACATGAAGTTTGATACACATAAATTGGTATAGGTTGCAGTGGTTGAATTTGGAAATTTCCTAAGTTGTGGATTACAACGTACACAAAGCTTCATAAGGAGACAAGTTAGGCATTGAGATAATCATATTAAGAGTTGAGTTGAAGTAAGTTAAGGTAATGAGCAAGTTGGGTATACATTGGGTGTACTATGTGTTGAATGCAAAAGCTTTAATTTCTAATTAAATTAGCTAAAGTTTGTTTTATGGATTAGGAGGATTTAATAGGACTTAAGGTCTAAAGGAGGAAGTAGGAGCTGGCCAATGTGTATGACTCATGGATTGATAAAGTAGGACCTGGTCAATGTGTATGATTCACGGATTGATGAAGTAGGAGCTGTCCATTCCTTGTGAATTCAATAGGCAGCTGGAAACTCTAGAAAATGGGTCAACTTCAAATGGTCATATCTCTCAATCCACTTGATCAAATTCGATGATTCTTGAGCAAAAATCTCATAAATTGAATGAATAATATGTCTGGAAAATTTTGTGAGAAAATACGAAGAGGAAGGTCGTGAAAACTTAAGAAAACCGAGAGGTGTTCCAGTTTCTCAGCCAACAGAACAAGGTGAAGAAATCTGAAGATTTCGAGCTCATAAGGACGAATTAGAAGCTCAAATTTTGAGGTAAGTAAGTTTAGACATTTTATTTGAGGGTTATCAAATAAAATGTGGTGGTTGTTTTGCTAAATGTTGAGAAACCCATGCTGGAAGTTGAATCTGTAATTGTTGGTTCAAAAGAAAAAGGGCTAGAGAGAGAGTAAGGAAGATGTGCTTCCAATTTGTTATACCTTACAGCCAAGTGTGTTCAGTTACTATGCTATAAGTTATGTGACTGAATTAGATCTAATTTTGGGCCAAGTAGAAAAAGGGATTAATGTTATGGAATTCATTTTCAGGGCAAACGAAGATAGGCGAAGCTTATAAGCCTTGGGAGACTTCCGGTGATTGTGAGTGACTTTGTTTGAAAACCTATGCTTTGATCTTTATTCAAAAGCTTACTAGTGATGGATATTAAAGCATGCTTAAGCTAATTTATATTCATGTTTCATTGAACTCCTATTCATAAATAGCGGTGTTGAAAGTTAAGCATAATTGTAACTAGTTGTTACTCCACGTTCAAGCATGACACTCGACGTTTGGAAGCTTGTTAAAAATGAAAGTTTGTGTTTATGTTGAGAACTTTCTGAATGGGATTCCATACTATGTTTCTAACTATTTAAAGCATGCCTTGTATATTATTAACCCCCGGTACCGAAGGACACGAAGAAGGTACCTGGGGGAGAGAGAAGAACTGACCCCCGATACTGAAGGACAGTGAGAAGGTATTCGGGTGGTAGTTGGTCTGGCCCCAATACTGAAGGACATGGAGAAGGTATTAGGGGAGGCCAGTGAGCTTAAATGGCATTCCACGTGCACGTGAGAGAGGTATTGAAGCTGTTGGTTTAGGGAGGACTCTGCCACAGCTAGGGTTTGGAAGGGTACCATGCTACAAAGTTTCCTTATTATGAGTTACCACGATTTGAAATACCTATTTTTTATTTTGATGCTACCTTATGAGTTCGTATGCATTGCTTTTCGGGGTGCTTAAACCTTGTAAATTGGCGGCCTTGTTGAAGTACTTTTGATGCTTTATCTTTGAACACATAATCTATTAAAGTAGTCACTCACTGGGCTTCCAAGCTCACGTTTTCAACATGTTTTCTCTTCTCAGGTAGCAAACGAGTTCCCGGTGCTTAGTGTCACGGTCATGCTTGTCCAGGGCGTGTTGCCCGTGGCCGCATGCCCGTCTCAACCCCTTTTAGTCATGCTTTCATATATTGTATTTAGTTTTGCTTGATAGTTAGCTTTCGTTGTATTTTTAGGCTTGTATGACTCCTCGCCACTTTGCATGTTCAAGCCTGTCAAAGGCATAAATCTCAAAATGTACTATAGGGGGGTATGACTAGTTGTCCATCCTTCCTACCCGGAGTTATATGCAATCTAAGCCGTTGTTGACCCTTTTCTCGCTTATTGCCTATAACAATTATATGAACAAACGTTTTCACAAAAGCTTTCAAAAACACTTTCTCTCTCCCGGTTTTCTAAAACATTTTCTCCCGGGACTCGAGGGGAGGCTAGACCCTATACGGAAGTATTCCGCAACTTTCGTTTTTGGGCAAGGCTGACTTGCTCACCGAGTTAGAGCAAGTGCCGCACGGTTGAAGAGCTGCGACCGTGACAATTGGTATCAGAGCCTAATTGGCTCCTCGAATCGAAAAAAGCAACGATCATGTCTGCGACCGAAGAGTTGGGCAAGGCCCACGTTGACCGAATGTCCGCGATTGAAGAACAAATGCTCTTCTTAAGAGCAGTCCCTGATAATGTGCGGTTCTTGGAATCTCGTCTGGATGAGATTGCCTCCAAAACCGACACGATAGACGCGGTAGCTGGCCGCCTTGACGCAATGCCCGTCAGAGAATTGATGGTGAGGGTTGAGGCCCTGGAAGATAGAGCCACAAGACCTGTTGGCTTCGAGCGTGGGGATAGCTCGTCAGGCTCTGTTGCCCAGTTAGAGGAGCGCGTCGAGAATCTAGATGGCGCGCAGAGAACAATATTCCAGATGATGTCTGAGTTGTCTGAGGACGTAAAAGCTGCCATCGATGTGGTGAGGGCAGAAGTGGCGGACCTAAGCGCCCGAGTGAATCTCACCATGAGAGCGGTGGGAAATCAAGCCCCAGCTGGGGGCGTAGTCCAAGTAAACAAGGTGAAAGTACCCGAACCGAAGCCCTTCTGTGGGGCTCGTGATGCAAAAGCCTTGGAAAACTTCATATTCGACATGGAGCAATACTTCAAGGCCACAACTACGACATCTGAAGAGTCGAAAGTTACCTTGGCAACGATGCACCTAGTTGATGACGCCAAACTCTGGTGGAGATCCCGGTATATGGACATCCAAGAAGGACGATGTACCATCGATACATGGGAGACATTGAAACAAGAATTACGCTCTCAATTCTTCCCCGAAAATGTTGAAATATTGGCGAGGCGCAAGTTGCGCGAGTTGAAACACATGGGAACCATTCGAGAGTATGTGAAGCAGTTTGCGGGGTTAATGTTAGACATCCGAGACATGTCGGAGAAAGACAAGGTCTTCTGCTTCGTCGAAGGGTTGCAATCAGGGGCTAAGTCCAAGTTATATGAACTCAGAGTACAAAGCTTGTCAGAAGCTTATGGGGCCGCCGAACGGTTGTTTGATCTCACCACTGAAGTAAGCCATGACCAATGTCAAGAGGTGAGACAAAGCCAATTTTCCCCAAGTAGGCAGCGTAGAAATTCTCGGCCTAACTCTCCAAAGAGTGGGGGAGGGGGCCAGATGACGAATGGGGGAGGAGATATTAGACAGTCCCAACAGAATGGGGGAAATTCGTGGCGAAGGCCACATTATCAGAATAACACCAACCAAAATCCCCCATATTGCTACATATGTAAAAAGGCCCACCGGGCGTATGAATGCCCAAATCGAGACTCCTTCAATGCCTTCCAAGCCGCGCTGGCAAGTTCATCAGGAACCAAAGGGGAAGCCTACGAAGAAAATGGGGGCGACACCCGAATTGGAGCATTGAAATATTTGTCCGCCTTACATAAGGTGGAAGGAAGCAAAGAAGCCACTCCATGTGGTCTTATGTATGTTGACGCGTGGATTAACGGGAAACCCACAAGAAATACCATGGTCGACTCAGGAGCGACCCACAACTTCATGACCGAAGCAGAAGCACGTCGGTTGAACCTACATTGGCTTAGTGATGTGGGAAAAATCAAAGCTGTAAATTCAGCAGCCCTACCTGTTTTGGGCATTACAAGAAGAGTTCCAGTAAAACTAGATGCTTGGACTGGACAAGCAGATTTCGTGGTCGTCAAGATGGACGACTTTGATGTTGTGTTGGGGATGGAGTTTCTCCTTGAACACAAAGTAATACCGATGCCGCTGGCAAAGAGTCTAGTGATCACGGGGTCCAAACCGACTGTGGTCCATGCCGAGTTGAGGCAGCCGAGTGAGGCGAAATTGTTGTCAGCCCTTCAGGTGAATAAGGGCCATAATGGACATAACAACACCAAGGCCCGCGACGTTGATCGGCCTTGGAGAGGAAAGAATCAGCACAGTTATAACTCCTCTGTGGAGTTCAAACCAAAGACAGAAGTTGCTCAGAAATATGCAAAAGAAGCACCAATGAGCACAAAGGAATGGGTCGAGCGAAGATGGTACAGCTCGCCGAGAGGACAAGAAGCGTCAGTTCCACCGATCACCCTGAAGAATGCTTTTGAGGCGCTATCTGAGAAAAAGCCTCAAGCCAACCAAAGCGAAAATTTGAAGAAGTTCTTGGCAGACTGGAAGAGAAGCCAAGAGGTAGAGGTCCGCTGGGACCGTTTGAAGAACTGAAGACAAAGATGCTCGAGCGTCTGCTGAGTTGAGCGGGGACGGTTGACGAGGACGTCAACCATTTAAGTGGGGGAGAATGTCACGGTCATGCTTGTCCAGGGCGTGTTGCCCGTGGCTGCATGCCCGTCTGAACCCCTTTTAGTCATGCTTTCATATATTGTATTTAGTTTTGCTTGATAGTTAGCTTTCGTTGTATTTTTAGGCTTGTATGACTCCTCGCCACTTTGCATGTTCAAGCCTGTCAGAGGAATAAATCTCAAAATGTACTATAGGGGAGTATGACTAGTTGTCCATCCTTCTTACCCGAAGTTATATGCAATCTAAGCCGTTGTTGACCCTTTTCTCGCTTATTGCCTATAACAATTATATGAACAAACGTTTTCACAAAAGCTTTCAAAAACACTTTCTCTCTCCCGATTTTCTAAAACATTTTCTCCCGGGACTCGAGGGGAGGCTAGACCCTATACGGAAGTATTCCGCAACTTTCGTTTTTGGGCAAGGCTGACTTGCTCACCGAGTTAGAGCAAGTGCCGCACGGTTGAAGAGCTGCGACCGTGACACTTAGCCTCATCAAGATCTGTTTGCCACCACGCCTCTTTAGCTCCTTGTATATATACTTCCACATGTATATAGTTTTGAAATAAAAGCATTCTAGTCGAGTTGTAATAGACTTAAGTATGTTATGACTTAGTACGCAAACCTAGTATGAGGGACTGAATGTATCTTGCTCAGGTGTGCTATTGTGTGCTCAATTTTACTTGTTCATACATACTGCGTTGTGTACAGTTTCAGGTGGATGTTAGGTTGGGCTGGGAGTATTAGTAAGAGGGCTGGTATTCTCTGTCTTCACATTCCTTCCTAGGTTAGGCAAGTGAGTTGGGAGGGGGTGTGACATGTCTGTGGTTAATTAAGCTTTGAATCATTCATGCATTTAGGGCTTAATTCTATTAATCAAGCTTCGAATCATTCATAAAGAGGAGTTTCTATCTTCTAAATTCTATCGTTATTGTGCTTGTTCTATCTCGCTCGAGTCTGAGTTTGAGTCCTTTTATTTTGATATTTCTCCTTTTATGCTTTTCTTATTAAAAAATACAAAAAATATTTCTGCTTTGAATAAAAATCAAAGCCAAAAAATAGGATAGGTGAAATTAGTTGAAAATGACTTTCAATTTTGCTATGTTTGACAAGGTGAAAAAGTTTAGGAGAATTGACTTTGTTGTGATCTTTTACTTATAGAATAGGTGAAATTTGGTTGAAAATCACTTCATGAATTTTGCTATGTTATTAAATTAAATATGTTTTCTCATAGCCTCATTTGTTTTTAAAAGGTTTTTCTTCACTAAAAAACTTGTTTGGAAAATTTAATGGATAACTTCATTTTAAAAATGATTGAAGTGTGTATTAAAACATTTATCAAAAAGGTTGTTAAGAGTTGGGGGATAGGGGTTTAGGATTTAGGGACCTATTACATACAAAATCGAATATTTATGGACTTATTAGTATACACTTTTGAAAATTGAGTAGACATAAACATCAAAGTTTATAAACTAAACTTGTAATTTAACATAATTTACATTCTACAATAAAGAGCTTTTTTATTTTATATTTAAAGAGAAAACCTGAAAATGAGTTCTTGATTCAGTTGGTGAAGGCCCTAATATAAAATGAGCCATTCTTTCGTTTTGTCAAAGAAAACCCCAACTCATGCATCGATACAATGATGAATTTCTATCTTAGCGAAATAGAATCCCTTGTCAATGCAATCCAAATCCTCGTCAACCTTCCTGGAAAAGCCGACATAGGGTTTTCAAAAGATCAGTTTTCCCTGTCTAAGTTGCCAACAAGATCAGTCTTTCCTTTTAGCGTTGTTATAGCCTTTCAGATATTTGAACCTCATTTTGATCACTTTTTTTGCACTGAACTGTATATTCAATATTTACTTATTAACTTTTACAAGTTTGGCCTGATGATATTTTTGGCAGAATTGTTGAGTTTTCCCATCTTGCATCTCTATGCTTTTCAGCCGCATCTGGACGACTATTATTTTTATTTAGTGGAAGTGCAAGTATAGTAGTAAATACTAATTCGTTTATGTTTCTTTAATCTTTTTTTTTCAAGAACGGTGTTAAAATATTTTATTATTATTATTATTATTTTCTTGAATCATTCTAACAAGTTCTTTAATCCAATAAATTTAAATAGATTTAGGTCTGCATTGGCATTTGAAGTGCGCCCTTTTGGTGTGCATGGCATGGTTGTGGATGTAGTTTCCGATCAGGATGAAGATTCGGACGATGAGGATGAAATTTCAGAGGATGACGATGAGGTTTGGGATGCAGATTTTAAAATGTTCGTGGACGGGATGACAGATAAGGATGAAGCCATGACAGATCCTGATGAAGTCATGAGGACAGATCCTGATGCTTAATTGAGGTTTCCTTTCGATTAATTGCTTGTTTAATATATGTCTGTGATTAATTAGGCTTTGAATCATTCATGCATTTAGAGCTTAAGGCTATTAATCAAGCTTTAAATCATTCATGAAGAGGTTGTTCTATCTTCTGAATTCTATCGTTATTGTGCTTGTTCTATCTCGCTCGAGTCTAAGTCAGAGTCAATTTATTTTGATATTTCTCCTTTTATGCTTTTCTTATTAAAAAATACCAAAAATATTTCTGCTTTAAATAAAAATCAAAGGAAAAAAATAGGATAGGTGAAATTAGTTGAAAATGACTTTCAAAGATTTTGCTATGTTCGAGAGGGTGAAAAAGTTTAAGACAATTGACTTTGTTGTGATCTTTTACTTATAGAATAGGTGAAATTTGGTTGAAAATCACTTCATGGATTTTGCAATGTTATTAAATTGAAATATTTTCTCTCATAGCCTCATTTGTTTTTAAAAGGTTTTTCTTTACTAAAAAACTTGTTTGGAAAATTTAATGGATAACTTCATTTTAAAAATGATTGAAGTATGTATTAATACATTTATCAAAAAAAGGTTGTTAAGAGTTGGGGGATAGGGGTTTAGGATTTAGGGACCTATTACATACAAAATTCAAAGTTCATGGAGTTATTAGTAGACACTTTTGAAAATTTAGTAGACATAAACATCAAAGTTTATGAACTAAACTTGTAATTTAACCTAATTTAAATTCTACAATAAAAAGCTTTTTTAATTTTTAAAGAGAAAACCTTAAAATGAGTTCTTGATTCAATTGGTGAAGGCCCTAATATAAAATGAACCATTCTTTCGTTTCGTCAAAGAAAACCCCAACTCATCCACCGATACAATGATGAATTTCTATCTTAGCAAAATAGAATCCCTTGTCAATGCAATCCAGATCCTCTTCAACCTTCTTAGAACAGCCGACATAGGGTTTTCAAAAGACTTGTTCTCCCTGTCTAAGTCGCCAAAAAGATCGGTCTTTCCTTTTAGTGCTGTTATATCCTTTCAGATTTTTGAACCTCATTTTGATCACTTTTTTTGTGGTGAACTGAATATTCAATATTCAGTTATTAACTTTTACAAGTTTAGCTTGATGTTAATTTTTGTGGAATTTTTGAGTTTCCCCATCTTGCATTTCCATGCTTTTTAGCCGTATCTAGCACACGTTGATTTTTATTCAATGGAAGAGCAAGGTTAGAATTACATACTAATTCATTTATATTTCTTTAATCTTTTTTTTCCAAGAACAGAGTTAAAATATTTTATTATTATTATTATTATTATTTTCTTGGATCATTTCTTACGAGTTCTTTAATCCAATAAATTTAAATAGATTTAGGCCTGCAGTAGCGTTTGAAGTTGCGCCCTTTTGGTGTGGATGGCATGGTTGTGGATGTAGTTTCTGATCAGGATGAAGGACGATGACGATGAAATTTCGGAGGATGAGGATGAAATTTGGGTTGTAGATTTTAACATGTTAGTGGATGGGATGACATATAAGGATGAAGCCACGACAGATCCTGATGAATCCATGACGACAGATCCTGATGAAGCCATGACGACCGATTCTGATTCGGATGGAGTTGGCCTTTTGGATTGGATTATTGGGAAACTTGCGATTCAGATTGTTGTGATTGATCACCACGTGGAAGCTTCAAAAAAGAACACATACACACCACTTTACACGTTATTCTCTCTCTAACATGCAAAGATGATGTTTACTCTTCCACTCTCAATCAGAATCGAAAAACAAAAATGAAAAATCATAGCAAGATGACAAACAGAGAAGAATTTGAAAACCATAGATCTGTAAGCAAAGAATTTCGATGAAGAAGATGAGGAAGGACAGTAGACACACAGATTTAGAGTGGTTCAGCCAATTTGGCTTACATCCACTATGAGCAATCAATCTTATTGAGAGATTCTGATGATGAAGATAATTACAATGAATTTTCAGATAAGATTTTACTATTTTTCATTCTTATCCTTTTATACAGTAATATTTCTTAACTAATAGATAGTAAATCAGTTTGTTACTTATTAATGTCACCAATTTCTATAGCATAGTCTTCTATATCTTCAATTCTCCACCTTGAATTTAATCAGATCAAACTAAATTGACTGCTCTGTAATCTGTTTTATCCCTTTTCAGGTAGTTCAAAACCAACCAGCTCATGACAATATTCAAACTTTTGTCGAGCTACTAGATTTGTAAGCATGTTTGCTGCATTCTGAGAGGTATGTATCTTGATGAGTTCTATATTCCCTTGTTAAATTTGTTCTCTCACAAAATTGAACTTTATATCAATGTGCTTTATTCTGCTATGAAATTGTTCATTCTTTGATAGATAGATTGTGCTTTGATTATCATAGTATATTTTGACACAGTTTTGTGATAAACCAAAGTCACTTAGCAGTTCTTTAAGCTATAGTCCTTCCTTCCTTTATAGCTTCAAATAAAGCTATAAACTCGGCCTCTGTGGAAGATAGAGCAACTACTGTTTGCAATGTTGCTTTCCAACTTAATAAATTTCCTCCACACAAGAAAACATAACCTGATAAGGACCTCCTTTTATCTAAGTCACCAGCGTAATCCGAATCAACACAACCATAAATTTCTATAGGACTATTACTATTATGTTTATAAAGTAATTTTGCATTCTGAGTACCTTTTAGATATTTGAGAATTCGTTTTGTTGCCTCACAATGTCTCTTCCCAGGATTAGCCATATAACGACTAACCATGCTTGCAACATATGCTAAATCAGGTCTAGTTGAAATCATGAGGTACATTAGGCTTCCAACTGCTTGTGAGTAGGGATTTCTTGACATTGTTCTAGGTGCCCTTTCTCATCCACCTTAGGTGAATCAATAGCTGATATTTTGAAGAGTTGAGCTAAAGGTGTGACAATTGATTTAGCTTCACACATCTTAAACTTCTTTATCACCCTAGCACAATAGTTTGTCTGACTAATTTGAAGAGTGCCTTGATTTCTTCTTCTCTGTATTTCTATTCCCATAATTCTCTTTGACTCTCCCAAATCTTTCATATCAAATTCTTCTTTAAGAGAATCTTTTACAGATTTCAAATCTCTTTTGAGCTTGCTTGCTAGGAGCATATCATCCACATATAATAACAGATAAATCGGATTTGAATAAGTCCTTTTGTTTATGTAAACACAACTTTCATATGAGCTTTTAACAAATCCAATTTTCTGTATATATTCATCAAACCTCTAATTCCAGCATCTAGGAGATTGTTTCAGTCCATAAATGGACTTATTTAGTAAGCAACACATATTCTCTTTCCCCTGTTCCACATATCCTAGAGGTTGTTTCGTGTATATTGTCTCTGTTAGCACTCCATTTAAGAATGCTGTTTTTACATCAAGTTGATCAAGTTCCAAGTCAAACTGAACTACAATAGATAGTAGCATTCTGATTGAGGTTTGCTTGACTACTGGAGAGAATATTTCATTGTAGTCAATTCCTTCTTTTTGTGTAAAACCCTTTGCTACTAATCTTGCCTTATCCCTAGCTCTTGAATCCCTGGAATGCCTTCTTTATATTTATAAACCCATTTGCATGCTATAGGTTTATATCCACTAGGTAGTGGCCTTAATGTCCAAGTTTTATTTAGCTTAAGAGACTCCATTTCCTCATTCATTGCTTCTATCCACATAGATGCATCCCTACTGTTTGTAGCCTCATCAAAAGTACTTGGCTCTTGTTCATTTAAGGATGTAGCTGCATTTAATGCCATGTTCACATAATCTGTGACTGCATATCTTGATGGAGGAACAATTGTTCTCCTTTGCCTATCTCTAGCTAAGGAGTAATCTTGTAAGCCTTCATGTTCATGAGAAGTTTCTCCTTTTTCTTCTTCTACCTCTTATGAATTATCTCCTTGTTGTTGAGTTTATGTTTGATCATGTATCTTGTTATTTATAGGATACTCCACCTCAAAACTTGTATTAGGAGCCTTTTTGATTGAATCTGTTTGTACTTCCTTCATCATGAACATTTCATTTTCTCTAAAGGTAACATCACGGCTATTGACCATCTTTCAAATGGATGCCACAATCTAAAGCCTTTAACTCCTTCTGTAAAGCCAACAAACATACATCTAGCTGCTCTAGCTTTCGATTTTCCTTAATTTTGATGTATATATCTCACACATCCAAACACCTTAAGATTATCAAGCTTAGGTGGGTATTTAGTCCATCTTTCTTCAGGAGTTAAAAAGTTTGTTGATGTATGAGGACATCTATTTAATGTATATACTGTATAAGATGCTGCTTTAGCCCAAAATCTCTCTGGAAGTAAGGCATCTGACAGTAAACACCTTACCCTTTCCATTATTGTTCGATTTAATCTCTCAGCTACTCCATTCTGTTGTGGGGTATACCTCACTGTTCTATGTCTGGCAATATCATTTTCTTTACAAAACTGATTAAAGTCTTCACCACATAACTCTAAGCCATTGTCAGTTCTAAGAAACTTAACTTGTTTTGATGTCTGCTTTTCAACTAATACCTTCCATTCCTTAAACTTTTCTAAGGCTTGATCTTTTGATTTGAAAAAATAAATCCAACTCTTCCTAGAGTAGTCATCAGTTAAGGATAGAAAGTACCTTGATCCACTTAAGGAAGGAGTTGGTGATGACCCCCAAAGGTCTGAATGAATGTAATCAAGAATTCCTTTGGTATTATGTTGAGCTTTGGTGAACCCTTGTCTTGTTGCTTTGCCATAGACACAGTGTTCAAAAAAGTTGAGACTGCTCAATTCTTGAGGTAGGATGCCTTGTTTAGATAAAGCTTCAATGCCTTTAGCACTTATATGTGAAAGTCTTTTATGCTAAAGGTCTCCTTTAGACTGATCATTACTTGATGTTACAAGTGCTTCTTGTACCATCTATACGTTTTTTATAACATACAGTCCATTGATTTTCACACCAATCAGCATTGTTTTGGAGTCTTTCCTCACCTCAAATGTACCATCTCTTCCTCTGTACTCAGAACCAATTGAGTTTAACATGCCAAGAGAGATCAAATTTCTTTTCATATTAGAAACATGCCTTACATTTCTAAGGAGTTTGATTGATCCATCTCCCATTTTAAGGGAAACAGAGTCTATTCCAACAATTTTACAAGCATCATTGTTTCTCATGTATACCATGCCACCATCCCATTCTTTGTAGGTACTAAACTATCCTTTACATGGTGTCATATGAAAGGAGCATCCATAATCCAATACCCAATCTTGTTTGTCACCATTCTTTTCAACAATTGAGCATTGATCTGTTCTCGCCAGGGCATCAGTAAATGTGATTGAATTTTCACCAAGTGATGCTTCTGCTCCTCTCGGTTTTCTAAACTTTTGATTGTTTTTCTTTTAAGAAAGAAACAATCCTTCTTCAAGTGACCTTCCTTCTTACAATAATTGCACCTTACCTTTGCCTTTTTCATCTCCTTGCTGTCTATTTTCTCTCCAATTTCCCTTTGATTTTCCTTTCAAAAATAGGCCTTCTGAATTGGGAATTTCGTTCTTAGAAATATTCAAATCCATTTCTCTTGATTTGATTGCCGAAATTATGGAATCAATTGTGATCTTTTCTCTTCCATATTTCATCGCAACTTTGATTTCTTTGTAAGTGTCTGGTAAAGAATTGAGAAGTATGAAGACCTCATTTTCTTCACCAATATTATCTCCCATATACTTGAACTCTGAAATCAGCTTCTTGAATTCATTTAGATTGTCTGTTATTGATTTATTTACATCCATTTTGAATGTAAAGAGCTTTTCTCTCAAAAATGATTTGTTTGGCAAATCTTGTGAAAGAAACATAGTGTCTAACTTCTTCCACATACCATAGGTTGTTTCTTGATCAATTACTTGTCTCAGCATGCAATCATTGAGGTTCAGTATCAGAGTTCCATAGGCCACTTTTTCTATTTCTTCCCTTTTCTTCATCTGTCAAGTTCTTGGAGAGTTTTTCTGGATCTTGGATTGCTTTATCTGCTTTTTGAAGTCCAAGAACAACTTTAATCTTTGCTTTCCATCGTTCAAAGTCTCCAGTACCATTAAATTTATCAACTTCATATCTTGCGATAGACATTTTCTGAGTTCTTGAATTTCTAGAACACCTCTTCTTGCCTTCTCTTCTGTGATATAAGCTATGATACCAATTTTTTTTGACTGATCACCACGTGGAAGCTTCAAAAAATAACACATACACACCACTGTACACTTTATTCTCTCTCTAACATGCAAAGATGATGTTTACTCTTCCACTCTCAATCAGAATCGAAAAACAAAAATGAAAAATCACAGCAAGATGAAAAACGGAGAAGAATTCGAAAACCAGAGATCTGTAAGCAAAGAATTTTGATGAAGAAGATGAGGAAGGACAATAGACACACACGATTTAGAGTGGTTCAGCCAATTCGGCTTACATCCACTATGAGCAGTCAATCTTATTGAGAGAACTTGATGGTGAAGATGATTACAATGAATTTTCTGATAAGATTTTACTCTTTTCCATTCTTATCATTTTATACAGTAATATTTCTTAACTAATAGATAGTAAATCAGTTTGTTACTGATTAATTTCACCAATTACTGTAGCATAGTCTTCTATCTCTTCACGGACGATTCAGATCTGGATGTGGATGTACATTTAAAGGAGATTGTAGACGATATTGACCTTAGCATGTTTGTGTCGATTGACGCTTTATATTTTGTTTACATCACGACTTTGTTTGCCAAATGTCCTTACGGAAATATATTAATTTTTTTCTCTCACATTATTGGAAAGGAAGTGGTATATTTGATTGATGCATTGTTGGTTCATGTGTTATGCAGATGGGCGAATGTATTATTGGAGGTGTTGCAGATCAAATTTCTTTTCAAATCACTCTCCTTCCCATAGAATGTTTCTATCAATTGGGACATCGTACAAATAGGGCATGGATTTTCAAGTCAATGAAGTTTTATAACAAGGGTGTAATCACTGCACCCGTTGGACTGAACGTTCGATTTTTCGCTTATTTTCTCTAAAGAACGTCAAATGCAATAAAACCAAATTAGTTATAGAACCACCATGAAGTGGACATGTAATCCTAGTTTGATACTATATGATTCAATCTGTCAAAGTACAAATAATTTTTTCATTTCCATTCAAGTATTGAAATTCAGTGAACAGACCTCAAAATTATTCTCGTGCCCAATATTTTTAAAATGATTGCTAATACAAGAGATTAAACTGCCCTATTTATTGAGAATTTTAACTGGTAAACTAAATAAACCAACTAAGTAACATCAAACTAAAACCAATTAACAAGCTCAAACTAAAATTTACAAAACAATGTGACAGATACAATAAGTGAAATACATAATCTTATGTAAGCATCTTAAAATGTTTATAGAATATTTCTAAAGATTCATTGGACATAATCTTATGGTTGAGGGAGCATTAGTGGGACAGAGAGATAATTTGTTCAATCAGTAACTAGGTGATTATTTAAGATTTTAAACGATTGGACACAATTTTCAAGGCAGTAAAGAAGTGAAGGCCAACAATAAACCGAGCATCATCAAATAAAGAAATTTATACTGACCTCCACTGGCCAAAGATGACCTTTTGATTATGGCATTAAAGTGTTATGTGCCATATCCTCACCACATTCACTAGCATGAGTAGAAAGTCGAGTAGTTAAAATATCGCCAAGAGGGTCCAATTTTGCTTTCAAATTTTCAACTACTAATTGCACAAAACATTATTCAATGCTCTCCCTCTCTAACATTGAGATAAATAGTCCAAACACTTTTTTTTAAAGTATCTATCATACATTTAAGTATAGTATAAAATCATGAACCACATTGTTCCTGTACTCAGTATAAGTATAGTATAAAACCATGAACCACATTGTTCCTGTACTCAGTATTGAGAGAAAAATACTCATTGTATTATTCATAAGAAAGACTAACATATATATAGGTACACAAGGAAACCCTAACTAAAGAATGTACAATTACTATAAAGGACATATATACATAATACTATATATATATACATAATACTATATATATATATATATATATATCATAACAGTTCCAATCTCCTCAAATAGTTTCTCCTAATTACACTATACTGATAGCACTAATTTAGTGCTATATTTATGCCCATATATTAGTTAGTTTTGTGTTGAATTAGTGAACTTTGATATGTATTTCTTTTGATTTTGTAGAAACCGAGCTTGAAGATTAGAACCGAGTATTCGGGAGTCTTTTGGTGATTAATGGAGCTGAATAGGGCCATTTTGAAGAGCTAAGAAGAAAAGAGATAATTTATGAAGTGTTGAGAACAGGGGAGAGCGTTTCGACACTGTCCAAAGCGTCTCAACATTCTATTGCGGCTCAATTTGGAAGCCAAAGTTGGAGTGACAACATTGCAACGTTGTCTACATTATCGCAACGCCATTAGGTGGCATCGCAATGCTAGCCTCGATGCTCAAAATATTAAGGAGAGTTGTTCCGTCAGTAGCGTTGCAACGCTACCTCTGCGCGCACAAGAAAATAGCTGCATTTTGGGAGAGCGTTGCAACGCTGATGCGATAGGCAGAATAAAAATATCACATTCTCATCGCTCTAAGGGGAGGCCATTCTGAGGGTTGAAGCCCTATTCTCAAGTTCAGACTTCATTTGAGGGTATTGGGAGTGATTGTGAGCGTTTTTGGAGTAGATTTGAAGACATTGGAGCTCGAGCTCGTGGTTGATCGCCTCGAAAATACGTGATCGTCCTTTGTTTGCAATATTCTTCCCTTTTTTCTTTCAATTGTAGTTACTATAGTGGCTGTAATTTTAGAATTTCTAGGTTGTAATGTCTGATTATGAGTGTTTAATCCTTAAATTCGTGGATTTAATTGTTGATTATTGAATTTAATGCTTAATTGTTGAATTATATTTGATTAATTGCGTGTTTGATAGATATTTGTGATTAATTAGGCTTTGATTCATTCTTGCATTTAGGGCTTAATGTTTTTAAATAACGTTCGTTAATTAATTGAGGTAGAACTAGGTTGAGCTCGATGGAGGATACTTAGTTAGCTTAATGCATGATTAGCTAGCTACCCGAGTGATAGTGGGATTAGAGGTTAATTAATTGTAGTCGGTGTTGAAGTTTGATTAATTGAACACTAGTTAATTGAGTTGTTACTAAGTGGAAACACGACAGAGAGAAGCTTAGGCGAGAACCGAATGCATGATTGTTGGTTAATTACCTGGTAATAGCGAGGCTAATAATTAATCAATAGAAGTCTGTAATGAAGAGTCTTAATGCCTTGTATGGGTTAGCTAGCGCTAGGACATCTAGGTTAGTTGATTAATACATGAGATTGGAGGAGACCAACAAGAGATTCCATGTCCATAGGCTTCTTGACATATGAATTCAATGCCAAGTTAGTTATAAATATCTACTCAATTCAGTAATTAATCCTAGACCCAAGTTTATCTCTTAGGTTTGTGTCTTCCATTTATTTTCCTACTTTTATTTCTGATGCTTAGATTAGTTTATCTTTCTCTAGCTGTTTTATCTAAATAAAGTAAAGTGAGAGTAATCGCGATATTTAATTGAATTAAAACCAAACTCTGTGGATTTGATACTCGGTATTTACTTACCGTTTTATATTACTTAATTGCGTGCACTTGCATGTACTCCGAACAAGTTTTAGGCGCCATTGGCGGGGATTTGTGTATTTTAATTCGATTAATATTGTGAAGAAATTGCTTGCTTTAATTTGGAGGTTTGTTTTTTCTTTGCTTTATTTTCTTCCTTGCTTTTTGTTTTTGATTTCAGTCCTAGTTCGTTGTTTCTGGATGTATGGTTATTTTCTATTTGATTGAGCTTGTGTTTTATTATTTTTTTCAGATAGCTTCTGATAAATTTGGGTAGCCTTTTAGGAAATCTGAGCCCGAAGAATCAACATCACCTTCTAGTTCCTTTCCTGTTAATTATCCCTCATTAGCCTTAGTGAGGAGAGGTCTCATTTAGACCAGTTATTGCAAGATTGTACTTCTGATTTTAGAGCTCTAACTCTTGAAGTTGGAATAATAGGTGGTGAGACCTCAAGTAGAGGAATAACCCCCCTCAGGTAGCCCATTTGGAGGAAAAACCTTCCTTAGATAGCTTATTTCAACATTTTTTTGTAGAAGTCTAGAGCTATTCATGTGAACTTAGAAAATGCAAATGAGAGACTCCAGACCCTAGGGGAGATTAGTGAAGTGCAACCCACTTCCATAGGATGTCCAGTGAGTCACCTGATCACTGGTTCACTGATAGCCTATCATGAGCATGATTCCTTCAATTTTTTTTGAGGTTAGATATTCAGAGTTTTAGTACACACCAGATTCGAGTGAGCGAGGCAGAAAAAGAAGATGAGCTGAAAAGTTGAGGAAGTTCAGGAGGTAGAATTTGAGGTTGAAAGGCATTCATCTGTTTTATCTCCTAATTCTTCTCTTTATCATGCGTGTTATTTTCGTTTTCTCATGAGTCTGTGTTCATGTCAGAGTCGTTTTATTTTGATCTTTCGCCTTTTATGATTTTCTTATTTAAAAATACCAAAGATATTTCTACTTCAAGGTCCCATGAGAATCTAGTGATCTTACTAGCTTTGGTCTACTTTGTTGACTCTAGGAAGAGGGGCCCGATGAAATGGGATAATTTTTATGTGCCTTGAAATCCCAAATGAGCCTCGTCTAGCTAGAAACGTTTATAAGCACTTCTTGGAAGGAACCCAAGCTTTTTTCCCTTATTTTCTTTCTTTTTGATTTTTCGGCTTTTGTTTGTTGTTTTTCTTTTAGTTTATTTTGTGTTGATCTCATGTTCTTGCTTGATGATATTTGTAGGAGCTCGAGAATAAATTCTTTCACATTGCACTCAGCTGATCAAGTTGAATTGAGGATTCTCTCGCACTACAAGACAATATCAATATCCCTTTATTTTTGTTGAATTGTCCTTAAGCATGCTTAATTAGTTGGGTAGTTTATACTGTTGGGATTTATGCCCTAAAGCCTCTAATTAATAATTAATAATAATTTTAATTATTTTATTTACAATATAATATTATCCATTATATGAAAAATCCAAGGTTATTATTGTAATATTGAACAGTATGTGGTTGACATACGAGAGGATCATGCTCAAGAAATAACCTAAAGGGTCATAGTATATGGATAAGATTGGGTGTCTTATCCTGGCAACACTATTGATACGACCCACTTTGTAATAGTTACAAATGATTTGATCCAAATCATTCATGTGGAGACATGTGAGTGGGGGTATCTTATATAATGAGTTTGTATAAGACTAGACCACGAAATATTTAATCTCTCTTTATAAATCCGTTAATTGAGAAGATTAATATTTCATCAGGATGATCATATGCGACTCGATCTTAATCCTGAGGGAGTTATGAACTCCTGCCTGTGAGGGCTTATCCTTTGATTTGCATGGTTAGAGTGGCTTTTGTAGCCGATTCAATATGCCTACCATTTTGGGGACTTGACCAAATAGGGAGCTGAGAACATAATCTCACAAGATGGAATTTACTCCTTCCCATATAGGGTAAGTAGATGAATAGTTCTCTTAAGTGCTGATTTCGGGACTTGAACAATGGGGCCCCACCCTCTCACTAGCCCGAGAGGGACTTAGTTTCTAATTAGATTATAAACATATTGTTCATTAGAGAATCAGTGGTACTTAAGGTGCAAGATGTAATTATAGGGGTAAAACGGACTTTTGACCCAGCTGTAATTACGAACAACTCGTGAAGGATCGACTTGCATGTAATGATTATATCCATGGACACAATTTGTCCTACAGTGCATAAGAGTGCAACTCTAGGTCTATAGTAGACTGACCTATAGTTAATGAATGAAAATTAATTAATTAAAGAGTTTGATTAATTAATTTTGTATCATTGGAGCTTATAATCTGTAGGTCCATAAGGTCCCCTTGCTAGCTCATAGTAACAATAAGAGATCAATTTAGTTGAAAGAAAAATTTGAAATGTTCAAATTAATATTTAATTTGAAGTGTTCAAATTAATATTTAATATATTAGATATATTAAATATAAAAGAGGAAAATATATTTATTGTATTTGATACATTGAATATTAAAATAATTAATGTATATTAGATACATTAAAGAAAAGATATTTATTAAATTTGAATTGGATTCAAATTAGGAAATAGATGTCGTAGGAGAATTTTAAAGGTTTGAATAAGATTCAAATTGGTTAGATAAATATATTTTAATATATTAGATATTAAAATATATTATTTAATTATCTTCCCTAGACCATTATAAATAGGAGCCTAGGGGTGAGCCATTGGGCAATCTGAACAACACACATCTCCTCAAAGAGAGAATTAGAGAATTCTCTCTAAACCTCTTCCTCTTTAATCCCTTGAGGATTTTCTTTCAAAAGGCTCCCACAAGCCTTGGTCCTGTGTTCGAGTCATAGCCAGGAAAACTTTGTGGAAGAGATAAAGATCCGCCAGAAGAATCTCCATATTTGGAAGGTATTTATTGCTTAACCCTTGTATTTTAGTTTAATTCTAAATAAATCAAAGACGATTCTTATGCTTCCGCTGTGGGTTTAATTCGATTATTCCCTTCATATACATTAAGACCAATGTATGTTTTAAAATGGGAGGGAATGTTTTCTGTTCTTATATGAGTTTAATTTTTTTTTGTGATTATGATGATTTTGTTGCATTGTGTATGATGAGGACAACCTGTGATGTGTTCTGAATAGTGTAATTTTTGCAACTTTTGTGAAATATGAGAGCATGTCTAGGATTCAAGTACATATTTTTTTTTAAATTTCATGCACTTATGGAGCACTTAGCCTACTTATTAGTGGTCTTGAACGCTTAGAACAAATTTATTTAATCTAGATGTTCAATGTCACCTTGATAGGCTTAAGTTCTAGTTTGAAAGTTTTCTTGCATGATAGTCTGTAGTGTTGAACTTAGGAGGAAAAAAACATGTTTATTTGTCTGGTTGAGAAAAGAAAAAAAAATAAAGGAAAGAAATAAAAGAAAAGAAAAAAAAGTAGAGAGAAGAAAGAAAGAAGAAAAGAAGAAAAAGTGAATAAAATAGCTTGTAGTGCTTGTTGATCAAGGGAAAAAAGAGTTATCGTTGTTGTGATCAGTTAGGCCACTCATTGAGCGAGTGCTCTAGGTAAGAGTCCTTACAACAGTTGTGTGAAAGCTAGTGTCCTTGAGCGTTTAAAGAAAAATGCAAGTTTGGGGGAGTGTTACCCTATAGTTGTTCAGGCTCTAGTTAGATATTACTTTCTCGAGTGTTAGGATGATGGATAATTGGTGCTTAGGGCCTGTGTAGGGAGAAGATGAATTGAGGATTCTATAAATCTTTCTAGGCTAGTAGGGATTAAAATAAGGAAGGTTGTGCACATATTTATGAAGTGTTGAGAACAGGTGTTGCAGCTCAATTTGGAAGACAAAGTCGGGGGGATAACGTTATAACGTTGTCTATAGCGTCGCAACACCATCAAGTGGTGTTGCAACGTTGGCCTCGACCCTCAAAAAGGAGGAGACATTCATGCGTCTCCAAAAATTCGTAATGACATTCATGTGTTCTATCAATGGCATAACCAAAAATTCGTAATGACATTCATGTGTCCTGAAAGCTGTTTTTGGTACATTAGAATCATACATACGTATTTACTGATATCCTGATTTGAGGTCAAGCTTCGAGAACACAGTAGATCCATGTAGCTCATTGAGTAGTTCTTCTATGACCGGAATGGAAACTTATGATAACAGAGCTTGTCGAATATTCTATCAGATATATTTATAAAACCATACCTCTAAATTTTGCAATAATAGTGGCCAGGGTCATCCACAGAGATTGAAGTTCTTAGATTTAATTAAGTACTATAGTTAATTATGTCCAATCTTATTTAGAGAAACAAACTCTTAGAATCAAGGGGAAATAAAATATAAACTAATATGCATGTGCTTTGGAGTCCAATTTTGAGAAACATGCATGGTTGATTACCTTAAGATCAACTTGAATTGATTAGGCCTCGTTTGATAACCATTTGATTTTTGGCTTTTGGTTTTTGAAAATTAAGCTTGTTTTCTCTTAATTTCTCTACAATGGTTTTCACCTTCCTTAAAGAAGCATTTGAATTCTTAGCTAAATTCTAAAAACAAAAACAAGTTTTTGAAAACTATTTTTTTTAGTTTTGAAAACATGGCTTGGTTTTTGAAAACATAGGTAAAAGGTAGATAACAAAACAAGTAAATCCATGGGTGAGAGTAGTATTTATAGGCTTAATTTTCAAAAATCAAAAACAAAAAATCAAATGGTTATCAAACGGGACCTTAGTAACTTGATTTTATACTAACAATCTTAAGCCAAGAATTTCTAAATAATCAATTGACCATCTCAAGCCTAATTGAATTCATGCATAGCAACAAATCAACCTCTCGATCTATTTCTATCACTAAACATGACATTAAGTTATTCTCTTAAAGCTTCTAAAATTAATCTACTCACTCTCATGCAATAGATTAAACTTAGTCATGCATCTAGTGTTCTATAACCAAACTTACTCTCTCAAGTTAAATTTAGTTAAACATGCAAAACTATGGCCAAAGGTTAAGACAATATAGAGAAATGCACAAAAGACGTCAATATATAAACCAAACTAAAATTAACTAAGTCTTACACAAACACAACCATACAAGTGTCTAGTTTTTTACAACCTTAATACAATCCACACAAACTCCTAATTCAAAATAAAAGAAAAGGAAATCGAGAATAAATTTAGGTCGTGTGCCAACACTCGTCCCGACGTGATGTCAATTTATATTTTTATCATTAATTTAAATTAATGACGTGACAGTTTTTGATTGGCTGAAATTTCTCATTCAAAAATGATAATTTTAAGTTTCATGATAATTTTATTTAAAATCAACTCAAAATGACGTAAACGAATTGTTCTTCTCCCAAAATCTTATCGAAGCAGTAAGAAAAATTATCAATTTACGTAAAAAGAATAAATTGCAATATAATATTTAAATAATTAATACTTAAAATAAATTTTAATTTCTTAAAAAAAGAGTAAATTGCAATATAATATTTAATTTATTTAAAATATTTAAAAAAAGGTAAAAAGAAAAAAGAATAAATTATAATATAATATTTAATTTACTTAAGCTATTAAAAAAAACTGAAGTATCTTATTTGATTTAAATAAAACAAATAAAAGAAAGAAAAAAAGGGAAAAATGAAGAAAAGATAGAGGAAAAAGAAAAAGGAGAAAAAAAAGGGAAAAAATAAGAAAAAATAGAGGAAAAAGAAGAAAGAAAAAAAAGAAAGAAAAAATGGACGAAAAAAAAAAGAAAAAGTTGAAAACTACATTTCATTTAGAGTAGTTAGTCGAACAATATGTCGGTTGAAACATTTGTTAAACATTATATGCAGGTTACGGTTGAAACATTTGTTAAACATTATATGCAGGTTGTTCGCAATGTTTTTTTTTTAATTTATGACGGATGACAACATATGGTCTCAAACTATCGCCAATTAATTAAAACTACAATATTAAAATAAATAGTTTGAAAAACACAATCTTTTTATAATAAATTTCAAAAATTGCAATATTTAAAAAAAAAAGAAAAAAGAAAAAAGAAGAGTCTTCATTGCTTCCATCAAAGTTGCCTGCATCTATTTTTCCTTTTTTTTCCTTCTTTTTTTTTCGATCGATTTTAACGGTCACAATAAGGTCAATCTGGAATTAGGCAAATCTTAATTTAAAATCCAAAACCGACTTTTTTTTTTTTTATTTTTATTTTTTTATCAAAACAAGATTTTCAAATAATTTTGGATTTCAAATTCTGTTTTTAATTTTTTAATTTTTTGATTCATACCAAACACTATAAATGGTTACGAATGAATCCGAGCCTATGTCTGTTCTTTTTCTCCTCCACCTTCTTTCTCACTACTCATTCCTGCTGAGGGACGGAAATAATGAAGTTGAAGAAGCTTGACAGCAAGACCACGCTGAAGGTAGACAGACTGAAGAAAAAGCATGGTAAAAAAATCAGCCACGATAATGAAAGCAAAAGTCAAGGGAAAAAGCAGAACAGTACCGAGCTTCATTTTGAACAAGAAGCTCCAGCCACGGATGAGGCTCCATTACAACAACATTTGGATTCCGCTTCACTCTCCGATTGTTATGAGGTTATTGTTCTTTTGCTTTGTGTAGTTTTATGCCGTGCATAAAGTTATTGAGGAATAATCATTCATGCTATTGCCTTTGATGTCAACCGACGAATTATTTTAACGTACAAATATGTAGATATCATATTGACTTTAGCTAGCTTTCCTAGAAACATCTATGATTTCAATTATTGTCTAGTTGTTGCGCATGTGTGCCTAGTGTGTTTTTGGATCGGTTCCCTGAAAATATTTGAGATATGATTCAAGGTTTTAATGTTATTCGTAAGTTAATTTCTCTTTTGTGATTATAGGATGTCTCGGATGATTTTAAAGACCTCAAATTGTCAAAAGCTCGGGAAAGTGGATCCGCAGATGAGGTACATTGCAATTACACGTTTTTCTCCTCCTGGGAAAATACAGTAATCTAAACTTTAGATGGTCGAGAAGATTGAAATAGATTGATACAAGTGGTTGAACGTTCTACATTACTAATTGTATCTTTGGAATCCTTGATCCTTTAACATACTCTTCTCTCTCTGTCTCACCCAACCTCCCTTTGCATTTTTCATGACCTAATACTTCTGTTTGGTAAGTCATGTCCTTGTTTATATTTCTGGATTTTTTTTATTCGACCAAATTGCCTTTAATACTATTTAGAGTTGCTGTAGCAGGATCATGTCAACGCAGGCAACCATGATAATTTAGAGAATGATCAGGACCAACAAAACGAGTATGACAACCCCATACTTTATCAATTGGATGAGGAAAGTGATTCATCTGAGGATGAGGTGCGTGTAAATCCAATGGGTACATAAAATGATCATTACTTCATATTTACTTTTACAATATAGCAGCATAAATTTTCCTTCTTAAATTTTAATTGTTTGCAGGTAGCTCCTAGGAACACAATTGGGGATGTTCCCTTGGAATGGTATAGAGATGAGAAGCATATTGGATATGACATATCTGGAAAGAAAATATTGAAGAAAGAAAGAGAAGACAAATTACAATCATTTTTAGCAAGTGCTGATACTCAAAAAGTTGGTGAGTTTTTGGTTGTTGAGATAAATTTTTATTTTCCTCCCCCATCACCTTGATATTTATCATCCATGTGAATAATAACTATCATTTTATGCTTTAGTAATTTAGAATTGTCTTGAGCAGCCAAGGTACTCAATACCTAAACATTCCTTTTGCTTTTGTTTCAAACGTGTGATGTCCCAAAGTGTTTTTTTCTCCTATCATATATATAACTATAGATGTACTAGCCGATTACCCACACCTTGACCAATCTGAGCACAATTGTATCAATGAAAATTTTTGGCTTAGGGAAACTTGTAGGACATTGATATGTTAGGTAAGTGGCCACTTCTTCAAACTAGTGTGCACACTTTCTCTCTTGGTCAGTGAAGTGAAGGATTTAATACCTCTTCATGTCTTCTATTCTATAGATGAGGTATTTAGGTCTCTTTGTCCTACTTGGTTCAGTAGTAGAAGCAGTATTATTTATTAGCTCCCAAAGAGGATGGAGCTGCATAGATGAGAACTAATGCGGTTGAGGAAGTGATTGAGAAAGCCTAAAATCCTATTTGTATTTTGATTTTGAATATTTTATATAGAATATGATGAGGCTTATTACCATAATTCATAACTCTCCCCGACACTCCCAACTGTGTTGAATATATACATCATTTGTTTTATTAATCCCATCTGAGGCGTTTTTTGTGACTTTTTGAGTCTGTTAACTTATCATATCCATTAGGCACAAGTTATATGATGAATATAATAATGAAGAAATAGAGTTGACAAAGGAACAAGTCAAGCAAATACAGAGACTGCTCAATGGAAAGGCTCCACATGCAGACTTTGATCCATATGCGGTCTGTCATTGTTCAATTTTTAGCTTACATGTTATCTGATAACCCGTTCCTTGCAATGATATGCCTTTCCTAGTTTATTATATATTTTTTTGTCATTTTCCAACTACAGCCTTGGGTTGATTGGTTTAAATTGGACGATGCCAAGTGTCACGGTCGTATTTCTCCAACCGCGCGGCGCCATGGTTTTTCGCCTTATCATGACCAGCCTTAAGGGGAACTAAAGCCCCAATCTACTTTTCGCCCAACTTTGTGGCTTAGTCGGACCTTAGGCGAGGTTGTTCAACTCAACCAAGCTTCTTTACATATGCAGCGGAAGTATACTTGGCCATACACGTCGCCTGTACGTGTATGTTCACTCAAATGCGACTCTAGCCGACTTGCCTCTACTCTAGGCCAAGTCCTAAGGCTCAACCTTGCCTCTACATTAGGCCAAGGACATCATAACACAACGTCGCTTCTTGGGACATCGTCCCTCAACTCTTAGACATGTCCACAATGTCTCTACATCAGTCTGGAACTTCACCGAGACTCATTCGGACCCTTTGTTGGGCCAAAATGGCCTTAAAACGCTCAACCGGAGCTTACCGGGTGATTATAATGCTTACCGGGTGAAACCGATGCAAACCGGAGCTTTTCGGGGCATTATAATACAAACCGGGACATATCGGACAAGTACCATCCAAACCGAAAACTATCGGGTCCCACTGATGAATAGTGATGCCATCCCGAGCCTCTGGAGGTCATCGAACTTAGCTGCTCGCTCGGACATGTTATCGAAATCCTTCCCATGGGTCGCCTTCATAATCGGGGCCTCTCGGACATCCATCCATCCGAGTCATATCGAGGCATGGACCCTTCCATGTCCATGCCGAGTCATTCTCGCGTCGCTGGCCGCTACCGGGTCCTATGGTCGAACCTCTAGCCCATGGGAAGGGGCGCAATGTCGGCACACCCGTGCCGCCCGACACTGTCTTAAGAAAACCCATTCCATAAGAAGACGCCCAAGACACTCGTCTTGCAGACGCTCGCCCACACCATGACACATGCATGTGCCATGGGGTAGCTCGCTTAGGCCCTGAGGCCCAGGAGTGGTGGAGAGCTGACACCATGCCTCCCCCTAAGGTAGCATATTGAGATTATTGCTCCTGGCACCCTTGCACGTCAATTTGGCGAGGGATCATACGCCAGCGTGGAGAGCTCGTCTAGACTCCGATCGACACAAAATCTGGCGAGCTTCTATCTTGCCCATATACGGACTTAACTCCAGAGCCGCTCGTCAAAACTCATGACTGAACCCCGACTTTCGAGGCTATGGCCCGGGGCCCCATCTGACCCCCACTAAGCTTGTCACTGCCACCTTAGACGACATGGTTCCTCCCTCTTTTGCTTATATCTCAACTTGTCATTCAAGCCCACATATGTTTGGTGTGTTGGATGATGCATCGTCCTCCTCGGTCGCATCATGGCACTTGTCTTCTCTTGGCCCTCGCGTGGCCATATGGGCGACACTCGCGTGCCGCCTTGCTCTTGTCTGCGCCGTGGGGGTCACAACCTACTCTCTTCTTAGCATGGTTGTGACACCAAGCACCCACTGTCAAATGCACCTGAACCAAAGAGGCGTTTTATCCAATCAAAATGGGAAGCTAAAAAGGTAATGATTTCAAATTTTGTCCATGGAGTGAAATGCGTGATGTGTTTTACCACTTTGGTCTTTAGCAAAATTTCCTATGGAATAAGAAATGTGTTCCCATCAACCATAATCATACATCTGATTATACCAATGTGTTTACCTGTGATTCTTTCATATATCTTCCATCGTACATTCTTTTATAGTTCTCAATTGAAGCCCGGTTTCTCATAAAAAAATGTGTTTACCTGCAATCATATGCCGGTTCCACATTTTGTGCTTTACATTTTCTGGTTTTGGTAAATTCTGTAGGTTATTCAATTAGATCAGGCAATTCGAAATGGACATATTAAATTTGACAAGCCCAAAGAAGAGCCACGTTTCTACCATTTTGTGGGGTGATGATTCTAGCTCCACAGAGAGGACCACACATTTGTCTTACATTCCTGCACCCAAACCAAAATTGCCAAGTATTATTTTAACTGTCTTCTAGATTTTTAGGTGTTTTCCACTTTTATCTGGCATGTCTGTCTTAATTTTTAACAGGTCATGATGAATTATATAATCCTTCAATGGAATATATCCCCACTCAAGAAGAAATAAACTCATATCAGTTAATGTATGAAGAAGATCGTCCAAAATTTATTCCTAGAAGGTGATAAAGCTTTGTATATAGCCAATAGCTAATAGTATAATTCCTTGTATATTTATCATCTAGCTATCTTCTTTTTTTGTTGGGCATCCATCGATTTATATTATATTTGTTTTGGTCAGGTTTACATCCATGAGAAGTGTACCTGCCTACGACAATACTTTTAATGATGCATCTGAACGTTGTATGGATCTATACTCTTGCCCACGTGTTTGGAAGAAACGTGTAAGCAAAACAAGATCAAGACATTTGCTATTTTCCTTTTGAAACCCTACTATTGTTTCCTAGGTCACACCGGATTTGCGCTCTTTTGATGTTATTTTATTACTCAATAATTATACAAATACATTGATGATTTTTTTTTATAACTTTCATGTTTCAGATTAATATTGATCCTGAATCATTGAAGCCTAAGCTGCCAAGCCGGAAAGACCTTAAGCCTTATCCAACTACATGTTTTCTTGAATATAGAGGTCATAAGGAGGCTGTCATGTCCATTTCAACTGAAGCCAACGGCCAATGAATTGCTTCAGGTAAGAATAACAAATGTAGAGATTCGATTATTTTCATTCATTAAAATAATCGTTTGGATTTGGGTTCTACTTTCTGCTATTGTTTGTCAAGGTTCATTGGATGGAACCGTTCGGATATGGGAAGTTGAAACAGGTAGATGTCTCAAAGTATGGGAGGTTGGGGAAGCTGTAAAGTATGTAGCTTGGAATCCTTTGCCCGAGCTTCCGATATTGGCTGCTGCTGTGTAAGACTAATGATACCATCATTTTCAAGATGTTTAAACTATGGAATCACATTCTCTTTTTGTGTTAATTTACTGGTAAACATTCTGTAGGGGTGCTGACGTACTGGTTTTAAACACTGGTTTCGGGGATGGAGAGATTCAAGCAAAAATTAAGGAGCTTCTCCATGTTGAAACACTTCCTGCAACAGATAATTCTGGTAGTATGCCATAGTGATTTATCTCAGTGTCATAGTCACTTTGAGTGTTGTCCTAATTTGTGATGATTTTATATGCATAGATAAGACGCAAATTGCAACCTGGCTTCGAGACGATAAGATTGATGGGATTAGATTGAGGCATTTTAAGGTGCTTTCTACTCACCTCTCTCTAATGTTATGATACTTACATTTTTCCTTGTAGCCAGAATCAAGTGGCTCTTTCTAAATGAGGAATGTAACTGAAGTTTCTTGGGTTTTAATGTGGTTTGCAGACGGTATCTTCAATTGAATGGCATTGTAGAGGAGATTACCTTTCAACAGTTATGCCAGCTGATATCCTGTTTAATTTTGTTTTGAAGTTTTGTCATCTTTATTTCACTTAGATATAAATGACTTTGAGTTACATGTGTCCGTACATCTATGGTATAGTGGTTAAGGCTTGCTATTCATAAAATTTCTCGATGTATTTGTAAGTCATATTCTGCTGTTGTCTAACCCTGTAGTTTTGGTGGAAAAACATTTGTTT
Source organism: Trichosanthes truncata (assembly GCA_033996785.1). Lineage (NCBI taxonomy): Eukaryota > Viridiplantae > Streptophyta > Magnoliopsida > Cucurbitales > Cucurbitaceae > Trichosanthes > Trichosanthes truncata. Next base: position 6,701,769 of record MU867260.1, on the reverse strand, counting down.
GCTGACAGAAGTCAATCCTTTTCTTTTTCCAAGATGTGTTTCCAAGTCCATGATTCTAAGTTTTTTAGAATATAAATTTCCTCTGGTTAGGTTGAGTATTGCTTATGATGTCTCTTGCTCCTTTGCATAATGCAAGATTAGGTCTCCTTTTTACTGGCTTCATTTTAGTTTCATTCTTCTTAGTGGCAGTGTTGTTTCTAATTAAGGAAATGTTGAGCCATTGACAAGTAGGACCTTTTGTGTCTGATATTTTCTTGTTCGTTGGGTGAAGTGGTAACAATTCTTTATTTGTTTATTTAAGAGAGCAACAGTTTTGCTTAACTTGTATAACGTGAATCAAGAGCAGTTCTTATTCACCGGCTCTCTAGAAAGCTGACACGAAAAATTCCATTCAAGTTGCATGGGCATCCTGTTTCATCTGTTTTTCATCCCACACGATCTATCTTTTTTGTATCAACAAAGAAGAATGTTCGTGTTTATGATCAAATGAAGCCAGAGCGCCCGAAAAAGCTGGAAACTGGACTCCGTGAAATTTCTTCTATTGCTTTGCATCCAGCTGGTACGTCTACGTTTAAGCCTCATTGGTGACTTGAACACATTGTGTAGTGTTGCTTCCATACATAAAAAATTTAGTTCTTGGAAAGCTTATATAGTGAATTTTTGATGTAGGTGATACTGTTATCATGGGGAGCAGAGAAGGAAAATTATGTTGGTTTGATATGGAACTTCCATCACAGCCTAACAAAATTCTCAGGTATTTTGCCCACAACCCCGCCTTTGATTCTTTTTTGGTGGATAGAATTGAATAACGTGGGAAACATTAAGACTTGTGATTATTTGAATGTAAAAAAAATGTTCACATGGAGGGATCAGTATGTAGGAGGAACCTTTTTTTTTATTTTTCCTGCTATTTGTTGAAGTACAAAATCTCTAAACGTTTGTTTTGGAATATTTGTGCAGCGTCCATTCAAAAGATGTCACAAATGTTGCCTTCCATCGATCATATCCGTTGTTTGCATCTTGCTCTGATGATTGCACTACATATGTTTTCCATGGGATGGTTTACTCGGATGATACACAGAATCTCCCTATTAGACCATTGGAAATACTAAGAGGACACAAAATCGCTAATGGAAGAGGTGAGAAAGTTGATTGCATAAATTAAATTGTAAATGGGATCCCCTACGTGCAATATTATTCTAGAAACTGATATTATCACCTTGCTTGTGTCTCAAATGCAGGAGTATTGGACTGCAAATTTCACCCGAGGCAGCCTTGGTTATTTACTGCTGGTGCGGATTCAGTGATCAAACTGTACTGTCATTGAGAAGATTAAAGGAAATGGGCCTCGGCACGTGTTTTGCAGTAGCCTAGTTTATGGTAATGCGATTGCTTACGGGTGCATTTGGCCCTCTATTCAATTCTTGAAATGTGGTAGCATCTTCAAATGCAATCTTCTTTCCTTTGAAACCTACAATACAATATGCGTTTGGGATGCAGTTGCATTTTGGCCTTACTTTCAATCCTTCGATTAAGTCATTTTTTCACAAGTCTGCTAAATCCCATGCACACTTAACTCAAAGCATCAAAAAGTTCATGTATTTAAACACTTAGGAAGAATTTGTTCACTTCAACAAAAGGTGCTAATGACTTAGACTTAAAAGTTTGATTAATTCAACTCCTAGATAGGTCTTCAAGTAGGGGTGTTTCCTTACAGTCAGCTTAAGTACCTCAGCCTAAACAGGATCCTCCTAAGACAGAGTTCCCTCTTAATCAAAACTCTTAGTTTTACTTTAATATCCTACACACAACATTTACCAATAGTGTTTTTTTTTTAAAAAAAAAATTAGTTTAGGCAAAAAAAAAAGTTCATATTTACAAAACATCACTTGACTCTTTTAATTTAGTTCCACTAGGGAGATTGAGACCTTGTTCCAGCTTATGCCTTTTCCACAGTGTGGCTTCACTCTTTGTTCATTAACTTTGAAAATGTTCCCTTTGCTATCCTGCAAAACAATTGCTCCATGTGAATACACTCTTACAATCGTGAAAGGTTTGAACCATCTTGATTTCAGCTTCCCTGAAAAAAGTTAGTCTGGAATTGAACAGCAACACCTTATGTCCTTCTTGCAGATTTTTATCACGAATCCTCTTGTCGTGCCATCTTTTCACTTTCTCCTTATAGAGTTTTGTCTTTTCATAGGAGAAGTGCCTCAATTCTTCTAACTCATTCAACTACAACTTACTCTTTAACCTTGGTTCATCCATGTTGATATTTAGTCTCTTCAAGGTCCAAAAGGCTTGGTGCTCTAGTTTTAGGGGTAAGTGACATACTTTCCCAAAGACTATCCTATATCGGGACATTCCTAATGGGGGCCTTAAAGGTTGTCCTGTGTGCCAATAGTGCATCATCAAGCCTGAGAGACCAATCCTTTCGCGATGGAACAACCGTCTTTTTCAAGATTGCCTTGATCTCCTTCTTCGATAGTTATGCCTCGCCATTTTGTCTGTGGATGATATGTAGTTACAATCTTGTGCCTGATGTTGTACCTCACAAGCATATTTCCTATGACTCTATTCACAAAATGAGTTCCCTCGTCGCTTACCAACTGTAAGCCCTAGACTCTCTTTTGATCATATTGTGCTCATATATGATGTTTTGACATATGCAAATTGATATAGGTTGCACTAAAAGATGTCGTGATGGGATTTGGGAATCTTTTGGATTGGGAATCTTTTGGATTGGGAACTATAATGTGTATAAAGCTTCATAAGGAGATAGGTAAGCCATTGAATAAGCATATTAAGAGTTGAATTGAAGTAAGTTAAGGTCATTAACAAGTTGGGTAAATTTTAGGTGCATTATGTATTGAATGAAAGTTCTTATTTCCCACAAACTTAAGTAAAGTTGGCTAAATGTGTTAGGTGAATTTATTGGCTTGTTTTGGTGTTTTAAAAAAAGGGGATTAAGATGTAAATGAGGAAGTAGAAGCTGGCAAAAATTTGTGGAGCCACGGATTTGTCTTTGGCAAGTAGGTGCTGTCCAGCTGGAAGCTTTTGGAAGAGGATCAACTTCAAACAGCCATATCTCTTAATTTACTGCACCAAATTCGATGATTTTTGAGTCAAAATCTCATAAATTGAGTGTAGAATACGACAGTGGGCGGCTGTTTTGAAAATACGAAGAGGAAGGAGGTGAAAATTGCAGAAAATCGAGAGGTGTTCACAGTTCTCGGGTAGCAGAACAGTGTGAAGAAATCAGTTTCTTTTGAGCTCTTGAGGAGGAATTAGAAGCTGAAACTTTGAGGTAAGTAAGTTAAGATGTTGTACTTGAGGTTTATAAAAAAATATTAGGTGGTTGTTTTGCTAAATTTTGAGGAACCCAAACTGAAAGTTGAACCTGGAATTTTAGGTGCAAGAAAAAAAAACTGCTAGCAAGAGATTGAAGGAGATGTGCTTCCATTTATATACCTTACACCCAAGTGCGTATGGTTATTATGAATTGAGTTATGGGACTGAATTAGATATGTTTTTAAGGTGTATAAGGAAAGGAATTAATGTTATTAATTTCTTTTTCAGGGCAAACGGAGATAGGAATAGCTTATAATCCTTGGAACCCTTTTGGTGATTGTGAGTGACTCTATTTTAGAACTATGCTTGACATTTGTTTTTCTTCAAAAGCATAAATGTTGATCATTGAAACATGCTTGACTTACTTTTGTATATTTTTCATGGAGCTTTTAATAGAATGTCATTGATGAAACTTAAGCATGATTTGAATTAGTTTGTAACTACACATTCAAGCATGGAAACTAAATTATGGAAGTATGACTTCCTTTAGAAAATGCCTTGTGTAAATCCACTTGGAAACATGTTTAGAAAGGAAAAGTGCAAATGTTGAGAATTTGTTGTTTGTGTTATCAAAACATGATTTCCAAGGTAATCAAAGTATGCCTCGGTATGTTGTTAACCCCCAGTACTGAAGGACATTGAGAAGGTACTTGGGAGGGAGGAATCATGATTTCCGATACTGAAGGACAAAGAGAAGGTATTCGGGTAGTAACTGGTCTAACCCCAATACTGAAGGACATAGAGAAGGTATTAGGGAAGACCAGTGTGTTCAATGGCATTCCGCGTGCACGTGAGAGAGGAATGAACGTTGTTGGTATAGAGATGACTCTACCACAGCTAAGGTTCGAAAGTGGTATCATGTTATGAGTTTTATTGTTATGAGCTTCTACACTTTTGAAATGTCTATTCTTCAGTATGGTACTACATTATGAGTTTCTATGCTATACATAATGTGGTGACTTAAACCTGTAAATGGGTAGCATGGTTTGATTATGCTTACAAATAAGTGATAAGTTATCTCTAACTTGTAGCTTGTCCATTATTATGCTTCACCTTTGAGCTTATAATGTTTTTAAGATAGACACTCACTGGGCTTCCCAGCTCACGTTTTCATTATGATTTCTTTTTTCCAGGTAGCAGACGAGTTCCTGGTGCTTAGCCTTGACAAGACCTGTTTGCCACCACGCCGTTTTAGCTCCTTGTATATACACTTTCTTATGTATATAGTTTGTACTAAAAGCATTTTAGCGGGGTTGTAATAACTATAAAATGTTATGACTTGTTAAAGAACATAGTACTGAAAGTGAATGTGTCTTGCTCATATGTGTATTTGAGCGTTTCAAACTTACTTGTTCAAACATGCTGTGTTGCCTTCATTTTCAGGTATATGTTGGGATGGTCAGGGAGAGCTAGTAAGAGGGTTGATTGTCTCTGTCTTTATCGGAGCAAAAGGTTTTGGGAAGGGAACTAGGTTCATGCATTAAACTAGGAGCTTGTTGTCTTAATTATTTTAACAAGATTGTATAATTTAGGACCATGGCTCGAGGTGGCAAACGAGGCAGGCAAGTGGAGGCTGGAACTCAAGAAGCTACTGGCGATAGAGGAAGAGAGGTATCAGAGGGAGAGTCTAGTCATCCTCAGCAAGAGGTGAACCTGGAGGAACAGATTTTTACGAGGATAACTCAAAGATTAGCTGAAAGTGTTAGATCAACACAAGCAGACCCAGAAAAAAAGTATGGCATTGAAAGACTAAAGGCCTTGGGTGCAACAACATTTGAGGGCACGACAGATCTCGCTGATGCTGAGGTTTGGTTAAATCAGATTGAGAAGTGTTTCAGGGTTATGCGATGCCCTGAGGAAAGGAAGGTTGATTTAGCAGCATTCTTGCTCCAGAAAGGAGTAGATGATTGGTGGAAGATAACAGAGAGCAGAAAAGGGGAAGCATGGAGTTGGAAAGAGTTTCGAAAGGCATTTGAAGATAAGTATTATCCGAGTTCTTACCGTGATGCGAAGAGGAACAAGTTTCTGAGGCTCGTTCAGGGATCGATGACAATAGCAGAATATGAAAAGAAGTTCACAGAGTTATCAAAGTATGCTAGCACTATTGTTGCAAGCGAGATAGATCGAAGGAAAAGGTTCGAGGATGGTCTACGAACAGAGATCCGAACGCCTGTGACAGTAAGTTCAGAGTGGGTTGAGTTTTCCAAACTAGTAGAGACAGCGCTAAGGGTGGAGCGAAGCCTAGTAGAGGAAAAAATGGGAAGAGGAGTTGTAGGTGATGGACGTACCAGTTATTCGGTTAGTTCATCACGAGATCGGCTCCAACCAGGAGATAGTAGGAGATTCACCCCAAGAGTTTTTGGAAAAGGGAGCTTCAAACCTCATCGTGGTGGGCAGTCTACTTCCAAGACTGGTACGAGTGGAGGTAGGGAGAGACAGAGACAGCAGGGATCAAGTTTTTCGACAGGGTCAGCAAGAGACTCTCGTACAGGACAACCCGGTGAGTCGGTAGCTAGTTCAGCTAGGAAACCATTGTGCAACACTTGTGGAAAGTATCATTGGGGTCGATGTTTGAGTGGGAGTAATGTATGTTTTAATTGTGGGCAAGAAGGTCATTTCAAGATGGAATGCCCCCAGCTAATGCAGGAGAATAAGGTAGGACAGAGAACTGCGTCTCAGAATGTGAACCAGCAGCAAACGATTGGGGTAGCTGGAGGAGAAGGCACTAGTAGGGCTATGCAGAAGGGACCTGTAGGCCGACCCCGACAGCAGGGGAAGATCTATGCCATGACACAGCAGGAGGCAGATGATGCACCAGAAGTTGTTTCTGGTATACTTTCTATTTGTGGTAAACCTGCGCATGTGTTATTAGATCCAGGAGCTACACATTCTTTTATCTCTTGTATGTTTGCTACTAATATTGAGGGGGAATTAGAACCTCTATCTGAAGAATTGTGCATATATACTCCTATTGGTGCTATGTTGATAGTCCGTAGCTTCTATAGGAATTGTATGGTAGAAGTAGATGGTATGACTATGACAGCCGAACTGATTCCCTTAGATCTTCAAGAGTTCGATGTTATCTTGGGGATGGATTTTTTGTCTAGGTATCATGCCTCTATGGATTGTCATAGGAAGGAAGTTGTGTTGAGGAAGCCAGGCGACATTGAGGTCATGTTTAAGGGGTATAGGAAGATATTGCCTACTTGTATAATATCAACTATTAAAGCTAGAAAATTATTGAATAAAGGTTGTACAGCATATCTCGCATATGTAGTTTGTGCACCAGCGAGTAAATTGATACCTGAGGACATTCTAGTAGTATGTGAGTATTTAGATGTTTTCCCAGAGGAGCTATCAGGGTTGCCACCTGATAGAGAGGTGGAGTTTACCATAGACTTGATTCTAGGAACGGCGCCAATATCTCAAGCACCGTACAGGATGGCACCGAAGGAATTGAAGAAGTTGAAAACTCAGTTGCAGGAGTTGGTGGATAAGGGTTATATCCGACCAAGCGTATCTCCGTGGGGAGCACCTGTGTTATTTGTGAAAAAGAAAGATGGGACATTACTATTATGTATTGATTACCGGCAGTTAAATAAAGTAACAATACGTAATAAGTATCCCTTGCCCCGTATAGATGACTTGTTTGACCAACTAAAGGGTGCCTCGGTGTTTTCCAAAATTGATTTGCGATCGGGGTACCATCAATTGAAGATTAAGGACTTGGATGTACCAAAGACAGCTTTCAGGACAAGGTATGGGCATTACGAGTTCTTGTTAATGCCATTCGGGTTAACAAATGCCCCAGCAGCATTCATGGATCTCATGAATCGAGTTTTCCATCCTTACCTTGATCAGTTCGTGATAGTATTTATTGATGACATCTTAGTGTATTCAGAAAGTAAGGAGAAGCATGCGGAACATCTCAAAATAGTGCTACAGACATTACGAGATCGGAAGCTGTCACACCCCCTCCTGAACCACCTGCTAACTTAGCTCGGAAGATGGCGTGAAGCCAACAGACATCGTTTCCTCCCTAACGATACCTGTGACCCTGTTATACCTGATAAACATACTATACTTGAATTAAAATGTTTAAACACAACACAGCGGAAGTTTGAAAGTCACTATACATACATACGGAGCAGTCCTACTTAAACCCCACTTGAACTTCTAAGCGGGTAGGGAGTACTACAACCAAAATACATCCCAACCATGGTTTACACAACCACGACCACTAGTGCATACATGAATATACTATACGTTCCTCTCAGAATATCTACAAAATGTTTGGATATGCTATACAGTTCCACCCACGTACAAAATATCAAACTCGTAGAGCTTTCGGCAGCTATGGCAGGATTTCAGGCACCGGGAGCTCGATCACTACCTGAAAAGTTGGGAAACATTGAAAGAATGAGCTGGGAAGCTCAGTGAGTGACTCAGTTTATAACTATTAACTCACAAATTACAACATTTGGTAAACTCTGGGCATATGTGTCGGTAGTCAAGCGCTAAATATAAACGTATAATTACCATAGTTTTTCTCAGAAATCCAACAAGTATGTCATTAAAAACTCGCAAGGCATACCAAGAATATTAACCATCTAGAAACATATGACAATCTACGTTGTGTAGGGCACGCCCAGTACAACCAACGTTCACTCTACGATGTAGTGGGGCTCGCCCAGCACTCCCATAGTCTTTGTCGTAGTGGGGCCCGCCCAGCACTCACGACAGCATTGTTGTCACGGAGTAGACTCAACGTTGACAACAGAAAACGACCTGTGTGCACGCGGTACTAACCAGCCTCGGCTCAATATCTCAATCATTTACTCATTCGAGTCTCAGAAAAACACATGATAATCTTTAAACATTACCTGCTAGAGCATGATTGCCTGAAATCATAACATTTTCACTAGATTTTAGCAAATCAATAAACATATGCTCACATGTAAATTTCGTTGGAAAAATCTAAGCTCACAACGAGCATTTAAAATCATTCCTAGGCAATCATGTATGCTCATAACCATGTGTTCAGAAAACATAAAACATTTAAGCTAATTCATTCCTAAGAAGTCTTATATTCACATAGACATGAATTCAAGCATAGAATATGTTTTCGAAATTCGTTTTGTCACTCACAGCGTTAGATCTAGATTCTCGGCCTGTATACTTGACCTATTTCCTCTTGGCCTGTCAAATAAACCAAAACCAAGCATTAGAACTTTGAATTCATGACCTCCAAGCTTAGAATTGCAAAACCATTCTATCTACTTCCAGTATTCTGCAGATTTCATACTCTAACTTCACATACTCATAACTTCTTCATTACTTAACTAAAAATGATGTACTTTATACCAAACTCTTTCTTTTTGAACCCTATAAAACTTATATGAAGGAATGGAATCGAAATTCCCAAAGGATGTGTCCGTAAATACCTCGAAAGCGACTTCCCTAAAATTAAGCTTCTAAAATTTCCAGAATCTTTTTTCTGCTGCACACCACACTTGACTTGAATTTTAAAGCCACTTCCAATCATGTTTTACTCACGACTTCTTCATGAAAGTTATAGGAAATTAAATAAGATTTCCAACCATACCTAATGGAGCTTCTGATTCAAATCCTACAGATCAGAACGTCCCAAACACCAGAGGTTTCTCAGATTTGATAGCAAAATCTCTCATCTGTTTTCCCCTTCGCAAATCAATAATTTAAAGTCAGATTTTGCTCGAGCTTCCTTCACGAAATTTGTTCGAAAATGGGTTAACTTTCAAGAAAAACAAATCTCACCTCTTAACTCTTCTTGTGGAGCTCAAAACGATCTAAACAACAGTAGTGAGTACAGTTGATCACCTAGATGCCATGGAGGCTTGTGCTGAGTTTTCCCCCTTCTTCTTCAACTTCCAACCCAGCAAGCTCTCTTTTCCTCTTTCTTCAACCTATCCCACGAAATGCTCTGTTTTTTTTTAATAAAAGAGCAGCAAATGGGAGAAAATGGGTGAGTGCTCCCAAAGCTTATCCATTCCCTCAATTCTTTTTCTTTTTCTTTTTTTTTTTTTTTAAACAAAACATACCAAAACACATAACTCCTTTTTGTTTTCCCTTACCTTTTCTTTTGTTTTATTCCTCTTTTCCTTATACAACAATTTCCCAAAAATGTTTTAACAAATTTCTTTTTAAAGAAATTCCAAGGAAAAATCTCGTGTTTACAGAAGCTGTATGCTAAAATTAGTAAGTGTGAGTTTTGGCTGGAGCAGGTTGTGTTTTTGGGACACGTAGTGTCAGCAACCGGAGTTCAAGTGGATCCTTAGAAGACAGAAGCTATAGTCAAGTGGGAACGACCCACTTCAGTATCGGAAGTCCGTAGTTTTCTGGGACTTGCAGGATACTACCGACGTTTTGTCGAGGGGTTTTCAAAGATAGCTCTTCCATTAACCAGTTTGACAAAGAAGAACACGAAGTTCAAGTGGGGTGAAGGGTGTGAAAAAAGTTTTCAAGAGTTAAAGAACAGACTTGTGACAGCACCGGTATTAACTCTACCTACCACGGGAAAAGAGTTTGAGGTTTACTGTGATGCATCACATCAGGACTTGTGACAGCACCGGTATTAACTCTACCTACCACGGGAAAAGAGTTTGAGGTTTACTGTGATGCATCACATCAGGGCCTTGGATGTGTTCTTATGCAGGATGGGAAAGTGATCGCTTATGCGTCAAGACAACTGAAAAAGCATGAGTGTAACTATCCTACTCATGATCTGGAACTCGCAGCAGTTGTGTTAGCTTTAAAAATTTGGAGGCATTATCTGTTTGGTGAGAAATGTCATATTTACACAGATCATAAAAGTTTAAAATATATCTTTGAGCAGAAGGAGTTGAATTTGAGGCAACGGAGGTGGCTCGAGTTGATAAAAGACTATGACTGTACAATTGAGTATCACCCAGGGAAGGCTAATGTTGTAGCTGATGCACTCAGTAGGAAGTCGAAGCAACCTAAGAGTTCACTTAATGCTGTTAAAATGGCTCTGTTTGAGGAACTCAAGAGTTCTAATGCAGAAGTGTCAGTTGGTGAAAAAGGAAATTTGTTAGCTCATTTTCAGGTAAGACCTACTTTAATTAATGAGGTTATCTCAAGTCAAGCTAGAGACCTTGTCCTCAAGAAATTGATGGAAGAGGTGAACTTGAAGCAGAGAGCAGATTACGAAATAAGATGTGATGGGGCGTTGATGAAGTGCGGTAGGTTTTGTGTACCTAAAGATGAAGCTTTGAGAAACACAATACTGGAGGAAGCACATAGTTCAGCTTATGCGATGCATCCGGGAGGGACAAAGATGTACCGGACATTGAAGAGCCATTATTGGTGGCCAGGAATGAAACGAGAGATAGCAGAGTATGTCTCTAAATGTCTTATCTGTCAGCAGGTGAAGCCTGAACGACAGAAACTAGGAGGACTTCTAAACCCACTCCCAGTACCTGAATGGAAGTGGGAGCATGTAACCATGGATTTCCTTTTTGGACTTCCTCAGACACCGAGCGGTTATGATGGGATTTGGGTGATAGTTGATAGACTTACCAAGACTGCTCGATTTTTACCAGTTAAGGTAACTTTCACCTTGGATAAACTGGCTAAATTGTATGTTGACAGGATTGTATGCCAATACGAAGCCCCAGTATCAATTGTGTCAGATAGGGACTCGAGGTTCACTTCCAAGTTTTGGCCGAGCCTTCAAGAGGCCTTAGGAACTAAACTGCACTTCAGTACAACATTTCATCCACAGACTGATGGTCAGTCAGAAAGGACCATCCAAACCCTCGAAGACATGCTTCGAGCATGTGTGTTGCAGTATAAAGGAAGTTGGGAAACTCATCTATCATTGATGGAGTTTGCATACAATAACAACTATCATTCTAGCATTGGAATGGCACCGTACGAAGCATTGTATGGAAGAAGATGTAGAACCCCTATATGTTGGGGTGAGGTAGGGGAAAGAAAGCTAATAGGGCCAAAGTTAGTCCAAGTTACTTCAGAAAATGTTAAATTTATCAGGGAAAGGCTGAAGACAGCGCAAGATAGACAAAAGAGTTACGCTGACAAGCGAAGGAGAGATTTAGAATTCGAAATCGGAGACAAAGTTTTCTTGAGACTGTCCCGTGGAAGGGTATTTTACGGTTCGGAAGGAAAGGGAAGTTGAGCCCGAGATATATAGGTCCTTACGAGATTCTGGAACGTGTAGGGCCATCAGCTTACAGATTAGCTTTACCTATAGAGTTGTCTCGGGTACATAATGTTTTCCATGTATCAATGTTGAGGAAATACATTTCTGACCCATCACATGTGCTCAAGGCGGAACCAGTGAAACTTAAGGAGAATCTATCTTATGAGGAAGAACCTCTACAAGTACTTGATCGGAAGGAACAGGTACTTAGGAACAAGACAATACCGTTGGTAAAAGTATTGTGGAGAAATCACGAGGTCGAGGAAGCAACCTGGGAGAGCGAAGACCAAATGAAAGAAAAGTACCCACAACTTTTCTCGTACAAATGATGTTGCTGAATTTCGAGGGTGAAATTCCTCTTAAGGGGGTAGTAAATTGTAAGCCCTAAACTCTCTTTTGATCATATTGTGCTCATATATGATGTTTTGACATATGCAAACTGATATAGGTTGCACTAAAAGATGTTGTGATGGGATTTGGGAATCTTTTGGATTGGGAACTATAATGTGTATAAAGCTTCATAAGGAGATAGGTAAGCCATTGAATAAGCATATTAAGAGTTGAATTGAAGTAAGTTAAGGTCATTAACAAGTTGGGTAAATTTTAGGTGCATTATGTATTGAATGAAAGTTCTTATTTCCCACAAACTTAAGTAAAGTTGGCTAAATGTGTTAGGTGAATTTATTGGCTTGTTTTGGTGTTTTTTAAAAAAAGGGATTAAGATGTAAATGAGGAAGTAGGAGCTGGCAAAAATTTGTGGAGCCACGGATTTGTCTTTGGCAAGTAGGTGCTGTCCAGCTGGAAGCTTTTGGAAGAGGATCAACTTCAAACAGTCATATCTCTTAATTTACTGCACCAAATTCGATGATTTTTGAGTCAAAATCTCATAAATTGAGTATAGAATACGATAGTGGGTGGCTGTTTTGAAAATACGAAGAGGAAGGGGGTGAAAATTGCAGAAAACCGAGAGGTGTTCACAGTTCTCGGGTAGCAGAACAGTGTGAAGAAATCAGTTTCTTTTGAGCTCTTGAGGAGGAATTATAAGCTGAAACTTTGAGGTAAGTAAGTTAAGATGTTGTACTTGAGGTTTATCAAAAAATATTAGGTGGTTGTTTTGCTAAATTTTGAGGAACCCAAGCTGAAAGTTGAACCTGGAATTTTAGGTGCAAGAAAAAAAAACTACTAGCAAGAGATTGAAGGAGATGTGCTTCCATTTATATATACCTTACACCCAAGTGCGTATGGTTATTATGAATTGAGTTATGGGACTGAATTAGATATGTTTTTAAGGTGTATAAGGAAAGGAATTAATGTTATTAATTTCTTTTTCAGGGCAAACGGAGATAGGAATAGCTTATAATCCTTGGAACCCTTTTGGTGATTGTGAGTGACTCTATTTTAGAACTATGCTTGACCTTTGTTTTTCTTCAAAAGCATAAATGTTGATCATTGAAACATGCTTGACTTACTTTTGTATATTTTTCATGGAGCTTTTAATAGAATGTCATTGATGAAACTTAAGCATGATTTGAATTAGTTTGTAACTACACATTCAAGCATGGAAACTAAATTATGGAAGTATGACTTCCTTTAGAAAATGCCTTGTGTAAATCCACTTGGAAACATGTTTAGAAAGGAAAAGTGCAAATGTTGAGAATTTGTTGTTTGTGTTATCAAAACATGATTTCCAAGGTAATCAAAGTATGCCTCGGTATGTTGTTAACCCCCAGTACTGAAGGACATTGAGAAGGTACTTGGGAGGGAGGAATCATGATTTCCGATACTGAAGGACAAAGAGAAGGTATTCGGGTAGTAACTGGTCTAACCCCAATACTGAAGGACATAGAGAAGGTATTAGGGAAGACTAGTGTGTTCAATGGCATTCCACGTGCACGTGAGAGAGGAATGAACGTTGTTGGTATAGAGATGACTCTACCACAGCTAAGGTTCGAAAGTGGTATCATGTTATGAGTTTTATTGTTATGAGCTTCTACGCTTTTGAAATGTCTATTCTTCAGTATGGTACTACATTATGAGTTTCTATGCTATACATAATGTGGTGACTTAAACCTGTAAATGGGTAGCATGGTTTGATTATGCTTACAAATAAGTGATAAGTTATCTCTAACTTGTAGCTTGTCCATTATTATGCTTCACCTTTGAGCTTATAATGTTTTTAAGATAGACACTCACTGGGCTTCCCAGCTCACGTTTTCATTATGATTTCTTTTTTCCAGGTAGCAGACGAGTTCCTGGTGCTTAGCCTTGACAAGACCTGTTTGCCACCACGCCGTTTTAGCTCCTTGTATATACACTTTCTTATGTATATAGTTTGTACTAAAAGCATTTTAGCGGGGTTGTAATAACTATAAAATGTTATGACTTGTTAAAGAACATAGTACTGAAAGTGAATGTGTCTTGCTCATATGTGTATTTGAGCGTTTCAAACTTACTTGTTCAAACATGCTGTGTTGCCTTCATTTTCATATATATGTTGGGATGGTCAGGGAGAGCTAGTGAGAGGGTTGATTGTCTCTGTCTTTACATCTCTTCCTAGGTTAGGCAAGTAAGCTGGGAAGGGGTGTGACACCAACACCATTGGTGTACCAAATCGAGTAAAGATGTTCTTGTGAATGAACTTTTTCACTGTTTTGGCATTATTGGAAGGTGTTGTCACAACCTTGATTCATTTGGACACATAGCCCATTACTAGCAGAATCTACACATTTCCAAAGGATAGCAGGAAAGGTCTCATGAAATCAATGCCCCACACGTCAAAGATTTCCACCTCTAATATGTAATGCATTGGCATTTCATGTCTTGATGTTAAGTTTCCCATTCTCTAGCACTAATCGCATCCTTTAGCAAACAAATGTGCATCCCTGAACAATGTTGGCCAAAGTATCCACTTTGGAGTACTTTAGCCACCGTCTTTGAATATGCAAAATGTCTTCCATATGGTGCAATACGACAAGCTTCTAGTATCTTAAGAACATCCTCATATGCAACACATCTTTTACGCACTTGATCTGTGCCCAACTTGTAAAGATAAGGTTCATCCCAATAGAAATATTTACTATTGGGGAAGATCTTCTTCAATTGATGCGGTGTTGCAGCTGGTGGAGTGAGTCCACTAACTAGGTAGTTAGCTATATTTGCATACCAAGGTCAACCATTTTGACTGCTAACATCTTCTCATCTACAGAAGTATCTTTTATCTCTCGTGTCTCTTCCTTCTGAGCCTCCTGCCCTAATCTTGACAAGTGGTCTGCAACCTGATTTTCCATTCCTTTCCTATCTAAGATTTCTAGATCGAATTCCTACAAAATTAGAATCCATCTGATGAAGCGGGGCTTTGCATCTTTCTTTGATAGAAGATACTTCGGCACTGCGTGACCTGTATGGACAATCACTTTGGTTCCAAACAAGTAGGGTCTGAATTTGTCAAAGGCGAAGACTGCTGCAAGTAGTTCCTTCTCTATTGCTGTGTAGTTAATATGTGTGTTATTCATGGTCTTGCTGGCATAGTAGATGGGATGTATTATCTTGTTCATCCTCTGTGCCAGCATTGCACCAACAACAAAGTCACTTGCATCACACATGAGCTCGAATGGATGACTCTAGTCAAGTTCGATCATTATTGGTGCTGAGCTTAGTGCATTCTTCAACCTTGTTAATGCTAAAGGTTTGAGAGAATCAGAATACTCTATTCCATTCACTAAAGAGATATATATACAAGTGTACAAGGTTAACCTAAGTATGAGAAAGTGAAAAGACAATAAAGGACAACCCAATTAATATATTTACAAAAATACAATTATACTAATATAAGAACTCTAACACTCCCCCTCAAGTTGGAGCATATATATTCATCATGCCCAACTTGTTAGAGAGGTAATATATTCATGCTCCATTCAATGCCTTGGTGAAGATATCTCCTAATTGCTCTCCAGTCTTCACGAATCATTTTGATTCCAAACCTTGTTGTATCTTCTCACGTACAAAATGGCAGTCAACCTCAATGTGTTTAGTTCGCTCATGAAATACCGGATTAGATGCTATATGCAAAGCTGCTTGATTATCACACCATAATTTCGTTGGTGTTGTGATATCAAATCTCAATTCAATAAGTAGTTGACGTATCTAGACTAATTCACATACATATTGTGCCATTGCTCTATATTCTGATTCAGCATTTGATCGTGATACCACATTTTGTTTCTTACTCTTCCAAGAAACAAAATTACCACCCACGAATACACAATATCTTGAAGTTGAACTTATATCTTCCTTAGATCTTGCCCAATCAACATTTGAGAAACATTCAATTTTAATATGCCCATGACTCTTATATAATAAACCACGTCCAGGAGCTGCCTTCAAATAACACAAAATTTGTTCAACTGCAGCCCAATGATCAACAGTAGGAGAAGACATACTGGCTCACAATACTCACTGAATAAGCTATGTCTGGTCGAGTTACTATAAGATAATTGAGTTTTCCCACTAACCTCCTATATCGTTTAGGATCTTTCAGTAATTCTCCCTCTTTTGTGAGCTGTAAATTAGGCATCATCGGGGTACTACATGGCTTAACTCCTAACTTCCCTGTTTCAGTCAACAAGTCAATTACATATTTTCTCTGTGATAACATGATTCCCTTCTTGCTTCTCATTACCTCAACTCCTAGAAAGTATTTCAACATTACCAAATCCTTTGTGTGGAATTGACTATGGAGAAAAGTCTTGAGTGATTGGATGCCCAATGTGTCATCACCTGTAATAACAATATCATCAACATACACAACCAACAGGATGACACCACTCTCAGACCGCTTAAAAAAGACAGAATGATCTGACTTGCTTTTTCTCATTCCAAAGTTTTCAATCACTTGAGTGAATTTTCCAAACCATGCCTGTGGACTATGTTTTAATCCATACAAGGATTTACGAAGGCGACATACCTTTCCATTCTCCCCCTGAGCAACAAATCCTAGAGGTTGTTCCATATACACCTCTTCCCCAAGATCACCGTGAAGAAAGACATTTTTAATATCAAGCTGATGCAACAGCCAGTGATGAATGGATGCTAACGAAATGAATAATCTGACAGAAGCCATTTTAGCAATAGGAGAAAAAGTGTCAGAATAGTCAAGCCCATAAGTTTGTGCATAGCCTTTAGCAACAAGGCAAGCTTTCAACCGAGTTACAGACCCATCTGGATTGACTTTAATTGCAAAGACCCACTTTCAACCAATAGGCTTCTTTCCGGCAGGAAGAGAAACTAAATCCCAAGTACAATTGTTATCTAAAGCAGTCATCTCCTCTACCATTGCAGCACGCCAACCAGGTTGAGACAAAGCTTCATGAACAGTCTTAGGAATAGATAAAGACTGTAGGGATGCAATGAAAGAATAGGTAGAAGGTGACAAATGGTTATATGAAACAAAATAGAAAATAGGATATGTGCACTGACGCTTACCTTTACGAAGAGCAATAGGAAGATCATCGCTTGTGCCTGGATCCAATGATGAAGAAGCCTCTGGTACAGGGCATGAAACTGAAAAGGGTGGTCGTCGAGAATAAACCTGAGTGATAGGTGGGTGAGGAGAAACAGGAACAAATGGATATGAATTTCTAGAGGGCTCACATGAGGAGAGAATTGTGTAAACAAGAAAATCATCCTCATCCTCTTTATGCTCCCCCTGACTTTGACTCGAAGAAGGAGAAAAGAAAGAAGATTCTTCAAAGAATGTGACATCAGGAGAGATAAAGTAACGATCGAGACTAGGACAATAACACCGATACCCTTTTTGGACATGAGAATAACCAAGGAATATACATTTTAAGGACTTTGGATCTAGTTTGGTGAGTTGAGGGCGAACATCTCGAACAAAGCAAGTATAACCAAAGATTTTGGGTGTAAGAGGAAATGAAGGGAGTTTGGGGCACAAAATACTATAAGGTATCTCACCCTTTAAAACTGAAGAGGGCATGTGATTTATTAAGAAACAAGCCGTCGATACAACATCAGCCCAAAAGTATTTTGCGACATTCATCTGAAACATTAAGGCTCTCGCTGTTTCAAGGAGATGTCGATTCTTGCGTTCTACAACCCCATTTTGAGATGGAGTATAAACACACAAGGATTGATGGAGAATTTCATGTTCACTTAAATAGGAACTAAGAGCATGGGAGAAGTATTCTTTAGCATTATCACTCCGTAGAACTTTAAGAGAACCGCTAAATTGAGTTCGAATTTCGGCATGAAAGTTACGAAAATGAGAAAGCAACTCAGAACAATTTTTCATTAAATAGAACCAAGTTACACGAGAAAAATCGTCGACAAAGGTAACAAAATATCGAAACTCTCTCTTTCAGAATGAACTAATTCAAATAGAGCACTAACTCGTTTATTGACTCTGGGATACAAACTTAGACGATGAATTTAGCAAACTGACACGACTCGCAATCTAAAGAAGACAAATGATTAAACTGAGGATGAAGACTCTTCAAGACGGAAAGAGATGGATGAACCAAACGACAATGTTCTTCAAAGGGAGAGAACACTTGAGAGCATGTAACAGCTGTGGATACTTGTGGTTCAAAAATGTATAGACCTCTAGATTCACACCCTTTACCAATAGTCCTCTTCGTCAAAAGATCTTGAAATAAGAAATAACAAGGAAAGAATAAGACGCAACAATTAAGATCGCAAGTAAGTTTACTAACCGAAATCAAGTTAAAGGAGAATTGTGGTAAACTTAAAACAGAAGATAATGAAATTGAGGTGGTAAGATTGACAGTGCCTGATCCTAAAACAGGAGAGGTGGTGCCATCGGCTAGAGTAACATTAGGTGAAGATGTAGACGAACTAATGTTAGAGAATAAATTGGGATTACCTGCATGTAATCAGAAGCGCCAGAGTCTATGACCCATTTCGAAAAGGAGGAAAGAAGACATGTAGATGTGTTACCTGTGTCGGCAATGGCAGTAATGGGAGTAGAAGATGATGCCTTTAATGACTCTTGATACTGTCGAAATTTAGCAAACTCTTCAACTGAAATCAAAATAGACGTGTCAAGGTTATCAGGAGTAGAGGCAACATGTGCAGATGAAACCTCTGGCCCTTATTCAGCAATTTTCTGCAATCACGTTTCATATGTCCAGGCTTATGACAATAGTGGCAAACAATATCTCCTGAATTTGCTCTTTGAATGTTCGAATTTCCTCTGGATGTGTTGGGTCCGACTCCTCTATTTCCTTTATACTCACCTGTCTGACCAACCAAGGTGCTATTAGATTCAAATGGCAAGATCGCTTGCGACTTCTCAATACGAAGTATTCGAGTATAAGCATCTTCCAACGAAGAGATTTCTGAGCTAGACAGAACTTTATCTTTGGCCATATCATATTTAGAGGCAAGACCAACCAAAAAACTCATATTGTTCACGTTGGGCAGTCTAAACTTTCACATCAGTACTCACAGGCAACAAAGCATTAAATTCTGCATACTTAGTTTTGCACTCCATAAAATAACTCGTTAGAGATTTTTCACCTTGATCAAGTTGAAAGATATTCTTACACACATCGAACACTCTACTGATGTTCCCTTTCCCAGAGTAAAGAAATTATAAGTACTCTACGAGTTCATTGACAGATTCACAGTGATTAACCAACCCAACTATCTCGCTTTCAATGGAGTTCTTTATCTGGAGAATAAGTCTAGAATCATCTCGTAACCAATTCTTCTTAGTATCATCAGTAGGTGGTGAAATGGCGGTGATGTGATCATCCATATCAAGACTCCGAAGATAATGACGAATATTTGTTCGCCATGCACAAAAGTTAGATCCATTAAGCTTATGTTCCGTAACCTTTAACACCATAGGAATCATCTCCGACATCACTATACCTTTCTTTTCAGCCATACTTTCAAAAAAAAAAAAAAACAGATAAACAAGAGGTGAGATCTGAATCACAGCAAACCCTAAAGGTTCCAAACAAGATATGGCTCCAAACACTATAAACCGAACACCCGATGACCCAAACCAACACAGAACACGAAAGAGGAGACCACGGCGAACTGACCCACGCAAGACGAAGCAACAGCCGACGACGCATGCTCCTCCACGCCCCAGAGCATGAGACTGGCAGAAAAATTCCCGACAGCGCGTGTGGCGCACATGCAGAGTATTTTCTAACAAAATTTTTTAAACCCGCTGATCGGCGACTGGGCTTGCTGATGATCCGGGCAGTGACGAAAAAATAAGTCGTTGACAGACCTCCTTGATGGCGGCAGTGACGGGTTCCGACGACAAATTCTGTGATGATGATGGTAGATTTGATGCACAAAGCTCACAGCAAGACGAAACCCTCAAAGAAGGTGTTCTAAACCTCAAACCCTAATGGTCACAAATCCCTAAGGACAAAAGAAAATTTCCTAGAAAACCATAGGGCTCTGATACCATGTTAATGCTAACGGTTTGAGAGAATCAGAATACTCTATTCCATCCACTAAAGAGATATATATACAAGTGTACAAGGTTAACCTAAGTATGAGAAAGTGAAAAGACAATAAAGGACAACCCAATTAATATATTTACAAAAATATAATTATACTAATATAAGAACTCTAACAAACTTGTCTAATGCTAACAAACAGTCTTGGTTAAACACAAACAGTCTGTCATTCTCTAGCAATTTGCATAAGGGTTTAGATATGTGGGAAAAGTTCTTGATGAAATGTCTGTAGAATCTTACATGGCCCAAGAAACTTCGAATCTCCTTCATTGTGGTTAGTGGGGGAAGTTTAGAAATCAACTCCACCTTAGCCCTGTCCACCTCAATTCCTTTCTTCGAGATCCTGTGCCCTAGTACAATGCCTTCTTGCACCATGAAATGACATTTCTCCTAGTTGAGTGCTAGGTTTATTTCTTCACATCGTTGTAAGACCTGTTCAATATTTTTAAGACAATGATTGAATGTTTCTCCAAATACGGAGAAATATTCCATGAAAATTTCCATGGTTCTTTCCACCATATATGAGAAAATGACCATCATGCATATCTGGAAGGTTGCTAGAGCACTGCACAGTCCAAATTGCATTCTTCTGAAAGCAAAGGTTCCATAGGGACATGTGAATGTTGTCTTCTCCTGGTCTTCTGGTGCTATCATGATTTGGTTGTAACTTGAATATCCATCTAGAAAATAACAATATTCCTTCCCTGCAAGACGATCCACATTTGATCTATAAAGGGCAATGGAAAGTGTCATTCTTTGTCACCTTGTTGAGGCGGTGGTAGTCTATGCACACTCTCCATCCTATAACCGTCCTTGTTGGAATAAGCTCATTATTCTCGTTCGTCACAACTATCATCCCACCCTTCTTTGATACGCATTGCACTGGGCTAACCCATCTTTTGTCTTCTATGGGGTAGATGACACCTGTATCGATCCATCTCTTTTTGAATCACCTCCTTCATTATCGAATTCAATCTTCGTTGGCTCTCCACTGACTTTTTGGCTCCTTTCTCTAGATTGATCTTATGCATGCAAAAAGAAAGGTTGATTCCTTGTATATATGCTATTGTCCAGTCTAGTGCCTTATTGTGCCTAGAGAGGACCTACAATAAAGAAAATTCATCCTCATCAGCAAGGTATGCTGAGATAATCACTGGTAAAGTCTCATCTTTTCCCAGAAATATGTATTTCAAGTGAGACGGAAGTGACTTGAGTTTTAAAACTGGTGGTTCAATCACTGAAGATTGTATTGGCACGATCTTATCCTCTGTTTTCTCAAAGCACTTGGTTCTTATGCGCCTGTAATTTATTACTGCTCAACTTCTTATTCCAAATCTTCTTCTTCAAAACTGTCTTCCTGCAAATCATAAAATTCAAACGGATCAAAGGTTTCTAGGCTCGAGCATTCCTCCATCTCCCCAGGGTATTGCAATGCGTTTAGTACATTGAACGTGATCTACTGGTCATTCATTTGCAACGTCAACTCCCCTTTCTGGATATCTATGATCATTCTCCTCGTGGCTAGGAATGGTCTTCCCAAGGTGATTGGAACCTCCTTGTGTGCCTCGCAATCTAAGATTATGAAATCTCCAGGAAAGGCAAATTTGTCCACCTTGAGAGGACATCTTTAATCTTCTTGATGGGCCTTGCTATTGGTCTGTCCGTCAACTGCAAAGTTACTGTGGTAGGTCTAGCTTCTCCAATTCCTAGTTGCTTGAAAACCAACAGAGGAATTAGGTTGATGCTAGCTCCTAGGTCGCATAATGCTCTTCCAACGTCTTGTCCTCCTATCATGCTTGAGATTGTAAAGCTGCCTGGATCTTGCCATTTAGGTGGCACTTTACTCTTTAAAAAAGCACTGCAATTCTCAGTAAGAGCTACAATTTCGAATTTTCCTAGCCTTCTTTTTTGGTCAAAATATCATTTAAGAACTTGACATAGTTGGGCATTTGCTTAAGTGCTTCCACCAAGGAAATGTTGATTTGTAGTTGCTGAGTACGTCCAAGAACATATTGAATTGTTCGTCCTGGTTATTCTTTTAGAATCTTTGTAGAAATGGTGGAGGGGTCTGACACTTTGATAAAGATTCTCCTTTTTCTTCACTGGTGTCGACATCTTCTCAAACTATGGTTCAAGGTGCTTTGTAGTCGCATCCTTGGCAGTATTTCCTACAAATTTTTTATTCATAGGAATATCTATATGTTCTTTAGGTAGCTTTGCGGTCGCAAGGGTGGTCGCATCACCTGCAATTTCTTCTTTGGAATCCTTCTTATCTTCTTTCTTGTTCTCACTTTCCTGCAAATTTTCCTACAATTTGGAATCAATAGAATCTTGTGGAGTTTTTCACTCCACTGGAAACTCTAGCTCATCATATTTGAGTTCATTTCTAAGAGTGATTGCCTTGCAATGTTCCTTTCCCACTCCTAGTGATTGCCTTGCAGTGTTTCTTTCCCTATCTTTGTGGATTCTCCATGTTGCTTGGCAATGCTCCTTGAGGCTCGTTCTTCATCTTGCTCGCATCTCAAGATTCTGCAATGATGCAGCTTGGCTCTGAATGATGACATATTCTTAGCCATGAACTCCTTCATAAGGGTCTCTAATAAAGGATTATGCGCTGATGATTGCAACTGAATTTGTGTAGCATTCTTCTGTGTGTACAACTGTTGTGGGTGATTGTTAAAACCAGGAGGAAATTGTCACACCCCTTCCCAGCTTACTTGCCTAACCTAGGAAGAGATGTAAAGAAAGAGACAATCAACCCTCTTACTAGCTCTCCCTGACCATCCCAACATATACCTGAAAATGAAGGCAACCCAACACGTTTGAATAAGTAAGTTTGAAACGCTCAAATACACATATGAGTAAGACACATTCACTTTCAGTACTATGTTCTTTAACAAGTCATAACATTTTATAGTTATTACAACCCGGCTAAAATGCTTTTACTACAAACTATATACATAAGAAAGTGTATATACAAGGAGCTAAAACGGCGTGGTGGCAAACAGGTCTTGTCAAGGCTAAGCACCGGAAACTCGTCTGCTACATGGAAAGAGAAAACATAATGAAAACATGAGTTGGGAAGCCCAGTGAGTGTCTATCTTAAAAACATTATAAGCTCAAAGGTGAAGCATAATGATGGACAAGCTACAAGTTAGAGATAACTTACCACTTATTTGTAAACATAATCAAACCATGCTACCCATTTACAGGTTTAAGTCACCACATTATGTATAGCATAGAAACTCATAATGTAGTACCATACTGAAGAATAGACATTTCAAAAGCGTAGAAGCTCATAACAATAAAACTCATAACATGATACTACTTTCGAACCTTAGCTGTGGTAGAGTCATCTCTATACCAACAACGTTCATACCTCTCTCACGTGCACGTGGAATGCCATTGAACACACTGGTCTTCCCTAATACCTTCTCTATGTCCTTCAGTATTGGGGTTAGACCAGTTACTACCCGAATACCTTCTCTTTGTCCTTCAGTATCGAAAATCATGATTCCTCCCTCCCAAGTACCTTCTCAATGTCCTTCAGTACTGGGGGTTAACATACCGGGGCATACTTTGATTACCTTGGAAATCATGTTTTGATAACACAAACAACAAATTCTCAACATTTGCACTTTTCCTTTCTAAACATGTTTCCAAGTGGATTTACACAAGGCATTTTCTAAAGGAAGTCATACTTCTATAATTTAGTTTCCATGCTTGAATGTGTAGTTACAAACTAATTCAAATCATGCTTAAGTTTCATCAATGACATTCTATTAAAAGCTCCATGAAAAATATACAAATGTAAGTCAAGCATGTCTCAATGATCAACAATTATGCTTTTGAAGAAAAACAAAGGTCAAGCATAGTTGTAAAATAGAATCACTCACAATCACCAAAAGGGTTCCAAGGATTATAAGCTATTCCTATCTCCGTTTGCCCTGAAAAAGAAATTAATAACATTAATTCCTTTCCTTATACACCTTAAAAACATATCTAATTCAGTCCCATAACTCAATTCATAATAACCATACGCACTTGGGTGTAAGTGATAACTCTTAAATTAAGAGTTATATGCTTGTATTTTTGGGCTAAATTTCTATATTTTATATCTATAAATCTTGGAAATTCCCTAGATTGGAGTCACTTTGCTCTAGAAGTAATTTTGATATAGTAATATTTTTATTAGAGCAATTTTATTCTAATGAAGGCATTTTATGTGATTAAATCAGGGTGGATTAATGAGGAGTTACGAAGCCAAGAACAGCAGTTTTTCAACGAATTGCTGGAGCAAATTTCGCGCATCAGGCTTTTACGAAATTCGCACGTGGAAGCTGTATTCATTAATTGAGCTGGCATCTGTCAGTCCAGTCATCTGCTTCCAGCGAATTAGAGGCCGCCACATCACTAGGTCAAGCCAGTCAGCCCTCGTTTTCATAAAAGGGTGACTATTATAATGGCCAGCCGTTTTTTGTTGTGGGATAGATGGGCATTTTTGAGAGAGAGGTGCTGATCCCGAAATAACAGAGAAGGAGCAGCAGAGGAGAGCTTGGACCAGGAGCCTTCACCGGAGTTTGCCAAAAACGGAAGGATTCCAGTCGGAGGAACGCCGTTGCTGTGGCAAGAAACTTGGGGCAGCATTTCGACTTCTCCTACTACAATTTCTACTGTCTTTTAGTTATTTTCTGTTTTTATTTCCATGATGTTTCCATTTCTACTGTTTTTCCGTTTTCACTGTAGCATGAACTAATCCCTCTTAGGTGAGAATTAGAGGATGATTGTTATTTGCTAATGTTATAGTTGAGTAGACTTCATCTCCTTCGGTTTGGTTTTTAAGGGCTTTTAATCTTAGTTTGTTTCCGCTTGGCCAGCCGTTTCGAACACCGTCCCTCTGATTTCTGGGAAGAATAGGAGGGGCTGAAAACTTAAAAACCACGTTAGCCTCTTGTTAAGGTTAGTTGCTGACTAAGTGGGTAGGTTAGGGATAGCCACTCGCCTAACGCACACAAAGTACAGAGGGTTTATTATGCTGAAGTAATTTAATTGCGACAGCATACATTCGGTGATTCGGGAAAATACCGTGTAGTCTGTAGTGAATCGATTGGAATGAATGTATACTCAGTTTATAACTTAGCTAATGCATGACTTACCTCTAATTCGAGCCTTTCCTTTAATTAAAAGTACAAGTTAATCGTTCTCTGTTTTCTGAAGTCTTTACTCTGTTTTGCATGCTTTAGCATTAAATTTGTTCCAGCATTTATGATTTCTTTTATGGCATTTCCCTCGATAATATTGAATGGTTACCAAATGAGTTACTAAAAATTAATTTAGGATCATTAGAAAAATCAATAGTCTCCGTGGATACGATAATTTTACTTGCCACTTGCTATAAAAAGAATGTGTACACTTGCGCATTGACACTCTAATTTGCACAATTATTCACATTGCTCTAGCAAACACATCAAGTTTCTGCATAATTTCACATCACTCTAGCAAGTCATCAAGTTTTTGGCGCCGTTGCCGGGGACTATTCAATTTTTCTTTTACTTAAATTGACTTTTGGTAACTGGTGCTTAATTGAATCTGAATTAGCTGTTTGGTTTTACTTTCAGGTGTGTTAGTGGTGTATGAACAAGTCTTCTGACTTGGAATTTCGAATTGATCCAGAAATTGAGAGAACATTTCATTTGAGGAGAAGAGCTCAAAGAGCTGGTCAAAGAGACAGGCAGTATCCAATGGAAAGACAAGATCCATTTATACCGCCTGGACCCCGAGTAGGACCTGCTATCGATGGGAATCAACCACAACCTGAAATGAGAGGAAATCGACCAGTTAATCAGGGAAATATGGCTGAGAATCCTGTTCTTTTAGCCAATGACAGGGAAAGAGCTATCAGGGCTTATGCAGTACCCACATTTGATGAATTATATCCTGGAATTGCTGGACCAGAAATTGAAGCAACAAATTTTGAGATGAAGCCAGTTATGTTTCAAATGTTGCAAACGGTGGGACAATTCCATGGTTTACCTTCTGAAGATCCACATTTGCATCTTAAGTCTTTTCTAAGTGTGAGTGATTCATTTAAGAAGCAAGGAGTATCAAAAGACGCACTTAGGATGATATTATTTCCATATTCTCTTAGAGATGCAGCATAGGCGTGGTTGAATACTTTTCCACCTGGATCTATCACTTCGTGGAACGATTTGGCAGAGAAATTCTTGATTAAGTATTTTCCACCAACGAAGAATGCTAAGTATAGAGCTGAAATAGTAGCATTCAGGCAGTATGATGATGAGACATTTAGTGAAGCATGGGAACGGTTTAAAGAATTACTAAGAAAGTGCCCGCACCATGGTCTACCACATTGCATCCAAATGGAGACACTGTACAATGGGTTGAATTTGGATACTCAGAACATGGTAAATGCTTCAGCAAATGGAGCTCTGCTTTCAAAGACTTTTAATGAAGCCTATGAGATTTTGGAGAGAATTTCTACCAATAGTTCTCAGTGGGCAGATGTAAGAAGCACCCCTGGGAAGAAGAAGCATGGAGTGTTGGAAGTTGATGCATTATCATCATTAAGTGCCCAAATTGCTTCAATGGCAAATATTTTGAAGAACATGTCAATGGGGAATGTGTCACAGAATGCTGCCTCAGTTAATCAAGTCACAGCAGAATCATGTGTTTACTGTGGGGAAGCGCATACGTTTGAATTCTGTCCTGGAAATCCAGCTTCGGTAAATTATGTTGGAAATCAAAACATGAGGCAGAACAATCCATATTCCAACACCTATAACCCAGGATGGAGAAACCACCCAAATTTTTCTTGGAGTGGTCAAGGAAGTAATGCTGCAGCAAATCAAAGTCATCAAAGAATGCAGTACCCACCAGGATTTTCACAGCAGCAAAATCAACAGTTTCCACATCAAAAGCCTGTTAATCAATCAATTCCTGGAACCTCTTTGGAGAGCCTCATGAAGGAGTATATGGCCAAGAATGATGCTGTAATTCAAAGCCAACAAGCCTCCTTGAGAAATTTAGAAATTCAATTGGGACAATTAGCAAGTGAGTTGAAGGCCAGACCTCAGGGAAAACTTCCTTCAGACACTGAGACTCCAAAAAGAGAAGGTAAAGAGCAAGTACAAGCGATTGAGTTGAGGAGTGGAAGACCTCTTGCTGTAACAGAAAAGTTAAGCAAGCAAAAGCAGAAAAGTAGAGAATCAGCAGTGCAGACAGAGGAAGACACAGTTGAGCCTGAAAATGTGAGTCTGGAAGAAATAGAGAATGCTGAGAGTACAGAGGATATAGAGAAAACAAAGGATACTGGGAATGCTGAAGCAGAAGACAGTGCTGGAGCAAAACGTTCAGCAGTAACACAGAAGCCAGCTACTGTGAGTCCAGCATTTGTGCCACCACCACCACCATTTCCTCAGCGATTAAAGAAGAAAAATCAGGATCAGCAGTTCAAGAAATTCTTCGATATCTTTAAGCAGCTTCATATAAACATTCCTTTGGTAGAAGCTCTTGAGCAAATGCCTAAGTATGCGAAGTTCCTTAAGGATATGCTCACCAAGAAGAAGAGGCCAAGTGAGTATGAAATTGTACCATTATCAGGAGAATGTAGTGCTATAGTTGCAAATCCTATTCCTCCTAAACTTCGAGATCCTGGATCATTTACAATACCAGTGTCAATTGGAGGAAAAGAAGTAGGAAGAGCTCTCTGTGATTTAGGTGCCAGCATAAATCTTATGCCATTGTCTATTTTTCAGAAATTAGGCATTGGAGAGGCAAGACCAACCACTGTAACTTTGCAGTTAGCTGATCGGTCAATCACATATCCTGAAGGGAAGATTGAAGATATTTTGGTACAAGTGGACAAATTCATATTTCCAGCCGATTTCATTATACTGGATTATGAGGCAGATAAAAATGTCCCGATAATTCTAGGAAGACCTTTCTTAGCTACTGGAGGAACAATGGTGGATGTTGGAAAAGGGACAATTACACTAAATGTGGGTGATCAGGAGGTTAAGTTTAATATGTTTGATGCTGTGAAATACCCTTCAGAAATTGAAGATTGTGCAGTTATTAATGTTTTGGAAGGGCTGAGTGAAGAGAGTTTTGAACTGGAAATGCAAGAGCAACATACTCAAAAATTTGGAGAAGTTATGAATGAGGATTTGGAATTATGCAGTGTAGCACATGAGTTACAAAGCGTCGATGAAATTTCTAGCAATAACAGAGTTTTCAAATCTTTGGAGTTAGTAGATAGAAAGTCACCACCCACTCAGCCATTAGTCCAGAAGTTCAATTTGGAGATGCAAGACAAAAAGGAGTCTAAGAATCAAGTTGCAAATCACTTCCCAAGATTAGAGCAGCAAAAACAAATGCTTCAGCAACCCAAGATTAAAAATTCTTTCCCTGATGAACAGTTATTTACAGTAGCCCACATCAAGGAAGTAGAAACACCTTGGTGTGTTGACCTTACCAACTACCTTGATTATGGAATTTTGCCCCCTGGTTTATCAAAACAACAATTGAAGGAGTTTTTCCATGAGGTGAATGGGCAGCGAATTGAACATTATTGGGAGAAGGAGTTGCAAGGAAATTGTGCCTCTTTCCAACTGTTTGAGGGTGGATGAAACATAAATTTTGAGGGAGCATTGGTACTTTAATTGAAAATCAGTAATGCTCCTGCGGATGGTTTGTTGCGTTTTGGTTTATTTTCATTTTAGTTATTTTTATTTTCTGCATGTTTTCTTTGAGTCTGTTTTTCTGTTGTAGGTGTTCTTTTTCTGTTGAATTGACAAAGGTTGACAAGGCAAAGGCTAGGGCATAATGAATTACAACATCAAACGAAGAAGGAGAAGGGATGTAGTCTATCTTCCTTTAATCATTTGCTATCTGTTTACTTTTGTTTGTCTTTACTTAGTTGTTGCTTATGCTTATTTCTGCTTTAGTAGTTGTTTTGTTTTGTTTAGGTTTAAGCTTTTAGAAGTTAGGACTTAGATTGGGAAGAAGAAAAGCTGCTCCTAGTTAATTCTGTAATCATGATCTCCTGCGCGTAGTAATTGAAAAGCATATCTTGTTCAGCCTCCTTGCTCTTAAAATTAAAATTAAGTGTTGAATGAATTGTTCTTGCCTAAGCCTGTTGTTAAAGCAATTAGATTGCTGGAGCATAATTAGAAATTGCATGTTAATTAAGTTGTGCTCTGCTTGTGCCTTGAATTCTTCTGCTTAGTCAAATTTGTTCCTATATTCAAGCTGCTGGATGACTGCTGATGATTTAGCATTTTAGGTTATTGAATCTTTTGCACAAGAAGTCCTAAGTTTTAAATAGATTCTTATAGAGCCATCCCTTTTAAAGCTTAGAAGTCTAGGAATGCTCATTCCCAACCAAAGGATACCAAGTTTACTTTTCTGTCCAATTCTAGTCTGTTTAGCCAGCTTGTAATAAGTTTGGGGGTCTTCCCTTTACTTTCTCTCATTGGGGACAATGAGCGATTTAAGTTTGGGGGGGCCGTGTTGAAGTTGCTATAGCATTGTTGAAGATTTTGCTTGTTATTTTTTTTTAGGATATACTCTTAGGGAGCACTCCTCTTCTACTCCTAAGATGCACTCCTCTCCCTTGCAAGCAAGCCCAGCCTGTTAGGTTGTTAAAAAAAAAAAAAAAGAGTTAGCTCAGAAAAAGGGTTTTGCTAGAGCAATCTCTGTGTAGCTTGTGCTCGTAGCTAGATGTTTTCACCAAAAAGTGTTAGCATTCTGGAACGAAGGTATAAGCTGCATGAAGAAGCTTTGAAAAGAAAAAGAAAAGAAAAAAAAAAGAAAGAAAAAGAGAAAAAGGAAGCAAGGGATGAGTGTTAGCCTAATAGTCACAACTCTCCTAAAGCTTAGGTGAGCTTCATCATAAAATGTTGCCATTCTGAGAAGCAAGAGGGAAGTGACATGAGGGCCAGTCTTAGAAAAGAAGTGGAATGAGTGTTATGCCTGTGAGGTGATGAGCCTGAAAGCTAGGGTGAACGACATCATAAAATGTTGTCATTCCAAGAAATAGGGCTATGACTTCAAGGATCTCCAAGAGAGTAGTAAAAAAAAAAAAAGAAGAGAAAAGTGCAAGTTTTGTGCTAGCTTAAAAGATTAGTCTTAGAGGGGAAGCACTCTTGTGTAAGTTTGGTTTGGGATTGCATAATGAGCTTGAGGATTAGAACTTCTAAGTGATAAAAGCTTCGGAGCTAAAAGGTGTCTAGTTAATTCTTGGGCATGTGCAAAAGAACATAATTTGAAATCTTGAAGCAGGACAGTATGTATTGAGTTGATGGAGCAAGTTTGATGCTGGAGCATCACTATAATGGTGGGAATGCATATAAGAATTCAGTGGCCAAGTAGAAGTAGCTTTTGACATGTGCAGGTGAAGAAAGCATCACTCGAGGACGAGTAATGATTCAAGTTTGGGGGTTTGATAACTCTTAAATTAAGAGTTATATGCTTGTATTTTTGGGCTAAATTTCTATATTTTATATCTATAAATCTTGGAAATTCCCTAGATTGGAGTCACTTTGCTCTAGAAGTAATTTTGATATAGTAATATTTTTATTAGAGCAATTTTATTCTAATTAAGGCATTTTATGTGATTAAATCAGGGTGGATTAATGAGGAGTTACGAAGCCAAGAACAGCAGTTTTTCAACTAATTGCTGGAGCAAATTTCGCGCATCAGGCTTTTACGAAATTCGCACGTGGAAGCTGTATTCATTAATTGAGCTGGCATCTGTCAGTCCAGTCATCTGCTTCCAGCGAATTAGAGGCCGCCACGTCACTAGGTCAAGCCAGTCAGCCCTCGTTTTCATAAAAGGGTGACTATTATAATGGCCAGCCGTTTTTTGTTGTGGGATAGATGGGCATTTTTGAGAGAGAGGTGCTGATCCCGAAATAACAGAGAAGGAGCAGCAGAGGAGAGCTTGGACCAGGAGCCTTCACCGGAGTTTGCCAAAAATGGAAGGATTCCAGTCGGAGCAACGCCGTTGCTGTGGCAAGAAACTTGGGGCAGCATTTCGACTTCTCCTGCTACAATTTCTACTGTCTTTTAGTTATTTTCTGTTTTTATTTCCATGATGTTTCCATTTCTACTATTTTTCCGTTTTCACTGTAGCATGAACTAATCCCTCTTAGGTGAGGATTAGAGGATGATTGTTATTTGCTAATGTTATAGTTGAGTAGACTTCATCTCCTTCGGTTTGGTTTTTAAGGGCTTTTAATCTTAGTTTGTTTCCGCTTGGCCAGCCGTTTCGAACACCGTCCCTCTGATTTCTGGGAAGAATAGGAGGGGCTGAAAACTTAAAAACCACGTTAGCCTCTTGTTAAGGTTAGTTGCT
Organism: Trichosanthes truncata; assembly: GCA_033996785.1. Taxonomy (NCBI): domain Eukaryota; kingdom Viridiplantae; phylum Streptophyta; class Magnoliopsida; order Cucurbitales; family Cucurbitaceae; genus Trichosanthes; species Trichosanthes truncata. Next base: position 6,670,298 of record MU867260.1, on the reverse strand, counting down.
GACTAAGTGGGTAGGTTAGGGATAGCCACTCGCCTAACGCACACAAAGTACAGAGGGTTTATTATGCTGAAGTAATTTAATTGCGACAGCATACATTCGGTGATTCGGGAGAATACCGTGTAGTCTGTAGTGAATCGATTGGAATGAATGTATACTCAGTTTATAACTTAGCTAATGCATGACTTACCTCTAATCTGAGCCTTTCCTTTAATTAAAAGTACAAGTTAATCGTTCTCTGTTTTCTGAAGTCTTTACTCTGTTTTGCATGCTTTAGCATTAAATTTGTTCCAGCATTTATGATTTCTTTTATGGCATTTCCCTCGATAATATTGAATGGTTACCAAATGAGTTACTAAAAATTAATTTAGGATCATTAGAAAAATCAATAGTCTCCGTGGATACGATAATTTTACTTGCCACTTGCTATAAAAAGAATGTGTACACTTGCGCATTGACACTCTAATTTGCACAATTATTCACATTGCTCTAGCAAACACATCAAGTTTCTGCATAATTTCACATCACTCTAGCAAGTCATCAGTAAGGTATATAGAAATGGAAGCACATCTCCTTCAATCTCTTGCTAGCAGTTTTTTTTTCTTGCACCTAAAATTCCAGGTTCAACTTTCAGCTTGGGTTCCTCAAAATTTAGCAAAACAACTACCTAATATTTTTTGATAAACCTCAAGTACAACATCTTAACTTACTTACCTCAAAGTTTCAGCTTCTAATTCTTCCTCAAGAGCTCAAAAGAAACTGATTTCTTCACATTGTTCTGCTACCCGAGAACTGTGAATACCTCTCGGTTTTCTGCAATTTTCACCTCCTTCCTCTTCCTATTTTCAAAACAGCCGCCCACTGTCGTAATCTACACTCAATTTATGAGATTTTGACTCAAAAATCATCGAATTTGGTGCAGTAAATTAAGAGATATGGCTGTTTGAAGTTGATCCTCTTCCAAAAGCTTCCAGCTGGACAGCACCTACTTGCCAAAGACAAATCCGTGGCTCCACAAATTTTTGCCAGCTCCTACTTCCTCATTTACATCTTAATCCCCTTTTTTAAAACACCAAAACAAGCCAATAAATTTACCTAACACATTTAGCCAACTTTACTTAAGTTTGTGAGAAATAAGGACTTTCATTCAATACATAATGCACCTAAAATTTATCCAACTTGTTAATGACCTTAACTTACTTCAATTCAACTCTTAATATGCTTATTCAATGGCGTACCTATCTCCTTATGAAGCTTTATACACATTATAGTTCACAATCCAAAAGATTCCCAAATCCCATCACGACATCTTTTAGTGCAACCTATATCAATTTGCATATGTCAAAACATCATATATGAGCACAATATGATCAAAAGAGAGTTTAGGGCTTACAGAAATCCCTACTTCACGTGCTGATTTTATGTTCTCACATTCTGTCCTCCCCAAAAGAAGTTAGGATGTTGCCTCCAGCCTAGGTTGTACGTGTTGGAGTAAGAATTTAACCAGTTCTACCCTATATAACACACAGTCGTAGGTTTGTAAGGACAATTGCTGTAAATATGTCTTTCGTTGCAATAAACACAAGGAGTAGAGATTTGATTCAAAGCAGTAATAGGGGCCTGATTCCCCATAGTGAAATTCTTCAGAGTGTTGTTCATTGCTGAGATCTGCACGCTCAATGCTGCTAATGCATCAACCTCGTATACACCTGAATATTTTTTATATGTGCCTTCATCTCCCCACTGACTGTTGTTGAAGATGATTGCATCTAGAATCTCATTTGCATCATTGACTGTCTTGTTCAACAAGGATCCGTTTGCAGAGGAATTGACCAAAGTCTTTGAAGCCTGGGTCAACTCGTTGTAAAAATGCTCGATCAAGAGGCAAGCTGGGAAGCCATGATGGGAACACTTCCTAACTAGCTTTTTGAAACGTTCCCCTGTTGTGTCCACGCCTTCATTAGTAGTTTAAAAGTCATAATTTCTCCTCGAATATGAAAATTCTTGGTTGGTGGAAAATATTTCAAAAGAAACTTTTCGCCAAGTCATTCCAAGAAGTGATTGAATCTGGTGGGAAAGAATCTAGCCATGCTTCTGCATTACCTTAAAAGGAAAAATGAAACAACTTTAGCCTCAATGTCTCGTTTGAAACTCCATTCATCTTAAATTCGTTACAGATCCTCAGAAAAAGCTTAATGTGCTTGTGAGGATCCTCGTTTTGTAGTCTTGCAAATTGGTCTATTGTCTGGAGCATCTGAAACATTATAGGCTTCAATTCAAAATGAGCTGCCTCAATGTTTGGTTCTAGGATTCATGCATTAAGATTTTGGAAAGTTGCGGTTGCACAGTCCCTTATGGCTCTATCTCGTTCATCTACAATAAAATGGAATTTTGAGGGGCAACTGGTTGTTGTTGCACATTATTACCGTGCTTCTCTTTGTCGCCTAAAGGGAGCATCGACTCCAGGTGGGTCCATTGGAAGTTCTTGCAAAATAGATTCCTATAAAATAATTTCCTCTGGATTCTCCAGTGCGCTCAACTCTTGCAGTTCTCTTCTTTTCCTCATTTGCTCCTTAGGCTCGACGGAAAGTTTACTCTATCTCAGGATCAAGATCAACAGGGCGATGCCCTTTGCGCATGCACCAACTCTAACCTGCAAAAACCTGCAAAATAGAATCGAGTCTCTGTGAAAGAGTTGAAATGCAGTTGCAATCAGATCACATTCCTTGCTGAAAAATTGACAATTTGTTAAAATGTCGTTCTCCGACAATGATGCCATAAACTTGATGGGTCAAGAGCGCAAGTGCACGTTGTCTCTCAAGTAATCTATGGAGTATCAAATCCAAGGGAACAAATGTAACAAAACTTCCAATCTTACACCAATGATTCTCAAAGCTTGCAATCGAGGTAACCAAAAAATAAATGAGATTTTGGAGTTTTTGAAAATAGTAAGTAAAAGCATGCTAAAACTGTGAAAAGATGAGAAAACACTGATTAAATAACGAGAGATTCAAATATGGTTCAACTTCAAGGAAATGTGTCTACCATGCAACCGCAAATTGCCCAACTATGTGAGGTTCATTAAGAGATTGCTATCCATTTGCGCCCGCATCTCACTCTTTCAAGTTCTGTACGATTCGAATAAAATGCTACCTAAATGCACTCGCAACCTACCCTAATTGACACTTAACACTATGAATAGAGTTAAACACCTATTTAGCCCTTTTCTAAGTGTTTTTAGGAGCATAAACAATTAAACTCATATGTCTATGACTAACTTTAACTTAGGTAATTATAGAACACAACTCTAAAGATTATTGTCCTATGTCTAGGTACAAAAAGCGAGGTTCAATTTCTAGACTCTTATCCTAGATTTCTTTTTATGCAAACATGTGCTCGATCCAACATTTTCAATATTGAATCTCACACACACTATGCTAATTCAAGTGATCAGTTTAAGCTAATAATGAAACTTAAACTCAATAAAAGCAAACGCTGCTAAGTGTTGAGCAATGATGCTTAAGCAACCAGGACTTTCTTCCTTCTTAGGGTATCCACTTTATTGAATCCTCTCAAAAGAGTTTAGCTCATCATCAAAAAGAAAATAAAAGTGCAGAAAGTAAAGAGAAAACTAGAATGAGAAGAAACAAACTTCAATGAAATAATGAACTTGAATACACTTTGAAGTGTAAAGGTAAAGAAATAACAACTTGAATTAAGGAAACAATTGGAATTACAACTTAGAACTGTAATTCAAAAGAAAACAGAAACTTACAACATTAAATGATAACAAAGCAACAACTGTAGAACTTGAAAAACAAAGAATACAAAACTTGGATGAAAGCGATAAATAACCCTAAGCTCGTTCCTCTTTTCTAACTTGTCCAACCTTTTTCAAGGAGAACAAGTTCTTACACTTCCTTCTTTCGAAATTAGTGTTCGAAAGGAGTATGAACAGAACTTAGGAGAGACTCGGAGTAGCGGCTGCAAATTGAAAAGAAAATGGCAAAACTTTGGGAAGAAAGTAGAAATTCGAGCTCTCTTGAAAATAAGCTTGAGGTGCCTTTTATAGACTTCAAATCTAGGGTTTGCTGCCGAGGTCAGTGTGAGAAGGTATAACGACGTGATTCCTTGATTTGAGGAGATTTGGTAGAGAATCCTTAAGAAAATCTGCCAACTCCGCGAATTTGGGAAAATCTACTGAAATGGTCCAAATGTGATCGCAATCGCCCCACATTTCACTTGAAATTCTGCTTCACTTGGAATTTGCCTTCAACTTTCGCATGTGGTCGCATTCAAGTCTCATTTCACATACCTCTGTACTTTGTTAAATTTTTTCTTCTCCAAATGTTGTCGCAATACTGGCGCGTATGGGCCATTTTTTACACTTTTACACAAAAACAACAAAACTTAACATCTTCTTACAAAAAATACTCGATTTACACCTATTTTCTTGTTTTTACAAAATTAAGTTATCAACACACATGATAAGCTTGTTGTTACTTAAAATTACCCTAAATGACATGAAATATAACAATAAACGCTCGCTTTCTAAATAAAAAGTATGGTTTTTAGAGCTAAATAACACTAATAAATAAGTGTTTTCAATGATATTTGGGGAGACTTAGATTTGAAGGATGTGTATTTCAGTTATCCAACCAGGCCAGATGAAGCAATATTCAGTGGAGACCCGACTTTTCATATTAGACTTTCTAGGGATGTCACTACTTGTGTGCTAAAACATTTGCAACAACTTTAGTAAAAGACACACATTCGCTAACGCATCTGAAATTCTTTTGATTGGGATCCCTTTAAAAATCTTTACAAAACATAAAATAAAATAAAACGTTGAATCAATTGTAATAGTTTCATAACATATCCTCCACTAAGAAAATATTTTAGACAAAAACAACATAAATGCAGAAATCTCATTTAAATCACCCATGACCTGTTTAAGCAAACTATCCTGTCAATCGCCTAGGAAGTCATTGCCTTTACCTGAAAAAAAATATTTTTGAAAAGGATGAGTATTTAAAATACCCAGTAAGTGACCCCACTACCGGAGTCAGGATAAATGCAAACACATGTAAAATGGTTTTTAAAACTTTTTCTCTAGTGGGACCTAAAACCTTTTTGTAATGGAAACGTTTCCTTTAACTTTTCTCTTTGGCTTAATGTGGACAATTAACCCAACCTAACCTTGCCTTTTCATTTAACATTTTAAGGTTCCTTTTCATTTAACCTTTTCAGGTTCCTTTTCATTTAGATGTACATCTATAATTTTAGGAGGGTAATTGCTACAGCCTTTGCAAGCATTTTGTCATGAAAACACACATGTATGCATGAGGTCCCAAAGCATTTTCAGTTTTCATTCAGTGATGCAACATAAGGCAACATTCTCACATTATTCATCATAAATCATAAATTACGCATCACATTCATAAGAATATTTGAAAATCATACATGTAAAAATTCATTTTCATATAAAACATAACATTTTAAAATTCAGTTCCCAACTTTCTTTAAGCAGTCCGGTGTAAAGTCACTTACCTTGGCCTCGAGTCCAAATCAAAAGAATTACTAACTCTTTTCCTTTAAAAGTTCCTTCGCCCAACCTATAATTATTTTTTTTTAGAAATTAATGCTTGAAACTTACAACTTATGAATTTTAGTTTTGAGAACATCTTGGGACTTTAATTCAATAACTTAACTTACCTCAAAAACTTAGAAAGTTACTCAAATAGTTATATAACCAATGCAGACCTCAAAATTTAACCATTCATTTTAAATCCATATATAAACTCGAACTCTTGTTGGTTTGACTTTGAATTGGTCCAAACCTTGCAAAACTAACTTTACAGCCTGTGGGTAATTTGAAACGAGGTCGAATAACTCTTGGGTCACATTTGAAACACAAAACCAAACAGAAAACGAAACTCACCTCACTTATTTGGCTTCGAAAACATTAGCATTCGCAGATCTGACCTTCGCAGGCTATAGGTGTTCGACTTTGGGGTCACTTGGAGCATGGACACTACTCGTGGGTTGCTAATCTGTAAAAAAAAAACATCGAAAGGATCGAAAATGCGCTAGTGTCGCTGTTGTTCACAACCCCCTGCCATCACTGCTCGCGTCAAAGATCGATAGGGATGGAGCTCGGTTCTTGTCCGTGGGTCAAACGCCATCCTTTGCGTGGAGGAGCAGCGAGTTTGGGCGATGTAGCCCCCAATGAGGAAGAAACACACTATTGATCTTGCTGGAGGACGCATCGGAGGGGAGGAAGTTGTGCGTGCTGTTCACAAAGCCTTGTCACCATCACACGTCTAGAAGGGCTAGAGCACAATTGATCGGGTGAACTTTGGGTGAAGAAAAGAAAGTAAATAAGTTCAACCCCAATGCAAGTGCACACTGTTGATGCAAGTAATAAAACAGGAGTATTCTTGAGTATCGACCCCACAGGGAACAGTGTAACAAAAATTATTGTAGAGCAAAATGTAAGAAAATTGCAACTTAAAACTAAAAATTGCAAAAACAAGGCTGAGTTTGGTGTTTGTTAAAAACAAATAATTGCAAAATCTAATTGCAAGTTAAATTGACAAAGATTGCAGAACTGAATTGCAGAATCGAAAAATTGCAAGATTGAATAACAAACTAAATGGACTCGATAAGAGAATTGAAAATTGTAAAAGAAATTCTTTAGAGAAAGGAGGGGCTCAAAAATGTCACTACCCTAAGTTGTAATTGCAAACCAAAATTGCAATTCCAACCTATTCCACATTCAATTGTAAACCAAAATTGCTACTCCTATTCACCTTGAAATTATGTTTTAGGTGGCTAAGTGAGTGACTTATATGTTTATGGTCCCTCTATCTTAGATAATTTGGCTCAACAATTTTATGGGTTTTGGAGTCTTTAATCCCTATGTATAGGGTAAATAATTGGCTTATGTCTAAGCTATTTGCTCCATCACTTGTGCGAAATTCGCTTATCGCTAACCTCGTCGGTATTATATTTAAGCTTGAGTTGCTACCCTAGTTAGGGGTGTGCAGAAACCGAGCCGAACCGACAAACCGAGCCGATCCGAACCGAACCGACTGGTTCGGCTCGGTTTTTGCAATTTTTTTTGGTTTTTCGGTTTAATCTCTTACAAAACCGAGATTTTCGGTTTGGTTCACGGTTTGACTATTTTAAAAACTGAAAAAACCGAACCGAACCGAAATAATTAAATTCTTTTTAAAAAACCCATCATACTTTATAAATTTAAGCCCAAACTTACAAGCCCAAATCCCATATCTATCTATCCCTAAATCCCATATCCCTAGAAAGTAGAAACCCTAAATCAAATCTTTTATTGCTGTCAGCCTCCTTTTTCTCTCTCTCCCATCCATCCCTCGATTCCCTCCCCCACTCTCTCCTTTCCTCTCTTTCCTTCTTCCCAAAACCATTGACCCTTTTTCTTTCCTTCTTTCTTTCCTTCTTCCCCACAACTTTCAACATTCTCTTCACTGCACTCTTTCTTCCCTTCTTCCCTACAACTTTCAACACTCTCTCCACTGCCCCTCAGTCTCTCATGGTCATCTACGGCCTTCGCTTCTGTGCACGACTCCTCTACATCTACTCCACGGCTTTTCATCCACCGAAACTATGGACAACGCCTTTTCATCTGCTTCTCGCTGCATCTCTCACTCTTTGCCCCATGCTCTCTCAGTTTCATCCTCATCCTCCCTCGTCACCCATCTTTCTCGCTCTCTTTCATGGCCACAGTAAATGGAAAGCAACTTTCGGTTAAAAACCGAACCGAATTGGTTGGAACCGAAACCGATTGGTTCGGTTTTTAACCAAAACCGAAGAAACTTCGGTTTTTTCGGTTTAGGAACTTTCATAACCGAGATGTTCGGTTTGGTCATCGGTTTCGGCCAAAACCGGACCAAACCGAACCGTGCACACCCCTAACCCTAGTTGATCAATCTAGGATCTCAACGGAATTTTATTCAACACAAGCAAACAATTGAGATGTAGGCTTGGTTTTTGTTGAAATTTTGGCTACAATTACTTCTTAGGGAATTCACATCCTTGAACCACCTAAAAAGTTTAGCTCATATTAAGGGTAAAGATCCTACAACTAATTTTTGAATTAAAATTCATGCTTAAGAAAATTACTTAAAAGCCTATGTGCAATCAAAACTAAAGAAATTTTTTTTTAAAAAAGTATGCTATTCAATTAGAAATTAAAGCAGAAAACCAGAAAACCCATGACAAGGAAAAAAAAAAATAGCAACTTCAACTTGTTCAAGCTAATCATGAATCAAAACTCATAAATTGATAAAACTTCAAGGAGAGATAAATTCAACTCTTTTTTCCTCTAAAATTGAACCAATTAGAACTACAAAGTGCAACGAAACAAGATTGAAACGATTACAACTTACTGAACTTAAAACAGAATTGAATTGAAAATAGAGTTATTACAACAATCATTCAATAAAGCCTTACTTAGTTTCCAATCGACTCAATCCCTCGACTATTTCTAGGAAAAGACTGAGTCTTAACAACCCAAGTTCTCACTTGAATCGGACTAAAAAGACAGAAGGAAAACAAACCCAAACATAGCAGTAGCCTTACGGTAAAACAGAAAAGCATAAAAAAAAGGTAACAATGAAAGAAGAAAGGCTAAATCATCCATTTGAAGTCCCCCCGAAGCGCTGTTAGACTCTCGGCATCTTGTTCACTGGCGATCGAGGTGCTTTCAACTACGCTCATTTCTTCACGTATTTTGGACGCTTTAAGTTTTCGCTGATCTAAAGACTTCTCTTCCTCTGATATGAGCTCCAAAATTCTCTCATGGTCAACTTCCAAAGTTTTGAGCTAGATTTCGAGTCTTTTGATCTCAAGAAGTGTTTTCTCATATTGCTGATGGAGTTCGTTTTTCTTTTCAAAGGAGAGGTTGTTGCTCAATAAAATGTCATCCAACTTGCTTTGAAGCTCTGCCAAATTACGGTCCCTTTGGGCCAAGGTCTGCTTGGAAGAATACGACAATTGCAGCTTATTGTTCTTTCCCACATGGCAAAAGTATTCACTTATAAATTGGTGGAGAGGTGGCAAGTTGGTCGCGTCAACGTTTGAGACGGTTTGAAATATTTTGTGCATTTCTGGTTCAAGGGAAGGATCTCTCTCAAAGGGAGCACGAACGAGTTTCTGTTGGGCAGCCTCCCACATAGTTTGAGCAGCCTGACGTTGTATGTCAGAAAAACGTGAAATCATGCTATCAGCATTAAAGATTGAAGCCTTTGAAGCAACCATTTGCACTTCTCTTGGCTCTTGCCGGGATCAGGATTAACAACAATAGGTTGTTTTGAGGCCATCACCCTGTCAACTGGTGCTTTGAATGATTCAATCTGTGTAGGAAAGGTGTCCAAAACGTGGCAGCTCGTCGATGACTGATCTCCCAAAGACACCTACAAGGTACGAAAAGATGCCTAAGTCAATACACAAACTCTTAAACAATTTAAACAAAGGAGAAGGGTGAAATATGAGGCGCCAATCGGAGGTCGAGGAGGCTTAAGAAGCTACGGGCCCTTGAGGTACCTTCGAGAGGGTCGTCGTTGGAGCTCACTAGCTTCCCTGTTTTCCTTGGTCTTTTTCAATGACGATCATCATTGCTACTGTAGCTTGCATCGTCACTGCCAAGAGAGCCCCTTGGATGGGCCGACATGTTGGCTGGCATCTCACACAAATTCTTGCGTGCATCACTAGCATTCTAGTCTTTAGTAAGTCTATGCTTAACTGGAAGGGGGCAAAGTTGTCCAACAAGATTTGTACACCTTCCTCGAGATAATTTTCGTGTTTTTGTAGCCACCAATTTTTGTAAGTTTAGGTATTTGATCACGAGCATTCGACTCGAATGCGGGGAGATACACTAGTGATGAAGTCAATGTCTCCATGTAGAGTTGCCAAGAGTGAAAGACATTATCCAGGCTAATGTGGGGGGCATCCTAATGCAAGTCGTTGGGTACATCTTGATGAAAATCAACTTGTCGACTAAAGCGACAGGGGCTGTAAGCCTCCATGGTCATCAACTTTCCATGGAAAGATAACATGATCGAATACTTATAAAAATTGAGGAAGATGAAAAGGACAGGTATTTGGCATCTTTTAGAATCTCAGCCTTCTTCCTAGAAGGAAGACTCACATCCCACAATATAGATGCACCCTGATGGATCAATTGGTGGGCTTTGAGGCTGTTAAAGTCTTTAGCACCACCTTCTTCATAGTAGTCAACCATCCAAGGCCCCTTTACTTTGGCGGTAGGTTTATAATGCGTGCTGAAGTAGTGGGCAAGCCATCCATGGATGTAGTGAATGAGAAAACAAATTTTAGAGCGCCCGATAGAGTAAGGAGTGTTGTAAATCTGGCCGAGGCCGTGGTAAATATTGGACAGAACCAGGACTGCAAGGTTACACATACTCCCTTCTACCATAAGAGCCACGACTTTAAATACGTCGAGGCGAAGCAGGTTCATGCTCTTGTAGGAAAAGATGAAGAAGCACAGCCAACAGGAGAGGAAGGTGGTCAAGTAGGTCAGTTTCTTTCATTTTGCCTCTATGCCAAAGAGTTAGAATGGTTCTTGCTCTTTGGCAGACCAATCGCGTGGTTGAGTTTTGAAGCCATCTAGATTGTGGGTGGAGCGTAGGCGAGGAGTTTTCTTTAATCTACGTGCGGGAGGTTTTGCATACCTCAAGCTATCTGTAAACCATACGGAAATCCATAGGTGCACAAGGATTTGTTGTCTCTCCATTTGTTGGGACACAATATGGTGATAAGCGTGGAACAGATAGCTACAGGTCTTTGGGAGAGAGTCATTTTGGTCATGTGACCTCATCAGTTCTTTGGAAGAGAAAATGGTCTCGACGTAAAATTTTCCATTGATGGATAGGCCCCCAAACTTCCACATATCCCACAAAGACAGGGATACCTCTTTAGACAAGGTGTGAAGGGAGTTGGTTGAAGGACACCATGCTTCACAAAAGGCTCGAATGATAACTTGTTGCAGTCGTAGGTATACAGGAAGGCCATTACAGCTCCTAGTAAGTTGGATCCTTGTAGCACCCTCTGGTTCCGAGCAATGGTGAATTCTAGCCATTACCAATAGTAGGCAATTTAAGTGAACTCCCCATTGAACTTTAGCAAGGGACCCCAGCGAACTTGGATGATTCGACGCCCCAGTGTCGGCTCTGGGTTGTCATTCGGCTTCTTCTTGTGAAGGGAAGACTGCAAGACCCACATCTTGGTCGCAGAGTTTTGATTTAGAGGCCTATCCATAGACAATTCAGGCAAGATATCTTTCTTAGTGTACTTTTAATTGTAAAGGTACACTAAAGAAAGCTGTTTTATAACTTTCTTGAAGTTTAGCCATTTAGTATTCCTCAATATGTCACAATTTGCTCTTTAATAAGGCAGCATATGTATTCATACTTATAATTTAATTAAAAATACACTTTTTTGTCCATGAAGTTTAAGTTTAATATTGATTTAGTTCTAGGTTTCAAAATTCTACATTTTTTGCTCATGAAGTTTTAATATTACTCTCTTTGGTTCCTAGACAATGAATATAAATCCTAACAAAATGTCGGCCGGTTCATTTTATATTAATCTCTGATCTCTCTATCTCCACAAAATTGTCAAGAGACGAGAGGTTCGCTTCACTTGAATGAGAAGAAAATGTTTGTTGGTTCAATAGATTGGAATGTCACTACATTCTTTATAAAAGAAGAAATGCTTGTGGAACTTGCGTTTAGGGTTTCCAAGAGAAGAGCAAGAGTATAGTTTTGAGGTGAGAGACACAAAAACTGAAGAGCAAAATGAGATGAAAGAGAGAGAGAGAGAAAGTACCTTGGGTTGTATTGGTGATGCGTTGCGATGAATAATTCTGAAGTTTTGCTGCTCCATGAAGCACCAGTGTGAAGCTGAATATCACCAAAACCAAATCCAACGCCCACGCCATACTCTAATTAACCAACTAAATGCTTCCTTATATTTATAATCCAACCAAACTAACACCTTCGTTTTCAAAGTCAACTTGGTCAATTTCAACCATTTAAGTGGATGCTATCAATAATTCTACCCTAAACTTACCCCCCACGCGCTTCCTTTCAACCACCCCTTAAATTGCCCATCACTCGCCGCCTTTAATGGTTTTTTTTTCCTTTCGGATTCAATAACATGTGTGAAGTAGGAGATTCAAACCCTTAATCTTTGAGTTGAGAATACATGTCTTAATTAATTGAATTATGTGCAAGTTAGTTGTTCTTAATTTTCTAGTTATTGATTTTGTTGCCATTTGCAACACACATACTGTTTTTTGTTTAAATCTCATTTTGGTGTTTGAACTCTCAACTTTCATATTCATTTTGGTTCTTCAACCTTCAAAATATTCATTTTGTACCATTTTGACCTCTAAATTTTTAAAATGTATGTAAGTCTTTAAACTTTTAAAAAAAGAATCATTTTGTTTCTTACATTTATTTTGTTTTTGATGAATTAATGAAATAGCTTTGAGCATATGTACTAGCATGTTGATATGAGTGCACGATTTCAAGTAGGGATGGCAACAGGACGGGGCGGGGCCGGGGATGCACTCCCCATCCCCGTCCCCATTAGGAATTTTCATCCCCGTCCCCGCCCCATTCCCCGTTTCGGGGAGTCGGGGTCGGGGTCGGGGAATCCCCGTTCGGGGATCGGGTCCCCACGGGGAAAAATCCCCATTTTTTATTTTTATTTATAATTATTTTTTTTAATTAATAACTAATTAAACATGTATAAATATATTAAGATTATAGCTTTTATGTTAAATTAGTATTATTATTGCTATATTTACGTAAATAATTAATTTTTAAAAATATATAACACTTTTATTATAAATTTAATATAAAAGTTATTATATTATGAAATTAAATATAATAAATACATATACTAATGAAATTAAATCAGGAAATAAAATATAAAAACAGTGCTGTAAGGTGTTTTTTACTATATATATATATATATATATATATATAATGTTATTAATAATATTATTATAAATAATTATAATATATTTTTAAACATTAATATTTAAAAAAATATTCGGGGCGGGTTAGGGGACGGGGATACCCTCCCCGTCCCCGCCCCGTCCCCGACCGGGAGCCCGAAAAAATCCCCGATTTGACCCCCATACCCAGTCAAACCGGGGATTCCCCGCCCCGTTTGGGATGGGGACCCGCGGGGATCCGACCCCGCAGGGATTTTTGCCATCCCTAATTTCAAGCCACATAGGTTGAGACAAGCATTGAGCAAGTAGATATTAGATGGAAAAATAATATAGCAAGGATCAAAATCAAGGGCGGAACTAGCATGGGCCCAGCCCCCCCTGAAGTCCAACGTGTTTTATATTTGTACAAGTTGACGTTTGAAACCATAACCGACTGTTTGCTCTAGTAGTAGAATTGCTTCAAGCCCCCCCATAGAGAAGAGTTCAACTATGGATGTATTCACGCGCACAGTAATTTTAATTATTTTTATGGAAACCATATATTCTCTCTCTCTCTATATATTCAACAAAAATTAAAAAAATAACATAATTATTTTATTCAATTTATCAAGTTGTATTGATTTTTACCCTAAACTTTCAATGTGATCAAATTGCATGTTAGACTTAAATATGTGTTACAATCTTAACCTTAAACTTCAAAAAGTGTTGCAATTTTTACCATCTCATAAGTTTTTATTTGAAAATTTGTTAAAAAAAATATTCCCATATGTATTCAATGAATTGTAAAACTTATTTATGGTACAAAATTAATAGACTTTCAATGAAAAACAACATTAAAGCTAAATTTTTGTTGAAATTTGTAAGTTTTGACAAAGTTGTGCAAAAAGCAAACTTAAAATTGTGCAAAACTTGATTTTTACATAGTTTTCTATTAAAATTAGTGGGTGAATTAATAGAAATTGAATAGAGGATAAAAATTGCAATAGTTGTCTTAGTCTATAGTCTAATTTGATGAGACTGAAGTTTATGATAAAAATTAATACAACTTCATAAGTTTAGGAGTATAAATTAAAATTTTTCCTTTAAATTATAAGTTATATTTCCTTTTAAAAAAATTATCTACAACATATCTTCAAATATGAAATAATAACTAGTTATCTATAATGTATATTCAAATATGAAATGTATTTTAAAATATTTGATTCATTATTCTTTTTTAAAAATTTCATCCCAACATATTAAAACTGGTTGAAGACAATTGTAATGTATTAAGTGAAGCTCCCCTCAACAAAAATTCTGGATCTGCCACTGATCAAAATGATTGTTTTTATAAGTTCAAGGACCAAAATGTTGCCAAAGTGAGCAATATCTCATCGGTAATTGGTATGTACTCTTTCCCGTGAGATTAGAGATTCAAATTCACATACCCCACTACTAAAAAAAGGACGAAAATGGAATAGAGTTAAAAGTTTAGAGACCAAAATAGAATTTAAACTTTTTTTTTTGCTTATTTTATAATAAAAATGGTAAAATGAATTTAATTACTTCTTAATAAAATAAGTGGTTAAAAATAGTGTAACAGGAATAATAACCAAACAAATCTAAATTTACTTAGTAGAATACAATTTAATAAACATACTGATATCTTATAACGATAAACTTAAAAAATTCAAAGCATGACCAAATATTTTGAAAGAAAAAGTTACAGCACAATTACAAAAGAAAAAAAGAACAAACAAAGATGCGTCTCTACACAATTCCTTAAAATAGATTTATCTCTTGGTTGACAATTACTAGACTAACGCCACTATGTGATTTTCATCAAAGTGGAACTTTAGCATCCTAACCCTAGGACTAAAAATATGGATGTGAAATATGCATTTCATACTCCTTAAGGGGGCGTTGGGGTCCAACATCTTAAGCTTGAGAATGTTGAGTCCTAGGAGTCAAGCTGAGAAGGTGTAGGGTGTTTGAGGTGCAAGTTTTAAAAAGTTTGGGTTTGGGAACTCTATGTTTAGAGTGCATGTGTTGAATGAGAAATTTTGGCCAATCACAAATTGCAACGTCATTATTTATAAATTAATAACAAAATTACATATTATTAAGTTTGAGATCAATTATAATTTGACATGTGTCCCAAATTAAATTTGAAGACAAAAATTGAAAAATCTCAAATAATGTCATGTGTCTTCATTATGGTCATTTGATCAAATAAGCGTCAAATTGAGCCATATGTTATTTAGACCCAAGTTTGAAGCTCATTAAATGACAATTTGGCCCAAAGCCCAAACCTAAAATGCTAAGTCCAAAATCAAAAAGTCCAAACTCAAAGGGTTAAGCCCAAAGCTTTCAATGCCTAAATCCAAATAGTTTGGGGATAATTGTATGGATGGCCAAAAAAAAAAAAAGCAGTTTTGAAATATGGCCATTGGTTAAAAATTTTGATTTATGGCCACTTGTGTAGTGCACGTGAGGGTGGTTTATTTTTTAATGTTCCCCCCTTTTTAGTTACTCTATATCTAAATAGAATAACTGAGAATAACTAAGATTTTGAACTCAAATTGTCCATATCTGCACATCTATTTATTTCAAATGTGTTGATATCTCTTTATGGTTTTTTAAAATACATGTATTTATCAATATACGAATTTTTAAAATTCATATAAATCTTGAGGTTGTTATCTTATGTAAATCTAAATTTCGAATCTCTTGCTCATTATGGATCTTAATATATTTTTATTTATTAAAATATCTTTCAAAGTTTTAAACTATATATTTAAACTAAATATATATTTTGGTATTTTCACGTTTTTATATGATTCTTTTGGTAATTGAGAAGCTTTTTTTTTGTCAATTGATCATGACTAATGAACATTTGCTATTGACCTGTCGAGATCGAGTTTCAAATCAAGCAGATCAATGACAACGATGACAACACGTTGATCGTGATAAAAAAATCTATAATCTTCAAGAGATTAAGCATTATTGAAAGATTCAATCGAGATGAAAAAATGCAAGAAACTCGTCTGATTGATCAAAGGAACAGGAAAAGGCTTGTATCTAGAAGATCGAATGAGCAATGAGCAGTTTCGACAGACGGTGGATGTAACAGCCCGTATTTTCCAATACGGTCATTCTAACAATAATGCATAAGCATAACAATTAAGACTAAAATAGACTAAACTAATTCAGCGGAAGCAAGAATCTTACAAACATTTCTAAAATAAACTATTGAATTCTTAACAAGGACTCTCTAAGTCTTGTGTCATAACGCTAAACTTCACTTCTTTCGAGACTATCACTTGATCCTTCATCTGAAAACATTTTGGACAAAAATAAAAATGAGTACAGAAATACTCAATAAGAAATTTCAACATCAAGTTCAGAAATTCAGTTTCTTTAAAACAAAACATAGAAATTCAGTTTAACAAATCATTTCAATAATTGAATCAAAAGTCAAATATTCATTTGGTCATTTTCTTTCAAAACAATTGTAAACAAAATACAAATATCGTTACAAAACTTTTAATATAACTATTAAAACTTTCAAGTCAAACTTTCAGAAAACAAAAAAACCTTAAATCATACAAACTTTCAAAACAAAACTTTTCAATTGAACAAAACTTTCATTTAAGCAAAACTTTCAAATATTGAAACTTTCAATTCAAACAATACTTTCAATCAATCAATACTTTCAAATATCATAGTGAGAATATGCATTATTTGGGTAACCTTCAGAACATATATGATGGTTACCCGTCGGTAATACCAATCAATCAATCAGAACATTCAATCAGAGTTGTCGATAAAAATCGACCAGAACATTCAATTCAATTACTTAAATGTGAGGCCATGTGAGTGAAACACACACATGAATCTTCATTTCAAAGGAATGCCAAACCACAAACTGTGTCTTCCCACAAACAAGCTTCAATTAGTCAGAGATGTCGATAAAATCGACCAGAACAATCAATATAATTACTTAAGTGTGAGGCCACGTGAGTGAGTAACACACACATGAATCTTCATTCCAAAGGAAGGCCAAACCACAAATGTGCCTTCCACTTATTAACTAATCAATTAGACGGTGCCCAATTAATTAATCTTCAGCACTAACTACAATTAATTAACCATTTATCCCACTGTCACTATGATAATTAACTAATTGTGCATTTAGCTAACTAGGAATCTCTTGTTTGTCTCCTCTTAGTCCTATCTCAATTAATTAACAAACACAATCTATGGGCATTCAGCCTAAAATGCATAAATGAACATAAACACTAATTAAATCACAATCACAAACTAAATTAAGTAAAATTAAGTGTAGTGGTCCAAGAATTACAACATCCCATAGAAATTAAGGATTAACTAAACATGTTCAACAATTACAAAACAAAAACCCCTAATTATAGCCACTAAAATAGCTATAAATGAAAGGAAAAGAGAAAGAAAGTGCAAACGAAGGACAATTCTGCATTCTTGAGGTGATAATTTTCGAACCCAAGCTCCAAGGTCTTAAATTCCACTCCAAAACGCTCACAAATCCTCCCAAATACCCTTAAATATGGTATGGAATCGACATTAGGGCTAAAACCCTTGAATTACCTCCCTTTGGACGAAGAGAATACGAAGAACTTATACTGTTTATCGAGACAGCGTTGCAACGCTGTCCAAAACGACAGCGTATTCTTGTGCGCATAGAGGTACCGTTGCAACGCTACTGGTGGAACTTTGAGTGAGCGCGCGTTTCTAGCGTTGCAACGCTGCCCTGCTCTCGAGTTTGCACAATGTATTTGGGCGTTGCAATGCTATTTCAAGCGTTGCAATGTCGTCCTCTCGACCCCAATTGCTAATGCATCATCTCTTCTCTTCTTAGCTCTCCAAAATTGCCCAAAATAGCTCCATAAGTACTAAAGTACCCTCGAAGACTCCGATTTTGCTCTTTAGCTCGATTTCTGCAATTTTTAATCACGAATAGACATCAAAGCAAACAAAATCATACAAAACCTAGCTAAAATAATAGAAAATAAGATAGCATAATTGCATGCTATCAAATACCCTCACACTTAAACCTTTGCTAGTCTCGAACAAAGCAATATAAAGCCCATATATGAATCCATCAATTGCATAAGCATGACTCCTACCTCAAAGTTCTAAACAGCGAAATCATCACAATTCCATGAAACACTCAAACACATCAATTCATCAAACAAATTTAAACTTAAACTTTTCATTCCTTGCAAATATATGCATAGCCTTCCTTATTTGATCCCTACTAACCTAGAAAGATTTATGGAATCTTCAATTCATCCTCTCCCTTCACTGGCCCTAAGCACCAATTTTCCAGCATCCAACACTCAAGAAAGTAATATCCAACTAGGGTTCTTGAAAACCGCAAGGTAACACTCCCCCAAACTTGCATTTTTCTTTAAAACTCAATGACACTAGCTTTCGCACAACTGTTGCAGGGACCCGTACTTAGAGCACTCACTCAATGAGTGGCCTAACTGATCACAACTAAGGCAGCTCTTTTTGCCCTTGATCAATACGCGCTACAACTTTTTATTTTCTTTCTTCTTTTTCTCTTTCTTTTCTCACCATTTTTTCCCTATCTTTTCTTTCTTCTTCTTTTTTTTTTTTTTAATTTCTTTCTAACAGGAAAATAAACATGACTCTCTCTCCTCAACGTTACAGACTATCATGTAAGACAACGTTCACACTAGAACTTAAACCTATCGGGGTGACAACAAACATCTAGATTAAATAATTATGTTCTCAAAACCATTAATAAGTAGGCTAAGTGCTCCACAAGTGCAAGGAATTCTAAGAAAAAAATAAAATCTACTTGAATCCTAGACATGTTCTCATATTTCACAAAAAATGCAAAAAAATGCATTATTAAGAACACATCACAGGTCGTCCTCATCATACACAATGAACAGAATCATCATATAATTCAAAAAAATTTCAATAAAGCTCAATCAGAACAACAAACACCCCCCCACACTTAAAGCATACATTGTCTTCAATGTATAAACTACCCAACTATCTAAGCATGCTTAAGGACAATTAAAGAGATAAAGGGAAGAGTAATACTGCCCTTGAGTGCGAGAGAATCCTTGATTCCAGCTTAATCAACTGAGGTGCATGATGGAAGAGATAATCTGAATCTCGAGCTCCTAAAACAATCAACCATGGGAACATGAGATCAACACAAAACTAAAAGAAAAAACAACAAACAAAAGCAAGAAAACTAAAAAGAAAGAAGACAATGAAAAGAAGCTTGGGTTGCCTCCCAAGAAGCGCATATTTAACGTCTTTAGCTAGATAGGACTCGTGTGGTCACTCAAGGTACGTAAAAATTGTTCCATTTCTTAGAGCCCCTCTTCCTAGAGTCAACAAAACAGACCAAAGCTAGCAAGATCACTAGCTTATCATGAGACCCTAAAGCAGAAATATTTTTTGGTATTTTTAATTAATAAAAGCATAAAAGGAGAACGATCAAAATAAAAGGACTCTGACACGGACTCATGAAATAAGAAGAAAAACACTCAAGAATAAGAGACGAATCAGAAGATAAAACAGACAAATGCCTTAGAGCCTCAAACTCTACCTCTTGAACCTCTTCAACTAAGATAGGCTCATCTCCTCTCTCATTCTCACTGAATGGATCCTGGCGTGTTTCTAAATACTCTAGTTCCTCCCCAGTATCTATGATCCACTCCCTCGACTCCCCAAACTCATAGGATCGGAAGAATTAGGCTCAGGTAAGGCTATCAGTGAATCAGTGGTCATGTGACTCACTGGATACCCTAACAAAGTGGGTTGCACTTCACCTCCCTAAGTGCTGGGAGACTCTTCATCATTTCATCTAATTGAAACCTCCCAAGTCTAAGCTTTTCTATATACTCTCTCATCATTCTTTCTAGGGAAGATTCTTCCTCTACTTGGACTTCTTGAAAAAGATTAGGATATGGTTCATGGGTCCAATTGCACTGATCATTATCATACATGGGATTTCCATAACTCATAGATTCAATATGATAATAATTAGGCAATTGTTAACCATGTGTAGACACCGTATTTGGATTGAGTAATTTTTATTTTTATCCTAGTTATTTATTGTGTTTATTAAAACAAAAGGGTTTAAAGTAAAAAAAAAGGTTTTGTTGAAAGAATTTATTTTTATTTTATTATTTATTATTTATATTTTTTTTCAAGTTCTTTTTCTCTCTCAAAATATCTCATAACAACTTCTTCAACGATTTTGGTCTTCCTCCCCCATTTCT
Organism: Trichosanthes truncata; assembly: GCA_033996785.1. NCBI lineage: Eukaryota > Viridiplantae > Streptophyta > Magnoliopsida > Cucurbitales > Cucurbitaceae > Trichosanthes > Trichosanthes truncata. The sequence continues at coordinate 6,649,988 of MU867260.1, read as the reverse complement.
TTCTCCCTATTTTTCTCTCTTGCTCCCCACTTTCACGTATCTTTCTCCCTCATATCTCTCTCCCTCATTGCACGTAGTTAGACTTTCCCTCTTCCTCTACTTAGTGTGTACTAATTTGAGAAGTTGTAGGAGCTTATAAAAGGGACCTTGATTGATTCATAAAGAGGGAGGCAGTAGAAATTAGAGGGGAAAGAATTAAGAGGAATTGAAGAATGAATGAATTTTAGCAAAGGGAAGTGGAGAAACTTGGTCAAAAACCATTTTTGACTCTAAAACCCCCACTTTCTCTCTCCTCAACCTCACTTTCTCTCTCAAAACACATCAATTCATGAAGCTCTCTTCATCTTCTTCTTTCCTTTACTCAAATTCAAACTTCCACTTCTCGGGTGAGTCCTAATCTGGCGGCAACCAGAGGCACAATACTCGCAAACGAACGACGAGCAGGCGATTTACCAGCGAGCTCCATATTCCTCTGTCTTTCACTTCTTTTTCTTCTTCGTTTGTTTCTGCATAAGATGAGAGGTGGGAGAATTGCTTTTCTAACTTCCCTTTTCACTAATTGATTAATTAATTAGGATTAAGCCCGCTCATATTAAGCTTCACCCATAAATTGTTGTTCCTATGTCACGTCAGCATTTTTAGGGCGTTAATTGAATTAACTCAATCATAAATTCTCTCTATCGAGCTCAATTAAGGATTGTGATAGACTTATTAATGGCCAATTAATAACTCAATTAAATGGAATTTAACAAGTAATTAAACATCAAAAGTCACAATTAAACCATAATTACAATCCTAATTGTGTTCTTAACCCCTAAACAACTAAAATTAGCCAATAAAGTTCAATGTACAACACAATAAACTCATCCATATAGCCGTAAGATACATAAAATAGAGGAAGAAAGCAAGAAAGAAGACCATCGTTGATGAATTCTTGACTCCTGCCTTGAATTCTACAATCTCGAGCCTTGAACACTGTTTCGGAACACTCCATCTTGTGCTTCACATGTCTCAAAAAGGTGAGAAATCGTAAAAATGGCTAAAAACCCCAAAGTGGTCTCCCAAAAACCAGTCTCAAAACGATACTTTTATTTCAGGTTTTCAACATAGCGTCTCGATGTTGTGCGAAACACACATTTTAACTTACCACACGGGTCCTCAGCATCTATGCTGAGGGACGCGTTGCGACAGTCTGGATGCCAATCCTCGTACGTGCACCTTTCTAGCGTCAAAACACCACATGGCAACATCTCGACACTAGCCCTCGGGTTTGAGCAAATAAAGATAGCGTCTAAACGCCGTTTTGGGCATTGGGACGTCATCCCCTCAGCCAAATACACTTGTGAAGCTCCTCTTCTCCATACTTAGCTTCAATTTGAGTCCTTTTAAGCTCCACAAATCACTCGATGCTCCAAATTCATCAATTTCGAATCAGAACTGCTCAATTTTTTGAAATATAGAAAATATCCACATAAAAGCTCACAATTACACACAAAACTAGCAAGTAATTGGGCATAAATATAACACTAAATTTGTGCTATCAAATACACCCACACTTAGCCTTTTGGTAGTCCTAAGCAAAAAAAAAATCAAACACCCAATAAATGATAAATGCTTTAGAAAATTGTATGTAGAGATGACTCCATTCTCAATGTACTCAAAGTGGAATTAGAGAACAAGAACAATGGAATGAGAACATGCCTAAACAACGATCAATTTTAAAAGAATCTCTGAACTCTTTGCGTGTGTGTGTGCATAACCTAATGATGACTCGTTTACTAAGTCAAAGTAATTTTATGCATTTCTCCATTCATCTTCCCCCTACATTGGCTCGAAAGACTCAATTCAGCTCCCTCACAATCAAGAAAGTAATAAAAAGCTAGGCGCCTGAACTCACTATGGGGTAGCACTCCCCCACACTTGCTTTTTACCACAATCAGGGGCATTAGCTTCCACACAACTATTGCAGGGACCTTTATCCAGAGCACTCACTCAATGGATGGCCTAACTAATCACTATAGAGGTAGCTCTTGTTCATGCATTCTCAATACCAACAACACGATCTCTCACAGATTTAACATTCAAACTACCAATGAAACAATAGGAGAAAGAATTATTATAAATAGGAAAGGGAACAGAAGCATCTCGAGCACCTAAAGCAGCCATCTCCTCGTGATTCCCATCCAAGACAAGATTCAAACGAGGAGGCACAACAAAATCATGCTCAACACTCTCAACAGAAAAATCATTTTTCAACAAATTTTCAAATTCAATTTTCTCAAATTTCAATTTCTTATCAACCATGTTGTATAATTACAAGCAAAGAAATCGATATTCTCAAGAAACTCATCTAACACATGGTCGATATTCAACAATTTCTGAACACCCTCACTCAAATGATTAGCATAAAAATGGATTCATTTATAGCACATTTAGTCAACTTACAGTCAGTGTGATTAGACATACCAACATCATCATCATTTTTTCTCAAAAGCAAAAAACTACTATCAAACATATTATTTTTCCTAATAGAAGCAGATTCAACACTAATTCCATCAGAACCAACATTCCTTACATTCTCAGAATTAGAACAGAAACAACATGAGACACATTAGAAGAAGAATCAAGGGCACCCAACATTTCAAAATCCTGAGGCCTATGTCTATCATTATGTCCTGAAGGTCTAACTTCCACTAAATCAACCCTAAATCTCTTATCCTCAACACCAAAAGCATTTATAGGGCCAAAAATGTGTAAAATTACCTTTTCGTCATCCACTTGCAATATTAGATTACCTTACTAGATGCTCACCTCCACTCTGCTCGTGGCTAAAAATGCCCTCCTATGTATGATTGGGATCTCCTCATCCTCCTCCATATCCAGGACAACGAAGTCTACAGGAAAAATAAACTTGTTAACTCTAACCAGCACATCCTCCACTATACCTTTCGATCTTGCAATCGATCGATCGGCAAGCTGGAGTGTAATATTTGTGGGTTGGATCTCTTGCAGCCCAAGTTTCCTAAATAAAGAATAAGGCATGAGATTAATACTAGCTCCTAGATCACATAATGCCCTATCTATAATTAAACTACCAATTTCACAGGGAATAGTAATACTCCCTGGATCCTTTTGTTTCAGGGGCATCTTCTGTTTCAGGATCATAGTGCTCTTTTCAGACAAGCTGAGCACTGCATTGACCTTGAACTTCTTCTTTGACAACATTTCTTTCATAAATCTCCCATAGTTAAGCATCTTTGCAAGAGCATTTACAAGAGGGATGTTAATATGCAATTTCTCAAACACGACAAAAAAGTCAGCAAACTGAGCATCTAATTTAACATCCTTAAATCTATGAGGGTAAGGAAACTCCATGTAGTCGAATGCCGGGCATCTCCACGCCTCCTAGGAGGACTGATGTGTGTTACCTTATCCACTAGACTACACCTTGATACATCATGATCTTCTCTTCTCAAAGGCTCTTGTACCGCCTTCTTTTCTTCACTTTCTCATCTCTTTTCTCAAATTTCTTCTCCTCACATTCATTTTTCTTTTCTTTCCCTGAACCATAGAACCGATTACTAGAACTAAAATGAAAAGATGGGGTCAGAAAGCTTACTTGGTATGGTTTTTTTTCTGTCACAGCCCATAGACTCTCGATCTCTCCATCATCTATGCCCTTTGTCGACACCCCTCGTAACTGGGTCTCACTCCTCAGTGTGATAGCTTTGCACTGCTCCTGTGGGTTCACCTTAGTATCATTAGGGAACTTTCCCTCCTGAAGTGCATGTACTGCGTTGGCGATCTACCCAATTTGAACCTCCATGTTCTTCAGCGCAGTATTGTGGCCACTCATCGTCGTGGCAAGGGTCGTGATGGTAGTTTGCAAGTGTTGGTTCACTCCTCTTTGTTCCTTAGACAAGATCCCCATCATCTCCTCCAGGTTTGATTTCTTCTTTTGGTTTGATTTTCTTGTAAACCCAGGTGGCTGCAAAACATTTTTCTAGTTCGCGTAAGAGAAATTTTCGTGACTATGCAAACCTGGGTGGTAGAAATTGGAAAAGTTATGGTTTTGAGGTCCTTGATACCCATATCCTATGTTCTTCACGTATTGGCACTGCTCAACAGACTGTTCTTCCACACTCTTCGAATTCAATGCTGAAAGTGAGGTGATCGACTGATTGGCTCCTGTAGTTGACAATTTATTCAAAGCATTAGTAAAGGACACCATTTGTGCTATAAGTGCACTCAACTCGTCTATCTCGTAGATGCCTGCAACAGATATCGAAGATGATGAACGGTCTAATGGCCATTAATAACTTGTGGTGGCTACTTCCTCCAATAGAGTCCGTGCCTCATCCACTGTATTCGCCAGGAAATTACCTCTTGCACTCGTATCCAAGATCGTCTTAGTACTCGCAAATAAACCATTATAAAATAACTGTACCTAAAGCTAATCTAGATAGCTGTGCTGAGGGCACTTCCTCAACATCTCCTTGTATCTTCCCCAACTTTCATACAATTGTTCCCCATCGAGCTAGTAGAATGTACAAATCTCTATCCTCAGCTTCGTCGTCTTTGCTGGGGGGAAAAACTTTGTCAGGAAGGACTGGGCCAACTCGTCCCATGAAGATATGCTATCCGGCTTCAGGGATTTGAGCCAGTCCTTAGCTATTTCCAGCAAGGAGAAAGGAAATAATATCAGTCTAATAGCATCAGAAGAAATCCCATTTAACTTTACCGTGCCACAGATCTCAAGAAAAGATCTGAGATGCGAATACAGATCCTCTGATGGATGCCCTTTGAATGAGTTATCCCGCGCCATTTGAATTAGCCCAGTCTTCAGCTCAAAGTTGTTCGCCTGGATGGGTGCATGCACAATCCCAGAATGGTCTGTTGAGAATACGGGCTGGAAGTAGACAGGGATCGTTTTCCTTTCCCCCTCGTTGGTTGTTCTCCCATAGTGACTCTGGTATCTTTCCTTAGCCTTCTACAAGTCTTGTCAATCTCAAGATTTAAAGGAAAAAGATCAGCCCCTTATCACTATGCATAAACCAATGGCCTCCTCAGAAAACAATATCGAACAAAAATACAAGAAAAAATCAACAAAAACAACAAAGCTCAGGAAAACAAAAACAAATAAACACGATAAGTATATACAAGAAAATCGCAAAAAAAATACCTAAATTAATTCCTCCTATTTTCTTCATAATATTAATCAACTAAAAAAAAACTTCGTCGCTTCCTTAGCAATGGTGCCAAAAACTTTATCAATGTGTACACGCAAGCGCACGTGATTGAAGTAATAATTAAATAGCAGTAGAGTACCGAGTATGATATCCCACGAGGAAGTGGAAATGGAAGCTTTTTCTTTAGTTGATTAATTACTAGAAGTACTGATAATTGAAAATATTTAAGGCAAAAGCTAGAGTAAAAGATTCTTGAAATGAAATTTTAAACTAGAAAGCAGATAAAAAGACTAGAGATACCAAATAAGGGGTAGTTTAGGGGATCAAGCACGAATTAGGTTGCAATTATGGAATTTAGACGTGATATTTAATTAATCTTGCTAATTCCATAAACTTAGAACAAAACTGGTCGAAATCTGCTATCGGTCTCATTCAAACATGCTAATTAATTGCTTGCCTAAGTGTCCTTAGTGTTAATTGATTAATTAATTAGGATTAAGCCCGCTCATATTAAGCCTCACCCGTCAATTATTGTTTCGATGTCACTTAGGCAATTTTAGTGCGTTAATTGAATTAAATCGGTCCTTAATTCTCTCTGTTGAGCTCAATTAAGGATTGTGATCGACTTATTAACGACCAATTAATAAGAAACAATAAGTACAACTCAATTAAATGGAATTTAACAAGTAATTAAACATCAAAAGTCACAATTAAACTATAATTACAATCCTAATTAGCCCATAAAGTTCAATGTGCAGTACAGTAAACTAATCCCTACAACCCTAAGATACATAAAACAGAGGAAGAAAGCGAGAAAGAAGACCATCATTTCTAAATTCTTGACTCCCACCTCGAATTTCACAATCTCGAGCCTATGTCCCAAAGAAGTGAGAAATCGTAAAAAGGGAAAAACCCTAAAGTGGTATGTCCAAAATTAGTCTCGAAATGATAGTTTTATATTAGGTTTTCAACACAGCGTTGAGACGCTGGCATAGCGTCTCGACACTGTGCCCAACGCACTATTTAACTTACCGCACGTGCCCTCAGCGTCTCGACGTTGAGGGCAGCGTCACGACACTCTGGACGCAAATCTCTGCACGAGCGCTTTTCTAGGTCGAGATGCCACAGGCCATCATCGAGATGCTAGCCCTCAGGTTTGAGCAAATAAAGACATCTCAACGCTCTTTTGGGCATTAAGACGCCATCCCCTCGGCCAAATACACTTGTGAAGCTCCTCTTCTCCATACTTAGCTCCAATTTGAGTCCTTTTAAACTCCATAAATCACCCGATGCTCCAAATTCATCAATTTCGGTCTGAATTGCTCGGTTTCCTAAAATATAAAAAATATCCATGCAAAAGCTCATAATTACCAAAAAAAAAAAAAAACTAGCAATTAATTGGGCATAAATATATCACTAAATTAGTGCTATAAAAAATCCTAAAGAATAGTTTGGAATTGAGATTAGGACTCTTTCCTACGGTTTGGCCTTCTTTTTCACAAAGAGAAAGTGATCAATTTCTACCTTCAATCGACGCAAAGTCGAGACGCTGCACAATGCGCGTAGGTGTAGCGTTAAGACGCTCAAGAAGGAAAATGTTGGGCACGCTTTTTTGAGCGTCGAGATGCCATATGACAAGGTCTTGACGCTTGGTCTCGGGTTTGGCACTTTAAATATGGCGTCTAGATGCCATTTTCAAGGTTAGATGCTCTCCCCTTGAGTTCTTTTACCAAAACTCCCATCGGTTTTGCTTCTCAAGCTCGATTTCTGCAAAATCAAGAGAAATACGTATAAAAGCTCACAAATTCATAATAAAAATGGCATAAATAATAGGTAATAAGATAGCATAATTGTAGGTTAAACTTAAACCTTTGCTAATCCCGAGCAAAGCTAAAATAAAACCCATATATGAATAAAAAAAATTGCATGATAATGGCTCATGCCACAATGTTCTAAACAACAAAACAATCACAATTAGCGGAAATACTCAAACATATCAATTCATCAAGAAATTTAAACTTTAAACTTTTTATCCCTTGCAAATATGTGCCTAGCTTTCCCTATTTCGATCTTTACAAGCCTAAAAAGATTTATAGATTCCTCAATTCATCTTCCCCTTACACTGGTCCTAAGATCAAATTATCCAGCATTCCAACACTTAAGAAAGTAATATCTAACTAGGACGCCTGTACAACAAAAACAACTGGGTCATGCTCCCCTAAACTTGCATTTTCCTTTAAAACTCAAGGAAGTTAGCTTTAACACAACTGTTGTAGGGACCCTTACCCAGAACACTTGTTCAATGAGTGGCCTAACTGATCACAACAGAGGCAACTCTTTTTGCCCTTGATCAATAAGCACTACAAGCTATCTTATTCACTTTTTTTTCTTTTTTTTTTCTTTTAGCCGACAAATAGATACTCTTTTCCCCTAAGCTCAACATTACAAACTAGCATGCAAGCACACCTTCAAACTAGAATTTAAGCCTATCGAGGGTGACAACAAACATCTAGAAAATATTAATCTACTCTACACCTTCAAAACCGCTAATAAGTAGGCTAAGTGCTCTTCAAGTGGAAGGAATTCCAAAAACAAAAAATTAATTTACTTGAATCCTAGACATGCTCTTATATTTCACAAAAATTGCAAATATTACACTATTTAAAACACATCACAAGTTGTCCTCATCACACACAATGCAACAAAATCATCACATAATTGACAAATTTTTTTCAATAAAGCTCAAATTAGAACAAAATAACATCCCCCCAAGCTTAAAACATACATTGTACTCAATGTATAAATTACCCAAACAAATTTAGCATGCAAAGGGAAGACGAAAAAGATAAAAGGAGAATGATACTTGATCGAAGCGCACGTGATTTAAGTAATAATAAAACAGCATAAGAGTACTGAGTATCGTATCCACTGGGATTGGTTTTTAATTCAATTAATTACCGTGAATAGTCTCACTTTACTTTATTTAGAGAACATAAAGCAAGATAAAACAGGGAAATTAACATCTAAACCTAGAAAGCAAGATAAATGGGAGACACAAATCGAAAGGTAATTTTATGGGTGTTGATTGCATTCTTGGACCTTAATTTACTTAATTAAGCTAGCAATTAGGCACAATTAAGCGTTCGATTCATACATATAGAAGCATAAGGTCATGGAATCTCTTGTAGGTCTCCTCCAAATCTTGGGTGTAATTAATTAAATCACGTGTCCGTCTCATTAATTATATCTCGCCCGACATTAACGAACCTTCGTCACTAACCTCTATAGATTAATTATTACTCCTGCTGTCACTTAGGTAATTAATCTACAATCATGCATCCAATTCTAGTCTAAGCTTATCTCTGTTGAACATCAACTTAGTAACTAACCAATTGGATGATGCTCAATTAATTAATCTTCAGCACTAACTACAATTAATTAACCAGGTATCCCGCTGTCACTCGTGTAGCTAACTAATTATGCATTAAGCTAACTAGGAATCTCCTGTCGGTCTCCTCCTAGTCGTACCCCAATTAATTAACGAACACAATCCAAGCGCATTAAGCCTAAAATGCATAAATGAACATAAACACTTAATCAAACCACAATTACTAACTAAATTAAGAAAATCAAGTGCAATGGTTCAAGAATTTACAACAACCCATAGAAATATAAGGATTAACTAAACATGTTCATCAAATACAACTCAGAAATCCCTAATTACAGCCACTGAAGTACCTACAATTGAAAAGAAAAGGGAAAGAAAATGCAAATGAAGGACGATCTCGTGTTTTCGAGGTGATCAATCTTGAACTCAAGCTCCAAGGTCTTCAAATCTGCTCCAAAATGCTCACAAATGCTCCAAATACCCTCAATTATGGTCTGGAATCGAGATTAGGGCTAAAACTCTCAATATTTCCCTAGAGTGTGAGAAATCTTCAATGTCAGCATGATCAAATGGGGTGTTATGTTAATAAATATGAATCTCTAGCTCATAGAACAATCAACCAATGGGAGTATGAGATCAACAAAAAAAAAAAAAAAAAAAAACTAAAAGAAAAAACAAACAAAAGCAAAAAAATAGGTGTTCGATGGTCACGCAAGCGCACACGATCAAGTAATATAAAATGGTAAATATTACCGAGTATCGAATCCACAAGGAAGAGAAAAAGGAGTTCTCTTGATTTAATTAATTATTAAGAATACTTGAAATTGGAATTATTTAAGGAACACGCTAAAGAAAAGGATGCTTTGGAAATAAGTCTAAACTAGAAAGCAATTAAAAAAGCGTTCGAAAAGACAATTAAGGGGACGTTTAGCGGATCGAGCACACATTCGGACACAATTATGGTTAATTGAAATTGCCAATTAATTTACTCTAATGAATTCATAAACCTCGAGCAAAAATGGTAGAAATCTCCTGTCAGTCTCAATCGACCATGCTCAATTAATTATTAACCTAAGTGTCCTTAGCGTTAATTTAATTAATTGAATTGAATTAAGTTTGCCCATCATTAGCCTCACTTGTCAATTGTTAATCCTTTGTTATGTAGGCAAAATTAAGGCATTGAATGAATTAATTTGGTCCTCAATTTCCTCTATCGAGCTCAATTCAAGACTAGAATCAACTAATTAATGGCCAATTAATTCGAGGCATTAAACACATTTCATTGAAATGAATTCAAATAGAGAAATTAAGTGCAATAACATTAATTAATCCATAAAAGTAATCCTAAATGTGCTCTTAACCCCTAAACAACTAAATTTAGCCCATAACCTTTACAAAACAGTACATTAAACCCATCATTACAACCCTACGAATTATGAAAAGGAAGAAGAAAACATATATGAAACCTGTTGCCGTCGAATTCCTGACTCTCACCTAAAAATTCGTGCTCTTGACACGCTTGCTAGAGTGATGTGAATAATTTGGCAATATTAGGATGTCGATCCGCAAGTGTACACATTCATTTGTAGCAAGCGATAAGTAAATTATCGAATCCACAGGGACTATTAATTTTTCTATTTACTAAATTAATTCATAGTAACTCAAATTGTAACCATTCAAATTTTGTCAAGGAAATGAAATAAAATAAGTCACTATTGCTGGAACAAAATTAATGCTAAAGTAGGGGAAACAGAGGAATCGTAAAAGAACAAATGAAAATTGGGCTAAGTGCTTTCAATTAAAACAAAGGCTCGGATTAAAGGTAAATCATGCTTTAATTAAGTTACGAATTGAGTACATATTCATTCCATTTGACTCACTACAGATTTCACGGTATTCTCCCGAATCACCTAAGTATACTGTTTCATTTACATTACTTCAGCACATTGAACCCTCTGTATTTTGTGTGCGTTAGGCAAGTGATTATCCCTAACCTACTTGCTTAGCTAGCTACTAACCCTAACAAGGGGCTAACGTGGTTTTTAAGTTTTCAGCCCCTCCTATTCTTCCTAGAAATCAAAGGGACACTGCTCGCATCAACTGGCCAAACAGACATGAACTATGAATAAGCCCTCTTAAAAACTAAATCGATGGAAATGAAATATACTCCTCTATAACATCAATCAAAAGCAATCATCCTCTAATCCTCACCTTATGGTGATTAGTTCATAATGTAAAAACAACAGCAGAAAAGTCGAAATGTAAACATAATGAAAATAATGCAGAAAATAAACTAAACAAAAGTAGAAAATGTAGCAGAAGAAATCTGAAAGCTGCCCCAAAATATTTGACTCAGCATCGGCGTTGATCCCCTAGAGAAACCTTCCTTGTTGGTTAAACTTCCTTTGATGGCCTCTTGAGAATCGGAGCTCTCTGTCTCCTTCTCTTTCTCTCTCTCTGTTATTTCTGGATTTCCAACTTCTTCTTCCCCAAGAAAACGACACCCCTCACATATATTCCTTTCTTTATGAAAACAAGGGCTGATTAGACAGGTTCTGACGACGTGGCGGGCTCCCATTGTCTGAAGTTGGCTGAGTAATCTGACATTTGCCAACTCATTTAATGAATAATAGTTCCCACGTGCGAAATTTGTATAATCCTGAATCGCAAAGTTTGCTCCAGCAAATAGTTGTAAAACTGCTGCTCTTGGCTTATGGAGTCCTCCTTAATCAAACCTGAATTAATCACATAAAGCACCTTAATTAAGATAATTTTTCTCTAATAATAATATTACTATATCAAAATTAATCATAGAGCAAAATACATCAAAGCTTGGAGCTTTCTAAAATATAATGAGATAAAAATCTACAATTTAATCCTAAAATGATACTCTATAACTCTTATTTTAAGAGTTATCAAACCCCCAAACTTGAATCATTACTCGTCTTCGAGTGATGCTTCCTCCACTTGCACATGTCAACAGCTACTTCTACCTGACCACTAAATTCTTATATGCATTACCACCATTGTAGCGATGCTCTAGCATCAAACTTGCTCCTCCAACTCAATACATGTTGTCCTGCTTCAAGATTTCAAATTATGCTCTTTTGCACATGCCTAAGAATTAACTAGATACCTTTTTAGCTCCAAAGCTTTTATCACTTAAAAATTCTAATCCTCAAGCTCATTATGCAATCTCAAACCAAACTTTCACAAGAGTGCTTCCTTTCTAAGACTAATCTTCTAAGCTAGCACCAAACTTGCACTTTTCTTTTCTTTTATCTCTCTCTGTTTTTTTTTATAACCTCTCTCGGAGATCCTTGAAGTCATAGCCCAATTTCTTGGAATGACAACATTTTATGATGTCGTTCACCCTAGCTTTCAGGCTCATCACCTCATAGGCATAACACTCATTCCACTTCTTTTCTAAGACTAGCCCTCATGTCACTCCCCTCTTGCTTCTGAGAATGGCGACATTTTATGATGAAGCTCACCTAAGCTCTAGGAGAGTTGTGACTATTAGGCTAACACTCATCCCTTGCTTCCTTTTTCTTTTTTTTTTCAAAGCTTCTTCATGCAGCTTATACCTTCGTTCCAGAATGCTAACACTTTTTGGTGAAAACATCTAGCTACGAGCACAAGCTACACAAAGATTGCTTTAGCAAAACCTTTTTTCTTAACTAACTTTTTTTTTTTTAAACCCGCAAAACAGGTTAGGTTTGCTTGCAAGGGAGAGGAATGCATCTTAGGAGTGGAAGAGGAGTGCTCCCAAAGAGTAGATCCTAAAAAAAAAATTAACAAGCAAAATCTTCAAAAAAAATGCTCTAGCAACTTTAACACGACCCCCCCAAACTTAAATCGCTCATTGTCCCCAATGAGAGATAGTAAAGGGAAGACCCCCAAACTTATTACAAGCTGGCTAAAAAAACTAGAATTAGTCAGTGAAGTAAACTTGGTATCACATGGTTGGGAATGAGCATTCCTAGACTTCTAAGCTCTAAAAGGGATGGTTCTATAAGAATCTATTTAAAGCTTAGGACTTCTTGTGCAAAAGATTCAATAACCTAAAATGCTAAATCATCAGCAATCATCCAGTTGTCTTGAATACAGGAACTAATTTGACTCAGCAAAAGAATTTAAGGTACAAGCAGAGCACAACTTAGTTGACATGCAATTTCTAATTTATGCTACTGCAATCTAATTGCTTTTATAACAGGCTTAGGCAAGAACAATTCATTCAGCATTTTAGTTTTAAGAGCTAGGAGGCTGAAACAAAATATGCTTTCAATTTACTACGAGCTCAGGAGATCATTACTACATTCCTAATCACAAGAACAGAGAGCTTTTCTTTTCTTCTTCAAACCTAGTACTAAAAACTTAAACAACACAACAACAACTAACAAAGCAGAAATAAACATAAACTGAACAAAAACAAGCAAAGGCAGATAGATAAGCAAGTAACTAAGGGAAATCAGACTACATCCCTTCTCATTCTTCTTCGTTTGATGTTGTAATTCATTATGCCCTAACCTTTGCATTATCAGCCTTTGTCATTTCAACAGAATAAGAATACCTACAACAGAAAAACAGACTCAAAGCAAACATGCAGAAAATAAAAATAACTAAAATGAAAATAAACCAAAATGCAACAAACCATCCGCGGGAGCATTACTGATTTTCAAATTAAAGTACCAATGCTCCTTCAAAATTTATGTTTCATCCACCCTCAAATAGTTGGAAAGAGGCACAATTTCATTGCAACTCCTCCTCCCAATAATATTTGATTCGTTGCCCATTCACCTTAAACTCTCTCCCATCCTTATCAGCAAATTGTCTAAACATAAATAGATCATCCCAAAAATAAAACTTTACCTCATGGAAAAACTTTTTCAACTGTTGTTTTGATAAACCAGGGGGCAAAATTCCATAATCAAGATAGTTGGCAAGATCAGCACACCAAAATGTTTCTACTTCCTTGATGTGGGCTACTGTAAATAACTGTTCGTCAGGGAAAGAATTTTTAATCTCAGGTTGCTGAAGCATTTGTTTTTGCTGCTCTAATTTTGGGAAGTGATCTGCAACTTGGTTCTTAGACTCCTTTTTGTCTTGCATCTCCAAATTGAACTCCATAATTAATGGCTGAATGGGTGGTGACTTTCTATCTATTAACTCCAAAGATTTGAAAGCTCTTTCATTGATAGAAATTTCATCGACGCTTTCTAATTCATGTACTACATTGCACAATTCCAAATCCTCCTTTATAACTTCTCCAAACTTTTGAGTATGTTGCTCTTGCATTTCCAGTTCAAAAGTCTCTTCAATCAGCCCTTCCAAAACATTAATAACTGCACAATCTTCGATTTCTGAACGGTATTTCATAGCATCAAACATATTAAACTTAACCTCTTGATCGCCCACATTCAATGTAATAATCCCTTTTCCAACATCCACCAATGTTCCTCCAGTAGCTAAGAAAGGTCTTCCTAGAATTATCGGGACATTTTTATCTGCCTCATAATCCAGTATAATGAAATCGGTTGGAAATATGAATTTGTCCACTTGCACCAATATGTCTTCAATCTTCCCTTCAGGATATGTGATTGACCTATCAGCTAACTGTAAAGTCACAGTGGTCGGTCTTGCCTCTCCAATGCCTAATTTTCGAAACATGGATAGTGGCATGAGGTTTATGCTAGCTCCTAGATCACAGAGAGCTCTTCCTACTTCTTTTCCTCCAATCGACACTGGTATTGTAAATGATCCAGGGTCTCGAAGTTTTGGAGGGATAGGATTTGCCACGATAGAGCTACATTCTCCTGATAATGGTACAATTTCATACTCAATTGGCCTCTTCTTTTTGGTGAGCATATCCTTAAGGAACTTTGCATACTTTGGCATTTGCTCAAGAGCTTCTACCAAAGGGATGTTTATATGAAGCTCTTTAAAGATATCGAAAAACTTCTTGAACTGCTGATCTTGATTTTTCTTCTTTAATCGCTGAGGAAATGGTGGTGGTGGTGGCACAAAAGCTGGACTCACAGTAGCTGTCTTCTGTGTTACTGTTGGGCTTTTTGCTCCAGCACTGTCTTTTGCTTCAGCATTCTCAGTATCCTTTGTTTTCTCAACATCCTCTGTACTCTCAGCATTCTCTGTTTCTTCCAGAATCACATTTTTAGGCTCAACTGCGTCTTCCTATGTCTGCACTGCTGATTCTTTACTTTTTTGTTTTTGCTTGCTCAAATTTTCTGTTACAGCAAGAGGTTTCCCACTTCTCAACTCAATCGCTTGTATTTGCTCTTTACCTTCTCTTTTTGGAGTCTCAGTATCTGAAGGAAGTTTTCCTTAAGGTCTGGCCTTCAACTCACTTGCTAATTGTCCCATTTGAATTTCTAAATTCCTCAAAGAGGCTTGTTGGCTTTGAATTACCGCATCATTCTTGGCCATATACTCCTTCATGAGGCTCTCCAAAGAGGTTCCAGGAATTGATTGATTAACAGGCTTTTGATGTGGAAATTGCTGATTTTGTTGCTGTGAAAATCCGGGAGGATATTGCATTCTTTGATGCCCTTGATTTGCTGCAACATTACTTCCTTGACCACTCCAAGAAAATTTTGGGTGGTTTCTCCATCCTGGGTTATATGTGTTGGAATACGGGTTGTTCTGCCGCATGTTTTGATTTCCAACATAATTTACTGAAGCTGGATTTCTAGGACAAAATTCAAAAGTATGCGCTTCCCCACAGTAAACACATGATTCTGCTGTGACTTGATTAACTGAGGCAGCATTCTGTGACACATTCCCCATTGACATATATTTCAAAATATTTGCCATGGCAGCAATTTGGGCACTTAATGATGATAATGCATCAACTTCCAACACTCCTTGCTTCTTTTTCCCAGGGTTGCTTCTTACATCTGCCCACTGAGAACTATTGGTAGAAATTCTCTCCAAAATCTCATAGGCTTCATTAAAAGTCTTTGAAAGCAGAGCTCCATTTGCTGAAGCATTTACCATGTTCTAAGTATCCAAATTCAACTCATTGTACAGTGTCTCCATTTGGATGCAATGTGGTAGACCATGGTGCGGGCATTTTCTTAGTAATTATTTAAACCGTTCCCATGCTTCACTAAATGTCTCATCATCATACTGCCTGAATGCTTACTATTTCAGCTCTATACTTGGCATTCTTCGTTGGTGGAAAATACTTTATCAAGAATTTCTCTGCCAAATCGTTCCACGAAGTGATAGATCCAGGTGGAAAAGTATTCAACCTTGTCTTTGCTGCATCTCTAAGAGAATATGGAAATAATATCATTCTAAGTGCGTCTTTCGATACTCCTTGCTTCTTAAACGAATCACTCACACTTAGAAAAGACTTAAGATGCAAATGTGGACCTTCAGAAGGTAAGCCATGGAATTGTCCCACCGTTTGCAACATTTGAAACATAAGTGGCTTCATCTCAAAATTTGCTGCTTCAATTTCTGGTCCAGCAATTCCAGGATATAATTCATCAAATGTGGGTAATGCATAAGCCCTGATAGCTCTTTCCCTGTCATTGGCTAAAAGAACAGGGTTCTCAGCCATATTTCCCTGATTAACTGGTCGATTTTCTCTCAATTCAGGTTGTGGTTGATTCTCATCGATAGCAGGTCCTACTCAGGGTCCAGGCGGTATAAGTGGATCTTGTCTTTCCATTAGATATTGCCTATCTCTTTGACCAGCTCTTTGAGCTATTCTCCTTAAATGAAATGTTCTCTCAATTTCTGGATCAATTCGAAATTCCAAGTCAGAAGTGTTCATACACCACTAACACACCTAAAAATGAAACCAAACAGCTAATTCATATTCAATAAAGCACCAGTTCACTAAGAATCAATTCAAGTAAAAAGAAAATGATACTAGTCCCCGGCAACGGCGCCAAAAACTTGACACGCTTGCTAGAGTGATGTGAATAATTTGGCAATATTAGGATGTCGATGCACAAGTGTACACATTCATTTATAGAAAGCGATAAGTAAATTATCGAATCCACAGGGACTATTAATTTTTCTATTTACTAAATTAATTCCTAGTAACTCAAATGGTAACCATTCAAATTTTGTCAAGGAAATGAAATAAAATAAGTCACTATTGCTGGAACAAAATTAATGCTAAAGCAGGGGAAATAGAGGAATCGTAAAAGAACAAATCAAAACTGGGCTAAGTGCTTTCAATTAAAACATAGGCTCGGATTAGAGGTAAATCATGCTTTAATTAAGTTACGAATTGAGTACATATTCATTCCATTTGACTCACTACAGATTTCACGGTATTCTCCCGAATCACCTAAGTATACTGTTTCATTTACATTACTTCAGCACATTGAACCCTCTGTATTTTGTGTGCGTTAGGCAAGTGATTATCCCTAACCTACTTGCTTAGCTAGCTACTAACCCTAACAAGGGGCTAACATGGTTTTTAAGTTTTCAGCCCCTCCTATTCTTCCCAGAAATCAAAGGGACACTGCTCACATCGGCTGGCCAAACAGACATGAACTATGAATAAGCCCTCTTAAAAACCAAATCGATGGAAATGAAATATACTCCTCTATAACATCAATCAAAAGCAATCATCCTCTAATCCTCACCTTATGGTGATTAGTTCATAATGTAAAAACAACAGCAGAAAAGTCGAAATGTAAACATAATGAAAATAATGCAGAAAATAAACTAAACAAAAGCAGAAAATGTAGCAGAAGAAATTGGAAAGCTGCCCCAAAATATTTGACTCAGCATCGGCGTTGATCCCCTGGAGAAACCTTCCTTTTTGGGTAAACTTCCGTTGATGGCCTCTCGGGAATCGGTGCTCTCCGCCTCCTTCTCTCTCTCTCTCTCTCTGTTATTTCGGGATTTCCAACTTCTTCTTCCCCAAGAAAACGGCGCCCCTCACATATATTCCTTTCTTTATGAAAACAAGGGCTGATTAGACAGGTTCTGACGACGTGGCGGGCTCCCATTGTCTGAAGTTGGCTGAGTAATCTGACATTTGCCAACTCATTTAATGAATAACAGTTCCCACGTGCGAAATTCGTATAAGCCTGAATCGCAAAGTTTGCTCCAGCAAACAGTTGTAAAACTGCTGCTCTTGGCTTCTGGAGTCCTCTTAATCAAACATGAATTAATCACATAAAGCACCTTAATTAAGATAATTTTTCTCTAATAATAATATTACTATATCAAAATTAATCATAGAGCAAAATACATCAAAGCTTGGAGTTTTCTAAAATATAATGAGATAAAAATCTACAATTTAATCCTAAAATGATACTCTATAACTCTTATTTTAAGAGTTATTAGCTCTCGAGCCTCAAGATTTTCGCCCAAACACTCAAATTCGTCCTCCACAGGTCCTAAGAAGGTAAGTGATCGCAAAATAGGGCTAAAACCCTAAATTGGTCTCTTGAAAATCGGTCTCAAAACGTTGATTTTATAGCAGATATCAACATAGCATCGAGACGCTCTGGACGGAAAATGTTAAGCGTGCTCCTCTCTATTGTTGAGGCGCCATAGGACAGTGTCTCAACGCTAGCCCTATGGTTTTCATAATAAGGAATGGCGTTTTGATGCCATTTCAAGCATCTTAACACCATCTTCTTGGCCCAACAGCTTGTGTAGCCTCATTCTCCATACGTAGCCTCCAAAAATGATCCATTTAAGCTCCATATCCCATACAAAGATCCAAATTTGTTCATTCCGCTCCCAATTGCTTAGTTTCTTGAAATAAATTAATAATCCACATAAAAGCTCACATTTATACCACAACTAGCAAGAAATTAAGGGTAAATTATAGCAATAAATGAGTGCTATCAACAGAAAACTAAAGGAAAGAAAGCTTGGGTTGCCTCCCAAAAAGCGTTTATTTAACGTCTTTAGCTAGATAGGGCTCGTGTGGTCTCTCAAGGCACGTAAAAATTATTATCCCATTTCTTCGGGATCTTCTTCCTAGATTTGATGAAACAGACCAAAGCTAGCACGATTACTAGCTTCTTGTGGGCCCCCTAAAACAAATTTTTTTTTGGTATTTTTTAATAAGAAAAGCATAAAAGCAAAAAGATCAAATAAAACAAAGACTCAGACACGTACTCGTGAGAACAAGAAAAAGAGTACTTTGGATAAAGAGAAGAATCAGAATATAAAATAGACGAATGCCTTCCAGCCTCAAACTCTACCCCCTGATTGAACTCTTTTAATATAGACTCATCTTTTTTTTCTTCCTCACTGACTCAATTCTGGTGTGTGTCTAAATAGTCTAATTATTCCCCAATATCTATGACTCACTCTCTCAACTGCCAAAACTCATTGTTATCGAAAGAATTAGGCTCTTGAAATGCTATCAGTGAATCAGTTGCCAATTGATTCAGTGAACATCCTAAAGAAATGGACACCACTTCACTAAGCACCCCTAAGGTCTGTAGTCTCTCCTCTAATACATCTAATTTCAAACACCTAGCTCTAGACTCCTCTCTACTATAAGAGGGATTCTTCCTCTACTTGGGCTTCCTTAAAATAATTAGAATATGGTTCATGATCAAAAGAGGGATAGATACAGGAAAAGAACTAGAAGGCGGTGTTGATTCTTCAGGCTCAAATTCCCTAAATGGCCACCCAAATCTATTAGAAACCATCTAAAGTTAATAAAATAACCAAACACAGGCTCAAAAACAACACTAGAAAATCCACACAACTAGAAAAAGTGGATCAGGACTCAAAGAAAAAAAAAACAAGACAGATAAAACAAAAAAAAAAATCTCTAAATTAAAACCAAGTATTTCTTCTAAATAATAAACAAAGTAAGCTAACCAATTCCTTGCAACGGCGCCAAGAACTTGATGTGTACTTTTGCACATAACTGCAAGTATACAGGTCAAGTAATAAAAATGGTAAGTATTTATCAAATATCATCTCCACAGGGACTGAAATTGTTAATTTGTTTAATTACCGTGAACAACAAAAAATAAATGCAGAAAATAAATGTAAGACTCAAACCTATGAGATAAACTTGGGAATAGGATCAATTACTCAATTAAATAGATAATTACAACCAATTTGACAGTGAACTCATGAGTCTAGAAGTTCTAAGGGCATGGTATCTCTTGTTGGTCTCCACCAATCTGAAGTACTAGTTAAGTAACCTAGGTGTCCCTGGCATTACCTACTTTATACAAGACATTAAGATTCTTCATTACAGACTTCTAATGTCTACTTATTATCTCTACTGTCACTTAGGTAAATAAACACAAGTCATGCATTCGGTTCTCGTCTAAGCTTCTCTTCGTCGAGTTTCCACTTCGAAAACGAATCAATTAAACAATGATCACTTAGTTAACCTTCATCACCAACTGCAATTAATTACCCCTTAATTTCGCTGTCACTCGGGTAGCTAACTAATTGCACATAAGCTAAATTAAGTTTCCTCTATTGAGTTCAACTTAGATATACCTCAATTAATTAAAGAATGCTAATTAAAAGCATTAAGCTCTAAATGCATAAATTATTTCAAAGAGTAAATAGTCATAAACACCTATCAAACAAGCAATTAGTCCAAAACAATCCTCAATTAAGCATTAAATTCAATTGAATACAATAAATCCCAAGTAATTAAGGACAAATATACACAAAATTAGTCAATTTAGCCCCTAAGTCCCCAACTTACAACCTCTATAGCATCTAAAAGTAAAGGAAAAGATAGAGAAATGCAAATAGAAGAAAATCTCTCATTCCTGTTGTGATCTTCTTGGTCCTCGAGCTCCAGATTCTTCAATTCGGCTAAATTTGACCAACAAATGCTCCCCAAAACCTTCAACAATATCTTGGAATCGAGATTAGGTCTTTTTCCTATAGTTTGTCCTCCTTCACGAAGAGAAAGCAATCAATTTATACATTAAATCGACGCAGCGTCGAGACGTTATACTGTCATTTTCTTTATGCACGCAGGTGTACCGTCGAGATGCTCCAGGCGGAAAATGTTGGGTCACCTTTTTAAGCTTCGAGACGCCACAGGATAGGTTCTCAACACTTGCTCATGGATTTGGTACTTCAAGGGCTAGACCCTCTCTCCTCAAGTTCTTTTGCGAAAAATCCACTTATTCTCTTCTTGGATCTTCAAAATACTCCAATAAGGCCCAAAATCACCAAAATACCCTCGAACACTCAGTTTTGCTTCTTAAGCTTGGTTTCTGCAAAATCAAGAGAAATAGGCATAAAAGCTCACAAATTCATAACAAAACTAGCATAAATAATAGGTTATAAAATAGCATGATTACATGTTATCAGAATCTCATGACTTTGACGTTACTTTACAAGGGAGACCATCTAAGAGAAACCCAGGAAGAGTCACATTATTTTTTTCTCACGGCCTTAAAATTGCTTTACAAGGTATTGATTTGGATTCGAGGACGAATCCTTCGAAAGGAGGAGAGGATGATATGAACTACCAAGGACATTATTCAAATTTTATTTAATAATTCTTATTGCTTTCAATTTTATCATTTTTATGAAATATTAAGTAGGAGTATTTTTGTAATTTTGTTAGGATCAATAATGATGTGGCATGCATTTAGGGGAGACTATCTAAAGCTTGGCCATTAGGCTATACGACAGTTTTTGGAACGATGAATTGAATTTTAGTCTTTGAGCTTGTACTTTCAAGTTTAGCCAATAGAGCTTCTTGAATTTTGCAAGTCATGTATTGAGTTGCATGCCCAGAACATTCAAGTAGGATTGATCATCCTATCTTATGGAGTGTTCAACTCTTTAGGCAAGGAACTTGTTATTTTGTCTCAAGATCATTGATCTTAAGGCAATCCCTGTGTAATATAATCCTTAGGGTTGAAATTGAATCGATTTAGGAGTTTTAGTGTTTGAGAATTAGGGGTTCACATACCCAAAAGATTCCTAATCCCAATTCACTAGGGTTATCACATCATTTGGTATCAGAGCATCTTTGGTATCACATCACACTATTTCATCCCTTGTTTAAATTTATCCAGTAAACAATATGGATTCTTAATATGTTTAGAATTTATTTTGGTTCATCTAAGAGATATTTGTAAATTTACTAGTTAAACTTTGTTTTTCGGTTCCCAAGGAATGTTTTAAAACTTTTTTGTGACTTTTCTCTCTGTTGCTCCTCAGTTTCCTTGAGATTTAGGTAGAACTTAGTTTCATGGCTTGTATATGACAACGAGCTTCGATTTTTCTTTGTCCGGCTAGACGGTTCTTGTGCCAATTTAGAGTTTCATTGGGTAAACTATGTAGCACTATGAGGTTATCGTTTTAAATGTGATTTTTCCTTTGTTTTGTTGTGTTTGATTCATGTTTTGACTAATAAAGCATGTTTTGACTAATAAAGCATGTTTTATGGTTGTATGACAAATTGGCTTTAATTTCTCTGCTTGTCCTTATACGTATAAACTGTTTAAGTTTAGTGGCATATAGGTTAGGGGTTCTATTAGCATCTAGAAGATATAAGCTTCATTCGCTTCGCACGTGGTAGGCCTATGATTCGAGCACACAATTGAATTAGGTTCGATAGGCCAATTAAATCTAAATGAATTGTTTCATCCAATTTCACTGCTAAAAGCTACTAATTAAAATGCTTAAAACGTTCGTGCCCGGCATGCTAGTTAGTTTAGAACTGATTTAGACATTGAAATTTCAGTTAAATTAGGGAAGGCTATTACGGTGTTCTAAGTAGTCAGATGAGCTTAAAATATGGATTAAAACTGTTTGCTTAATTTTCAACAATCATTGCTACATGAGTTGGATCCAACACTCCCTAAATTGGTATTTGGTAAGGTTAAATTTTCTCTTCATGTAATTTTTAGTTTAATTGAATTTGTTTCCATTTGGCTTTTGTTGCACAACCCCCCCCCCCCCCCCCCCCCCCCAATAGTGTGCTTGTTCAATCCAATTTAAGAAATCCTAAATAACTAAAACACTGCCACCCTGCATTCGACCCAGTCACCACTGAGTACTACAAATACTTGGTGCCATCCGATATAAATTTATTTGATGTGTCTGACAAGCATGCTCAATGAGACTTTTATTATTGGGACTTTTTTCCTTGGAAAATGAAGAGGAGAGAGGATAGAGGAGAGAGAAAAATACTCATTAATTTATGTGTAAACTAATTTAATTGTTTTCAAGTAATATTTATTAATTAATTAATTATCTAATATAAATATTTTTGAATTAAATGCTATAATTTAAATTATTTTTTCCATAAACAGAACCTAAATAATAATTTAATATACATTATTTTATTATGAGAGAGAGATAAAAAGCAGGCATGGAATATTTGATGACTTTGATATATTTATTATCTAATTAAATTTAAAAAATATATTAAGATTTATATATTTATTTTACCTCCATTCCAAAAAGATAAATGCAACTTCTCATTGACAAATAAATGAAGAATATATGTTGAATTTAAATTTTTTTAATACGAGTTCTGTGCTTATTGATAAAAGCCAAAAAGTAAACATAAAAGATGAAGGAAAATGAGGTAGAAAATTCATAGTTGAAACTTTTATTTTTAAACATGATTTATTTTTAATGCAGGCATTTAGTTCCCAAACACTAATTATCCTGCTGATGGGCGATGCTGAAATGAATGTAGGGTTTTGAAAATGTATTTAAAAACTATTTTCAGTCCTAGTGCAAGTATACGTTGTCCACAAGTAGTATAAAATGGATTAAATCCAAGTATCTATTCCACAAAGACTGTTGATAAGATTTCAAGTTATAAATACTTTAATGCAACCAAAGATAACCAACAGAATAAGCATAGATATTAATGGTAATGTGACTTAAAATAATAATGAAAACCATGGAAATTTATCAACCCTAGAAAACTTTGCTAAAACATTGCGACCGCATAATCACCTTTTTAACTTTGTGCTATGAATCGGGTTTAACTCTTATTCGACTTTGATTTCAAGCACCCTTAAGAGGCTAAGTAGTTGCTCCGACATGTCTGTGGTCAACTTATCTTAGATAATTAAAAACACAACCCTTTTGATCCTATAGGCATGCCTTATGTCTAAGGTAAACAACGGAATCCTATGTTTAGGCTTTCCTCCTATATCCCTTTTATGACAAACGTTTATTGCCTGACCCTTTCATTACCGAACTCAACATTACATGCTAATTTAAGTGGCCAATTTAAACTGACATTTAAGACGTAAATTTAATAAAAGAAGAATAAGCACAAAGTAAAGTGGTGATTAGTAAAACAATATGTTAGGCTAAATCATTCCATAAGGGTATCCATAAAATCGAATCCCAATGAAAAGTTAGCTAGACATGAGATGAATAAAAACAAAGCATTTCATGATATAGAATTTATAAGTACGAGATGAATATAAATGAAATAAATAAGTTGTTGGAAAAACAGTAAATAGAAAACCCCAAGTGAAGAAACTGAGTACAATTGAGGGAAAATCACTCTAGGATTCGATCCTATGCCTTTTTCAAGGTGGAATCGATCTTTACAAGCTAGTTCACTCAAAGACTAAGCGATCTAGGGTGTGGATGATGAGTTTCTCCCAACAGAATTCTCTCGAACACCACGTCGTTCCCTATCCTAAGCTCTTCACTCGAAATCTAAGGCTTTTTCTGTCTCGGTTCGTCCTCCTCTTCAAGCTTCACGAATCATTCCTTATATAGGCCTTTGGAGGGTGAGTAATTCCCTATTTTCATGTTTTGGACCTTGACTTTGAACCCTCGGAGTCAAAATATGAGGTAGGTTATGGTTTTCACTCCAACAACTTGGACCACAAATATCACAGGTTTGACTTGAAATTAGGGCATTATGTGGCTGCATAATGTAAGCCTATAGAACTTTGTAGTCGCATTTTTACAATCTCCTACAAAAGAGCAAGTTCAATTAAAACTCGACCAAAAATGATCTTTTTACCCCTCAACTGACTCAATTAACACCAAATGACTATTTTCATGTGTCTAACTTACTTATGCGTGCTTTTGAACAATAAAAACACAAAAACATATGCAATTAACACACTTTAACCAATAAATGAACTAAATTAAGGGCCAAATATTGGCGATAAACATAGTTCATCACACCCCCAAACTTAGCTCATTTCTTGTCCTCAAGCAATACAAAACAAGAAAAATACACAGTCATTTGGAAGAAAACATGCTTATCAAAGTGGTTCACTTAGAAAGATTCATTTCAAGAGAGGTCTCATACTCTAGTGCCATCTATAACTCTAAAGTTTCTACTCTCATAACTTCTAAACTTTCCGTTTTCATAGAAAAGCTCTCTTAATCTACCTTAACCACCATACTTAATCCACTTGACCTTTATTCCTTGAGTCCAGGTTTGCCTTTTTTAGTTTAGCTCAGCATAGACCTTTATTACAAAACTCCTTGAAACTTTCCCCCAAACTTGTTGAATTGCTAGGCCTTCTCTTTTATTTTCTTTTTCTTGCTTTTTCTTGCTTTTTTCTTAGAGAAAGTCGTTGTTGTCACTCTTACCTTCGTTCTAGCTCACTAACACTTTGTGGTGAAAGCGTCTAACTACAAGCAAGAGTCACTTACCATGACTTGTACTCACTTCTTTAAGCTAACCTTTCATGTAGTGGAAAACATGTGTGTCATGTCCTCCCCTGGTTACTTAGTAAACTCAATAAGGTAGAGTATCTCTCTCCTTTATTCTCTTTCTCTTTTTCTTTTCTTTTTTTCTCTTTCTTTTTTCTTTTTGAATGCGTTATGGCCTAGTAGAAAAGAAAAACATTACAAGATACACTATGATAGGAATGAACATTTCATCTTGCAGCAGAAGCATTGGATCATCTTTAATTTTACTTAGAATTAAACAAAAACAAGGTTAAGCAATAAATACCTTTGTATATTATGGAGAATTTTCTAGCAAGTCTTTACTCCTATGCTCCAACTCCAACGAAGTTGAATCTTGATCTCTACAAAGCCTCCCTCTCTATGACTCGAACACAGGATCAAGACTTGTGGAAGTCTTTTGAAAGAAAATCTCCAAGGGATTAGTAGAGGAGAAGTTCATAGAGAATTCTACAATTCCCTATAGAGGGAGAGATCTGTCTCCTGGCTCAACCCAATTGCCCTATTTATAGAGACCTAGAGCAAATATTTGCCATAATTAAAATATTATATTTTAATATCTACTGTATTAAAATATACATTATACTTATTTCAATCTCATTCAAATCTCCTACAATATATATTTAACCTAGTTGAATCTCATTCAATTTTCAAATATATATTTTTCTTTAACGTATCTAATATACATTAATCATTTTAATTTGAACAATTCAAATTAAATATTAATTTGAACATTTCATATTTTTCTTTCAACTAAATTGATCTTTTAGTGTTACTATGAGCTAACAAGGGGACCTTATGGGCCTAAAGATTATAAGCTCCAATGATACAAAATTGATTAATGAAACTCTTTAATCAATTAATTTTTATTCATTAACTCTAGGTCACTCCACTATAGACTTAGAGTAGCACTCTTTTGTACTGTAAGACAAGTTGTGTCCATGGATATAATCACTACATGCAAGTCAATCATTCACGAGTTGTTCATAATTATAGTTGGGCCAAAGTACGTTTTACTCCTGTAATTACATCTTATAACCTAAGTACCACTGATCCTCTAATGAACAATTTGTTTATGATCCAATCATAAACTAATTCCCTCCCGAGCCAATGAGAGGGTGAGGCCCCATTGTTCAAGTCCTAAAATCAGCACTTAAGGGAACTACTCATCTACTTACCCTATATGGGAAAAAGTGAATTCCATCTTGTGAGATTATGTTCCCAGCTCCCTATTTGGTCAAGTCTCCAAAATGTTAGGCTTATTGAATCGGCTACAAAAGTCATTCTCACTCATGTAAATCAAAGGATAAGCCATCGCAGACAAAAGTTCATATCTCACTCATGATTAAGATCGAGCCGCATATGATCATCTTGTGAAATCAGTTAATCTTCTCAATTAACTGATTTATAAATAAAGATTAAATATTTCATGGTCCAGTCTTATACAAACCCATTGTATAGGATACTCCCACTCACATGTCTCCACATGAACGTGTAACGACCGGTTTATTTAGAAACAGTAATTTTGAATTATGGAAATCAAGTTGGATAAAATTTCTTAAGTATATTGATTTTAGAGTGAAATTGAATTTTTGGAAGGTTAGGAGGGCAAAAATGGAAAGAAATAATGGTCAAAAAGGGTATTATGGACTTTTAGAGAAGATATTTTTGATTTTTTTAATATAATATTATTTTATTATTTTATTATTATTTTAATTATTTATTATTATTTATTATTATTTTTATTTTATTTTATTATTTTTTTTTCTTTCTTCTTCTTCCCCGAGACTTCTCCCCCCCCCACCGAATTCTCTCTCTCTCTTTCTCTTCCCGCCGTTCTCCTTCCCTCTCCGACAGCTCTCCCTCTCCATCCTCCTCCTTCTTCCGTCAGTCGCGAGCTTCTCGCCGGAGTCGATTCTCGCCGCCGGCCATCTCCCTCAACCGAACGCCGACAGCACGAACCTCGCGGCACGACCGCCGCCCACCGCTGCGCGCCGCTGCTCGCGAACTCTCGCGCTTCACCGAAATTCCAGCCATCAGTCGGTCGAAGAGTTCGCCGGCTGCTTCTTCTTCTTCCTCGTCCTCTGCAAGTTCCGCCGGACGAAATCATCCGCGTTAGCCTCGCCGGATTCGTTCAGTACTGAGCAGCGCCGATCGCCGCAAAGCTCGCCGGATTTACAGCCTGCACGCCTCGAAACTCATCGGAAAACACCAGATCTGTCCAGATCCGCGAGTCTCGCACGAAAACGAGGCTTCACGGGCTCTCACGCGCCAATCGGAAACTCCACGCGCCGGCCACGCGCCGCCGCCGTGAAGCCCACGCGCCGCCGTGCTCCGGCCACGCGCCGCCGCTCGCCGGAGTTGGGTAAATATTGCCAATTGGTCCGTTTCGTCGAGTTATTAATGATGGAATGTGTTTTAGCGTAATTTGGATGGTTTAAGACACGTTTAGAACACTTTTTAGGTGAATTGTCGAGGACCTAGGATCGTACTTGGAGCGGGAACTCGAGAAGCTCATTTCTAGTGAAGAAAGAGTATTTTAGTAAGTAAAGACATAAGGTAAGGGATCTCACAACGAAAGAAGTTTTCAAAACCTTGAGCTAGCTCTATGTTTACTTTGAAAGTATAAGTTTTTCATGTTAAGTATTTAAGAAAGAAAGTGTATTATATGTATGTCTTTGAAATGCGATTGCTATGACTTATGCATTCATAACTATGTTCTAAAACGAATGGGACCTCATGCATGTGTTGTGTGCTCATGAAAGGATTTATATAGGCTGTGACGATAATTCTCCCAAAAGTTTTATGTGGGTTTTGAGGGAACCCGAGTCTTCGGACTCTATATGCTCCCGGGGTTCGAGAGTGCCCCCACGACTGTAGCCGACGGGCTTGAGTCTTCGGACTCCACGATGGTAGCCTTCGGGCTGAGTCTTCGGACTCCATGATATATGTTAGCTTTCGAGCTTAACTCTCAGAGGTAGGGAGGACTCTATTCGATGGAAAAACTATGTCTTCGGACTATTCAGAGGCCCTCGGGAGAATTTAATCGTTCACAAGAGCCGCGAGGAAAAGTACATGGTTTATAAAAAGAATTTTAGGTCCCCTACTAAAGCGATGGTTTACGATGGTTTTATGATTTAAAATGACATGTTGCATGTGATTGAAACTCTTATTTTAAAACTATGATGGACTTACTGAGTATTATTCGTTAATACTCACCCTTTTCCTTTTTAAAATGTTTTCAGGTAAGGCTAAGATCGGCCCTAGCGCGTGACCGGAGATCATCTACTCGAGTCATGGGAGCCGACCGATCGCTATTCCGCTTCTTTTATGTTTCTAGATGTACATAGAACTCATGTTAAGTTTTTAAATGTTAGGAGGATGTTTCAAAATCTTTTAACCTTTCTTTGTAAATCGTGCACGTGTATTTGACTTTCTATGTTTGAATTCACCTGGTTTCTGCTGTTTGAACCCTAGCATCATATTGAGAAGTTTGTTGGATGCTAGGAGGTTGTTTGAAAATCTTAGAAGTGTGTTTTCTATGTCTTATAGGGTAAGGGTCAGATTTTTGGTTTTCGCGTAGTTACGTCGTTATGCTGCCGAAATTATTGGTAATATAGCGACGTGACTTAGTAATGACTCTTAGGTAGCGTGTTGAGCCTATAGGGTCGTTACAGAACGATTTGGATTAAATCATTTATAACAATTACAAAGTGGGTCGTATCAATAGTGTTACCAGGATAAGTCACCCAACTTTATCCATATGCTATAGACTCTTTAGGTTATTTATTGAACATGATCCTCCTGTATGTCAGCTACATACTTTTCAAGATTACACTAATAACCTTGGATTTTTCATATAATGGAAAATGTTATCTTGTAAATAAAATAATAATAATTATTTATTAAATATTAAATCATTAATTGTGTGGCTTTAGGGCATAAATCCCTAACAATCTCTCACTTGAACTAAACCTGATGAGACATGAATCCTAGGGCATCCTCTATACCCAACATGTTCTCTCACTTGTCCTAGAGAAGACGAGACATGTCTCGTAATCCTAGACATTCTAGATGATCCTTAACACTTTACCTTAGAGAGTTTTTTTATCAAAATGTTTGTCATTAAAAGTCATCTTGGTCACTAGCATGATGCTTTCTCTCTCTCGATATGGTTTTCTATACATAGGTGCTTTTTAATTTCCTTAATATTAGTCTTTTCACCACTATTATCATAATAAATAGTGATAGACTAAATCACAAATGAACCACCTTTTAGATCTTTAAGGAACTATTATAGTCATACAAGTTCTTTTGTTGCTTCAAAAGCAAAAACATTAAACTTGTATACCATACTTCATCACCTAGGGTACAATGGATCTTAACATAGATTTTCCTAAATCTTTGTAAGAACTAATGTATCTTTTAAAGATCAAATCTTTTACTCCATACACAAAAATTTCTCATTATCCATAGATAATTTGAGAAAGTTTTTAATTTTCTACTCAATGGTCATACTATTCGTTTAACTGATATATGCTAACCAACTGTATATTGAATGTTAAGTCTCATTTATATATTAATTGTCTCCCACTCAAGGTAGATAATTAATCATACGCTCTCAACATTTGAGGTGTCTTAGGATATTCTTCCTTAGATAAAATAACTTCACGTTAGAATGATACATGATCATTCTTTCAAAGTTCTGCTCAAATATTTGACAACAGTTTTGTCAATATAAGATACTTTAGACAATGTTAACATTGTGTCCTTAAAATCTCCATTTGGACATATAAATATACGAAGTGCTTCCAAATCATTCATTTTGAATTAGATAGCTAGTCAACCTTTTATGTTAGATAAAATCTTACATCATTCCCAATGAATAAAATATCATCATTATAAAATATGAGAAAACTCCACTAAGCAATTAATGATGTACTTGTCTATACAAGTTTCATTAATAGTTATTCAATGTCAAGGTTTGACACTTTTATCAAACTTTATATTCAAAGATTTAATGGTCAAATTCACTTCATAAATGAACATTAAAATTTTTGCAAGCTTTTTTTCTTTTGATCTTTAAATAAACCCCTCTAATTTATTTGTGTAGATGCATTCTTTAAGATTATTTTAATAAATGAATTCTAAACATTCATTTTACATATCCCATATGCAACAATACATTAAATACTGCTTACAAACTCTAGTATGGCAATAAGTGAGAAAGTTTACTTGCAGTCTACTTTCTCCCATTAGGTTTAACTATTTGTCATTAGTCTTACTTTGAAGATATGTATCTTCTTATCTACACATATTTTCCTTTTGTACTTCCATTCATATCCTATGAGTTTAACCCCATTAAGAAGATCTACAAGTCCATATCGAGATGGAGTACATGGACTCTATCTCGAAATTCATGACTTTGACCTATTTATCCTTGTCATCATCCCTCATTACTACTTTGAGGGCAATAAGCCTTCAACTTTGTCATCTAACATGAAAACTTGGGTTTCCTTGTGAAGGTTGAGTCATCTCATAACTCTCCCACTTGATGAGACTTATCCAATTCATGACTAGGATCCATTTGACTCTCAAATTAAATTGTTAATAACTTTTGTTAACTATTTAGCAGCTTCATTTGGAATCAGCTTATTAACACTGTCTCGCCTTATTAAAGGTTTGTAGTTTTTTATTTGAAATTCCTTATAGAAAAATGATATTTGTCCTACAGATATCTTATTCTTTTTAGTACTAGATAAAAAACCATTTTGTTACTCCTTAGGGGAAGCCTACACTTAGGCATATCTTTGAATATATATATTCCAACCTTTTTGGATTTGTTTCAGCATGTAAGTTTAACATTCCTAACTGTTGAAGTGTTGTAAACTAGCTTTACTACTCTTCTATAATCCCAAAATTGTCTGATAGACACTTTTGAATGGAATAATGTTTACTATGCAATCTCTATTGCATATCCTAACCAAAGTCGGATAATGGTGTGCAACTAATTATTGATGTGATCATATCTAACAAGGTCTTGTTTTCTCCTCTTATATCACAATTTCACAATTTCACACAATTGTACATGATGCTTAAAGTTGGAACACAATTCCACTTTCTATGAACTAATCTTAGTACATAAGGTTCATGTATTATCAACTATGATCTTATCATAATGTCTTGATAGATTTACCTAATTGATTTTCAATTTTAGTCCTACTTTTCTTGAACTTTTCAAATATTTAGACTTATGTTGCATTAGGTAAAGATAAGTATGCTTTGAATAATCATCAATTAGAGTGATGGAATATTCACAATGTTATTTGGATTTTACATTCACTAGACCACTTTACAAGCCCAAAGTTCTCTTTGGCCTTGTAGTCTTATCCAATAAAGGCCTAATGGTTATCTTGCATTAAAGGCAAGATCCATAGACAAGTAAAATAATTAACTCTAACTTTTAAAGAATTACATGTTACTAGTCTTTTCATTTTATTCAAATTGATGTTAATCAACCTTAAATGCCAAAGTCAAGTATCATCTATTAGGAGAAAACAACTTGTCCTTCTATTATGGATTCCTTATGTAACAATCTGGATTTTTCAATACGATCATTCTAACAATAATGTAGAAGCATAACAATTAAAACTAAAATAGACTTAAACAAATTCAGCGGAAGTAATTTCTTACAAAAGATTTCTAAAATAAACTATTAAATCCATAACAACAGATTTCTAAGTCCTGTGCCAGAACGCTAAACTTCACTTCTTTCGAGACTATCACTTGATCTTTCGTCTGAAAATAGTTTGAAAAAACAAAAAATGAGTACATAAATACTCAATAAGCAATTTCAACATGAAGTTCTGAAATTCATTTTCTTCAAAACAAAACATAGAAATTCAGTTTAACAAATCATTTCAATAGTTGAATCAAAAGTCAAGTATTCATTCGGTCATTTTCTTTTAAAATAGTCATAAAAAATTAAAAATATCCTTGAAAAACTTTTAATACAACTATTAAAACGTTCAAAACTTTCGAAAAAAAAATGCTTCAATTGAACAAAACTTTCAAATATCAAAACTTTCAATTCAAACAGTACTTTCAATCAATCAATATTTTCAAATCTCAGACAGGGAATATGCATTATTTGGATAATCTTTAGAACATATGATAGTTACCCATCGGTAACACCAATTAATCAATCATAATATTCAATCAGAGTTGTCAATAAAAATCGACCAGAACATTCAATTCAATTACTTAAGTGTGAGGCCATGTGAGTGAAACACACACATGAACACTCATTCCAAAGGAATGCCAAACCACAAACTATGCTTTCCTACAAGTAAGCTTTATTTAGTCAGAGCTTTCAATCAGAAATATCGATAAAATCGACAAGAAAAATCAATATAATTACTTAAGTGTGAGGCCACGTGAGTGAATAACACACACATGAATCTTCATTCCAAAGGAATACCAAACCACAAATGTGTCTTCCCACAAATGCATCTTCTCACAAATAAGCCAGAACAGTTCCATCAATTCCAATTTAGGATACTACCACAAATAAGCAAAGCATTCCCAAAACAGAAAATTGGCATATTCGGATAGCTCTATCGAATCAATCAAATACTTTTCAAAACATTCAAAACAGAAACATATTTTCATTTGACAAAACAATTGAAATATACAAATCAATTTCAATCAATTTCAAATCACATAAAAACATGCTTTCAGATATTTTGTCAAATAACAATAATCAAAATGGAATTATTTCAAATTTTCGATTTTGGAATGGATGTGGGAACTAGTTACCTCGATCAATAATCCTACAATTCTCAATCTCAATCTCAATTCAAAATCTAGTCCACTTTCTTGAACAATCATCAACTTTTCCTAGAAGTCCAAACATATCCAATACTTCATTGATCAAAAACCAAAATTCTATCTAGAAGGTCCAAAAGCTTATCTAAAATATAGACAATCTCACATTCAAAACAATTTTCTGCATAAAAAGTTAGGGAAAATAAGGTTCTTGGACAAAAAAAAAAAAAGCACGGAAAAAACAATGTTAAAAACACTTTAAAACCCAATTAAAAACGTATTAAAATCGGTCAAATCAATACTTTTCAATATGAAATAAAATACAAAACAATTTTCCAATTCTACAACTTTTAAAACTTCAAAACTATCATAAATTATGGACAAATAACCCATAAAAGTTCCTGCTCATAAAACAAAACTTTGCAAGAGGTTTTTATCTAAAAGAATCAAGATTTCTACTGTTTTACAAATAAAACCAGATGAGAGAAAGTGCCCAAAACTTTTGTAAAAGCCTTAAAAAATATAATCTTTTCATATAGAAATCAAAGCTATAAATCACACATTAAGGTAGTGTTGTTACATTTTAATATTTACTATTAATTTTAGAAAAGTTTTATCTTTTTAAATGAGAGAGTTTCATATAACAAAGAGAAGAAAGTTTTTGGTTCTTTATTTGAAGAGAGGTTAAAAGTTTTACAAATCAATTACTTATTTTTGTATTAAATTCTTAGATCTAAAATTCTCCTATAAATACCTTTCTTACCACACTCTCAAACACACAACATTTCAATCTTCTCTTCTCTCTAATTTCTCATATTTCTCTACTTTGCTCTTTTAAGAGCAATTGGCCAAAAGAAGGGTGTTCTTTGTTGTGGCGCTTTGAGCTCAACCTCATAGTGTAGAGTGGTTTGAGCTACACAATGTTTCAGTTGGGTTGTTGTATCCTCAAGGGGACAGGCCAGAGAAGAACTGCTGCACCGGTGGTTGATAAATAAATATACACCGCAGAGGGCTTGAATCTCCTTAAAGAGAGTGAGATACCCGCGCCTCAACCTAATTATTTACGTATTTGTTTCTCAATATTTATCTCAATAATTACTCCATTTTCCTTTGTTATTTGTAATTCCCCCAACTGGTAGCAATCATTTGGCAAATTTTTTTTAGCAAAAAGAGCCCAAAAAAACACTAAAAAAGTCCCAATTAGAAGAAAATAAAAGCTGAAAAATTCTAAAAAAAATTTCATTATCAAAACCTTCAATTTAGTCCAAAAGCCATAAGATGAAAAACTTTGATAAAGAATTAAGCAAACCAAATACCTAAAAACTTTTTAGGGCAAAAGACTTCAAGAATCTTTTCATTCTAAACAATCAAGAATGAAAACAAAACTCAAATTTTTTCAAGAAATATTCAATCAAGAAAACAAACTTGAAAATAGAAAGGAATAAAACCACTACTACAAATTTGGCCTTTATTAACGGCTAAAAAATGTCAACTATCACTTTTGTTGACATTTTTTGGCCGTCAATAATGGCGGTGTCAACATATATAATACATCAACAATTCTATATTAGTTGACGGTCAATAAACGTCAACTGTTATGTTTTTATTGACGTGTTTTGACCATCAATAATAGTAATGTTGACATGCATTAACCATCAACTATAACCTACAACCGTATAACATCTTTATTGGCATTTATGAGCCATCAATATAGGGTATAACTGACATTTTGTCACCGTCAACATTCATACCAAAACGTCAATAATACTTCTTTTATTGATACTTTTTGACTGTCAATATAATCCTGTAGTGACGTGTTTTAGCCGTCATCTATAACTATACTTGACGTTGTGTGCTATCAAGTTTAACACATTTGTTGACTGATTTGAGGCGTCAATTATAATAGTTTTGTTGTTGTTTTTTAACCGTCAAGTATACATAATTGGAGAAAAAAAAATATATCCAGATCTTTTCCATCCCTCCTCTACAACCTGTATTTAAAGGTACAAAACTATCAAATTTGCAGTTTCACAACTAGCTAGCGCAATTACCAACCTGCATTTCACACAAAACTAACTAACAATTCAACTGCAAACCAACAATTACATAGCTCTCAATGTTATAGTTGCATAGATTCACACAAGAGTAGATAACAACATCACTTTAGAAAGTTTATGGATTTTAACCACATTTTCATCCGGAAATAAATTTCATCCAAATACAGAATCATAAATGAACCAATAGATTTCCATTAACTAATAAGCTAAACGTATCTACAAAGAAGTATCATACAACGTATCATATCAAGCAAGTTATTTAAAAACTAACATCTGAGACAAGTAATGTTACAAACATTCATCACATGTACTGTCCTATGAAATCACACAACTCAACTCTAATATCATCGAACTCTTATTGGCTAAATTTAGCTTGTCTCGTCAACTGCAAAAAAAAAATTCCATCCAGCGTGAATATGTACTCGAGATCGTCGATGCAAACATTTGACAAATAAAAAGAAATAAAATATGTAAGCATGAGAATAAAAAATGGAATTAAAGAATACATATACTCAAATGAACACGAACAACATACTCATCAAAACTTGTGAAACTAAACTTATAACAAAACTTATGAACTTTTCTCAAATCATCCGAGCTTTTGAATGAAACAACCAAACTTATCAAAAAATAATGAACACGAGCAACTGCACTTATGAAATAATAATGAACACAAATAATTGTATGTTGGATGAATATGCATAGACATAACAACTAAACTTGTTAAAAAAAAACTAATTAAAACAACGTAACAAAACTCATAAACAACTAAACTTATCAAAAGAACTAACTCAACAATATAACAAAACTCACAAACACAACAACATAACTTATCAACATAAAAGAACTAAACTCAATAACGTAACAAAACTCATAAACATAATAACTCAATGGAAAACGAACTTATCAACATAACAATATCATACTATTTATAATTCTTTGTACTTGTACTCAAATGCTTTAACCTATTTTCCTTCATCAAAGTCTCCCCTCCCACCAAACTAAAGTTGATCTTCTTTTATCTTAAGCAATCTCATGGTCTCACTTATCAACATAACAATTAAGCTTATCAAAAAACTAGAACACAAACAATGGCGAAGGATAAAAATGCATAAACATACCAACAACACTTATAGATCTCAACAATTAAACACAAACAACTATACTTATTTAAAGAACTAAATGCAATAACATAACAACTCAATCGAAAACAAAACTTACCAACACAAACAATTAAGATTATCAAAATAATGAACACAAACAACTAAGCTATAAGTACCATAACGGTAGGATACTCATAGCACTCCAGTTATACCAAGTAGTCAATATAAACATATAAAGGAACTTCCATACTTTTCTATGTCCAATCTAATTTTAAGCTATGAGTACCATAATTGCAGGATACTCATAGCACTCCAGTTATACCAAGTAGTCAATATAAACATGTAAATGAACTTCCATACTTTTCTATGTCCAATCTAATTTTAAGCTATGACTACCATAACTGCAAGATAGTCATAAAACTCCAACACATAATCTAATCCAACACTTTAGAACAAGTTAGACTTTTAA
The DNA here is from genome assembly GCA_033996785.1 of Trichosanthes truncata. Taxonomy (NCBI): domain Eukaryota; kingdom Viridiplantae; phylum Streptophyta; class Magnoliopsida; order Cucurbitales; family Cucurbitaceae; genus Trichosanthes; species Trichosanthes truncata. Next base: position 6,613,314 of record MU867260.1, on the reverse strand, counting down.
GAAGAGAGTCTCATAAATATTACCTTTTAATTGTCATTTGACTGTTAGTACTAGAACCTACATGAAAAATATCAAATATTAATACATTTAATATTAGAGGAAACAAAAAGATTTTTTCATAGAAATCAACACATACCCTGAGCATTTGAATTTATAGAATAATCTCCTTACCCTTTCTAGTAGTATCTTCATTGGATTCCTCCATTTGTTGGAAGTTTGATATGGGCCTACCGCGATTTCTTGGTCCGTAACTTCTCGACGACATCCTGTAACATAATAATAACAAAAACATAATTTAAAGTTCATATACACACATATATAAGTGTAAATAGTTGTATATAAGCTCACTTTTATTTTTAAAACTATAAAGACCAAATTGAAAATTAAACTAAGATTATATGGACTAAATTGAAACTTTTAAAACTAGAGTCTAAATTAAAATCAAGTCAAATCCTAGGGGACAAAAATGATAATTCAATCTTAAATTTAAATGATAGTCAACTTAAAAATCAATATTCTTATGTTCATACTTTTCACAAGAAAAAGGAAATTCAACTCCAAAAGAGTGCAAGAATGCCCAATTTCCTAAAAATGTAGATTAACTTCAAAGCCAAGCAATATTCCAACTTTTGGCATCTGCGAATAAAGTACGTAAGACCAAAAGTCAAAGCAATAGTATAGGAATGTATGAATTATGCAAAATTGCACAATGTATTCCTGGATATGATGGTGTTTGTATAACAATCTGTAAAGGCCATATTCATCCTATAGATAAATGAATTCAAATTAGTTTTAAAATGCACTTCACGAGCATATTATAATATCAACAAAAGTTTAATAACCAGGGAACAACAGCAAACAATAGCTTATAATTATGTAATATATACATGTTAATTATGATTTAATCTATATTAGCCATCAACTGAAAAACACAAGGGTTATGTGTCCAGGGAGGGAACCCACGCAACAAGAGAGAAGCAATAGCCAAGGGCACAAAAGAGACATGTCTTTCTCTAAAACTTCAAAATTATAATCCATAAAAACAATGTATGTATCATCATTTTGGGGACATTAGAAATCCAACTGTTCAAACAATGGAGAGAGAATGAGAAACTGAATTGGGAAACACCCATTGAGCTCAGAGATCGAGGCATAAACACACATTCATCATAAAATTAATTAATTACTCAAATACCTTCAGAAATTTTTAAAAACAAGCATAAATCTAACCATTAGTCAATGAAAATGTACGAGCATGGGATGTGCAAAGTATAAGGTTCAAGAGCAAGGAGTCAAAGAACTTTTCCATCTCAATAGGGTTCATCACTGTACATCATCTTCCAAGCATTCCATGTCACATTGGTACAGACTTGCAAAACCAAGCTTTTATTCTATTGATATTCCATTTCATAAAGGTCCAAAAACTTCTTTACCTGTTACTGTTTTTGTTCCACCAGTCAATGAAATTGACAAGGAGTTCTAACTAAGAACAAAAGTTAAAGTAAGATGTACCAAGAATAAGATGACCTAGCTTTAGAAAGATAAAAAAAAACATTCAAATCAAAAGCTCAAACTTATTGAAAAACAAATAAGACTATAAAGAGAATTACCAAGGCACCATAATCTTGAAACATTTCAATATCAAAACCTCTAGAAGATAGAAGATTCCATTTCAAACTGCCTTCAAAGACATTTCAAATTATCTAACTCTTGGAATTGAATACAATATAATCCTCATATTTTTCAAACATTCTAAGCCAACAACCATTGCACTAACAATTTTTTAACATGTGTTTCCAAATAAAGTTTTAGGATATATATACCAACCACAAAAGAATCTTCACCATGATTTATAAGAAAGAAAAAATCTCCATAGCTGTCTCTTTTATCAATCCTCCATAGATTTCAGGTGAAATTGACACAAAAGGAAAAAAATGCTATCAGTATGGATCAAATAACTGATGGTTCAGTATATAGAGTTAAATGAAGTTGTAAAACATTGCAGTATAAGCATTGCCTAGACCATCATTCACTCATCACGTTGATATGTCCTCGTTTTCAACTGTCTTTTATAAATCCAAACCCACATATTACTTTTTCATGCCCTAACACATTACTTTTTCATACCCTAACACACCTTCCTTCTCTACAAATTCAAAAAACCCAGCAAATTAGGGATAAGAAAGGAAAAAAAAATTTGTTAAACCAGAAGCATTCAACAATAATGAAGCAAACAACTCTCGCACTTGGTTTTTGGAATTTGTGTGTGTGAGTTTTAGGGGAGGGGTGGGGAGCAACTAACTAAATGTAGAGTGGTAGCTACAAATGAAAATCTAGTAGGAAATAGTTCTAATAAAATGGATAAAGTAATCATCATGTAATTCACTAAACGAAACAACCCACAAATCCAAATATTTAGAGAGAAAAAAAACATCTTCCTAACCTTTCACCTAGTTTATCTCAAATTAAAAGCAAGGAAATGTTAGACACCCAATTTTGGATTTAAAAACTAAATGAAGTAGCCCACAAATCCAAATATTTGGATTTAAAGTAATCTTCATGAAAAGGCCCTCCCCAAGTGATAAACAATTTGACATAACTCTCCCACACACAAGAAAAACAACTTGGCTTTGTTTTTTCCTTCTCCAAAACTCTCTTTCATAAACAATTTGGGAACTGATTCATCCATCATCATCAAGTTGACAAGCAATTGACATAACTCTCTTCAAAATTGACAACAAAAAGGATTCAACTTTGGTTTTATTTTTTTGTTTTTTTCCCATTAAAAAAAAAGGTCAAATTGAAGTTGGGTAATGAACATGATTAGAAGGGCATCAATTTGAGCCAACTTTCAGCCAAAATGCCCTATCGGGGGGCAGCCGACCAGCCATGGGAGACCCTAAAAAAGCTTTGATTTGTGTTTGATAGCAATATACTTATGGAAAAGAAGACAAAAGCCTACTCAAAATCATCATTACAAGTACATATTTTTAAATAATGAAACAAAATAGTTAAACTACAAAATAGAAACTCCAGGGCATCTCTCTTTAATCAGTGAAAGAAAATAATCAAGAAACTAATAAATTCATTGAATCATAATCATCAAGTATCATATGCAGAAAAGTTAAGTGGTAATATGAATAGCATTGAGTATTTACTCTTCAATCCATTAAATTGGAAGGGCAAAGCAAATCGAGATAAGTGCATGGAAAATAAAAAATACAAAGTGTAGTGAAAATTGCTAACTTTTGTTCCAACAAGAATGAACATTGTGAGTATAAAATTGTCAAGTCAAATGCAATAGAGAGAAGAAAAACAAAGAAATCTTACACTGGAAAAGAAGTAGTACATAATGCTTATACTAATTGTTGAAAAACACAAGCCCAAAAATCTTTAAAACACTAACCCTATTCTAATTTATTTGTTCGAAAATTCATCTCCACTCTCACCGTTTGAAGAAGAGAGAGGCAAGATTTTACTAATAAACTAAACGAAAAAGAAACCTGGAAATACATCAAAAACAAAATCTTCTTACGCACTTGTACATTGTCTAATAAACTAAACGAAAAAGGAGGAGGACGATCACCGTCGTCGATGGTGAAGGAAAACACTGTCACAGAAGACATGAAGATGCGAAGAAGCGAGACGTGAAGTTTGCTAGTCGCCGGAGATTGAGAGAGAGAGGGGAGATGCGAGAAGAGGGCAAAAATCAAGAAGATAGGGAAGAAGATGTGTGAAGAGGGGATTTTCGTTTTGGAGGGGGAGGCGTGATTTGGAGAAGACTTGGACGGAATGAGATTTTGGGGAAAATTTTGCCCTAACTAAGGTTTTTTGACTAAAATAATTTTTTAAAAAAAACAAAACACCCTATGTTGACGGTCATTGACCGTCGATAAAAACACCATATGTTGACGGCGAATGGCCGTCAACAATAGCCTCCTTCTAGGTGTCAACAAAACAATCAATAGTTGACGCGTGATAGTCGTCAACGAATACAAAACACGGAGCTCACCCAATTTTGATGGAATTTTTTGGAAATACCATCAATAAAGCTATCATTGTTGACGGTTTATTGCGTCAACTTAAATATAAACGTTTCTTGACGTTCAATAGCCGTCAATATATGTATTTCTTAATTAATAATTTATTTTAAAGTTAAAATAAACCTTTATTGATGATTTTTTGTCACAAGCGTCAACTATACGATGAAGTCACACATCAATAAAGGCCAAATTTGTAGTAGTGAACTTACTGTTTTTTCTTTCGAGAGGAAACTACAGAACGTCTTCATCTTTTCTTTCCTTTTTTTCGTCAAAAGGTTTAGTAAAAAAGTTAGGGTTTAAAAGATCTTTTAAAAAGAACCTTAATTAAAACCCTTAAAAGATTAACTTCTCTTTTTAAAAAAAAAGAAAAGAAAAGAAAAGAGAATAAAAATTTATCTCCTAATTTAAAAAGAAGATAAATTTTCAATTTAAAAAAAAAAGTTTTAGAAATTAATAAAACAAATAAAAAAATTCTTTTTTTTTTTCCAGTTGTTACACCTTAATCCTGAATATCTCAGTATTTTGTAGTATAGTATATGCAAAAAAATATAGTTGGTTCTTATTTTCAGCTGAATGTATTTTCAAACAATTCTGAAAATACAAGCTTTTAATACTTGAAAAAATCCATACTATATGAATTTTTTAGTAATAAAATTTGAGAAATTGAATTTCTCTTATGGTACAAAAACACCATATTCAACATTAAGCAACAATCATCCCTTAATGACATCTAATGTCTCCCACTACACCAACTATGATTGGTTTCTTAGTCCCAATATGTAGAAACTATTCTACATCATTAAGTATTTTTCAAGAATTACATATTAAATATAATGAAGAACAAATATTAATAGTGGATCTTATATCAACTATCCCGGTGGCGTTATTTATTCTCCACAAAAAATCTAGTAAATCAAATTTACTTTTATTTATATTTCTCTTCCCATAGAGGTATTTAAAAAATTCCTCTCATCATGACTGCCCTAACTAATTTTGGAAGTATTTCCTTTTATATAGCTCCAGTCATTTGATTTTTTTTTCTTGAATTATTGTAATACTTAATTTCGAGATCAGTTAGACAGTTATCTAAATTTAGCGTCTATTGACTTCAACATCTCATATGCGTTGTTGTCATTTTCTTTATCTTCTAAGCTTAAAATCTAACATGTCAACTAGAAGATATTTACAAGCTATCTCGTTACTTTTGATTAATCAATCATGTGTTTCACGAATAATTAGATTAGCATTGGCAATACATTTTGAGAACATTTCTCAATAAAGATAAATAAATATTTTACACTGTCATTATAGTGTTAATATTACTTTTCCAAGTAATAAAATTTTCTCAACTTGACAAATCAGTATTCAAAATTAAATTGTGAAAGAAATTGACATAGTATTGAATGATAGAGACGTTATGTAACAACCAGAAACTTTCAGGTACTAATTAAGGCTTTATTTTTTTTGAATTTAATTTAAGTGTAAGCCCAATTTATGTTTAATTTGTGCATTGGATTTTAAGTTTGAAGTCTTGAATGATGGAGATTGGAGAATTGAGGGTAATTTGGGAAGAATTTAGGGAAAATAGGATTTTTATTCGATTGGGGGCATTCTTGTAGATTAGAGGACTTTTAGCCAAGCCCAAGCCAAGAGAAGCCAAGCCCACAATTTTTCCTCTCTAATATTTTTATTTTGCACGCAGCCCTAGGTCAGACTCAAGCTAGCCAAGCCAGCCAAGCCTCCATCTTCTTCATCTCCTTCTTCTTCCTCCTTATTCGACAGCCTCCATTAACAAGAAGAAATTTTTTTTCTGCTGTGTTTTCCAGCAGCCTCCGCCGCCGTGCACACGCCCAGACCGCCGCACCTCAAACCGGACCGCCGCTGCCGCCGCCTTGCAGATCCGTTTTCCGCCGCACGCAACCGCCGCACGAGCCGCCCGCCACTCGCCGAGCCGTGCTTCTGCAGATCCGCGGAACGCCGTCAGCCGCTGCAGTTCGCCACCCCGAAACGCCGCCGCCTCTGCCACTCTGAACGCCGTCAGCCGCCAACCCCGAACCACTGTTGTGTTGCATATCTGTTTTCTGGCCGGACTGCTCTGTTTGGGGCGTTTTTTGGGCGATTTCGGCACTGTACAGCCGCGAATCACCTTCATTCCGGTGTGGGTGAGTTTCTCGTATCATTTTCCTATGGTTTTCATATGGTAGATTCAGTTTCGGGAATTGTTGGGGTAATTGGAGATTGACCCATTGATTTTTGGGTTCTATTTTGGAATACCCATTGTAGATGTAGTTTGGTTTGACAAATAGAATCAAACCATCATTTAAATCGGCAAAGCTCGGTTCTATTTTGGGATCGGAATTAAGGTAAAATTTCCATTCTAAAATCAAGCAAAATTCTTGAGTTTATGCTAGACTTCAATTCTAGAATTTGGATGGTGTTGGAAAAAAATTATTATCTCCTAATTCTTTTACGAAGTTTGGGAAGTGGTTTGGATCTTAGGATGACTTTGGAGTATGAGTTCTTGGGGATAATGGAGTTCTTAAACCCATATCTTAGGGTGATTTTTAGAATTAGAGTTAAAAGTTATGAATGTCAAGCGTGATCTTTTGAAAATTTTTATAGGTGCCAAGGGATTTCGAAATAGGGGTTGGAGGATTTTTCTGAACATTGGCCAAGGTAAGGGACTTTATGCCGGTATGCTTAAATGCAAATCGGGAACTGAATTGAAAAAAAATTACTTTTGAAATAAAAAGAATTTCATAAATGTTTTAACTATGATTGTTGATGAATTTTAAAATGCTATGTATGAAAAATAATTCTCACATGTATGCCAAATGCTCTTACAAATGTGATGCATGATTTATGATTTATGATGATTAATGTGAGAATGTTTCTATATGTTGCATCATTGAATGAAAATGAAAGATGTTTTGGGACCTCATGCATACATGTGTTTTCATGATAAAATGATTTCGAAGGCTGTGGCAATTACCCTCCTAAAGTTATTGATGTACATCTATATGACAAGGAGCCTTATGAGGCTATATGAAAAGGAGCCTTACGAGGCTATATGAAAAGGAGCCTTACGAGGCTGTATGAAAAGGAACCTTACGAGGCTATATGAAAGGCAAGGTTAGGTTGGGTTTAATTGTCCACATTAAAAGCCGAAGGAAAACTTTTAAGGAAACGTTTATGCTATGAAAGGAAGTTAGGTCCCACCAAAGGAAAGAAAGAAAATGTTTTCGAAAACTCATTATGTATGTGTATGCATATCCTGACCCGGTAGTGAGGTCACTTACTGAGTATTTTAAATACTCATCCTTTTTCAAAATGTTTTTCTTTTCAGGTAAAGGCAAGAACATATTTTAGGCGAGTGGCAAGGTGGTTTGCTGAAAGGGTCATGGGTGTCATGAGGAGTATAGCTTCCGCATCTAGTTTATGTTTTATTTAAAAATATTTTGTTAAGTAAACTTAATTGAAGTGAAACTATTTCATTTGATTTAACGTTTTGATCACATTATGTTTTGCAATGATTTTTAAAGGGATCCCGGACTAAAATATTTTGATTGTTTAGCAAAAAAAAAAAAAGTTTAATTCTTTCTGTCTTTTACCAAAGATTTCTAAATTCCATTAACATGCATGTAGTAACGTCCCTAGAAAGTCTAATAGGATAAGTCGGGTCGTTACAAGGCTCCTTGAGGAATCTGTTTCAGCTTCCTCTTTTGGTGTAGCTTCCTCTTCTTTCTCTTCAGTTTGTGCCAATGAGGTAGGCTCAAATTGAGATAAGAATTCCTCATCTTCTTTTCTTCCCGATTCATCTTCTTCTTTTCTTTTTTTCCTTTCTTTTTCCTATTTTCTCTATTCCTCAGCTTTTCTTCTTTTCTCTTCCTCATCTCTCTTCAAACTAATCTCTTCCTCTGTTCTCATTTTTCTTTTTTCTTCTTTTTCTGGAGACCTTAGGTCTTTATTAACTTCTTGTTCAGTGTAATAGCCCGTGGTCACGCTCCTTGTTTGCTTAATGGCTACTTTGACCAAATTCTCCCAAACACTTTGAGAGACTACTCTTTGAAGTGAGTCTAGTATGTGCAGAGTTCTAATTGGCTCATGTTTCTTGTTTTTCGGACTTAAGGCTTGCCTTTGACCTTTCTTTCTTGACTCATAAACTCTCCAAACTCCCTTCAACCTGTTAAGAGAAATAGAGTTAGCTTTGTTTATCTTCTTGGGTGAATGTTTCTTCTTGGATTCATGTACCGGCCTCCATTGTTTTGAAGATTCTCCCACGGGTTTCAAATATTGTTCATCACTTGAACTTTCCTCTTTAGCAACTCGAGCCAATGTTATTCTTCTTTGAGCTCCCATGGTTCGAATATCTCCATACCATTCTTTTGAGTGAATTCGACATTTCTTCTTGCCCAAGGATTAATTCGTTTGGCTTGAAAGAATTAATGGAGTCAATTTTGACATACTCGATCCTTGCTCTATGGAAATCGAGGGTTGTACAACCTCCCTTGATCGAGATGCAAGAGTTAATATCACAAAAGCGGAAGCAATTTTGGATCCTAAGCACTCAAATTACATCAATTTGATCAAACAAACAGCATGCTCAAAATCGAAAAAAAAATAGAGTATAAGAAAGTTTACCTTTGAAGCTTAAATTCTCCAAACCCGTTGTAAATTTCTAAACACGAACACTTCGTGGACCACCTCTAGTGTCTTCCCTACTATCCTCAGGCCTTGGAATGGATTGTGGGATCCTAGTTTTAGAGAATTTTTAGAGAGAGAGAGAGCAAAGGTCTGGAAAAAAAAAACACAGCAGTTTTTTTCCTCCTTATTCAAAACCTCTATATTCCCTTGTGTTTCTTTGCTAATTAAAGCCATTAACAAGCTTCATCAAGCTTGCTAAACTTGACAACACATAAGCAAGGAGGTTAATCATCAAAGAGGTGTCCAATTTTGGTGAATTTTGCGTTTAAGAGAGATTAGTCATCAAGCCACCATAAACATTAAAATTTCCCAATTTGAAAATCAATTTTGTAATTTAAAATTAATTCTAAATTAATTTTAAACAAAATTGATTATTTAATAATTAATTAAACAATTTAATTAATTAATTAATTTAATATCAAATATTAATTAAATAACCGGATCAAATCCCGATATCAAAACCGACCTCTTGAACTTGAATTCCTATTCATATATTAGACCGAACCCATATTTAAATCATTTTAAATCTGTCCATCTCTCTTCCTCATAGTTTAATTCATAATTAAACTATGATACGTTAAATATATCGCATATAATTCACGTTTACTCCCAAAAAACGAATCGAACAATTCAAATTCTTTTCTCTCATACTGTTACAAGGGTTAGTCCAAGCTAGCAAAGATGACCTAATGGACCTACAGATCATGAGCTCCAACGATATGAGACTAACCAGCCAAACTCTTTAGCCAAGCTAAGCAACATTCGTTAACGGCCGGAACACTCCACTAAAGCCCAACGGCTGCATTCTCCTCATCGTAGATATATTTCTATCCACTTGATATAACCATAATTAGTAAGTCGACCCTTCACAGGTTGTTCGTAATTACAGCTGGATCTAATAAACCGTTTTACTCCAGTAATTACTTATTCTTCCTCAAGTTCTACTGATCCTCTAATGAACAATTGGTTTGTGGTCCAACCAACAAACCGAATCCCTCTCTGGCCAATGAGAGGGTACCAGAGTCAGCACTTAAGGGAACAACCTCTCTACTAAACCCTAAAGCGGGTAGGAGTGAATTCCTTCTCGCAAGACTATGTCCCCAGCTATCTGCCCGGTCCTATCCCCAAAATGGGAGGCTTATTGAGTCGGCAATCTCGGGCCACTCTCACCCATGCAAATCAAAGGATAATCCCGAATAAACAGGAGTTCATAGCGTGCTCAGGATTAAGATCGAGTTACCTAGGTCATCCTTTGAAATAGTCAGTTATGACATTAAACAGAGTTAAAAAAAAAAGTCTAAGTGACTATTTCGCGGTCCGGTCTTATGCAAACTCATTGCATAGGACGTCCCCACTCACATGTCTCCACATGAACGATTTAGGATCACATCGTTTGTACTATACAAAGTGGGCCACATCCATAGTGTCCCCAGGATAAGGTACCCAGCCCTATCCCTATACTATAGACCGTTCTAGCTATTACTCGAACTTGATCCATGTTTATGTCTCCACATAAAGTTCAAGTATACATACTATAGCCTGGGGTTCTGATAATTCTCATTCATGAGGATTATTTGGTCTTTAAACTTAGTTATATTTGTGATTTTTATTCATATTATTTGATAAAATATAAAAAAATGCTTGAATTTAATCACATGATTGATGGAAGACCTTTAAATTAAGTAAGTTGAGAAAAGAAAACAAAAAAAGAAAAAAATTCACACTTACTTAATGATTTGATGCAGGATTTTCGTGGAATGCAACTGCAGTGCAATTGCTATGCAATTGCAATCTGGCAGATCTGGAATTTAAGTAAAAAACGAGAATTTTGGGATTTTGAAGGAAATTTGACCCACGAATTCAGCAAGATGATTAGCCATGATTGTCCATCAACCAAGAGGGAAACCCTAGCATGAGATCCCTATAAATATTGAACAAAGAAGCCGAACAAAGAGAGCTCGATTGGAGAAGATTTTCGTTCACGTTTTTTGGGTTTTCTTACTTTCTGCAATTTCCATTTTGAGTTTTTTTAGTTGCTGTTTATATTCATTTCTTCTACATCTCAGTCCCGAATTTCTCCCTCAATCCTATCTCAACAACGTTGATGGTGGTAAAGAGCAAATCCTTGTTCGATTGAGCTCGATTTTTGAAGAGAAGTTCGTGGGTTTCATTGCCGACTGCAGAATTATTTTAGTTTTGAGTTGTTGTTCTGTTATTTTTCTTCTAGATCTTAGTTCCGAATCTCTTCCTCAATCCCATCTCAACGTAGTTGATGTTGGTAAAGAGCAAATCCTTGTTCAATTGAGCCGAGAGGAATTTTTTTTGAATGGTTAAATTCTCATTTGATTTATGCAAATTTTGTATGTTTGTTTCGGTTATTTGCTTTGGAGTTAGTTACTGATTGGTATTTTCAATTTTTGCAATTTCATTCTCTGTTATTTGAACTCTCTGTTAAATCCGATTCAAGTCACTGGTTATTATTTTCAATTTTGTGCAATTTTAATCTCTGTTATTTGAATTTTGGTAAGTTTTCATTCACTTTTATTTGACTTTGGGGAACTACTGTACTTCAAGTTTTTCATAGATTTATATAAGTTATTTAAGTTGTTTAGTATCTTGGAAATTCTTTCATTGAGTGATACAACAGAGTTTGGTAATTAAGTTTCTTCTACATCAAATTGAATTTGCGAATTTGTGCACGTCTTTCTTTGTAGCACCAATGAATTTTATTAATCCAAGTTTACTGTTTTTTGTTAATTTAATTATGATGAGCTAAATTTTCTTTGGGATTCAAGCTTGTGAATGCCCTAGAAGAAAGATGTAAGGCTCGATAGCAACACAATCTAGCTAATTCTTGAACTCTAGTTTGCTTTTGGTGAGTTAATTGTTGGGTAAACCTAGTTGGCCATCTAGTGTTGCTTGCCAAGCTATAACTTAATACCGAAAGGGTTAAGGGATGCGGATGTCGCAAAAGCAATGGAGGAAAAGGCTTAGACATAAGTCTGAAACATCGACCCTAGACATAGGGCGAGACTCCAAAACCACTAGAATTGTGCGCAAAAATATCTAAGTTAGATTAGCCATAGAAATATAGGTTTAATCACTTAGTCTCCTAAAGATACTTCATAGAAGGTCGAATAGGAGTTGAATTCGGTTTACTTAGTTCTTGAGTTAGCTACGATTGCAATTGCTTTCTTGTTGCATTTTCTTTCCAAAGGGGCATTAGCAACTTGAATCCCTTTTTCATTTCCATTGAATTTTCAAATAATTTTATTTTAGTCAAAACACCTCTCAAATCATTTTCACCCTCGGTTACCTTAATTTGCAATTTGTCAACGATTTTGTGCCAACTAAAATTTATTTTATTAAACCTCGTTCCCTTGGGTACGATACTCTGGAATACTTCCAGTTTCTTTATTACTTCGATCACGTGCACTTGCGTGTAGCGATAAGCATAGCGATCAGGTTCTTAGTTTATTGGATTTGGGTTATATAATGTGCAATTCACTTATTATTCAATAACATATTGACTGAATAAACCTTAATAACAACTTCATTGAAAATAGGATTTGTATACACATTACAAACTACGAGTTTTAGGACATAAAACCCAACAAAACTCCCACTTGGACTAAAATTCTAGTGGGTTTATTCATAATGTTGAGCTATACAGAAAATACGTATAAATTCAATAAACTAGGGCATCACATACCCATGCCTTTTCTCCCACTTGCCCTAGATTACATAGCTCGTAGTCCTAAACTCAATAGGTGCCTCTCAAACACTTTAGTCGTGAGGGCCTTTGTAAACGGATCAGCGATGTTGTGCTCTGACGCAATTTGTGTGACGATCACGTCTCCTCGTTGCACTATCTCCCTGATGAGATGGTATTTGCGCTCAATGTGCTTTCCTTGCTTATGGCTTCTAGGTTCTTTATAATTTGCCACTGCACCACTATTATCACAATAAAGGGTAATAGGCAAATGCATTTTTGGAACGACTTCCAAATTCGTTAAGAACTTCCTAAGCCACACAGCCTCCTTTGCTGCTTCACAAGCCGCGACATACTCAGCCTCCATGGTGGAATCATCAATACAACTTTGCTTTATACTCATCCAGACTATTGCTCCTCCGTTAAGAGTGAACACTGATCTCGATGTGGATTTCCTCGAATCCTTATCGGTTTGAAAATCAGAGTCAATGTATCCTTTAAGGATCAAATCCTTTGAGCCATACACAAGCATATAGTCCCTCGTTCTCTTAAGATATTTGAGGATATTTTTAACGACAGTCCAATGATCATATCCGGGATTGGACTGATACCTGCTGACAATTCCCACTACGTAGCATATGTCAGGTCGGGTACATAACATGGCATACATCAGACTACCGACTGCTGATGCATAGGGAATGCGTCTCAAGTCCTCAACTTCTTGAGGTGTCTTAGGACACTGTTCCTTTGACAAATGAATTCCATGCCTGAAAGATAACAAACCTTTCTTGGAATTTTGCATCGAATATCGTATCAACATCTTGTCAATATAAGATGCCTGAGACAGTGCTAGCATTTTGTTCTTTCGATTCCTAATAATTTGAATCCCTAGAACAAAAAAAGCCTCTGCCAAATCTTTCATTTGGAATGGTGTTGCTAGCCATCGGTTAATGTCAGTCAAGAATCCTACATCATTCCCAATGAGTAGGATATCATCTACATACAACACTAAGAAAGCTACAGTGGTGTTGATAATCTTCTTGTAAACACAAGGTTCATAAACATTTTGTTCAAAGCCATATGATTTGATCGCAGTATCAAACCTTATATTCTAAGATCTGGATGCTTGTTTCAACCCATAAATGGATCGTTTAAGCTTGCAAACTTTTTGCTCTTGACCTTGTACAACGAACCCCTCTGGTTGAGCCATATAGATACTCTCTTCAAGATTGTCATTTAGAAAGGCTGTCTTGACATCCATTTGCCAAATTTCATAATCATAAAACGTGGCAATGGATAAAAGTATTCTAATCGACTTAAGCATGGCAACAGGGGAGAAGGTTTCTTCATAGTCCACCACCTCCTTCTGGGTATAACCCTTTGCCACAAGTCGAGCCTTAAAGGTCTGTACCTTACCGGCTTGGTCTCGTTTCTTCTTGTAGATCCACTTACAATCAATAGGTTTTATCCCATCTGGCTGTTCTACTAGTTCCCAGACATAATTGTAGTACATTGACTCCATTTCGAGGTCCATGGCTTTAATCCATTAGTTTCTGTCTACATCATTCATTGCCTGTTTATAGGAAAATGGATCCTCAATGCCATCATCAGGTATGACAACTTGGGCTTTTGTCAAACCCATGTAACGGTCGGCCTAAGTGACAACCCTACCACTACGTCGAGGCATTCTCAACTCTTGAGAAGGATGTGGCTGACCTGAGATGGCAGCTCTATCAACACCTCTTGTTGAAGGACCAGCCTGATCAACAACTCTTGTTGATTCATCTGTAGCTTCTCTAGAAATTTCACTCAGTACTAATTTACTGTGTGGTCGATGATCTCTCATGTAGTCTTCTTCCAAGAATGTAGCATTTGTCGACACAAACACTTTATTTTCTTGAGGATCGTAAAACAGACCACCTTTCGTTTCCTTGGGGTATCCTACGAATAGGCATAATTTTGAATGACGTTCCAATTTATTTGGATTTGCCACCAACACATGTGCAGGGAATCCCTAAATCCTGAAGTGACGTAAACTACCTTTACGCCCTCTCCATAACTCATAAGGTGTTTTAGAAACACTTTTAGAGGAACCATGTTCAAAATATATACTGCAGTCTCTGCTGCATGTCCCCAAAACGAATCGGGCAATTGAGCATAGCTCATCATGGAACGAACCATGTCTAACAGGGTTCTATTCCTCCTTTCTGATACACCGTTCTGTTGAGGTGTACCCAGTGCTGAGAGTTGGGACGTGATTCCATGTTCTATCATATAGTCTTGGAATCTCGAGTCCATATACTCTCCACCTTGATCAGATCGAAGTGTCTTAATCGTCTTACCTAATAAGTTTTCAACCTCAGCCTTGTACTCCTTGAACTTTTCAACGGCTTCGGACTTATGATGTATTAGGTAGAGATAGCCGTACCTAGAATAATCATCAATAAAACTGATGAAGTATTCATACCCTCCTCATGCTTTGACATTCATAGGACCACAGAGATCTGAATGCACGAGTTCCAAGGGTTCTTTTGTCCTATAACCTTTTTTAGAAAAAGGTCGTTTGGTCCTTTTTCCCTCAAGACAAGACTTACATGGAGGTAAAGAGTCATATTCTAACTGACTTAGAAGGCCACTCTTGACCAATCTCCCAATCCTATTGAGATTAATGTGACCAAGCCTCAAATGCCAAAGATAGGTACTAGAAGAATGTTTTTTCCTTTTAGTTTGAGTTTCTGCTGTTCTAAACATCTCGGTATTTAAAATAGCTTTTGTCTCGGTTGGTCTTAACACATACAAGTTGTTTTCAAGCTTTGCAGAACATATTTCAATACCTCTTTTACTAATGAACACTTCATTAACATCAAAAGATATTGAATATATCCGTTCTAACAAACAAGAGATAGAAACAAGATTCCTTTTTATCCTAGGAACCATATATACATTTTCAAGCAAAATGAATTTATCTCTAAAAAACAACTTGACTGTTTCTACTGTTGTAGCTGAGACGACCTCTCCTGTTCCAACCTTGAGAGTCATCTCCCCTGTCGCAAGCTACCTCCAGGAACTAGTTTCCTGAAAAGAAGAACATATATGATTAGTGGCCCCTGAATCAAGTATCCAAGCAGAGTAATCGTTTTCCACTAAACATGTTTCCACAACGAGTAAATCATATTTACCTTGTTTCACTTTCTCAGCTTTCTTCTCTGCAAGGTACTTGGGACAGTTACGCTTCCAGTGCCCTTCTTCATTGAAGTGGAAACACTTTCCTTTATCTATAACTTTTCCCTTGCTCTTGCGAGTAGCAGGAGTCTTTACTTTTCCCTTCCCTTTGTCCTTCTTTTTCTTTTGAATACCCTTATTCTTAGAAACGGAAGGTCCAGACTTTGTTCCCAAGGACGATCCTCTTTGGAACTTCTTTGAAGTGGCAACGTTTGCTTCTCCCTCTTGTCCTTTAGTTTTCATTAGAGACTGATAAGTTTGTACCTCGTTGAGGAGAGTAGTCAGGTTGTATTCAATTTTGTTCATCATCGCGTTTGTATGAAACTGTAGGAAACTCTGTTGGCTTTTTGGCCATTAATCTCAAATTAATTAATTTTAATTAATTAATTAATTAATGTTTTGATGATAACAAACCTGCTATTAATTACTAAAAATTTTAGTTTTTTGAAGTTTCCATAGTGTAGAGCTCAGAATAACGATTCCAACGCCTTTTGAATCACTCAAATCGGAGTTAAAACGAAGAAGTTATGGCCAAATCAAATTTGAACGAAAAAATCCCGACGCGATGATGTGGCAGCCGAGTCAGCAATGTGGACCATCTAGAGAGTGACACATGGAACTATGGGGAAGTGACACATTGTGGATTTTTTGTTTGTTTAAAAAGAAAAAGGGAAAATTTTATTATTATATATTATTTTGTATGTGTCTAACGATTTTTAAATATAAAAAAAAAACTTCTGACAGCATTAAATTCTGCCAGCTTTGGGCTGATTTTAAAAAAAAAAAAAAAAGGAAAGAGGTTATATATATTTTGACCGTTGGACATATATATATATATATATATATATATATATATATATTATATTATATTATATTATATTATCATTTTTATTTATTATTTACTTTTTATTTTTTTCTTTTAAATCTCCACTATTCATTTTACTTTTACAACAATCCAATGGCCCAAATTAAATTTTAATTTTTACGTCTTTTCCCTCTCTTTTTGTACCATCTTCTCCAAAATTCCACAACAAGTTTTACAACTTTCAATCCTCCAAAAATCTAAAAAAGCCCCCATTGTTGCTCTCTCCAAGCTCTAAATTTTTTCTTTTCATCTTATTCTTGAGAGAGAATTATTGTGTTGTGAGGATTGGTTTGTGAGAGTTAAATTTGCAAATCTACTCTATTAAGAGAGTTCTTAAGTGTGTTTTTTATTTTCTTCAAACTTTGTAACGGTTTGATCCTAACCCGTGGAAAGGATCGAGTTTGCTCTTGAACTCGTAAAAAGAGCGTTGTAGCGGTTGGGCTCTAATCCGTGGAAAGAGTCGATAAATTTTTTATTCAAATTCCCAAAAGGCGCTTGGGGAGTGGAGTAGGTCGAGTTTGACTGAACCACTATAAAATTACAGTGTCATCCTCTCTAACTCTTTCTCATTTACTTTTGCAAATTGATTGTAGTAATTTATTGCATGCTTTAATTTGTTCTTAATTGTTTATTGTGTTAGATTCAATTAATTTTTCATACTTTACATATTGTATTAATTATCCTTTTTATTTGTTTATAAAAAGTTTGATAATTAGATTATTTGTGCATACTTAGGAAAAAGTTTTATTAAACCCTATTCACCCCCCCTCTAGGGTTGCCATACCGATCCAACAAACTCTTCGGAAGAGATTCCATAATGAAACTAACCTGACTTTTCTCGTCAATGACAGCTCCGTTTACTTCTGCCACGTTGAAGTGGATCATCATATCAAGGACATGTTCTCTCACAGAGATTCCCTCCTTCATACGGGAGTTGTAAACGTACTTGAGGGCATCATGTCGGATAGATGAGGACGGTTGTCCAAACATTACTTGCAATGAATCCATGATCTCCTTAGCGGTGACCATGCCCTCGTTTTTTTTAGTTAGCACATCAAATATGCTGGCTAAAATATAGACTCTGGCCTTGTCATTGGCCCTTGTCCATTTTGTCAAATGCATCCCGAACGTTTTCGGTTGCAGACGAGCTGGGAGGAGGAGGACATTCCTCTGTTAATACGAACCTTAGATCATCGATAACAAGAATCGTATTCAAGTTCAATTTCCAGGTCTCGTAGTTATCGCCGTTTAATTTATCGGAGGCGAGTAATTGAATAAAAGAGCTCGACATGCTGAAAAGAAAAACAAATTCTATTAGTGAATTGCTTTTAACTCATTTGCATCCAATTCTTGTTTAGCAAAAGTAATAATGTACCCATAAATTCATTATTGTTTTTGCAACGATAATTCAGTGAGTCAGAGCAACTACTACCGAAGGGCAGTCAATCACTCCTTCACTGAACCAAGACGTTCTTGACTAACTACTAATACCGGAATAACTCTTATTCCTATAGTATTTAGTTATCGCTACTTCGGTCAAGAATTTACTAACATTTTAGTAAATCTTGTAAGTGTGACCCACCATTTTCAGACCTCAGAGGTCGGCCCCAACAATGCTACCGAATTGAAAAGACAATGTTGGGAATGGACCTAGGAGACCCTATCCATTTATGGAGTTTAAGTTGTTCTGACTCCTATGTTACGACCCTCCGATTGGATGGTGCTACTACGGGCAACCTGCAGGTGGAACATGGGAATCTCACGGTCCAACCTAATGGAGGAGACTGTAGGATGTGTTGACACACTTCCTTCTCCCACTTACTATAAATACTTTCTCCATTCACCTTGATATTGATTCATGCAAACACCATCCGAATGAGGATTCCCTATTGACATCAAGAGGCCGAGCATGAATCTCACGGTGTGAATTTTGCAGAGAGCGTAAGAGGAAATTAATATATCATATATACTTTTTCACTCCCACTAAGTATTTTAGACGGTTTGGGTATACTTTTACTTAGGCATATTCCGGCTAAATCAATATAACCTAAGTCTAGGTAATTTGTCCAAGAAAAGGATTTTACCTATGATGTCTAGGTGATAAACGCTTTAAAACCTCACATCTCACACGTGCATGCTCATAAAACTGGGTTAACACAACTCAAGTACTGGATCGATCCCCAGGTAGGAGGTGTTCCGAAAACCGTCAACTTAAATACCCCCAGCCTTAGATAGGATCTCACCGGGTGAGTTCTCTTGTAACCTTAGTTTTACAAGTTGTTGACCTATTTTAACTATTAAAATGGATCGAGTCCTTATTCCTAATCGCATTTGGAATTCGTTAACCCTAAGTGAGCATGCCTTTATCTTTGTTATAGTTTTTAAAAGTCTATCTCATTTTATAATACTTATAAAATAAAGACAACCTATAACATACATTTTGTTTTGAATATAACGATTATACTCTACTAAGGCAAATATAAGTTGTATGTTTAGTTTTAATTAATATAACACTTATATTAATTATAATTAAAACATACAACATCTATTTCATAAAATTAATACAACTCTTATATTAATACTTATGAAAACCTACACATGCATACTATACATTATAACACTTATAACATACTTTCAATGCATGGAGCATGCTTCCTATGGTGGGATTTTAAATCTATATGGCATACTTTATGCATATTCAAAAAGGGATTTAATTAAAACATACATTCATAATGCATAAATAATTAAACACACTAAAGTGGACCGGTTTTGGTATCATGGGCAAGCAAACAACTAAATTATTACAAGAATAATTCAAAAACTAGGTTGAGACGCTTCCGAACCCTTCGAACCACCCCGAACCAGCTTGAAAAAACTTGAACCGGCCGAAAACCAGCAGAACCGAGCTTCAAAAGGGAAAAACCGGTCCAAACTTACCTGAACTGCACCAAACCAAAGTTGAACCTAACCCCAAGAGGCTGAAGAGTGCAGAACCGGTCTGAACCCATCCTGAACCGGACCGGAAAAATAGAACCAGACCGCTTCTTCTTCCTCCTGTGTGAACCGTTCTGGGCAGAAAATGAGAGAAAAAAAAAAACAGCAGCTGCCTCTGTTTTTCCAGCTTGAACACTTCACCTTCTCACTTCAAATTGGAAGCCTATATGGACTCTAATGACTCAAAATTTTTTACAGACTCTTCTTCACACATTAAAGCCCATACACGCTCGGAAAATTACAAAACAAACTACAAATTAAAGCTCAATTTTCATGCCAAAACTGAAAGTTCCACTTTAGACACCCAGAAAAATCGATTTCAAAATCATACCCACCAAGCTCAAATTGATGCAAATTGAGTGCTCAAAACTTGCTCTAATACCAATTTAAAGAGTTAATATCATAAAAGCGGAAGAAATTTTGGATCTTAAGCACTCAAATTACATCAATTTGATCAAACAAACAGCATGCTCAAAACCGAAAAAAATAAGAGTATAAGAAAGTTTACCTTTGAAGCTCAAATTCTCCAAACCCGTTGTAAATTTCTAAACACGAGCACTTCGTGGACCACCTATAGCGTCTTCCCTACTATCCTCAGGCTTGGAATGGATTGTAGGATCTTAGTTGGAGAGACTTTTTAGAGAGAGAGCAAAGGTCTGGAAAAAGAAACACAGCAGTTTTTTTCCTCCTTCTTCAAAACCTCTATATTCCCTTGTGTTTCTTTTCTAATTAAAGCCATTAACAAGCTTCATCAATCTTGCTAAACTTGACAACACATAAGCAAGGAGGTTAATCATCAAAGAGGTGTACAATTTTGGTGAATTTTGAGTTTAAGAGAGATTAGTCATCAAACCACCATAAACATCAAAATTTCCCACTTTGAAAATCAATTTTGTAATTTAAAATTAATTCTAAATTAATTTTAAACAAATTTATTATTTAATAATTAATTAAACAATTTAATTATTAATTAATTTAATTATTTAATTTAATATCAAATATTAATTAAATAACCGGATCAAATCCCGATCTCAAAATCGACCTCTCGAACTTGAATTCCTATTCATATATTAGACAGAACCCATATTTAAATCATTTTAAATATGTCCATCTCTCTTCCTCATAGTTTAATTCATAATTAAACTATGATACGTTAAATATATTGCATATAATTAATGTTTAATCCCAAAAAACGAATCGAACAATTCAAATTTTTTTCGCTCATACAGTTACAAGGCTTAGTCCAAGCTAGCAAGGAAAGCCTAATAGACCTGCAGATCATGAGCTCCAACGATATGAGACTAACCAGCCAAACTCTTTAGCCAAGCTAATCAACATTCGTTAACCGTCGGGACACTCCACTAAAGCCCAACGGCTGCACTCTCCTCACTGTAGATATATTTCTGTCCACTTGATATAACCATAATTAGTAAGTCGACCCTTCACAGGTCATTCGTAATTACAGTTGGGTCTAATAAACCGTTTTACCCTTGTAATTACTTCTTGTTTCTCAAGTCCCACTGATCCTCTAATGAACAATTGGTTTGTGGTCCACCCAGCAAACCAAATCCCTCTCGGGCCAATGAGAGGGTGGGGCCCCTTGTTCAAGACCCGGAGTCAGCACTTAAGGGAACAACCTCTCTACTAAACCCTAAAACGGGTAGGAGTGAGTTCCTTCTCGCAAGACTATGTCCCTAGCTATCTACCCAATCTTATCCCCAAAATGGGAGGCTTATTGAGTCAGAAATCTCGGGCCACTCTCACCCATGCAAATCAAAGGATAATCTCGAATAAACAGGAGTTCATAGCGTGCTAAGGATTAAGATTGAGTTACCTAGGTCATCCTTTGAAATAGTCAGTTATGACATTAAACAAAGTTAAAAAAAAGTCTAAGTGACTATTTCGCGGTCCGGTCTTATGCAAACTCATTGCATAGGACGCCCCCACTCACATGTCTCCACATGAACGATTTAGGATCACATCGTTTGTACTGTACAATGTGGGCCGCATGCATAGTGTCCCCAAGATAAGGTACCCAGCCCTATCCCTATACTACAGACCGTTCTGGCTATTACTCGAACTTGATCCATGTTTATGTCTCCACATAAAGTTCAAGTATACATACTATAGCCTGGGGTTCTTAGTTTATTGGATTTGGGTTATATAATGTGCAATTCACTTATTATTCAATAACATCTTGACTGAATAAACCTTAATAACAACTTCATTGAAAATAGGATTTGTTTACACATTACAAACTATGAGTTTTAGGACATAAAACCCAACACGAGACTCATGCGTGACTTGCAATTTCCTGGCCGATTCTCGGGTTATTACATGTGAGTTTAGATTGGCCATCGATTCTTGATGCATGAATTCCTCCAAAGTATTTTCAAACCGACGCCTGCATTCAGAGTGTTGTGGTTGATGATCGAATATGGTGTTCACGTTAGAAGTCGTGGGTTTCTTCTCCCTCTTTGAAAATCGAAGCTTTAAGTCGAGAGAGTGAGGGAGAGTAAAATTTTGTTTGACTTGTGAGTGTTAGGTCAAAAGTCGTGAGTGGAATGGGAGAAGTCTTCAGCTATTTGTATGTTTCCAAAAGTGTCAATTCACATGAGTTTCACGTGACTTCATCAAGGCTGTCTAGTTGATCATACGACTGCATAATTTTTCAACTCCCAGGTGGGTCCCTAGGTAGAGGTGTTCCCTAAACGGTCATTTTAAGTACCTCAACCTTAGATAGGACCTGCCTTAGACAAAGTTCCCTCTTGATCATAATTTTTTATTTGCCTTAACACCTAATCCTAACTTTTACTTTTTTTCTTTTTTTTTCTTTTCTTTTGACTAAAGTACTGAGAATGAAATACTTAGCTAATTTCCACTAAGGAGATCGAAGTCTTGTCGTGGGTCCATCTTGCCTCCCAATAGGGTTTTACTCGCTGACCATTAACTTTGAATATATTTCCATGATTGTCATGCAAATCCACCTCTCAATGTTGATAAACTTGCACTACACTGTGAACGGTCCTAACCATCTTGATCTCAACTTCCCTGGGACCAACTTCAAATGAGAGTTAAATAATAAAACACGTTATTCTATTTGTAAACTCTTACCACGTATCTGTTGATCATGCCACCTCTTAACTCTTTTCTTCTAAAGTTTGCCATTCTCATAGGAGAAATGTCGGAATTCCTCAAGTTCGTTCAATTGCAACTTTCTCTTAATCCTAGCTTGGTCCATTTTGAAATTAAGCTTCTTCATTGCCCAGAATGCCTTGTATGCTAAATGGCACGCCTTCCAAAAAATAATTTGGATGACATTCTCAATGGAGCTTTGTACACAGCTTTGTGGGCCCAAAGTGCATCGTCTAGCCGCAACGACCCATCCTTTCTCGATGGATCAACAATCTTTTCTAAGATAGTTTTAATATCTCTGTTTGACAACTCGACCTACCCATTTTTTTAAGGATGGTATGCAGTGGCAACCCTATGCCTAACATTATATCTAGAGAGTAAGTTAGCAACTATTTGATTTAAAAAGTGCGTACCTTCGTCACTTACCAAGACCCTCGGGGTTCCAAATCTTGCAAAGATGTTCTTGTCCAGAAATATCTTTACAACCTTAGCATCATTAGTAGGTGAAGCCATTGCATGTATCCATTTGGATACATAGTCAGCAGTGAGCAAGATGTACATTTTCCCAATAGAAAGTGGAAACGAGCCCATGAAATCAATTCTCCATACAACAAAGATTTCTACCTCCAGCATATAGTTCATTGGCATCTCATTTCTGGCTGAAAGGTTTCCCATTCTCTTGCACTAATCACATTGCTTGGTGAATTGATGTGCATCTCTGAACAAAGTTGGCCAATAATAACCACTCTGAAGTATCTTAGTTGTTGTCTTCATCCTTGCACTATGGCCTCCATATGTGGCTGCGTGACATTCCTCTAAAATCTTTGGCATTTCCTCTACTACCACACATCTTTGCAAAACTTGGCCAGGTCCCAACTTATACAAGTGCGGTTCAACAATACTACTTGATGTCATGATAGAACTTATTAAGTTGTTGGCTCGATGCACTTAGCGAAGTTAAACGACTTACTAATTAGTTTACTATGTTCGCAAACTAAGGTTCACTAGTAGTCTCTCATCCATAGATGTGTCTAGGATTTCACATTTAATAAAGTTAGATTGTATTAAACGTTGAGGACAACGTTTAGTTTAAGTTTGGGGGGAATGCATGCTACGCTTGTTTTTAGGATATACTTGAAATTTTTTTTATTGATTTGTTGAGTTTGTGTGTTGATTTGTTTGTTGATGAGTGTGCATTTTGTTGGTGATTAGGAAATCTTGTGATCTGATTTGTGTAGTGGATTTATTTTTGAATGTCTAGATCTGAGATAATTTATTTTTGTTGTTGTTGTTGTTGTGGCACATTATTGGGTTGTGCTCTTCTTTGTTGCTCACCAAGAGGATCGACTACAAGTGGTTCCATCGTAAGTTCCTGTAAAACAAATTTCTGCAAAACAAGTTCTTCTGGATTCTCTTGTGTGCTCAACTCTTGTAGATCTTGTCTTTTCCTCCTATGTTCCTTATGGCGCTGGAGAAAAGTTCGCTCTATCTCAGGATCAAAATCACAAAGGCAAGCCCCTTTGCGCATGCACCAACTCTAACCTACAAAACCTGCAAAATAGAATCGGGTCCCTGGGATAAATGCCGTCGCAAATCGATCGCAATTTTGCTGCAAAACTGAAAAAATATTTGTTAAAAAGCCGTTCCCCGACAACAGCACCAAAAACTTGATGGTGGGGGAAAACAAAGCCCAAGTGCACGCTATCCAACAAGTAATATATGGAAGTATTCCAAGTATCGAACCCAAGGGAACAGTTAACAAAGAGTCTTTTCAGTTTACAACAAAAGTGCTTTCAATTTGCAACCGAAGGTAATCAAGTAAATGAAATATTTTGGGGTTTTCATGCAATAAAAATAAAGAAAACTAAATAACAGATAGAAAAGCAGTAATGAGAAGCAGAAAGTTCAAATCTGTTTCAACCCTGAGGAAATGCGCCCACCATGCGCCCGCAAACTTGTTTAACTAGATCCGGCTATTTCAGAGATTTTGCCTCTTGTGCCCGCATACCGCCTCTTCGAGTTCTGTGCGATTCAGACAAAATGTTATTGAAATGCACCGCAACCTACCCTAACCGACACTTAACAGCATGAATCGAGTTCAATACCTATTCAGCCCTTTTCTAAGTGCTTTTAGGAGAGTAAGCAATCAAACATATGTCTATGGCTAATTTTAACTTAGATAAATAAGGAACACAACTCAATGATTCTAAAGGTTTTTGTCCTATGTCTACGTACAAAAAGCAAAGTTCTATGTCTAGACTCTTCTCCTAGATTGCTTTTATGAAAACACATGCTAGATCCAACCCTTTCAGTATTGAATCTCACACAAACTATGTTAACTCAAGTGATCAGTTTAAGCTAACAATGAAACTTAAACTCAATAAAAGCAAACGATGCTAAATGTTAAGCAAAGTTACTTGAATCACATGGCGGGGCTTATCTCCTTTTTAGGGTATCCACTTCATTGAATCCCTTCCAAGGATTTAGCTACTCATTGAAAAGAAAACTAAAGTGCAGAAAATAAAAAGAAAACTTAAATAAGAAAAGATGAACTTCATTGAATTAAACATGCGGAATTGAAACAAAACTTAAATTACAACTTGAAGAATTAAAATTTAATAAATAAAATATAATCTTACAACTTGATGAAAGAATAAAAACAGTAGCTAAACTTTAAAGAAAAACAGAACATACAAAAATTAAAAGAAAGCGATAAAGAACCCGAGGTTATTCCTTCTTTCTGACTTTGTTCAACATCTTTCGAGGAGAACAAGTGCTTACACTCCCTTCTTTCGAAGCTCGTGTCCAAATGAAGTATGAACAGAACTGGGGGGAGACTCGGTATGGCTGCTGAAAATAAAACTGCAAAATTTGGAGAAGAAGGTAGAAATCCAAGCTCCCATGAAACTGAAGCTTGAACCGTCTTTTATAGACCTCCAGGTCTAGGGTTTTCTGCAGAGATCAGTGTGGATAGGCTTGGCGGATCATATCCCTTGATCCTCGGATATTTGATTTTATCTGCAAATCTCGTAAATCTGGAAAAATCTGCCGAAAAGGTCCAGATGCTGCCACATAGTTGAGTGCAATTGTGTTGTTATCGAAATGGCCTAAATGCGGCCGCATAGTTGGGTGCATTTTGAGTTCTTCCTGCAACATTTGGAATTTGGCTTTTGTTCTCAATTGCTGGCGCATCTTGGTCGCATATCTCTTGCATCATCTTTCTTTTGTCTCAGTTGCGGCCAGAATGTGGGCGCATTTGAGTCCTTTTTCAGCATCTACACAAAATCAACAAAAATTAACAATTTCTTAACAAAAATGACTCTAAATACACCTAAAAACTTATTTTTATCAAATCAAGACTTCAGACACATGCAAATGACATGAATTATAACGTTAAACACTCGCTTTCCAAGCAAATAACTTAGTTTTTAGAGCCAAATAACACTCATAAATGAGCGTTATCAACATGCGCATGCGTGTATGTGGCAACAGAAAGAAGTAAGCCCCACCATGTGATTAAGCAACTTTGCTCAACATTTAGCACGATTTTCTTTTATTGAGTTTAAGTTTCATTGTTAGCTTAAACTGATCACTTGTTGTTTGAGATTCAATATTAAAAAGGTTGATTGAGCACGTGTTTTCATAAAAGCAATCTAGGAGAAAAGTATAAAAATAGAACTTCGCTTTTTGTGCCTAGACATAGGATAAGAACCTTTAGAGTCAATAGAGTTGTGTTCTTTATCTGCCTAAGTTAAAATTATCCATAGACATATATGTTTAATTGCTTAGACTCCTAAAAGCACTTAAAAAAGATTTGAATAGGTGTTGAACTCGATTCACGGTGTTAAGTGTTGATTGGGGTAGGTTGCAGGCGCATTTAGGTAGCATACTGCTCAAAGTGTACAAAATTCGAAAGAGTGAGATACATGCACATATGGGTAGCAATCCCCGAATGAACCCTGCCTAGTTGGGAAATTTGCAGGCGCATGGTGGGCACATATTCCTTGGGGTTGTACTAGATTTGAATCCCCCTTCTTTCATTAGTATTTTCTCATCATTTCCCATTTTACCTTACTTTTACTTTTTGTTGCAAAGTCCCAAAAACCTCATTATTTTCTGGTTACCTTCGATTGCAATCTTTGTTGTATGATTGAAAATTTGTAATTGTTCCCTTGGGTTTGATACCTGGAGTACTTCCATACATTACTTAAGAGACAAAGTGCATTTGTGCTTTTTGCAACTAGCCCATTATTGGCTGAATTGAGATAAATTGTGGAGGGTTTGGAACTGCAAAAGGAAAAGTAATCAAGCAAGTGTAAGTGCAAGTACAAGTATACATTATCAACGAGTAATATCTAGAGTATTCTAGATTATCGATCCCATAGAGACTCGTGTGAATGCAAAAGAATTTTTAGTGAAAAACCTTGTCAAATAGAAGCGAGTGGTAACCAAAAAAATATAATGGAGGTGTGGTGTTTGAAATGCTTAAAAGTGCAACTTAGAAAGAATGCAAGGATGTAAATGGTAATGTGGAGATTGAATTGCATTTCTACCCTAAAATGTAAAAATGCCTATATGCACCTGCATAGTCGCCACATAATACCTTGTGGAGTGAACCAAATTCTACTCTTATTCATCCTTTATTTTTTATAGCACACAAAATGGTGCTATTTCTAGGTTTAGTTTATTACTAGTTTTGCTATGAATGTGTGAGCTTTGATGTCTTTTTACGTATATTTTGTAGAAACCGAGCAAGTAGAGCAAAACTAGAGTTTTGAGAAGTATTTGGGTGAATTTGGAGCAAATTGGAGCTATATTTGAGGATTCAAATGTTGAAGAGAAGGAATCAAGCTTGTGAGCTCAAGAGTATAACGTTGCAACGCCACCTATACCATTTCAACGCCATACAAGCAGCCTTTCAGTCTTGGAGTGCAGTAGACATAGCATTGCAACATGTTCCAGAGCGTTGCAGCGCCAGCCTAATTGATATTTTCCTTTTTTATTTTATTCGAAGGGACAGCGTTGCAACGCTACCCCTAACGTTGCAACGCTGTCTTGATGTCTATAAAAGAAAAATGTTTCATTCGTGCAAAGGGACCAATTTTGAGAGACCAAAAATCCTAAACTTGATTTCATCAGTGTGTTGGGACCTATAGGAGACCTTTGGAGAGCTAAGGAGGAGGCTCGAAGCTTGAGATAGCTGGACATCATGTGGAAATGAGTGTCGACACGCGTCCCTTAGTTTTCTCTCTTTTTTCCTTTGCTTTATCTTTTGAATTTAGGATTTTTGGGGATTGAGCATGTACTGTATATTTAAGTTTTAGACTTATGGATGGTTGTATCTTAAGACTTTGTTTGGTTTTGAGATGTAGTATATAGTAAAGTCTTTTATGCATATTGTTTTGATTGTCTAAGCTTTTGGCCATGGCTTTGCATGTTAGATTAAATTTAGCTCAAGAGAGTAAATTTATTTAAGAACATTAGATGCATAACTTGAAGGGAATAATCGAATTAAACCCACAGCGGAAGCATAGGAATCGTGTTTGACTTATTTAGAATTAAACTAAAATACAAGGGTTAAACAATAACATACCTTGAAAATATGGAGATTCTTCTGGCGGATCTTTATCTCTTCCACAAAGTCTTCCTGGCTATGACTCGAACACAGGATCAATGCTTGTGGGAGCCTCTTGAAAGAAAATCCACAAGGGATTTGAGAGGAAGAGGTCTAGAGAGAATTCTCTAATTCTCTCTATTGAGGAGATGTGTGTTGTGAAGAATGGCTCCACTACAACAAATTAGGTTTTTAATGACGGTACTCTAAATTTTAGATTTGGAAATAATGACGAACTGTTCAAAAAACGCGCTGAAATTGAAATTTCTGAAAATTGCTCTATAATAACGGGCATTGCCCGTCATTATAGCCTAAATAAAATTAAAATTTTCATTTTTCAAACTAAAACCCACACTCACGATACCGATACCCACAAAACCCACCCATTACCTTAGGGTTTCCTCTCGGCGCACTGCACTGCTCTACTCCTCCTCATTATAGCCCTTCTTCTCTCCACGCACGACCTTGCCTCTCGCAAACAAAAAGTTAGAGAGTATACATCTTCTATCATGGTGATTGAAGGCACCGTCGTGGCTCCGAGACGGCTAGTATGGCTTTCGTCGTCTTCCATTCCAACGTTGGTAGCGATGAAAGGTTTGACCATTTTGATTCGTCAATTCCATCATTTTGATTCGTCTTTGCTCCCTGGATTGATCGAGCTCCTTCAAAAATCAATTAATATTCAATCTAAAACGTTGAAACGGTTTGTTTTCGACATTTCTCTTGTTTTCTAATTCGTTTTAGTTAAAGATTTCTGTTTGTTTCCTGAGAAAATGTTCGAATGCTTGGAATAATGTTGTAGGGATTTCTTACTTTTCTTTCGTGACTGTTTAATTGCATGGAAGTTGGATGAAAAGACCGATAGTGTTGTTTGGTTAGGTTCTAGCATTGAAATGTAGACGTAAATGTGCAGGGTATTTATAAATCCTAATTTTCCTCACTTTTTCTAGTAATTATTTTGTTGGTGCAACCGTTAGATCTCAAATTGTTTATGCACTTGGGCTAATATGGCTTGTTTCTTATCTTGAACATAAGAAGCAACCCTTCCTCTGCATCAATGTAAGTTTGATGTTATTTCCATGTCCTAGCTTGCTTTAATTTTTCTAGGTTTTTCACTGGACTCTGCTTGGTTAATTTGATTTCAGTTGATAGCTTAATTTCACATTTGTATTTCAAAATTGAAATTCATTGAATTGTATGACGCTTTCCATGATGCTTCCTGCCACCTCTTTTGTCTATTACACATACTCTAGCCCTCACCAGTTAAACTTTACTTCTTTGTTTCCTTTCCAATTTGATTGCTATGTTTTCTCAGCTCTTGGTCTTCGAAATTGGATTTTTTGGCTTTCTTTTGTTGTATTTTCATCGAGGCTAAGACCCTTCTTAATTATATGTTTTCAGATATTTGGTTTTCTTATTTATTATTGTAGCTTCTAATTGTTTTGCTAGAGTATTTCGATGAAAACTCCTTTTCTTGTGGTAGAGATAAGTCTCCTGCAATTTATTTGAAATTAAGGACTGACATTTTGTTTAATGGTGGGAAGAAATATATACACGACTTTGATGCATATTTCTTTGCTATGAGTTAAAGACGAGTCTGGTATGGTTTTAATTTCTTTTATCCTTATTTTCTCTTTATTATAGGCGCTTGACTTACCATGGCATATTAGAATGAGGTTAGTTCTTGACTTGTTTAACATTGGTTCCTTGTTACGTATTGGGAAAATGTTACGTTTTATCTATGAGTTCAAATAGTTTTTGAGTTCTTGACATGTGCAGGATCATTTTTGTGTTTGACCTTGGTATCACCTTCGATATTCATGAAATTTAAAACTTTGCTATTTTTGTCAATATCTACAATTAACTACAGGTGTCTTTATTAATATTATTTTATTGAACTTAAACAGATCATACCCAATATGCATGAATGCAATTTTTAACGTTTATCATGTAGTATTACCTAATGATCTTTTGAACTATGCATAGCTTTTATTCCTTGGAACTAATGTGTAATATTGCATCATCTGATATCTCTATTCTCTATTGCACACCAGTAACTTCCATTGAACACAAGTTCTTAAATCACCTAATTCAGTTTTCTCATGCTTCTATTTGTATTGTTATCCTCAAAATATCTCTATTTCCTTATATCATCATAGTATACATTTGACAAAATGCACTAAGTTCAAACGGTTTTCTGTCTCTTCTCATCGAGGGTGAGTGTAGTCAGTAAAAGACTGGTTTGTTAGGTTTCCCTGTTTTGTTCTTCGTGGTTATGTTTCTAGATGTCAATCTTTTGGTCATTTACTTAGGCCAAATAAAAAATCATGTCTGTCTTCTCCATGTGTGCACTATATCTTTTGTCCCTCATGATCATTTTCGGTTCATTATAATTCTATTGCATACTCGGATAACTCAATCGTTATAGTTCCTCTATAGTAACTTGGAAATGCATCCACACCAGTTACTTAATGTAGACAGAGGTGGATTAGACAATAGACACTAATATCAAGAACTGTAGTTCATTCCAGAATTGAATTTACAATAGTTGCAAATATCATGTCCTTTTTTAACTATGGACTTGTATAAACTGGGTGGTTGTCAAAGATCCCTAATAACTCAATCTTTAGTTGTCAAAGATCCCTAATAACTCAATCTTTAGTTGACATTAACCTGACAGTTCTATATCTTCCAAATTGATGCATATTTTATTTTTTCTTGCAGGAGGAAGCTTTCAATGTATGCTTCAGTCACTGGTATCATCCCAAACATGGATGACTGGTCTAAAATTTTTGTGTATGGTCTTACATTTTGTCGTTCAAAATAGATAATTTTGCTTTTGAAATTAATGCCTATCTTCTTATATAGTTGATGCAGCTCCTGCAAATCTTCTTATACTTGCAAAGGTATGAATTGAGCTTGTAATTTAATGAGTTTTTCTTTAACATACTTGATTTGAAACTAGGAAAAAGAATGTGTACTTTTAGTGAAAAACATGGACTAATGTTGTATTTATACTTGATGTTATCAGGAGGCTATGCAAAGGAGAGATATCGCTTCTATAGCTGCAGCTGAAGTGTTGGAAGAGGCAATTTCTCCTTAATCGATCATATGGAGCAAAGGTATTTTGTACTGGTTATGAATATTTGGCAATATTTTGTTGTAAACCGGACTTATTTGAAGTCTCGTAAAAGAAAACCTTATTTGAAACTTTTGTTCTCATACTTGTATCTCTGCAAACTTTGAAATTTGAAGTGTTGGATCTAAATTATAAACTACTTGTCTTCCTTTCCTTGTTTCAGAGCACCTTTGAAATTTGAAGTGTTAGTTGTACTTTGCTTGATGTGGTTTGCATTAAATTGTCTTATTCATCAATGAACTTGTTATTGATTCTCTATTCAAGTAGGGAACCGATTGGCAAATATAAGAACACAGTCGAATAGCTTGTTAAGGGAGAGCCTTAGCTACTTCTCACCCATTTCTCATTAGGTAATACTTTAACTTATATTTACTTTACAATATATTGCATGTTCTTTTCCATTTATCTCAATGGTCAGAACTTTTGTTTGGCTTTCCTTTTCTTCATCATCATCATTTTGCTAAATGGTTTAGTTCTGGGGTTGAATTTGAAAAGTGGTTTTCAGCAAAGATTTACACACACCAAAACTTAGATGATTGTACGAACTCTCCATTGAGCAATGCTAAGACTAGATTTTGTGCATTCTCATTATATGTTGTTTAGGTATCTTATCATGATTACATGAAAGAGCATATGAATTTTATAGTTTGTTGATTTTGTCCTGTAATTTTTTTTTTTAAACAATTAGCCCGATAAATTCTTATGTTCTATTAAAAAAAGGGAATTCAATGTTTTGTAATCACCTTAGCATTGAGTTGAGGGTTAAAGTTGCACTGATACTTCCCCCTCCCACATTCCCTTCCAATTTAAGCGTTGTTGGGAATGGTGTTCAGATCAAAGTATACTACACCCAATTTCCTCTACTAAAGTTGTTGAATACTACATGTTGTGGTAGAGCACGTACTTTTTTAATGTAACTCAAATTTTTTTAAGCATGTATCGAAATGAATGTTGATCATTATAACTCCATGTCATATCTCTAATTTTTCTAAATGAATGACTAGAATTTAATGTGATTATGTATAGTTTGTGTATAGTTTTGTGTTTTTTCAGCTTGATTGTTAGTTTTTCCAAGCTCGATTTTTTGGTTCTAAATTTCATTTTAAAAGTTTGCTGCTACAAGTATTAAAATTCAGATTCTGAGTAGTATTTTACTTGGACTTGCTTGCTTATTGTGTTGTTTTCCAATTTTCTCTCATCAACTTTTTGATTATTTCTATGTGATGTTTCCAGGGACCCTAGACTCTCTTAGAAATGGATGTTTTAGTGGCTTTACACAAAATAAAAGTAAGAAAGGCTATCCACCTTTTTATAATCACTTATTCCCACATATTATACACAGGATTTCCAAGCTCTAGCCAAGTTTGGCTTGAAATTTGTATCATCCATGTAATTTCAATTATTTGTTTTTGTGGCATGTGCTCTTGGATAAGAAAAGATGACGAGTTTCTCATGGTTAGTATCATGTGATTGAGATACCCCTTCTTCACATCCTAGGTTCTCTGTTAGTTCTTTGTTGATTCTTTGAAAGCTTTGAATGTATAGAAATGGATGTTTTTGGTGTCATGTATAGCTTGGCTTGAGCTTAACTTTATTTTTGTTTATCTATTCAAAAGGTGTGTTGATCAAATTGTAAGGAGACTTTGCTTATTCGGTTCTTCCTAGTTCTCTAGTTCTCTTCTGGTTATTGCTTTCTTATTCCCTTATTAGTAATTGGATTAAGTAGTATTGGTCCTTAATTTTGTTTATAACTTGCGTGCGTAATAGAATTAGTTAAAGAAATTACTTGCTTTTCTTTGATAAACATAGATTTATTCTTAATGCTGGAGAGGTAACAATGGACTGATCATTTCTCTATCCATTAGGCCAATGATGTAACAACAATAGCTTTTGGTTTAAATCCTCATTTATCAGTATTGGAGACAATGAATTCATCCGAGAAGCAGAGAGAATTCAGCATATTAACCATAATAAATCTGACAAGTTGCTTGGATACTGCACTCAAGGAATTGCTAAAAATAGGTAATGTTCATCTTTCACCTTTCTTGGCCAATGATTTCAATGAATGTGAATGTCTTTCTTTGTTTAAAAGATTACATTTCTTCCATTCTAAATACAAAATGTGATATTGAAAACATCCATGACTTTGGAAGCATTTCTGTCAGGTAAAGTTTTACTTATTGTGTTATAGTTATCTTACTTTGTAAGCTTCTCTTTCATGACATTTTGTGTTGAAAATAATTGTTTGTAAAATTTTCAGTTTGTGTTGAAAATATTGTTACTTTATTGATGTGCATCCATTGTTATATTGATTTCAAGAAAATAGTTGTTATGACATTTTGTTGGAAGCATTTTTGCCGTGTGTTTGACTTTTAACTTTTTCATTATTGTTTGATTTTTAACTTTTTCATTATTGTGCTCCCTCTCTCCTATTTTTCTAGATTATTTAAGTCTATAGATGGCGCTTTTATGTTGTTATACAGGCTTGTGAACAGGGGCGGATCCACGTAGGGGCCAGGAGGGGCACGTGCCCCCCCCTCAAATTATCTTGTCTTTATATTTTTAATATAAATTATAAGAGCTATTTAATAATATAAATATATAGATACATATTAGTTATCAAAATTGAAGTTGGAAGAGTTGGAAGGAGGGGCATTAGCTATCCTATGAGAACTTGGGATCAAAACACGCGGGAGGCAATTTTATTTTCGATTTTCCACCTTATATTCTCTTTTTGCAAATGATGGGCTTTCTCTCCACATGGGCTTGCATGTCCCCCCTCTTCCAAGTTTCAAATCTCTCATATAATATTTTGTATAAGGTAGGTATGTTTTTTATTTAAAACCAACACAATACTAGCCATAGTATTTTTTTTTTTAATTTAGAAATATTTTCACCCTCTAAATAATGCATTCAGTTCTATCAAAAAGCTAAAAGGTATCGTTTATTATTATTTTTATTTACTAGTAACTTCTTACTTTCAATTTACATAATTGATTTTGTATTTTTCATTATTTTCAGAGTTATTACTAGGAGGTATAATTTTGCATCACTAATCAAGATATACATAATATATCATTGGCATTTGACAAGTAAGATTCAAATTCTTTCTAGACTTTTAGTGTTTATAATTTTTAATCTAGGAAATTGTAATCAAAAGGCTAAAAATGTATCATTTATTGTTTTATTCGTGAATAATTTCTTACTTTTGATTACATAATTGATTTTGTATTTTTCATCACTTTCAGAGTTTTTACTAGGAGGTATAATTTTGCGTCACTCGTCGGGATATACATAATAAATATATCATTGGCATTTAACAAGTAAGATTCAAATTCTTTTTAGACTTTTAGTTTTTATAATTTTTAATCTAGGAAATTGTAATCAATAAACTCAAAAGTTATCGTTTATTGTTTTATTTGCGAGTAATTTCTTTCTTTTGATTTACATAATTGATTTTGTATTTTTCATTACTTTCAGAGCTATTACTAGGAAGTATAATTTTGCATCACTCGTCGGGATATACATAATATACCATTGATATACATTTTATGAAAATTGTCTTGGAAATCACAAATGAGTTGTCTCAAGCATTACAAAAAAAAGATTAGGACATTGTGAATGCAATGAATTTAGTCAAAATTTGTAAAAAAAGACTGCAAACCACAAGGGAATCTAGTTGGGATTCATTGTTGGAAGTACTTTCTAATTTCTGCAATAGCCATGATATTCAAGTGCTTAAGATGGATGATATGTTTTTGGTTCAAGGACGACAAAAGCGAAAATCTCAACCAATTACAAGTTTGCATCATTATCGTGTTGAAGTTTTTAAGTAACTCATTTGCTGCTTTTGATAGACAAAAACTTAGTCGGCTTGCTCAATTTTATCCAAGAGACTTTTCAACTATTGAACTCTCTATGCTTGAGGATCAACTTCAAAATTACATTGTTGATGTGTTCTCCAATATTGAGTTTGTTGAACTATTAAATTAGTTCATTTATGAAGCTATGCATATTTTTTAAATTTTCATTATAGATTCCTTTTATTGAACTTGTATGTATATTGTGCCCCCCCTGATTAAAATTCCTGGATCCGCCACTGCTTGTGAATTCTTGTCAATAGATGGCTTTCTTTTCATTGTTGAACTGCATGCTTGACCCATTCCTTTGAATTTGTTATCTTGAACTTTCAATTTAACTTTCTTATAGTGCTTTTAAAGTGTTTGAGCTTATGGTTTTATCTTCTTCATTTATTTTGATTTCATTTGTTTTGTGTCGATCTTGAAGCTTTAAGTTAACCACAAAGAAATAAATTTTGTTTACTTCATTTCAACTGTTGAGAGGTCTTTTTTGTCTATGGGTGCTTTTAAAGCAATGATTTTTGGATTTTGTAGGGTGCAAGTACTATGTATACAAAAATATATACGATAAATGCATATATCAACAAGAAGAAATTGACGAGGTTCAAATAGAATGGGCAGAATTTGTTGGAAGATGTGTAGACTTATGAATTTGTTAATTTTGTATACATTATGCAAGTACTTTTGTTTAAATTTTCATTTAGTAGGATAGTTGATATTTTTAATTAATTGATATGTTATTAGTTAAACGATTTGTTAATTTCCTTATTGTATATTTTATTAATTAAGGTTTTTTATTGAGTTAATTATTTTGTAAAAATAATAATATTATTGATATTTTATTAGGTTGAGAAAGATAAATATTTTGGTTAGTTATGTGTGCAACCAATAATTTTTTTATTAAATTATTCACGAAAAGATGACGGGCATTGTCTGTCATTAAAACAGACATTTAATGACAGACATTGACTTTTAATGTCATACATTGACCGACATTAAAAGTTGACCGTCATTGTAGGCTACAATGATAGACACCTTTTAATGACGGGCATTGCCCGTCATTAAAAAACGTCAGTCATTGTAGCCTACAATGACACTCGAAAAGATGACGGACACATGTCCGTCATCATTTCCCTTTAATGACGGGCAATGCCCGTCATTAAAAGCCAAATTTGTAATAGTGCTCAACCCAAGGGTCCTATTTATAGTGACCAAGGGAAAATCTTTACCATAATTAAAATATTATATTTTAATATCTAATATATTAAAATATATCTTGTATTTATTTGAATCTCATTCAAATCTCCTACGATATTTATTTATTTGAATTTTATTCAAATTCTATAAATATCTTTTATTTAATATATCAAATATACACTAATTATTTTAATATTTAATGTATCAAATACAATAAATATATTTTTCTCTTTTATATTTAATATATCTAATATATTAAATATTAATTTGAACACTTCAAATTAAATATTAAATTTGAACATTTCAAGTTTTAATATTTAATGTATCAAATACAATAAATATATTTTCCTCTTTTATATTAAATATTAATTTGAACACTTCAAATTAATATTAATTTGAACATTTCAAAAAAAAAATCAACTAAATTGATCTTTTAGTGTTACTATGAGCTAGTAAGGGTACCTTATAAACCTACAGATTATAAGCTCCAATGATACAAAATTAATTAATTAATTTTCATTCATTAACTATAGGTCACTCCACTATAAACCTAGAGTTGCACTTATATGCACTATAGGACAAGTTGTGTCCATAGATATAATCATTACATGCAAGTCGATCCTTCACGAGTTGTTCGTAATTACAGCTGGGTCAAAAGTCTGTTTTACCCCTATAATTACATTTTGCACCTTAAGTACCATTGATCCTCTAATGAACAATATGTTTATAATCTAATTATAAACTAAATCCCTCTCGGGCCAGTGAGAGGGTGGAGCCCTATTGTTCAAGTCTCGAAATCAGCACTTAAGGGAACTACTCATCTACTTATCCTATATGGGAAGGAGTGAATTCCATCTTGTGAGATTATGTTCCCAACTCCCTATTTGGTCAAGTCCCCAAAATGGTAGGCATATTGAATCGGCTATAAAAACCACCCTAACCCATGCAAATCAAAGGACAAGCCCTCACAGGCAGGAGTTCATAACTTACTCAGGATTAAGATCGAGTTGCATATGATCATCTTGATGAAATATTAATCTTCTCAAATAACAGATTTATAAAGAGAAATTAAACATTTCGTAGTCTAGTCTTATACAAACTCATTGTATAAAATACCCTCACTCACATGTCTCCACATGAATGATTTGGATCAAATCATTTGTAACTATTACAAAGTGGGTCGTATCAATAGTGTTACCAGGATAAGGCACCCAACCTTATGCATATACTATGACTCTTTAGGTTATTTCTTGAACACGATCCTCATGTATGTCAACCACATACTGTTCAAGATTACACTAATAACCTTGGATTTTTCATATAATGGATAATATTATATTGCAAATAAAATAATCAAAATTATTATTAATTATTAAATAATTAATTAATTACGAGGCTTTATGGCATAAATCCCAACATAACTAGGGCTAATATATTACATGTGAATGAGTAGGTTAATGCTAGAAGCCTTAAAAAGAATGTTTTAATGCCATGCTTAGCAGTAGAAATAGATCGAGAGGTTGATCTATTCCTATGCATGAGTTCAATTGGGCTTGACAGAGTCAATTGGATAGCTTAGTAATTCTTGGCTTAGGATCGTTGCATATAAACCAATTCTTTAATTAATTTAAAGTTGTGCTTAATGTAATCAATCATTCATGTCTCTCGAAATTGGACTCCAATGCATGTATATGGTTAGTTTAGTTTAGTTTAGTTTAATTTAATTTTCTTTTTATCTAAAGTTAGGTTCTCTAAATAAAATGGGGTGAAAATAATTACGACACTTAATTAATCTAAAGAAAACTAATCCTTGTGGAGACGATGCTCTATACTTATCACTATATTAAAACTTAACATCGTACACTTGCAGTTATTTGCAAGGCAGTTAAAAACAAACACAATAATTTTAAATCACCATTATGAGACTAAGCAGTAAACCTATATGTCTATGGCTAATTTAAACTTAGTTAATTCAACACGCAATTCTTCCAGGTTCTATAGATCCCTATGTCTAGGATCAAGTATCAAAGTCCTATGTCTAGACTCTTTTTCCTATATTGGTTTTATAACATCTGTTATTACTCAACATTTTCAATATTGAATTTTAACTAATTATGTAAACCTAAGTGTCCAATTGATACTTGCAATACATTTTAAGTTCAATAAAACCAAACCACACTCGAATGTTGGAAAACTTTGCAAAACTACATATTAAGCTTGTTTCAACTCATTAAAGCATCCACACATTCGAATCCCTAGGTAAGATTTAGCTCATAATGAAAAGATAAATAGAAAAGTACAATTAAAAATCATGATTACAAATAAAATGATAAAAGAAAACAAAGACAAAATTAACAAATGAAATCTGGAAATGGTGGAAAAACTAGTGGTGATCTTGAACAAAAGAAGGGCAAACACTCTAGGAATCCTCTTAATCTGCTCGATCCTTCCTTTCTCAAGGGCAATCAAATTTTTACAAGACTAATCTCTCAAATAGGTTGCTCGAAGGGTATCTGGGCAGTTGGCAAAGAGTTTCCTCGCTTAGATAGCTTCTAGGGTTCCTCTCTTGTTTTCTAAGGTTTCACAATTACCTCATTGACCTCCCTATTTGATCCTCGAGTTAAGTATCTTTTATAGACTTGTAGGGAGAGGATTGTTGCCAAAAAAGGTGTGGAAAGCTTGACCATTAACTCTCGCAGTCAGTTGAGGGAGAAAGTCTCAAAAATAGCTCAAGTCGTTTTGACCACAAAATCCACACGGAAACAGTCAACTAGGAGTTTCCAGCTGTATAGTTATTTTGCTTTGTAGACCTTGCGAGCACATAGTTGCCAATTCACAGTTTCTGCACAAAATATAAAAAAAACTTAAGTCTTACAAAAAGAAATGATTCTTTTTTCATTCAAATCAATCTATTTTAGCACATTATGGGTATCAACACATGCTTAACTCACTTTTGCATAATTCTAACGATATTTAACATGAAAAGCATTACAAAAGTTTAATCTCCCAAGGAATAAACTTGCATTTGGAGCTAAATAACCCTTGTAAACAAAATTATTCAACCACGATCTCGAGCTTCAAAAATCTTCCTTCTAGGCTCCAAAGTTGTTCTCCAAGCCCCCCAAAATCGTAAATTTGTTGTAGGTTACAAATTCCAATGAGAATCGTGCAAAGAACGACCTAAAAAAGTTGTTTATGGAGGAAAAATTAGGGCATCATTGAGACGCTATGGTAGTGTCTCGACGCTGCCCCAAAAAGCGTGGGATAAATAAGGAAACTTTTGTACCATTACGATGTTGTGCATAGCATCTTGATGATACAAACGCAGCTTCAAAGTTAGAGGGCGCTCTTCTTTCTTTTGATTTCATGTGGTGTTGTGTTGACATCTTCGTAGCGTCTGATCAACGCTATGCAGCGTCAACGCTACATGTGCAGGTCAAGTGACTTGGGCATGGACACCTCACTTGGCTTTTTGGCTTTATTTTCTCTTCTAATTCTTCTTGCTTTCTTCTTTTCTTGCTTGATTTCTCGTAATTTGCTCGATAAATCTTTTAAACTCTAATTTTCACCATTTGATCAATTCCTACAAAATAAGAAAATGTGTGTGTGAAAATAGCCAATTAAACATCAAAACTAGCAATAAATAAATCCTAAAAATAGTTCATAATGTGTGCTATCAATAAACTCAGTGTTACACTTGATTAAGTTTTTATTTGTTCTGAACTCTCTTTCCCATTTTTAGTTCTAACTATCAATTGAACTTATGTGGATAGTATCAATTAAATTTCATACAAGAACATAAGAAATCCATTGATGATAAATAGTTTCGATCTAGAGAGATGTTTATCTTAAAAGTTGTATTTCATTATTATTTGATTATTTATATATAGATAGTTAAACACATTACATAATACCTGACGTAGAATGTAGAATACAAAACGATGTTTGATCACGTGATTTAGATACACATAAAAGATTTGAGCTTCCTAATTTAGAACAATAGCCTCAAAGCTGCACAAAGCACTCAAAGAGATGGTCGCCTTAAGATGGAGACGGTACTTTAGTTTGTCTCCATCCAACTTCAGATACCAATCTTCATAAGTCCTGTGGTATTCCTGATGATCTTGAGTTTGAATGTTCTGCTCTTCAACTCCAAACCTTGCAACCACTTTGCATGCATGGCTCCTCAACACTAGAGATTGGTATCTATTTTATGACAGAGATCCACTGCAGAACTCATAGTGACCTTAGATATAATATGAAGAAAACAGTGTAGTGGTTTTTCATCATTTGGTAGTTTGGTATCTATAGAAGTTTACCAATGCGAAAGTACAATAAATTAATGTTTCAAAAGATATGATTATTACTTTTCGGAATTACGAGATTTATTTTATTAACTAATTAAATATATATAGACTAACAAAAGTAATAGAAGTGGGTCGCTAGTTTAACAGGAATATGATTCTTTGACTGTGGGTTGTTAAAGTTAAAAAGAAAAAGAGATTATTTGTTCTAGGGCTTGACAACTTAAAAGCCACAACTCCACTTTTTTGAAAATTTAATTCATAATATTGTATGACTTTGTTGTTAGATCTAATTTAACTTTGGCTGTATACGAATAAAATAAAAGAATTGAAGGTTTATTACAAAATTTATTTTTGTTTTTAATTTCTACTCTCAACTCTCAAGTAGTATAATTAGTTTTTAAATCTATACCGAGCGATTGAGAAATGATACTATTTAATTCAACATCAGGTTTACATTCTTAATAAATTAAAGATAATATCAAAATATTAGAATTTCAATGTAACGACCTAACATTTCTGGATTAAACATCCATTCGACATTATGACAGGCATGTTTATAATATTTAAAATATTTTCAAAATGAGTATTGGAAGAAAAAAATTATTGTAATATAATTAAATAAAATAATCACGAGAGTTATTTGATTAATTAATTTACCAATGTGGAAATAGAGCAAATTAATGTTTGAGAAGATAAGATTGTTACTTTGAAATGCATGAGAGTTATTTCATTAATTAATTAAATATAATGGAATATGGTGTTTTCACGGTAGGTTGTTAAAGTTTAAAACAAAAGAGATTCTTTGTTCGAGGGTTTAACCACTTAAAATCCACAACACCATTTCTTTGAAAATTTAATTGATAATATAGTGTATAATTTTGTTGTTAGATCTAGACTTAATTTAATTGTTAACTTTAAAATATATACGAATAAAATTTAAATATCGAATATATATGTCTTAGGTTTATAACGAAATTTGTTTTTGTTTTTAATTTATTCTCTCAATTCTCATGTAGTATAATTTCTTTTTAAAACCATACCGAACTACCGAAAAATAATACTACATAAGAGTTATTATACAAATCATTTTTTTAATTCACCATCAGTTTTACACTTTGAATAAAATAAAGATAATATCATATATTTGAACTTTATCGTAACGACCTAACATTTTGGAGTTAAACATCTTCTGGACATTATGACTTCCGTGTTTATAACACTTGAAATATTTTTAAAAAGAGTATTGAAAGAAACAAAAATCTTTTCATATAATTAAATAAAATATTAAGGAGAGTTATTTGATTAAGAAATTTACCAATGCGGAGGTTGAACAAAATAATGTTTGCTAATATAGGATT
The DNA here is from genome assembly GCA_033996785.1 of Trichosanthes truncata. Taxonomy (NCBI): domain Eukaryota; kingdom Viridiplantae; phylum Streptophyta; class Magnoliopsida; order Cucurbitales; family Cucurbitaceae; genus Trichosanthes; species Trichosanthes truncata. Next base: position 6,571,164 of record MU867260.1, on the reverse strand, counting down.
GTTATTTTTGAGAAGCAGAAGAGTTATTTGATTAGTTAGTTATATTAATTAAATATATAAAATAACAAAAGTTATAATGGATTTTGTCCAAAAAAAAAAAAAAAGTTATAATGGGTGTTGAGGCTAGTTTAATGGGAATAGTGTTATTTAGGTTGTTAAAGTTAAATAGGAAGAGATTCTTCAAGGGCTTGACACTTGGAAGCCACAACTCCTGTTCTTCGAAAATTTAATTTATAATATTCTATATAATTTTGTTGTTAAAGTTAATTTATTTTAATTTTTATTTAATTATGTAATTATGAATAAATGTATCTAAGTTGGCAGAGGAAATTGAGGTGATAAAGTTTGAGCTAAAAAGTCTAATCTTATTTTATTTCTTGAAAAGTCTCTTAATATTCGAAGTTTAACAAAACGGCCTAATATTTTGGACTTAAACTTCCTCTGGACATTATGACATACATGGTTATAACACTTAGAAAATTTTATTATTTATATATAGATAGTCAAACACATGACATCATAACTAACATAGATTGTAGAATACAAAATGATATTTGATCACTTCATTGAGATCCACTCGAAAGATTCGAGCTTCCAGATTCTTCCAGTGGCACAATCCTCGTCGAGAACAATAGCCTCAAACTTTTGCACAGCAGCTCGTTGGATGGCTGCGTAAAGATGAAGACGATATTTTACTTTGTTTTCGTCCTGCTTCAGATACCAGCCTTGATCAGTCCCGTGGTAGTCCCAATTTTGTTGAGTTTGATTGCGGAATTGTTTAACTGCATACCTTGAAAGCGCTTGGATGTAAAACTCCTCAACATTACAGACTGATATCCATTCGGGACAGAGATCCGATGTAGAACTCATAGTGACCTTCGATATAATATGAAGAAAAATTTGTGGTGGTTTTTCTTTCTTTAGTAGTTCAGTATTTATAGCACTTTACCAAAGCGAAACTAGAACTGGATAATGTTCAGAAGATTAGATTGTTACTTTTGATAAGCATGATATTTATTTGATTAATTAAATCAATATATATATTTACAAAAGTTATAATAAAAGTCCATAGCTCATCTAATGGGAATATGGTTCTTCGACCCTATGCGTTTTTAAAGTTAAAAAAGAAATGAGATTCTTTGTTAAAGGGCTTGACCATTTAAAAGTCACAACTCGACTTTTTTGAAAATTGAATTTATAATATTGGATGTGATTTTGTTGTCAATTCTAATTTATTTTTAATCGTTAACTTATAAGTATATATGAATAAAATCAAATTATCAAATATATACATCTTATGTTTATTACAAAATTTGTTTTTGTTTTTAATTTCTACTCTCAATTCTCACCTACTAGAATTACTTTCTAAATCTATACTGAACTATGAAAAATTATACTACATAGGAGTTGTTGTTGCCAAATTTTGGATAGGAGAAATATCACCTGACCTCCACGTGACAACGACGGTGAATTTGTATTCTTGGGGGAAGAACGCGGCCTGCAAGATAAGAAAAACCTGGACACCGGTGTGGTGTAGGCTACACAGGCTCCGATGCTTAAGTTAGAGAGAGTTTGAGAGAATTTTGGAGTTGTAAGAGAGTGTTGTCAGCTGGAATGAACTTACCTTGCTCTCGCCGTGAGGGAGAGCTTAAATAGCTCCCTTCCTAGGGTTTTTCGTGGGTTTCCGTCTTCGAATGGGGAAAGGAAAGACCGAATTGGGCTGGACCGAGGGCACACATGGCATGAGGGACCGAGGCAAGGCCCAAAATTGGGCCTTGCCAAACTGGTCGGGTGGAGCCCAAGCCCCGGCTTCATCCCACCGATGCTTATACCACGACAAGGCTCAGGATGGGGCCCTGCCATGTGGTCGGCCGAGGCCGACCACGGGCTTGGGCTTCGACCCAAGCCCGTTTCTTCGTCACTTCTCGTCCTGGGCTGGTCTCCTGTCGGTTTCGGTCCATTTTGACTTCGTATGGGGCTTCTTTCCTTGTTTGACCCTTCACTACAGTCCTTCAGCTAGCCCATTCTTGTTGGTCCAATTTCACCCATAACATTAGCCCCCACTCCTAGTTAAGATTCGAGATTAGGAGCGCGTGGAGTAATTGCATGGAGCTTGACTTGGGAGTAACATATTAAGTTTTGGAGTCATTGTTGACATTTCGAGGTCTGCCTCGAATTATCTCTAGTTATTGTTGTCCATCCTTGTTAGGATATTCAGTCTCCTAGAGTGTCGGTTTCTCCATTTTCCAGTATGAATTTTAGAGTTCCATGACGCTTATCTTGCGTCTTGTTTTCTCCGTTTCCTATAGGAATTTTAGGGTTCCGTGACGCTTATTTTGCGTCCCAGATCATCCCCAGGATTTCCGTCTAACCCCGTAGGTCGGTCTCTTCCTGGTGGGTAAGATTCTCCTCTGGATGTGTGTTCGTCCACATCCTGGAGAAAATTTAAGGCTCCAAGGTTCTCCTTGGATCATCCCAAGATTGTCGTCCAACCCCGTAGGGAACATTTCGATCTTTCTGGGGGCTAAGACTCTCATCTGGATTCGCGATCTGTGCCGTTTTCCTGGAGAGAATATATAAATTCGAGGGCGTCCTCAAATTTAAGTGGGATTGCCATCAAACCCCGTAGGGGCCCCGTAGGGACTATTCTAGACTTCCCGACCTCCCGTAGGAGGGAATTTTGGCTATCTTGTAGCCGTGTAGCTTCATGACCTCCTACTGGAGGGAATTCTTGGCTATTATGTAGCCTTGTAGCTTCTCACTTTTCGTAAGCGTTTTTGGAACAACTGTAGCTTCATTTCAAGTTGATACCGTGAGAGGAGTAGAGGAAATAAGCAATGGAGTGAGCATCGGGTGCAGGAGGTCTAGTCGGCCTCGGCCGTCTGGTCGGCCGAGGCCTCCTTGGTGCTTCTGCTTGGCCTCCTTGCACGTCGGTACGTTTTTTCGTGTACAAGTTTTCCTCGGTCTTACCATCATCTTCTTCATTTTTTCTAGGAGTCAGCTTATCCTGGTCTTTCTCTTGTTAGTCAAGAAAATTTAATTAGAATCGGTTTTACTCCACCCCTTCTTCTGAAAGGTTGGATTTAACCTCAAATTCTTCTTGTAATCATTGTGTTGGGGACAAGTTGGTTTTGGCCAAGGTGGTCGGCCTCGACTAGGGTGGTCGGCCTCGGCCTCCCTGGTGGCCTCAGCCACGCTTGTCAGACCTCAGTTCCTCTGCTTTAACTTCTGTCTCATGTGTTTTCGTTAACTCATGATTTCGTTGCTTCATTTTTTTAGATATGCCTCCACGATCTACTTCTTTGCTTGAAGCTCAAAGGCAAAAGAAGAAGAAAAAGGCCACAGGAGGAGTTGGGTCTTTGAGGGCCGGTGGCTCTAGCTCAGACGTGGGAGGTGTTTCTACTTTTGAGATTTCAAATCTTCCTCTTCGACCTTAGGGTGTGAGTACTCTCCAAATGACCAGTGTTCCAAAGGCAGAGCTGGTTTAAACTCAAGCTAGCTTGACTCAAGTCAATCGTCTCTTGGCTGAGGTTAGGATTGAGCTTGATTTCACAAGGGTTGAGCTCCAATCAGTTCGAACCCAATTGCATGAAGCCCAAGCTCATCTGTCCAATGCAGAATACATGGCTGAAAAGTTTAGGAAGACAGAGGAATATGTCGTGCAGGATGAAATCTTTGACTGTGGATTTAACTGGGCTGTTAAACCCTTTTCCAAGCATCACAAGGACTTAGATTGTGGGGTCATTCGAGAAGATTATGCTTCTTTCAAGAAAGATCCCTTTGCATTCCATGATTCAGATTTTTTGGACATGCTCGGCCTTGGCCTTGGAGGTCGGCCTTGGCCTCAGTTTTTCTCCAATTCTTGACTTTTCTGCCTCATTTTGTGTAGCTTCTGCCTTTTGTTCAATTAGAGAGGCATATCTCTTTAGTAGCTTCTGCCTTTTGTTTATCAGAGAGGCATATCTCCTATGTAGCTTCGATGCTTTTTGTTTCATAGGGAAGCATATCCCCTTCGTAGCCCCCTACTCAAGTAGGAGTTTCTTGGTTGAAAGTTATGCTTGAGTGACAAAATGTGTAGCTTGAAAGTAGAATTTTATTGCCAATAAAATTTGAATTTTACATAAATTTGCTAAAATTGAAAAATGCAATACTAACTCATATAAGAAGTAATAAAAAATAAGCCCCCTAGTAGTCCATAGGGGTGTGGTTGGCCTCGGCCTCCTTTTGGTAGGCCTCTGTTTTACTTGATCTCTCGTAGGGGTTCTTCATCTGGCCGCCCTCGGCCATCTTCTGGTCGGCCTCGGCCATCCTCTGGTCAGGCTCGGCCATCTCGGATGTATTCTTTCAGATACCCTTCTCTGATCAGGGTTTCGATTTCGTCTCGTAGCTGATAGCAATCATGAGTTGCATGACCATGATCTCGGTGAAAGAAACAATATTTGTCTTTGCTCCTCTTTCCAGTTGGAGTTCGCATCTTGTCTGGAAATTTCACCAAATTCAAGTGACGAATTTCCATCAAGATTTGCTCAGGAGGGAGAGTTGTGGAAGTATACCTCTCGAATCGTTGATCAGGGGCAACCTTAAGATCTGGTCGGCCTCGGCCTCTTTCCTCGACCCTCATTCTCTTCAAACTGGAAAATTTGTTGTCCCGAGCTCTATCTTGCTCTACGTATCTGTTGCTTCTTTCACGATCAAATGTAGCTTCTTTCGATCGTATCAGCTCCTCAGTGCTCATATACTTTTGAGCCCTAGTTATGAACTCGACATAAGAAGTCGGTTCTTTCTTGCCAATCGATCTAAGCAAACCTTTATCTTGTAGGCCTGCAACAATGGCGATTAGGGCAGTTGTGTCTATGAATCCTTCAACTTGCAGCGCTTCCTTGTTGAAGCGCGAGACATAATCACGTAAGGTCTCTTTTGGCACTTGTTTTATGGTGAGCAAGTGCATCTGAGGCTTACGCTGATCTCGGCCTCCCAAGAACTGCTTCACAAACGCTCTTGCTAGCTCTTTGAAGGAACCAATGGACTTCCTCTTTAGCTTCATATACCATTCTCTGGCTGCTCCTATGAGTGTAGAAGAGAATGCTCTGCATATGATCGCCTCTGAAACTCCATAAAGTTCCATCTGCGCTCGGTAGGTATCCAGATGTTCAACAGGATCAGTATTGCCATCGTATGGGGCGATGGTTGGCACTTTGAACTTCTTAGGAACCTTCTGTCTCATGATCTCATCAGTGAAAGGGGGATCGACTTGCTCGATGAGAGCTTCGAGATCCCACCTCTCGATTTCACGAGTTCTAAGAACGTTCCCTTGAAGGTCTCCAAACTCCTTTTGGATTTTCATAATGTCTGATTTCCATGGAGGACTTTGGCTTTGAGCATCATACCTCAATTTAATCTCCTCGGCCTCAGCCTGTATCTGGTCGGCCTCGGCCTCGAGTTGCAGCTTCCTCTTCAATTCGATCAGACTTCGTTAGTCTGATGTTGCTTCAGTATTCTCGTTGACCGTCGCTTCAACCTTACCTGGTCTGCCTCGGCCATCAGCCTGGGAGACGATATGCACAACATATTTTAACTTACCTGCCTTACTAGTCTGGCTTTTGACCGAGGGTTGACGTGGCTTGTTGTTTCCTCCAAGGATCAGCTTCTCGATTGGTTTTTGGGTATGAGATTTTGATTCTCCCATCCCCTCAACCACCTTCGCTTTTCCTTTTCTTGGGTCTCGTACGAGAGGTGGTTCCTCCTCCTGTTTTTCTCTCTTCTGATGATCTTGCTTTTCCAGTTTTTCCAAGATTTTCAGAAGATATCGTCCATGTTGTCGACCTTTTTCTTCAGCTCGACAATCTCCTCTTCTGGTCGGCCTATGTCGATATGAGGTCGAGGAGGAGAAACCTCTCTTCTGCGTCTCGGGTGACGATCTTGATCGGAATCACCTCCGTCTTCATTCCAGTTCTTGTTTTCTGGTATTCTACTCATCTTCTCGTAGGGTTGACTTTAGGCACAAGGTTTTCCCAGCAAGCGTTATCGTTCCCCACAGACGGCGCTAACTGTTGTTGCCAAATTTTGGACAGGAGAAATATCATCTGACCTCCACGTGACAACGACGGTGAATTTGTATTCTTGGGGGAAGAACGCGGCCTACAAGACAAGAAAAACCTGGACACCGGTGTGGTGTAGGCCACACAGGCTCCGATGCTTAAGTCAGAGAGAGTTTGAGAGAATTTTGGAGTTGTAGGAGAGTGTTGTCAGCTAGAATGAACTTACCTTGTTCTCCCTGTGAGGGAGAGCTTAAATAGCTTCCTTCCTAGGGTTTTTCGTGGGTTTCCGTCTTCGGATGGGGAAAGGAAAGACCGAATTGGGCTGGACCGAGGGCATACGTGGCATGAGGGACCGAGGCAAGGCCCAAAATTGGGCCTTGCCAAACTGGTCGGCCTCGACCGAGTCCGAGGCCGACCATGGGCTTGGGTGGAGTCCAAGCCCCGGCTTCATCAAACCGATGCTTATACCACCGCAAGGCCCAGGATGGGGCCTTGCCATGTGGTCGGCCTCGGCCGAGGCCGAGGCCGACCACGGGCTTGGGCTTCGGCCCAAGCCAGTTTCTTCGTCACTTCTCGTCCTGGGCTGGTCTCTTGTCGGTTTCAGTCCATTTTGACTTTGTATGGGGCTTCTTTCCTTGTTTGACCCTTCACTACATCCCTTCAGCTAGCCCATTCTTGTTGGTCCAATTTCACCCATAACAGGAGTTATTATACAAATTATTTTTTTTTATACAGATCATTTTTTTAATTCACCATTAGTTTTACACTTAAAATAAAGAAAATATCATAATATTATAACTTTAACGTTACAACCTAACATTTTGAGGTTAAATATCATTTGAAATTTATGACATGCATGTTTATAAAGCTTTGAAAATATTTTCAGAAACGGTATTAAAAGAAACAAAAATCATGTAATATAATTAAATAAAATAATCACAATAGTTATTTGATTAATTAGTTTACCAGTGCAAAAGTAGAACAAATAATGTTTGAGAAGATAAGATTGTTACTTTTGAGAAGCACGGGAGTTATTTGATTAATTAACTAAATATATCTAGAATAACAAAAGTGATCATGAAAATTGATGGCTAACTAATAGGAACATCTTTCTTTGACCATAGGTTGTTAAAGTTGAAAAAGAAAGAGATTCTTTGTTCAAATGCTTGAATACTTAAAAGCCACAGCTTCACTCTAAGGGCGGATCCACATTGAGGCCAGAGGGGGCACGTGTCTCTCCCCTGAAATTATAGATTTTCTATATATGTATAGTCTTTTCCATTTAAATTCAAAAGAAATCTTCTGGTTCATTTATTAGGGGGGCACAGAGGGAACTTGTTCATGAGCGATACTGTGTTTGAAACTGGGTTTGTGCTGTCGTTTTAGAAATGTAAATTTTTTATTCTGCACGCTCCTTTTCAGAAATCTTAATTTTTAAACTTTACTCTATATATTTATATATTATTATTATAATTTTTCACGCCCCTTCCAGTTAGAATTTACTTCATTTTTAAATTTTAAAAAAAATCTTTAATAAATATTTTTAAAAAAATCTTAAATATCTAAAGTTTGATTATTTGCTTATAGATAATTCTAGGATAGTTTATTATAATTTTGTAATTAATATTACTTAATCTAAATTTTATATATCAATGCATTTAATGCATTTAAAATTATATTTATATGAACATAAATAAATTATAAGTTTAATTTCTAAATTTTAAAATTTAAAATTTGTGTCTAATAAGTCTTTAAAGTTTCAATTTTGTGCGAACTTTAAAAATGTTTAATATATCCATGAACATTGAATTTTGTATCTAATAGGTCTTAGATATATTTAAAAAATTAAAAGTAACTGTTCTATTGGACATAAAATTTAATTTTGTTTTCAATTGACTCTTAAACTTTCAATTTTGTAACTAATTAGATACATTATTATTATTTTTTTAATGTTGAATAGGTTGAGAACTTTTTTGACACAATCAAATTTATGTCTAATTTCATTTAATTTTTTTTAAAATTGAATATGTCATAGACTTGTTGGATACAAAATTATAATGTTAGGAATCTATTAAACATGAAATTGAAAATTCAAAGACTTATTAGACACTTTTTAAAGTTCAAGAACCATATAACAGGTCTAAAAGTTCAATGACTAAACTTCTAATTTAACATAATATGAACTTGTGCCTCCCTTGACATAAAATTCTGGATCTGCCATTGCTCCACTCTGTTTGAAATTTCAATTCATAATATTGTACATGTTTTTGTTATTAGATCTAATATATTTTTAACTGTTAATTTAAAAATATATACCAATAAAATCAAAGTATCGAATAAATAAATCTTATGCTTATTATGAAATGTATTTTTAATTTCTACTTTCAAGTCTGACGTAGTAGAACTAGTTTTTAAATATATAACTATCTACCGAAATATGATACTACACATAAGTTATTGTACAAATCATTTTTTTTTCCTAATTCATCACCAACTTTACATTTTTAATAAAATAAAGATAATATCATAATATTAGAACTTTAAAATAACGACGTAATATTTTGTGGTTAAGCATCCTCTGAATGTTCATGCATTTTTTTAACATTGAAAATATTTTCAACAACAGTATTGAAAAAAACAAAAATCTTGTAATATAATTAAATAAAACAATCAGGGAGTTAATTGATTAATTAATTTACCAATGCGAAAGTAGAATAAATTGATGTTTGAGAAGATAAGATTGTTACTTTATAGAAGTACGAGAGTTATTTGATTGATTAATTAAATATATATATAATAACAAAGTTATAATGGAAATTGGTAGCTAGATTGATGGGAATATGGTTGTTGGATCGAAGGTTAAAGTTAAAAAAGAACAAGATTTTTTGTTCAAACGACTTGACCACTTAAAAGCCACAGCTCTAATTATTAGAAAATTAAATTCATAATATTGTATATAATTACGTTGTTAAATCTAATTTATTTTTAATTGTTAACTTAAAAATATGTATGATCGAATATGTACTTATTTTTATTACAAAATTGATTTTTTTTATTTAATTTCTTTTCTCAATTCTCCCGTAGTAGAATTACCTTTTAAATCTATACCGAACTACCAAAAAATGATATTGCATAGAAGTTATTATACAAATCAGTTTTTTTTTTTTTTTAATTCGCCAATAGTTTACAACTTTAATAAAATAGAGATAATATCATAATATTAGAATTTCAACATAATGACCTAACATTTTGGGCTTAGACCTTCCTTGGACATTATGACATGCATGTTTATAACACTTAAGACCCGTTTGAATTGCACATATTTTCTTATTGGTATGGATATTAAATATCTTGGTTTTAAATGTCTAGGAAAATTAATGTATGTGTTTGGATATGCAAGATAATTAATGTCTTGGAGTTAAATGTATATGTTTGGATATGCAAGTGACGAACTATGTTTATCACCTATAGTTGGCCTTTAATTTAGTTCATTTATTGGTTAAAGTGTGTTTAATTGCATGTGTTTTTGTGTTTTTATTGTTTAAAAGTTGATAGGACTCAGAAAGTCCTATTTTATCTAGTCTAAAGCAGGTTAGTTTGGAGGTTTTCATGACATTAATTACCTATTTTATAGGAAATTGAGTCCAAGGAGCATTTACAGGTGTTCAGGGTTAAAACGAGCTAATTTGGAGGTCATTTGAGCACCCAATTGAGGATTGAAGGAAAAATGACCATATTGCCCTTGTGGAAGCATCTAGATGCTCTTAAGATTCGAGGAAAATTAGTGCTATTTTTTGACTTAGTTTTATGCTAGTTTTGCTATGATTATGTGTACTTATATGTGTTTTTATGTATATTTTGGAGAAATTGAGCATTCAGAGCAAAATGATGAATTGAAGAGTATTTGAACGAATTTGAAGCAATTTGAGGCCAAAAATGAGGATCCAAGTATTGAAGAGGAACACAAGGCAATTGGACCCGAGAGGATGGCATTGCAATGCCATTTATAGTGTTGTTGTTGCGTGATTTTGTGAGCATGCAAAGCCGCAAGTGTACGGTGTCAAGTTTTAATATAGTGGTTAAGTGTAAGTAAAGTCCACGGGAATGGTTTTTCTAGATTAATGGACTATTTTAGTTACTAACACCCAATTTTATTTAGAAAATAATTATTTTAAAGGAGAGTGTCAAACAAAATAATTAAAAAGGGTTGAACTGGAAGGAGAGAAAACCTAGGGAATTGACTTCACCAGCTAAACTAATGTTTTAATTAATTAATTCAAGATTGATCATACAACACATTGAGAAGGAAGTTTAAAAGACCAAAAGACTTTTCCAAGCCCAATTGGAATTCATGCAATTTTATAAGTCTAACATATTTGTCTAAACTTTAATAAAATAACATGGAATTAAGCTACTTCCTATGATGCTTCTAAAAGAACCCTTCATTCTCATGCAAGGATTTACAGTTAGATGTGTAATTACTGGTGTAGCTCTAATTGATTCTTTTACAAGCAACAATTAAAGTCAACAAAACAAGTAAACTTTGGCCAAACGAATACTAGCATTAAGAACATAAAAGCAAACAACGGTGTTGTAATATCAGTTAAAGAAATTAAACTAAAACATCAAGTTTAGCGGCTACATCAATCCCCTAGATAAAAGCCTAGCCACTCATTACTATTTACTACAAAACTAAAATCTAGACTTACTTCAAAATTCATAACAAGAACTACAACAAAAAGGGTAAAGAAAAAACTTTAGTCATGCGTTGATCCTTGTTCCCGATGCATGTCACGATCTCGAGCTTCCAACTCTCATCCTCAGCTTCCATAAATGTTCCTTGTCTCCCAAAATATAGTAGAAATCGAGTTAGGGCTTAGGTCTCTCCAAAAACGGCCCCTCTAAATCGATATGCAAACCTTTCGTTTTATACCTCAGAATAGCGTTGCAACGCTGTCCCGAAGAATCACACAATTTTGGTAGAAATCAGGTAGTGTCTCAACGCTATACCTCAGTGTCTCAACGCTACGTATATGACAGAACTTCAACGTGTTATTCTGGCATTGCAACGCTGTATGTGTGGGATCTTAGGCTTGAGCAGCTGCACTTATAGCATCTCAACGCTATGCTCTTGGATATCCTTGCCCAATTCATTCTTTTGCTTCACATGGCTTCTCAATTTGTGTTCCATTAGCTCCATATTTGCTATGGTATCTCCAAAATCTCCGATTTTGCTCCAATTGCTTGATAACTGAAATTACAATAAATAAACTCGTGAAATACACCGAATGGGCTATAAAGACTAACAAAAGTAATGCTTAGGAATAACACATTTTGTGTCTATTAAATACCCCCAAACTTAAGTTTTTGCTAATCCTGAGCACAACAGAACAAAATCACATCACGATTTCACTAATGCATAAATTTAACTCAAGCCTCAAAGATCTAAATAAGAAAATCACACCATCAATGAAAGAACTTAAGCACAACCATTCATTAGGAAATTTAAATTTCATTATATTCGTCCCTTGCGTGTGTGTGCGCTTAACCTTCCCTCTTTTAGTGTTTACTAACTCAATTTTTTTTTATAAAATTCTTCATTTAATTTCCCCCTACACTGGCCCTAAGCTCCAATTATTAGATCCTCCTCCACTCAATAAAGTAAATACTCACTGAAACACTTTAAATCATAGACTAGGTTAGACAACCCACAAACTTGCCTTTTGTTTTACTTTTAAATCAAGGACCCTAGCTTTCACACATCCATTGTAGGGACTCTTACCCAAAGCACTCGCTCAATGAGTGGCCTAACTGATCACAGTGGAGGTAGCCTTTTTTGTCCTTTATCCTTTTAAACAAAACATATTGACTCAAACATGAAAAAAAAAATCTTTTCTTTTCAACATGCAAAAAAAATCAATACAAGCAAAATTATCACATAATTTCTTGATATAACTTTACAAACTATCATGCATATTGACCCTCAAATCAGTTCTTAAGCCTATCGAGGTGACATCAAAGTTTCAAACAAAATAATCTTGTTCTAAGCATTTACAACTAAAGGAAAGAAGGATAAATGCTCAACATTTGCAAGGGAATCCAAGAAAAATTTAAATTTATCTCAATTTTAGGACATGCTCTCATGTTTCAAACGATTGAATGAATTTTTATTGATTAGATCACATCCTAGGCCGTCTTAATCATGAGTATGCACAAGATCCATCAGAAAAAATTAGAACATGCTCAGGACTTAAACAATAAGTACGAAGTACTCCCACCCCCAAACTTAAAACATGCATTGTCCTCAATGTATAAAATATTCAACATGCATAAGGATAAAGAAAATAGGAGGAGGTGAATAATACTGTCCTAATTAAGAGGTGATCCATCTTTTTCATCATCTCAAGGGAGTAGGGCGGAGTAATTTGAACTCCTATAAGACAAAGCACAGGAAACCAAGTAAAGATACATGATAGAAAGCTATGAGCACAAAAAAATTGACACTTGGTTTGCCTCCCAAGAAGCGCTTTGTTTAACGTCTATAGCTAGACGAGACTCATGTGTTCTTGTTTGACGAGGTTTGTCACTTACCCATGCCTAATCGACTTTAGTTTTGGATTACCCACGCCTTAAACACATTTGGTTTGTAATTTTAGCTTGTTTGGACTCCAAACAGCCCACATTCGAGGTTGTTTACGGTCAAAAACGGAATTTCCAGCAAAGTTTCGGTATGTTTGGCACTGTTGGGTAAGTTTTAACATGTTATGAACCTTTCGCAAACCCATTTAAGTATTGTAGCATTAGTTCTAACATGTAGGAACCTTTAGTTTGTAGTTTGGGATCGCTTTGAACACTTTCGAACAGCAAACAACAAGCATAAGGGCTCTTTCGGTATGTTTTAATGCGTTTTAAGCCTTTCGCAAATCACTTTAGGTGTTATAGCTTAGGTTTTGACACGTGAGAGCCTTCTGTTTGCAGATTCAAACCAATTCGTTCTCATTCGAACACTCTCGAACTCAACCAGCAAAGTGCAAGACTTGTTCTAGTAAGTTTAGAGTGTTTTAGCCTTTCAAAATCCTTTATTAAGTGCTATAAAATAATACCTAATCATTGGAAATCTCTTAAATGTAGTTTGAACACTCCAAATAATTGCCTACGCTATTCTTGGTAAGGATTAGGTGGTAAGGATTTACCTAGACCCTTTTAATTGAGTTTGAGGTTCTATAAGGTAGTTGTTTAATCTTGGAATTTCTGCTTGTAGTTCAGTTAGGTTCTAGAGCATTCGCTTTACAATTTAAGGCTAAAATCTAAGTAAATATATTTTAGTTTGCTCAAAGGTTTTCGAACTAAGCTTAACCCCTAAAAGCTTGTCTCTTTGTTTAGGAGCCTTTTGGATTATTTTTAGGAACGCTTTAGGTAAGTAGTTTCTACTTGGTGGGTCTGTTTGATTGTGTGCAACATGTTCTATGTTTCTTATTTGACTTGTGCGCATTATATATATTCTGTTTCTTGTTGTACCTTTTGAGGAGCATGTTTATGTGTGGATTTGTGAAGTTTACATGATGTTAGCATGTTGATTAATTGAGCTTGAAAGTATGTATGGGCATGTGTGGTTTGGCATGAGACATGGTTTAGTTTCATGCTTAGGTAACATGCATTTAGTGAGTTTGTGAGGAGGTTAGCGAACCTTGTGAGCTTGCTAAGGATTGTAGGGTGAGTACTAGTGCACCTCAAGTACAAATGGTTGAGGGGTGGTGTTGTCACCATTGGAATAAGAGGAGCATCGAGGCCTTGGGTACAAATGGTCAAGGGTCGGTGTGATGAGTCTAAAAATCATGTGTTGGGAGCCTAGGATAGGGCCAATGCATTGCTAAGTGATCGGTGCACCTTGGGTACAAATGGTCAAAGGACGATGCACAGTTCGAGGCCTTGATAACATTGGTCAAGGGTCGAACACCAAGCTCTATAGAGAAGTATTGAGGCTCTGGTAACAGTGGTCAGGGGTCGATGCTTCTCAAATGATCAGTCTTGGAGAGCTTTGGTGAGGGCTAAACATGAGTGTTGAGTAGAACTGAGTGAGCATGGCATGATGCGAGAATTCATGTGTTAGTTGCATAGCATGGTGCGAGAATTCATGTGTTAAGTCGATCTTATGCATAGTTTACTTGTTTATGTATGCATGGTATGATGTTGGTGAATTTACTTTGAATAAGCATGTTTGGGTGCATGTGTATAGCATGTTGTTTGCTATTTTATGTTTGGTGGTTCACTAGGTGTGAGCTACTTACCAGTACGTGTTATGTACTGACCCACCACCAGGTTTTGCAGGTGATGACTAATACTACGACCCTGGTGATGCTGAAGAGGAGGCACGAGAAGGGAGAGACCATAGGTAGCTCTTTGATTACTTTAGAAGTTGTCCTTGTTGAATCTTGTTTAGTTAAATTACCTTTGCAGTTGGTTTTGTTGAATTGCAGGCTAGTTGTTGGAGTGTCGTTTCCTTCTTAAAAAGTTTGAGTTTGGTTTATCTTAGGTGTATTATTTGTGTTTAAAGTTTAGTAATAGACATTTAGGTTACTTTACCTTTGTGGATTGTGTTTACTTGAAACTGATGAACTGGTCTAGTACTTTACATATTTAGCATGTTGGTTCGTTTGTGAATCTTGAGTTTGGAGTTGGAGGTCGTGGTTTGGTTACTCTGGATATAGAAGTGTTACTTTTTTTTTACCAACAGGTGCTAGGGAAAATTTTGGTTATCTTGTAGTTATGCCGTTATGCTACCGAAATTTTTAGGGCATAATGGTTGTAAGCTCAGTAATGTCCCTAGGTTATGTTAAAATTTGGGGGCGTTACAATATCACTCAAATTATATTTGACCTTCTTTTCTTAGTGATTTTAGATAGCTAAATATATTTTTTTAAAATGAAATATTTGGTAACGAATAAAAATCTCTTTTAAAAATTTATAATGAATTAAAAACACTGTTTTAAGAAACCCTTATGAAGTTTATTTTTCAATAGGGTGATTTTATTCTCCGGTCTACTTAGCAATTTTAAACTCTTTTCTTCTTACAACCAACTTTTATAAGTTTTTCATCACTATACATAATTCAAATCAGAATTTCTTTTGCTACATAAATACACTAATTTATAAACAACATTCTACGTGCATTGCACATGTTATTGATTAGTACTATCTAAAAGACACAAATAATAATACGATATTAACAAATGCACATGTTATTGATTAGTACTATCTAAAAGACACAAATAATAATACGATATTAACATTCATTTTAATAAAATTAAGGAAGAAAAATAATTTTACCTCCTAACTTAATACAATCGGTTGATTTTCACCATAAACTTTCAATTTCATCAAGTTAAACTCTAGACTTAAATAAGTATAGCAATGTTTACCCTCCATTCAATTTCTACTAAGTTTTCTGACTAACTTTAACAAAAAGAAGTAAAAACATTTCAAAATGCACCGATCTTTTTTTTTTTTTTAAAGCCATAAACAAAGATAAGCTCGATTAATGCATTAGATTTACAATCGAACAAATTTCTCAAAATTCACATATTTTAACAACAATACTATCTTAGTGTCGTTTTTCTCTAAAGTCCTCATCAATTTTTGACCATACATAAATTTTCAAAAGTAAGTCTATTACAAGGTAAAAATTATTGCAACATTTATCCAAAATCTAAGGTCCAATTTGATGAAATTAAAATTTTAGGGTAAAAATTGATTATCTAAAATAAAAAAGTTGAAGTTATGCTCGGTACTTTAAAAATTGAGTATTTCTTAAATGTGAGGGCTAAGATTGCATGATTTTAAAACTTATGGATGAAATTGACCTATTGCCCAACTTTAGGGACCAAAAATCTAGTTTACCCTATTTTTTTAAAAGAAAAAATTAATTGTCCTATAATGTATGTAAATATGTTTTTTTTTTTTTTTTAAATTTTAATGGATAGCTTCATTTTCTATAATATTTTAAATATGTTTTTTTTTTTAAATATAATTGGCATTTTTTATTAAAAAAAATTAACTTAAATGGAAACAATAAATTGATGATTCATTTAAATACATATTAGTTATGATCTTAACTATTACTAATTAATCTACATTATCATTAATTGTTATTAATGATTTATGTATTCTAATTTTTTGCTAGATTTGTAACTCTAGATTAATGGAATAAAATATTATTATCAAATCTTGAACCTAACTAATCAATATAGCCAACTGAACATAGCTCAGTGGATAAGACACCGATTTTATCTCATGAAAAATATATTTTGAAGTAAGACAGTGTAAGAACACAAATTAATTTTAATGTACTTTATAAAATACAATATGAAAAGACTTTGCATGAATAGTGAATTTTCTAAATTATAACAAAATTTTGCATTAAAAATATGTTAGTGTAACGACCCTATAGGCTCAACACGCTACCTAAGAGTCATTACTAAGTCACGTCGCTATATTACCAATAATTTCGGCAGCATAACGACGTAACTACGCAAAAACCAAAAATTTACCCTTGCCTGATAAGACATAGAAAAACACACTTCTAAGATTTTCAAACAACCTCCTAGCATCCAACAAACTTCTCAATATGATGCTAGGGTTCAGACAGCATAGACCAAGTGAATTCAAACTTAGAAAATCAAATACACGTGCACGATTTACAAAGAAAGGTTAAAAGATTTTGAAACATCCTTCTGACATTTAAAAACTTGACATGAGTTCTATATACATCTAGAAACATAAAAGAAGCGGAATAGCGATCGGTCGGCTCCCATGACTCGAGTAGCTGATCTCCGGTCACGCGCTAGGGCCGATCTTAGCCTTACCTGAAAACATTTTAAAAAGGAAAAGGGTGAGTATTAACGAATAATACTCAGTAAGTCCATCATAGTTTTAAAATAAGAGTTTCAATCACATGCAACATGTCATTTTAAATCATAAAACCATCGTAAACCATCGCTTTAGTAGGGGACCTAAAATTCCTTTTATAAACCATGTACTTTTCCTCGCGGCTCTCATGAACGATTAAATTCTCCCGAGGGCCTCGTGAACAGTCCGAAGACAGTTTTTCCATCGAATAGAGTCCTCCCTACCTCTGAGAGTTTAGCTCGAAAGCTAACATACATCATGGAGTCCGAAGACTCAGCCCGAAGGCTACCATCGTAGAGTCCGAAGACTCAAGCCCGAAGGCTACCATCGTGGAGTCCGAAGACTCAAGCCCGTCGGCTACCATCGTGGGGGCACTCTCGAACCCCGGGAGCATAGAGAGTCCGAAGACTCGGGTTCCCTCAAAACCCACATAAAACTTTTGGGAGAATTATCGTCACGGCCTACATAAATCTTTTCATGAGCACACAACACATGCATGAGGTCCCATTCGTTTTAGAACATAGTTATGAATGCATAAGTCATAACAATCGCATTTCAAAGACATACATATAATACACTTTCTTTCTTAAATACTTATCATGAAAAACATAAACTTTCAAAGTAAACATAGAGCTAGCTTTAGGTTTCGAAAACTTCTTTCGTTGTGAGATCCCTTACCTTAAATCTTTACTTACTACAATACCCTTTCTTCACTAGTAATGAGCTTCTCGAGTTCCCACTCCAAGTACGATCCAAGGTCCTCGACAAATCACCTAAAAAGTGTCCTAAACGTGTCTTAAACCATCCGAATTACTCTAAAACACATTCTAACATTAATAACTCGACGAAACGGACCAAATGGCAATTTTTACCCAACTCCGGCGAACGGCGGCGCGTGACCGGAGCACGGCGGCGCGTGCGGCGGCGGACGGCGGCGTGTGGGGCTTCCGATCGGCGCGTGAGAGCGCGTGAGGGCTCGTTTTGAGCAGATTTGGTTCCGGCGAAGACTCGCTGTTCGAACTGGGCTTCGTACGGTGAGCGACAGCTTGGAGAACCGGTGCGCTCGAAAATCCGGTGAACTCCGGTGAGGGTATTTGCGAACAGATCCGGCGCGATCTGGGTAGTCGTTCGGTGAAGACGAAGAAGAAGGAGAAGGAAACCGGCAGAAAGTGGGTATTTTCGGCGAGGACGGTGCGACGGAAGGGAGGCCGGCGGTGGGACTGGGCTGCGAACGGATCGGAGCTTCTGGCGTAGCGTTACTCGCGGATTCCGGCGGCTGAAAGTTCAAATCGGCGAGACGAAGAAGAAGGAGAAGCAGACGGCGAACTGAGGTTGAAGAACGGCGGTGAGGGTGTTCGGCCGAGTGTTCGTGCGGCGGGGCTGAAGCTTCGACGAGAGAGAGAGAGAGAGAGTTACCGTGAGGGAGAGGAGCGCGCGCGAGAGAGAGAGAAGAAATTTTTTTTTTTCTTTTTTTTTTTCTTTTTTTTTTAAATAATAATAATAATAATAAATAATAATAAAATAATAATAAAATAATATTATAAAATCAAAAATACCTTCTTCTCTATAAATGACCAAAATGCCCTTTCCTTTTCTAAAAATCACCAATTTACCCTCAAAATAATTAAATTCATAATAAATCTATACCAAAACAACATTTTAAACTTACCCAAAACGTCTCGGGTGTTACAGTTAGTTTCATTTTAAAATATATTTTAAAAATGAAGAAATTTGTATTATTTCTTATAATTGTGGTTAGAAGAAAGAGAAATCAAGTAATAATCAATTTTTTTTTAAGAATTAAATTAAAGAATTTGAACCTTGCATAAACTCTTAGAACAAAATTAATAACAATGTTAATTATGAAAGAGCTTTTTTTTTCTTGAATGATAAAAGAAAAAACTTAAAAACATCTATGGAAGGCATATTAGAGCATGCACTTGAGATTGTTTTCTTAGATTGTTTTCTTCAAGCACCTTTGTCTTCCATTGGTGTTTAAGATCAAACTAACTAGTATGCTTGTTTATCATTGTTATACCATACCAAATGAAGAAAATTTGGAAGAAGGGAGTTGAGGGTGAATACACAACTTGCTTTATATTGAAAAAAAATGTGCTCTACCATACCAAATCAAGAAACTTTAGAAGAAAAGAGTTGAGAGAGGAAGAAAAACAAACCAAGAGAAGACAAATTTTTTTGTAGAAAAAAGTAGAAGAGATTGCTCCTTATATGGTTGTAAGAATTGAATAACGTTGCAAAACAATTAAAATTCCAAAACCTTTGATATTCCAGTATTAGTTATAATTGAAGTCATAAGTTTTAGAATGATTTTATAGAAATAATTTAAGAAAACTTTTAATTAATATCCAAGCTTTTCATATTCTAACTTTTCACAACATTTTACGTTTGATTATAATTAATAATGAAATTTCAAAAAATAAAAGTATAATTGTAAGCCACGATTCAACCATTTTATTAATAAAGAAACTCAAAAAAACTTTGTACTTAAAAGAAATGAATGAAAAAAAGAAAAAATAAAAACTTAAACAAGTCAAGAAATGGCCAACATGAGCTTAACTCAACGGTAATTGACATGTACTACTTCATTTGAAGTTGGAGGTTCGAATCCTCATACCTCACATTTGTTTGGTACTAAAAAAAAAAACAAGCGAAGGAACCAATTTGGGAGTGGAGGAGTGGGATGAAGATATGTTAAAGGGTTAATTTGAGTGGTTTAATTGCAAGTCATGGGTAATATTGCAATTTTTGAAAGAATAGATATATTTTTGAAAGAAATAGGAAAGTTCAGGAAGATTTTTTATAACTAGTTTTTTATCATGTGCGTTGCACGTGGTTTTTTCTTTTAAAAACCAAATTTAATAAGATAATTTTAAAATTATGTATGATTAATGTATATATAATTATACAATTTAAATAGACAATATAGGTATGAACTATGTAATTCTTTTATCAAATATTTGACAAGGGTTTATATTTTCTTCAAATATTTAGTTTTTTTTTTAAAATGTAATATAGATAATTCAATTGAAATTCTAACAAATATTGAAATGCATTGTAATGCCCACAAATTTTTGAACTAAATTAACTCTTGATTTTAAGTAATTTTTGTAATTAAAAATTTGGATTAAGTAAGTTAAATTTTAAAATGGGTGAATTGTATTTTTATTTGGGTTAATTTGAAATTAGAGAGATTGGAAGGGACAAAATGGGAAAGGGTTGGTTGGTAGGGGGTATTATGAATTTTTGTTATTTTGAAAAAAAAGAAAAAGAAAAGAAATTCCATCTTTCTCTCTCCCCAAACACCTTTCCCTTTTTTTTTCTTCTTTTTCTTCTTCCTCCTCCTTCCCGTTGTAGTGCCCCAATCGAACAGCAGCCCATCCGCCACACACCCCATCACCAAACGCCTGCAGCTGCACGCCCCATCGCCGACATGCACACCGATCGTCAAATCGCGTCTGTCGTTTGCAACCTCACGTACATGCCTCCGCTGTATTAAAGAAGCAAAATTGTTGTAACAAACCTCAAATCTCTCTCTTTCAGTTGTTCAGTTATTTTGTAGATTCTTTCTAGCCTACTTATAAAAAGGCTCACATGTACTCTAAAATATATGAAAATTTACATCTCTTTATTCCTCTCTCTGTTCTTCATCTTGGTATCAGAGCACTTTGATAAACGTCTTTTCTTTTTTTCCCCTATCCATGGCAACCAACACTTCTTCTTCTTCTCCTTTAACTACTGTTGGATCTACTCCTCACTCCCTTCTTGCCAATATCTGTAATTTGATTCCTATTCGATTGGATTCATCAAATTATGTTCAACGACGAGTCCAAATTACAGCCATTTTGAAAGCTCATGCCTTATACGGTCATGTTGATGGAACCACTCTTCCCCCTCCCCAATACCTTACCACTGCCACCTCTTCCACAGAACCAACCACCTCCACCATCGAATCCTAAACACCAAACACAGAATTCTTAAATTGGACTTATCGAGATCAAGCTCTCATCACCCTTATTAATGCCACCCTATCTCCGTCCGCCTTCTCCCATGTCACCTCTGCATCTACATCTCGTGCACTGTGGCTGTCATTGGAGACTCGATACTCTTCCAAGACCCGATCTAATATCCTCGCCCTACGTTCATCTCTCTATGCGATAAAAAGGTGCCTGCATAACCAATTGAAAATTATTCGAGACGTGTAAAGGATATTGTCGATAAATTAGCTGCTGCCTCGGTTCAAATCAATGATGAGGAGACTCTATTGCATATTTTAAATGGCTTACCTGCTGAATATGCCTCCTTTCAGACCTCTATTCGGACGAGAAGCACCACGATTACACTGGCTGAACTTGAAGTCTTACTCGATGCTGAAGAGAAGAGTATTGCCAAGCTTCATCATCCTGTCGAACCAACACCCACAGCAATGGCCGCATTTTTCGGGTCCTCAGGCCGTTCATTTCTTGGTGGTCATGGAGTAGGACGAAACGGCGGCCGTGATTTCACTGGACATCGTGGAACTGGCGGCCGTCACTTCACAGGACGAAATGGCGGACCCAACCCTAATGTTGAACGTGGCTTTAATGATTATCGTGGCAATTCATTCTCCGAGCCATTTTTTCTTTCACATGGGCCTACTCCATTTGTGCAGTTTGATGGTGTTTTTAATAAAAATGGGCCATCAATGCCAACTTCTTCTTTTCATAATAATGGTCCCGTTTCACATATTTCTGCAGGTGTTCTTGGGCAACCCAACTTGAGATCCAGTCAGTCCACTCATTCCAGTCCGTCCAATAACAAAAATTTCTGCCATATTTGTTCAAAGTCTGGCCATAGTGCATTGGACTGCTACAATCGGATGAATTTTTCTTATCAGGGCCGACATCCACCATCTCAGTTGGCAGCCATGGCGGTAATTCCATGTCCTCTCCCAATTTTTCATCTTCTAATAATTATTGGTTGTCTGACAGCGGTTGCAACGCTCACCTAACTAATGACCTGGCCAACCTCAACCTTTCTTCCACATACAATGGCAATGAGTCGATTACTGTTGGAAATGGACAGCCTCTGAATGTTACACATAGTGGCAATGGTATACTTCCCACACCAAATCATACTTTTTCTCTCTCTAATCTTCTTCTCGCTCTTGATTTAGCCTCTAATCTCTTATCTGTTCACAAATTTTGTGTTGACAACCATTACATTTTTATTTTTGATTCTGATTGGTTTCTCATTCAGGATAAGGTTTCTGGCCGCACTTTGTATAGAGAACAATGCATTAATGGTTTATATCCTATTCCAATTTTTTCTCCATCTTCTTCGTTTGCGGTGCATCCAAAAACTTGTGGGTTTTTAGCAAATAAGAATTCTTCTCTCTGGCACCATCGTTTAGGACATCCATCTGTTAAAGTTTTGCGTTCTTCTTTACATCAGTTAGGTCTTTCTCCTACTAAATTGTTATCAACTTGTACTTGCACTAGTTGTCTGCGTGCGAAAATGACAAAACTTTCTTTTCCCATGTCACATTCTGTGTCTTTGCATCCTCTTGCTTTAGTTCATAGTGATGTCTGGGGACCCTCTCCAGTTATTTCTCTTAATGGATATCGTTACTAAGTATCATCCAGATGGCACAGTTGCTCGTCACAAAGCTCGTTTAGTTGCTAAAGGATACCATCAAATTGAGGGTTTCGATTTTGACGAAACATTCAGTCTGGTTGTAAAGCAGTCGACTATTCGGGTAATTTTCTCTCTTATTGCTCATCATCGTTGGCAATTACATCAAATGGATGTCAAAAATGCCTTTCTGCATGGGCATTTACATGAAGAGGTTTATATGTCCCAACCGATTGGCTTTATTGATAAAACATATCCTGATCATGTCTGCCGTCTTCACAAAAGTCTCTATGGGCTCAAACAGGCTCCCCGTGCGTGGTATGAACGTTTTGGCACTTACTTGCTGACCCTTGGTTTTGTGGTATCATCTATTGACTCCTCTCTCTTTGTTCGGTCTGTGGGTGTCTCTTTATCTTATTTGTTACTCTATGTCGATGATATTATTATCACTGGGCCTAATATCTCTTACATTGCTACTTTAAAACTTACTTTGGCATCTGAGTTTCAGATCTCTGACCTGGGTTGCCTCACGTATTTCCTTGGTCTGGAAATTCACTATCTCTCTGATGGTATATTTGTTAATCAGGCCAAGTATTTCAGTGATTTGCTCTCTTATTCTGGCATGTCTGATGCCAAGTCCTGTTTGACCTCGATGTCTACTACTGTTGATCTTTATGCTACTGCTCCTATTTATTCGGATGTCACTCTTTATCGCCAACTTGTTGGTTCCTTGCAATATCTCACCTTTACCAGACCTGATATTGTTTTTGC
Source organism: Trichosanthes truncata (assembly GCA_033996785.1). Lineage (NCBI taxonomy): Eukaryota > Viridiplantae > Streptophyta > Magnoliopsida > Cucurbitales > Cucurbitaceae > Trichosanthes > Trichosanthes truncata. The sequence goes on along the minus strand of MU867260.1, from coordinate 6,547,819 downwards.
TGTCAATCGTGTTAGTCAGTTTATGTAGAGACCCACAGTTGTTCATTACTCTGCTGTTAAGCCCATCCTACGATATCTTAGTGGCATTCCCGATTTTGGCATTCAGTTCAAGCCTAGCTCGCTTAGCCTTCAGGCCTTTTGTGATACAAACTGGGCAGGCGACCCCTCTGATCGTCGGTCCACCACTGGGGTATGTTGTTTTCCTTGGCACCAGTTCTATTTCCTAGTCAGCCAAGAAGCAGTCCACTGTGTCTTGTTCCTCTACTGAAGCTGAGTATCGCTCTTTGGCCAATACTACCACCGATGTTTATTGGCTTCGTCAACTCTTATGTGATCGAAAGGTTTTTCTACGTGATCCTCCTATTTTATGGTGTGACAATGTTTCTGCTATTTCTTTGGCTAGTAATCTCGTGTTTCATGCTCGTACGAAGCAGATTGAGATTGATTATCACTTTATTTGTGAGAAGGTGGTTCACAAAGATCTTACTGTTCGTTTCATTTTTTCCAAGGACCAAGTGGCTGATCTCTTTACTAAAGGTCTCTCCATCCCATTGTTCTAGTTCTGTACAAGCAAACTATTGATTGCCAAGCCATCATGAATTTGAGGGGGTGTATTAGAGAAGCAAAACTGTTGTAACAAACCTCAAATCTCTCTCTTTCAGTTGTTCAGTTATTCTGCAGATTCTTTCTAGCCTACTTATAAAAAGGCTCACCTGTACTCTCAAATATATAAAAAATTACATTCTTTATTCCTCTCTTTGTTCTTCATCTTGCTGGACTGCGCCAAATCCCCAGCGAACTAGACTCACGCTGTCAATCTGCTCACGTCTCCAGTTGCACGCATGAGCCCCTGCACAATTTGGTCGTGCAACGCTGTCACTACCACTGCTTACCAGCCATGTCGTCGTGCTACCCTTTCCTTCTCAGTTTGCACGGTGGCAGCAATGGTCTTCGATGGTGGTTTCATAAATTGTAGCGACGAGTTCCGTTAGGTGTTGTTCGACGGCATTTTGAAGCAAGTTTAGTGTGGGTAAGTTTTTCGACGAGGTTGCGAGGTGATTTGTGATTGTTAAAGTTGAATTTAAGAGTTGTTTTGGTGATTGGAAGCTCACTCGCAATGTGTTGATTTAAAGCTTTAGTAACCCATTATTTTTGGAAGCCGTTGGGGAGAAATTGGACATTTTGAGCTGTTGTCCAGCAAGTGGAATCACTGTTATGGGTAAGATTTATTGGAGTTTTAGTAATTTTTCAACACGATTAAGGCTAAGCTTGAATTGGAATTCAATTAGCCCATGAATTAGGACTTTTCATGGAGTTTAGAGGCTAATTTGCTATTTTAAGCTTACCCACATTTTTGGAATTATTTGAAGGATACCCATTGTATGGAGAGGCCGAAAATTTGGAATTAGATTATTTTGGCACAATTTGCAGCAAGCTAGTTTATGATGGGCAAAATTGAAAGGTGAGACTGTTGGAATAGAAATTTCGACAAGCCAGAAATTGCCACGTCATTACCCAACGTTGATGACGAAAATATATTTAATTATGGATTAATTAAATTTGCAAAGATTCCTAAATTAAATTATGGCAAATCCAAGTACAAATTGGGTTATTTGAAATTTGGAAGACAAAAGCCCAGATTGAAGGCCCAAATTGGCAAAGTCCAGAGGCTGGACCCAAAGGCAACCAAGCCCAGTCCAATGGAGCTGGCCCAAAATCAACCAGGCTCAGTCCAGAGGCTAGACCCAAAAGGCAGTCAGGCCCTGTCCAAATGGCTAGGCCCAGAATCAACCAAGCCCAGTCCAACAAGCCCAAGCCCATCTAGAGCCTTGAGGAACTCTATAAATAGAGAGCTTCCTCCTTCATTTGGGGGGTTCAGAATTGAAGAAGCTTAGAGAGAATTCAGAGACAAAGTTGTGAAGTCTCCAGAAGCTCCTGAAGATCAAATATCTTCTGAACAAAGAACACTTCTTGAAGATCAAGAACGATCTAAGAAGATCAACAAGCCGAAGATTTTCAACAAGCTACAAGCCGAAGATTTTCAACAAGCTACAAGCTGAAGACCTTCAACAAGCTACAGGCCGAAGACCTTCAACAAGCTACAAGTTGAAGACCTTCAACAAGCTACAAGCCGAAATCCTTCAAAAAGCTACAAGCTAAAGATCTTCAACAAGCTACAAGCTGAAAACCTTCCACAAGCTCAAAGCTGAAGACTTTTCCACAAGTTCAAAGTTGACGATTCAACCTCGAGAACAAGCGTTTTAGCCCTCGAGTCAAGTATACAACGAGAGAAAGAATCAGAGGATCATACATTAGAGATTGTACTCACTATACTTAAATCAATACAAATACAAAGTTCATTCCACGTGTTAAATTTCCCAGTTGAAATTTCGTGTGAACAAATTGGCACGCCCAGTGGGACCATCTCTACCTCTCATCTCTTTCTTTCATCTCAACATACAAATGAAGTAATGTCATCCAAAAAGACTTCTTCGATGACCGTTGACATGAGCAACTTATACATGGGTTTTGTTACCCATAGTTGCTCCAATAAACTGAGACTGCAAGAAGATGAAGTAATGACACCGTCGGGGGCATATACTAATGACAAGTTTCTGGTTAAGTGTAATCCTTTGTTCGATCTCGATTCTGACGTAGTGTCCGCCATGATGATTGAAACAAGCACTATGGAAGAAAGAATGACAAAAATGCAGGAGCAAATCAACACCTTGATGAAGGCGATCGAAGAAAGAGATTCTCAAATCGCATACTTAAAGAGCCAAATTGAGAACCAAAATGTCGCCGAATCAAGTCAAACTCCTATCCTCAAAGATCGCAACAAAGGAAAGATTGTTGTGCAGGAAGATCAACTACAACACTCAACTTCGATCGCTTCACTATCTGTGCAACAACTTCAGAACATGATCACGAACTCCATCAGAGCTCAATATGGTGGGACTTCTCAAAATTCTCTCTTGTATTCTAAACCATATACCAAGAGAATCGATAACTTGAGGATGCCAACTGGATATCAACCACCAAAGTTTCAGCAATTCGATGGCAAAGGTAACCCTAAGCAACACGTTGCGCATTTCATTGAGACATGTGAAAATGCTGGTACACGAGGAGATCTACTGGTTAAGCAGTTCGTGCGAACACTTAAAGGGAACGCTTTCGACTGGTACACTGATCTAGAGCCCGAGTCAATAGACAGTTGGGAACAGTTCGAAAAAGAGTTTCTAAATTGCTTTTACAGCACAAGACGAGCCATCAGCATGTTCAAGCTCATCAACACTAGACAACGAAAAGGTGAACCTGTTGTCGATTACATAAATCGTTGGAGAGCCATGAGTCTCGATTGCAAAGATCATCTCACTGAACTGTCTGCTGTCGAAATGTGCATTCAAGGCATGCATTGGGGACTTCTGTACATCCTCCAAGGTATAAAGCCTCGCACCTTTGAAGAACTAGCAACTTGTGCCCACAACATGGAGTTAAGTATCGCTAGTCGAGGAGATAAAGACCTTTTAGTCCCTAATGTAAGGAAATATGGAAATAACATTGAAGAAACTTCAGAAGAATCTATGGTTGTCAATACAACTCCTCTCAAGTTGTCTTCAAAAGACAAAAAGATTGCGAAGCGACAAGAAAATGAAAGACGTCGCTTAACATTGAAGGAAAGACAGGAAAAAGTCTATCCTTTTCAAGATTCTGACATTCCTGATATGTTGGAACAACTACTAGAAACACGACTGATGGAACTTCCTGAATGTAAACGACCAGAATAGATGGAAAAAGTCGATGATCCTAAGTATTGCAAGTATCATCGAGTTATCAGTCATCCGGTGGAAAAGTGCTTTGTCCTAAAAGAGCTAATTCTAAAATTAGCTAAAGAAGGAAAGATTGAGGTAGATCTCAATGAATTAGCTTAAACAAATCATGCCGCAGTGACAACAAACACATGCAGTCAAATACACTCTAGCCCGCTTCATGATCAGGAGGTGCACCTAGTCCAATTTGGAGCCCTAGAGCCTGTATCTATTTGGTTTCAACCTGAGGTATCAAGAAACAAACTTCAAGACGTGGTCAAGCCTATCAAAGATCAAGATAAAGGTTGGACTGTTATGTCTCGTCAGAAGAAACCAGGACAACATGTTGTTCAGAAAGAACATTGCCCATTCAGAAGAAAGAATGGGCATCAAAGAAAGGATGATCCAAGGAAGCCTAAACCTGAGAGGAAAGGAAATAAAAATTGTTCCCAACCTCGCCAACCGGTGACCTTAAAGGAATTCTTCCCAAGAGATTTCTTTTCTGTTGAAAACAAAGAAGAAAACTTGGCAAGTTCATACTGCACCAATGCAGAAGAAATTGCTGATTCAAAAGAAGCCGAGCAAAGAACTTCTGTCTTTGATCGCATCAAGCCTTCAACTACTCGACCTTCAGTTTTCCAAAGAATGAGTATGACCGCGACAAAAGAAGAAAACCAATGTCAAACTTCTGTCTCAACTCGACCTTCAGTCTTCAAAAGGCTAAGTGTCTCCACATCGAAGAGAAATCAACCTTCAACATCTGTTTTTGATCACCTCAAAGTAACAAACGATCAACAAGAAAGGAAGATGAAATCTTTGAAGGCAGAACTGTTCGATGAAGTGAACCACAACAAGATTCATAGTACCATCCCTTCACGTATGAAAAGGAAGTTCTCCGTTCTCATAAATACAGAGGGTTCCTTGAAGGTGAAGAAAAATCTTGTCATTATAACGAATCCTAAAAATGAAGGATCTGATCAAGACCATGGTGACGATATGGACATTTAAAATGTAAAAGGTCCTCATCGCAAGAGCCTAAACTGCATGATGCTCCTGGCCCACATGAGCTTAAAAGGTGAACGGTCCCTAAAAAAAAATCATTGAACTACGTTATGACTTGATCCCTTTCGCTAAAAGGGTACGTAGGCAGCTTAAAAAAAAACTTTTAAGTTCAGTCTCCTCAAAAAAAAAATTCCATCCTAGGAAACAAGACATTGCAAGTTTGATGCGTATGAGCGAACTTCAACCCCTTCAAGTTCGGTTCGTCGTTCACTCCCACGAAAGTTCGAGCTTCAGCCTCTTCAAGTTTGGTTCGTTGCTCACTTCTTCTCAAAAGTTTGAAGGCTCCATCGTCGCTTCTTCTCAAAAGTTTGAAGGCTTGCGTCGTCGATTCATCCCCAAGTTCGAAGGCTTCATCGTCGCTCATTCTCAAAGTTTGAAGGCTTCGTCGTTGCTTCTTCTCAAAGATTGATAGCTTCGTCGTCGTTGCTTCTTCTCCAAGTTCGAAGGTTTCGTCATCGCTTCTTCTTCAAGTCAAAAGACTTTTTCGTTGCTCCGCCATCTTCAAGTCATGAGATCTGAGGAGGCTTCGTCATCGCTCCGCCATATTCAAGTTAGAAGGCTTCTTAGTCACTCTGCCATCTTCAAGTCATGATACTTCGTCGTTTCTCCGCCATCTTCAAAGTTGAGGTTGTCGCTTCATCTCCAAGTAGAGGTTTTCGCTTTGCTTCAAAGTCTGGCAGCTTCGCTTCATCGTCAAAGTCAAGGTTGTGGCTTCACCTTCAAAGTCGAGGTTACCGCTTCATCTTCAAAGTCTCTTCAAAGTCTAACGACTTCGCTCTGTCTTCAAAGTCTCCCGAATTCGCTTCGTCTTCAAACTCTCGTGGCTTCTCTTCGTCTTCAAAGTCTTGAAGGCTTTGCTTCGTTGCTTCATCTTCTAAGTTAAGTTCGATGGCTTTCGTCCTCCAAGTTAAGTTCGATGGCTTCGTTGGTTCATCAACAGAGTTAAGTTTGACGGCTTTCGATGTTGGCAGCTTTCATCGGAGATAAGTTCGGCGGCTTTCATCAGAGATATGTTCGGCAGCTTTCATCAGAGATAAGTTTGGCGGCTCTCATCAGAGATAAGTTCCGCGGCTCTCCTCAGAGATAAGTTCGGCGGCTCTCCTCAGAGATAAGTTCGGCGGCTCTCCTCTTTGAGTTGGAGGCTTCATAATTTTCTGTTGCGAAGTGGGGGATATCACCCCTACACTTGCTTCTGTCTGCGAATCGGAGGTTGCATAATGCTTTGTTGCAAAGTGGGGGATAATCACCCCTACACTTGCTTCTGTCTGCCAATCGGAGGTTGCATAATGCTTTGTTGTGAAGTGGAGGATAGTCACCCCTACACTTGCTTCTATCTTCGAATTGAATGTTGCATAATGCTCTGTTGCGCATAATTTTCTGTTGCAAAGTACGGGATGAACACCCTATACTTGCCTAATTTCATTCATTGGGGGCATTGTAGCTGCAAATAAAGAACGACATAGCAAAAAAAAATTCACAAAGGAAAATTTTGGTTTACATGGAAAGCCCACTTACCTCATAAGTGAAGATTAATGTTGAAACAAAGCTTCAAGGATAAAGTTGCAGACTCCTAGAAAAGAGAAATATATATAATTTTAGGGTAATACAAAAATTAGTTTGGGTAATTTTTGTTATATTTATTTTTACTGAATAATTTATTTTTGTTTATTCATATATGTCTCAATCATACTAAATTTGGTGTGTTGTACACTTATTTTTCTTGGATTTAGACTTATATTTAGTTTTTTGAATTTGTGCCTGTGTTGACATGTGGTTAGATGTTTTTATGATTAAATTTTGAACAAAGTAATAGTTGATTTTGTGGATTGTTTTCAATTTAGTAAAAAAATAATAATTCAAGTTAAAAGAGAACTAATTCTTGATATGGAGCATATTATTGACGTTTTACTTCAAGTTTATGTGGGGTTAAAGGTTACTAATTCTCGATATGCACCATACCATATCATTGATGTTTAGGAAACTATATTTAACAATGTTTTTGTGTTTTCACTCATCAGTTGTGTTTCTTAAGTCTACGATGTAACTAGTTTGGCATACAAAGTGTTAGGCATGTTGTTAGTTCCTTAAGGTTACAAATTGTTTCCTAAGCTAGCTTGAACTACTTTGGCACACAATGTGTGTTAGGATTTGTGTCCTAAAACCTCGTAGTTTTGTAATAACATTTTCTCATTTATGAATATATATTTTTTTTTTTGAATTGTGTGTGTAGCAATATCCAATTGTTTGTAAAAATCCAAAGTTATTAATGTAATTTTGAACAGTATGTAGTTGACATACAAGAGGATCATGTTTAAGAAATAACCTAAAGGGTCTGTAGTATATGGATAAGGTTGGGTGTCTTATTCTGGTAACACTATTCATATGACTCACTTTGTAACATTTACAAATGATTTGATCCAAATTGTGCATGTGGAGACATGTAAGTAGGGTTATCATATACAATGAGTTTGTATAAAACTGGACAACGAAATATTTAATCTCTTTTTATAAATTCAATAATTAAGAAAATTAATATTTCACATGATGCTTATATGCGACTCAATCTCAATCCTGAGTGAGTTATGAACTCTTGCCTATGAAGGTTTGTCCTTTGATTTGCATGGGTGAGAGTGGTTTTTGTAGCCGATTCAATAAGTCTACTATTTTGGAGACTTGACCAAATAAGGGAGTTGGGAAAATAAGTTTCACAAGATGAAATTCATTCGTTTATATATATGGAAAGTAGATGAGTAGTTCCCTAAATTGTTGATTACGTGACTTGAACAATGGGGCCCCACCATCTCACACCACAAGAAATCTGACTATTTTTTAAGGTCACAACCTTTGAAAAAGTACTAAACAAACCTTCGATAAATCTTCTTTCAAAGGTTAACAAAACCTTTAAAAAGTGTCGAAATAGACTCCATAAAAAAAGCTTTTTTTTCAAAGATACATTAGTCTTCAAAAATTATTATTTTTCCAAGGTCGTGTCTTTCGATGATTGTCAAATTATTTATTGATAATTGCTTAGTGTCAAATTATATTTTTTGAAGGTTTTCATTATTTTTAAAGGCTTATAATGCTATTTTCAACGATTTTAAAGCTTTCAGAAATAATTTTTTATCGACATTTGTAAATCCTAAAAGCTCTTGCAAAAATCTTCAACACTTGAATGCAATAGTATAAACCAAATTAAACCAATTTTTTGCATATTCTTGATAAAGGAAGATTCTCTACTAATCCACCTACCCGTAGTGCTTTGAATTGCCAAGTACATGGATATAGACAAAAAAAAAACACGCAAGGGGGTGATAGCTACTACTAAAATGGTTTAAGATGAATGTAAACTTAGATGCCTTAAAAGTAGCTGATAATTTTGACATAATCTCATTTATTGTTTATATAGCAATAACTTGGACAAAATGACTACAAAAGTTCTAGAACATCCAACTACTACATACAGCCAATCAACTAGTAAAATTGTTTACGCATCTCTGCCATCATTGTTTGAAACCTATCATCAAAATGATTTTCTAATTCAACAATTTGATCTTTGACTACATGTATCTTGACTTTTCTTTGTCATTTAAATTCTTGAAATGTATCCTCGAGATCACGTACTTTTGAAGAGCAGCATAAATGCAGGAACACCATAGGCCTCGTTAGGGTTGAGTGTCCCTGAGCTAACATTGAAAATCAGCATAGATATAGGAACATCATAGGCCTCGTTAGGGTTGAGTGTCCCTCAGCTAACATTGAAAAGCAATGTAGCTACAGGAACACAAAAGGTCTCGTTAGGGTCAATGTCCCTGAGCTAACTTCGAAGAACAACATAGCTGCAGGAACATCATAGACCACATTACGGTCAAGTGTCCCTGAACTAACATTGAAGAGCAGCGGAACTATAGGAACACATAGGCCTCGTTAAGGTCGAGTGTCCCTCAGCTAACATTGAAGAGTAGTGTACCTGCAGGAACACCATAGGCATCATTACGGTCATGTGTCCCTGAGCTAATTTCAAAAATCAACAAAGTTGTAGGAACACCCAAGGTCGCGATGAGTCCCACAAGTGTCCCTGTGCTAATACTAGGGGCATAGCTATAATTCAAGAACAAAAAATATATACAAAGATCTATACATATTTAAAAAAATTACTTATTTATTTACCTTTTTTAGATGGTTGATGGATGTATTCTCCTTTTGTAAATGAATATATTGACAAAATAATTTCAATTAATAATAAGAAGAAGAAAAATGTTTGAGGTTGGAGGAAAAAAAAAAGGAAGAAAACAAGAAAAGAAAAAGAAAAAAAATGTTGGAACTAAAAAATATTTGTGTTTGCAGCAATATGCATTAAAGTTTATTTTTAAAAAAAAATCACATTAATGCATCTGCATTAAATGAAAAAGAGGAGAGAAATTCTCTCTCCTCAATGCTGTTCTCCCCAATCATTTTATCACCTTTATTCTCTTTTAGAAAATTGCTGGAAATAACTTAACTCTTTTTGAAACATGTTTTTTTTTTAATTTTTTACTGTGTAAAATTCTGTTTGTATCCATGTTTCTTTTTTAATTTTTTACTGTGTAAAATTCTGTTTGTATCCTGAGTTAAAAGAAACATCAAACGTCTAAATTTTTTCTCTCCTCTCTCACCTATGTCTTCTTCTTCTCTCCCCTTGTGTTATTTTGCTTTTCCCTCTCCTCTCCCATCCCACGATGGCTTGAGCACTGTTGACTCATTTTCAACACCTTTGTCGTCGTTCATCTAGAATCAGTTATGATCATTTTTGGTGGAAGGTTCAAACAAGCTATCTTTAGTCACATAGATCTCGAAAAGTTATACAAAATTTTTTTAAAAAATCACCAATTTAGTCAATTGATCTCAAAGTTATGACCCTTCAAAGTTTAAATTAGATGATTTCGACTTTTGGAGGCATTAAAAGTCAATATCCTTTAAAATTTTGCTCAGTTCATAAGCATGGTTGGAAAGAAGATTAGAAAACGTATAAGAATGAGTAGTCATTTAGCCAAAACAGATTTATATTGAGAGAGATATAACCAAAATACGATTGCACACTACAATCGCATCGCGCATGCAATCGCATAATGTGTAATGGTGCAATCGTATTGTGCAATTGCATAGTGTGCGTTCACGTAGTGCGCGATTGTGCAACCATATTGTGTGATTGCATAGTGTGCAATTGCGCATGCAGGACGTTTGCAGTGTGCAATCATATTTTAGTCATATCTCGCTCAATATAAATCCATTTTGGCTCAATGACCACCCATTTTTATATTTTTTTTCATCTTCTTTTCAACCATTCTTATAAATTGAGCAAAATTATAAAGGATCTTGACTTTTAATGTCTTCGAAAGTCAAAATAATCTAATTTAAACTTTGAGCAGTCATAACTTTGAGCTCAGTTGACTAAATTGGGTGATTTTTTTTTAATTTCATATAACTTTTTCGAGAACTACGTACTAGGAAGTAACTTGTTCGACCCTTCTATCAAAAAATTATCATAACTGATTCTAGATAAAGACAACGAGGGTGTTGAAAATGGATCATTGGTGCTCAAGTCATGGTGGGATGGGAGATGAGAAGGAGAAGAAAAATTATAGAGAGGAGTAGTGGCGGATCCAGAACTTTATGCCAGGGGGGGCACAAGTTCATATTAGGTTAAATTACAAGTTCAGTCGTTGAACTTTTAATTTGTGTATATATGATCCTTGAAGTTTAAAAAATATTTAATAGATCTTTGAATTTTCAATTTCGTGTCTAATAGATTTGCAAACTAATTAATAGTAGATCTTTGAAGTTTCAATTTTGTATTCAATAGATCTCTAAGTATTAAAATTTTTTAAAAATTAAATGTTCTATTAGACATAAATTTTAATTTCGTGTCTAATAAGTCTTCAACCTATTTTACATCTTTTAAATATATTTATTAGTTACAAAATTACAATTTATGTCTAATAGAACAATTAAGTATAAGAAATTTTGAAATTTAAGATCTATTAGATATAAAATTGAAAGTTTGCGGATCTATTGGACGTTTTTAAAGTTTAATGACTTATTAAACACAAAATTATAAAGTTTAAGATCACAAATTTTAAAATTCAAGAACTAAATATGAAGTTAAACTAAAACATCATCGTTTTTTTTTTGTGTATATCTATACAAAATTTAAATATTGAAGTTAAAAAAGTCTGAATATTTCGCAAAATTTAAATTATATATATATATATATATATATATACATACACCAAATTAAAAAAATGAAGTTAAACTAAAAAGAGCAAGCGGTTTTTTTGGTGCATATATATACAAAATATAAAAAATGAAGCTAAAAAAGTAAGGTTTAATTTTGGTGTATATATATACAAAACTAAAAAAATGAAGCTAAAAAAGTAAGGGGAGATGGGCGCTTCATGCGACTTGATCACAGGACTTCCCAATTGCAAAATTTCATCGTGACCCCACTTTGCCAACAGACCAAAGGATTATTTTGATTTTTAATTTGAACCAACTATTACATAGATATAAAAGCCATAATGTCAGAGGGGCACGTGCCCCTCCTGGCCCCAATGTGGATCCGCCCCTGGAGAGGAGAGAGAAGAAGAAGACAAAGATGAGAAAGGAGAGAGAAATTTTAGACATTTAGGGCCTGTTTGGGGCAAGGGTTATAATAACCTGTGTTATAATAACCTGTGGAGTACTCTGCACCCCAAACGCAGACTATTATAATTCCAGACTAAATAACTCTACATTTTAAACAATATTATATTATTTCACAGATTATTATAACCCACAGACTATTATAACCCATGTTACTATAACCTACTCAGTGCCCCAAACAGCCCCTTAATGTTTCTTTTAACTCAGAGATACAAACGAAATTTCACACAATAAAAAATTAAAAAAAAAAAAAAAAAGGTTTCAAAAAGTCAAGTCATTTTTTTCATAAAGTTGTTGATTTTAGGTTAGTTCCATCAATTTCCCTTCTTTCTTCCATCAAGCCCATTGGCTGGCCACCCAACTCAACTATCTAACCAGCGGTAGCTCACGACAACAGCAACCCGATGACGTTCAACACCGATGATGCGCCGCTCCTAGCATAGACACCCATGTTGGCATCGAGAAGGAGAAGAAGAGATTAAAAAAAACAACAACAGTTGTTATCATTCAGAAGAGAAAAAACAAAAAAAAAAAAAAAAAAAGAAAGAAGAAGTAGATGAAGAAAAATAGAAAGAAGAAAAAAAAAAGGTCGTTGTCGTAAAAAAACAGAAAGAAGGAGAAAAATAAAAAAGTTGTCATCGTCGCAAGAAGGAGAAGGAAAAAAGCAAAAAAAAGGACTGGTGTATTGGTGAATTAAAAAAATAGAGAGATATGCAAGACCATGAGCTAATTTAAATTCACATTCTAATTTAATTTGGATTTTCAGACAAATCATGTCTTCCATTTGAAATCCTTATCAAATTAAGGTTTTTAATTCAAATTATCTCAATATCATCATTCGAATTCTAAATCAAATTGGATTATGATAAAGTATAGGATTTGATTCAAATTGATTTGCAAGGCAAATTCAAATTGGTCTAACCTTAAATCAAAAGTTAAGTTAGGTTGGATAATTTTTGAATTGAATTCAACGTGAATTAGTTTCCCTGCGAATTCGTTGTCAAAATTTGGGCATATTCTGAATTTTATCCCAAATAAATTTCGAATTCAAACCATTGATCTCAAATCAAAAAGTTTGAGTACAATCATAATTCAGTCCCATATCAAATGTGAGTGAAATTCAAAATAAAATAAAATGGTTATGCTTCAAATTCGTATCAAAATTGGATGGAGTTTAGGCATTATTCAAAATTTAATTTAGAATTAAATCCAATTGAAATTCAAATCAAAGTTTGCTGCCAAGTAAGAAAAATCAAAATTTTGACCAAACTTCAAATTTTGATTAATTGGCATTAAAAAGTGTAAAAAAAAATCAAAATGTTGAGCCAAATTCATATTTTGATTAAATTGACACATCAAAGAGAGTCAAGATTAGGAATAAAAAACACTTACATTTTGGCTCTAAACTATCTTTTTTTTTTAGATTCACCCACACATACTCGTGCTTGAATCTCAAAAAAGGACATTTGTTGAATAAGAAATTTTGGCCAGTCACAGATTACCACGTCATTATGTCAAATTAATGACAATAAAAATAATTAAATTTGGGACCAATTATAAATTGACATGTGTCCCAAATTTAATTTGAAGACAAAAAATTTTAAATAATTAAACTTAAATTGGTCAAATTGGGATATATGGAATTTGGTCAAGTTAAACAAAACCCATGTCCAAATGATTAGGCCCAAAGCCAACAAAGTCCAAATCTAATGGTTGGGCCCTTAAAGCCCAAACACACATGCCTATGGAAAGCTTTAAAATAGAAGAGCTCCTCTCTATTTGAAGGGCTGAGAAATTTAACTCTCTAGTGAACTCAGAGAGAATTGAAAGAAAAGAATGTTAGAAGATTCACTGAAGTCCTTATGTGCTAAACACTCCCGAATATAAAAAACTCTTCCAGACTTGAAGACTTCAAACTCTAAAGCTTGATTGAAACTTCAACCTCGAGAACAAGCACTCGTAGCCCTCGAGTGAAACACACATAAAAAAGAGAGAAAGCTCTCTCTTAATGACTGAAGATTCTCTAAAACCCTTGAAGATTGATGACTCTTTGAAGACCAAAGATGCTTTGAAGATCAAAGAACTTCAAGACTGGAATACTTTGAAGATCAGAAGACTTTGAATACCAAAATATCTTTTAAGATTTGAAGACTTTGAAAAGTTAAAGACATTTGAAGCTCGAAGACTTCAAGACTTCGATAAAATCTTCAAAAATTAACAAGACAAAGACCGATCCAACAGGATCAACAAGCCAAGGGTTGATCCAACAGTCCTCGAGACATTTGTACATTTGAGAGAAAGAATCAAAGGAACATATTATATAGAGATGGTATACTACACTCATTCAAATTAATACAAATACAAGTTCTTTACACATGTCTTATTTCTTTTGAAATTACGCATGAACAACTATTTTTACATATGAGATTCTTTGTTTTGTTATCTACTTTCTACCCATATTTTCAAAAACCAGGTCAAGTTTTGAAAACTAAAAAGAAGTAGTTTTTAAAAAGTTGTTTTAGTTTTTGGAATTTGGCTAAGAATTCAAATGTTTCTTTAAGAAAAGTGAAAACCATGATAAAGAAATTGTATGAAAACAAGCATAAATTTCAAAAAAAAACAAAAAAAAAAAAAAAAAACTAAAAACCAAATGGATATCAAACAAGACTTTGGTTTTTGGTTTTTGAAAATTAAGATTATAAACACTACTTTCACCTTTAAGTTTCTTTTTTTTGTCATCTACTATTTATTAATGTTTTAAAAAATCAAGCCAAGTTTTGAAAACTAAAAAAAAAGTAGTTTTTAAAAACTTGTTTTTGTTTTGAAATTTGGCTAAGACCTCAAATGTTTTTTTTAAGAAAGATGAAAACCATTATAAAGAAAATGTGAGAACACAAGTACAATTTTCAAAAATTAAAAACCAAAAACTAAATAGTTATCAAACTAGACCTTAGTTAATATATTGTATCACATTTAATACATCAAAATTTGACTTTGTTTTACTTCAAAATATCTTTTCATAATATATTAAATTTATAAGAACACATTTTCTTTTTTGTAAAAGACTATTGATCAATAACAATTGCCTATATGCCTTTGCAAAAAAAAAAAAATAATGATAAAAAAATAATAATAATAATAATGCCTATATGGTAGGGATAGGTTATAATTTTATTATTTTTTAATTTATGAAAATAAAATATAATTTAAAGTATTCAAACTATCAAATTTTAAACTAAAATGTTAGAAGTTTGAATCTCCACCCCGCATATTTCAAAAAAAATTATAAAAATACATGGTTCACCATTTATCTATATAAAAAAAATTAACTCATAAAATTACTAATTAAATCACATTGATTATTTATCCATAAACAATGTTAATATAACATATACAGCAAACCTATTGATTATTAGTATTATTAAAGGCTATAAATATTTTATAATTTTCTTAGGGATGTGTATACGAGGTTTAAAACGTGAATGTGGATGGAAATGTTGAGGTTTCTATTTTATGAAAATATCATTAATATGTTGATGTCAATAGACATTATCACAAAATTCATAAAAAAAATATTTAAATTAACAAATAAGCATTTCACTCTTTGTAAATAAGTTAAGATTTCTTGTTATTAATATAACATTTACATTAGTGATAGTTCCTTTTTGTTTTTTTTTTCATATTTTGTTGTCTTTTTAATGATAAAGTAGAGAAGTTGATTCACTAATTATGTTGTGTTCAACCTATAAACATATGAAAATATCGATAAAAATGAATAAAAATTTAATACTTAATGTGTTTCTAATAAAAAGATTTTTGTCACTATATTGTATAATTGTTGTGATGAAAAACTGTTTATAAATTTTCTAATTCCAATGATTTATAAATGGTATAAATCATTATTATTATTATTAGTTCAACAACAAGTTAGATTGAGACATTTGAATCTTTGACATGTTAATTAAGAGTATATATCTTAATCATAATGTTATAGATCATCAAATTACAATGGTCTATCATAAAATAAAATAAAAAATTACAATGGTCTTTTTTTTTGTTTGGAGTTCCAATTATGTCAAATTATTACATTATATTATGTTAACATTTCCAACACGGTGAAAGATAAAAAGTGGTCTTGAGAGAAGAGGGAAAGAGAAAAAGTGGTCCAATTAACAACGACACAAGATAATAAAATCATTTCCGTCCAAAAAAAAAACACGGCACGTCTATCGAAATATAGAGTGGACAATTTTAATTGGCAGCGTTGGTAACTTAGAAAAATGTTTACTACTTTTACTATTTATTAAACAAATTTTGAATAAATAATCCAAATAATTGGCATAAATCTAATTTAAATATTCTGTAGTGCAGTTGACCAGCCATTAAATTAGATTTTTAAAACTCCCTCAAAACACTGGCATCAATGAAATAATTGGACCAAAATTTGAAGTGTCCTCAGAAGTAATGTTTCAATGATTTATGTAAAAATATAATATGATATTTTTAAAAAAATAATAATTAATTTATGCCCATTGGAAATACTTTTAAGCCATAAAAAAGTAGAATGGGCCCCTTAGCCACTTGAAATTTATCATTTCTGTAATGACCCACAAGTCTACAATATGCTAGCCTTGCAACTTTACATGGATAATGCAATATAATTCCACCCACTTTCCAATATGAGTGTGTGGAATATTACATAAGCAATTTAAACATTAATTCTCATTGTTTTTAATAATTTTTTTTAATGAGTCAACTTTTAAGCTCTTAATATCAATTTCTTTACTTATGATTAAAGCAAAGTTGTGTGAAAACTTATTCCAATTCATTTTGTTTTTTTGTTTTTTATTTAATAGAAGAAGATTGAGTACCTTACTTGTGAAATTGGGTAATTGACTCTAAAATTGGGATCATATTATTATATTAAATTGGGTAATTGACTCTAAAATTGGGATCATATTATTATATTTGACAAAACTTTCATGCTGCTTTATCATATTTCAAACGATTAGATAGTTTGTTTTTTTTTTAGGAACAGTTGCAAGAAAAAATATTCAAATATTTGAAAATCTAGCAATGGTTTTTGAAATTTGCAAATATAGTAAAAAAAAAATCAACCTAATTCCTGTTTTATTATTGTTCCAATTTTACCTTTATTGGTGTTATGGGTAAATTTGGACAACCACGTCAAATCCAAGACACCTGACCAAAGATTGCTATTAGCTAAAAGATAACATCGAAGCCCTTATACGAAATGAATTCTTGAAAGAATACAAAGACAGAGATAAAAAGAGGAGGCCGAGGCCGACCAAATTGGAGCTGAGGCCGAGGCTAACCGAGCCAAGGTGAGGTCATCCTAGGTATTTTCTTTGAAAACCTAAGTGTATAAAAAAATTAGAGGTTGCCAAAGAGAGAAAACCTTATTGGAGTCTCTAATAATGCTAATATTTTACATATGTATAACCCTTTTTACTTAAGCTATTTGCACAAATGTCTGCTTTTATGTCTAATAAATATAGCAAATTAATGAGAAAATAGCCAAAATTAGTTAAGGGTTTGTTTTGAGCTAAGAAATAGGAAATAAGAGGAAAAAAGTTGATTTTTAATGAGTTTTGATGTTTTTATGCAAAAAAGTGAAAACTGCCACATTTGCAACTGCTATTTCACCTGGGAGACAGAATTTCGAGAATAAACGAAAAAATCTGAAAGCACGATTTTATGATAATATTTGAAGATATTCTCCATGAATAAAGCTCATAAAGATTCGATTCTTGCCTTAAACATTCAAGTAGCAAACCCTAGCATTAGGAGGATATAAATATGAAGATTCAAACCACAAAAGAGGAGTCCACGATCGGCCATACTCGATTGAAGACCATTATTTTTCTGCAATTTAGTTTTTCTGTTTTATCGACTAAAAGGAGAAGAAACGACACCCAAACTTCAATCCAGCCCTGTCGAAAGTCTAGGGCTGTGAAAATCTTACTCTCCTTGAAAAAGGTTGAGTTTAGATTGATTGAATAGGTTATAATTCTCTCCTTGAAGTTCGACTTTTCTCTTGTAATAACAGTTTCTATTTTTCTATTTTAGTTTAATTTCCAATAGTTTAGTTTTATGTTTTAATTTAATTTCTAGCGACTTTAATTCTGTTACTTCAACTTCAATGTACTTCTATTCTTTTGTCCTTAATTATTGTAGTCCTTTACTTTACCAAAAGTTTACTTTAATAAAGTTCAATATTCTTTCTTCCCAACATTCTTTAAGTTTAAAGCATATTTAAATACTAGTTTCTGTTTTCCCTTATTCCTGAATCAGTATGTATTTTCTTTCTTTTATTGCTTTGCTATTTATTTTCTCCATCATGAGCTATTTTCATCCTTGGGATTCGAATATGTGGATGCCCTAAGGATTGGAAACTTGGTCTAAGATGTAAAAATAACTTTGCTCGATTCAATAGCATTGTTTGCTTTTATTGATTATCATTCTTATTGTGAATCTAACTTGATCACCTAGGTGAACATACAGAGATCGAGTTTAATACTGAAAGGGTTAAACAAGATTACGTGTTCATACAAAGCAATAGAGGAAAGGGGCTTAGACATAAGCACTTGTTTTTTACCCTAGACATAGGGTGAAACCTCTAAGACCAAGGGTTGTGTTCTCATTAAACTAAGTTCATATTAGCCATAGACATATGGTTTAATCACTTAGGCTTCTAAAGGTTTTTCCATTAAAATCGAATAGAAGTTGAACCCGGTTTACATTGCTTGGTGTTTAAGTAAAGATTGCAATTGCATTTTAGGTCACAATTCTTTTCTAATGGGCAAAAGCATATTCGGATTCCATCTTTTTATTATTTTATTTTTTGTACACTCACAACCTTCCCAATTATTTAATATTAGTTACTGAGGTTGCCTTGTGTGAACATCTTTGCCTTCATTTTGGATTTTGTGGTATCCGTTCTCTATGGGATCGATGCTTTGGAATATTTCCTTTACTACTTGTTTGATAATGTGCACTTGCACTAGACTGGAGACTTTTTCTATTCAAAAGTTTTCTTCTAAAAGCCCACACATTTTCAGTCTATCAGTCTCATTCAACAAGAAGAATTTGAGACCAACCAGAGAAGTCCAACGAAGACAAAGTCAGACAGGGTCGAGGACGATACCACCTTGCCCTAGACGAAGACAAAACCCTAGCTTTGGATCAATGTAAAGAAAAATATAGAAGATCGATTCTAATGAAGATTGAGGCTGAGCCAAGCCAAGGTCGGCCCAAGCATTTGCTTGATTGAGCATGCCTTGGCCAAGGTTAAGGCCAACCTCCCTCGAAACCAGTTCCATCAACCTATTACCAGACCGTGAAGTTTTCAACACTAGTTGAAATTTGAATAGTCAAAAGGGAGCAGAAAGCATCCAGAGAATTCTATTGCACAACTCTGAAAGAAGTAAAACAAGAGTGAATTTTTCCAGAAACAACTTGATGAAGGAAAAGGCAAGTGACACGTGCTAAAGTAATGTGAATATTTAAGCAATCATATGATGTCTATGCGCAAATGTACACATACATTTGTAGCAAGTGCTAAGTAAATTATCGTATCCACAGAAATAAGTAATTTTCTATTTTACCACAAACTAACACTCAGTAAACTCAATTTGTAATCAATCAAACTCATCAAGGTAACGAAATAAAATAAATCAAAAATGCTGGAACAAAATAATTGCTAAAACAGAGTTAACGGAAGAAAGATAAGTAAACAAAAAATGGCTAAACTTATACTTTGAGCTAATTAAAATGCTTGGATTAGAGGTAACTCATTCTTTAATTAATTTAAAACTTGAGTACATATTCATTCCATTCAACCCACTACAGATTACACAGCATTCTCCCGAATTACCTAAAATATACTGTTTCATTTCCATTACTACAGCACAGTTTAACCCATTGTATTGTGTGTGCATTAAGTGAGTGATTATCCCTAACCTCCTCACATAGCTATTTACTAACCCTAACAAGGAGTTAATTTGGTTTTTAAGCTTTCTGGCCCTCCTATTCTTCCTAGAAATCAGAGAAACGTTGCTACAAAACGGTTGGCCAAACGAAATCGAGCTAATGTAATGCCCCAGGCCCAGGATTTGGTATCCGGATTCAGCACCTGATGGCCCTGGCATTCCCCTGCATCCCCTGTGACCTGGTCACGCCACCTTACTTGTCTTGAACTGCTTCTAAGAGTGAAGACTGTTCCCACAAACCAATACGGGTCTTTTCAGCATGTTTTGTCCTCACTCACATGCTTCCTATGAAAATTTCCAATAGGTCACCCAACATGAGATTGCTCCAAGCCAAGCATGCTTAACTTTGAAGTTCTTACGATTGGGCCACCGAAAAGGCACCTTGTTGGTATAGGCAGTAGCTATCAATTCTTTTAAGCCTTTCTTAACCATGTCTTGCATAGCCTCAGAATCCCTCTCATTCAGATGTGGTCTCGGTTCATTCATGTACCCCTCCTAACCTCGAACGTTACATGCCCACCAGCTTTCGCCTTGATTCGTCCCCAAACCACATTTTATTGTGAGAGGTTTCTCTCTGATACCATCTACAACACCCCAGGCCCAGGATTTGGAATCTGGATTTGGCACCTGATGGCCCCGACATTCCCCTGCATCCCCTGCGACCTGGTCATTCCACCTTACTTGTCTTGAACTGCTTCTAAGAGTGAAGACTGTCCCCACAAACTAACACGAGTCCTTTCAGCATGCTTTGTCCTCACTCACATGCTTCTTAGGAAAATTCCCAATAGGTCACCCAACATAGGATTGCTCCAAGCCAAGCACGCTTAACTTTGAAGTTCCTACGATTGGGCCACCGAAAAGGAAGGTGCGCCTTGTTGGTATAGGTAATAGCTATCAATTCTTTTAATCCTTTCTTAACCATGTCTTGCATAGCCTCAAGATCCTTCTCATTTGGATTACTCTTTCCAATAACTTTGCCTTGTTATACCAGGGTAGATTGTGTGTGCCCAGAGACTACCCCTTGAGGTAGGAGTTGTTGAAGGAAGCACATATTACACCTTTTTCAATGCATCATGGCAGTACCAAGATGTACGAGGACCTCAAAAAGCACTACTAGTGGCATAACATGAAGAGAGAGATTGCTTAGTTTGTCAATAAGTGTTTAACATGTCAGCAAGTAAAGGCTTTAAGGCAAAGGGCTGCTGGTTTATTGCAACCCTTAAATATCCCTGTCTGGAAGTGGGAAAAAGTTGCTATGGATTTCATTACCAGTCTACCAAGGATAGTGAAGGGTTTCACCGTAATTTGGGTGGTGGTGGACCGCTTGACAAAATTTTCTCATTTCATTCCAGACAAGGCCACTTATCCAGTGGAGAAGTGGGCAAAACTATACTTCAAGGAAATTGTAAGACTGCATGGAGTTTCGGTGTCGATTGTGTCTGACAGGGACTCTCGTTTTACCTCTACGTTCTGGAAGAGCTTACAAAAGGCACTTGGCACTCAGTTAGATTTCAGTACTGCATTCCATCCTCAGACTGACGGCCAGACTGAGCGGCTAAACCAGGTTCTTAAAGATATGCTTCGAGCATGAGTGCTAGACTTTGGAGGTAGTTGGGATGCATACTTGCACTTGATAGAGTTCGCCAACAACAATAGTTATCAAGCGACCATCGAAATGGCCCCTTATGAGGCCCTTTATGGTAAGAAGTGTAGATCACTAGTCCATTGGAACAAGGTTGGTGAAAGGGTCTTGTTAGGTCCTAAGTTGGTACAGATGACTAATGATGTTGTTCAAAAAATAACAACAAGGATGCAGGCTGCTCAGAGTAGACAGAAAAGTCATGTTGACTCTAGACGCAGAGATTTAGAGTTCAGCGTTGGCGACCATGTGTTCCTTCGAGTGGCTCCAATGAAAGGGGTTTTGCGTTTTGGTAGGAAGGGAAAGCTTAGCCCTAGGTTTATAGGACCCTACGAGGTTTTGGAGCACATCGGTCCAGTTGCTTATAAACTAGCGTTGCCACCAACCTTGTCAGCAGTGCACAATGTGTTCCATGTGTTGTTACTAAGGAAGTATGTGAGCGGCCCTTCACATGTGTTAAGTCTAAAGCCTTTAATTTTGAACGAGGATTTGTCGTTTGAAGAAAAGCCTGTAAGGATCTTGGCTAAAAAGACGAAAGTTCTGAGGAATCGACATATCGCCTTGGTAAAAGTGTTGTGGAGAAACCAAAAGACTGAAGAAGCAACATGAGAAAGAGAAGACGAGATTAGAGCCAAGTACCCTGAGTTGTTCAAACAACAGACTTTCGAGGACGAAAGTTCTTAAGGTGGGGAGATTGTAACGCCCCGCGTTTTCAGGCACAACTAATTTTGTCATATGGAGTTATTTTGGAATTTAGAATTAAGTGATTGAATTGAGATACTTAAGTTCTTTTTTTTTTTTTTTTGGATTATTGGATGAAGCTTATTTTAAAGTCCCAAATTCATGTAATTTGGAAACTTAGTATATGCTGAATTTTAGATTTAAGTTTGAAAACCCAAAGATTTACCCAAAGATTTTCTCCTTAAATTCATCTAGATTTAGGAGATAATTTAGGTGAATTTATAGACTTTATTTGGGGCTTTATGTTGTTCTATTAAAGAGTAAAAAGGAATTTTTTTTAAAAAAGAAAAGGAAAGTAAAAGAGAGAAAAGAGGAAAAAATCCCTAGCCTTCAACTTCATCTTCTTCCTCTCTCCCTCTCACATTTTTTTTTGAGCAACCACCTACCCATCTTCTTCTTCTTCTTCTTTGATCACGCCGACACCACCTTATCCATCTCTCCAGCGATGACACACGACAAGCACCACGATGCCGGCGACCTCTTCGACTGCCAACGAACTCACAGACGCGAAACCCACGCGTTCTCCTTCAATTTGACGAGGTATAACTCATACCCATGCTAAATAAACTTTAGTTTTGGATTACCTATACCCTAAACACCTTTGATTTGTAATTTTAGCTTGTTTCGACTCAAAACAGCCTACATTCGGAGCAATTTTTTGCAAAAAAAAATGGGATTTACAGCAGACCAACGCGAATTCCTTCTTGTTTGACGAGGTTTGTCACTTGCCCATGCCTAATCGACTTTAGTTTTGGATTACCCATGCCTTAAACACCTTTGGTTTGTAATTTTAGCTTGTTTGGACTCCAAGCAACCCACATTCGAGGTCGTTCACGGCCAAAAACGGGATTTTCAGCAAAGATTCGGTTTGATTGGCATTGTTGAGTAAGTTTTAACATGTTATAGACCTTTCACAAATCCATTTAAGTATCGTAGCATTAGTTCTAACATGTAGGAACCTTTAGTTTGCAGTTTGGGATCGATTCGAACACCTTCGAACAGCAAACAGCAAGCATAAGGGCTATTTCGGTACGTTTTAATATGTTTTAAACTTTTCATAAATCACTTTAGGTGTTATAGCTTAGGTTCTGATGCGTGAGAGCCTTCTGTTTGCAGTTTCAAATCAATTCAATCTCATTCGAACACTCTTGAACTCAACCAGCAAGGTGCAAGGCTTGTTTTGGTAAGTTTAGAGTGTCTTAGCCTTTCAAAATCCTTTATTAAGTGCTGCAAAATAGTACCTAATCATTGAGAAGCTCTTAAATGTAGTGTGAACACTCCAAATAATTGCCCATGATATTCTTGGTAAGGATTAGGTGTTTAGTTGGGTTCTAGAGCATTCGCTTTACTATTTAAGGCTGAAATCCAAGTAACTAAACCCGTTTGATCATACTCTAGTTTACTCAAAGGTTTTCGAACTAAGCTTAGCCCCTAAAAGCTTGTCTCTTTGTTTAAGAGCCTTTTGGATTATTTTTAGGAACGTCTTAGGTAAGTAGTTTCTACTTGGTGGGTCTGTTTGATTGTATGCAGCATGTCCTATGTTTCTTATTTAATTTGTGCGCGTTATGTATATTTTGTACTTTGTTGTATCTTTTGATGAGCATGTTTATATGTGGATTTGTGAAGTTTACATGATGTTGGTATGTTAATTAATTGAGCTTGAAAGTATGTATGAGCATGTTTGTTGGGCATGAAACATGGTTTAGTAGCATGCTTAGGGAACATGCATGTGGTGAGGTTGTAAGGAGGTCAATGGACCTTGTGAGTTTTACTAAGAATTATAGGATGAGTACCAGTGCGCCTCGAGTACAAATGGTCGAGGGGTGGTATTGTCACCATTGGAATAAGAGGATCATCGAGGCCTTGGGTACAAGTGGTCAAGGGTCGGTGTGATGAATCTAAAAAGCATGTGTTGGGCGCCTGGGATAGGGCCAATGCATTGCTAAGTCATTGGTGCACCTTGGGTACAAATGGTCAAGGGGCGATGCACAGTTCGAGGCCTTGGTAACATTGGTCAAGGGTCGCACATCGAGCTCTGTAGAAAAGTATTGAGGCTCTGGTAACAGTGGTCAGGGGTCAATGCTTCTCGAAGGGTCAGTCTTGGAGAGCTTTGGTGAGGGCTAAACATGAGTGATGAGTAGAACCGAGCGAGCATGGCATGATGTGAGAATTCATGTGTTAATTGCATGGCATGGTGCGAGAATTCATGTGTTAGTTGCATAGCATGGTGCGAGAATTTATGTGTTAAGCGAATCTTATGCATGGTTTACTTGTTTATGTGTGCATGGTATGATGTTGGTGAATTTACTTTGAAAAAGAATGATTGGGTGTGTGTGTATAGCATGTTGTTTGCTGTTTAATGTTTGGTGCCTCACTAGGTGTGAGCTACTTACTGAGTATTTTTATACTCATTCCCCCCCCCCCCCCCCAACCAAAAGATTTTGTAAGTGAAGAGGAGATCTACGAAACTAGTGATGCTGAAGAGGAGACACGAGAAGGGAGAAACCATAGCTAGCTCTTTGATTACTTTAGTAGTTGTCCTTGTTGAACCTTGTTTAGTTAAATTACCTATGTAGTTGGTTATCTTGAATTGCAGGCTAGTTATTTGAGTGTTGGTTTCTTCTTAAAAAGTTTTAAGTTGAGTTTGGTTTATCTTAGATGTATTATTTATGTTGAAAGTTTAGAAATAGGCATTTAGGTTACTTTACCTTTATGGATTGTGTTTGCTTGAAACTAATGAACTGATCTAGTACTTTACATAATTAGCATGTTGGTTCATTTGTGAATCTTCAATAACTTCTTGAGTTGTAGTTTGGAAGTTGTGGTTTGGTTACTCTGGATATAGAAGTGTTATCTTTTGACCAACAAGTGCTAGGAAAATTTTAGTTATCTTGTAGTTACGCCGTTATGCTGCCAAAATTTTCGGGGCATAATGGTTGTAAGCTTAGTAATGTCCCTAAGTTAGGTTAAAATTTGGGGGCGTTACAGCTAATGACCTATGAAAAATCAGATTCAGGTAATGAAATATACTCAACTATAAAATTAATCACAAGCAATCATCCTCTGATCCTCGCCTTAAAGTGATTAGTTCATGGTGCAAGAAATACAGCAAAGAAAATGAAGTACGGACATAATGTAAACAGGGCAAGAAAACTAAATGGAAGAAGAAGAAAAAAAAAATGTTGCACCAAAAAGTTCGATACAACATCTGCTTTAGATCAACAATAGAAATCTTCCTTATTTGGAAAACAATCGCCCATGGCCTCCAAAATTGGAAGTTCCTCTCCTTTTTCTCTGTTTTCTTTCCGATCCTCTCTCCCCTCTCTTCCAAAAACGGCTGCCCAATCTTTTAATAAAACTCCAGAAGTCATCACTTAAAATCTAGCATTTAATTGAGGGTTCAGTTGGTGATGTAAAAGCTTGTCAAAGGCTTATCAAATACATTTATAATAACCAATCTAAAATTAACTACTTGTAGTAATTAATAGTGGACTGGATCGGACCATAGGGTACCGAATAAATGATTTCTATTAATTACATTTCTCATTGACACAGACTCGCATGGACTAGGGGGGTTAAGCATAAAATAGAGACAGAATGACTAAACTAAAAGTAATAAGGATAAGGATCTCACCTCGAACACCGATTTGGGGTAAAACTAGCAACAATGTAAAATTCGATCACAGATTTTTCAAGAGATATGCTAATTCCATTGTTTAATGTGCAACTGACTTCTCATAATACCATGGAAGCCTCTCCTACTTAAACCAATTTTACAAACACCTAAATTGATTATAATCTAATTATCAAGTTGGGCACGAATATACCATGCAATCTAATTAGACGTATTAAGCACTTGGGACAGGCCGAAATGAGTTAATTAATATCGACTGGCCAATCAAAATTAATTAAAATGTGCTAACAATTCTAAGGTCTATCACGTGCGAAGTAAAATTAACCAATTACACCTAATTACTAATGTGATTGTCAGCCTATTGCTACTCAAATTAAGCACGAAACCAAGGACCCCTACAAGTATACTTTCATAGCTATGCACATATCAAATACGACTAATTTTTTAGATCAACCACACAAGCATGCTCGAGGTATATAAACAAGAATTGAAAGTTAAGAAACAATGAAATTATCACTAAAATAAGCCAAAAATCTCACAAAAATTACATTGTACCGTTGTTTACAACCCGATAGTCGTCAAAAGCCTAGCAAAACATCGAACCGATGAAGCCTGACACTGAGGATCAATCATAAACACTAATCTAAGCTTAAAACTATGAAAAACATTAAAAATGATGGGAGATGAAGCCCATGGCGGCTGTACAAATCGAACTTAATGCACTAATTGGCAAAAAAAAAATTGCTTTTATAGAAATAATGGTAACATCGAGATGCAATAGACTGCGTCTGACAGGGCTTGCCGCATCATCGAGTGAGGTTGGCACACAAAAACTTATGACAATGTTTAGACACTACCCTGTTCTCCAACAATCTGCCTTATCAATGTCTTGACTCTCCAAGTGGCATTGAGACGCTCTCATCAAGGGCATTTTGGTCATTTCACTTCTATTCTTTACTTGGTTGCTCAAATGATCTCCAAATTGGTTCGAATTAACTTCAAATGGATGCAAATGCTCCAAAATACACCTTGTGCTTGAATACATACAAAATGAACAATTAAACACATAAAATCTAACGAACTAACATGAATTAGCATAAGTAATGTAGGACTATTTTGGTCCTATCAGTTGGGTTTAAAAAGAATTTTACTCATTGATCCTTATCGAAAGTAGGCTCCAAAAGCTTGGTGGTTTTGATTCCGAAAGGTTCAATTTCAAAATTCTGAGACCCAAATGTCGTTGGTAAACTGAAATGGGACCTAAAAGTTCATAGGTTAAATTTTAAAACACAAAAACCAAACTAAAACTTGACCCAAGAACATAAATCACCTTGAAGAACATAAATCACCTTGAACTCTTCTAAAAAAAGGATTTACCTCGTGGATCTGAAGAACCCAAACCGCTGCAACTCACAAGAACCCAGCCACCGATGCCTGGATATGAAGGTTGCGACTGCCCAAAAACGTGAGGAAGGACATGCCCACCCTTAAAACGCCTGTTGGACCGCACCATGAGTCACCGAACAAACACACAGACAAAGGTGGAGCTGAAATTGGCCATGGTGGGAGAGAACGATCTCCTGAGACCTTTGCCGCCATCCCTTGTTGTCGGAGACGGAGTTCCTGCAGGAAGAAAAAGAATCGAAGAAGAAGATGATGGAGAGTGAGCTTGTTGTTTGCAAAGAAGAGGGGGAAGAAGAAGATGCAGATCATGAATAGAGAAGAAGGTTGAAGAAGATGGTGATCTCACCTAGGGCTGTGTGTGGCTAAAAGAAGTCAAAACTTAGGGCTCGACTTGGCTTGCCTTGTTTTTTTTTTTCCAAAACTACCCCTAACCAAACTCTTAAATTTCTTTTTTTCTTCTCCAATTCTCTAAACACCAACTTAGCCCTAAAATTAAAACAAACTAAACAATAGCTCAATATTGACTTCAAAATTAAGAACTTAAATAATACCTGAAATTATTAACGTTGCAATATTAATAATCAACTCAAATTTTTTTTTTTTTTGGAGTAAAATAATCAACTCAATTAAATAGGATGGAAAAGTAATAAAAAAAATTTAATAATCAATTCAATTAAAGAAGATAAAATAGTTACAATATTAAATAATGTAATGAGGCACATATATGGAATTATATAATAAAAGCTTGGACAAAATAGTCTAAAAATAATTCTTCCCATTAGCCACTTTTTAATATAGTAAGATTAAAAAAATAATAAAATGGTTAGCTAATCGACATAACATTTTTTTTAAGGAAAAAAAAAAAAGAAACTATAAAATTAGTAAAATGAAAATATCAAACTATGTTAGCTTGAGTCAAAATGAAAATACCACACTATTTTAGCTTGTGTTTTACTCGTATATTTATAATTTGGATGCATTTGAGTCCCTGAGTTTTCAAACTCAACATTTTTTTAGGTTTCGAGAAATGGTTTATTTGGTTCCTCCCTTTAGTTTGTCGTTACTGTAGCTAACAGAAAGCTGATTGTATAATTAGTTGTTCTTTATTTTAAAAATATTTTTTTAAATTTTTTAAAACTAAAATAAAAATAAATACTTATAATATCATTTTTTTTAAAATTTATTTCTTGCCCTTTTTTCTCTTCCCTTCCCACCTTCATCTCCATTCTCCAGCACAATTTCACTTTCATAGCCAACCGTCGCCGTTCACTAGCGTCCACTACTGACCGCCACCATTTTTTTTTCTCTTCCTCTTCTTCATTTCCTCTTCTTCCTCTTTATTTTTCTCTTTTTTCTCCTTTCATCAAGCATGTCACCAACGAACTCCAAATCAAGCCATGTCTCCTCCAAATCAGATTTAAAATGAAGGGAATCTTCCTTTGTTTCATATCTGAAACAAGGGAATAGCTCCCTCATTTCAAATCTCCTTCATTCTTTCTAGCAAAGAAAATTGAGGAGATGACAAAGATGCGATCATCGGAGTAGCTAGGGAAGAGGAAGGCAGTCGGCGATGGTGTGTGGTTAGTGGTGAACGAAAGTTATCGGTAAGTTGTGAGGGTGGGGAGGAGAAAAGATGAGAGAGAAAATAGAAAAAAGAAAAAGAAAAAAGTATATAAATGAATTTTTAATATATTTAATTTTAAGAAAATTAACAATATATATATTTTTTCTAACTCAACCACTCAATAAATATAAAATTATATTTTAGCCACATCAACCTAATATATATATATATTTCCAGTTAGCCATATATAACTAAAAGTTAATGTAAGGACTAAAAATGTTAACGGCGGGAACCAAATCAACCGTTTTCCTAAACCTCAGGGGTTAAAATGTCAAGTCTGAAAACTCAGGGACTAAAATGCAACCAAATCCAAACCTCAATGATCAAAAGTGTATTTTTGCCTTAAAATTTTATTTTGGTCTTTCATTGTTTCTTTTCCATTTTTAAAATTCTAAACATATACCTAATTCAATTTATTTTCTCATTACATTTGTTAAATCTTTCTTTATTATCAAATGTGTCGTGATATTATCCTTTCAAGTTATATTGTAATTAAGTACTATTAATCTTCTTCTTCCTTTTTTTTTTTTTGTCAATTCAACAAGGGTTAAAGGTGGCTTATAACCGCCTTTATCCTCTAGATTTCTCAGTCATTAACGATATTGAAAGGTGACTTCATTCCCTTTTGAGAGAGAATGAGATTTACTGGAAGCAGAGGTCTAGAAAAAATTGGCTTCGGGGGGAGATCGAAATACCAAATGATTCCACCAACAGGCCTCCCAACGGAAGAGGGGGTGAATTCCATTTCTGGAACAATGGATCCCAATAGGGTTTGGCAACAACACAAGGATACTATGTCAGAGGTTTTCTTGAATTATTTCAGTTCTTTGTTTGCTTCCTCTAATCCTTTTATTGATTTAATCTCAAAAGTCACTAACAAAATTCCTGTGCAAATTTTTTGAGACAGGTTATGCTTTGAATGAGTTTTCATGAGAATTGGGTGGATTTGGTGATGGAGTGTGTCCCTTCTCCAACCTTTTCTATCATTCTTAATGGGAACCAAGAGGCCAAATTACACCAACAAGAGGTCTACGTCAAGATTGAAGGAATGAATGTTTCACTCCACAACGGAAGCATTGGATCGTCTTTGATTTTATTTAAAATTAAACAATAAAAATAATATTAAGCAAACTTACTTAGAGTAAATATGGAGATATTTCTGGCGGGTCTTTATCTTATCAACAAAGTCTTCCTAGCTATGACTCGAACACAGGACCAAGGCTTGTGGGAGTCTCTTGAAAGAAAATCCTCAAGGGATTGGAGAGGAAGAGGTCTAGAGAGAATTCTCTAATTCTCTATTGAGGAGATGTGTCTCTCATGGCTCAACCCAATTTTCCTATTTATAGAGACCTAGGGCAAATCTTTACCATCATTAAAATATTATATTTTAATATC
Organism: Trichosanthes truncata; assembly: GCA_033996785.1. NCBI lineage: Eukaryota > Viridiplantae > Streptophyta > Magnoliopsida > Cucurbitales > Cucurbitaceae > Trichosanthes > Trichosanthes truncata. The sequence goes on along the minus strand of MU867260.1, from coordinate 6,517,821 downwards.
TAATATGCTAAAATATATATTATACTTATTTGAATCTCATTCAAATCTCATACAATATAAATTTATTTGAATCTCATTCAAATCTCGTACAATACATTATATTTTAATATCAATATATTAAAATATATATTATACTTATTTAAATCTCATTCAAATCTCTTACAATATATAGTTATTTGAATCTCATTCAAATCTCCTACAATATATATTTAACTTATTTGAATCTCGTTCAAATTTCAAATATATATATATATCTAATATACATTAATCATTTAATATTTAATGCATATGTTGGAATAGAAATTTTGGCCAATCAGAAATTGTCACGTCATTACCCAACATTGATGACGATATTATATTTAATTAGGGATTAATTAAATTGGCAAGGATCCCTAAATTAAATTATGGCAAATCTCAATATACAATTGGGTTATGTGAAAATTGGGCTAATTTAGACGAAAGTCCAAATGGCTAGGCCTAAAGTCAACTAGGCCTAGTCTAGAGGTTAAGCCCAAAGTCAACCATGCCCAGTCCAAAAGCCAGGCCTAAAGTCAACCAGGCTTGACAAGCCCAAGCCCACCTGGAGGCCTTCAGGAACTCTATAAATAGGGAGCTCCATCCTCCATTTCAAGGCTTCAGAAGTCGAAACTCTCTAGAGAACTTAGAGAGAATTCAGAAACAAAGACTAGAAGACTCCCTAAACTCTTGAAGATCAAACACTTTCTGAACCAGAGCCTTGAAGACTAGAAAACTTTGAAGAACGAAAACAAGCTACAAAGCTCTCGAGACAAATCCACATTCGAGAAGAAGCTACAAAACCCTCAAAACAAATCCATATTCAAGACAAGCTGCAAAGCCCTCGAGACAAACCTACATTCAAGAACAAGTTGCAAGCCCTCAAGAAGAATCTACGTTCGAGAACAAGCTACAAAGCCCTCGAAACAAATCCACATTCGAGAACAAGTTGTAAAGCCCTCGAGACAAATCTACATTCGAGAACAAGCTGTGAAGCCCTTTTGACAAATCTACGTTCGAGAATAAGCTGTAAAGCCCTCTGGACAGATGTACATTTGAGAGAAAGAATCATAGGAATAAATTAGAGATTGTACTCCACTATATTCAAATTAATACAAATACAAGTTTATTTATACTTGTCTCATTTCTTTCTATTTTGAAATTACGGGTAAACAAGTTGGCACACCCAGTGGGACCATCTCTACCTCTCATTTTTTTCCCTCATCTCAAAACACAAGCGAAGTAATGATGTTGCTTGAGGCATCGACTAACAACAAGTTTTCTATTAAGTGTAACCCCTTGTTCGATCTAGATTCTAGCATGGTGTCCATCATGACAACTAGAGCAAGCATTGTGGAAGAAAGAATGTCAAAGATGCAGGAGCAGATCAACATCTTGATGAAGGCAATTAAAGAAAGAGATTCTCAAATTGCCTACTTAAAGAACAAAATTGAGAGTCAAGATGTTGATGAATCAAGTCAAACTCTTGTTGTCAAAAGTGACAGCAAAGAGAAGATCATTGTGCAGAAAAATCAACCATAACACTCCACTTCAATTGCTTCACTATCTGTCCAACAACTTCAGGACATGATAACGAACTCCATTAGAGTTCAATATGGTGGGGCTTCTCATAGTTCTCTCTTGTATTCTAAACCATATACTAAGAGAATCAATAATTTGAGAATGCCAACTGGATATCAACCACCAAAGTTCCAGCAATTTGATGGAAAATGGAACCCTAAGCAACTTGTTGCTCATTTCATCGAGACATGCAAAAATGCTGGTACACGAGGAGATCTACTGGTTAAGCAGTTCGTTCGAACACTTAAAGGGAACACTTTCGATTGGTACACTGATATATAGCCTTAGTCAATATACAGTTAGGAACAGTTCGAAAAAGAGTTTCTAAATCTCTTTTACAGCACAAGACGAACCGTCAACATGTTCGAGCTCACCAACACTAGACAATGAAAAGGTGAACCCGTTGTCGACTACATAAATCGTTGGAGAGCTATGAGTCTCGATTTCAAAGATAGTCTCACTGCACTGTCAGCTGTGGAGATGTGCATTCAAGGCATGCACTGGGGACTTCTTTACATCCTCCAAGGTATAAAGCCTCGCACCTTCAAAGAACTAGCAACTTGTGCCCACGACATGGAGTTAAGTATTGCTAGTCAAAGAGACAAAGACCTTCTAGTCCCTAACATCAAAAAAGAAGAAAATGACATCGAAGAAACTTCATAAGAATCTATGGTTGTCAACACAACCCCTCTCAAGTTATCTTCGAAAGACAAGAAGATTGAAAAGCTACAAGAAAATGAAAAACGTCGCTAAACTTTGAAGGAAAGACAGGAAAAAGTCTATCCTTTTCCAGATTCTGACATTAATGACATGTTGGAACAACTAACAACTACTGGAAACATGACTGATTGAACTTTCAGAATGTAAACGGCCGGAAGAGATGGAAAAATTCGATGATCCCAAGTATTGCAAGTATCATCAAGTTGTCAGTCATCTAGTGGAGAAGTGCTTCGTCCTAAAAGAGCTAATTCTAAGATTAGCTAAAGAATGATAAATTGAGCTAGACCTCGATGAATTAGCTCAAAAAAATCATGTTGCAGTGACAACAAACACATGCAGTCAAATAAACTCTAGTCCGCTTCATGATCAAGGAGTGCGCCTAGTCCAATTTGGAACCTTGGAACCTGTATGTATTTAGTTTCAACATAAGGAACTGAGAAACAAACTTCAAGACGTGGTCAAACCTATCAATGATGAAGACAAAGGTCGGGTTCTTGTGACTCATCTGAATAAGCCAAGGCAAAATTTCATCTTAGACAAGTCTCAAAGATTTAGAAACCATAAACAGGACAAACATCAAAGAAAGAAGAAGCCAAGAAAACCTATACCAGAGAGGAATAAGAATAAAAAATATTCTCGACCACGTTAACCGATGACCTTAAGGGAGTTCTTCTCAAAAAATTTCCTCCCCATGAAAAAAGAGGAAGGAAACTCTACAAGTTCATATTACATTGAGGTGAATGAAGCTGACGATGCAAAAGAAATCAAGCAAAGGACTTCTGTCTTCGATCGCATCAAGCCTTTAACTACTTGACCTTCAATCTTTCAAATAATGAGTATGACCACGACAAAAGAAGAAAACCAATGTCCAACTTCTGTCTCAACTCGACCTTCAGTCTTCAAAAGGCTAAGAATCTCCACATCGAAGAGAAATCAACCTTCAACATCTGTTTTTGATCGCCTCAAAGTAGCAACGATCAACATGAAAGGAAGATGAAAGCCTTGGAAGCGGAATTGTTTGATGAAATGAACAATGACAAAAAGATTCACAGTCTTGTTCCTTCGCGTATGAAAAAAAAGTTCTTTGTCCTCATAAACATGGAAAGTTCCTTGAATGTGAAGAAAAATCTCATCGTCTTAACAAATCCTGGAAATGAAGGACCTGATCAAGACCATGATGAGGACAAGAACATCTAAGATGTAAAGAAAACTCCTTATCGCAAGAGCCTAAACTGCATGATGCTCCTGGCCTGCATGAGCTTAAAAGGTGAACGCAAAAAAAAAATTCTTTGAACTATGTTATGACTTAATCCCTTTCCTTAAGGGTACGTAGGCAGCTTAAAAAAAATTTAAGTTCAGTCTCCTAAAAAAAACATCTCCACCCTAAGCTTGAAACAAGACGTCATACATGTTAGATGCATGTGAGAGAGCTTCACTCACTTTAAGTTTAAGATCGAGCTTCGCTCATTTTAAGTTTAAGATCGATTGAGTGTTGCTCAAGTTCAATGATTGAGCGTTGTCGTTAAACGTACGACATTTTACCTTCAATTTTGGCGTCTCGCTCATTCCAAAATTCGGTGTTCTACTCATTGCAAGTTCATCATTCTACCTTCAAGTTTGGCATTTTGCCTCCAAGTTCGATATTTCGCTTCCTCTCCAAGTTTTGAGGTTTCGTCGCCACTTCATCTCAACTCAGGAGGCTTCGTCCGACGTTGCTTGCTCCTTCCCAAGTCAGAGGGGTTCGTCATCGCTTCCTTGTCACGACTGGAGGCTTTGTACCTCTCCATCGTAAAGCAAGGATGAACTCCTATCTTGGACTACAAGGAAGAAATGACCATCTCTGGTCACGATGAACTCCTAGGATGAATTGTAGGGAGAAAAAGGTTAGGAGTTGATCATCCTTATGTTTGCTTTACAAACTTCACTAGGGGCATCCCAATAAAAAAAATTCACAAAATGGATTAAATCTTTATTTACCTTGATGGTGGATAAGGGTTATTTGGAGAATTAGTGAGATAAAGTTTCCTAAAAAAGGAAATTAAGGAAAAAGTTAACAAAAAAAATGCAAAAAAAAAAGTTGTAAAATAAAGTGCAAAAAGAAAAGAACGAAGCTAACAAAAGGAGGACCATCCTTAACTCCACCTGAGTTAGGAATTGAGTAAGGATTTGGTCACCTCCAAAGTTGGAACGAATCCAATGGTAAAGCAGGACCGGTGAAACAAAGTGGAAGGCGGACCATCTTTAGCCTAAGCTAGGAGTTTGGTCACCTTCAAGGTTGAAGCAACGAGGACATTGAAGCAGCCGTGAAGGTGAGCCAACTTTTGCCTAAGCTAGGAGTTTGGTCACCTTCAAAGTTGAAGTAGCGAGGACGTTAAAGCAGTCGTGAAGGTGAGCTATCCTTAGCCTAAGCCAGGAGTTTGGTCACCTTCCAAGTTGAAGAAGACATCTTACCTGCAAATCAAGAATAACAACAAGGGGCATGTATTATATTACATTCAAAATATTACCTACCTGTTTACCTTTTGTGGATTACGATATTCTCTTCTATAGTAAAAATATTTGTAAATCTTGCAAATGTAAAAATTTAAAAAAAAATAAAAAAAAAGTTGAAAAAAAAATAAAGGAAAAAAAACTAATTTGAAAAAAAATAAAAGAAACATGAAAAGAAAAGGAAAAAAAAAATCTAAAAAAAAGTGTGTTTTCCATACACACTAAAAAAAAATCAAATTTTGGGACTTGTCCATTCCCCATTCATCAGTGTGAAGCTCCACTCACTCTTTGTTAATGTGAATTGATGGAATATTCATCTCCTCTATTTATAGTTAAGGAAAATATAAAAATTAAATCTAATTTGAATTCAAAGATAAGGCCAAGAAGATCAAATTAAAACCAATTTGAATCCAAAGATCATACAAGATTCAAATTTTGGGATATTAAAGTTTGCATTTTGGGATGAGTTGACTACAAACTCAAATTCAAGTTCTATTCCAAAATCCAAATAGAAATTGAGCAGGATTTCATCTCAAATTAAATTTTAACATATCTTATCTCAAATTAAAAATTGACTGCAAGCCAAATTAAAATTCTACTCCAAATCCAAAGTTGAAATTTGGTATAATTTTATCTCAAAAAGCAAAGTTTGGGCATAATCTAAAATTTATCCCAAATCAAAATTAGATAAAATTAATTCTATCAAAGTCAAAATCATGGTAGAGTTTCAATTTTATCTCACGAAGCAAAATTTGGGCATAATCCAAATTTTATCCCAAATCAAAATTAGATCAAATTAATTTTATCAAAGTCAAAATCATGGTAGAGTTTAATTTTATCTCACAAAGAAAAATTTGGGCATAATCTAAATTTTATCTCAACTCAAAATTAGGTAAAATTAATTCTATCGAAATCAAAATCATGGTAGAATTTTAATTTTATCTCAAAAAAATCAAAATTTTGGGATAATCCAAATTTTATCCCAAATCAAAATTAGATAAAATTAATTCTATCAAAGTCAAAATCATGGTAGAATTTCAATTTTATCTCAAAAAAGTAAATTTTGGGCATAATCCAAAATTTATCCCAAATCAAATATTAGGTAAAATTAATTCTATTGAAATCAAAATCATGGTAGAATTTCAATTTTATCTCTCAAATCCATATTTGGGCATAATCCAAATTCCCTCAAGTCAAGATTTGGTTAAGATCCAAAATTAATTTTACTCCAAACTCAAAGCAAGTAAAATTTGAATTCTATTCAAAGCCAAAATTTGGACATAATCCATATGTTATCCCAAATAAAAAAAAAATAGATAAAATTAATTCTATTGAAGTCAAAATCATGGTAGAATTTCAATTTTATCTCTCAAAACAAAATTTGGGCATAATCCAAATTCCCTCAAATCAAGATTTGGTTAAGATCCAAATTTAATTTTACTCCAAACTCAAAGCAAGTGATTTTTGAATTCTATTCAAAGCCAAAATTTGGACATAATCCATATTTTATCCCAAATAAAAAAAATAGATAAAATTAATTCTATTGAAGTCAAAATCATGGTAGAATTTCAATTTTATCTCTCAAAACAAAATTTGGGCATAATCCAAATTCCCTCAAATCAAGATCTAGTTAAGATCCAAATTCAAAATTTACTCCAAATTCAAATCAAGTAAAATTTGAATTCTATTCAAAGCCAGAATTTGGGCATAATTCAAATTTTATCCCAAATTAAAATTGGAGTAAATTTCAAATTTTATTCTAAGTTCAAACAAAAAGAAAGTTGAATAGAACTCCAAATCTTATTCCAATTTCAAGTAAATAAATTTGGTAGAATTTTAACCCTGCCCCAAGTTCATAATTTGAATTAAGGTAGAAAATAAATTCTACTAAGTTCAAATCAAAATTTTATGTCAGATAAGAAAATCAAAATATTGACCCAAATTAATATTTTAATAAATTGGCATAAAAAGTGTGTCAAAAAAAATCAAAATTATGAACCAAATTCCATATTCTTATTAGATTGACACATCAAATGGAATCCAAATTAGGAGCAAACATCTTAAGTTTTGATTCCAAATTATCTTTTTCGAGCTTCACTTACACATACTAGTGCATAAATCTAAAAAAGGGGGCATTTGTTCGAATAGAAATTTTGGCCAATCAGAAATTACCACGTCATTACCCAACATTGATGACGAAGTTATATTTAATTAGTGATTAATTAAATTGACAAGGATCCCTAAATTAAATTATGACAAATCCCAATATACAATTGGGTTATGTGAAATTTGGGCTCATTTTAGACGAAAGTCCAAAGGGCTAGGCCTAAAGTCAACTAGCCCCAGTCCAGAGGTTAAGCCCAAAGTCAACCATGCCCAGTCCAAAAACTAAGCCTAAAGTCAACCAGGCCCAGTCTGACTGAAAAGCCCAAGCCCACCTAGAGGCCTTCAGAAACTCTATAAATAGAGAGCTCCCTCCTCCATTTCAATGGTTTAGAAGTTGAAACTCTCTAGAGAACTTAGAGAGAATTCAGAAACAAAGACCAGCAGACTCCCTAAACTCTTGAAGATCAAACACTCTCTAAACTAGAGCTTTGAAGACTATAAGACTTTGAAGATCGAGAACATGCTACAAAGCCCTTGAGACAAATCCGCATTCGAGAACAAGCTACAAAGCCCTCGAGACAAATCCACATTCAAGAACAAGCTACAAAGCCCTCGAAACAAATCCACATTCGAGAAAAAGCTGCAAAGCCTTCGAGACAAATCTACATTCGAGAACAAGCTACAAAGCCCTCAAGACGAATCTATGTTCAAAAACAAGCTACAAAGCCCTCGAAACAAATCCACATTTGAGAACAAGCTACAAAGCCCTCGAGACAAATCTACATTCGAGAACAAGCTGCAAAGCCCTCGAGACAGATGTACATTTGAGAGAAAGAACCAGAGAAACAAATTAGAGATTGTACTCCACTATATTCAAACTAATACAAATACAAGTTTATTTACACGTGTCTCATTTCTTTCTATTTTGAAATTACGTATAAATAGCATCAAATACAACAAATATATTTTCCTCTTTTATATTGATATATCTAATATACCAAATATTAATTTGAACATTTCAAAATTTTCTTTCTACTAAACTAATCCTTTAGTGTTACTATGAGCTAACAATAGGACCTTATGGACCTACAGATTATAAGCTTCAATGATAAAAAAAAAAAAATTAATTAATTAAACTCTTTAATTAATCAATTTTCATTCATTAACTTTAGGTCACTCCACTATAGACCTAGAATTGCACTCTTATGCACTATAGGACAAGTTGTGTCTATGGATATAACCATTACATGCAAGTTGATCCTTCACGAGTTGTTCGTAATTACAGTTGGGTCAAAATTCTGTTTTACCCCTGTAATTATATCTTGCACTTTATGTACCACTGATCATCTAATTAACAATTTGTTTATGATCCAACCATAAATTAAGTCCCTCTCGGACCAGTGAGAGGGTGGGGCCCCATTGTTCAAGTCTCAAAATCAGCACTTAAAAGAACTACTCATCTACTTACCCTATATGGGAAGAAGTGAATTTCGTCTTGTGAGATTATGTATCCAGCTCCCTATTTGGTCAAGTCCTCAAAATGGTAGGCTTATTGAATCAGCTACAAAAGTCACTCTCACCCATACAAATCAAAAGACAAGCCCTCACAGGCAAGAGTTCATAACTCACTTAAGATTAAGTTCGAGTCGTATACGATCATCTTGATGAAATATTAATATTCTCAATTAACAGATTTATAAAGAAATATTAAATATTCCGTGGTTCAGTCTTATACAAACTCATTGTATAAAATACCCCCACTCACATGTTTTCACGTGAACGATTTGGATCAAATCATTTATAACTATTACAAAGTGGGTTGTATCAATAGTGTTACCAGGATAAGGCATTCAACCTTATCCATATACTATGACCTTTTAGGTTATTTCTTGAACATGATCCTCTCGTATGTCAACCACATACTGTTCAAAATTACACTAATAACCTTGAATTTTTCATATAATGGATAATATTATTTAACAAATAAAATAATCAAAACTATTATTAATTATTAAATAAATCATTAGTTACGAGGCTTTAGGGCATAAATCCAAACAAAGGTGATCCTTTAACCCCTTACCTTTTCTTGTTGTGTTCAGAAGGTCTTTCGGGATTGATATCAAATGCGGCTGGAAAGAGACTCCTGTCGGGACGTTCTATTTTTTGAGCAGACCCAAAGATAACCCATTTGTTCTTTGCTGACGATAGTTTGGTGTTTTTGAATATGAATGTTGAGGAAGTAGCATGTTTGAAAGGATTTTTGAGAGATTATGAGTTTGCTTTAGGACAATGTGTCAATTTCGATAAGTCGGCTATGATTTTTCCCCCAACGTTAATATAGATTGCTAACGGTATTTACAGGAGATTTTACCAATGAATGTGGTTCAAAGCTTGGGTACTTATTTGGGTCTGCTATCATCTTTTTCTAGATGCAAAAAAGTTGATTTTAAAATGATTAAAAATCGCTTATGAAGGTATTACAAATGTGGAAGAGCAATTTTTTCTCAGTTGGGGAAAAATAAATTCTGATTAAAAGTGTAGCCCAAGTAATACCAACTTATGCGATGAGTTGTTTTAGGTTGCCGAAGGACTTTTGTGAGCAGAACACCAAGCTTCTTGCTAAGATCTGGTAGGGTTCAAATGAAGGAAAAGAAAGGATTCATTGGAAAAAGTGGGAAAAGTTCTGTTTACCAAAAAGGGAGGTTGGGTTGAATTTTCGGGACCTACAATCTTTTAATCATACTTTGATTGGAAAACAAGTTTTGAGAGTACTCAGAAATCTAGATCTCATTGTTTCAAAACTTCTAAAGTTTAGATATTTGAAGGAATGAACATTTCACTCCGTAGCGGAAGCATTGGATCGCCTTTGATTTTATTTAAAATTAAACTAAAAAAAAAGAGTAGGCAAACTTGAGTAAATATGGAAATATTTCTGGCGAGTCTTTATCTCATCCACAAGTCTTTTGGGCTATGACTCGAACATAAGACCAAGGCTTGTGGGAGCCTCTTGAAAGAAAATCCACAAGGGATTCAAGAGGAAGAGGTCTAGAGAGAATTTTCTAATTCTCTATTGAGAAGATGTGTGTTATGTCTAATGGCTCAACTCAAGAGTCCTATTTATAGAGACCAAGGGTAAACCATTGTCATAATTAAAATATTATATTTTAATATCTAATATATTAAAATATATCTTATACTTATTTGAATCTCATTCAAATCTCCTACGATATTTATTTATTTAAATCGTATTCAAATTTTATAAATATATTTTATTTAATGTATCTAATATATATTAATTATTTTAATATTTAATGTATCAAATACAATAAATATATTTTCCTCTTTTATATTTGAAATGTTCAAATTAAATATTAATTTGAACATTTCAAAATTTTCTTTCAACTAGATTGATCTTTTAGTATTACTATCAGCTAGCAAGGGGACCTTATGGACCTACAGATTATAAGCTTCAATGATACAAAATTAATTAATTAAACTCTTTAATTAATCAATTTTCATTCATTAACTCTAGAGTTTCTTCACTATAGACCTAGAGTTGTACTCTTATGCACTGTATGACAAGTTGTATCCATGGATATAATCAATACATGCAAGTTGATCCTTCATGAGTTATTCGTAATTATAGCTAGATCAAAAGTCTGTTTTACCCTTGTAATTACATATTGCACCTTAAGTACCACTTATCCTCTAATGAACAATCTCTTTATACTTTAATTATGAACTAAGTCCCTCTTGGGCCAATGAGAGGGTGGGGCCCTATTGTTCAAGTCCCGAAATCAGCACTTAAGGGAACTACTCATCTACTTACCCTATATGGGAATGAGTAAATTTCATCTTGTGAGATTATGTTCCCAGCTCTCGATTTCGTAAAGTCTCCAAAATGGTAGGCATATTGTATTGACTATAAAAGCCACTCTCACCCATGCAAATCAAAGTATAAACCCTCACATGCAAGAGTTCATAACTCACTTAGGATTAAGATTGAATCACATATGATCATCCTGATGAAATATTAATCTTCTCAATTAACGGATTTATAAAGAGAGATTAAATATTTCGTGGTCCAGTCTTATACAAACTCATTGTATAAGATACCCTCATTCACATGTCTCCACATGAACAATTTGGATCAAATCATTTGTAACTATTACAAAGTGTGTCGTATTAATAGTGTTACCAGGATAAGGCACCCAACCTTATCCATGTACTATGACCCTTTAGGTTATTTCTTGAACATGATTCTCCCGTATGTCAACCACATATTGTTTAAGATTACACTAATAACCTTGGATCTTTCATATAATGAATAATATTATATTGCAAATAAATTAATCAAAATTATTATTAATTATTAAATAAATCATTAATTATGAGGTTTTAGGGCATAAATCCCAGCAGTATTTTCCTCATTCAGACTGTTTATCTTCAGTTTTATCATCCTCTTCTAGCTCTTATTTTTGGAAAAGCTTTGTTTGGGGGAGCCAATTATTGAAGTATGGACTTAGGAAAAGGTGGGTAATGGTGATTCAATAAAGGTGTTTAAGGACCCTTGGTTGCCAAGACCTCGCTCTTTCAAGGTTTTGACGACAAACTCAAGAAACTCATATGATCTTGTAAGTGAATTTATCACTCCTTCCTTCCATTGGGACGAGGTGAAGCTTATGAGGGTGTTTTGTCAAGAAGATGTTGATGTAATTCTATCTATTTCGATTAATTTGACAGGTGAAAATGATGACTGGGTATGGCATTATGACCGATATGGTGAATATTCGATCAAGAGTGGTTATTTGGTCAAAATGTTGTCTATGCATGGAGGTCCGTGCTCTAGCAACAATGTGTAAAGAATGGTGGAAAAAACTATGGGAAAGCTATGGTCATAACGAAGATTAAACATTTCGTTTGGAAATCCTTTCAGAATTATATTCCAACCAATGAGATTCTTCTAAAGGGAAACTTGGATGTCATTCCGTTTAGCTAAATTTTTCGAAAGAATGCATAATCAATCGATCATGCTCTTTTCACCTACAAAAGATCTAAAAAAAATTTGAAGAATAATTCTTCTACCAAACTATGCAATAAGAGATATTCCAAATATTCAAATTCAGGATAGATGGATGGATCTCTTTAAAAACCTATCTTAAGCTGAATTGAATTTAGCTTTTGTCAGAGCTTAGGCTATTTGGAATGATAGGAACATTTTTAAGCATAATGGTACCATTTCGAAAGTGGAAAACCAATGTGAATAGATTTTTTATTACATACAGGATTTCCATAAATTGAATGGAGCTTTGAAGAACAAGCAGAATGGTATGAAGACTATTTCTTGAAGACAAAATGTGATCTATCCTTATTCTATCTATGTTGATGGGGCTGGGAACGAGGATACAAAAATGATGGGATTTGGTGTTGTATTAAAGGGGCCAGATAGTAAAATTGCGGCTCAGTTCTATGGCTACATGCCTCATATTTTATCTCCTTTATGCGCTGAAGCAAAGGCTATCATGGAAGGAATAAAATTGGCTCATCGTATGGAGTTGACTCATATGTTTGTTTGCTCTGATTCTTTAGGTTGTTAATATATTGAACAATTCAGTTGAGCTGCATGAGGAGGTTCACAATATCACCAAAGATGTCCTAGCTTTCTAGGAAAAGTTTAACTCTACGTCGTTTATTCATGTTTGTAGAAATTCAAATGTATTAGCTCATGAGCTAGCTAGGAAAGGTATTTAGGGACATTCTGAAGGAATGAACATTTCACTCCGCAACAGAAGCATTGAATCGTCTTTGATTTTATTTAAAATTAAACTAAAAATTAAGGTTAAGCAAACTTACTTGGAGTAAATATGGAGATATTTTTTGCGGATCTTTATCTCCTTCATAAAATCTTCCTGGCTATGACTCGAATACAAGACCAAGACTTGTGGGAGCCTCTTGAAAGAAAATCCACAAGGGATTGGAGAGAAAGAGGTCTAGAGAGAATTCTCTAATTCTCTATTGAGGAGATATGTGTTGCGTCTAATGGCTCAACCCAAGGGTTCTATTTATAGAGACCAAGGGAAAATCTTTACCATAATTAAAATATTATATTTTATATCTAATATATTGTTGTTGTCAAATTTTGGACAGGAGAAATCTTAGTAACCTCTTGGGCCTAGGGCATTACAGATGGTATCAGAGCGGAACCTCTCCCAGTAAGATGTGGTTCGGGGACGAACCAAAGTGGAAGTTGGTGGGCATGTAACCCGAGTTTAGGGAGGGGTACATAGACGAACCGTGACCACATCTGAATGAGAAGGATCCTGAGGATATGCAAGTATGGTTAAGAAAGGCTTAAAAGAATTGATAGCTACTACCTATACCAACAAGGTGCACCTTCCTTTTTGGTGGCTCAATCGTAGGAACTCCAAGGTCAAGCATGTTTGAATTGGAGCAATCCTATGTTGGGTGACCTCTTGGGAATTTTCCTAGGAAGCATGTGAATGAGGACAAAGCATGTTGAAAGGACCTGTGTTGGTTTATGGGGACAGTCTTCACTCTCGCAAGCAGCTCAATACTAGTATGGTGAAGTTGTCAGATCGCAGGGGAATTCCAAGGCCATCAAGTGTCGAATTCGGATTCCGAATCCTAGTCCAAATCTTGGGCCTGGGGCGTTACAAGTTTCATGGATAATTTTGTTTAATTCACAAAATCCCTTATGAGATTTATCACTATATTCACCATATCTGTTGGATCTTAACATTTTTATCTTTTTATTCAATTGATTTTCTACTTCAGCTTTGTATTTCAAAAACATACTATTTGCTTCATCTTTCGATTTTAAGAGATATATTTTTGTATATCTAGAAAAATCATCAACAAACGATATATAATATTTTTTACCATCTCTACTTGTAGCATTATTGAAATCAGCCAAACCAGAATGTGTTAGTTCAAGTAATTTTGTATTTCTAGTTGTGACAAGCTTAAAATGATTTTTGGCAAATTTAGCTTTTACACATACAGAGCATTTACCAATTTTCATGCGATTTCAATGCATTAATAAGGTTTAAAGTTTTAAGCCTCTTAATCGATGCAACATTTACATGTCCTAATCTAGCATGCCATATATCAATAGATACAATGATATAAACAAAATGAGAAGTACTTTCATTCATCAAAGTAGTAGTAGCAATAGTGTTCAGAATAAATAAACCATCAGCTAAATACCCCTTACCAACAAAGTCACCAATTTTGGTGATGATAACATTGTCAGCCTTAAACACAATTCTAAGCCCAATCATGTTCAACAGACTTCCAGACACCGAAGGTACATACAATACATCACTTAAAGATAAACTTTTTCCAAAGGTAAGTTTTAGAAGAACCTTCCCTTTTTCAAGTACTCTAGTAGTGGCAAAGTTGCCCATGAATACATACTCGACGTCAGCAAAATTCTGGTAGTCGTGGAAGAGCTCTCGGTTAGAGCAAAAATATCTCGAAGCTTCGGTGTCAAGAATCCCATCAGACTTGTTCTCCACTAAGTTGGTTTCTATGACCAGAGCAGCAATGATGTCATCTTGCTTAGCAAGGTTGGCTTGTAAAACAGGCCTTTGATCTGGCTTTCCTTTCATCTGGTTGCACTAATAGGATTTGTGTCCGAATTTTCTGCAAACATAACAAATCATCTTGGACTTCTCAATTTTTCCATTGGGAGCCTTAAACTGATGTCCTTCTTTTGTTGTGTTCTATCTTTAGTAACCTGTTTTCATTTGTTTTTGAATCTGTCTTTTGTTGCAACAGAGGACTCAACAAGGCTAGCATTAACAGAATTCAATGATTGAGAGTTTAGCTTATCTTTCTACATGTTGGCTTCTTCAGTGCGCATATGACAGATCAATTCTTGCAAGGTCATGTCCTTCTTTTTGTGTTTCAGGTGGTTGCGATAGTCACTCCAGGAAGGAGAAAACTTCTCGAGCAGTACATTCGCTTGAAGAATCCCACACATCTTCATGCCTTCGATCAATACGTAGGCCACCAGATTTTCGTACTCATGAACTTGCTCCATGACTGGTTTGTCATCCGTCGTCTGGAATTGCAGCCATTTTCCGATGACATATTTTCTTCTACCTACATCATCTCTACCATATATGGATTTCAAAATATCCCAAATTACCTTTGCAGACTTCTGGAAGACAAAGAGATCGAATAGAGAGTCGGTCATGTAGTTGAGGAGATGGTCGCTAACTGTCTTGTTGTCCTTCTTGAACTTATCAGAATCGCTGTCAATGAGCTATTTCAATTGGACAGAATTGACATCGGCAAGCACCGGATCAACATCAATAGCAACAATGGACTTCTCTGGAACTGCAATGCGTGCAACATTAGCACCTTTGGATTTGTCGAAGATAAGGACATAGTCAACCTACAGTTGTTTAAAGAAGATCAAGAGCTTTTGCGACCAGCAACGATAGTTGGATCCGCCCAATGGTTCCAATTTGGACAAATCTAGCAGCACCTTTCCGGATTTGATCATCGACATGGTAAATTTTCTTTCAACTTGAAAGAAATATATGTTGAACAAATCGTTGTTGTGTCGTGGAGTACCATTGCTTTGAAAGCAATTTCGGCACGACTTCGGTGCTAAATCGTTTTATGCCGGTTGCTCCCCAAGGTTAACACAACACCCTTCACAGACGTGCACTCGTCAATGAAGGATTGGAATCAAGAAAAGAAAAATGCTCAGAAATTAGAACGCGAAGAGGATCGAAAACTATCTTGTTCTAGTTCGAAACAAACCAACTAAAAAGAAAATGAATTTCAGATCCCACACCATCAATGAGAGGAGAAAACATTTTCAGATCTACACCATCAATGAGATGAGAAAACGTTTTTTTTTTTAATTAAGGAAAAAATGTTTTCAACTGGTAACAAAATTAAAAGCAAACGATTTTTTAAAAAGAAAACGTTTTGGTTTTAATTTTAAGAGGAAAAATAAATAAAAATTATTTTTCTTTTCGCGCAAGCATGGTTACCCGAACCCGTCCAGACGGACAGCGGCGGCAACGCGCCTGTGGGGAGGTATTTTAATACCACTATAACCACTTTTTACCAATCTATATATAGACTTTACTATGTAAACTACCTCCACTTCTTTAAACTTTTCAATGTAGGACAAGAGTATTCTATTTCCTATGTGAGTTTTTGGGCCCAAGGCCCAAGTCGTTTTCAACCATATTTATAGGCTATATTTTCAAAAATCTGAAATAAAAACCAAATGGTTATGAAGTTGACCCATTAATGAAGGAATATCTCTGGAGAATAAACGCATCCATATCCCACTGGCAAAATAATAGAACATATCAAAATGGTTGTTGTGTTTAAAAATTAAAATATACATTTTTATAGTCAATGAACTAAAATTGTTACTTTTTTTTTTTAGTTGAGGGTTTTTTTTTCTGAGAACATTTAGTTGAGGGATTAAAACAGAAATTTAGAAAAACGTTGACAAAATGCCAAAGACTTCAACTCGATTACAAAATTAATTCGTGAAAGTTATGAATAAAGGTAAAGAACATGACAATTATTAATAAAGATAGAAATTATAACAATTTTTTCGTCCTCAACTTTTTAACTAAAAGATGGCCTTTTGAAATGTATTATTAGTTTTTTGGTCTTGAAATTTGAGAATGGTATTTAATAGATTCCGGAACTTTAAAAAATGTCAAAATAAGTCTCTAAATTTTTAATTATGTGTTACTAGGTTATTAAGTTTTAACAAATATCTAATAGTCAACATGAGCATAGTTTCGCGGTTAAGACATCTACTCTTTTCTTCGAGATTGAAGGTTCAAATCTTTCCACTTTCATAATGGTTATACTAAAAGAAATACGAGTGTCTAATGAATATCAAACCTTTTAGTTTTGTATTCAATAAATTCCTTAACTTGTGAATATGAGAATAAATTAATTAGTTAAGATATATATCATCGATCAAAAGATCAGAGGTTCGAATCCTCCACTGCCAGAACTTTAAAAAAAAAAAGAAAAAAGAAAAAAAGACCCCTCAACTTTGAGAAGCAATCACATTTGTGCATGCGTTGTATTGTTGGAGACTTGGAGTTCCCATTTATATATGTTTTTTTTAGTAGACCCCCATTTATATATGTTATCTTGTTGAGAAGGTTAACAATTTAATTACTAACCATATAAGCTCTATTCTAAAGAAAGTAGTTTCTAAAACTAAACAACAAATATATCATATATTCATTGTTTTTTAAAAATATATTTTATCTACTCTAATGGTAGGTGAGGGATCTATATTAATTTAACTGCCTATAATTTTCCTACTTTGAGTTAAACACAACAGTTTAATATCATATTTTTATTTATAGAAATAATAGTCCAAAATTTTTGAAGCAGTTGCTTTCTAAAAATTGTAGAAAAAATAAAAACTTTATTGGAGTTAGTGTGAAATTAAAGTCAAATACATGAATTATTTTTAATTTATATATTTTAAGTTAAAATTCTATTTTGATCCTTAATTATTTAGATTTATTTTATTTAAGATTTTAAACTCTATTTTAGTCCTTCATTTAAAAAAAAAAAAATACAAGTTTCATTTTTAAATATTTAAAATATCTATTTTAGTATTTGCACTTTCATAAAAGGATCATTTTGGTCTTTGTTATAATTTGTCATTTAATATTCATCTCCCCAATATTTGTCTCATTTAACCTATAGTGTTCTAATAACACATGCTCATGTCATTACATTCTACACATTTTTGAAACTATCTAAAGTAACCTGATGTGGATTTATTTCAATAATTAATGAAAAATTAACAGAGATTAAAATAATTACTTTTTAAAGTTCAAGGATACAATAAACATTCTATTCAAGAATAAGAATTGAACGATTTAGAAAGAAAATTAGATATTATGAAAGTTTAAGAATCAAAATAAAATTAAAAAAAAAACCCAACTTAATTGTTAGGGATGGCATTTCACTTTACAGGGAAAGTGTATATGTCATATTCATATGCATTTTACAAAAAGAAAACTGGAACCGTTTAAATTTAAAAAAAAAAAAAACAAAAACAAAAAATACATAAGTTTAATTAAAAAAAAAATAGTAGATCAAATATGAGGTTGGGATGGTGCTCTCAACCTTAGAGAGAGTGAGAAGTATGTTATCTGCATAGCTTCGTTCAGTTTGTCCAAAAATATATAATTGAAAATTAGAATTTTGGATTTATTAAAAATACGTTGGTTTTTTCTCAATATATATATATATATATATATATATATATATATATGTTGGTTAAATTACAAGTTTAATTTAGTCTTTGCACTCTCAAAATTGTGTCTAATAAATCCTAAACTTTTTAAAATATATATATTTAATTGGTCTCTCAACTTTTACTTTTGTATTAGGGTTCTATTAGATACAAATTTCAATTTTGTGTCTAATAGCTTTATAAACTATATAAAAAAAAATGTTTAATAAGCCAAGATCTATGAGATACAAAATTTAAAGCTTAAGGATATACTAGATAATTTTAAAACCTTTCACTTTTGTGCTAAAACGCTAATCCTTAGTCACTATCGGAACTATCACTTGAACTTTCATTTGAAAACATTTAAAAAGAAAAATAAAATGAGTACAAAAATACTCACTAGCAATTTCCACATCAAAAATTTAAAAATTCATTTCCTTCAAAAACAAATTATAAGAAAAACATAGAAATCCAATTAAGAAAAATCTTTTCAACTGTTGGTACAAAATCAAAAGGTTCAGTTGATTAGACTTTCAATTATTCAATATTTTTTATTGGACAGAGTGGGAAGATGAATAATTGGAGTAGCCTTCAAAATATATATAGTTATTTGTCGGTGACATCAATCAATCATTCAATCAATTACAAATGTCAAGTATTAAAGAAGGTCAATAATCAAACTAAACAAACTTACACATTAAAAAACTAAAATATATATTTTGAAAGTCGAATATCCAAAATAAAATTAAAACAAAAAATTTATGCTCATTTGATAACTATATGATTTTTTGTTTTTGAAAATTAAGCTTATAAATACTATTTCTACCTATGATTTTATTTGTTTTATTACGTACTCTCTAAAAAAAATTCAAAATTCAAGCCATGTTATGATGCCTGAGTCCAAGAGGGGTACATAAATGAACCGTGACCATATCCGAATGAGAGGGATCTTGAGGATATGCAACTATGGTTAAGAAAAGCTTAAAATAATTAATAGTTACTACCTATACCAACAAGGTGCACCTTCCTTTTCGATGGCCCAATTGTAGGAACTCCAAAATTAAGCGTGCTTAGCTTGGAGCAATCCTGTGTTGAATGACCTCCTGTGAATTTTCCTAGGAAGCATGTGAGTGAGGACAAAACATGTTGAAAGGATATGTGTTGGTTGGTGGAGACAGTCTTCACTATCACAAGCAGCTTGAATCCTAGGTCTGTGGCGTTACACATATTTTGAAAACTAAAAAAAAAAAAATTTAAAAACTTTTTTTTCTTTGAAATTTGACAATAAATTGTGAAGAAACAAGCACAATTTTTAAAAATAGAAAACTAAAAATGGAATCATTATCAAATCAGGCCTTAATTTATTGGATTTAACCTATATAATAAGTTCGTTAAATTATAAGTTCATCCTTTGAACATTTAAAGTTGTGTTTAATAAGTTCCTCAATTTTTAAAAAGTATATAGTAGGCCGATAAATTTTCACTTTGGTACTAGGGTTCTATTAGATACAAATTTTAATTTTTTGTTTAATAGTTTCACAAAATTCAAAAAAATGTTCAATATATGTGAGGATCTATATATAAAATTGAAAGGCTAGGCTACTAGCTTTTGATAACCATTTATTTTTTGGTTTTTGATTTTTGAAAATTATGCTTGTTTTCTCATCATTTCTCTGCAATTGATTTCATCTTTCTTAACAAAACATTTGAATTCTTAACTAAATTCCAAGAACAAAACACAAGTTTTTAAAAACTACTTTTTAGTTTTCAAAACTTGGCCTGGTTTTTTAAAACATAGGTAAAAAGTAGATAACATAACAAAGAAACCATAGATGGAATTAGTATTTATAGGCTTAATTTTCAAAAATCAAATGGTTATCAAACGGGACTTTAGTTTTTGGTTATTGAAAATTGTGATTGTTTTCTCATTATTTCTCTACAATGAGTTTCATCTTTCTTAAGAAAACATTTGAATTCTTAGCCAAATTCCAAAAATAAAAATAAGTTTTTGAAAACTAATTTTTTTAGTTTTCAAAACTTGGCTTTGTTTTTGAAAATTCATGTAAAAAGTAAATACATAATAAGGAAATCCATAGGTGGAAGTAGTATTTATAAGCTTAATTTTCAAAACCCAAAAATAAAAAACCAAATGGTTATCCAATGGGATCTTAAGAATTTACTAGACAATTTTTAAAGTTAAGAGATTTTTTTTAAGTTTAAAGTTTTTTTTTTTAAAGTTTAAAGTTTAGAGATTTATTAAATACAAAAATAAAATTTAGCAACTTATTAAATACAATGTTGAAAGCTTAAGTACTAAAGTTATAATTTAACCAAAGTAATATATATATATCTATATCTATATATATATATATATATATATATATATATATATATATATATTATATGTTATGGGTGAAATTGGACCAACAAGAACGGGCTGGCTAAAGGGCCAAACGAGAAAGGAAGCCCAACAAAGTCAAAACGGACCGAAACCGACAGAGGACCGACCCAAAATGAGAGGGAGAAGAAAACGGGCTCGGGCTTCAGCCCAAGCCCGTGTAGGCATGACCGAGGGCGACCAAATTGGCAAGGCCCAATTTTGGGCCTTGCCTCAGTCCCTCATGGCCCGTGTACCCTCGGTCCAGCCCAGTTCGATCTTTCCTTTCTCCATTCGAAGATGGAAACCCACGGAAAAACCTTAGGAAGGAATGTGTTTAAGCTCTCTCCAGGAAGAGTAAGGTAAGTTCATTCAAACCTTCAAAACTCTCCTAGAACTACCTTATTCTCTCTAAAGAACCTCTATGACTTAAGCATCGGAGCTTGTATGCCCTACACCACACCAGTGTCCATGTTTTTCTTGTCTTGTAGGCCGCGTTCTTCCCTCAATAATACAATTTCACCGTCGTTGTCACGTGGAGGTCAGATGAGATTTTCCCTGTCCAAAATTTGGCAACTATATATATATATATAAAAGATTATGAAAATAGGTTAAATAATAATTAACACCGCCAATTTCTGTCAAAAAAAACAAAAACAAAATTTAACAGCCGCCAAACACCGTGACCACAAGGCAAGGTATAGGATAGAAACAATATCCTAAAACCATAAAGTGCATTTTGATCTATGAAAAAAAAAACATAAAGTGCATTTATTATAAAAAAATTTAAAAATTAAAGATTTAAATCCTATTTTGATCCTAACGTTTAAAATATCTATTTTAATCTCTAAATTTTTAAAAAGTAATTATTTTAGTCCTTAGTTTATTATTTTGACACGTAATATTTCCTTACTTATTACTCAGTCCTCAATCTATGAAATTTGAATGCATGTCCATATTAATACGTTAATATACATGTTCAAAGTTACATTATCAATTCGTTAAAAGAAAAATAAAAATTATAACGCAAATAGTTATTTTTCTAAGGTTCATAAAGGAAAATAGACACTTTTTGAATTTAGAGACCAAAATAGAACAAACTTAAAAGTTCAAAAATCAAAATAACATTTTGAAACTTTAAGAACCAAAATAAAATAATTAACGTTTATGTACCAAAAAAAGAACCAACTCTAAAGTTTAGAGATTACTAGAACAAATTTAGAAGTTCATAAATTAAAATAAACATTTTAAGAGTTCATACATCAAAATAGAACAAACTCTAAAATTGTCAATCTAACCTCACTCAATTAGTTGAGATATTATATTTTAAACCAAAAATTGAGATCCGAATCCTCAACATGGTTGGTTTGGTCAACACACAGAAAAAAAATCCTAAAATTTAAACACCAAAATGAGATTAAACCAAAATTTAAAAAAGAAAGAAAGAAAGAAGCGTAATTATAATAAAAGCACGATCGCAAGAAATAAGGGGCACTAACGCACGCGTCCCACGACGCAATATTCTTACAATCAATAATTTAAAAAAAAAAAAAAAAACATATTAAAAAGGAAAAAAAAGAAGTGAAATTGGGCAAAAGACAAAGGTTGTGAGTGGGACATGACAGCTTCAAAACTATATTCAAACAAATTCCATTCTAAACACATTTCCTTCAAATTCTTCTACCTTTCTTCTTCTTCCATTTCTGATTCTCTGTGCTATTTTCAGTCCACCAAACTCCATAGCTACTCTTCTTCTTCCTTCTTCCCAATTGGGTCTCTTTCAGTTTCCCCCCTTTTTGCTTCTTTTTCAGGGACCCCCAGCACCTTCTTTAAAATCAAACCTCTCCTTTTCTGAAATAAAGTGAATATACATTGGTTTTATTAAGTGGGTATGGAATTGTTGCTCTGCTTCTGTTCAACACCTTTCCCCTTTCTTAAACCTCCTCATATTCCTTGCTTTCCCTCTGAATATTCATGAAATTCACCTTCCCAAAAACCAAATAGAATTAGAAACGTCAATTCGAAGGAGGGGAAGAGAATTTTCAGAACAAAATTAGGGAATCGCCTTTTTTTCTTTTGCTTTTCTGACTGCATGCTCCACGATTTTCGAGCAAAATGATGAAGGCCTTCGCTTCTGTAATTTCTCTGACCTCTTTTTGTGCTTGTTTTAGTGTTTGTTTTTTGTAACCCATTTGGCTTATCTGTGTTTATGTTGCTCTCGTTTGATGATTTTTAGTGGGTCTTCGTCTGTTCTTTGTGTTCTGTGGTGGTTTAGGATTGTGAGGCTCTCCTTTTGAGATTTGGAATTTGAATTTTGAATTTGTATTTTCTGGGTTGTGGTTATTTGCCATGAAACAGAGGGAAATTGACTGTTTCATTCATTTTTCAAATTGGTTTTATTACTATTTTGATCTTTCAAATGGACTGTTGTTGGTTTGGTCTCTTTGATTCTGATATTCAGTTCATTACGTTTTCTGTATCTGCCTTTTTCCATATTGCTCTGGTTGTTTTGTTGGTCAATAGCAATTCTCTTGTTGAATTTGATATCTGAACTGTATTTTAGAGTTCTCTCAACTCAATTCTAGGTGATGAGATGTTTCAACTCTAGTTTTCAACTTAGAAGCTTGTAATTTCTACTGGGCAAGCATAGTATTACCATTATCCTTTAATATTTTTTTTGTAAAACTTTTTAATCATTAAGATAAATGAAAGACTACGAATATATAGATGGACGACACATAAAAGAGAAAGCCCAAAACACAGATACCTAGGAAATTAAGATTTTGAGAACTAATTTTGGCAACCTCCTTATTGGGATGAGTAATTTGAGAATTGCATATGAAAATTTTACCTAATTTTGGTTATTGATGGATAAATTACCGTTGGAATCTGGAAGCTAAAAGTTGCAGTTTTCTGATTCCTCGAAAATTGTTACCTGCAATGTTGGTTTGGAATTTTTTATGAATTGTGGAAGTGCTTTGTTCCTATCCATAGCTCCTAATCGAATGGAGAGTTCTTACCACTATGGTCTTTTGTTTACATAATGTGAATGTGACTTATCTTTTTATAACTCATTTTCTGTGTTTCAGAATTTCATACTATCAGAGTCAAAGAATAGATTGCGCCTCTGTACTTTCTTCATCACTGTTATCCTTGGTGCAGGAGTTTATTTCATTGGAAGTGAATTTATTACAAAGGTAGAAATTGAAGCGCATCTTTTCAAAGTTCTTATAACTTCCCGTTTATAGTGATGACAGTTGCAGAATATCTTGGAGGTTTTAGGTTAATACTATTCATAGCACTGAGATTAAGTTAATCATCTTTGAAAATGAAGGATTGAAAGAGTCGGTTATCTGTACATTTCACTGAATTTTGATTATGCATCCAAAGCATTGGCTTTGCAGTTTCCCGTGCATTCCCCGTCTATGATGTTCATTGGTGGTACCCCTTATATTTCTCGAATAAGCCCTAGATTGCTTGTTGGTTAAGTAAAAATTTGAATTAAGGCCAGTTTCATTCAAACCTCACAACTCTGTCTCTGACAAGAAAGCTTATGATCTTAATGAGTTGTTAAACTCCTTCCACTTGTCAGTATGAACTTCAAGCTTTTGTCTTGCTAGGTGATCATTGTTGATTTTTTCTTTTCTACAGTAGTGTTATTATGCCCGGTAGTATTTTCTTATGTAGATTGTAACCATGCTTGTTAGCACAGAACACCATACATCATCATGCATTCAAATCATTTGTCGATAAAATTGTCATTCAAAATGACTGAAATGAGCCAATGATGGATATTTGACAAACTTGCAGGAAATTTTTAGATGGGAGGTATTTAATTCTGCCCAAAATGTAAAGTCCAGCACATGCAAGGTTTGTCTAGTCAAACCATGTTTTTCTGTTATGGTTTCTCATTGAATTTTGTTCTAGTTTGTTTGATAAGTTTTCTCAATCTCCTTTCTATTGTCTTGTCTTCCTTCCTTTGTAGAATCGATGCAGGCCTCCTGGGAGTGAGTCTTTGCCGGAAGGAATCATTAGTAAAACATCCAACTTCGAATTTCAGCCTCTATGGGGCTCGACTGTGCAAAATGTAAGTGATGTGTAGATTGAAATGTTGCTTTCCAAAACACTGAATATGAACTTTTCTTGTTCAATAAAGTACAGGGCTCGGATAATTTAATAGAACAACCTAACTCTTTCACATATTTACATCTACAACTTTGTTAATAAATATATGAAATCTGTAGGTGTAAAAGCTGCATATATTTTATTGTTTGAGGAGAAAGCTGATGGTCTATTATGCATTGCCCTTAACTGAGTGTCAATAATCTTTGTGCCAGAAAATGTTGAAGGTTTCGAAGAACTTGTTAGCTATTGCTGTTGGAATTAAACAAAGACACGTAGTGTCCAAAATTGTTGAAAAGGTTATGATTTGACTTGATGTTCTTATCCTTTAATTTTTTTTAGTGATCTGATTGTTTGTTAATGCATATTTTTGCATTTGCAGTTCCCTCGAGATGATTTTGACATGATGTTTTTTCATTACGATGGTGTTGTGGATGAATGGAGGGATTTAGCTTGGAGTTCTCATGCACTACACGTTTCTGCTCTGAATCAAACTAAATGGTAACGTAACGTTCATTTGTCCCCAAGAGTTTTCTGAAACTAATGATTATCTTTGGTTTCAATTTCTGAATCATATATATTGGCTTTCTATTTTACGCGTTAAATTGGAGATATAATTGGAATAAAACCGTCTCATGGCATAGGTGGTTTGCAAAGCGTTTCTTGCATCCAGATATAGTTGCTGAATATAATTATATATTTCTTTGGGATGAGGACCTTGGCGTGGAGAATTTTGACCCAAAACGGTAGGTTTGATTTTCTTTTCATTATTGTGAAGTTCATGGTAGTCTCTTTCTGATAGTCGATATTTGACTTTGATGTCCCCATTTATGTGTTAATATGTACGAGCTCTTATTGCAAAGTAGTCGTTCAAGCTGATTGTACAGTTCGATGACGACCTCTTGATGATGTTGCATATGAATCTCTTGTTTTCTTCATCTAAAACTATTTCAGATATATATCAATCCTTAAGGAGGAGGGGCTTGAGATATCACAACCAGCTCTTGATCCGGTTAAGTCCAAAGTGCACCAGGCTCTTACTGCACGCAAAACCGGTTCGAAAGTTCACAGGTCAGTTTTACACCGGTTTTTGTAGTGATATATTTTACTTTTATCTTGTTATTGTTCGAGACCACCATTGGAGATACTAGACAAATTGGATTCATTCATCTGAAAATTTTAGGTTTGCAGTTCCGAATCATGTTGACACTTCACACTGAACAAAAATGGCCTTTCTCCCAATGGTTTAGCTGAATTCTCGAGTTAGCTACTAATTGGATAAACAAAGTTTACTTGATCAAATATCTATTTTCAAGTTGTTTGTGATGGGAACCCAAATATATTGAAATATGAAAGATAACATAATTACAAGAACTCTCCAAGTATTTGAGGTACTTGGAACTGCCTTTATGTGGAAAAGCTACTTAAGCCTAAACCTCTAAGGCTTCGTTTGATAATCATTTTGTTTTTTGTTTTTGAAAACTAAGCTTATAAACACGATTTCCACCTATTAGTATTAGTTTTTTTTATTTTGTTATCTACTCTCTATAAATTTTTTTAAAATCCAAACCAAATTTTGAAAACTAAAAAAATTAGGCCATGTTCAATAACTATTTGGTTTTTGAAAATTAAACTTATAAACACTACTTTCACTTATGAGTTTTTTTATTTGGTTATATACTTTTTGCCAATATTTTCAAAATCCAAGCCAAGTTTTGAAAACTAAAAAAAAAAAGTAGTTTTTAAAAAAAAAATTTGTTTTTGGAAATTGGCTAAGAATTGAAATGCTTCTTAAAACAAGCATAATGTTCAAAAACCAAAAACTAAAAATCAAATGGTTATCAAACGGGGCCTTGGAAACAATTATAAATTTCAAAAACCAAATGTTATTAAACAAGGCCTAAACAATTGCCTTCTTTTCTCCTCCTCCATTCCCTCTATTTATAACAAACTACCATAAATACTTCTCTAGCCAATTACTAATATACCCTTATAACCTTAATAATATTGTAATGGTATTCCTATCAGTTTGTGTTGTTCCTACTCCCATAAAACACTACAATGATCTTTTCCAATACCTGATTATCTGTCACATCCAAGCAATTTGTAGTAAAAGTTATATTCTCTCCAATGTTACTGATGCTCAAGTGTATTTGTACTTTGCAGTTTACCTGAAATAATGTTGACCAATTTTCTTAAATTTTTTTTAAAGCAGAAGGTTTTACAACTTCAAAGGCTCTTCACGGTGCGATGCTAATAGCACGGGTCCTCCATGCACCGGGTAAATTTACCGATCCCCTTGAACAAATTAGGTTTTTCAAAAAAAAATTTCCTGATGTTGGACTCAGATAAATTGTATATATCTCTAAATTTGATGTAGATGGGTGGAAATGATGGCTCCTGTGTTCTCAAGGGCAGCATGGAGATGCACATGGTATATGATTCAGGTAAATAAATCCTATTGAAGTGAGATTCAGATTCATTTTCAAAGTAGGAGAATAAATGATTTAAAAACTATTTTGCAGACTAATACTTTAAAAGAACATTAATGTTTTTTTAAATCTTAAAAAGCGTTGGAACGATATCATTTGTTCTTGAACTACCCCGAGTTCAATACATAGGAGTTAAGGGAGATATGGTTTGGCTCGAATGTCACTACTATATTCAAAAACTTGAGCTATTTTTGTTTCTTTCTCTTTGCTTTACAGAATGACTTGATCCATGCATGGGGCTTGGATAGACAGCTTGGCTATTGTGCACAAGTAATTTCCACACTTTACAATTTCTTTTGCTTTACTTGGAAGCTACCGTTTTCTTGTAGTGTTTGTGATTATGGATTCTCTTCTAGGGTGACAGAACACAAAAAGTTGGTGTTGTCGATGCAGAATACATAGTTCATTTAGGTCTGCCAACGCTCGGTGCTTCCCATGACAATGTGGTAATGTACTGCAGTCAAACAATCCTATGAATTTACGACTTCGAGCGGTCATATGCTGCGCTTATTTTTACAGTGAATCACTGATAAATGTGGTTCAAATCATCACTTGCTTTCATTCAGCATCAAATTATCCAGTGTATATTATGACGCTAAACTCACCTTCCCATTCATGCAGCTGAATTCCGATGCTCCAGCTCATTCATCGAAGAAAGGATCGGTTTGTCTACTTAAAACTTTAAATTCACCCCAAATTTATACTCTTTTCTTCAATTATGAATATGAAAGTTAGCTTAGTCTTCAATTCTTGCAGGAACCCAATGTTGATAATAGAGTTAAAGTAAGTACAACAATCCAAATCTATTAAATTTTTTTCGCCTCAACGATTAAATTCGTAACCAGAGATTTCAACCAGATAGTTCATGGTTTTTTATATTGCATCCTAAATTGTGTAGGTGAGGATACAATCTTCCTTAGAAATGCAGATCTTCAAGGAACGGTGGACCGATGCTGCAAAGAAGGATAGATGTTGGATCGACCCTTATCGATAATTACCGAAGTCCACAAATGTGATTGGGATTGTTTTATGTTCATTTTTATGAAATAAAACTGGAAGTGAAGGTGTTCTTCCAGTCTTCATTAACAGAGCTCAAACACAGTCTGAGCATGCACAGCTTACATCAGATTCTAGTTGTCTCAGAACAACTTATACCCAACAAATTCAAATCACCAAGGAGGCAGCTTTTCATTGGAAGAAACTCACCCTTTTTTTTTTTACTGTATACAAATTGATGTCTTCCAAAAGGTTGGTAAAGATTTCTCTTTTTTGTCCCTTTTTTTTTTTGGTTGTAAATGCATTATATTTTTTAAAATATGAGGTGTTTGTAAAAGTTTCCTTGTAATCTAAATAAATGTAAAGTTTGTTTGTTTTGTCTTCCAATAGCAATCACGCACTAGTCACGTGGTGTTTCCTATTATTTTATATTGAAATTGATAGCTAAATTAAATAATAGATTTTGATAAATGACTAAAATAATTTAAAATTTCAAATACAGCTATTTGAGATCTTTTGACGTTTATATATTTTTCTATAGGATAAATTTACTCTTCTAACAATATCCTCTTCTAACTCTAAAATTTGAAATAAATTTGGATGTAAATTAATAGCTAAAAAATAGAGCCAACAAAATCTCGAATAATGTTTACATTTTAAATCTAGAATAAATAAATATAAATAAATAAAACATTTAAATTTAAGTTTTTTTTTTTTCAGAAGATTTAAAAATTTCATGATAAGAAAATGAAGATGATGAAGAAAAAGAGAAATAATTGGGAAAAAAGGAAAATTCTATCCATTCATCTCTTTAACAATTTTTTTTAATTATATATTCATCTCTTTAGAAAACTTATAAAAATTTCAAAGTAAGATAAGACATCTCTAAAATTTTCAAATAGTACTGATGTGGGTTTTCAGTTTGTAACAGTTGATGGCTTGGATTTTAAGTGACGGCAATGGCGTGGGTTTTGGGGCAACGATGAGAGTTTGTAGCAGTCGACAGTGACGACGTGGATTTGAGCAACAACAACGATGACGTTGGTCATCCTTAGAGGGCAATATTTTCAAGTGTGGGTTAGTGTTATTTTTAGTTTGTTTGAGCGTTTTCGACCATAGCATTGACAGTGAGTACGTTTTTGGGCGTGAATCGTGGATTGAGCATTAGTCATGTGAGATGGAATCTAGAGAAATCAACGAAGGTGAATCATCTTTTTCTCTCTTGAGTTTATATGGTAAATCCTCTTTTTATAAAGTTTTAAAATGTGGGTTCGTGTGGGTCATTGCACTTTAATATTTGATGAAATATTAAAAATTTTAGTTATTGGTGCTTATTTGTCAATATCTTAGGGGGCGTTTGGCCCCCTAACTTGAGTTGAGTTGAGTTGAGTTTTAAACTCAACTCACCGTTTGGCCCATGAATAAATTAACTTCCCATAGAAAAATTCAACTCTACCGACTTGTTGCTGTGTTAGGATTTAACTCCACCGACTTGTATAGTAATCCAATTAACATATTTTATCATCACTTCTCTAACGACCGGTGGCCATCGTGGAGACCTTCTCTGACGACTGACGGTCATATGCGACAATCGACAGCCACTGTCGACTTCCTTATCCGATGATCGACGGCAATCGTTGGCAACCATATCTGACAACCAACGGTAGTCGCCGGCGACGTTCACCACTTACGACCATCTCCAGCGACTATCACCAGCAATAATTTTCAGTGACCAACGGTACTCCCATGATTCAAAATAATATGAAATGCACATGTATTTAGTTGGTCTGACTCTCTGCTCAAACAATCTTTCTTCGGACTTACGAACTTGACCCATTGTTGGCCATTACTTATATTTTGTGAACCATAATTATATTTTGTGAATCATGTAAATAGGCCATTGATGACCTACTAATATTTTGTGAATTTTTCACTCCTACATGACACTAATGTTAAAATATATTATCGTTTTCATATCATCTTGAAAAATTAAAATACTGCATTCTCTTTTCCAAAGATGTTCAATTTAGTACATGTGTTTAAACAAATGTAAACAAACAATGTTTCTTTGCCAAAAAAAAAAAAAAAAAAGAATACGTAATGGTCAATGTGTTTTAAAAATTAAAAAAAAAAAATTCTCTCATAATGAAGACCCTATTAGTAATTGAAAAAAGGTCATAATAAGGTCTTCATTTATAAGTTTCAAAGAAGTTCAATGTGTGTTTAGAAAATGAAACCTTAGATTTTTATATTTTGATAGAAGTTCAATTTGTATTTAAAAAAAAAAAAAACAGATACATTATTTTTTTTCCATTCATCAATTGCTATTTGTTGTTATAAAGAATGCAACATTTGATTTCTGACGAGGCGTCTGTTATACACCAAAAGCAAATGCAAGTGCACGCTGTCCAATAAGTAGTATATGGAAGTATTTCAAGTATTGAACCCAAGGGAATGGTTAACAAAGAGTTTTTCAATTAACAACACAAGTACTTTCAAGTTGCAACCGAAGGTAACCAAATAAATAAGATGTTTTTGGGAGTTTTGTGGAATAAAATTAAGGGAAACTAAAGAAAAAGATAAGAAAACAGTAATGAGAAGCAGGAAGTTCAAATCTGTTTCAACCCTGAGGAAATGCGCCCACAAACTTGCTTAACTAGGTCCAGCTATTTCAGAGATTCTGCCTCTTGCGCTCGCATATTGTCTCTTTCGAGTTCTGTGCGATTCATACAAAATGCTACTGAAATGCACCCGCAACCTACCCTAACCGACACTTAACACCATGAATCAAGTTCAACACATATTCAATCATTTTCTCAGTGCTTTTAGGAGACTAAACAATTAAACACATATGTCTATGGCTAATTTTAACTTAGATAAATATTGAACGCAACTCAATGATTCTAAAGGTTTTTGTCCTATGTTTAGGTACAAAAAGTGAAGTTCTATGTCTAGACTCTTCTCCTAGATTGCTTTATGAAAACGCGTGCTCGATCCAACCCTTTCATTATTACTTCTCCTATGCTAACTCAAGTGATCAGTTTAAGCTAACAATGAAACTTAAACTCAATAAAAGAAAATGATGCTAAATGTTAAGCAGAGTTGCTAGAATCATATGGTGGGGCTTATCTCATTTTTAGAGTATTTACTTTATTGAATCCCCTCTAAGGAGTTTATCTACTCATTGAAAAGAAAACTAACGTGCAGAAAAAAAAAAAAAAAGAAAACTTGATTGAGAAAAGATAGACTTCATTGAAAATAGATGAATAGAACTATACTGAGAGTATGGAATTGAAACAATAACAACTTGAATTACAACTTGAAGAATTGAAATTTAACAGAAACTTACAACTTGATGAAAGAAAAAACAGTAACTAAACTTTAAAGAAAAACAGAATGTACGAAACTTAAATAAAAGTGATAAAGAACCCGAAGTTTGTTCCTTCTTTCTAACTTTGTTCAACCTCTTTTGAGGAGAGCAAGTGCTTACACTCATTTTTTCTCGAAGTTTGTGTCTGAATGAAGTATGAACAGGATTTGGGGGAGACTTGGTATGACAGTTGAAAAGAAAAGAAAACTGAAGAATTTGGAGAAGAAGATAAAAATTCGAGCTCCCTTGAAACTGAAGCTTGAGCTGCCTTTTATAAACCTCAACCTAGGGTTTGTTGCCGAGATCAGTGTGGAGAGACTTGGCCGATCATATTCCTTAATCCTCGGAGATTTGATGGAGAATAATTGATTTCATCTGGAAACCTCGCGAATCTGGGAGAATCTGTTGAAAATGTCCAAATATGGCCCAATAGTGAGTGCGATTGTGCTGTTGTCCAAAGGGCCTAAATGCAGCCGCATAGTTGGGCGCATTTTGAGTTCTTTCTGCAACAGTTGGAATTTGGCTTCTGCTCTCAATTCCTGGTGCATCCTGGTCGCATAGAATCATCTTTCTTTTGCCTCAGTTGCAGCCAGAATGTGGGCGCATTTGGGTCTTTTTTCAGCATCTACACAAAACTAACAAAAATTAACAATTTCTTAACAAAAATGACTATAAATATACCTAAAAACTTATTTTTATAAAATCAAGACTTCAAACACATGCAAAACTTGTTTTTACTTAAATTTGCTCTAAATGACATGAAATATAACATTAAACACTCACTTTCTAAGCAAATAACTTAGTTTTTAGAGTCAAATAACACTCATAAATGAGCATTATCAATTTCTATAAATTGAACGAAGTTCAATGTGTACCAAAAAGAGAAAACAAAGCTACATTGCCTATAGTTTGGAAGAAGTCAATTTCTAAAAAAAAAAAAATAAAGAATGATGTTTTTTAAAAAAAAAAGATCCATATTGAAATATATTGTTTTTTTTTTTTTGAAGTGGACATCTGAATTCAGTGTTAGAAAGTTGAAAAAATATGTTTCTAGATGAATGATTGGAAAAAATAAAAACTAAAGAAAACAAAAACAGTCAGCTAAAAATCAATCTACTTCAGGTTACAAAAAATTGCATCAGATACCTCTGACAACTTAACTCAACTTTGCACCCCAAACACAGACTTTCTGATTCAACTCAACCCAACTCTAGACCCTAAACACAGACTTCTGAACTCACTGACAAACTAACTTTTTTCAACTCAACTCAACTCTGCATGCTAAACACACCCTTAGATATTTAGACTCCATTATTTTGAAGTGGCTAAAATAGTTAAAATAAAATTAAAAACATCAAGCAAAAACTTAGAATTGATATAGTATAAAAGAAATACTAGAGCATGGAGGGAAGTGATTGTGTGTGTGTGTGACAAAAGCAGAGCTAGTGAGAGGCGTAGGGTAGCAAGAGTAAATCAAACAATGAAACATCACCTATTTCCATTGACAGTGAGTAGGAGATACACCATAGCTTCAATTATGTTATTTGTTATTTAGAAAACAATATCCTTTGCACTTTCAAATTTGAAAATATGTAATTTTCTTTATTTACATCACTATGGTCACAATGACCTTTATGCCTCAATTTTTTTAAGTAGTTTATAATATTTACTATCTATCAATTTAAACATTTTATTTATTATAGTATGAGGAAACTATGCAACAAAAGGATAAGAGACCAAATGAAATGGACTTTGATGAAGCAAATTCAATAAAAAAAATATGGTCCAAAAGAAAAACGATAAGAATAGGGAGAGAGAAAATATATATATAGGTAAGCAGTTAAAGAAGATGTGACAAAAAGATGATAAAAAAGTTAGAGATGAAGTTGGAAAACAGGTTACTAACAATTTCAATCAAATATCTATCATTTTATTAAAAGTGATTTACATAACATTACTTCATGTAAATTTAGATTACATGATTATACAATAAAACCCTAACATTGTATAATTCAATAAAAACTAAGATCTTTGAACTAGATGATTTTCACAATAACATGAGTTAGAATAACATACCTTGATCCATGATATTGTTGTTGTAAAGGAGGATTGTGTATCTCTCTCTTGGCCTTCTTTAGAACTTGATTAGGTTTCTTGATGGAGAGAAACTTCTACTTCATTAGGCAGAGAGAGGACCAATCCCTAGGGTTTTAATCTTTATATATACACCTTCCATCAGGGTTTTAAATTGGGAAATTACCTTTTAATTAACTCGCCCATTAATGTAGTGGGCCTAAAATATTAAGATAGAAATAAATGTATATGGGTCACATTAATGATAATATTAAATTTAAAAATCTAACATTCTCCCACTTGACCCATTTGACATTATTTGCTATATATACATTAATAAACATAATACGCATAGAAGATAAATTTCATCTTCACATCATGATATCAATATCAAGTCAAGAAACTAATGAGGATCATGGCGGTCATATATCATTACATCGACATAATCCCTTCCATGTATCACAACATTAATTCTTCATGTAACATGATCTATAATAAAGGTATTCAATAATGGTCCAACAATAATTGTCTTTATCAAATACAAGGTCCTGTTTAATTTACGTAATTCAGTTATGTATATACCAATCATAAGAAACAGCAGTGACAAAATAAAATCAGAAACAATAAATAAATGAGCTCAAAGTGTCAAATAACATAATCGTAATATCAATAATGGTATCCACTAATGCCCATACGTTCGACATGTTCCTTGACTGTCTTAGGTGGCAATCCTTTCGTCAGTGGATCCGCAATCATAAGGTTAGTGCTAATGTGTTCGATTGACACCCTTTGTTTCTGAACTTCTTCTTTAACGGCAAAATATTTCAATTCCATATGTTTAAAACCTTTCAAATATTTGTTGTTTTTTGAGAAGAAAACTACTGCAGAATTATCACAATAAATTTTCAGTGGCTTGGCAATACTGTCGACAATTCCAAGTCCTGAAATAAAGTTCCGCAGCCATAAACCATGAACTGTAGCCTCAAAGCATGCTACAAATTCAGCTTCCATAGTGGAAGCAGCAATGACAGACTGCTTCGCACTTTTCCATGAAATTGCTCCTCCAGCTAATAGAAACAAATAGCCAAATGTGGGTTTTCTTATATCCACACATCCAGCGAAATCTGAATCTGAATATCTTATCACCTCAAGATGATAAGATCTTCTATAAGTAAGCATATAATCCTTCGTTCCTTGCAGATACCTTAAAACTTTCTTTGCAACTTTCCAATGATCCATTCCTAGATTACTTTGATACCTGCCCAACATGCCGACAACAAAACTGATGTCTGATATGGTACAAGTTTGTGCATACATTAAGCTTCCAACAATAGATGCATAAGGAATAGTTTCCATTTGATTGCGTTCCAATTCATTCTTTGGACATTGCATGAGATTAAACTTATCTCCCTTTTGAATTGGAACAACACTTGAAGAGCATTTATCCATCTTAAATCTCTCTAGAACTTTGTTAATATATGCCTTCTGAGACAATCCTAATAATCCACATGCTCGATCACGAAATATTTCTATTCCAATCACATAGGATGCCTCACCCATATCTTTCATTTCAAAATTCTTAGAGAGAAATTCCTTGGTTTGACATAATAAACCAAGGTCATTAGTAGCTAGCAAGATGTCGTCAACATACAGAACAAGAAATATAAACTTACTCCCACTGATCTTTAGATATATACATCGATCAACGACATTTTCTTTAAATCCAAAAGATGTGATGGTATCATTAAACTTAAGATACCATTGTCGGGAAGCTTGTTTAAGTTCGTATATTGACCTCTTTAGCTTACACACCATATGTTCCTTTCCTTCAACCACAAAACCTTCTGGTTGATCCATGAACCCTTCTTCATCTAAATTCCCATTTAGAAAGGCAGTTTTCACGTCCATTTGATGAAGCTCTAAGTCATAATGAGCTACTAATGCCATAATAATTTTTAATGAATCATTTTTAGAGACAGGAGAAAAAGTTTTTTTTAATAGTCAATACCATCTTTCTGAGTAAAACCTTTGGCAACGAGTCTAGCCTTGTGTCGTTCAACATTGCCATTTGAGTCGCGTTTAGTTTTAAAAACTCATTTACATCCAACTCTTTTGCTTCCTTCAGGCAATTCTACAAGGTCCCAAACCCCATTGTGGTCCATTGATTTTAACTCTTCTTTCATTGCATCTAACCATTTAACAGAACTGTCACTTTCAATGGCTTGTGAAAATGAAACTGGATCATTATCAATGCCTAAGTCAATTTCTGACTCATGCAAATAAACCACATAATCATCAGAAATAGCAGATCTTCTTTGCCCTACAGATCTTCTTAATTCTGTTTCTATTGGTTCCTCTATTGTAGATTCATTAATTACAATATCATTATGTG
The DNA here is from genome assembly GCA_033996785.1 of Trichosanthes truncata. Classification (NCBI taxonomy): domain Eukaryota; kingdom Viridiplantae; phylum Streptophyta; class Magnoliopsida; order Cucurbitales; family Cucurbitaceae; genus Trichosanthes; species Trichosanthes truncata. The sequence goes on along the minus strand of MU867260.1, from coordinate 6,481,812 downwards.
GTGTTTGATCATTAATTTGTTGTTCCTGTGAATTATTAATAGAGTCAACAATTATAGGAACAACAACTTGAGAAGAAGTCATGGATGAAGAAATTTGTACCTTAGCTTCTTGAATTTCCACTTTACGTGGTTCTAAACTCCCACTAACTTCACCATTCTCAATGAACCTAGCATTTCCAGTTTCAACTATTCTCGTACTGTGGCTAGGACAATAAAATTTATACCCTTTAGATTTTTCTGGATAACCAATGAAGAAACCACTGGTTGTTCTTGAGTCCAGTTTCTTTTCGTGTGGATTATAAATTCTTACTTCTGTTTGGCAACCCCAAACATGCAGGTGCCTTAAACTGGGTTTCATTCTTGTCCACAGTTCAAAAGGTGTCTTTGAAAATGACTTACTAGGAACCCTGTTTGACAAATATTGGGCAGTCCTTAAAGCATACATCCACAACGATATTGGTAAAGATGAATTAATTAACATGCTCCTAACCATACTCATTAAAGTACGATTACGCCTTTCTGCAACACCATTTTGTTGCGGTGTTCCTGGCATTGTGTATTGAGCACATATGCCATGATTTTCTAGGAATTTAGCAAATGGACCAGGGCAATGTTCATTCTCATCATACTTTCCATAATATTCACCACCTCTATCAAACCTTACAATTTTCACTTTTCTATCTAATTGTCTTTCAACTTCATTGACAAATATCTTTAGAGGATCTATCGATTGAGATTTTTCATGCAACAAATAAAGATATCCATAATGTGAAAAATCATCAATAAAGGTAATGAAATACTTTTCTCCACCAAAAGATGAAACATCAAAAGGCCCACAGATATCAGTGTGTATAATTTCAAGGAGCTGTGAGCTTCTTGTGGCTGTTTTCTTGATTGTCTGTTTTGTCTGTTTTCCCTTAATACAATCCACACAAGTTCCAAGATCAATAAAATCCAAGTTTGGAAGGATTTCATTCTTTACCAATCTTTCAATTCTTTCTTTGGATATGTGACCCAAACGTTTATGCCACAAGTAGGCTGATGATTCATTAGATAAACGACGTTTAGTACCAACATTATGATGCAGGGTTAAAAGAGTTTCAGCAAAAAGATCATCAAGCTTTAATTTGTATAAACCATCACAAAGAGTACCAGAACCAATAAGAATGTTTTGTTTGAATAAACTGAAACACCCATTCCCAAATTTAAAATAATAACCAGAAGTATCAAGTTTAGATAAGGAAATCAAATTACGAGATACAGAAGGAACATAAAATGTATTAAAAAGTCTAAATGATGTCTAGTGTCTAAAACTAAACGATAAGTTCTTACAGCTTCAACTTGAACTTTGACTCAGTTTCCCATCAAGATGAATTTCTCATTTGGGCATATGGTTTGGGTCGTAAGGAATCCCTGCATCGTATTTGAAACATGAATGGTACAACCAGAATCAATCCACCAAGTATTATAAGGAACTTCAGTTAAATTTGATTCGAAACATGCTAAGACATTATGCTTACCTTTACTTTCGAACCATGCCTTACGTTTCAGGCAATCTTTCTGATAGTGTCCTGGCTTGTTACAGAAACGACACTTATCCTTATTTTGTTCCTTCTTGTGGATTTGGACAGATCGCTGATTTATCTTTAGGTGTCTATTATTGCCCTTTCCATTCTTCTTTCCTGGTTTCTTTCCAGCTCCTTTATGACCCATGAGATTAGCAAAGTGAATTTTTGGTTTCTTAAGCCTTTCTTCCTCCTGAATGAGCATACTTTGCAATTCATGCACATTCCATTTATCTTTCAGAGTATTATATAGTTCATATGGAATGGACCATACTCTGGAGGTAAGGAATTAAGGATGAATGTTACCAAAAAATTCTCATTAACTTCCATTCCCATGGTCTTTAACCTTGTTGCTAAGTTTGTCATTTCAAGGATATGCTCATGTATAGTACGAGAACCATCAAACTTAATGTTGGTTAAGGTACTCATTAGTGTTCCAGCAAGTGACTTATCAGCCGACTCAGACTGGGAACAATTTTCTACAAATTTCATAAATTCCTTAGCATTTTCAGTTTTCGCAATTGTGGACTTGATATTGCTTGCCAAAGTCATTCGCATAAACATTAAGCTCAATCTATTTGATCTTTCCCAAGCTTTATAGAAAGATCTTTCCTCAGCACTGCTAGCATTAGTAAGTGTTGCAGGTTTCTCATTTAAGAGTGCCAAATCAAGATCCAAAACATCAAGATGGAATCGGATTTGTTCGCACCAATAAGAGAAATTGAGTCCATTAAACTTAATAATAGATGTGGCTTGCGAATGGAGAGAAATTGGAGCAGTTACTGGAAATACAGAATATATGTTTACACATTATTGCTTTGATAAATAAACTTAAATATATATAATGCAGATTCATAAAACTTTAAATAAACATTATTCATACATTGAAGTTCTCCTTTGGGAGATGCACCAATATACGACATTCAAATATAATTTATGCTAGATTTAATTTCACATAATTGGTAATTAAAATACTCAAATTAGATACATTAGTTATCTTTGGATATACTAAACATACCTAACCAAGAACTTCAATTAACCACAATAAGGTTCAAAATTATAAAACTACCGACCAACCTTTGGGCGATTCAAAATGTTTTATAATAATGAACATCAATATACTCATGATAAAATCGTTAATATTTTATAATATCTCATTCATTAGCATCACATAAACATGAGTAATTGAATTAACTTTAATTTGATATCTACAAAACTTACTAATTCGGCCACTTTGGTGACTAACAAATTATACATTATATAGATATCATGATAACAATAAGTAATTTTCATTACATAATTTGCAAAACATTAATATTACAAATAGTTTTATCAAAAGAAAATTTAGGAAAACTTCATGCATTTCAAATTGTGTAATTGAAATAACTTTAATTTGATATCTATAAAACTTACTAATTCGAAAACTTATGTGGCTAACAAATTATTCATAACATAGATATCATAATAAAATAACGGTAAGTAATTCACATCACACAATTTGAAAATTTAATACCATTAAATTTAAACCAAAATCAATAATAGATTACTAGTAGTTTTAAAACAATCAAAAAAAATTATATTATTATTATTATAAATATTTGTTTGATTGGAAAATAATAATAATAAAAAAAACTTGTTTAAATTACTGGAATTTGAAGCTTTGAAAATCAAATGAGTACATCATTGAAGCCTATTGAATCTTTAAAACTTGTGAGACCCATCACTTATTGGAATTTGAAGTGTTTGAAATCAATAACATGATTGAAATCAAACAAAATTCATTCTGGAATCTTATAGAATTTGAAATCTTGATCATGCAGTGGATTTGAAATCAATTTTGATGCAAAAAGGAAAACCAATCAAGAAACTCATGGCCGCCGACGAATTCATCTCACATGGCACAATAAAACTTAAATATTAATCTAAATCAATCAAGAAAAAAAAACTCAATTCTTGAATACAATAACAATGAATTCTCGATCCTCACAAATTTGATTACTTGATTCATTAAGGAAAAGCCAAGCACAGTTATTTGCAGCGGAAACGTAAATTTATACATTAAAACATCAATGGAAAATCTCATATTCTCAACATTGCTCTGATAGCACATGTAAATATAGATTACATGATTATACAATAAAACCCTAACATTGTATAATTCAATAAAAACCAAGATCTTTGAACTAGATGATTTTCACAATAACATGAGTTAGAATAACATACCTTGATCCATGATATTGTTGTTGTAAAGGAGGATTGTGTATCTCTCTCTTGGCCTTTCTTTAGAACTTGATTAGGTTTCTTGATGGAGAGAAACTTCTACTTCATTAGGCAGAGAGAGGACCAATCCCTAGGGTTTTAATCTTTATGTATACACCTTCCATCAGGGTTTTAAATTGGGAAATTACCTTTTAATTAACTCGCTCATTAATGTAGTGGGCCTAAAATATTAAGATAGAAATAAATGTATATGGGCCACGTTAATGATAATATTAAAATTAAAAATCTAACATACTTTTGATGTTTAATGCAGAAAAAAAAATTGGGTGGAAGGGCAAGGATGAAAAAAACAATATAGGAAAAATCACCTTAAAATCTAGTTTGACCATATTTAAAATTCTTGAGATGTTTGGCCATTTTTTAATAATGCCTTCTAAATATGGACATCTAATGAAGTTTCTCATTATTTTTTTTAAAAAAGTTGAGGATGTTCTAGATATTATGATCATTCATATCTACAATAGAATTAATTATTTATAAAGTGATGTGATTTTTCAAACGACACTACTTTACTATTCATACAAAAAAAATAGTGTGTAAGACTATTTTTCTCTAGGAGAAGAGAATTATAAATGAAGAAAAACCAACTAAGAGGAGATAGAAACATTTGTAACAAAAAATAGTTAAGAGACTCTTTATATAGTTGTAGAAGTTCCAAATAATTAAAATTCCAAAACTATTAAATTTTTATTCTATAATTAAAGATAAATTAATAAATTTTATAATAATTATTTTTTGAAATATATTAACAAAAAGGAAATTGTGATAGTAGTTAGTTTTAAATTGTCGTAGTAGTAATTAACATGTATCATTGACAAAGAGGTTAGAGGTTCAAATTCCCTCACCTCCAAATATTATTAAATATAAAAAAAAATGTTTTAAATGGCTAAAAAATTTCAAGGCTTGAAAAAACAGTCCGCTAATTTATGGGAAGGAAGTTGAACATTTTTTATTCCATATTGTATATCTGGATTTAGTCAATCTACCAATCGGATGTAGATTTTTTGTTTTTTAATTGTCAATCCTCTCTAATGCCACCCTACCAAACCGTAGATTTTGTTTTTTGAATTGCCAATCCTCTCCAATGGCATGGTCAATCATCTGGATTCAAATTTGTTGGTTTTATTTTCAAATTATTTCCAAATCTATTTTTTTTGTTCTAATTTCCAATTATTCCTAAATCTACTAACGTCACCTTAATTCAAGATCTCAGTCACCGTCTTTTATCTTTTTCCATTTATACTTAAATATTTTCCTCAACACGTCCTGATCAAAACTCATTCTATATTTCTTCGAACCATTCCAATTACTCAAAAAATGTCTCTTCAACCGATTACGATTCTATATGATGGTAATTGGGATGAGAAAAATATGTACAGCAAATTTAAATCCAGTTGTGTCTCTGTAAGACATGATTCAACCTTTTCTCAACTCATCCATCTGCAATTACCTCAAACTTTCTCCTAGAAAGAGAAACTCACGCCTATGGCTCTTTAGGAATGGGCTAAATAAATCGATTATTATAAGGTTTTCAAAAGATAGGAACATTATTTTAGTGCTCTTAGTTTTGTCAAACGAAATGTTGTATGACTTTTGCATCGATGTGGACACAAACAATGTAAATATTGATATACACAGAGAGGTGAAGTACTAAATTCAACGAGGAATCTACCTAGGAAAGGAAAGCTTTAATTTCGTTAATTCGGAAGAAATTGATTCTCTGCCTAAGTATGCAGTATTATATACATGCAAACTAAACACCAATAGCAACATTCATGTGTATACCGTTACATGGGAAAAACTACAGCAACATTGTGTAGCAGTCTATAGTATTACATACTAGTAGCACACACATGTTTCCCTCTTCTTTTCTTGACATCCTTTTTCCATCCCTACCCTTCCCTCCTCGGTTGTCCTTCACTGCATGTTCCTTCTTAACAACCACCTGAAATATTCATGTTATACAACACATTTATACACAAATACCAAAACTAAGGTTGCCATCATTCATACCTTTTTAATGCTCGATACCTTCACTTTTTTTTGGAGGTGTTTCCTCCTCACTGTTAGTGTTGGAATTATCCCTTGTCATAGTTGTCTCCTTGTCATCTATGTTGGTTGCCTCATCATCTCCACCGAAACTTCCCTCGCTCGTCCTGACCTCAACTTTAGAAGTAACTAATGTTAGAAAGTTAAAGGCAAGATTAGCACATGACATTGTAAATACATATAATTACTTCAATATTCTCGAATTTGTGTTCCTTAGTTTATTTCTTCTTATCCTTACTCTTGGATTTTGTTGTACGACAATTCTTTTTCTTATTCCCCCTCGTTCCTATCCGTTTTCACCCACTTTCCCTTCGACTTTGGCAATAGAATCTGTCGTACTCATCTCCTTTCTATGACTTTTTGTCTCTTACATTTGTATATACACAAACCCAATTTAAAATAACAAGAAAAATAACAGTAGAAGAATATTATCAAGTTTGCATTACCCTTTCCTCGCTTTCCAACGCTATCGATGATATCTATTTCTGCATCTTCTTTGTTGGCGTTACCAATGCAGCCTTCAACTGCGTGCTTGTTCTTGTTTTGGATTTTGTTTTCTCTTTTGCCATTGTTGCTGAGACAAGGAGACACAAAAAAAGGGTATAAAAACAGAGAGTTAAGACTACGATATGTTGGTCCTATTTTCATAATCATCGATACTCAACAAATTCCTAAAAAAGGGGAATGAAATTCTGATTTAAATATTGTAGGATGTGTTTTTAAAACAACTAAAACGAAATCTAGAATGCAATATATTCGAAGTTCTAATTGTTAGCTAACCCAAGAACGAAAACCTTATTGAGGCTAGAATACAAGTTTCGTTCAATGATAGAAAAAAATGCGCACATGAAACGACAAGGAGCAAGAGTTCGAATGCATTAGATTTTGGAAGTAGAAGCGACGGTAGGTGTATGTATATATACCTTGCGGATGTGAAAGAAGCGAAGGTAAAGCAGAGACTGTTGATCATCTTTGGAGTGTCGAGTAATGTACGAGGTTGAAGAAGACAAAAGAAGATGGATGATTTCAGAGGAGTTGAAGACTGAAGGGAATCAGATGCATGCGATTTTTAGGAATATGGAGGGTTTCAAAACACATGAGATTTTTGGAAAGAGAGAGAATTTCAATGCTTCATTAAATGATGGTAGGTAATGATATATTTGATTTGGCTTTTTCCTTGGAGAATGTAACATGTTCTGGCGTTAGGGCTACTGATTTCATGTTAAAACAGGGAATATATACTCATATTTGAACTTATCTAGATTTAATTATGAATATATTGATGCACTCAACCCTACCAAAAGTAGCTTATGCAACCCTTGTATGAACAAGCACCTCCTAAACATACAGTAACACCTAGTACACACACAAAGAATCACTTAAGGGAAGAAAGAAAGAACTAACCTTGATGGTCAAACCTTTGGAATGAGAAACTTGTTCTCAATCCAAAGTTGAAACATTCTACAAGTTTGATGACCAATCAAACTTGAATGTTTCTAAGGAACATGCAAACCTAAGCTAGGATGCAACATGCTCTCGATTTTGAGCAAAAAGAGGAACTATCCCCATTTTCATTCATCAAAATGTCTAACTTATCAAATTTATAAATGAAGACTTTAAATAGCCTCATGTGGTTGGGCAACTAAATAAACTAAAAGTAACTAAAGAAAATCTTAAACTAACCTAACTAGAATAATGTTTAGTTACAGGTTGGGAGTTTCTCAAATGGGTCAATTAAACACATTTGGATCTACTATTGAACTTAATAACTATTATATAAATTACACATTAAGTACAAAAGAAGGTTGCATGAAAAATATATAGAAACACTACTTTAGGGTTTTAATTAAGCCCTTAATAACCCTAATTATCCCTTAAATAAAGCTCTTTGGTTGGTGTCTTCATGTTGTCTTAAAGTTCTTTTCTCCACTTATTCTCCTTCCTCATGAAACTTGATACTTCAAATGTTGAAGTGGAGATCTCCTTCTTTTGGTTGAACCATGTGGCATGAAGTGCCTTGTTGGAATCATATCATATATATACTCTTATTTGAACTTATCCATGACCTCGTTTTTATCAGTTTTTTATCTAAAACTATCAAATTTTATCCAAGCACTATTTCATAAGTTTCCTTGCATATTTTAGACATTAAATCTTCCACATTAATAGACTAGCAATTGATGTAAACTAATTTTACATATTACAATTTATTTTTGTCTGTTATTTTTGTTTTTGTAACCTCCACCTCTCTCATCCTTAATATGTTGCATTGTTTTAGCCTTTTTTTGGTTGAATTAGAAATGTACAATCTATATCATTGGTAATTTTGTCCTAGTTTAATTTGAATATTAGATCTAAAAACACATTTAAACATTGATGTGGCGTGAAATGTGATGAATGTGGTGGATAATGTAGTAGAAAGATGGAAATAATTCGATGGAAATGGAAAAGACACATAGATTTTCGTCACCTGGTGCACTAGTACAAGTGTACACAATGTCGGAAAGTAGTACTTGAAATATATTCTAGGGTCGAATCCTCGGGGAATATTGTAATGTGTTTAGCAAAAAGGTTGCAAAGTAAACATAGCAGTGCGTTATAGAGAGGACAATCGATTAACAAGAATAATTTGGGTGATGTTTTTGGTGCGATATAAAAAATAAAATAGCATAAACAAAAGCAATGCAGTGAAAAATTATATGCAATGGAACAAGACTTAACTCTTTGACTACCACTATTTTCGCACTTTTCTTTAATGCACTAGCAACATGCTTCAACTACTCAACTGTGTGAATCTAAGTAGAGGGTCCCTCATGCACTACCCTTCGGGCTTAGTACCGTGCACAATAGAAACTGTTATATTTCTACGTGCAGTTTCTATTACAAGAATACACCGCCCTCTTTTGGATTTGCAAGTAGTTGGTGATGAACTGGCTATGCAAAAGCACAAGTGCACACTGTCAAACAAATAATATATGGAGTATCCAAGTATCGAACCTAAGGGAACGGTTAACAAATTTTTTCAATTTGATCAATAACGATCTCCTTAAAACTTGCAACCAAAGGTAGCCGAAAACAATAATTTTTTATGAGGCGAGTGAAAGAGTAAAAGACATTGAATTAATAAAAGAAAAATGAAAACACTTATGATAAATGGGGGATTCAATTCTGGTTCAATTCCAAGGAATATGCACCCACCATGTTGCTCAATTAGGCTTGGCTTGTCTAGAGCTTGCTTCCTATATGTGCCCGCATCAGTCTCTTTCAAGCTCAGAACGGTTCAGACAGAATGCTACTAAATTGTTCCCGCAACTTACTCTAGTCGACACTTAGCATATTGAATCAAGTTCAACACTTATTCAGCTCCTTGTCCAAGAGCTTTTAGAAGACTAAGTAATTCAAACACATATGTCTATGGCTAAATTGACTTAGGTGAATCATGAATACAACTTAAAAACTCTAAAGGTTTTTGTCCTATGTCTAGGTACAAAAAGGAAAGTTCTATTTCTAGATTCTTTTCCTAGATTACTTTTATGAAAATGCATGCTTAATCTAACCTTTTCAGTATTGAACCTCACACAACCTATGCTAACTCAAATGGCCAGTTTAAGCTAACAATGAAACTTAAACTTCAATAAAAGTAAACTATGCTAGATGTGTGTCCCAATTTTAAAAGAGAATACCTATGAACTTGAAACATATATGTGTCCCAATTTTAAAAGAGAATACCTATGAACTTGAAACATATATGTCTCCAGCTTCAAATGATAGTATATTATCTTCAAGCTCACTAAATTGTTTGTATGTCTCATCAAACCTTGTACGAAATTAAAAATTACTAACATGACAAAAAGAAAAGTTAAAGATGAAAAGTAGATCAAATACTCAAACAAAAATTATAAAGCATAACAAAACAATTAATGAAAGAAAAAAAGTAAAATAAGAAGAAGATATATAATATCTAAATTTTTGTAAATTGTAAAAAAGAAAAGTAGGTACTCAAAAAAAAAAAATTAGGAGATAGCTCTTTATATATATAGTTGTAAGAGCAAAAACTTGTGCATAAAGGCAATACTGCAAGTATACGGGTCAAGTTTTAATATAGTGATTGAATGTTCAGAATATCGTTCATAGGATTTGTTTTCTAGTTCACTTAAGTACCATGAATATTATCATCCAATTTTATTTAGAGAAAGAAATCACAAGATTGAAAAAAAACTAAAATAAAGCGATAAAGATTGAGATAAATTAGGAGAGATATATCTTAAGGAATTGATTTCACCAATTAGACCAATGATTCAACTAATTAAACAGCCAAGATTGATCATGCAAATATTCTATAGGTCTAGAAGTCTTACATTATGAATGACCCTTTCAAAGCCAACAATTTTCATGCAAAATTATAAAACCTACATCCCTAATGATTTTTAATAACATGCATGCATTAAGACCCTTTTTTAAAGAACCTATAAAGGAGCTCTACTAATGATCATGTCAGAACTACCCCTAGTCATGCAATTAAGGTCTAATCTAAACTACCCATTCTGAAGTATAAATTCATATCAACAAAGCACATAATCAATGGCCAAAAGATTATAGGTGATAACATTCATTTATGAGTTATTTAGCTCTAAAAACTAAGCTATTTGCTTAGAAAGCGAGTGTTTAAAGTTATATTTCATGTCATTTAGTGAAAGTTTAAGTTAAAACAAGTTTTGCATGTGTTTGAAGTCTTGATTTGGTAAAAATAAGTATATAGGTGTAATTAGAGTCATTTTTCTAATAAAAGAGTTAATTTTTGTCGGTTTTGCATAAAGGTTGAAAAAGGACCCAAATGGGCTCACATATCAGCCGCAATTGAAGCAAGAGAGTGCTCCATGAGATATGCAACAAGGATGTGCTAGCATTTGAGAGAATAAGCCAAAATCCAAGTGTTGCAGAAAAAAGCCAAAATATGCACAGAAATGGGCCCGCATTTAGGCCATTTCGACAACAAAGCAATTATGCCCAGAAATGCGCCCGCATTTGGACCATTTCGACAGATTCTCCAAGATTTGTGGAATTTACAGATTTTATGGAAGATTCTTAATCAAAATCTCCTCAAATCAAGGGATGTGATCAACCAAGCTTCTTCACATTGATCACAGCAGCAAACCCTAGGCATGAAGTCTATAAATGGCGGCTCATACTTCTATTTGAAGGAGAGCTCGGAGTTGGAAATTCTTCTTCATCCCAAAGTTCTGTCGTTTTCTCTTTAGTTCTAATCGCAACTATAAGTCTCCCCTGAGTCTTGTTCGTATTCCATTCAGACACCAACTTTGAAAGAATGAGGAGTAAGTACTTGTTCTCCTTGAAAAAAGTTGACAAGTTAGAAAGGAAGAACAAGCTTAGGGTTCTTATTGGTTTTTATTCAAGTTTTGTAAGTTTCAGTTTTTAGGAGTTGTACTTGTTGTTTTATTTTTATTTTCAAGCTTTTAAGTGATAACTCCTCAAATGATAATTATTAGTTGTATTTTTAGAGCTTAAAGTTTCAGCATTTTGAGTTTGCAAACATGAATTATGCCAAAAGATGTTAAAATTGTTGAAAATAAATTTAGGTTGTCTATTTTGCATAAGATTGAATTTGTTGGATATTTTAGAGCATCTGTGGCAGTATTTATTAGTACAGGTTAGCAGCTGAATTCACTGGAAGTAGAAGTATTGCTGAAACATTGATGATGCTAAGTTCTACTTAGGAGAGAAGAACTATTGATGGAGCATTATTTCTGCAAAGATTTCGCAAATTGGCACGGGAGAATTGGATTTTAATTAAGCTTGACATTATTTACTTCTTGAGCTCTTACACAGCCTAGTTAGCCTTGAGTTTGGGAGATTGAACATCCTTAAGGGAGAAAACTTTTTTTGGGGATTAGCATTCGAAAAGAAAGGGAGAATTAGAAGGAGCAAAAGAGAGAGCTTGAAGAAGAAGAGTTGTTGCAATTTCCTATTTTGAAAATAATTTCTCTATTCTCTTCTCTACTTAGTTTATGTAATGGCATTCTATAATAGTTTATTTTCGTTTTTAGGTTGTAATATGAGCTAAGTCACCTTTGGGTGAGGATTAAGAGTGTTTTTATCAATCTAAGAAGAGGTTAAGGCCCCTTGGCTCTTCTCATTCTGATTGTTTGTGTTTTTATTGATTAGTGCTTGGAGTTTGTCTGATCAGCACACACCAACACTATTTTTTTGTATTTTGGGAGAAATATAGGGAATCGATTGCTTGCAACCACATTAGCTCCCGATTGGGTTAGTGTCTAACTAAGTGGGTATGCTAGGGATAGTAGCCTGCCTAATGCATGAAGTCAACATGTTTAGTTACGGTGGGTTAATAGGAATTAAATCACTAAATTCTGAAAATCTTGGAGGATTCCGTAAATCTGGGAGGATTCCATGTTTAATGCTGAGCAGTTTCAAGGAGCAAAGTTCTCGCTGGAGCATCCTTTTTAGAAAGATAAAAATCATTCTTAATCCGAGCCCATTTATTATATTCTTGCAAATCGTTTTTTTCTCGCATTTAGTCTTGCTTGTGGATTTGATTAGCAATTTGTTTAGCAAGGTTAATGTTCTTGCATTTAAGTTTGTATGCTTAACTTAGTTGAAAACCCCAACTATATTTTTGGTGAGCCAATTGAATTTGCTAGTAATTAACTTGAGAGGGAGATTTTTGTTACTAATCCCTAAGGAATTGATAATTTACTTATCACTTGCTGTCGTTGTGTGTACTTGCATAGCCATTATTGGGAATTATTGATTATTTATCAATAACATTTTGGAGGCAACTGTAAGTTTCTACTTTTCCTTTAATTTCAAGTTGTACTTTCTTTTGATTCAATTCCAATTAGTTCTTTCTTGGTTTTCATACTTTAAAGTATATTCAAGTTTATTATGTCAATGAATTGTGTTAGTTCTTCTACTTGTTTTCTTTTCATTTTTTGCATTGTATTTTTCTCTTCGATGAGTAGCTAAACTCCTTGAAAGGGATTCAATCATGTGAATACCCTAAAAAAGAGATAAGCACCACCATGTGTTTCTAGTAAATTTGTTCAACACTTAGCTAAGTTTACTTTTAGTGAGTTTAAGTTTCATTATTAGCTTAAACTGACCATTTGAGTTAGCATAGTTTGTGAAGATTTCAATACTGAAAAGGTTGGAGTCAACATGCATTTTCCTAAAAGAAATCTAAGAAAATAGTCTAGACATAGAACTTTGCTTTTTGTACCTAGACATATGACAAAAACCTTTAAAATCATGAAAGTTTTATTTTTCACCATCTAACCAAATTTAGTCATAGACATATGAGTTTTAAATTGCTTAGTCTCCTAAACGTTCTTGAAAAATGAGCCAAATAGGAGTTGAACTTGATTTACTTTGCTAAGTGTCTTTTAGGGTAAGTTGTTGGTGCAATTCAATAGCATTCTATCTGAATAATATAGAACTCGAAAGAGTCAGTATGCGGGTACAAGAGGCAGCATCTCTGAATTAGTTGGACTTAGTTGGGCAGTTTGCGGGCGCATGGTGGGCGCATTTCCCCAGGGTTGAACTAGAATTGAATCTCCTGTTTTCTCATCCTTATTTTTTCCATTACTCTTTCATTTTTTTTTTTACTTTTAATTGCACAAAAATCTCCAAATTCAACTTTATTTCTTGGTTACCTTCGGTGGCAACTTTGTGAACAATTGTGTTGTAAACTAAAAAATACCTTTGTTAGATCTGTTCCCTTAGGTTTGATACTTAGAATACTCCATATATTACTTGTTTGACAGCGTGCACATGCGCTTTTGCATAGCCAATTCATCAATAGGCATTAAAACACATAAAAGCATAAATGGAAGAAAAGCAATCAATCTAAGCATTTAATTAATCAAAGCATAAAAGTCTAATGACTACATCAATCCCTAATATAACAAAGTTCAACCACTCATGCTCATGAAAACAAAATCTAAACTCATACACAACTTCATAATAATTATAAAAAAAACTACAAGATAATGGAAAAGAAAAATAAAACTATGTCGTGTGTCGATCTCCCGTCCTTGTTGCGATTTTCATGAACTCAAGCTTCAAAATATCATTCTCATACTCCACCAAGCTCCTCTAATTCTCTAGATAGTGTAGAAATCGAAATTAAGGTTGGTCTCTCCAAATTGGCTCCCCAAATCCGTAGGCCAAATGTTGTATTTAAAGCAATCGCGACAGCGTCAATACGGTAGGAACAACATTGAGACGCTATACCCTAATGCACAAATTGAAAATGAAAAATTGATATAGTGTCTTGACGCTACAAACGGAACTTCAAGGAACTCGTGTTTTGAGCGTCAAGAGGCGTCAAGAGTAGCGTTGATACACCATTGGGCAGTGTCTCGACGCTACCCTTGCGGGTTCTCTTACTTGTTTGGCTGCATTTTGAGCATCTTGACGCTCTTAAAGGATGTTTGGGGCGTGAGTTATAATAACATGTGGAGTACTCTGCACCCCAAACATAGACTATTATAACTCCAAATTAAACAACTCTGCATTTTAAGCAATATTATATAATTCCATAGACTATTATAACACACAGACTATTATAACTCATGTTATTATAACCCACTCAGTGCCCCAAAGAGCCCTTTAGAGCGTTGAGACGTTGTGCTCTCGAGTTTCTTGTCTTAATTTACATCCTCTCTTCAATTGGTTCATCAATTTATGCCCAAATAGCTCCATTTTAATCATGATATCTCTTAAAACTCTGGTTTTTCTCCAATTGCTCGATAACTACAAATAAGACAAATATGAACATGAAAGTACACAATAAAGCCACAAAACTAGCAATAACTAAAGCCTAAGAATAACACATTTTTGTGTGTTATCAAAGAGATATGACAACAATTTCTCAATAGTCTCGTTGGCAATTATAGATTTGAAATCTTCTCCGTCGACAATTCCATTTAATAACAAGATTTTGTTTTTTAACTTTTAGTAGTAAATAACCAATTAATCCCACATGATTTTCAATTTTGCATATCAAAACTTAATAACAATTTTTTTTTATTTTATTTAGAGAGATTTGAAAAGAATTTTAGAAACCATCACATTTATATTAATCATAGGTGAGATTTATGAGTTTTTTAAATAATAGTTTTGCATAATTCAACAACCCAAATATAAATCGCTTGATTCAAATAAATCGTTTGGTTGAGATTTAAATATATATTTTTTAATGAGATTGGTTTAAAAAAATCTTTAAAATAATATCGGTTGGCTCTATGCATTAAAACAAACTAATAAATCTCAAAAAATAATTTATAATCTATAAAAATTATTCATAATCAAAAAAATAAAAAATGAAAAAAAAAATGAAATCTTTAAAACATGTAATCCCCTTATTGAGATTTATTTTATTTTTATTATTTTATTATTTTTCTTTAACCATAAAAAACTAAGAAATCTTAAAACAATAATTTATTCAAAATACAAAAATATTACTTAAAGTTTTTTAAAAAAAAGTGTTGAATCTAGACCAAAAATTGGTCAGGATTCATGAATTTCGACTAGGATTTGGTCGAAATTCATGAATTTTGTCCCAAAATTGACTAAGATTCATGAATTCTGGTCAGGATTTGGCCGAGGTTCATAAATTTTGGCTGGAATACATCTAATCTCATTGGAGTTGGCTGAGATTCAAGTGTTTTTTTTTAAGTTTTAAACTTGTTGCATAAACTTAAATCTCTAACATAATTTTTTTTTTAAAATTTGTCGGGATTCATTAAACATCGCCATCAAGAAATCAACCAAAACAACAAAACTGCTTTCAAACCTAATCTAAAACACCAGATAACTTACATAAATCACGATTTTATTGAGAGATACAAGTTGATTCAGCTACAAATCGATCGCAAACAACAACGAGTTATTGTAGAATCAGAAGAACAATGGGATGAGAGGACGAAAGGGAAGAAGAGAAGCCAAAGGTAAAATCGTATTTTCCTATTTTATGTAAAAGTCATGGGGTCCCCCATGCCCATTCTCCATAGAAATTTTCGACTAGCCCTAGGGAAGCTCCTCGCGCAGGTTTGAGACCAGACAACAATAATGAGATCAAGCCTAGCTATTGACGCAGCTTAAAGTTCCTCCGCCGGCCACAGCCATGGCGTCATCTATCCAGGCAAGCCCTCATCCCACTATTAGTCACAAAGAACAAAAGGCCAAGCTCAAATCAATAATAGGGTAGCTATCGAGGGTATGGGGCTAGATTCGACTGATGAAGAAGAATATGGCGCCCATGTTGTTCAAAAATATTCAAAGAAACTAAAACCGATGGTCGAGCTAAAGGTTAGTTCTATTGCAACATGTTCAAGCTCATTGCCATCCACAATGGTCTACAAGAAGAAAAGGAAGACGGTAAAGGAACCCACGCCAACTATCGAGGAAAGAATGAAACGGCAAAATGTGCCTGCGTCTACGGCGCAATTGACCCAACCTGAGGCCTCAATGCTTGTCAAGCAAGGGCAAGACACGCTCGCATCTATGTGCATCTGACTGAGGAGCAAAGGCAAGTTACTTTGCTCCAGAATTTAGGGCACATGTGGCTACACCAATGACAACTCACAAACGAGCCATGCCAACTTCAAGTGCCAATCAGCCAATTGCATAAGAGGAATACGCAATGAGCATCTGAACAACCCAATGAGGAAGAGAATGATGTTTTGAGCCAAGCCAAATAGAAAATGATGAACAAGTGGCTCAAAAGGAAATCTCCACAGTTGTGTGGAAAAAGTTAATTGTAGCTGTGCGAGAGAGGGTAATGGAGATAGTTGCTAGGCTTCAACAAGAGGCTGAGCCAGCTAAAAGAAGAGAAGAGG
Organism: Trichosanthes truncata; assembly: GCA_033996785.1. Lineage (NCBI taxonomy): Eukaryota > Viridiplantae > Streptophyta > Magnoliopsida > Cucurbitales > Cucurbitaceae > Trichosanthes > Trichosanthes truncata. The sequence goes on along the minus strand of MU867260.1, from coordinate 6,465,038 downwards.
AAGATTCTACTGAAGAATAAGCAAAAGCTAAGAATGCGTCTGCATCTGGGGTGCATTTAGATCAAACACCACCACCAAAAATAGAAGAAAGGCCAATTGAGGCTAAGGAAGATAGGAATGTATCCAGGTTGCATTGACGAATAAGTAAAGGAAGATGAACAACTTTAGGACATGTTCCAATACGAGGCTCAGGGCTTCACTCTTGAACAAAGTCTCTAGCCAAAAAGAGAAAAAGAAGAAGAAGCACAGTGATAGTAGGCAAAATAATGATATTTCATGGCTTAGTTTTATGCTAGTTTTGCTATAGTTTCGTGTACTTTTATGTGTTTTTATGTGTATTTTGCATAAACCGAGCATTCGAGGCAAAACTGATGAATTAAAAGATATTTGGACGAATTTGAAGCAATTTATGTCCTAAATTGAGGATACAAATGTTGAAGATGAAGATAAGGTAATTGGACTCGAGAGGATGGTGTTGCAACGCCAACGCTAAGGGAGAAGCCTTTCAACATGGAAGACCCGAGGGTACAACGTTGCAACGCTGGCAAAAATGAGATTTTTTCTTTTTTGCAAAATGCTAAGGACATCGTTGCAACACTGACCCTAGCGTTGCAACACTGTCTCGACACTATTTAAGGAAACTTTTTATTCATGTAAAGGGACCCATTTTTGAGAGACCAAAACCCTAAATCGATTTATACACTGTCTAAGGGCCTAGAGGAGACTTTTGGAGAGCCAAGGAGGAGACTCAAAGCTCGAGATCGTGGACTTCACATCGGGAACAAGTGTTGGCACGCGACCTTAGTCTAATCTCTTTCCCTTTTACTTTTCTTTTGGTTTTTAGGAGTTTTGTTATGGACTTTAATGTTGTTTATCTCTGTATTTAGACAAGAATTGTTGTGTATTTGAATATTTGTTGATTTAGTAATTGAATGCATGTTTTTATATCTTTTGTACATCTCGTTATTATTGTCTAAACCTTTGGCCATGGTTTTGCATGTTAGGCTAAATTTAGCTCAAGAGAGTAAATTTGTCCCTAGAACAATAGATGCATGACTAGATTTAATTTGTTGCACGAGAGTGAGTAAATTAATGCTGGAAGCCTTAAGAGAATCGTCTAATGCCATATTTAGTAATAGAAATAGACCGAGAGGCAAATTTATTGCTAGGCATGAGTTTAATTAAGCAAGAGAGGATATTGATCACTTAGTAATTCTTGGCTTAGGATTAATTGCATGAAATCAATTCTTTGTCTACAAAGTTGTGCTTAATTTAATCAACCATTATGTTTCTCAAGAATTGGACTCCAACTTTGTAAATAGTAGTTTTAGATTTTATTTTGTTTTTGACCTCATCTAAAGTTTTGTTTCTCTAAATAAAATTGAGTAAAAGTAACTATAGTACTTAATTAAGGGTTGATGAATTCTATTCCATGTGGAGACAATACTCAACTCATTGCTATATTAAAACTTGACACAGTACACTTGCAGGTATTTGCGAGCACTTAAAAATCATGCAACACACAGAAGCAAGTTTCAGAAGAAGCTCCGCTCTCTGATGATGATATCCAAGAAATATCAGAGAGCAGGATGCCCAGTCCCTCTGTATCAAAGAAGATGAAGAGAGAAGACAGGGTGAAAAGAAGAAAAAGAATAGCATGTCAAGCATGACCCCATGACCACGCACTTGAGGGGCCACTATTGAGAACCTCCTAGCAAAGATCTTTGTCCCACTAGATCTCAATGCACGAAAGAAGACAATGAAGGATATAACTTTGTTATGCAAGAAGGGATTCTCCAACAAGTCCAGCCCCATCCCACAATACGTCACTGATGTGATTTACAGGTATGGATGGGAGTGTCTTTGATAAGGACCAAAGAAGGTCGTTGTGCCATTGGTCAGAGAATTCTTTGTGCATTTGGGGGACGAAACAAAGAACGAGATGAGTCTCCAAGGGAGGACAATGAGTACTCTACACTAGACATCAACATGTTATATATGCTCCTCTCTCTCATAAACCCTACAGGGAATGAGTCAATGGAGAAACCAACTGAGGAGCAACTGGAGGAGGCCTTCAGAATTAGAGGTGTACACGGTTTGGTTCGAGTTGATTTTGGTTGAAACTGACAACCGAGCTGAATCACTCGGTTCTAACATGTTCTAAACTGCGAAAACTAATGATTTCTTCGATTTTGATTTAAAACAGAACTAGTTGGTTTTTTTTTTTTTTTTGGTTCGATCCATTTTTAATCGATTTTTTCTTTTACATGTTTTTTCTTCTAGATTTAAGAAATCGAGAGGGAAGGGCAGAACAAGAGAGGCGAGATGGAGAGAGGTAAGAGTTGAAAAGAGACGGATGTTTGAGAAATCAAGAAGGAATGGGGAAAATTGATCTGAACCTTACCCACCACCATGAGGGACGTTAGCGGCAAAGTAAATTTTGAAAAACAATGTCGTTGATGGAGAAGACGACTCTAAAAAGTGACAACGTCTGTAGAAGAGAGGTGAGCGGTAGAGGATTACGATGTTGGAGACGATAAAGATTGAATTAGTGGCGAGGTGATGAAGAAAAAGAGATGAATATAGATGTGAGGTGAGGGATGGAGATTGAATCAAGAGGTGAGAGTGAGGGGTGAGGAAAGAGATCAAAGAGACAAAGTGGCTAGCAGCTATTCAAAGAATTTAGGGTTTGGTGTAAGTAGTTAAGGTTAAATGTAATAAAAGAAGTGGGTTGGGCTTAGGGGTTGAAGGTGGCTAAGTAATTGTGCTTATGGCAATGGGCTTAGGAGTTAGGATTTAGGAGGAATATTTTTGTTTGATTTTTATATTAACGGTTCGGTTCTCGTTTTTCAGTTTTTTGAAAAATAAACTGTGAACAGAATCAAACATCACGATTTTTTTAATATTTGAACCAAACAAATCGATTTTTTCATAACAACCAGACTGAACCAATTGGTTCGATTAAGTTTCTCAATTTTCTCAGTTTTATGCAAACTCCTACTCAAAATATTGGAGCACGAAGGCACTGAGTAGAAGGTGTCAATGACTGGAGTGCAGACCCTGGTGCTTGCAGAGACAGAGCATACATTTAGCTTTATTTCATCAAGAATAGAATCTTCCTAACAACTCATGACTCCACAATTTCATAGAAGAGAGTCATGTTGCTATACAACATCTACAAAGGGCTAGAGCTGAATATGGGCAGGAGAGACGAGATCGTTGCATGTACTAAGAAGAAGGTGGGATGCCTCTTCTTCCCTACCCTAATCATGAAACTTTGTAGAAGGGTAGGGGTAACTTCCAGTTGAGGGAGACAAATAAACAAGTGCAAGGCCTGCATTGACATCATGCTCATCAACAAGTGAGTGACCTTCCACGAACAAAAGGTGGCCTCACCTATGACGAAGCATCCAACCACTCCTGTAACTTTAGATGCAACTGCATCTCCACCACCCGCCATTCCAAGTCCCTCTGAGCCTTCAAATGCGCAAATTCAAGTCAAGCTTGACAAATCCAAAAGTATAACATGGCCTACTGGGCCTATGCACGAGAGAGGGATGAGGCCATTTGAAAAGCCCTCGCTAAGCTCACAAAGGAAAAGGCCCCAGTACTTCCAAACTTCCCAGCCATCCTCCTAAATCAAGAAAAGTCACAGATGAGAGAGGATATCTAATAACACTCATTTATGAGTGTTATTTAGCGTTAAAAATTAAGTTATTTGCTTGGAAAGCGAGTGTTTAATGTTGTATTTCATTTTATTTAGGGTGAGTTTAAGTAAAAACAAGCTTTGCATGTGTTTGACGTCTTGATTTTGTAAAAATAAGTATTTAGTTGTAATTAGAGTCATTTGTATAAAGAAAGTGCTCATTTTTGTTGTTTTTTTGTAAAGGTTGAAAGATGGCCCAGATGTGCCAACAATCAGATAGCATTTGGAAGAAGAAAATATGCTTAAGTGTTGATCCATGCAAAATGTGTCCTGAATGTACCAGCATTTGAAGGCAAAAGGCAATTTCCAAGTGAAGTAGAAAAGGCCCTGAAATGCGACCTGAATGCACCAGCATTCAGACCAATTCGATAGCATGTGGAAATACTCCCACAAATGCGCCCGCAATTAAACCATTTCGCTAGATTCTCCTAGATTTGTGGAATTGATAGATTTTATGGAAGATTCTCAACCAAATCTCTTCAAATCAAGGGATATGGTCGTCCAAGGCCTCTCACACTGATCTTGGCAGCAAATCCTAGGTGTGAAGTCTATAAAAGGCGGCCCATATCTCAATTTCAAGAGAGCTCAGAGATGAGAATTCTTATTCATTCCAAAGTTCTGTTATTTTCTCTTTAATTTTAGCTGCCACTCCGAGTCTCTCCTAAGTTATGTTCATAATCCATTATGACTCTAATTTAGAAAGAATGAGGAGTAAGGACTCGTTCTCCTTGAAAAATGTTGAACATGTTAGAAAGGAAGAACAAGCCTAGGGTCCTTGTTGATTTTCATTCAAGTTTTGTACGTTTCTATTTTCAGTGTTGTACTCGTTTTATCTTTATTTTCAGCATGGTAAGTTTCTGTTTTTCCTTTGAATTCAAGTTGTAGTTTCTTTTAATTCAATTTCCTTTAGTCTGTCCTTTGTTTTCATACTTCAAAGTGTAGTAAAGTTCATTATGAAGTGTGTTATTTCTTATTCTCGTTTCTTTATTTTCTGCACTTAGTTTTCTTTTTGACGAGTAGCTAAACTCCTTGCAGGGAATTCAATGAAGTGGAAACTCTAACAAAGAGATAAGCCCCACCATGTGATTTTAGCAACTTTGCTTAACTTTAACACCGTTTGCTTTTATTGAGCTTAAGTTTCATTGTTAGCTTAAACTGATCACTTGAGTTAGCATAGTTTTTGTGAGATTCAATACTGAAAAGGTTGGATCAAGCACACGTTTTCATAAAAGCAATCTAAAAGAAGAGTCTAGACATAGAACTTCACTTTTTGTACCTAGACGTAAGACAACAACCTCTAGAATCTCTTGAGTTGTGTTCTTATTTATCTAAGTTAAAATTAGCCATAGACATATGTGTTTAATTGCTTAGGCTCCTAAAAGCACTTAGAAAAATGTTGAATAGGTGTTGAAATCGATTCCCGATGTTAAGTATCAATTAGGGTAGGTTGCGGCACATCTTTGTAGCATTCTGTTCGTATCATATAGAGCTTGAAGAGCCAATATGCAGGAGTAAATGGACAGCAATTGCTAGATGTTCTTTGCTTAGTTAAGCAAAATGTGGGAGCATTTCCTCAGAGTTGAACTAGACTTGAATCTCCTGCTTTCTCATCAGTGTTTCCTTGTTACTTTTGTATTTACTTTTACTTTCTGCTTACAAAACCCCAAAATCAATTTATTTTCTTGGTTACCACTTCGATTGCATCTTTGAGTACTTTTGTTGTTTGGTGAAAAGTTTTGTTACATTTGTTCTCTTGGGTTCGATACTTAGAGTACTTCCATATATTATTTGTTTTGATAATGTGCACTTGCGTTCTTTTGCAGTTAGCAGTCCATCAACAGCTCATTTGCATCCTAGGGGAGTATTTCCTTCATCTTTATCTTAGGGGACTCTCTCTGTGACTAGGACTTAGATAATATAAGCCATTGGGATTGATGCCTTAAAGCTTTGCAATTAATATTTTATTATTTAATAACTATTTGATAATTATTTTATTATTTGCAATTTTAAATTATCCATTACATGAAAAATCCGAGCTTATTGGTGTAATCTTGAACAATATGCTATTGACATACAGACAGATCATGTTCAAGAAATAACTTAAAGGGTCTATAATATATGGATAAGGTTGGGTGTCTTACCTTGGTAACAATATTGATACAGCCCACTTTGTAACAGTTACAAATGAATTGATCCAAATCATTCATGTGGAGACATGTGAGTGGGGATATCCTATACAATGAGTTTGTATAAGACTAGACCATGAAATATTTAATCTCTCTTTATAAATCCATTAATTAAAAAGATTAGTATTTCAACAGGATAATCATATGCGACTCGATCTTAATCTTGAGTGAGTTATAAACTCTTGCCTATGAGGGCTTGCCCTTTGATTTGTATGGGTGAGAGTGGTTTTTGTAGCCAATTCAATAAACATAAACTCACAAGACATAATTCACTTCTTCCCATATAGGAAAAGTAGATGAGTAGTTCATTTAAGTGTTGATTTGGGGACTTGAACAATGGGATCTTACCCTCTCACTGGCTCAAGAGGGACTTAGTTTAGATCATAAATAAATTATTCATTAGAGGATCAATGGTACTTAAAGTATAAGATGTAATTACAGGGGTAAAACGGAATTTTGACCCAGCTGTAATTACGAACAACTCGTGAATGATCAACTTGCATGTAATGGTTGTATCTATGGACATAACTTGTTCTACAATGCATAAGAGTGCAACTCTAGGTCCATAGTGGAGTGACTTAGAGTTAATGAAATAAAATTAATTAATTAAACTTTAATTGATTAAAGAGTTTAATTAATTAATTTTGTATTATTGAAGCTTATAATATGTAGGTCCATAAGGTCCCCTTGCTAGCTCATTGTAACACTAAATGATCAATTTAGTTGAAAGAAAAATTTGAAATTTCTAAATTAATATTTAATATATTAGATATATTAAATCTAAAAGAGGAAAATATATTTATTGTATTTGATACATTAATATTAAAATGACTAATGTATATTGGATACATAAAAGAAAAATATATATATATTTAAAATTTGAATGAGATTCAAATAGATAAAATATGTATTGTAGAAGATTTGAATGAGATTCAAATAAATACAATATATTTTTTAATATAGTAGATATTAAAATATAATATTTTAGTTATGACAAAGATTTTCCCTAGGTTATTTAAATAGGACCCTTGGGTTGAGTCATCACACACACATCCTCTTCGCTATAGAGAATTAGATTCTTTCAAGAGGCTCTAAGCCTTAGTCCTGTGTTCGAGTCATAGCAAGGAAGACTTTGTGGAAGGAGATTTGACCTCGTTGGAGTTAGAATAAAAAGATTAAAGACCCACTAGAAAATATCTCTATAATATACAAAGGTATTTATTGCTTAACCTTAGTTTTTTGTTTAATTCTAAATAAAATCAAAGACGATCCAATGCTTCCACTGTAGGATGAAGTGTTCATTCCTATCATAAGCATGATAGGTGCGTTTGCATAAGAATGTTGTCTTGAAAAGGAAAAGTGAAGATTTTATGTGAGAAAATTTTCAATGTTGTGTAAATACTAAGAGTTTGAGACCTCTCCTGAGAGGCAACTTTATTTCAAAATACCCTTAGGAAGCATTTTGTTAATTGTTTGCTTGTTGTTTTTGCTTAAAATTGCTTGAGGACAAGCAATAAGCTAAGTTTGAAGTGTGATAATACTCATTTATGAGTTATTTAGCTCCAAAAACTAAGTTTATTCTTTAGAAACCAAGTGTTTATTGTCGAAACTCATGTCATTTAGAATAAATTTAAGTAAAAACAAGTTGAGCATGTGTTTATAACCAAGATTTGATTAAAAAAAAAAGTAAATAGATGTAAAAGGAATCATTTTTTTTTAAAGAATTTGTTAAGTTTTGATTTTTTGTGTAGAAGCTGTAAAAAGGACCAAGATGCATCTAAGGATGCGACAGCATATTGAGTCAGAAGGGAAATTTCAAGTGAAGCTAAAAAACAACTGAAATGCACTGACATGTGGCCACAACGGAACCTAATCGACAGATCTTCTAGAAATTACAAATTTGACAAATTCTCAAAGATTTTCAATCAAATCTCTTAATAAAGGGATTATGGTCGGCTACAAATTCTCACATTGATCTCAGCAAAAACCCTATCCCTAGAGGTCTATAAAAGGCAGCCAATGTTTCAAATTTAAAAAAGCTCAGAGTCTCAGATTTTCTTTATCACATAGGTGTTTCTTTTATTTTCATTTTTTGTTCTTCTTCTTTCTTGTAGCTGCCATATTGAGTTCTCTCTAGTTCTGTTCAAGCTCTATTCAGACACTCTATTCGAAAGAAGAAAGTGTAAAGACTTGCTTCTCCTAGAAAAAAGGTTAAACATGTTAGAAGAGAGGAACAAAACTAGGGATCTTTTTGTTAGTTCATTCTTTAGTTCTTAGTTTATGTTTATCATTTGTAGTTGTTGTTTTTAGATTTCAATTTCAGTATTGTATTATTTCAATTCAAACTCAGTCGTAATTCATTCGCCTCTTTAATATGAATTCAATTTCTATTCTTTTAAGTTTCATTCTCTACTTTTTCAGTTTCACTTTCTTTTCAATTTTGAGCTAAGTTCCTTCGTGGGGATTCAAAGATGTGGATACCTTAAGTAGGAAGAAAGCTCCACCTTGTGCTTAAGGCAATTTGCTCAACACTTAGCACTGTTTGCTTTTATTGAGTTTAAGTTTCATTATTAGCTTAAACTGATCACTTAGGTTAGTATAAAATGTGTGGAATCAAATACTGAAAAGGTTGGATGAAGCACGGTTTTCATAAAAGCAATCTCAGAAAAATACTTAGAACTAGGACTTTGCCTTTGTACCTAGACATAAGGCAAGGCAGAGTCAATTAAGCTGTTTGTTTTTCTTTATCTAAGTTCAATTAGTCGTTGACATATGTGTTTAATTACATAGGCTCCAAAAAGCACCTAGAAAAGGGTCGAATAGGTGTTGAACTTGACTCACGGTTATAAGAGTCAATTAGGATAGGTTACGAGTGCGTTTAGAATGCATTCTGCTTGAACTATACAAAACTCGAAAGAGTAAGACGAGGGCGCATATTGGTTGTATTGGCTTATTAGCCTCACCTAGTCTAGCAAATTGCGAGCACATAGGTGGGCACATATTTCTTTGTGATTGAAATAGATTTGGATCCCCCTTCTCTTATTTGTATTTACTCATCCATCTTCAATTCTGCTTTATTTTACTTATTGTTTTTGCAAAATCTACAATATCCACAGCTACTTTTTGGTTACCTCGGTTGTAAGCTTAGAGGAGGTTCTTATTTTAAAATTAGATTTTTGTGAACATTGTTCCCTTGGGATTCGATACTTGGGGTACTCTCCACTTTATTACATGGTAGAAAATGTGCACTTGCACTAGGCTATGAAGTTGTCTTTAGCAGGCAGTTGGAAAAGTTGTCTTTAGCAGGCAGTTGGAAAAATTAAAGCTAACTGAAGATGAGAAGACAAGAGTGATAGACATTAAAGATGACGATTTTGACTCAACAAAAAAAATCCTTTTAAACTCAGCTCTATGCAAAGTCTTCACCTCAAAACAGATTATCGAGGATATTTTCAAAATGATCATTCCTAGGATCTAAAATTTGGAGAACCGTGTGAAGATTCAGTCAGTGGGAAAAATAAGTTCATTTGCACGTTTAGGAACAAGGAAAAGAGGAGAGTTACAGAATGGAGACCATGGATATTCGACAAAGTAGTCCTTTTATTTGAGGACCTAAAGGAGAATAGTAGACATTTGGAGCTAGAATTCAGGTATGCAAAATTTTGGGTCCATTTCCATGACTTACCTATGGTTTGCTATTGTAGGAAATGGGCGAAATCAATTAGAGATTCGATGGGGACCGTTGTTGATGTGGAAACTAATGAGAATAGTGAGTGTTGGGGGAACACTCTGAGGATCAAAATCAAGATAGATATTCAAAAGCCACTGAGTCGAGGAACAAAACCTAAACTTCAATCAATCGTAGAAGAGGTTTCGTATCAAATCAATTACGAAAAATTGCCAGACTTTTCCTATCGATGTGGTAAGTTTGGGCATGTTCTCAAAGACTGTGAAGACAATTGAGTCAAAAAAGAAAGAGGGGTGTGATATGGGGAATGATTAAGGGTCAGCCATATTCAATGAGGTCACAACGGTAAAAAAAAAAGACGCAGCGAGATTTACTAGAGGTAGGAGGCGAGGAAGAGGTTGAAGCGATTACAGAGGAAGCCATTTAAACAATAGAGAAGACTCAAGTAAAGAAGAACGTGACGAAGAACCTGGGAACAGTTTAAAGAACAGTGAAAAGGTCAGAGTTTCTGTTCAATACTGGAAATTCGAATCCTCATATCAGGGAAACCACTGGAATACTCTATCAGAAGATGTTAGTTGAAATATACGTCTAAGTCAAATTAGTCCTTATGGCAATGATGAGTCTAGGAAAATGGAATTTGACAAATCAATAGCAAGTGGCTAAGACACAGAAGATGGTCAGGGTAAATCGACGATCCTTGTTGGGAAAGAAACGAAATTAGCCATTAGAGAGGTTTTGGATTTGGCTGGGAAAAAAATAGTAGGGCTCAACTTCTGCACGGGTCATCAGATTTCCTATAGGAAGCCCATTACGAAAGATCCAAAGGGTCTGGGCTGTCTAGAAAGCTAAAATGAAGAAGGGGCCATTGTAGCTAAGGGAGTTAACACAGGAAAAAAATTAAAAACTTGGAAAAGGCATGCCAGAAACGATAGTGATAAGGGAGCTAAGTTAGTAAAGCAAATCCAAGTGCGAGTTGGGGGAAAACATGTAGCAAATGATGAGGTTGCCTCGTAGGAATCAAAGAGACAATGTCAAACTTACTCTGATGAAGTCGAAGGGTGACACAAGCTGTCGAGACCTGTCAAAATTAAAATAACCAATCCTAGCTACTTGAAGTATTAGTGGAATGGGTCGAACACAGGGAATCAAACTTAATTACTCTTTCTTGTTGAATGGATTAAAGAACCATAACAAAGGGAATGTTTTGAAAGAAATGCGTAATATAAAATGCATAAAAAGAAATAAATTCCAAGAAAATGAAATAGATCTTACCACGCACCGATTTGGAGTATGTCGGGTTTACTTTTGTAATATTAATCACTGAAAACTCAATTCAAATTTAATTTCGTAATGAAACACTCAATCGACTTGACCGGAAAAGATGGAAAAGCCCCTAAGGTCTTCTAATTAAATTAATCCAACCTAGCATTAAATTAATTCTAAATTAACCAATTAGCTTGGGACAATAGCATTCCATACTAACGAATTAAATCGCATTAAGCTCTAGGGATTGGTCGAGACGTTCTAATTAAACCGAATAACCGAATTCAATTATTACGTTCTTTTAACCTTAAGGCATATCATGCAAACTATGAAATTGAGGAACAACCCCTAATTCACACACATGAACCAGCCCATTTGCTACTAAAATTAAGCATGAATTCAATGACGATTAAGGATCACGAAGAACATGCATAGCGAAAATGAATATACAAGTTGCAATTAAGGCTTCAATTTAATCTACACGCATGCTCATAATCAAACAAGAATTAAAAGATGAATAACTACTGAAATTGAATACATTAAACTCATATTCTCATAACATAACAAAACAAAAACTTGACAAACCTCTGAATCGGCGACAAAAGCTTAGCCAGACATTGGATTAACGTAGCAAATCCCTGATAGCTCTCCTCAAAGCTACTAAATTAAGGCCTAAAAAGTTATAAAACAGTAAAGAGATGAAGAAATTGTCTAAAAATGGTTGTTGAATTCGACAAAGCTTGACCTAAAAACGAAAAAATCATTTTATAATTCTTGTTGTAGCATGAGGAGCATCCGCATCACATTCTGTCTTTGCAGCAGCGTCTTGACGTTGCTTCTGGCATTGAGACGTTGCACCCTTGGACCAACTAGCTTGATTTTGACTTCCTTTGACTTCTTCCATGCCTAGGTTGTTCGATTAACGTTCAATTAGCTTCATTTTGATCCCAGTTTGCTCAAAACACTCTGAAATACTCCATTTGCTTGATTTAATGTAAACTAACCATTTAAGCCCATAAATTCCTTGGAACTAGCATGAAATTAACAAGATAAAATAGCACTTTTACAGTGTTATCAGAGGGATATTGGGGTAGGCTGAATATCAGCCCATCGGATGCAATGAAAATCATGTGTTGGAACATTCGAGGGGTGAGGAATCCTCAAGCAGTGCGTAATTTGAGCCATGTGGTGCGTAAAACAAACCCCATTTTGGTGTTGTTATCAAAAACAAAAGATTCGAGTAACCATGAAAGAAAAATCAAGAGGTAGTTAAACTTTGACTGATGCTTGAGTGTGTCGAGTAGAGGCAAAGATGGTGGGTTTATGCTACTCTGGAATAGTAATCTTAACCTATCCATTACCTCTTTCTCCACGGGACATATAGATGCCACTATCAAGGATCAAAAGGGTTGGTGGAGGTTTACAAGATTTTATGGTAACTCGAAACCCTCAAGCACAAAGAATCTTGGGAGTTGTTAGAAAGATTATGCAATGTATCTAATCTTCCTTGGATCATAGGAGGGATTTCAACAAGATCTTTTTAGTAGACAAGAAAATAGGAAGGGCTATCAAAGATCCAAGTCTCATAGCTAACTTTGGGGCTGTGCTAGAGCATTGCTATCCTAATGCACTGGGTTTAAAGGAGACAAATTTACTTAGAAGAGGAGGAAATCATCATAGTCTATGATAAAAGAGTGTCTTGATAAATTCTTGATCAACATGGCAATGATGGACCAAAGAGAAATCATCGTGGATCATCTCAGTTACTTTGGCTCCAACCATAGACCTATCATAGCTCATCTAATAGACAAGGGGGATGTTAGAAGGTCTAGGTAGAGATTTAAAGCTATCATGTGCGAGGCTAGTTAGCTTTTCTTTGATGAATGTAAGGAGATTGTCCGTGATTTTTGGTCCACAACTAAGGGAGGTATTTGCAACCTCAATCGCAGGATCTCTGAGTGTTTGAAGAAGATGGCATCGTGGAACATGAACATATTGAATGGGTCCCTTAAAGGTGCGATTGAGAGAAAGTCCAAAGAGCTTCAGGATCCAGATAATGGGAATCCTTCTATTCATGAGTCCATTCAGAAAGTGGAAAAGGAGCTTGATTCTCTGCAAGAGGAGGAAGAGAAATATTGGAAGCTTCGATTTAGAGAGGATTGGCTCAAATGGGGAGAAAAAAATACTAAGGGCCATTTGGCGCCCCTGACTTGGGTTGCGTTGAGTTGGATTTTAAACCTAACTCTCCATGTAGCCCATGGAGAAATTAAATCCCCATAAAAGAACTCAACTCCACCGACTTGGTACATTGTTGGGATATTAACTCCACTAACTTGTACAACAAAACCTATTAACATATTTTATCACCGCTTCTCCATCGATGACAATCGTTGGCGACCATATCCAACAATCAACATCCACTGCCTGCGACCCTCTCCAGTGACTATCGCCGGCGAAAATTTTTGACAACCGACAACATTCCCATGGTTCAAAATAATATGAAAGGCACATTTACTTAGTTGGTCTAACTCTCTGCTCCAACAATCTTTCTTCGATAAAAACCCGACCGATTGTTGGCCATTACTTATTTTTTGTGAACCTTAGTTATTTTTTTGTGAATATTCCACTCTTATATGACAATAATGTTGAAATATATTGTCGTTTTCTTGTCATCATGAAAATGAAAAATACTGGCATTCTCTTTTCCAAAGATGTTCAATTTAGTACACGTGTTTAAACAAATGTAAACATACAATGTTCCTTTGTATAAAAAAAAAGAAAAAGAAAAAGAAAAAGAATAAGTAATGGTCAATTAAAAAAAAAAAAAAACTCCTTCATAATAAAGACTATTAGTAATTGAAAAAAGTCATAATAAGGTCCTCATTTGTAAGTTTCAAAGAAATTCAATGTGTGCTTAGAAAATGAAACCTTGAATTTCTATATTTTGATAGAAGTTCAATTTGTGTTTAAAGAAAAAAAAAATACATGTACATTGCCTTTTTTCCATTAATCAATTACTATTTGTTACTATAAAAAAATGCAACATTTGATTTATATAAATTGAAAGAAGTTCAATGTGTAGCAGAAAGAGAAAACAATGTTACATTGCCTATAGTTTGGAAGAGGTCAATTTCTAAAAAAAAAATGATTTTTTTTTAAAAGATCAATATCAGTGCATTAAAACATTATTTTTGTGAATATTCCACTCATATATTCCACTAATGTTGAAAGATGTTTTCATTTTGAAGTTAATATCTCAATTGAGTATTGAAAAGTTGGAAAATATGTTTGCAATTGAATGGTTGGAAAAAAATTAAGCAAACAAAAAGAGCCAACAAAAAATCAGACTTATTCAGGTTACAAAAAACTATACCAGATACCCCTGACTTAATAACTCAACTCTACACCCCAAACACAGACTTCTTGACTCTACTCAACTCATCTCTACACTCCAAACACAGACAAATTAACTCTACATAACTCAACTCAACTTTGCATAACTCAATTCAACTCTGCGCGCCAATCGCCCCCAAGTGGTTCCCCTCAAAAGCTTCACAAAGGAAAAAGCACAACGAAATTAGGGGGATTCTAAATGATAATGGTAGTTGGGTTGAGGAGGAAACCAAGGTGGGCCATATAGCTACCAGCTACTTTGCTTCCCTCTTCAGATCTTCAAATCCCAACAGTGGGGCTATTGACACGGTGGTTAATAATATTCCGAGCAAGGTTTCTGAGGATCAAAATAAAGAGCTTAATAGACCTTTCTCCAAGGCTAACATAGAAAGGATGATTAAAGAGATGAATCCAACGAAGCCCTTAGGTTCTGATGGGGCTCGTTGTTGGGTTTTTCAAAAGTATTGGGATATCCTCGAGGTTGAAACTACCAGAATTTGCCTCTTCGTGCTTAATGATGGGATAGATGTAGGCCCCCTTAATAAGACTTGGTTAGCTCTTATCCCTAAGGTTCTTAAGGTTAGGAAGATGTCGGAGTTTAGGCTAACAAGTCTGTGCAACGTTATTTACAAAATTATAACTAAGGCTTTGGTGACCATATTAAAAAGAGTATTGGATTATGTTATATCGCCTACTTAGTCAGCTTTTATTCTGGGAACGTTGATAAATGACAATGTATTGTTGGGATTTGAGTGCATTCATGTCATAAACAGCAAAAGAAATGAGAAATATGGCTATATAGTGATGAAGCTGGATATGAGTAAATCCTACAACAGAGTAGAATGGACCTTTCTCAAGAAAGTCATGACTAAAGATGGGCTTTTCCAATAGCTGGGTCAACAAGATTATGAATTGCATTGAGTCAGTCAGATATGTAGTCTTGATTGATGGAGTTCCTCATATGGAGTTTGAGCCAAAGAGAGATCTTCGACAGGGGGATCCTTTATCCCCATACCTCTTCCTCTTGTGTGATGAGGGCCTTTCAACCTCAATTTTTAGGGAGGAATCTCTTCCTAACCTTTCTAGTCTTTGCATTAACAAGTTGTGTCATTCTCTGAAACCTTTTGTTTAAAGCTTCCAGGAGGGACTATGCTTTGATCAAAAGAGTGTTGGGGAATTATGAGCAACCTTCAAGGCAGATTATTAACCTGGATAAGTCCTCTTTCATGGTCAGTAATAATATTTATAAAGAGAAAGAAAAGGAGTTGATAACACTCATTTATGAATGTTATTTAGGCCTAAAAACTAACCTTATTGTTAAGAAAGTAAGTGTTTATTGATATATTTTAGGCTATTTAGAGTGATTTAAGTAAAAACAAGCTTTGTATGTGTTTGAAGGCATGATTTGTGCAAAGTGGTAAAATAGGTATAAATAGAGTCATTTTTATTAAGAAAGTATTAAGTTTCATTGTTTTTGTATAGAACTAGAAATGGACCTAGATGTGCAAGGTTGCAACCACAATTGTAGGACAAGCGCAAAAATTTGACTAAGGCTCTGTTTGGGATTGTTGTAGCTTTTAAAATAATTGTTGGCAACTGTGCTTTTAAAAAAATTAGCTATCATGTGAAGCAAATTAGTGTTTGGTAAATTTAATTTTAAACATAGAAAAGTAAGTTGTAGCGTTGGTAAATTCAAACGAAATTTTTGTAGATTAGCTATAATGATCAAAGTAGACATATTATTTTAATTATTTTTATATTGATATTTAATATCAAATTTAGTATAAAATAATTATTTAAAAATATATATAATTTAAATTGCAAGTAGCTTTGTTTAATCTAAATTATTTGATAAAAATCAAGGAATAACAATTGTTATAAAAAAATTGAATCAATCCAAATTTCGTTGATATAAGAGAATAGACTTAAAAAAAATATATGGAAGGATAGATTCAAAATTTTTAAAATTTAGTTAGAAAAGAAAGCAGATTTTTAGGAAAGCTAAATTCAAAAGCTAGTATGAGCGCGATTTTGAACGTATAAGTAAATTGAAAAGTGATTTTAGATAGATTTAAAAATAATCAGATTTACCAAATAACCTAAACGGTTAATATTCTTCTCTAATCACTTTTTTCTCATGCAAATGCAATTCCAAACATGGCCTAAATGCTAAAGCAGCAGAATTGCGCCAAGCATGTGGCCGCATCTGGACCTAATTCGACAGACTTTTCCAGAAACTCAAATTTGGCACATTTGCAGTAGATTTTCCACTAAATCTTCCCAAATCAAGGAATCTTGTCGACCAAGCTTCCTCACATTGATCTCGACAGCAAACTCTAGACTTTGAAGTCTATAAAAGGCAGCCAAGACTACAATTTTAAGAGAGCTCGAATTCTACTTTCTCCTTCAAAATTCTGCTAATTTCTCTTCATTTTTTCCAACCGTCACTCTGAGCCTCCCCTAAGCTTTTATCATACCCCATTCGGACAGTAACTTCGAAGAAGGAGGTGTAAGTACTCATTCTCCTTGAAAAAGGAAAAATAAGTTAGAAAAGAGGAGCAAGCTTAGGATCTTTTGTAGTTTTCTTTTATTGGGATGTACTTACTGCTTTCTTTGAGTTTTAGTTGCTAGTTTTTATTGTAAGTCTAAGTTATAAGTTCTCTTTTAGTTTAACACTTTGAGTTATTAGTTGTGGTTTCAATTTACTTTTTATTCTAGTTGTTATTGTGTCAATTACATACTTCAAAGTGTATTCAAGGTTCATTCTTTTCAATGAAGTTTAATTGTTTACATTCATGTTTCTTTTCTTACTTTTGCATTGTTATTTTCTTTTTTAATATGAGCTAAACTCCTTCAAGTGGATTCAATGAAGTGGATACCCTAACAACGAAGAAAGCTCCACCATGTGGTTAAGTAACTTTGCTCAACACTTAGCATTGTTTGCTTTTATTGAAGTTTAAGTTTCATTGTTAGCTTAAACTGACAATTTAGGTTAGCATAATTTGTGTGAAATTCAATACTAAAAAGATTGGATTGAA
Organism: Trichosanthes truncata; assembly: GCA_033996785.1. NCBI lineage: Eukaryota > Viridiplantae > Streptophyta > Magnoliopsida > Cucurbitales > Cucurbitaceae > Trichosanthes > Trichosanthes truncata. The sequence goes on along the minus strand of MU867260.1, from coordinate 6,447,761 downwards.
CACATGTTCTCGTAAAGACAATCTAGCAAAAGAGTTTAGAAATAAAACTTTGCTTTTTGTATCTAGAAATAGGGCAAAAACCTTTAGAATCATAAAAGTTGTGTTCTACATTTACCTAAGTCAAAATTAGTCATAGACATATGTATTTAATTGCTAAGACTCCTAAAAGCACTTAGAAAAGGGCTAAATAGGTGTTGAACTTGATTCACTATGGTAAGTGTCGGTTAGGGTACGTTGCGGGCGCAATTCAATAGTATTCTGCTTGAACCGTATAGAACACGAAAGAGACAGATGCAGGCGCATATGAGCGGCAATCTCTAAATAAGTCGAGCTTAGTTAAGTAAGTTGCAGGTGCATGGTGGGCACATAATCCTTGGGGTTGAACTAGAATTGAGTCCCTCATTTTTCATAAGAATTTTTTTCATCTTTCTACAGTTTTAATGTCTTTTACTCAATCCACAATATCTTGATGTTTGGTCACCTTCAAGTGCAAACTTAGAGGAGGTCTTCATTGTTAGATTGAAAACTTGTTACCCCTTGGGTTCGATACTTGGAATACTTCCATATATTACTTGAGAGACAACGTACACTTGCCCTTTTGCATTCATTAGGAGTTTTGCAATATTCTTGGGGTGAAAGTTACCAACTCGCTTGGTCAATATCTTGGCATGCCTTCCCAATCAGGTCATAATAAATATAAGATATTTTGGAAGATAAAAGAACGAGTTTGGAAGATACTTCAGAGTTGGAAAGAGAAACTCACAGGGCGGTAAAGAATTTCTCATCAAAGCCATAGCCCAAGCGATCCCCTTGTATTCTATGAGCTACTTATATTTGCCTAAGAAGATTTGTGATGAGATTGACAGAGTGTGTGCGCATTTCTAGTGGGGTTTAAGCCAGTTCAAGAGAAAGGCGCATTGGATGAGTTAGGCGAATATGTGCCATAGCAAAGATCATAGGGGTCTTGGGTTTAGAGAGCTCTCTTGGTTCAATCAGGCTATGTTAGCCAAACAGAGCTGGAGAATTATTCGAAACTCAAACAACCTCCTAGTCAAAATATTCAAGGCAAGGTATTTCAAGGATGGAGATTTCTTAAACGCCCCTTTGGGGAATAATCCTTTCTTCAGTTGGAGAAGTATTCTATGGAGCATAGATCTTTTCAAGAGAGGATACAGATGGAAGGTGGGAAATGATAGGTATACTAATATCTTTGAAGATTTGTGGTTCGACAGATCGAGTTGCACCGAACCTTTTGCCATCAATGATCTACTTAAGGACTGTCAAGCCAACCGGTTAATCAATGAGAAAGGACATTGGAGCTCCGATGTTATTAAGGCCAACTTTACTACCTTGGATGTTGATTCCATTCTCAATACCCCCATTGATAGTGGCAGGTCCAAAGATGAGATTATTTGGAGTATCGACGTGAAAGGCTACTTCTCAGTTAAAAGCACATACCACTTAGCATCGGATATCTATCGGGGAGATAAAGCAACCTCTGCAGACCATTCTAATGAGATTACTAGTTGGAAAAGGTTCTAGAAGATCAAATCCTTGTCGAAAGCTAAAATTCGCATTATGTGGAAGATTATTCAGGATGCTCTCCCCACTCGTGTTAACATACTAACTTTTGTGCTTATTTTGCAGGAAAAAAGGGGTATCTACCTCTGATGTGATTTGGGACTGTAAGTTTTCCAAGGAAGTTTGGTTAGATTTCTTCCCCCACTTACTTGAGCTCTTGGTATTTGCAGGGTCTCGCGAAGCCCAAGCTCATTTTGGTATTTGTTGACTAATCATATCAAGGAGGAGGACCTGAATTTATCCATTATCATCCTTTGGAGCCTCTGGAAACACAGGAACTGGGTTTTGCAAAGTGGAAATGCTCAGAACAAACAGCTTTTCATCCGACAGATTAATACTAATGCAAACGAACAGTGAGTCGAGTTTTTTTGGAGATCTTCTTACCTTAAGGTCGGAGAATCAGTTGAGTCAATCTCGATGGATTCCCTCTCCTCTTTATTTCTAGAAAATCAATGTTGATGCCTCCTGGGAAGAATCGGATGGATCGTACGTGACTCTGTTGATTCTCTAATCTACGTAAGGACCCAAAAAATCACCAGGAAATGGAATGTGAAATCTCTGGAGATGAAGGCAATTCTAGAAGGACTGCGATGTTATTGGCCCAATTCTTCCTCTCATCGTGGAGTCCGACGCGGTGGCGGTGGCGGTGGTCGATATTCTCTGTAAGAGGTCCATAGATCTCACGGAAATCAGGAATTTATCCGATGAAGTTGAAGAATTGGCGAAGATGGTGGGCTCGGTTTCTTTCTCCGATTGTCCGCGCACTACATAGCGCGAGCGATCTACGCCAATTCTGTTTCTGTTTTGGACTCTTCTCCCATGTTGGGAGATGAAGGTGTCTTTTGGGATTCTGTTCGGTTGCCCAATAAGATGTCTGTAATTAATTCTCGTTGGTTTGGTTTAATGATTTTCCTGTTTCAAAAAACAAAAATAAATAAATAAATAAATGCTTTTAGGATATCAAATCTGAAAGTACATATTTCATGTTTTTAGGTGACCGGTGGCTAGTTCAAGAAGAAGGGCAAAAATGGAATAAATCAATATAACAAAAATTCCAAACAAATCAATGGTCATATTTTGAGTTTAAAAAAATTTTGCCCATATTTTAGAATGAGGGTGTAAATGTAGCCACACTCCAATTTTCCTTTTAGTTGAGAAATTTTAAAATTTTGATGATAAAATTAGACATAATATACATAATGAATGGAAGGAAATTTAGAAGAGAAAAACAGTCCTCCAAAAAAAAATCTACTTCCTCCTTCAAATTTCTAAGAAATGTGTAGAAATTTTGAGTTTTCCTCTCTATGCCTTTCTTTTTTTCTCTAAATTTCTGCCAATATACTAAATATTTTGTCATGTAAGCTTACCAAACTAAATTTTAAAAAATGTTAATATAAGTGGCTAAATTGAAATTTCTTAAACAGGGACTAAATTAAAAAAAAAAAATCCAAACATCAAGAACTAAAATATATATTTAGTCTTTCTTTTTGATATAGAACCAAACACCAAAAAGATATATAATGTCTAAAAAGTATCCCAAATGCTATGACCCCATGTGATGATACCCATTTGATTTTTGGTTTTGGTTTTTAAAAATTAAACTTATAAATACTTCTACTACCTATGAATTTCCTTGTTTTGTTATTTACTTTTTACCTATGTTTTCAAAAACAAAGCCAAGTTTTGAAAACTAGAAAAAATAATTTTCAAAAACTTATTTTTGTTTTTGGAATTTGGCTAAGAATTCAAATGTTTTTTCAAGAAAAATAAAACTAATTCTAAAGAAATAATGAGAAAAAAGCATAATTTTCAAAAACTAAAAGGTTATCAAATAGAGCCTAAAAGACTAAGTTAGGGAAAAGAGATGATAAATTAGCCAAGCTATACAGCAATGAATACATTAATAGAGTCAAATAATGTTCTCTTGGATATAACAAACATGCCGCAGATTCTCTCTTAAAATCTAACCGACTTGGTTAACCTGTAGTTTATAAACTGAAGAAACCTGAGGTAATGATGTACAAAGTAAAGATGTGGATGACCTTAAACACTACAGCTACATGGCAAAAAATCACAGTTCAAACAGAATCAATTCAACACTGATTTAGAGCTTTTCATCTCTATTGCTTCCCTGAGTTTCCTTCCCAAAGCATATGCCAAAGGAGGAGGAACAGCATTTCCAATTTGCCTGTGTTTGTGTTGAATGTTACCAGCAAATTTGTAGCTGTCTGGGAATCCCTGCACAAAAACAATACAGGCATTGGCATCTATCTTTCTACACCTTTAACAACAATTAACAGCCAACCATGATCGACGTTTTTGTTGCTAGACTTTGCTCGTGATTTGTGTAACTAGCTAATAATAGTCTCAAGATTTTAAACCAACAATGATTCTTTCTAATGTACACCCTCCTCATGGAGATATTTAATTTCCTTTTTGCTACATATGCACAAATGTGAAACAACTCTATTTGATGAAGGGAGAATGAAGCAAACTTACTTGAGATCGAGCACATTCACGGACGGTAAGTATCCTATCCTGCTCAGGGTGGAAACACATCCCAACCTTGCCCATTGGTTGCGGGTCAGTAATTGAAGTGGGGAAGTTCCCTTCCCAATCCAACCGGCCGAACAAGCCTTTCCATTGGTTGTGCCTCTTGGCTGTGTTTGGCAGGCACCAGGGTATCATCTCAGCCATCTGTCCATTTGACAATCGAACCTGGACACATGAGAAAAAAAATGAAGATCATCAAGATCGGCTCGAGAATACACACACAATCCAACAAACATCTTTGCCAAATGTGCATTGTTTTTGGGAAGTCATAACAAACAAACATTTTCAACACAGTTTAATTGAATACATTCATAAACTAGGTGTGGTTCCCCCTTCAGAACGAATGTACCTTCTCATCTGGAAGATCGCGCCAATCAGCACCTGGGCGTTTTGGAATTCTTTGACATCTAATAAGATTTAGCTCATTCATTTCTTTCGATATATGATCATTTAAGACAAGGATATCTCCTCGAATCTTCTTTTGGAACCAAGATGTCGGTTCGCTCTTGTACTGCACCAGAAATTAACAGATCAGCAGAAAGATAACAGAACAGACATAGTTCATCAGGAAAGGCAAACAACAATCACCTCCATTGTTGTCACAGAAGCCCCATTTCCAACAGCTGGAAGATCTCCAATTGTATCTCTGACAGTAATTGGACGAAAAGGTGCGCCTCCCGCCGTACTAGGAACAGCAGCATACTGAGTACTACCAGACAGTGAAATCCTGAGCTCTGGGCTACCAAAGACATGCATTGGTTCAGGCCATTCTGGCAGAATTTCCTCGGGAGACGCTGCCCATATGAATGCACGTTTCCTAGATTGAGAGATTCCATATGCCCCAGCTTCCAGAATTCCAAATCTTACCTATAATAATTGAATGAATAAAACATGAAACTTAAGCATATTTATATTTTTAACCCAAAAAACTGGGATACAAATTGTGCAACACACGAATAACCAAGAGTGATGAAAGGAATTTTGTTTAGTTGCTATCGAGCAATGTGAGTAGCATACAATTCGAACAAACGTTTTCTAACAACAGAATTTTGCAGAAAATTTGTCATACTTCTTATAAATTAATGCTTTCATTGAATAAATTAAACCTTATGAATCTCACAGTCAATATCTGCACCAAAGAAACTAGAAGATAACGGGCCTCAATCCCTTGCTATGGAAATAACAAATGAATTCAATCTGGATTTGTAATTCCTTGGTTGGCTCTCATAAAGATAAAGAACCTCCATTCTGATAGAACTCATTGCAATATAAAAGATAAAGAACCACAAAATGAACCAAATAATTTGAAGTACTTCAACCCTCCCTCTCTTGAGCACTGTCACTCAAGCCTTGGCCAACTAAATCAATCCATACCTTCCTCCTTTCCCACTCCCTCTATTCATAACCAAATACCATAACAACTTCCCTAACTAATTACTAATATGTCCTCTAATAACATTCCTATCACATTCCCAACTATGAATAAAGAAACAGTGCAGCCAAACAAGGACTTTGTTTTAGACTGATACAAAATTAAAATACTGCATCTACCTGATATCCCATCTCAAGAAGTGAAGCTAAGGTGAGGCGAAAAGTTTGCCCTTTATTGAATGAGACAAAATTCCTCACGTTCTCCAGAAGAAAATACTTTGGACGAAAGTATTCAGCAAAGGATAAGAATGCCAAAATCATCTCACATTGGACCTTACTCCAGGTACTCTGATTAAAACGATTCATTCCAGAAAAACCCTGTATGTAGGAAAATATTAGAATAAAGACAAGCTTGGATATCTCATATTCCACTAAATGTGAAAGGCAACATGTTAGCCATACCTGACAAGGAGGTCCTCCATTGATGAATTCAACTTGTCCTGGACGTGGCAGATTACTGATCTCCTTTTCATCAAGTTTTTCTGCTAGCTCAGTGGCTTCAGAAGTTGATATGCAATCATCTGCATCACCACATGCTGTCATGACAGCCCTGCATTAAAATCAATCAAAAACAAAGTAATTAGAGCCAAAAGGAAACAGAATAAACTGGACTGCAGAAGCAAAAATAAAGCTCAGCATGTAAACCGTCTACACCTCATTTGAGAAACACCAAGACGGTGTACAATCAAAAATGGAAAAGGTAAATGAGACAATTCCAAAAATAGAAACAATATTTAAGCACAATTTTCGTCCATGCTTCACCTTAGGATCACATTGCAATTATTAACAAATGTCAATGCCTCTGGATGATTGAGACCAAATGCTTCACCCGCAGGCTCTTCATATTCAATGGCCCATTTGGTAGTTGAAATACCTATAACAAAAGCATATAGGCCACGATGTGAGGTCGGTCATCTAAGTAAGTTTTAGTTTTTTCTCAAGAGCTCGCAACAATGACATAGAAAACTGAAGTTACCTGCTTGCTGCAGACCCTCAGATAAGCCACCACATCCAGCAAATATATCCAGTGTAGCCAAACGGTTTTCAAATGGCAAATCTTTTTTGTTGTCAGTTTCATCAGGTATAATTTCTCCTTCTTTACACTTCCCTTTTTTCTTTCTTTGTGCAGCATCACTAATTTGCCTTTCGGAAGAGGAACTTAGTTTGACATTAGTTGGCAACTGAAAATTAAATAATAAGAAAAAAAATATGTAAGACATTCGGGGAAGAAAAATACAATTCAAGAAACGTTCTGGTCAACATGAAAGCATAAGGTAATAGGGATGCCTACAAACTTCACTTAAAAGCACTGTCCTAGCCAAGATTCAACCTGTTAGTACTGAAAATAATTTTTCAAATTTCTGATTTTATCCAATAGAAATCACAGCAAAGTCACAACATAAGACTATCCTACCCTTCCAGCTGATAGTCCATGTGTTTTTGAGAAAACGTTGAATATTGATGATGGGAATTTGTTACTAGAAAAGAGAAGTGGATAAGGGAGAGTATATTGAATATGAGTATCTAAGGGAGGGCATTTATCAGTAGAGAAAGTAAAGTCTGAGAGTGGGGGAAGAGTCTGATCTTTCCTAAGTGTTGTACCCTCTGTTGAGCATGACTAAATAAGAGATTTAACGCCAGTCTACGTAGTATGTCCAGTGGACCTACTAGGGTCGGAAAAATTGTGGTGGCCATGGAGCACATGATGTGAAACTAATTGAGAAACCCTGACTTCTCCAACTCAGCTATCACAAGTCAAGCACCAGCAACCTCGTCGTAGAATTCCAAAGCTAGAACCAACTTTTATTCATATGTAGAAATTGTCATCTCTTCCTTGCAAGTCAATATCCAATATCTTTCATTCTATGGTGGAATTCATGAGAACAATTATTAATGTTTAAATTCACACCAGAAAATAATTACCTTCTTGATAGCTCCCTTCTCCGGATCATAGAGATGTTCACAAAAGAAGATATGATCGAAGATAGCAGGGCAGTTTCCTATTGGGATATCCTGCTTTTTTCTTACTTCACACTTTCCTTCAATAGCAGAAACAGGCTTCATTGATGTTTCATCACTGTAGTACAGCTGAAAAGAATTGCAAGTGCTATTAATATGAATAATAATGCAGAAAGTCCACAAGCAGATGTCAGAAAAAGAAAGCAAGCAAGAGTCAATAATCAAGTCAATAAGAAAAATAGAGTTCCAAATGTAATGTAGGAGTACATTTGATTTGGCTTACAAAGATTTAGTTCCATGCTGTACCAAATTTTATAAGTCTTGGAAAAATACTTACTTCTCTAATATCTGAGCAGTATCCCTTTTCCACTGAAATGTCCTCTGGTCTAAAAAATCTCCTAACTTTGACCATAGTTGATCCTGGACAGGGTTGTTTTGAACCCTTAGGTGATTCAATTCCCAACAATTGACAAACAACATAAGCATTGAGGCCCACATTTCTCCCACCCTTGAATGTCTCAATGCCTCTTTCATCAGTTCCAAAATGATGAGGAGCTAAGTAAACATAATCATTAACCGAATAGTCAGTTCCCCTGTATGTGAAGCTGGTCAAAGAAGAATGCAACTTTATGGTGTCCTTTCTTTGGGTTTCCTTTAGTTTACAAGAATGGCAATCTTCAGTTCCCAGGCCCATGGTCTCTTTTGGAAGATGAAAGAAAGCACCTTTTTCGGGCCAATATAAGCTTTTACAATAGAACTCCATAGGCAGTCCTCTACGTTTCCTCTCCTCTGCTCTTTCCTCATCAGCCTTGTCCTTCTTGGCATTAGCCTTACGATGCTGATATCCCCAAGGCCTCATGCAACTCTCTACAACCACTGTTTCTGTAATTTCATTCAACTCAAATTCCAGGCAATCATTTGTAAGAAAGACCTCCCTCTCCTTAGCAGCATTGCCTAAAACAGTCTCCAATCCTCTAACAACCAGTCTACCGTGAACCATTTTTCTTGCATTGGATTTTTCATACATGTTCTCCACAAGATATATTGCAGGCAAGTCATGTATATTATCTGTTTCCACAGACACAAAACCACCTACAGCAACCAAATCTCCATGGACAATGGCTTGTCTGTAAAGAGGATAGCTTTGACTTGTTGTGCCCACTATTTCACCATCCCATTTAATTGTTTCCTCAGAAAGCTTCGCCTTTGCAGTTTTTACAACAGGTTTTGATTCCTCAGTTTTCTTATCCACTTGACCATCTTCCTCTTCAACTTCTTCAGATTCTTCATCTTCAACCTCCTCCTCTTCTTCCAGTTCATCTTCTCTTGTTTCCTTAGTATCTGCCTCTTTCAAGTCTTCTGGTGAATAATTTGAGTAGAATTCTCCCCAAATCCTGTTTATCAATCTAGTTGTAGTAGCAGGCATAGCCTTTTTTGATGCTAGAGGCTTCATTGAAGCTCTTGGATTCATATTCACATCCTTCTTTAGTACAGCCTTCTTCTTTACCAACCACTTGGTATGATGCCTTTCCTCCATCTTATCACTAAGCCCAGTTATAAAGGCACACTTCCGGATCATATCATCCGGATATTCAGAAAATGTTTGCATTATTATCTGTCCATGTACCACCACATATCTCTCAACAACTGATGGGGTGGAAGAGATACAAGCAGGATTGTTCTTTTCAAATTCAGAAATCCTTTTGATAATATCAGCAAAAGAAAGCTTTGAGGCACGGCTCTGCTCCTTCAGTAAGGTAATAATGCTTATAGCAAGCCTTGCAGTTCTTAATACTGTTTGATACCATGGAGCATACTGTTTGGATGGCTTTCCCAGCCGATACCTAAAGGAACAAATAGAGAACAGGTGATATTACGATAATATGGAACTTTTGCAAGAAGAGGTGAAGACAAAATATTACCAACACTTTTCATGCTATGCAAACAGTACAAAATTTACTAGTTACTACTTCTCCCTCTATTTGTATGTGCATATTCTCCTGAAGGAAAGAAAACTTCTCTTAAGAAATTTCTTTTTCTTTTTAATTAAATATGATCCTTTGAGAATGTCTTCTAATCTTTCATCCACCATTCTAATGCTATTATAAGGGTTTAATAGTCATATTACCAGGCCATGTCAGTGCGAATTGATATGAACACCATTGAAGATCCAAATTCAATCATCCACTCCTTTATTGCACTCAAATAAATTGGAATCCCATCAGTGTTCTGCATTTGAGCCGAACTTGAGGACTGACTAGAATCAGCATCAAGACAGAATCCACTTCCATCATCAGCAGTCATGACCCCCGATCCATATATTGTCACATCAATGTCATCACAAGGTTTCATTGGAAGGAGTTCTAAAGAAATAAGCCGGGAATCAGAGTTGTAAAGGGACCAGTTATGAAGCATGCTTCGAGGAAGATCATCAGGATCACATATATCCATATCCCCGCCGAAGATAACATATTCGTCCATTTCGTCTTTTGTAGTTTTGTAAAAGGCTGGTAGGGGATAGTCATTTGCAATTTCATCCTCATTGATTTTGATGTAGAACTTGTTTGATGAAGTAGTAGAACGCTGATTTTTCCTTTGCTTTGCGGAACGCCAATACTCCTCTTCTTGCAGCAACTTAGCAAATTTCAAATCCTCATCTTCCTCAGCTCCAGATCCAGGTATATTGGGAGCATTGAGTTGCTCTCCATCTTTAATCTTCAAACCAAGATTTGTAAAACCATCAAACATGCCTGCATTTGGTGGCAAGTTTCCTTGTTTTCTGCTTTCATCCCTTAGGGCACAAAGCACAGGCAAGTCTGTGAAAACTTGGTCATTTTTCTTGGATGTATCATCTAAACCAATAAGTTGGTTATAGATAAATTCCCCCTGCAAGATGATAAAATCTTTGACAGACATCCCAGCAGGAAAATTTCGACTACTATTCAAGGAGCGTACTACTCCAGCAAGCAATTCATCCAGGGTCAAATCTGGATTCCCACCAGAAGTCCTTGCCAATTTCTTGTAGACCTCCACACAGGTATTGGCTTTTTCATAGAAGATATTATATAGCTTTTTGTATCCACCTGCAGGCTTAACACAATCATAATCGGCGACATCGGTGGAGATCCATATAGTTGGTGAGCCATCCTCATAACCAGATATTGTCCAAGACTCAATCCGTCCAAATCCTTCACATCTAACACCCTTATTCTTCTCTTTATCAGGGGTGTCTTCAAAAGGCAAGATAATACCTGAAATGAACAAATCATTTACTTCTAACATTTCAACAGCCTGTGGCTTTCCATCCTCATCGTGAAATGTAAATTCATTTAGCCTCCTATTTGGTCGAGAATCATCCTGCCCCGACGTTGTCAAGCCGACTGCAGCTATCTCATCTTCCACTGCCACCTCCCTCTTGCGTTCAATAACAGAAGATTTCTCTGGTAATTGAATAGTTTTGACCTTAAAATCTGAGCAGGCAGCAGCACGCTTTGGCATTTTCCTAACACCAACAACCTGTTCGCCAGTCTCCGACCTATTTCTCTTCTGCTTCGGTTTGATTGCTTTCACATTTTCAGTGTTTGACTTTTTGAGATCATTAGATGTATCCATTAATTGGCTCCTAGTCTTCTTCGCCATACCTATAATACAACATCCATTTAGTTAATTGACGAAAATGGGTTAAATCAGAAAGGGCAAAAAAACTCCAATGGACATCATGCAGATCAGATAGAAATGTAGAAACATCACCCAGTACAAACGTGAACAAACAGTAAAAATCCATCATGAAGCAAAAATGAAAATCATAAAAAGTAGTTTAAACAAAAATCTCCACCTCAAGGAAGACGAAACTTATCGATGAACTATCAAACTTTTATTGGGTGTACAAAGAGAACTACAAATCAAAAATGAAAATGGAAAAATACGCTTGATATGTGCGCTTCAAACTTTAAGAGGCAAAAAAAGCTAGCTATGTTTAATGAAACATTAATACCAAAGCCAAACAAATGCAACACAGAAAAAATAAAGCAGAATCTACAAGCGGATCCTTTTCCATGCAAGGCTTCTTTACTCCAATAAAAGGAGGGGACGGGCTGAAATGCCACAAATCAACAAGATAAAGCAGCAAATGGTAGAAAATAACAAGAAAAGGAAAAAAAGGAAAAAACAACAGAAACCCATAAAGCAATATGCCAATTAGCGTCAAGGTTCCAAACAAATGGTTGAGTTAAATCAAAAGAAATCGAAAGAAGAAGAAAACCCCAGCAGAAAACACAAGAATAGGCAGTTCAACATATTGGGGAAAAAAACAGAAGAGAATCGCTTGGTAGAATCGTGCTATTTGAGGGGAAAGACGAATACCCAAATGCTAAATTAATGGATGAAAAGCAGGAAAAGAAAGTGAAAGGAGTGGAAGAGAAAAGGAGTGGGACTGACCTCAAGTATGTACAGCGGCGAAGAAGGAAGAAAGAAGGAAATGGGGATTGAGAGAGAAAGAGAGAGAGATGATTGGAAATTAGTAAAAAGAGAGAGAGGAAAAGAAGAAGGCGGGATAGTGAAAAGGGGGAATGGATTCGTATAATTTTCGAAACAAATTTTCAGCAGACAAAAAAAGCATTTCACAGTGGCTTCCCGCGTTTGCACTTGGCGGGTACTCAATGGGGGACTCTCTAGAAACGTTGCTTTTTTACTGTTGGTGGGGATTACCTAGTTGTATTGTAGGTCAATTACTACCCTAACGCAATTATTTAAATTTTCTTTTTTTTTTTTCTTTAGTATTACCAAGCTCTCACGTTTCCAAGTCAAGAAATTATTTGGAGGACTGAAACAACGTGGCTGAAGATTTTACCTTCTTAGAGATGCACAAGAGGTAATTTAAAACCTTATTTCGAACTTTTACTAAACCCTTATTATAGGGATATACAGATTTTTAATCTATATCAAATTGTTATTAGTAGATAACGTATGAGGATGAAGATTCAAACTTCTAACTTTTAAGTCGAGTATATTGTATCTTAACAAGTTGATGTTATATGTGTTTAGATTTACGTAGTTTAAAATGGTGAGACGATAGAAATAATCTTTAAATTTTATAGAAATGAAATGATGATAGAAATGAGGATATTGAAGAAAATATGAAGTTTATTAAGACAGCTCATTAAGACTCTGTTTTTTATTATAGTTAAATTTGTTATTCTTTGGTTATTTGTTTGTTACTTGACAGTTGTAATATCTTTGAGCAGCCACCTGTTATAAATGGGTGATGACTCTTGATCACAGATATGAGATGTGAATGATGTTCGTGATCAATACTCTCTCTTTCTTATTTCTCTCTTTAGTTTCACTTTGATGGTATCAGAGCCTTCGCTTAACAGCAATGGCATCGTCAACCTCCACCCAAACAAATGTTAGTACTGGCACATCGTCTGGGAACAATATGTTGGTGATCAATCTGGGGCATCAGTTATGGGTGATTAAACTGACCGAGAGCAATTATCTGTCATGGAAATTGCAAGTGTTGAATACGATCTATGGGCACTCGTTGGAGAAGCATATTCTTAGCGATGATGATCGACCAGAGAAAAAGATTCGTCAAGAAGAGGAATCAAGTGAGAATGTTACCTTTATCGATAATCCAGAATATCTAGCCTGGTTGAGACAAGATTGTCTTCTTTGTTCTTGGCTAATTGGATCGATGAATGAAGATATTGTTTCGCAAATGGTTGGTTGCACCACCGCAAGAGAAATTTGGGTTAATTTGGAGCAAACTTACTCCACATCAAACACTGCAAAAATTATGCAATTAAAGAGTCAACTCCAAACGCTGAAGAAAGGAGGACAATCGATCAAAGATTATGTGGCAAAAGTCAAGAATCTTGTATGCGCATTGAATGAGGTAGGTAATCCAGTATCAACTCATGAACATATAGTTTACATACTATCAGGATTGGGTCCAGATTATGACTCAATTGTATCGGTAATATCTGCCAAATCAAAACCAAAACCCTTGCATGAGATCTATGCACTTCTGATGACTCATGAGATTAGACTTGAAAGAAACTCACCCATAAACTCAGATGGGACACTTCCCACAGTGAACCTAGCATCTGCAAGTCTGGAAAAGAAGCCAAGTACTATTTCAAACACCAAATATTCTAATCAGCAGCAGTGGAATACTAATCAGAATAATAGAGGAGGAGGAGGACGAAATGGTAATCGTGGCAGAGGAGGAGGACGATTCTGGAACAACTCGAAACCTCAGTGTCAAATTTGTGGAAAATTTGGACACACAGCCATGAAATGTTATTCATTATTTGATCCAAATTTTCACAAGCAACTTCTTGGAGGATCCTCTCCTGGCAATTCTCAGAATCATCCCTCAGGATCACAACAATTTCTCTATAATAATCCAAATCAGTCTGGTCGACCACCTTATCAAGCTTTGATGGCCTCTACTTCACAAAGCAATGAAAATTCTGGATGGTATCCAGATTCTGGTGCAACAAACCATGTAACGAATGATCTGCAGAATCTCTCATTCCAATCTGATTACAATGGAGGTGAGCGAGTTCTTGTGGGCAATGGAACAGGTCTAAAAATACTTCATACGGGTCAAACTTTTCTTGTTCCTTCTGATATTTCTATCTCTCCTTCAGCTCATATTTTCTCTTTACAAAATCTACTCCATGTACCTCACATGAAAAAGAATCTGTTAAGTGTTAGCCAATTTACTAAAGATAACAACTGCTATTTTGAGTTTCATTCTAATGTCTGTTTTGTGAAATCTCAGGAAACTGGGAAAATTTTACTCCAAGGCCATCTACATGAAGGGTTGTATAGATTTTTTTTAGAGAAGGCTCATCCCGTAACTAGAGGTTCTAGCTCTTCAACAACCAATACTACCTCTTATGATGTATCTGCCCTTCTTACGACTAAGTCTTCTGTTCCTTATCCTTTACATTCTGTTGATCATGTTTTGTGGCACAATCGCTTAGGACATCCATCACTTTCTGTTGTAAATCATGTGCTACATCAATGTAAGCTTTCAATTCCTATTAATAAACATCCTTCTTTGTGTTCCTCTTGTGCCACTGGAAAAATTCATAAATTACCTTTCTCTAGTTCATCTACTTCTTATAATGCACCTCTTGCACTCATAGAATCTGATCTATAGGGACCATCTCATCATATTAGTCGTAATGGTTTTCGTTATTACATGAGCTTTGTTGATATGTTTTCTCGCCATACCTGGATTTATTTTCTTAAAACCAAATCCGAAGCTCTTCCAACCTTTATTGCCTTTAAAAAGCAAGTTGAACATATTCTCAATACCAAAATTCAAATGCTGCAAACCGATGGGGGAGGGGAATTTCGCTCCTTCACCTCTTTCCTCCAACAACATGGAATAACTCATAGGTTCACCTGTCCTCATACATCTGAACAAAACGGTGTAGTTGAGCGCAAACATAGACACATAGTTGATATGGGCTTAACCTTACTTTCTCACTCCTCATTACCTCTACAGTTCTGGGATGATGCCTTCTCCACATCAGTTTTCTTAATAAACAGGTTACCTTCACCAACTCTTCATGGTAGAAGTCCACTGGAAGTTCTTTTTAACACAAAACCAGATTATACATCTCTCAAAACCTTTGGCTGTTTATGTTTTCCCTATCTCAGGCCCTTCAATCATCATAAACTTCAACTCCGGTCTTCACCTTGTATCTTTCTCGGATACAGTACACTACACAAAGGTTATAAATGTCTCGACACCAATGGTAAACTCTTTATATCTCGCCATGTCTTGTTCGATGAAACTAAATTTCCCTTTTCCTGTTCTCCACCACAAAAACAACCACTGACTGTGTCTATTCCATCTATACCTATCCTTTCTCCTTCTGGCCCAGCTAGAAATTCAAATACCACTACCACATCCTCAGTTGAACCTACACCTATTCCTTCGGACATATCCCTTCCAAATGCATCCATACCTACTAATTCTATCATTTCACCTAGCCCTCAACCACTATCTGAGTCCTTTGTTCCATTGCCTACACCTCAGCCCACAACCAACAATCATGGAATGATTACCAGATCTAAGAATGGCATTCAAAAACCAAAGGTCTTCTTGACTGCTTGTATTGAAACAGAACCATCTTCTGTAAAAGAGGCCTTACAATGTGCTCATTGGGTAGCTGCAATGCAAGAAGAATATACAGCCCTTTTGAAAAACAATACTTGGGAGTTGGTCTCTCTGCCCTCAGATAAAAAGGTTATTGGTTGCAAGTGGGTTTTCAAAATAAAAAGAAACTCTGATGGTTCAATCTCACGTTACAAAGCACGACTAGTTGCCAAAGGTTTTCACCAAACAGCTGACATAGACTATTCTGAAACATACAGCCCTGTTGTGAAGCCTATAACCATCCGAGTGCTCCTTACAATGGCTTTGGCTCATGATTGGGAGATACGTCAACTAGACATCAATAATGCCTTCTTGCATGGTATTCTATCAGAAGAAGTATTCATGGAGCAACCTTCGGGATTCACCATCTCCTCTGGCTCTTCAAAACCATTAGTATGTAAACTGAAGAAAGCACTATATGGATTAAAACAGGCTCCGCGAGCTTGGTTTGATCGGTTGAAGACATTTCTGCTTAGCAATGGCTTTATTAACTCAAAAGCTGATTCCTCTCTGTTCATGCGCATTACCAACATAGCATCCTGTTATGTTCTCATATATGTTGATGATATCGTAATCACCGGATCATCTTCAACTGATATTAGCTCCCTCATCTTTACTCTCAATGCCACTTTTCTGCTGAAAGACCTTGGGCGACTCAGTTATTTTTTGGGAATTGAAGTGTCTTATCCCAAAACAGGGGGATTGTTCCTATCCCAATCAAAATATATAGCAGATCTTTTATCAAAAACTAAGATGTCTGCTGCCAATGCCATATCTACGCCAATGGTCAGCAATACTATTTTATCAGCCCAAGGAGGTGAACTATTCTCTGATCCACATCTCTATAGGAGTGTCGTTGGTGCCCTGCAGTATGCCACGGTAACAAGACCTGAGATCGCCTATTCTGTCAATCGTGCTTGTCAATTTATGCACAAACCGAAGCTTACTCACTGGCAGGCAGTCAAACGCATTTTGCGTTACTTAAAGGGTACTTCCACATTTGGCATATTACTCTCCAAACCGACAACACTCTTTGTACAAGCCTTTGCTGATGCTGACTGGGCTTCAGATCCAGATGATAGAAAATCAACATCTGGTGTGTGTGTATATTTTGGAGGAAACTTAGTAACCTGGGGATCAAAGAAACAACACACCTTATCAAGATCAAGTACAGAGGCTGAATTTCGATGTCTTGCTCATGCTGCTTCCGAACTGATTTGGCTTTCATCGTTACTCAAAGAACTTAATATCTCCCTTGCAAGACCTCCAATACTATGGTGTGACAATTTGGGAGCTGTACACTTGAGTGCAAATCCCATCTTACACTCCAGAACAAAACATGTAGAACTTGATATATATTTTGTTAGAGACCTTGTTCTGCAGCAGAAAATCAATGTTCTACATCTTCCAGCTACAGCCCAGATAGCTGACATCCTCACCAAGCCGTTGTCTGCGCATTCTTTCCTACCTCTGCGTGCTAAACTCTGTGTTATTGATGCTCATGACATCGGCTTGCGGGGGGATATTAAGACAGCTCATTAAGACTCTATTTTTTATTATAGTTAAATTTGTTATTCTTTGGTTATTTGTTTGTTACTTGACAGTTGTAATATCTTTGAGCAGCCACCTGTTATAAATGGGTGATGACTCTTGATCACAGATATGAGATGTGAATGATGTTCGTGATCAATACTCTCTCTTTCTTATTTCTCTCTTTAGTTTCACTTTGAAAGTTTATGAGAATTTTAAATTAATAAATAAACATTTTGTACTTTTTAAATAAATTAAAATATTTTATTACAAATATATATATAAAAACCTTTTGATCCATGCTATATATCTTAATTAGTTGTGCTATACTCAAATTGGTTACTAGTTTATAATATGAAAATATTATATATCGGTGGGTGTTTATATTTTTTTTTCTTAAAGAAAATGTTTTATTTTTATAAATGGTTAATTCTAAGCCTTTTTTTGACCTATTATCTATTTTAATTTGAAAGTCCATTTGAATTTGGTTGAAAGAAGTTTTTCTTTTTTTCCATGTAAGGGAACTTAATGAATGCTTTCCATTTTTTTGATCTTTGCATGCTTAGATATACTTCCATCTTTATGCTTTGAAATTAATTCAAGGTATTTTTCATAATTTTACTTTTGAGTCTATTAAAGCCGATAATTTACCATTAGAATACGACAAAATAAAACTATAGGATTATCGTTAGTTAGTTAACCATGAAGATAGAAAATAAATCTAATAATTAAGAAATCATCTTTCTTTGTCGTCTTTCACTTACATTAATACCGTTACATATTTGATATATACTTTTAATATTATATGTCGATATTGATTATAGATATTTAATGCTAATTAAAATTTAAGATTAAATTCTTACGTTACACTGGAAAACGAAGATGGAACGAGGGGCAAGTTCTCCTAGTTCATTTTATATTTAAAAAAATTATATTGAAAAGTTATCATTTCAAAATTCTGTCTGGAATTTGCCCTTGTAGATTTTGTAGAAATAAAGAATTATATATATATAATGTAAAATTATAAATTTTGGTTTTCCTAAAAAAATTTGTTTCCCCTTGAATAGAACCAACAATGATCCCCACATTTGTGCTGTTGCTGCCCACCTAATATTTCTCTTTTTTATAGTGTATATATATATATATGGCATTTTAGAGATGGAAAAAAGCTTACTGAAAAAGGTGGAGAAGATGCAAAGTTTTAAAAAAAATAATAAAAACAATAACCTTTTTTGTTTTTGTTCTAAATAAAAGGAAGAACAAGAAAAATGGGTTAGATATTTTATGTTTGATAAATTTTTGTTTAATGCTTAATTAGTATTTATAAACATGAAGTAGATATTCGAATCTTTCATCTATAAACATGGGTGGACTTATATCGATGGCCCAATTTTTTTAAAAGTCTCACTGTGTAAATATAGTAGCATACTAAATTGTTTTGAAAAAATTATACTTACCTACACAATTGACACATACAGGACGAGTGCCTTGAATTAATATATCTTTTGTGCTAGCTTTACTTAAAAAAAAAAATCAATGGGTTTTTAATATAGGTAAATATGTATTGTATGGGGAAATGTTTTCTAAAATTTAAGTGGGTAACTCCATTTTTTTTAAAAATATATTTATAAATATTTTAAAATTTTGTAATATTAGCTAGTATAAATTTAACTTATGTAGACAATTAACTATATAGCAATTATTAATTTTTTTCCATAGTCTAAGAACAGTGGGTTATCAAACTTTAAACTTTAAGGAATGCGATAGGTATGCTCAAATTGGCAGCAATCACTAGTTAGTCTATATATGATATTTTTAAATATATATATATATATATATATATATATATATATATATATATATATATATATATATATATATATATATATATATATATATATATATATATATATATATATATATATATATATATATATATATATATATATATATATATATATTAGTCTATATATGATATTTTTTTTTTGAAAAAAAACTTATATGTAGATTTGTCTATATATGATTTTTTTTTTGAAAAAATATATATATGTAGATTAGTCTATATATGATCTTTTTAAAAAAAAAAAGTATATGTTAATTGAGTGTAACTAATTATGTTTTTTTATTTTTACTATATTTGTAATTTATTATTTTGTAGTAGTAGTAGTTTATCTAAATTTTATTAGTTTTGTCCTACCTAGTAGCACTTATTTGTGTTATCTTTTACTTATGATTTATGCTAGTTTTCGTAGGAAATTGTGAGCTTTTAAGTGTTTTTATATTTATTTTGTACAAACCAAACTTGATGAGCAAAACTGAGTGTTTGAGGGTTAATTGATGACTTTGGGCCTCAATTAAACCATTTTGAAGATCTAAGAAGAGAAGAAGTGGAGTTTTGGCAAAAGAATCCGAGGGAAGAGCGTCTAGACCCTTAAAATGGTGTTTAGACACCACATTTGAAGGGAAACCTGAGAGCAAGCATCGATACGTTGTCTTGTGGTGTATTGGTACTCAAAAGGTGCGATAAGTGGTGTTTTGTCTGGAATGTTTAGAGCGTCTCGACACTACTTAGTTGCACGTACGTAAAACACCGTTGTTTAGTGCAGCATCAAGATGTTGTCCCTAGCACCTCAACACTGTGACGAGAGACAATATAAAATCATCACTTCTTCTTCGTCCAAAGGGGGGCCAAACTGATTGGAAAAAGCCCTAAACTCGATTCAAAGTTGTTCTTGAGGATTTTTGGGAGCATTTGTGAGCAGAATTGAAGACTTGGAGCTCAGGTTCGTGGTAGATTGGCTCAAGATTGCGGGATTGTTCTTGAGGGTTTAAGGGTTGTAATTGACTAATCTTGAGTAACCTTGTACTTAATTGCTTAGGATTTAATGTACTTAATTGTTTAATGCGTAGTTGTTGGTTATGGATTAATTGTTTAGTTAATGGATGTTTATGACTTTTTGGCTTTTGAATTCATTCATACGTTTAGGGCTTAATGCTATTAATTAATCGAGGTAGAACTAGGTCGACGGCGAATACGTAGTTAGTTTAATGCACGATCAATTAGCTACCCAAGTGACAACAGAATTAGAGGTTAATTAGTTATCGTTTGTGCTGAAGATTAACTAATTGGACACTAGTTAATTGAGTTGTTACTAAGTGGAGACTCGACAGAGATAAACTTAGACTAGAACCAAATGCATGACTGTTGATTAATTATTTGAGTAACAATAGAGTCAATAATTAATTCATAGAGGTCCTTAATGAACAGTCTTAATGCCTTGTATGAGTTAGCTAGCACTAGAGACACCTAGGTTAGTTAATTAATACTTGAGATTAGATGAGACAAACAGAGGATTCCATGTTTCTAAGCTTCTAGACTTATGAGGTCACTGCTGATTTAGTCATATTTATCTATTTAATTAGTAATTAATCCTAAACCCAAGTCTTAAAGGGAATAATCTAATTAAACCCAAGCGGAAACGTAGGAATCGATTTGAGTTTATTTAAAATTAAATAATAATATTATGGTTAAGTATAACATACCTTGAAAATATAGAGATTCTTCTGGCGGATCTTTATCTCTTCCACAAAGTCTTCTTGGCTATGACTCGAACACAGGACCAAGGCTTTGATAGGAATGAACTCTTTATCCCGCAGCGGAAGCATTGGATCGTCTTTGATTTTATTTAAAATTAAACTAAAAAATAAGATTAATTAAGAAAACTTACTTCTGAGATAAATATGGAGATATTTCTGGCATGTCTTTATCTCTTCCACAAATTCTTCCTGGCTATGACTCGAACACAGGACCAAGGCTTGTGGAAGCCTCTTGAAAGAAAATCCACAATGAATTGGAGAGGAAGAGGTCTAGAGAGAATTCTCTAATTCTCTCTATTGAAGAGATGTGTGTTGTGAAGAATACACAATGGCTCACCCCTAGGGTCCTATTTATAGTGGTCTAGGGAAAATAATTAAATAATATATTTTAATATCTAATATATTAAAATATATTTATCTAACGAATTTGAATCTTATTCAAACCGTTTAAAATTCTCCTACGACATTTATTTCCTAATTTGAATCCAATTCAAATTTAATAAATATCTTTTATTTAATGTATCTAATATACATTAATTATTTTAATATTTAATGTATCAAATACAATAAATATATTTTCCTCTTTTATATTTAATATATCTAATATATTAAATATTAATTTGAACATTTCAAATTTTTCTTTCAACTAAATTGATCTTTTAGTGTTACTATGAGCTAGCAAGGAGACCTTATGGACCTACAGATTATAAGCTCCAATGATACAAAATTAATTAATTAATTTTCATTCATTAACTATAGGTCACTCCACTATAGACCTAGAGTTGCACTCTTATGCACTGTAGGACAAGTTGTGTCCATAGATATAATCATTACATGCAAGTTGACCCTTCACGAGTTGTTCGTAATTACATCTAGGTTAAAAGTCAGTTTTACCCCTATAATTACATCTTGCATCTTAAGTACCACTGATTCTTTAATGAACAATATGTTTATAATCTAATTATAAACTAAGTCCCTCTCGAGCCAATGAGAGGGTGGGGCCCCATTGTTCAAGTCCCGAAATCAGCACTTAAGGGAACTACTAATCTACTTACCCTATATGGGAAGGATTGGATTCCATCTTGTGAGATTATGTTCCCAGCTCCCTATTTGGTCAAGTTCTCAAAATGGTAGGCATATTGAATCGGCTACAAAAGCCACTCTCACCCATGCAAATCAAATGACAAGCCCTCACAGGCAGGAGTTCATAACTCACTCAGGATTAAGATCGAGTCGCATATGATCATCCTGATGAAATATTAATCTTCTCAATTAACGGATTTATAAAAAGAGATTTAATATTTCGTGGTCCAGTCTTATACAAACTCATTGTATAAGATACCCCCACTTACATGTCTCCACATGTATGATTTGGATTAAATCATTTGTAACTATTACAAAGTGGGCCGTATCAATAGTGTTACCAGGATAAAGCACCCAACCTTATCCATATACTATGACCCTTTAGGTTATTTCCTGAACATGATCCTCTCGTATGTCAACCACATACTGTTCAAGATTACACTAATAACCTTGGATTTTTCATATAATGGATAATATTATATTGCAAATAAAATAATCAAAATTATTATTCATTATTAAATAAATTATTAATTACAAGGCTTTAGGGCATAAATCCCAACAGGCTTGTGGGAGCCTATTGAAAGAAAATCCACAAGGGATTGGAGAGGAAAAGGTTTAGAGAGAATTCTCTAATTCTCTCTATTGAGGAGATGTGTGTTGTGAAGAATGCCAAATGGTTCACCCCTAGGGTCCTATTTATAGTGGTCTAGGGAAGATAATTAAATAATATATTTTAATATCTAATATATTAAAATATACTTATCTAACCAATTTGAATCTTATTCAAACCTTTTAAAATTCTCCTATGACTTTTATTTCCTAATTTGAATCCAATTCAAATTTAATAAATATATTTTCTTTAATGTATCTAATATACATTAATTATTTTAATATTTAATGTATCAAATAAATAAATACATTTTCCTCTTTTATATTTAATATATCTAATATATTAAATATAAATTTGAACACTTCAAATTAAATATTAATTTGAACATTTCAAATTTTTCTTTCAACTAAATTGATCTTTTAGTGTTACTATGAGCTAGCAAGGGGATCTTATGGACCTACAGATTATAAGCTCCAATGATACAAAATTAATTAATTAAACTCTTTAAGCCCCGTTTGATAATAATTTAGGCCCCGTTTGATAACCATTTGGTTTTTAGTTTTTGGTTTTTGAAAATTAAGCCTATAAATACTACTCTCACCCATAGATTTACTTGTTTTGTTATCTACCTCTTACCTATATTTTGAAAAACCAAGCCATGTTTTGAAAACTAAAAAAAGTAGTTTTCAAAAACTTGTTTTTGTTTTTAGAATTTAGCTAAGAATTCAAATACTTCTTTAAGGGAAATGAAAACCATTGTAGAGAAATTGAGAGAAAATAAGCTTAATTTTCAAAAACCAAAAACCAAAAATCAAATGGTTATCAAACGGGGCCTTAGTTTTTGGTTTTTGAAAATTTAAGCCTATAAATACTACTTCCACCTATGGTTTTCCATGTTTTCTTATCTACTTTTTAGATGTGTTTTCAAAAACCAAGCCAAGTTTTGAAAACTAAAAGAAGTAGTTTTCAAAAACTTGGTTTTTTTTTTGGAATTTGGCTAAGAATTCAAGTGTTTTCTTAAGAAAGATGGAAACCATTGTAGAGAAGATGAAAGCTATTGTAGAGAAATGGTGAGAAAACAAACATAATTTTCAAAAACTAAAAACCAAAAATCAAATGGTTATCAAACGGGGCCTTAATTAATCAATTTTCATTCATTAACTCTAAGGTCACTCCACTATAGACCTAGAGTTGCACTCTTATGCACTGTAAGACAAGTTGTGTCCATTGATATAATCACTACATACAAGTCGATCCTTCACGAGTTGTTCGTAATTACAGTTGGGTCAAAAGTCCATTTTATCCCTATAATTACATCTTGCACCTTAAGTACCACTGATTCTCTAATGAACAATCTGTTTATAATCTAATTATAAACTAAGTCCCTCTCGGGTCAATGAGAGGGTGGGGCCCCATTGTTCAAGTCCCGAAATCAGCACTTATGGGAACTATTCATCTACTTACCCTATATGGGAAGGAGTGAATTCCATCTTGTGAGATTATGTTCCCAGCTCCCTATTTGGTCAATTCCCCAAAATGGTAGGCATATTGAATCGGCTATAAAAGCCACTCTCACCCATGTAAATCAAAGGACAAGCCCTCACAGGCAGGAGTTCATAACTCACTCAGGATTAAGATCGAGTCGCATATGATCATCCTGATGAAATATTAATCTTCTCAATTAACGGTTTTATAAAGAGAGATTTAATATTTCGTGGTCCAGTCTTATACAAACTTATTGTATAAGATACCCCCACTCACATGTCTCCATATGAACGATTTGGATCAAATCATTTGTAACTATTACAAAATGGGTCGTATCAATAGTGTTACCAAGATAAGGCACCCAACCTTATCCATATACTATGAATCTTTAGGTTATTTCTTGAACACGATCCTCCTGTATGTCAACCACATACTGTTCAAGATTACACTAATAACCTTGGATTTTTCATATAATGGATAATATATTATTGCAAATAAAATAATCAAAATTATTATTAATTATTAAATAATTAATTAATTACGAGGCTTTAGGGCATAAATCCCAACAAGTCTATCCCTTAGGTTTGTGTCTTCTATTTATTTTCGTGCTTTTATTTTCTTGTCGTTAGTTTAGTTTATTTTTCATCTGGCTGTTTTCTCTAAATAAAGTAAGTGAGATTATTCACGATAATTAATTGAATTAAAACCAATCTCTACGGATACGATACTCGGTAGGAATACCATTTTATTATTACTTTGATTCGTGTACTTGCGTGCTACGATCAAGTTTTAAGTTCCGTTGGCGGGGATTGGTGTATTTTAATTCAATTTATATTGTGAAGAAAATTCTTTCTTTAATTTAGAGGTTTATCTTTGCTTTGATTTATTCTTTTTACTTTTGTTTTTGTTTTGAATTCTGGTCCTTTGTTTCTTGTTGTGTGGTTTGCTAGTGTTGCTTATTAGCTTGTGTTAATTTCCTCATTATTTGTATTAGATGGGTTCTAATAGATTTGGGTGGCCCTTTAGGGAATCTAAGCCTGAAGAACCAATGCCACCTTCTAGTTCTTTTCCTTTTAGTTATCATTCAGTTAATTATGAGCCCTTTAGTGAGGATTATGGGTTTCATGGTTATCAAATGACTAATTATTATTATACTAAATCTATGAGTTATGGAAATCCTGTGTACGGTAATGATGAGTGCATTTGAACCCATGAACCATATCCTAATCTTTTTCAGGTAGCCCAAGTAGAGGAAGAATCCTCCTTAAAGAGAATGTTGAGATAGTATATAGAGGATACTAAAGCTAGGAGTTTGCAACTAGATGATTTGCTTAAGAGTCTCCATACCCCTAAGGTGATTAGTGAAGTGAGATTCACTTCTTTAGGAGGTTCAGTGAGTCACTTGGCTACTAATTCACTAATAGTCTTTCGGAAGCTTAATTTTTTTGATACCTCTGAATTTGGGTAGCCGAAGGAGTGGATCATAGATATTGGGGAAGAGCTAGAGAGTTTAGACACACGCTAGGATTGAGTCAATGAGGAAGAAAAAGAAGATGAGCCTTATTTGTTAGAAGAGTTAGTTCAGGGGGTAGAATTTGAGGCTGAACGACCTTGTTTTGTTTTATCTTCTAATTCTTCTCTTTATACTGAGTGTTCTTTTTCTTGTCTTCATGAGTCAGTGTCAGAGTCTTTGTTTTTTGATCTTTTGTCTTTTATGCTTTTATTAATTAAAAATACCAAAAATATTTCTGCTTCAGGGTCCCATGAGAAGCTAGTATTTTTGCTAGTTTTGGTATGTTTCATGGATTCTAGGAAGAGGGGCCCAAAGAAATAGAAATTTTTTTATGTATCTTGAGAGCCCACACGAGCCCCGTCTAGCTAAAGACGTTAAATAAGTGCTTCTTGAGAGGGAACCCAAGCTTTATTTCATTGTGTTTGCTTGTTTTTGTTTTTCTTTTCTATTTTTCTTTTAGTTGTTTTATGTTGATCTTGTGTTCCTGTTGATTGATATTTTGTAGGAGCCCGAGATTCAGATTTTTTCCTTCACATTGCACCCAATTGATCAGGTTGAATCGAAGATTCTCTCGCACTCTAAGGTAGTATCATTCCTTTATTTCTTTTCAATTGTCCTTATGCATGCTCTTTTAAATTGATTAGTTTATACATTGAAGACAATGTATGTTTTAAGTGTGGGGGGATGTTTGTTCTTCTGATCTGAGCTAAATTGAAAATTTTTGTGATTATGATGATTTGTTGCATTATATATGATTAGGACGACCTGTGATGTGTTATGAATAGTGTAATTTTTGCAATCTTTGTGAAATATGAGAGTATGTCTATGATTCAAGTAAATTTAAAATTGTTCTCAAATTATGTGCACTTGTGGAGCACTTAGATTAGTGGTTTTGAACACCTAGAACAAATTTATTTTATCTAAATGTTCATTCTCACCCCAATAGGCTTAAGTTCTAGTTTGAAGATTGTCTTGCATGATAGGTTGTAATGTTGAGCTTAGGAGGAAAAATCATGTTTATCTGCCTGTTAGAAAGAAAGAAAAGAGGAAAGAAACAAAAAAAAAAAAAAAACAGTAGAGAAAAGAAGAGAGAGAGAGAGAGAGAGAGAGAGAGAATAAAAGAACTTGCTGTGTTGATTGATCAAGGGCAAAAAGAGTTGTCTCTGTTGTGATCAGTTAGGCCACTCATTAAGCGAGTGTTTTGGGTAAGGGTCCCTGCAACAATTGTGTGAAAACTAGTGTCCTTGAGTGTTTTAAAGAAAATACAAGTTTGGGAGAGCGTTATCCCATAGTTTTCAGGCATCCTAACTAGATATTACTTTCTTGAGTGTTATAATGTTGGATAATTGGTGCTTAGGGCCAATGTAGGGAGAAAATGAATGGAGGATTCTATAAATCTTTCTAGGCTTGTAAGGATTGAAATAAGGAAGGCTATGCACATATTTGCAAGGAATGAAAAGCTTAAATTTTAATTTTCTTGATGGATTGATGTGTTTGAGTATTTTCGTTAATTGACTATTTTGCTGTTTAGAATATTGAGGCATGAGTCATTTTGATGCATATGTTGATTCATATAGTGGTTTTATTTTAGTTTTGCTCGAGACTAACAAAAGTTTAAGTTTGGGGTATTTGATAACACTCATTTAGTGCTATCTTTTGCTTATGATTTATGTTAGTTTTAGTAGAAAATTGTGAGCTTTTAAGTGTTTTTATGTTTATTTTGTAGAAATCGAGCTTGAGGAGCAAAATCGAGTGTTCGAAGATTAATTGATGACTTTGGGCCTTAATTAACCTATTTTGAAGATCTAAGAAGAGAAGAAGTGGAGTTTTAGTAACAGAACCTGATGGGAGAATGTCTAGACCCTTAAAATAGCGTTTAGATGCCACATTTGAAATGCCAAACCCGAGAGCAAGCCTCGAGACATTGTCCTGTGGCGTCTCGAGGCTTAAAAGGCGTGCAAAGTAGTGTTCCGTCTGAAGCGTTTAACGCGTCTTGACGCTACTCAATCGTGCGCGTGTAAAACGTTGTCGTTTGGTGCAGCGTTGAGACACTATCCCTAGTATCTTGACGCTGCGATGAGAAACAATATAAAGTAATCACTTCTTCTTCGTCCAAAGGGGGGCAAAATAGATTGGGAAAGCCCTAAACTTGGTTCAAAGCAGTTCTTGAGGATTTTGGGGAGCATTTGTGAGTGAAATTAAATGGGGAATTTCGTGGGGACGGGGAATGAAATGGAGGGCGTGGACGGGGACGGGGAATCCATTCGCTAGCCCCCCCGCCCCGTGGACATCTCTGGTTTGTGTCTCCCATTTATTTTCCTGCTTTTATTTTCTTGTCGTTAGTTTAGTTTATTTTTCCTCTGGCTGTTTTCTCTTAAAAAGTAAAGTGAGATTATTCACAAACCAATATATGTGGATATGATACTTGGTAGGAATATCGTTTTATTATTATTTCGATCGCGTGCTATGATCACTACCCTTGACCTTTTACAATAAAAAATCATATATTATTACAACAAAGGATGAAACAAAACTTGAGAGCATCGATTTCAAAATTATCTTGATTCATCCACAGGAATTGCCAAAACATTTGACTTTTCATCCATTGCAATATAAAGGATTGGTCAATCAAATAATAGATAGTAAATAGGCCAGTTTGAAAATAAATGAATTGCTCATTGTAAAATAGTATCATTGTCAAACTTAAACTTTTTAGATAAGGGTTCGGATAATTTTGTCACCCAGCCCCTTCACCGAAGTCTAAGTAAAGAGACAGAAGGAAAGGAATATATATATATATAGTTCAACAAGAGATTGGGGAGATTTGAACTTTTCAACTTTAGGGAGGTAAGTAATGTCTTGACTAATTAAACTATGCTCATGTCGGCATAAAATATTATTATTGTATACAAGCCTAATTAATATATAAATTGAAACTTAGTTGGAAAGTTTAAATGCAGTTTTGTAATTAGTCACAAAATATATTTTTTTAGTTCGGACCCTCAAATTTAAATTACTTGGATTCACCCTTTTTTATTATTTTTTTTTCTTTTTGACATGGGAAAACACAAAATTACTATAAATGAAAAGCATTAAAAGAAGCTTATGGAAGTCTAGACTTTATTGTCGAACCCCTTATTCTTCTCTCCCTTTCATAAATGTGAACAATCTTTCATGGAACTTCTTCAATCCAAATCTGTGAGCAAGCATTTCTCAATGTCCATTTCGCTGCATGATGAGTCAGTTTGTTGCATTTTTGAGACCCATGGTTGAAGGAACAAGA
The DNA here is from genome assembly GCA_033996785.1 of Trichosanthes truncata. Lineage (NCBI taxonomy): Eukaryota > Viridiplantae > Streptophyta > Magnoliopsida > Cucurbitales > Cucurbitaceae > Trichosanthes > Trichosanthes truncata. The sequence continues at coordinate 6,418,954 of MU867260.1, read as the reverse complement.
ACGCAAAAGGTTAGATTTCTCCACCGCTTCCATCGCAATCATCTCTACTTCAGATCCTTCTTTAATTTTATTCTTCAACAAATTTGCAACCCGCATAGAATCGGTTTGGATTTCCAATTCCCAAAAGCTAGCTTCAACTGCTACAAACAGACCGTCTCTCACCGCCATTGCTTCGAGAACATCTACCTCCAACAGCGACTCGATAATACTAATAAAGGTAAGCATGATTTCTCCATTTTCATTTCAAAATACTGTTAAGATTGTGTGTGAATGGCTGCATCCTTTTTTTTTTTTTTGGCTTGCTTGCTTTTAAAGGAAGTTAATTAGTATTAATTTTCTAAAGAATAGGTTTAGTGAAAAAAAATTATCATGTAAGAACCGGAGTTCTAAATGTTGATATTAACGGAATTGCCAACGGAAATATTGATAAAATATTGATGTCAATCAATATTTCTGAAAAAGTTATAAATATAAAAAATCATAAAAATATTTAAATTAACAAATAAGTATTTCACCCCATTTAAATGAGTTTAAATTTCTTCTTCTTCTTATTATATCTACATTAGTGATCTTTTGTTGATATTTTAGTTATATTTCGTCAATTTTTCTATGATATAATGGAAATGTCGATTCATCCCTCATGTCAATGTCGAACGTATGGACATATAAAAATGTTGACACGTCGACTAAAAATTAAAATTCTGGTAAGAACTACCTTGTAACACTCGAGTTCTAGAAGGGTACAAGAATGAACCAAGACCACATTCGAATGAGAGAGATCCTAAGACTATGCAAGACCCTAAGAAATACTTAAAAGAATTGATAGTTACTACCTATACCAACAAGGTACACATTCATTTTCGGTGGTCCAATCGTAGGAACTCCAAAGTTAAACGTGCTTAGCTTGGAGCAATCTTAGTTGATTGACCTATTGGGAATTTTCCTACGAAGTATGTGAGTGAGGACAAAGCATGCTGAAAGAACTCATGTTAGTTTATGAAGATATTCTTCACTCTTACAAGCATCTCAAGACAAGTAGGTTGCGTGGCCAGGTCGCAAGGGATGTAGGGAAATGTCGGAGCCATCAAGTGCTGAATCTAGATTTCAAATCTTGGTCCGAATCCTAGACCTGGAGCGTTACATACCTAGATAAGAATGTAAATATAATTTTTATATATTATTGCTATTCTAATCTCAAAACTATTTAAAAAGAAAAAGTCTTGCAGTTTTATGCTAAATTTTGAAAATTTTTAGAACTTTGAGGGTAAGAATATTAAGATTGAAAATTCAGTCAAGTAACGCCTTAAGTCAAACCTTAAAAACCAACGTTTTTTTTTTCCTTTTACATTTAGAAGCAAGTTTGCCACCATAATAAAATAATAGGTAAAACAAAAATATACATGCACTTATCAAATGTTGCAATCATTTTCATAATCTAATTAAATTGAGGCTTCGTATTTTGGTTGGTTTCCAAAATTTCAAATTCCTTAAGTTTTGCATATAAAACCATTTTAGTCATCATGCGGTTAATTTTTTTAGTAAACTACTTTATAGAAATTTTGATATCGATACCTCTTTTATTTATTTACCTTATCAATAGATGTCAAAGATGAACAAAGCCCCATGTAAATTTAGATGTCAGATTTCCTAATGTATTTACATTCTTGTTAAATTATTAATAGAAAATTAGTTGTAAAGAGTAAAATCTTTAAACTAGCAATTTGCATAGTTTTTATTTATTTATTATTTATTTATTTATTATTTTTTTTATGTATAGTCAATAACTAAAACAAAATATTTAACAAAAAAAACAACTAAAACAAAATATCTAAAATTATAAGGATAAAATGAGTTATGTTTAAATTGATGTGGTTTAAAATGATCGAGACAATGGAAAAAACGTCTAAATTTTATAGAAATGAAATGAGGATAAAAATGAGAATAATAAATTAAAATCTTTTATTGCTAGTTGATATATATGTATGTATGTAATTCTCTTGTCGAGGATACATATATATATATCTTAATCAGTTAAGCTACGTTCACTTGGTTACTAATTTATATATATTTTGGATGTCAAACTCTTCCATTTATGAAAATATTATATATCAGTGGATATTTAGTATTTATTTTCTTAAAGAAAATGTTTTATTTTTATAAATGGTTAATTTTAAGCCTTTTTTAACCTATTATCTATTTTAATTTGAATGTCAATTTGAATTTGGTTGAAAAAAGTTTTTCCTTTTTCCATGGAAGGGAACTTAATGAATGCTTTTTCCATTTTTTTTAATTTTTGCATGTTTAGATATACTTCCACCTTTGATGCTTTGAAATTAATTCAAAGTATTTTTTTTTTCATAATTTTACATTTTGAGCTTATTAAAGCCGGTAGTTAATACTAGAATACGACAAAATAAAATCATAGGATTATAGTTAGTTAACTATGAAGATAGAAAAAAAAATTAATATTTAAGGTCCCATTTGATAACTATTTAGTTTTTTATTTTTGATTTTTGAAAATTAAGCCTATAAATACTACTTCCACCTATGAGTTTTCTTGTTTATTATCTACTTTTTATGTATGTCCTCAAAAACCAAATAAAGTTTTGAAAACTACAAAGTTTTAAAATACTTGTTACAAAAAAGTAGTTTTCCAAAAATTGTTTTTATTTTCGAAATTTGGCAAAGAATTAAAATGTTTTCTTAAGAATAATGAAATTCATTGTAGAGAAATGATAAGAAAACAAGCATAATTTTCAAAAACTAGAAATCAAAAACTAATGATTATCAAATGGTGCCTAAGAAATCATTTGTTTTTTTGGTGTTGTCTTTCACTTACATTAATACAATTACATATTTGATATATACTTTTAATGTTATACATCAATATTGATTATAGATATTTAATGCTAATTAAAATTTAAGATTGAAACCCTATGTTACAAGCAAATAGAACTACGAGCAAAGCGAAGATGTAATAAGGGGTGAATCCTCCTAGATCATTTTATATTAAAAAGTTATCATTTTAAAATTATGTCTCTAATTTACCCTAGTAAATTTCTTATAATAAAAAAAATTATATATATCAAATGTTAAAAATATAAAATTTGGTCCCCCTAAATAAAACCAACAATGACTCCCACATTTGTATCTAAAATGCTTATACCGGAGAAAAATCTTATTGAAAAAGGAGGAGAAATAATGCAAAGTTTTTTTTTAATGAATAAAAACAATATATATATAAAATTTGGTCCCCCTAAATAAAACCAACAATGACTCCCACATTTGTATCTAAAATGCTTATACCGGAGAAAAAATCTTATTGAAAAAGGAGGAGAAATAATGCAAAGTTTTTTTTTTTAATGAATAAAAACAATATATATATATATATATATATATATATATATATATATATATATTTGTTCTGAATAAAAGGAAGGATAAGAAAAATGCGTTAAATATTTTTATGTTTGATAAATTTTTGTTTAATGCTTAATTAGTATTTTATTTTTGAGAATGTAGAATTTATAAAAATGGAGTGGATATTCAAATCTTCAACCAATAAACATGGACGGAATGACCAAAATATTTTTTTTTTAAAAGTCTTATGTTTGTGTAAATATGGGAGCATACCTAAATTGTTTTGAAAAATTATACTTACCTACACAATTGACACATACAAGACAAATGCCCTTAAAATAAGATACCTTTTGTTAGCTTTATTTAAAAAAAAAATGTTAATGGGTTTATAATATTGGCAAATATGTATTGTATGTGGAAATGTATTTTAAACTTTATGTGGGTAACTCGATTATTTTAAAATATATTTATAAATATATTAAAAATGTGTGATATTAACTAGTATAAATTTAGTTTCTTTTTTAGTTCAACAACATTTAAAGGTGGGAGATTCAAACTTCTGACGTTTTAATTGATAATACATGTTAATTATTGCTGAACGATGCTTACTTTGACTAGTATAAATTTACTTTATGTGATGATCATTGATGATAACTATAATTAATTAATTAATTAATTAATTCCGTCCATGGATATAATCACTACAAAATCGATCATTCACAAGTTGTTCGTAATTACAGCTGGGTAAAAAGTCTGTTTTACCTTTGTAATTTCATTTGTTTATGATCCAACCATAAACTAAGTCCCTCTCGGGCCAGTGAGAGGATAGTGTCCTATTGTTCAAGTCTCGAAATCAGCACTTAAGGGAACTACTAGTCTACTTACCCTATATGGGAATGAGTGAATTCCATCTTGTGAGATTATGTTCGCAGCTCCCTATTTGGTCAAGTCCCAAAAATGGTAGAAATATTGAATCAACTACAAAAGCCACTCTCACCCATGCAAATCAAAGGACAAACCCTCATAGGCAGGAGTTCTTAACTCACTCATGAATAAGATCGAGTCGCATATGATCATCTTGATGAAATATTAATCTTCTCAATTAACAGATTTATAAAGAGAGATTAAATATTTCGTGGTCCAGTCTTATACAAACTCATTGTATAAGATACCTCCACTCACATGTCTCCACATGAACGATTTTGATCAAATCGTTTATAACTATTACAAAGTGAGCCGTATCAATAGTGTTCCCAAAATAAGACACCCAATCTTATCCATATACTATGACTCTTTAGGTTATTTCTTGAACATGATCCTCCCTTATGTCAACCACATACTGTTCAAGATTATACTAATAACCTTGGATTTTTCATATAATGGATAATATTATATTGAAAATAAAATAATCGAAAATATTATTAATTATTAAATAAATGATTAATTACGAGGCTTTAGGGCATAAATTCCAACACTCACTTTGTAATAGTTATAAATGATTTGGTCCAAATCGTTATGTGGAGACATGTGAGTAGGAGTATTTTATACAATGAGTTTGTATAGGACTGGACCACGAAATATTTAATCTCTATTTATAAATCCGTTAATTGAGAATATTAATATTTTATTAGGATGATCATATGCGACTGAGGGACAAGAGAAACTAAAGGAAACTTCAATGCAATAAGGCCCTCAAAAGGAAACTAGATTACCCAAGGAAAACGAACACACATGCGACTGAGGGACAAGAGAAATTACCATGACGCACAGGAATTAAAACAACACGTTAGACTAAGGTAGATAACAAAGAAAACAGATATATAGACAGAAAAATCAAACTCTTTGACATGCACTAGAATTATATTCTTCATTAATAACCCAAGGCAAAGGTACAAAAATCAAAAGGCGAGCAAAGATCAGATAAACTAAGAAAACATAAAATATAATAAAAGGATGATTTTAGTGGGTCAAGTCATAGGTGGATCAGGCAGACAAGTCAGGCAGCGGTTAGTGGTGCATGTTGGGCTGAGGAGCTCTCACGTTTGGCATGCTAATACTGGGAACATTAGGCGCTAGGACCCCAAGTGGTGTATTAGGGGCGCTGGGGGCAGACATCCAAAGGACTATGTCCATTGGTGAAAGAATAATAGTGAACGCATCTATGCGCCTATTTACAAGTTGAACTCCTCGATTAACTTTTTCATGAATCATCGCGCGCAGCAAATCCATGTGGATTGGCACGATAGCCTGATCCTCTACGCACTACTCTTGGTTTGATGATTCTGGATGATGCACTGAAGCAAGTCGCAATGACTCGAGATTCTCATTTACAACTCAGCTAATAGGTGGAGGAGGAGGCAGATTCACTTGGGCAACCAACACAGATTTTTCTGAGGCAGGAAGATTGGGAGTTGGATTTTGGGATGCAACATCATCAATGTGTAGGGAAAACCCTTAAACCTTGGCAGGGAAGGGTTTTCATACTCAACTATAGCCTCAGTACTTCCATTTGTTGGGGGCAGAGGAGAATCAGGATTTTCAATTTGTAAAGGGGTAGAGGCAGGCTGGGATTTACTACTCTTTTTAGGGCGAGGAGCAGATTGGGGCATTTTCTCTTTTCCTTTTGCAGTAAACGCGGCTGCAGACTTCTTATCCAGCTGAGGTGGCTTGGGTGCTGGGGCCTTTGATGACTACTCGAGGCACTTAGCTAAGAAATTGACATTGTCCTTTGTGTTAGAGAGAACACGAGAATACAATTCATTTATGCATTTTAGGCTTAATGCCCTTAGATGTGTTTGTTAATTATTTGAGGTATGACTAGGTTGAGCTCGACAGAGGATTCCTACCTAGTTTAATGCACAATTAGTTAGCTACCTGAGTGACAGTGGGATAAAAGGTTAATTAATTGTAGTTAATGCTAAAGATTAAATAATTGAGCACAGTTTATTTGATTAGTTACTAAGTGGAGGCTCGACAGAGATAAGCTTAGACTAGAACTACATGTATGACTATATATTAATTACTTGAGTGACAACATGAGTAATAATTGATCTATAGAGGTCGGTTATGAAGGGTCGTAATGCCTTGTATGACTTAGCTAGCGTTGAGGGACCCCTAGGTTAGTTAATAATACTTAAGTATTGGAGGAGACCGATGGAAGAGATAAAGATCCACCAGAAGATTCTTCATATTTTTAAGGTATGCTCAACCTTAATTTTTAGTTTAATTTTAAATAAAATAAAAAATGATCCAATGCTTCCGCTGCGGGATGAAGAGTTCATTCCTTTCATTTCGTTCGTAGCGTTGCAACGCTACCCCTGCGCACAAGAAAAAATGGAGGTGTTTTAGGACAGCGTTGCAACGCTTTCTCAATAGACAGTATTTATTCTTTGTTTTCTCTTCTTCCAAGAGGAGGCCATTTTGAGGGTTGAAGCTCTAATCTCAATTCTAGACCATAATTGAGAGTATTGGGAGCATTTGTGAGCGTTTTGGAGCGAATTGGAAGACCTTGGATCTCGAGTTCGAGATTGATCACCTCGAGCACACGAGATCGTCCTTCGTTTGCATTTTTCCCCTTTTTCTTTCAATTGTAGTTAACTTAGTGGCTGTAATTAGGAATTTTTGGGTTGTAATTACTGAATATGTTTAGTTAATTCCCTAATTTCTATGCGTTGTTGTAAATTCTTGGACCATCGCACTTTATTTGCTTAATTAATTAGTATTTGTGGCTTGATTAGTGTTCCTATTCATTTATGCATTTTAGGCTTAATGCCCTTAGATTGTGTTCGTTAATTAACTGAGGTAGGACTAGGTTAAGCTCGACAGAGGATTCCTAGTTAGTTTAATACACAATTAGTTAGCTACTCGAGTGACAGTGGGATAAAAGGTTCATTAATTATAGTTAGTGCTGAAGCTTAAATAATTGAGCACGGTCTAATTGATTAGTTTCTAAGTAGAGTCTCGATAGAGATAAGCTTAGACTAGAACTGGATGCATGACTATAGATTAATTATTCGAGTGACAACATGAGTAATAATTAATCTATAGAGGTCGATGATGAAGGGTCGTAATGCCTTGTATGACTTAGTTAGCCCTAAGAGACACCTAAGTTAGTTAATAATATTTGAGAATAGGAGGAGATCGACAGGAGATTCCATGACCTTAGTCTTTTATACTTATGAATCAAACACTTGATTGTGCCTAAATTGCTAGCTTAATTAAGTAAATTAAGGTCCAAGAATGCAATCAACACCCGTAGAATTAACTATCAATTTGTGTCTCCCATTTACCTTGCTTTCTAGGCTTAGAGTTTATCTTCATATCTGCTCTTGCTTTGTGTTCTCTAAAAAAAGTAACGTGAGACTATTCGTGGTAATTAATTGAATTAGAAACCAATCTCTGTGGGACACGATACTCGGTACTCTTGTGCTGTTTTATTATTACTTCAATTATGTGTGCTTGTGTATACACCTTGATCAGTCTCCCACTGATATGTCTCTTTTTTGTCGGCTAGCGCCAGTGTTGGGATTTATGCCCTAAAGCCTCGTAATTAATGATTTATTTAATAATTAATAATAATTTTGATTATTTTATTTGCAACATAATATTATCCATTATATGAAAAATCCAAGGTTATTAGTCTAATCTTGAACAGTATGTGGTTGACATACGAGAGGATCATGTTCAAGAAATAACCTAAAGGGTCATAGTATATGGATAAGGTTAGGTGCCTTATCTTGGTAACACTATTGATACGACCCACTTTGTAATAGTTACAAATGATTTGATCCAAATCATTCACGTGGAGACATGTGAGTGGGGGTATCTTATACAATGAGTTTGTATAAGACTGGACCAAAAAATATTTAATATTTTTGTATAAATCTATTAATTGAGAAGATTAATATTTCATTAGGATGATCATATGCGACTCGATCTTAATCCTGAGTGAGTTATGAACTACTGTCTGTGAGGGCTTGTCCTTTGATTTGCATGGGTGAGAGTGGCTTCTATAGCCGATTCAATATGCCTACCATTTTGGGGACTTGACCAAATAGGGAGCTGGGAACATAATCTCACAAGATGGAATTCACTTCTTCTCATATAGGGTAAGTAGATGAGTAGTTCCTTTAAGTGCTGATTTTGGGACTTGAATAATGGGGCCCCACCCTCTCATTGGCCCGAGAGATACTTAGTTTATAATTAGATTATAAACAAATTGTTTATTACAGGGTCAGTAGTACTTAATGTGCAAGATGTAATTACAGGGGTAAAACAGACTTTTGACATAGCTGTAATTACGAACAACTCGTGAAGAACTTGCATGTAGTGATTATATCTATGGACACAACTTGTCATACAGTGCATAAGAGTGCAAGTCTAGGTCTATAGTGGAGTGACCTATAGTTAATGAATGAAAATTAATTAATTAAAGAGATTAATTAATTAATTTTGTATCATTGAAGCTTATAATCTATAGGTCCATAAGATCCCCTTGCTAGCTCATAGTAACACTAAAAGATCAATTTAGTTGAATTTTTTTTGAAATGTTCAAATTAATATTTAATATATTAGATATATTAAATATAAAAGAGAAAAATATATTTATTGAATTTGATACATTAAATATTAAAATAATTAATGTATATTAGATACATTAAATAAAAGATATTTATAGAATTTGAATAACATTGAAATAAATAAATATCGTAGGAGATTTGAATGAGATTAAAATAAATATAATATATTAGATATTAAAATGTAATATTTTAATTATGACAAAGATTTTCCATTGGTCTCTATAAATACGACCCTTGGGTTGAGCCATTAGACATAACACATATCTCCTCAATAGAAAATTAGGGAATTTTCTCTAGAGCTCTTCCTCTCCAATCCCTTGTGGATTTTCTTTCAAGAGGCTCCCACAAGCCTTGGTCCTGTGTTCGAGTCATAGCCAGGAAGATTTTATGGAGGAGATAAAGATTCGCCATAAATATCTCCATATTTACTCTAAGTAAGTTTGCTTAATCTTAATTTTTAGTTTAATTTTAAATAAAATTAAAGACGATCCAATGCTTCCACTGTGGAGTGAAGCGTTCATTCCTTCAGCCAGTACTTGTACGAATGCGCCGCTCTACTATCCGTTCTCTGACATTCACCAAGCATGTCGCTCTCCATCCCATTTTCCATCGCCTTCGAGCCCAACGCCTCATGTGGTTCACAATTCCGACGCAACGCCTTTCCTTGCTTGCCTTGATTCCACCTTTGCCTGCACATGACACTAGGAAAGAGATCGACGCATCACTTAATATAAAAAATAGATTATCTGGGCATGCGCTAATGATGTGCGCCTCAATTTAGTATGTCTTTCTATTTATGCATTTTATTGCATGATTCTGCCTTCTTTTAATAGATTCCTAGCGCGTCGAGGCATCCAATAGCCAATTTCAGGAGCCTAAATAACTTGTATTCACAAGTTATCAATTTCCTCCTAATTCAATTACTTCTTGGCAAGATTGGATGGCAAGGTTTCTTGAGAAGTACTTTCCCCCAAATAAAAATGCTAAGCTCAGAGGAGAAATAATAAACTTCAAGCAAGCATTCAATGAGCCTGTAAATGAAGAATGGGAGAGATTCAACAAGTTAGTTAGAAAGTATAAACACCATGGCCTCCCAGCATTTATTGTGATCGAGTGTTTCTACAATGGTTTGGATCAAGTGATAGACGACTTGTCTAAGGTCCTATCAAGATTACATTTATAAAACCAGACCTCTAAGTATTTTGCAATAATAGTGGCAGGGGACATCCACAGGGATTGGAGTTCTTAGATTAATTAAATACCACAGTTAATTGTGTCTAATTTTATTTAGAGAAAAACGAATTTGGATTTGGTTTGAAAGCATAAAATATATCTTGTTATATACAAAGATGGAGTCCAATTTTAGAGAGACATTCGTTAATTGCTATTCAAGAAGCTCGACTATGAAATTGACCACTGAATTGTGAATCATGCAAACGTTCTAAGTCAAGAATTACTAAAATATTCAATTGACTCTCTCGAGCCCAATTGAACTCATGCAAGAAGTAAATCAACCATTCGGTCTATTTTATTAACTTCTAGTTTTAACCTGTTCATTTTCATGCAATAGATTAATCCTAGTTATGCATCTAAGTTCTTAGTTAAATTTACATTCTCAAGCTAAATCTAACCTAACATACAAAGCTATGGCCAATAACTAAGAATATTAAATAAAGATGCATAAAAAACGTTACAATCACATTCAATAAATCAATACATAGTTTTATACAATCAAACAATTAACTAAAAAGTCTAAACACTCAAATACATGCAATTTCAGTCCACTAAATCCTAAAATTTAGATAGCAAAAGAAAGGGAAAAGAGAAAAATTGGACGACGCGTGCCAACACTCGTTCCTGATGTGATGTCCCACGATCCCGAGCCTTGAGTCTCCTCCTTAGCTCACCAATGTGCTCTTTAGACCTCTCAAACAATGCTTCTATCGAAATTAAGGTTTAGGTCTCTCCAAAACGGCTCCATTTGCTTGAAGTATAACATTCCCTTATATAGAGTCGAGACAGCGTTGCAACGCTAGGGGCATCGTTGTAAAGTTGTCCATAGCAATTTTTTTAAAAAGGGGAAAAATCTTCTTCGGCCAGCGTTGCAACGCTGTGCCCTCGGGTCTTCAAGGTTGAAAGGCTTCTTCTTTAGTGTTGCAATGCTAGCGTTGCAATGCTATACTCTAGGGTCCAATGGCCTTGTCTTTCTTCTTCAACACTTATATTCAAATATAGCCTTAAGTTGCTCAAATTTGTTCAATTATCTCACAGTTCTCCAGTTTTGCTCCAAATGCTCGGTTTCTGAGAAATAAACATAGAAATACATGAAAACATACGAAATCATAGCAAAACTAGCCAAAAACTAAGCCTAAAAATAGCACACTTATGCATGTTATCACCAAGCATCAAAAGCATTGGTCAATGAATCCGAAAATGGATCTTTACTTAAGAAGTCTGTGAAAGAAGCTAATGAGATCTTGGATACTATTGCAACAAACAATTTGTATTGGGGAGAGGAAGATGTAATCACCACAACCTCCACAAAGAATGTTGTTGGAATGTTAGAAGTGGATGCAATCACATCACTGAATGCACAGATGGCTTCTATGCATAACATATTAAAGAACCTAATTATGGGGAATCAAGCAGTGGTTACTCCAGTGAATCAAATTTTATCTCCCTCTTGTGCTCATTGTAATGAAAAACATTTGTTTGATAATTGTCCATTTAACCCTGCATTTGTGTGCTATGGAGGTCAACAGGGAAATTAGAACCCATGGAACCCATATTCCAGTACATACAACCCTGGTCGGAGGCATCACCCCAATTTCTCTTAGGGAGGATAAGGAAGTACAAGCAATAATGCTTCAAGCCATTACAGAAAGCAAGGAATTCCACTAGTTATCCCCTAACCTCAGCAGTAGAAGAATTATTAGGAATCTCAACCATAGGTTTCAAAAACTCTTAAGTATAGAGAGTTTGATGAAAGAATACATAGTTGGGAATGATGCAACAATGCGAAACCTAGAGATTCAGGAGGATAGCTGGCAAATGAACTCAAGAATAGACTGCAAGGAGCACTGCCTAGCAACACAGAAATACCTCAGCACAAAGGAAAATAGCATTGCAAAGAAGTAACACTAAAGATCAGATTGGAATATGAAGGTCTAGCACGTCCAGTGGGCTTCAAAGGGACTCAACTTCAGAAGTGACGAAGGATGTCACACCCCCTCCCGAACTAACCTCTAACCTAGCCCGGAAGATAGCGTGAAGCTATCTGACATCGTTTACCTCACTAACGATACCTGTGACTTTGTCACATCTGATAAACATACTATGCTGGCATATGAAATACTTTAAACACAACACAACGGAACCTTGTTAATTACTATACGTACGTAAGGAGCGGCTCTACTTAAACCTCACTTGAAATTTAAAACGGGTAGAGAGCACTACAACCCAAAATATACCCAACCATGATTTACACAACCACCACCACTAGTACATACACGAACACAACTATACGTTCCTTCCAAAATATCTACAATGTATATACGAAAACGCTACAAAACCCGACCCACGTACAAAATATCAAACTTAGAGAGTGCTCGGCAGACTATGGCAGGATCTCAGGCACCGGGAGCTCGATCTCTACCTGAAAAGTTGGAAAACATTGAAAGAATGAGCTATGAGGCTCAGCGAGTGACTTAGTTTAAGCTACTAACTCGCAAAACAAAACACTTGATAATCTATGAGCATATGAATCTGTATTCAAGCGTTAAATATAAATGTATAGTCACAATAGTTTTTCTTTTCAGCACTCCAGCAGGTATGTCATTAAAATCTCATAAGGCATATCAAGAATATTAACCATTTAAGGAAAAACCATATGACGATCTACGTTGTGTAGGGCACGCCCAGTACAACCAACATTCATTCTACGATGTAGTGGGGCCCGCCCAGCACTCCCATCGTCTTTGTCGTAGTGGGGCCCCGCCCAGCACTCACGACAACATTGTTGTCACGGAGTACACTCAACGTCGACAACAGAAAATGACCTGTGTGCACACGGTACTATACAGCCTCGCCTCAATATCTTAATCATTTCCTAGAAAACCATGTATGCTCTTAAGTATGTGTTCAATGTTTAAAAAAACATACAGCATTTAAACTAATTCATTCTTAGGAAGTCTTATATTTCCATAAGCATAAATTCAGGCATAGAAATCGTTTTCGAAATTCGTTTTGTCACTCACAGTGTTAAAACTAGATCCTCGGCCCGTAAACTTGACCTACTTCCTCCTGGCCTGTCAAAAAAAAAAACAAAACCAAGCATTAGAACTTCAATCTCATGACTTTCAAACTTAAGATTACAAATATCACTCCATCTATTTCCCAGCATTCTGCAAATTTCATACTCTAACCTCACATACTCATAACTTCTTCATTACTTGGCCAAAAATGATGTACTTTATACCAAACTCTTCATTTTTGAACCCTCTAAAACTTATCTGAAGGAATGGAATCGAAATTCCCAAAGGATGTGTCCGTAAATACCTCGAAAACTACTTCCCGAAAAATAAGCTTCTGAAATTTCCAGAATCGTTTTTCTGCTGCACACCACACCTGACCTGAATTTTAAAGCCACTTCCAATCATGTTTTACTCACGACTTCTTCATGAAAGTTATAGGAAATTAAATAAGCTTTCCAACCATACCTAATGGAGCTTCTGATTCAAATCCTACAGATCACCATGTCCCAAACACCAGAGGTTCCTCAGATTTGATAGCAAAATCTCTCCTCTGACTTCCCCTTCACAAATCAATAATTTAAAGTCAGATTTTGCTCAAGCTTCCTTCACGAAATTTGTTCGAAAATGGGTTAACTTTCAAGAAAATCAAATCTCACCTCTTAACTCTTCTTGTGGAGTTCAAAACGTTCTAAACATCAGTAGTGAGTAGAGTTGATCACCTAGTTGCCATGGAGGCTTGTGCTGAGTTTTCCCCCCTTCTTCTTCAACTTCCAACCCCAGCAAGCTCTCTTTTCCTCTTTCTTCCATCTTCTGCCACGAAATGCTCTGTTTTTCTTTAATAAAAGAGAAGCAAATGGGAGAAAATGGGTTAGAAAGTGGAGTTAATGGTGAGTGCTCCAAAGCTTATCCAATCCCACATTTCTTTTTCTTTTTCTTTTTTTTTTTAAAACAAAACATACCAAACACCTAGCTCCTTTTTGTTTTCCCTTATCCCTTTCTTTTGTTTTATTCCTCTTTTCCTTATTCAACAATTTCCCAAAAATGTTTTAACAATTTTTTTTTTATAAAGAAATTTCAAGGAAAAATCTCGGGTTTACAAAGGATTCCAAGGAGAAAGGGAAGCCAATTAAAGAAGACCCTAAGGAGTCAAATGAATGATTAACCTTAGCAGGGTCAGAAAAAGCTATAAAGAATAGGTTAAAGGAAGAAGACTCAGTTAAAGAGAAGCAAAATGATGCGACAAAGAGTGTACCGACAACATCTCAAAAGTCCACTAATCTATATAACAGTTACAAATCACCACCATCATACACTCAAAGATTCAAACAAGCAAGTCAGGCTGCACAGTTTGGCAAGTTTTTGAACATATTGAAGTAACTATACATCAACATTCAATTGGTGGAAGCACTTGAACAGATGCCAAACTACGTAAAGTTCCTTAAGGACATTCTATTGAAGAAAAGAAAATTGGAAGAGTACGAAACAGCTGCACTAACAGAATGCTGCAATGCACTAGTCAGAAGTAAAGTACCCCAAAAGCTCAAGGACCATGGAGCTTCACGATTCCATGTTCCATTGGAGGTAGAGATGTAGGAAGGGCATTGTGTGATCTAGGCGCAAGTATCAACCTCATGCGCTTTCAGTGTTCAAACAGCTAGGAATCAATGCAGCGAGACCAATCGCTATCGCCATTTAACTAGCAGATCGCTGTCTAACCTATCCAATTGGGAAGATTGAGGACGTGCTTGTTAAGGTTGACAAGTTTGTCTTCCCAACAGACTTTATTATTTTGGACTGTGAAGTTGACAGATAAGTCCCAATTATCTTAGGGTGACCTTTCTTAACAACAGGACGAACTCTGATAGATGTACAGAAAGGAGAACTTACAATGAGAGTGAATGAATAGAAGATCACTCCTAACGTGATTAGTACCTTCGAAATATCCAACAAATATGGAGAAATGTTCATTTTTTTTTATTTATCTGACGATTTTTCTTTTGGTGATTTGTAGGAAATTTTGGGTAAGTTATCTTAAAGAAGAAGTTGATGAAGAAGAAGTTGTCTTAGAAATGAATGCCATACAAACTGAATGCAAAGATGCGCCCTCAAAAGAAGAAATCTTAGAGCTAGAGGAAGAGAGATCTGAGCCACTCAAGCCATCTCATATTGAACCTCCCAGCTTGGAGCTCAAGCCTTTACCCTCTCATCTTAAATACAACTTTCTTGGAGATAATAAAATTTTACCAGTTATCATCTCAACCAACCTTTTTGACGAACATGAATTATCATTGATGCAAGTTCTACCAACCACAAAAAGGCCATCAATTGGACCATTGCAGATATCAAGGGAATCAACCCATCCATCTGCATGCATAAGATAAATCTTGAGGAAGGTGCAAGGAATTTGATAGAGAATCAAAGGAGATTAAACCCTATGATGCATGAAGTTATCATAAAAGAGATAATCAAATGGCTAGATGCAGGAATTATTTACCCTATTTTCGACAGTAGTTGGGTTAGTCCTATGTAATGCGTACCGAAGAAGGGAGAAATGACTGTTGTTGAAAACGAGAAGAACGAACTCATTCCTACCAGAACAGTGACAGGATGGGGAGTATGCATGGACTACCGTCGATTGAATAAATCAACAATGAAGGATCATTTCCCACTACCTTTCATCGACCAGATGTTAGACAGCCTTGCAAGAATGAGTACTATTGTTTTCTTGACAGATACTCATGCTACAACCAAATTACGATAGCTCTAGAAGACTAGGAGAAAACTACATTTACTTGTCCATTTAGAACTTTTGCTTTCAAGAGAATGTCGTTCGATCTCTAAAATGCACCACAACATTTCAGCAATGCATGACGGCCATTTTTTCGGACATGGTGGAAAAGATACTATAAGTTTTTATGGATGATTTCTCAATCTTTGGAGAAACATTTACCAAATTTTTAGACAATCTCAAACAGGTGCTTAAAAGTTGTGAAGTTACCAACTTAGTACTAAACTTGGAGAAGTGTCATTTCATGGTACAAAAAGTGATAGTACTAGGGCACCAGATCTCTAGGAAGGGAATCGAGGTTGACAGAACATAGGTAGAGTTGATTTCAAAATTACCTCATCCAAGCACAATGAAGGAAATTGGAAGGTTCCTCGGCCACATAGGTATTTATAGAAGATTCATCAATAATTTCTCCAATATATCCAAGCCATTATGCAGATTGTTAGAGAATGAAAGACTGTTTGTATTTGATGAAGAATGTTGTAGGCATTTAATACACTTAAAGAAGCACTAAGCACAACTCTTATAATGGTTGAGCCTATTGGACGCTTCCATTTGAACTGATGTGTGATGTCAACGATTTTGCTGTTGGAGCATTGTTAGAGTAGAGGACAGGATAGTGTAGCCTATATACTATGCCAACAAGACACTTACGGAAGCCCAAGTGAATTACACCACGATAGAGAACGAACGTCTAGTTGTAGTTATTGCATTTGACAAGTATAGACCTTATCTATTTTGAACTAAGGTGATAATGCACAGGGTCATTCAACACTAAAGTACCTTTTGACCAAGAAGGATGCGAAGCCTCGCTTGATTAGATGGATCTTACTCCTTTAAGAGTTTGATGTGGAAATTCAAGATAGGAAGGGAGCATAGAATCAAGTTACAGACCATCTATCTTTACTAGGAGAAGAGGCTCGAAAAGAAGAGCTAAGAGAAATTCTAGACACATTTGTGGTTGAAAGATTACTAGCAGTTAAAGGGAAAGAAGTACCTTGGTATGTGGACATAGTAAACTACTTAGTAAGTGGTTTAACTCCGCTAGGTGCATCGAGTTAGCAACTTAAGAAGTTATATCAGATATCAAGCAGTATTGCTGGGATGAACCATACTTGTATAAGCTAGGACCCAACCAAGTTTTGCGAAGATGTGCAGTGAAAGAGGAAATGCCAAAGTTTTTAGAGGAACTATGTTTATCACCTATTTTTTACCTTGAATTTAGTTCATTTCTTACTTAAAGTATGGTTGTTTGTATGTATTTATATATTTTTATTGTCCAAAAGCATGCATAAGTAAGTTAGACATGTGTGAATGGCCATTTGGTGCTAATTGAGTTATTTGAGGGATAAAAGAGGCATTTTTGGGTGAATTTAACAAGATTTTGCTTTTTTGTAGGAAACTGTCAAAGCTGCCCAGGATGCAACTGCAAAGTTTTGCAGGCTTACATTATGTGCCAACATACTGCCCTAATTCCAGTCAAATCTATGAACTTTATGGTCAAATTTGTTTAAGTCAAAACTGCAACTTACACCCTATTTTGACTTCGAGAGTTCAAAGTCAAAGTCCAAGGCATGATTCTCGCCAACTACTCACCCTCGAAAGGCCTATATAAAGGACGATTTGTGATGCTTGAGGGGAGAGTTGTGGAGAGTGGTGAAAGGACGTGAAGAGACGAAAAAAGGTTTTTTTATCCCATATTTCGAGTGAGAGACTTAGGATAGGGAACGAAGTGGTGTTGGAGAGAAATTCTTCAAGAGAACCTCATATTCCACACCCTAGAATCCTTAGCCTTCGAGAGAACTAGCTTGTATAGATCAATTCCTCCTTGAAAGAGGCTTGGATCGACTCTTAGAGTGATTTTTCCCTTGAGTGTAGCTTGGTTTATGCACTATGTCACACCCCTTCCCAGCTCACTTGCCTAACCCAGGAAGGGATGCGAAGACAGAGAATACAAGCCCTCTTATTGGCACTCCCTACCCAACCCAATCTCAACCCGACACTGTACACAACGTAGCATGTATGAACAAGTAAAATTGAGCGCACAACTGCACACCTGAGCAAGATGCATTCATACCCCCATACTAGGTTTTCAGAATAAGTCATAACATACTTAAGTCTATTACAACCCGACTAGAATGTTATTATTTCAAAACTATATACATGTGGAAGTACATATACAAGGAGCTAAAGAGGCGTGGTGGCAAACAGGTCTTGTCGAGGCTAAGCACCGGGAACTCGTTCGCTACCTGGGGAGAGGAAACAAGTTGAAAACGTGAGCTGGGAAGCCTAGTGAGTGACTACTTTAATAGATTATGCATTCAAAGATAAAGCATCAAAAGTACTTCAACAAGGCTACCAATTTACAGGATTTAAGCACCCCGAAAAGCAATGCATAAGAACTCATAAGGTAGCATCAAAATCAAAAATAGGTATTTCAAAACGTAGTAACTCATAATAAAGAAAATTTGTAGCATGGTACCCTTCCAAACCCTAGCTGTGCTAGAGTCCTCTCTAAACCAATAGCTTCAATACCTCTCTCACATGCACGTGGAATGCCATTTAAGCTCACTAACCTCCCCTAATACCTTCTCCATGTCCTTCAGTATTGGGGCCAGACCAACTACCACCTGAATACCTTCTCATATCCTTCAGTATCGGGGGTCAAGTTTCCTCTCTCCCAGGTACCTTCTCCGTGTCCTTCGATACCGGGGGTTAATAATATACAAGGCATGCTTTAAATAGTTAGAAACATAGTTTGGAATCTCATTCAGCAAGTTCTCAACATAAACACAACTTTCATTTTAAACCAGCTTCCAAACGTCGAGTGTCATGCCAATAGTCAAGTTCATCGTACGGTTAAAGGAGAACTCACTGACCAAACTCATTTTTCATGTTCTGAACGCATAAATTCTTTAACATAGCCAACCAATCATCCTTTAAGGTTTGGGCAATTCAACCATGTTTTAGAATGTATTAATGCAAGGTACTTCCAAGAAAACCTACTTCCAAACTTAGGTTTCATGCTTGAACGCGGAGTAACAACTAGTTACAATTATGCTTAACTTTCAACACCGCTATTTATTAATAGGAGTTCAATGAGACATGAATATAAATTAGTTTAAGCATGCTTCGATATCCATCACTAGTAAGCTTTTGAATAAAGATCAAAGCATAGGTTTTCAAACAAAGTCACTCACAATCACCGGAAGACTCCCAAGGCTTATAAGCTTCGCCTATCTTCGTTTGCCCTGAAAATGAATTCCATAACATTAATCCCTTTTTCTACTTGGCCCAAAATTAGATCTAATTCAGTCACATAACTCATAGCATAGTAACTGAACACACTTGGCTGTAAGGTATAACAAATTGGAAGCACATCTTCCTTACTCTCTCTCTAGCCCTTTCTCTTTTGAACCAAAAATTACAGATTCAACTTCCAGCATGGGTTTCTCAACATTTAGCAAAACAACCACCAAATTTTATTTGATAAACCTCAAAGAAAATGTCTAAACTTACTTACCTCAAAATTTGAGCTTCTAATTCGTCCTCAAGAGCTCGAAATCTTTAGATTTCTTCACCTTGTTCTGCTGGCCGAGAAACTGGAATACCTCTCGGTTTTCTTAAGTTTTCACAAGCTTCCTCTTCGTATTTTCTCACAAAATTTTTCAGACCTATTCTTAATTCAATTTATGAGATTTTGGCTCAAGAATCATCGAATTTTCTTAAGTAGATTGAGAGATATGACTGTTTGAAATTGACCCATTTCCTAGAGCTTCCAGCTGGCTATTGGATTCACAAGAGATGGACAGCTCCTACTTCATCAATAACCCTAATCCGTGAATTCATATACATTGGCCAGCTCCTACTTCTTCCTTTAGACCTTAAGTCTTTTTAAATCCACCTATTCCATGAATCAAACTTTAGCTAATTTAATTAGGAATTAAAGCTTTTGCATTCAACACATAATACACCCAATGTATACCCAACTTGCTCATGACCTTAACTTACTTCAACCCAACTCTTAATATGATTATCTCAATGCCTAATCTGTCTCCTTATGAAGCTTTTTTCACGTTATAGTCCACAACTTAGGAAATTCCCAAATTCAACCACTGCATCCTTCAGTGCAACCTATACCAATTTACGTGTATCAAACTTCATGTATAAGTGCAATAAGATTAAAAGAGAGTTTAGGGCTTACACACTAGGAGTTCTCTATTTACTATTTTTTCAGCCCTTGTTATTTTCATTTCCATTCATCTTTGTACTTATGAATTCTATGTCAATGAAGCATTCTGTTTTTACTCATTTCATGTCTAGCTAAATTTCCATTTGGAATTTGGTTTCGTGGATAACTTAAGGAATGACTTAGCCTAGCATTATTGCTTCCAACAATCATCGATTTACTTTTTGTTCATTCTTCTTTTATTGATTTTAGTTCTTAAATGTTGGTTTAAATTGGCCACTTAAATTAGCATGCAATGTTGAGTTTTGTATTGAGAGGGTCGGACAATAAAATGTTTTAATAAAAGGGATATATAAGGAAAGCCTAGGCATAGGATTCCGTTGTTGACCTTAAATATAAGGCATGCCTATAGGATCAAAAGGATTTTGTATTTAATTATCTAAGATAAGTTGACCATGACATATAGGAGAAACTACTTAGCCTCTTAAGGGTGCTTGAAATCAAGGCTGAATAAGAATTAAACTAGATTCATAGCACAAAATTAAAAAGGTGGTTATGTAGTCGCAATGTTTTAGCAAATTTTTTTAAGGTTGATACTTAACTGAATTCTCATGCTTTTAATTATTGTTTCAAGTCACACTACCATTAACACCTTTGCTTATTCTATTGGCTACCTTTGGTTGCATTAAAAAAGTACTTTTATAACTTGAAATTTTGTCAACAATCTTTTTGGGATCGATACTTGGACTTAATCCATTTTATACTATTTGAGGACAGCGTATACCTGCGTTAGGGTTGAAAATACTTTTTCAATACTTTCTTGAAACCCTACATTCATTTCAGCATCCATCATCTACCGTGTGTGTTCACTATCAAAGAAAAAGGAGTCGGATATGCTCGTGGGTTAATCAAACATGATGCGGCTCGAGCCATAGGTGTTCTTGACAGATATCAGTGTCGTTTAAAAGACCACTTCCACCAGGGGGACTGCACATGAAATACAGATGCTGGCAACAATCGACATTCACCTGGGCCTAAAGCGACGGTGGGCATTAGTTATATCTGGATGGCAATGACGACAAGTGTTGATCGAAACAGTAGCACCAGCTGGCTGCAACGTGGTGTTGAACGTAGAAAACGAGGGAGGGAGAAGGCATCAACTGATCTTCGTGCTTGAAGAAGAGGAAAACGAAGATGATGATCATGGGGGAGGCATGCGATTAAACAAGCTCTTTATCAAATTGGCGTCGTTGCCGGGGATTGGCGTACTTTAATTCATTTAATATTGTGAAGAAATTGCTTGCTTTAATTTAGAGGTTTTATTTGTTTTCTTGTATTTTCGTTGCTTTGTTTTTGTTTTGAGTCTTTGTCTCTTGTTCTTGGTTGCATTGATTGGGTGGTGTATGCATTTGTGTGAAAGCCTGAATTTAGTCTTCTTTAATTTAGAGCATGGCTTTTTACAATTCTAAGTGGCCTTATGGGGAGTTTCTAACCACCCAAGGACAAACACCCTCCTTTAATTCTTACCCAGTAGACTACCCCTCTTATGACCTTGTGAATGTTAATTATGGTTTCCATGGATATCAAGTGCCTAATCATTACCATTTTGAATCTATGAATTATGAAATTTCCTTTTATGATAATGATACGGGCACTTGGACCCAAAACTTTGCCTATCTCAACCAAATTAAGAAAAACTCTTCCCTTGAAGACCTATTGCAAGAATACATTTTGGAATCAAGGGTTAAAAGCTTTTGTCAAACTAAAGCAGAGAGGTTAAATAGGATAGAGGCAAAGGTGGAAGAAAATGAGGCTGCACTAAATCATATAACTCAACAACTTTATCAGACAGTTGAATTATTTAAGGCCCTACATGAGCAAAATCTTTTTAATACCACTGAGGCACGACATTCTAGGATGATATATATAGATGATAGTGGGGATGAGTTGGAGCAGCTTGATGCACACCAAGAACAGGTTTGTGAGGTTTGAAAAAGGTAGCGAAACCACATTGCAAGAGGAAATCCAGGTGATAGAGTATGTGGCTGAAAAGCCTACCCTTATTTTATCTAGAATTCAAGTAAATTTAAAATTTTTGCTTTGAATTTCTTGCAAATTATGAGCACCTAGCCTATCTTTTGTTAGTTTTGAAGGCTCATAGTAGTTTTATATTGTCCAAAAGTTTGTTGTCACTCCGATAGGCTTAAGCTCTAGTTTGATGGTTGACTTGCATGATAAGGTGTAATGTGTCACTTAGGAGGAAGAAAAAAAATGTTTGTTTTGCCTGTAAGAAAAAGAAAAGAAAGTGAGCTCAAAAGAAAAACCATTTTAGTGAAAGAAAAGAAAAGAAAGAAAAGAAAAAACAATTAAGCTTGTAATGTATTGAAAAGAGTCGAGGGTAAAAAAAGTTACCCCTGTCGTGATCAGTTAGGCCACCTATTGAGCAAGTGCTCTAGGTAAGGGTCCCTACGATGGGTGTGTGAAAGCTAGTGCCCCTGACATTAAAATGATGTAAGCTTATCCGGTCGATTTGTTTATTTTCAGGCACCTAGTAGCTTATTAACTTTTTTAGTGTAAGAATGCTAGAGAATTGGTGCTTGGGGCCAGTGTAGGGGGAAGATGAATGGGGGACTCTATAAACATATTATGGGCTTGTAAAGACTACTTTAGGAGGGCTATGCACACACACACGCAAGAGATGAAAAGCTTAAATTCGAGTTTGCTTGATGAATAGTTGTGTTTGATATTTCCTTAAATTGTTATTATATTGTTATTTAGAACATTAAGGTTTGAGTCACTTTGATGTAATAGTGAATTCATATATGTTGGTTTTTTTTTTTACTTTGCTCGGGACTAGCAAAGGTTTAAGTGTGGGGGTATTTGATAGCATGTAATTATGCTATCTTATTTCCTATTATTTATGCTAGTTTTGTGATTATTTTGTGAGCTTTTATGCCTATTTCCCTTAATTTTGTAGAAACCAAGCTTGAGGAGCAAAACCAAGTGTTTGGGAGTATTTCGGTGGATATTGGAGCCTCTTGAAGCTTAATTGAAAATTCAAGAAGATTAAAAATGTTATTTGAGCATAAGGCACATTTCGGGAGATTCTACATCGAATCACAGTTCCAACGCATCAAACCGGAGGGCATTCGGACACCCGAGCAAAGAGATATAGCAAAAACGGCTAGTGCTGTATGCAGGGAAGCGTCGAGACGTTGTATATAGCGTCTAGACGCTACAAAAATCGAAAAAACGCTATTTTTGGTCTAGGAACGAGCGCAAACGATTTTTCTTGTAGCGTTGAGACGCTGTAGGCAGCGTCTCAACGCTACCTCGAGATTTTTTATATATGCATCATTTTTTTGCGCCGTTTTGGGAGGCCAATCCGAGAGTTGGAGCCCTAATCTCGATTCCAAGCTAAAATTGAAGGTTTAGGGAGCAATTGGGAGCGTTTGTGGAGAATTTTTGAAGATCCAAGCTCGAAGGACATGGAGATCACGACGGGAATGCTGGATCGACCATTGTTTGCTAATTTTTTCCTTTTTCTTTAGTTTTAGTTTTTGTTTTGTGGCTGTAAATTAGGAACTTAGAGGTTTAATTGTATGAATATTATTAGTATCTTTGTTCCTAATACTTGAAGTTTTGATGTAGCCATTAGACTTGAGTTTTTTTTAATTGATTAAATACCTTGATTGAATGTTTTTTGTTTCATTCATGCTTTTATGTATTTAATGCTTATAATCTCTTGATCAAAGATTGTTTGCTTTATTGGTTTGAATTTGGGCTTGAAAAAGTATGGTTTAGGTTAGAACTTAATTGCATGACTATTTGTAAATTCTTGCATGAAAGTGGAGAATTCTCTTAGAAGCCCTTAAAAGAAGTTGCTTAAAGCCTTGCATGGTATTAAAATATAGATAGAGATATTAGGTTTATAACATTGCATGAGAGTTAATTGTGCTTGATATAGTCAGTTAACACCCTCACTTATTGGTTTATTGGCTTATGGAATATTTGCATGACAAATCTTGGTAGTTTTCGATGTAAGTCTAATTGGTGAAATTGATTCCCTAGGATATCTTTCTCCTATTGTGTCTCCATTTATGTTTTTATTTCTAGATTAACTCTTTAGTTTAGTTTGTTTGCATTTGATTTCTTTCTCTAAATAAAGTTAAATAAGAGTAATTACAATACTTAAATGAATTAAGAAATCCAATCTATGTGATCGACCCTGGCCACTATTATTGCAAATTTTAGAGGTTTAGGTTTATAAATATATTTGATAGAGCCAACGACAAGCTCTTTATCACTGACGCTTGCAAATTTCATTGGCAAAAGTTGGCTATGCCAACGAAAATTCTTGTGTCGGGAGAAATGAATTAAGTGAAACACGTGTTTCACTTCTCCCGACTCTTTTTAGACTTTTGCCAACACATTTTTTGCTTCGGAAAAAGTCACGAAAAATAAAACCCTAGTCCTCTCTTCTTCTTCTTCTCCTCTCCTTTTCTTCTTCTTTTTCTCTCTTCTTCCCTTTCTTTCCGCCGTCTACATCCAGCACCATATACCATCCCCTCATTTTTTTCTTCTTCTTCTTCATTTTCGTGCCCCCTCTCTTCCATTTTTTGTATTTTTCTTGTAGGTTGCAGTCCAATTTTGGGCATTTTGAGGGAAAAGTTTTTGGAGTTCGCTACTTTTTGTGTTTCTCAGTGTTTAGTTCCATTTTAAGCTTGTGAGTTTTATTTCCAAAGGTATTTATTTAATTTTAACTTATATTTGTCTAGTTATTTTTATGTTTTCTCTCTTTCCCAATACTTTTTGTTTTCTTTGTTCACAAATTCCGATGGTAGCTTGGATTTTCTTCTTGGTTAAACATTTGGAGTTATATACAATTCTTACATTGTGTTTTTGTTAGTTTATTTAAGATTTAAACTTGGTTATTGAGCCTTTTGAAGTTAAATGTTTTTTATTAGTGTGTATTATGTGTTCAAAGTGTAATTTGGAGAATATTTGTGTGATTTGGAGGCTATATCATGATATATGCTAGCTAACTATTTATTAATTGTTAAATCTCATTTATGCATTAATTGTCTCCCACTTAGAGTAGATAATTAATCATATGCTCTCAACATTTGAGGTGTCTTAGGATACTCTTCATTAGACATAAATATCAATTATTTGACAACAATTTTATTAATATAAGATGTTTGAGATAAAGTTAACATTTTGTTCTTAAAATCTCCATTTTGGACATGTAAAATATACCGAATTATTCCAAATCACTCATTTGGAATTGGTTACTTAATCAACTTTTTATGTTAGATAGGCATCTTACATCATTCATAATGAGTAAAATATCATCAACATAAAACATGAGAAAAATCCACCAAGCAATTAATGATTTTCTTGTCTATACAAGCTTCATTAATATTTATCCAAAGTCATAGATTTTGATACTTTTATCAAACCATATATTCAAAGATCTAATAGTAAAATTCATTTCATAAATGAACCTTTACTATTTTGCAAACCTTTTATTTTTGTACTTTGGAAATAAACTTTTCTAATTGATTTGTGTAAATGCATTATCTAAGATTTCTTCGCATAAAAGAATTCTAAACATTCATTGTTTTTTATATCACATATGCAACAATGAATTAAATAATGCTTACAGACTCTAGTATGACAACAAGAGAGAAAGTTTACTCGTAGTGTACTTTCTCCTATTAGGTTTAGCCCTTTGCCATTAGTCTCACTTTGAGGGCAATAAGCCTTCAACTTTGTCATCTAACATGACAACTTGGGCTTCAATTAAGTCCTTGTAAAGGTTGAGTCATCTCATAACTCTTCCACTATGATGAGGGTTATCCAATTCATGACTAGGATCCATTTGACTTTCAAATGTAATTAAATTGTTAACAACTTTTGTTAACTATTTAGTGGCTTCACTTGGAAACAATTTATTAACACTATCTCACCTTATTAAAGGTTTGTAGTCTTTTATTTGACATTCGTTATAGAAAAATGATATTTTTCATACAAATACCTTATTCCTTTTAGGACTACATAAAAGACCATTTTGTCCTCCTTAAGGGTGGCCTACACTTAGGCATATCTTTGAATATATATAGCCTTTTTAGGCTTGTTTCATCATGTAAGCTTAACATTCCCAAATAGTGAAGTGTTGTAACTAGCTTTAATATTGTTCTATAACCTCAAAATTATCTCGTAGACACTTTTGGTGGGAATCATGTTCACCATGCATACTCTATTGCATATCTTAACAAGAGTTTGGAAATGGTGTGTAATTCATTATTGATGTGACAATGTCTAACAAGATCATGTTTCTCCTCTTGCAGCACAATTTTACACAATTGTACTTGGTATTAATGAAGGGAGTAATCTAATTAAACCCACAGCAGAAGCGTTAGAATAGACTTTGATTTTATTTTTTAATTAAAATATAAATTCAAGGTTAAATATAAACTATACCTTGAAAATAATATGGGGATATTTCTAACAGGTCTTTAATCTTCTCGCTCCAACTCCAACGAAGTTGAAACTCCAATTCTATAAAGCCTACTTGCTATGACTCGAACACAAGACCAACGCTTGTGGGAGTCTTTTGAAAGAAAATCCACAAGGGATTGGAAAGGAAGAGGTCTAAAGATAATTCTGTAATTCTCTATTGAGGAGATGTGTGTTGTCTCTAATGTTTCAACCTAAGGGTCCTATTTATAGAGACCAAGGGAAAATCTTTGCCATAATTAAAATAATATATTTTAATATCTAATATATTAAAATATATCTTATACTTATTTGAATTTCATTCAAATCTCCTACGATATTTGTTTATTTGAATCTTATTCAAATTTTATAAATATCTTTTCTTTAACATATTTAATATACATTATGTATTTTAATATTTAATGTATCAAACACAATAAATATATTTTCTTATTTTATATTTAATATATATAATATATTAAATATTAATTTGAATACTTTACATTAAATATTAATTTGAACATTTCAAATTTTTCTTTAAACTAAATTGATCATTTAGTATTACTATGAGCTAGCAAGGGGACCTAATAGAGCTATAGATTATAAGCTCCAATGATACAAAATTAATTAATTAAACTCTTTAATTAACCAATTTTCATTCATTAACTCTCGGGTCACTCCACTATAGACCTAGAGTTGCACTCTTATGCACTATAGGACAAGTTATGTCCATGAATATAATCACTACATGCAAGTCAATCATTCACGAGTTGTTCGTAATTACAGCTGGGTCAAAAGTCTCTTTTATTCCTGTAATTACATCTTGCACCTTAAGTACCACTGATCCTCTAATGAATAATTTGTTTATGATCCAATCATAAACTAAGTCTCTCTCGGGCCAGTGAGAGGGTGGGCCCATTGTTCAAGTCCCAAAATCAGCACTTAAAGAAACTACTCATCTACTTACCCTATATGGGAATGAGTGAATTTCATCTTGTGAGATTATGTTCCCAACTCCCTATTTGGTTAATTCTCCAAAATGATAGGTTTATTGAATCGGCTATAAAAGCTACTCTCACACATGCAAATCAAAGGACAAGCCCTCACAGCCAGGAGTTCATAACTCACTCAAGATTAAGATCGAGTTGCATATGATCATCCTGATGAAATTTTAATCTTCTCAACTAACAGATTTATAAAGAGAAATTAAATATTTCGTGGTCCAGTCTTATACAAACTCATTGTATAAGATACCCTCACTCACATGTCTCCACATGAAAAATTTGGATCAAATCATTTGTAACTATTACAAAGTGGGTCGTATCAATAGTGTTACTAGGATAAGACACCCAACCTTAGCCATATACTATGACCCTTTAGGTTATTTCTTGAACATGATCCTCCCATATGTCAACCACATACTGTTCAAGATTACACTAAAAACCTTGGATTTTTCATATAATGGATAATATTATATTGTACATAAAATAATGAAAATTATTATTAATTATTAAATAAATCATTAATTACGAGACTTTAGGGCATAAATCACAATAATCTTGTAAACCCGGAGTTCCTCCTTGAAACTTCTTAAAAATTAAAAGGAAAGAAGGAAAGGAGGTTGGTATATTGTTTTGGGAAGGAAAAAGAAGAAAAAAAAAAAGAAAGAAAGAAAAGAAAAATGAAAATGAGAGGAAAAGGGCCCCACCATCAGACTCTTTCTCTTTAATTATTGTCCATCCATTTTGCTACCCATTTTGGTGAAATAATTAGGGTTCTTCGTGGGAGAGAATAAGAGAAAGAAGGAAAGGTGATGCTGGAGTTGTAATTGAAGAAGAAAAGGAGAGAAGATCAATCCAAGTTGCATGGAAGATTTTGCGTTCAACCCTGACTACCTCTGATATTTGGAACGTTTTGAGCTCCACAAGAGGTATTAAGAGGTGAGATTTGATTTCCTTGAAAGTTCACTCATTTTAGAACAATTTTCGTGAAGGAAGCTCGAGCAAAATCTGAATTTATGTTATGGGTTTTTGAAACGGAAATCAGAGGAGTGTTTTTGCTGTCAAATCCGGGGAACCTCTGGTTTTTGAGATGTGTTGATCTGTAGACTTCGAATTAGAAGCTGTATTAGGTATGGATGGAAAGCTGATTTAAATTCCTATAACTTTCATGAATAAGTCGTGGTTAGCAATTGAATGGAAGTTGCCGTAAAATTCATGTTAAGTTCAGGGTGCAGCAGGAAAACGAGTCTGGAAAGTGCAGAAACCGATTTTGTAGGAAGTGGCTTTCGAGGTATTTACGGACATATCCTTTAGGAATTTCAATTTCATTCCTTCAGATACGTTTTAGAGGGTTCAAAAAGGAAGAGTTTGGTATAAAGTACATCATTTTTGAGCAAGTAATGGAAAAGTT
Organism: Trichosanthes truncata; assembly: GCA_033996785.1. NCBI lineage: Eukaryota > Viridiplantae > Streptophyta > Magnoliopsida > Cucurbitales > Cucurbitaceae > Trichosanthes > Trichosanthes truncata. Next base: position 6,389,872 of record MU867260.1, on the reverse strand, counting down.
ATAGGTGTGTGAGTTTAAGGTATAAAATCTGTAAAGTGCAGGAAATTGATGAGGTGGTTTTTGCAACCCTAGGCCTTAAGTTCGTGAGGTCAAGATTCTAATGCTTGGTTTTGTTTTGTTTGACAGGCCAAGAAGAAATAGGACAAATTTACGGACCAAGAATCTATTATTAACGCTGTGAGTGACAAAATGAATTCTGAAAATAAATTCTATGCTTGAACTTGTGTTCATGAAAAGAAAAGACTTCCTAAGAATGATGTAGCTTAAAGATTTATGGTCTCTTGAACACATATTCATAAGCATATATGATTTCCTAAAAATGATTTAAATTGTTTGTTGTGAGCATATGTTTACTGATTTTCTGAAATTAGAAGAAATACCTTAATTCCAAGTCTACATGTGTTAGCAAGAACTGTTAAAGGTTTTCATGTGTTTCTCTGAGACCTGAATGAGTTAATGGTTGAGATACTGAGCCCGAGGTTGTATAGTACCGTGTGCACACAGGTCATTTTCTGTTGTCGACGTTGAGTGTACTCCGTGACAACAATGCTGTCGTGAGTGCTGGGCGAGCCCCACTACGACAAAGACGATGGGAGTGCTGGGCGGGCCCCACTACATCGTAGAATGAACATTGATTGTACTGAGCGTGTCTTAAACAACCTAGTTTATTATATGTTTTAGATGATGAATACTTTGGATATGCTAGCGAGATTTAAATGACATACTTGCTGGATTTCTGGAAGAAGCTATTGTCCTGATAAGTTTATATTCCACGCTTGTCTGACGACACATATGCTTGTAGTTTGCCAAATGTTATGATTTATGAGATAATTACTTTAAACTCAGTCACTCACTGAGCTTTCCAGCTCATTCTTTCAATGTTTTCCAACTTTCCAGGTAGAGATCGAGTTCCCGGTGCCTGAGATCCTGCCACAGCCTGCTGAACGCTCTACGAGTCTGATATTTTTGTACGTGGTTGGCGTAGTATAGCAAGTCTGCTAGTATTGTACATAACTTAATAGGGATGTGTAGTTATGTTGTATATGGAACTAGTGGTCTTGGGTGTATAAAGCACGTCTGGTCGTGTCTGGCTTGTTCAAGTTAAGTTTAACCAGAACCGCTCCGTATGTATGTGTAATAAGATTCCTAATTTCTTGCTGTGTGGTATGTATAGTATCTCGTATACAGGTATTGATTGTTTATCAGGAATTAAAAGGGTCATAGGTATCGTTAAGAAGTGAAACGATGCCTGTTGGCTTCACGCCTTCCTCCGGGCTAAGATAACAGGTAGTTGGGAGGGGGTGTGACAAATCTCCCACTTGCATTACACCCATTGAGACATTTATCCTGGGGCATACTCTATACCCAACATGCTCTCCCACTTGCCCTAACAAAGATGAGACATGTCTCGTAATCCTAGACTTTCTAGGTGACCCTAAACACTTTAGCCTAGAGAGTCTTTTATATAGATCCAAACGACTGTCATTAAAAGCCATCTTGGTCACTACCATGATTTTTTCTCTCTCTAGATATGATTCCCTATACATTGGTGTTTTTTAATTTCCTTAATATTAGTCTTTGCACCACTATTATCATAATAAAGAGGATAGACTAAATCATATCTGAAACACCTTTTAGATCTTCAAGGAACTATTTGAGTCATACAAGTCCCTTTTTTGTTTCACAAGAAAATCAATTTAACTTTGTATACCATACTCCACCATGTAGGGTAAAATTTATCTTAACATTGATTTCCTAAATCTTTGTAAGAACCAGTATATTTTATAAAGATCAAATCTTTTACTCCATACACAAAAAATTCTCATTATCCATAGATAATTTGAGAAAGTTTTTAATTTTCTACTCAATTGTCATACCATTTGTTTAACTGATATATGTTAACCAACTGTATATTAATTATTAAGTCTTATTTATCCATTAATTGTCTCCCACTTAGAGTAGATAATTAATCATATGCTCTCAAAATTTGAGGTGTCTTAGGATACTCCTCCTCAGACATAAATATCAAATATTTGACAACAATTTTATCAATATAAGAAATTTGAGACAAAGTTAACATTTTGTCCTTAAAATCTCCATTTTGGACATGTAAAATATACCGAGTCATTTAAAATCAATCATTTGGAATTTGTTACTTAGTCACCTTTTCATGTTGGATAAACATCTTACATCATTCATAATGAGTAAAATATCATCAACATAAAACGTGGGAAAAATCCACTAAGCAATTAATGATTTTCTTGTCTATACAAGCTTCATTAATATTTATCCAAAGTCATAGATTTTGGTACTTTTATCAAACCTTATATTCAAAGATCTAATGGTAAAATTCATTCCATGAATGAACCTTTATTATTTTGCAAACCTTTTTACTTATGATCTTTGGATATAAATTATAGCATGCAATTATGCTATCTTATTTCCTATTATTTTAGCTAGTTTTGTATAGTTTTGTGTGCTTTGATATCTATTTGTGTTTAAATTGCAGAAATCGAGTTAGAAGAGAAAAATCGAAGTTGCAACGTCTGGCTTATTCAGGGGCATTATTTTCAAAATTTTCGAAATTAAGTTGAATTTAATTCTCAAATAAGTATTTTGATATTGGGAATTAATTTAAAAATTTGAGAGTTAAAAAGGGGAAAAATTGGAAGGAAAAGTTTGGTCAAAGGGCATTTTTGGAAATTAAAAAAAATAAACAAACATTTTTTTTCTTTCGTTATCTTCTTCTTCTTCTTTCTTATCCTCTTTTTCTCTCCCTGACATCCTCTCTTTCTTCTTCTTCTTCTTCTCCCCACTGTTTGCCATGCCCAATCCGATTTGCCTCACTTTACGTCGTTCAACACGACATCCATCTCGTCGCACGCACAGACCCATGTCAGCCCGAACCGCCGTTGCCTGTTATTCTGTAGCACTGCCCAATCCTGCCATCGTCCCACTGTAGTAGTCGCTGGAGCCTGCCCGCCAATAGCATCAACTAGCCACCTGTTCACGTAGAATCCGCCGCCACCGTCTGCACGTCACCACCCTATTCCATTCACATGTCTCTCTCCCTCGTCTGCGTTGTGCGGTTGGTGAGAAGAGATGTGTCTCACACCTGATTTCTGGCGCGTGTGGTTGCGTTTCAGGAGGATCGAAAGTGTGTTTTGTGTTCCAGCCTCGGGCAACTGCATATTTCGACCCTTGGTCATCAATTCGACAAGTTTCGATTCAATTAGAGGTAAGATTCGTTTTTCTGAGTTCAATTCGAAATTGATTGTTGGATTTAGAGATTTACCCATAATGTTTTGGGACTTAGTTTTCGAAAACCAGTGTGTTTGGAGGTTGGATCATCGACTCAAGGCTACTTCAACATCAAAACCAACAAGCTTTTGGTTTGTTTGGTTGTGGGTAATGCTTCTTTTGTCGTGGTAAGTGTTTCAAAATTGATTCGAAGTAGTTTATGGGTTGTTTTGGTATTTTAAAGTTTACCCATAATGCGTTGGACTTTGTTCAAGGTTACCCATTGTGTTAGGAGGTCAGGTTGTTGAGTTAGGACCAATTCGACATCAATTCAACAAGTAAATGTGATGTTTGGGTAAGTTTTATTGGGCGATTTTCGTCTCAACTTGTTTTAACTAATGGTTGGATCTTAGAATGGTTTATTAATTATTGTTAGGACTTTGTTTGGCTATTCAGGGTCAAGCATTCGAGTTCCGGGCTACCTTGAATCTTGGAGTTATTTGAGTAAGTAGCCATTGGATATAAGCCCCTTTAAGTCACTGTCTGATTTGGTTGATGTTTGAAAATTTTTGAATTGTGAATGCATGTCTAAAATTGTGTTTTATGATGCATGTGTAGTTTAATGCATCTGTGTGGAAGTTGTTTTTAGCTAAAAATGACCTGATTATATGGCTAGAGAGGAAATAGGGGCTTAAAGTTTTGAGTTTATTGTTTCTAGCATGTGTAGTACCTTAAGAATTTGCCTAAGGTTGTGATTGGATGAGTTTGGTTTATGCTTGTTTCAGATGGTTGGATGTTGTCTCAGTACAGTGTGCCTGAATCGCTTGAATGGTCGGCTGAGGTTTGGTTCTCTTGGTATATTGGATGAGTTGACTGTGTGTAGGGAGCTTGACTTGTTGGATTTGGCTATCAGAATACTTAGAATACCTTAGAAGTATATAGTGTTCAAGTTTTGTATATTCAGAATGGTGCAGATGATCGGACATGTGTAACATGTTTTAGACGGGTCTGAATGTGAGTGGAAGGTTAATGGCCGTCATGACTTCTAGCATGATTAGGGGGCTAAATTTTTGGGTTAAATGGTTTGAGGGCTATATGCCGCTAGCACACGTATGGGCTATCGTTAAGTGAAGTTTTTTGTTTAGGAACATCATTGAACTAGGGCATGAGGCTATACTCGAGATTTGTGTTTGTGGTAAGTGGGAAAAAGGGTCATAATGTTGTGATTGTTGTGGTTTGTTGATGTGTGGCCTTGGATTATATGATGCTAGTAACTTCCTAAAAGAGATAGAAGTTGGCTGCCTTGGTGTTAGCTTATAAGGTAAATAGACAGTTAGACTACCTTGTAAAAGGTCGGGTTCGCGAAAAGTTTAGGTGAGCCTTAGTTCAAGTGTGACTAGGGCATGATTATCTGAATGCTTTTGTAGCATGTTTGCTTAAATAATGAAGAGGTGTAGTCATAAGTGGTTGTTTCGAGTTGGTGCATGAACCATGTCTACCTATGTGTTTTTGTTGTTGTACTCGTTTTTTGGTTATACTTGAGAGCTATGGATTGGATTTGTGGGAAATGTTGGTGACTTGTTGAATGGCTAGGCACCCTTGGCGTTCTAAGCATGTTGCGAATGAGGGAAAGATAGTTGGTTGGCATCACTAACTCTTTTCCCATATGAGGCATAAGTATAGTGAGATAGGATGGGCACGAAGGTTGCTTTCCCTCTTTGCTCTTGCTAGCTTTGGGGGCGATTCCCTCACTTTATTTAGAATGAGAGTTGCTTTCCTTCATTCAGTATGCTAGCTTAAAGGATGGTTTTCCCCATTGGACATGCTTGGGAACCTCGAGTTAGGTTGTGGGTGTGTTTCTGGCTTGATGAGTGGGTTTGGCATGGTGAGTTACCTTAGAGGTTCCGAGAGTGTTGTGAACGAACAAAGGCCGTTAGGCTAGTGCCACTTACCCTATTCTTTCTCCCCGTGTGAGCATGTATTCCTAGGATGTTGTGAGATAGGATGGGCCTGAGGGTTGCTTTCCTTTTTTGCTTGTGCTATCTCAGGGGCCAATTCCCTTACGATATATAGAATGAGGGTTGCTTTCCTTCATTCGATATGCTAGTTTAGGGGCAGTTCTCCACCGTTTCGAGCATGAGGATTGCTTTCCTTCATTGCATTGTGCTAGCCAGAGGGAGCGGTTCCCCCAAGATTATAGGTATGAAGGTTGCTTTCCTTCACTGCATTAGACCAGTCTAGGTTACATGACTTGTAGGTATGGCACGAGGCTATACCAGAGAGGGGTGGGGCCTAGGGTAAGGTAAGTGGGCACTTAGCTAATGGACACAAATGTTCGAGTTGAACAAGAGCCTGTGAGCTAGGGCAGAGCTCTTTTATGTATGATTGTGAACTTTGAACCCTTAAGTGGGCTACTTACTGAGTATGTTTATAGTCACTCATGCTACTTTGTTTGTCTTTGCAGATTATGCACATCCTTGAGGTGGGTGACGAAGGCGATGACTTGACGAGACTATGAAGATTCCACCAAAGTTTCTTCCCTTGTATTTAGCTTTCAGTTGTGTATCTTAGTGTTTATAATGTGTTGGTCTGTAAATTCTAAATATTCTTTAGTTTTCGTGTATTTGGTTAGAGTTTCTTAGATTTCTTGCGTCTGATGGTTGAGCTCAACATATCTTATTGTAGTTTTTTGGATGCTGAGTGCTTTATCTGAGATATAGAAGTGTTTTCATTCTTATCAGGTCGTCGTAAATTTTGGTTTTCTCGTAGTTATGTCGTCATGCTGCCAAAATTTCAAGCATGAGCGAGGTAACTCAAATGTGCTTCCACGTTTAGTCTGTTGTGTTTGTTAAGGTTGTTCATGAGTGTTCGAGGGTATCTTAGTCATTATGGAGCTATTTTGGGCCATTTTAGAGAGCCAAGAAGAGTAGAGTTGAAGAATCTAGCTGTTCGGGCCAAGAGAACGATGTTACAACGCTTGAAATAGCGTTGCAATGACCAAATACATTGTGCAAACTCGAGATCTAGCATTGCAACCCTACCTTGTGGCGTTGCAACGCTAGAAAAGCACAGAGAAGTGTTATTCTATCAGTAGCATTGCAACGTTACCCCGGTGCGCATGGAAAAACGATGGCGTTTGGAGACAATGTTGCGATGTTGTCCTTAGCGTTGCAAGGTTGTCTTAATAGACAGTACAAGTTCATCGCTTATTCTTCATCCAAAGGGAGGCCAATTCAATTGCAAATACCCTAATCTCAATTCCAGAGAGTCTTTGGTGGATTTTGGGAGGATTTTTGGAGATGAGTTGAAGATTTTAGAGCTCGGCTTCGTGGTGGATCGCCTCGAAAACGAGGGATCGACATTTACCGAAGTGTTTCTTCCCTTTTTCCTTAATTTTTAGTATTTAGATCATGTTGTAATTAGGAGATTTTGGTTGTAAATGATGATTATGTTTAGTTAATCCCTTAATTTCTATAGGTTGTAATTCTTGGACCATTGCACTTGATTTGCTTAATTTAGTTAGTAATTGTGCTTTTATTACGTGTTTATGTTCATTTATGCATTTTAGGCTTAATGCCCTTAGATTGTGTTCGTTAGTTAATTGAGGTAGAACTAGGAGGAGACCGACAGGAGATTCCTAGTTAACTTAATGCACAGTTGGTTAATTACTCGAGTGATAGCGACATAAATGGTTAATTAATTGTAGGTAGTGTTGAAGATTAATTAATTGAGCACCGTCTAATTGATTAGTTACTAAGTGGAGGCTTGACAGAGATAAGCTTAGACTAGAACTGGATGCATGACTCTAGATTAATTATCTGAGTGACAACAAGAGTTAATAACTAATTTATATAGGTTAGTGATGAAGGTTCGTTAATGTCGAGTGAGAATTAATTAATGAGACGGACACGTAATTTAATTAATTACACTTAAGATTTGGAGGAGACTGATAGAAGATTCCATGACCTTAGACTTCTAGACTTATGAATCAAACACTTGATTATACCTAACTGCTAGCTTAATTAAGTAAATTAAGGTCCAAGAATGGAATCGACACGTATAGAATTACCTATCAATTTGTATCTCCCATTTATTTTTCTTTCTAGGATTAATGTTTATTTCCCTGTTTGCTCTTGCTTTGTGTTCTCTAAATAAAGTAAAGTGAGATCATTCGAGGTAATTAATTGAATTAAAAACCAATCCCAGTGGATACGATACTCGGTAGGAATACCATTTTATTATTACTTCGATCGTGTGAGCTTGGGTGTACCATCCGATCAAGTTTTATGCACCGTTGCCAGCGATTGGTGTATTTTAATTCGATTAACATTGTGAAAAAAATGATTGCTTTAATTTAGAGGTTTTTATTACTTATTCTTTATTTTCCTACTTGTTTTTGTTTTTGTTTGAGTCCTAGTCCTTTGTTTCTGGCTGTGTGATTATTTGGTATTTGATTGAGCCTATTTTTAGTGGTTTTATTGATTTTGATGGCTTCTGATAGATTTGGGTGGTCCTTTAGGGAATCTAAGCCTGAAGAACAAACACCACCTTCTAGTTCTTTTCCATATAATTATCCCTCAGTTAATTATGAGCCTTTTAGTGAGGATTATAGGTTTTATGGTTATCAATTGCCTAATTATTATCATACTGAATCGATGAGTTATGGAAATGCATTGTATGGTAATGATGAATGCACTTGGACCCATGAACTATATCCTAATTATTTTCAGGAAGCCCAAGTAGAGGAAGAATCTTCCTTGGAAAGAATGATGAGAGAGTGTATAGAGGAGTCTAGAGCTCTTCATGAGAGCTTAGAAAATTTGAATGAGAGTCTCCAGACCCAAGGGAATATTATTAATGACATAGGTAGGACAGTGAATCAACTTGCCATTGATTCATTTGTACTCCTTCAGGAGCATAATTCTTTCAATTCTACTGAGGTTGGGCAGTTGAGGGAAAGTTGTGTTGAGAATAGGGAAGAATTAGAGAATTTTAGCACACTTCAAGATCGAGTCAGTGAGGATGAGAGAGAGGGTGAGCCTATCTTAGTGGAGGAGGTTCAGGAGGTAGAGTTTGAGGTTGTAAGGCCTTTGTCTGTCTTATCTTCTGATTCTTCTCTAATCCCTAAGTGTTCTTTTTCTTATTCTCATGAGTCCGTGTTAGAGTCTTATTATTTTGATTTTTCTCCTTTTATGTTTTTTATATTTAAAAATACAAAAATATTTCTGCTTCAGGGTCCCATGAGAAGCTATTAATCTTGCTAGCCTTGATTTGTTTTGTTGACACTAGGAAGAGGGACTCGAAGAAATGGGAGAATTTCTGCATACCTTGAGAGCCCACAATAGTCCCATCTAGCTAAAGACATTAAATAAGCACTTCTTGGGAGGCAACCCAAGCTTCTTTCCTTTCTTTTCTTTCATTTTAGTTTTCTTACCTTTGTTTGTTGTTTTTCTTTTAGTTTTGTTTTTTTTGATCTTGTGTTCCTGTGATTGGTTATTTTTAGGAGCTTGAGATTAATTCCTTCACATTGCACCCAAGTGGATTTATCAAGTTGAATCAAGGTTTCTCTCACACTCCAAGACAATAACGTTCTGGTTTGTATCTTTTTAAATTGTCCTTTGCATGCTTAATTAGATTTGAATAGTTATACATTGAGGACAATGAATGCCTGTGTGCTGACTAAGCTTAATTGAAAATTTTTGTGAATTATATGATGATTTTGTTGCATCTGTGTGATGAGGATGACCTGTGATGTGTTCTGATTAATGATATTTTTACAATTTTTGTGATATATGAGAGCATGTCTAAGATTCAAGTAAATTTAAAATTTTTTCTTTGAATTCCTTGCACTTGTGGAGCACTCAGCCTATTTATTAGTGGTTTTGAAGGCCTAGAATAGATTTATAATTTCTAGATGTTTGATAATTCTCATTTATGAGGATTATTTAACCCTGAAACTAAGTTGTTCTTGCCGTTTTTGCATATTTTATCGAATAACGAGCAAGCTAAAAATAGCATTTATAAGATAAATTCATGAAAGCTTGCCGGAGTATGGAAAAAGAAGAAATGAGTTGAAAAGATAAAGGAAAGTTGGCTAAATTGTTGTTTTTGTGGAGATTTGAAGAAATGAAGCAAATGCAAATGAAATGCAATTGCATTTCCTTGAGAAGGCAATGTGGTGAACAAGAGGAAAAATGCAATTGTAATGCAATTGCATTTTCTGGATTTATCCATCAGTGCATAATTAACGGAAATTCACCTAATTTCACCAAATATGCTCGATTTATGGGAGAAATTCCAGCCTAAAGTCACGCCCCAAGTCTACCCAAGAATAAAGGAGCCCCAAGATGGAAAGAAAAGGCCTCGGAATATCTATAAAAGGGAGGAAGAACGAAGAAGAAGGGGGATTTTTTCGTACTCTGTTTCTAGGTTCTTTTGGTTTTGACAGCAGCTTTTATTTTTTCGTTTTCTGTCTTTCTTTCAGTAGTTTATGTTCATTTTTCTTTGTAATTTCCGAGGTTGATCCCTCCTCACGAGAGTTCGAGGAGGTGAAGATCCAACAACCTTCGATGGTGTTCGTGGATTGATCAATACAAGGAAACATACATTGGCGCTACTCTGTTTTTGTCAATTTTATTTCTGCAAGTAGGTTCTGTTTGAATTCTTCAATTTTTGTTCAGTTTTGAGTCATAGAATTAGTCTTGGTTTCATTCCATTTTCCTATTTGTTGCATAATTGAATGAATGATTGAATTTTAGATTACAATTTCCTTCTAAAAGCTTGTTCAAGTTCTGGATATACATTTTTTTTTATCTCTACTAAGGTTTAAATTTCCAGTAGCTTCATGAATGAAAATTCTGATTTTAAGTCAACATGATTATTAACCTTTTTTCGGGCAAGTTAAGATTTTAGATTAATTGTGTATTCAGGTTTCCTTAAGAAAATTCAAATCGGTTACTTTAAAAGTTATTTCCCTTATTTAGTTTTATTAATTATGAATCTTATGGCAAGTAAATTTTGGGTTTTCATTTCTCCCATAATGAGCTAATTCTCCATTAGGGATTCAAGTTAGTGAATGCTCTAGAAGAGAGATGTAAAGCTTAAAATCATATTCAATTTAGTTAACACTTGAGACTTTGTTTAATTTTGTTGAATTAATGTGGGTAAACCGCCAACTAGTGATTGCTTGTCAAGCTTGAACTTAATACCGAAAGGGTTAAGAGAAAGCGGATGTCACAAAAGCAATGGAGGAAAAGGCTTAGACATAAGTCCTGAACATTGACCCTAAACATAGGGCGAGACTCCAAAACTGCTAGAATTGTGCGCTAAATTATCTAAAGTTAGATTAGCCAAAGACATATAGGTTTAATCACTTAGTCTCCTAAAGATTTTCAAGCAAAATTGAATAGGAGTTGAATTCGGTTTACTTAGTTCTCTTGTGTTAACTATGATTGCAATTGCATTTTAAGTAGCATTTCTTTCCAAAGGGGCATAAGCAACTTGGATCCCATTCTTTTTAATTATTGACTTTACGTTTATTTTCTTTAGCAAAAACAACCTCTCAAGCATTTTTACACCATTGGTTACCGCAATTGCATTTTGCAAACAAATTCGTGTTGTCTTAGTAGATTTTGTTAAAACCCGTTCCCTTGGGTACGATACTCTGGAGTACTTATAGTTTCTTTATTACTTCGATCACGTGTACTTGCGTGTTGTAGCAAAAGCTAGCGATCAATGTTCATTGTCACCTCTATAGGCTTAAGTTGTTCTGGTTTGAAGATGCGCTTGCATGATAGGGTGTAATGTTGAGATTAGGAAAAAATATATATTTATTTGCTAGTTAAAAAAAATGAGCTCAAAAGAAAAAATCATTCTAGTGAAAGAAAGAAAAGAAAAAAAAAAAGAAGAAAAAGAAACTTGTAATGTGTTGAAATGAATTGAGGGTAAAAGAGCTACAATTATCGTGATCAGTTAGGCCACCTATCGAGCGACTGCTCTAGGTAAGGGTCCCTGCTATAGTTGTGTAAAAGCTAATGCCCTTAGCGTTAAAGTGATGCAAGTTTGCTCCAGGGATAGTTTCTGGCACCTAGTGATATATTACCTTCTTAAGTGTAAGACTGCTAAAAAATTGGTGCTTAGGACCAGTGTAGGGGGAAGATGAGCGGAGGATTTTATAAATCTTTTCAGGCTTGTAGAGATCAAAATGAGGAAGGCTTTGCACATATTAGCAAGAAAAAGTTTAAGTTTTAAATTTACTTGTTAAATTGATGTGTTTGAGTATATCCTTTAATTGTGCTTGTATTGTTATTTGGAACATTGAGGTTTGAGTCACTTTGATGTAATGGTAAATTCATATATGTGGTTTGGTTTGCTTTGCTCAAGATTAGAAAAGATTTAAGTATGGGGGTAAGATAGCATGCAATTATGCTATCTTATTTCCTATTATTTTAGCTAGTTTAGTATAATTGTGTGCTTTGTTATCTATTTGTGCTTAAATTGCAAAAATCGAGCTAGAAGAGCAAAATCAGAGTGTTCGAGGGTATTTTAGTCATTATGGAGCTACTTTGGGCCATTTTGAAGAGCCAAGAAGAGAAGAGTTAAAGAACCTAGTTGTTGGACCCGAGAGAACGACGTTAATCTAGCTGTTGGGGTTGAGAGGACGACGTTGCAACCCTTGAAATGGCTTTGCAACACTGCCCTGTGACATTATAACGCTAGAAATGCATGAGAAGTGTTGTTCCGTCCGTAGCATTACAACGCTATTTATACCGTTGCAACACTACCCCTACACACATGGCAAAACGATAGTGTTTTGGGACATTGTTGCTGTCTCGACAGATAGTATAAGTTCATCGCCTCTTCTTCGTCCAAAGGGAGGCCAATTTGATATCAAATACCCTAATCTTGATTTCAGAGTGTCTTGAGTGGATTTTGGAAGGATTTTGGAGCTGAGTTGAAGATTTTGGAGCTCGGGTTCATGGTGGATCGCATCTGGAACACAGGATCAACATTTACCTAAGTATTTCTTCCCTTTTTCCTTTATTTTCATTATTTAGATTAGGTTGTAATTAGGGAATTTTGGTTGTAAATGATGATTATGTTTAGTTAACCCCTAATTTCTATGGGTTGTTGTAATTCTTGTACCATTGCACTTGGTTTGCTTAATTTAGTTAGTAATTGTGGTTTTATGAAGTGTTTATGTACATTTATGCATTTTAGGCTTAATGCCCTTAAATTGTGTTTGTTAGTTAATTGAGGCAAGACTAAGAGGAGACCGATAGGAGATTCCTAGTTAGCTTAATGCACAGTTGGTTAATTACCCGAGTGACAACGGGATAAATGGTTAATTAATTGTAGGTAGTGCTGAAGATTAATTAATTGAGCACCGTCTAATTGATTAGTTACTAAGTGGAGGCTCAACAGAGATAAGCTAAGACTAGAACTGGATGCATGACTATAGATTAATTACCTGAGTGACAAGAGAAGTAATAATTAATCTATAGAGGTGAGTGACGAATGTTCGTTAATGTCGGGTGAGAATTAATTAATGCGATGTACACGTAATTTAATTAATTACACTTAAAATTTGGTGGAGACCGATAGGAGATTCCATGACTTTAGGCTTCTAGACTTATGAATCGAACACTTGGTCATGCCTAATTGCTAGCTTAATTAAGTAAATTAAGGTCCAAGAATGCAATCAACACCCATAGATCTGCCTATCAATTTGTGTCTCCCATTTATTTTGCTTTCTAGGATTAGTATTTATTTCCCTGTTTGCTCTTGCTTTGTGTTCTCTAAATAAAGTAAAGTGAGATTTTTTGCGGTAATTAATTGAATTAAAAACCAATCTCAATCCATATAATACTCGATAGGAATACTGTTTTATTATTACTTGCTTGCGTGTACACTCCGTTCAAGTTTTAGGCATCGTTGCCAAGGATCGAAGGCCAGGTCACCCGCGTGACAGGTGGGTAAAATTATTTTCATAAATGAACCTTTATTATTTTGCAAATCTGTTCACTTTTGATCTTTGGAAATAAACCTCTCTGATTGATTTGTGTAGATGTATTATCTAAAATTTATTTTCATAAAAGAATTCAAAACATTCTTTTTTTATATCTCATATGCAACAATGAATTAAATAATGCTTACAGACTCCAGTATGGCAACATATGAGAAAGTTTACTCACAGTCTACTTTCTTCTATTAGGTTTAACTCTTTGTCATTAGTCTAACTTTGAGGGCAATAAGCCTTTCTACTTTGTCATTTAACATCAAAACTTGGGCTTTGATTAAGTCCTTGTAAAGATTGAGTCATCTCATAATTCTCCCACTGCGATGAGGCTTATCCAATTCATGACTAGGATCCATTTGACTTTCAACTGTAATTAAATTGTTAACAACTTTTGTTAACTATTTAGTGGCTTCACTTGGGACTAATTTATTAACACTATCTTACCTTATTAAAGTTTTATAGTCTTTTATTTGACATTCCTCGTAGAAAAATGATTTTTTTCATACAAATACCTTATTTTTTTTAGGCTTAGGTAAAAGACCATTTTGTACTCCTTAAGGGTGGCCTATGCTTAGGCATATCTTTGAACATATACAGAATTTTTAGGTTTGTTTCAGCATGTAAGCTTAACATTACCAAATGGTGATGTGTTCTAAAGTAGCTTTACTACTCTTCTATAATATCAAAATAGTCTCGTAGACACTTTTGGAGGGAACAATGTTCACTATGCAATCTCTATTGCATATCCTAACCAAAGTCATGTAATGGCGTGTAACTCACTATTGATGTGACCATGTCCAACAAGGTTTTGTTTCTCCTCTTGTAGTACAATTTCACATAAATGTACTTGGCGTTTAAAATAATTTGGATAAAAACTAATTTTCTATCAATTAATCTTAGTACGTAAGGTTTTTGTACTTTCTATTATGATCTGATCATAATGTCTTGATAGATTTACCTAATTAATTTTCAACTTTAGCCTTACTTTTCTTGAACTTTTCAAAAATTTAGACTTATGTTATATTAGGTAAAGATACTTGTACCTTGAATGACCATCAACTAGAGTGGTAAAATGTCACACCCCCTCCCGAAACACCTGTTATCTTAGCCCGGAGGAAGGCGTGAAGCCAACAGACATCGTTTCCTCCCTAACGATACCTGTGACCCTGTTGTACCTGATAAACATACTATACTTGAAGTATAAGTTACTCAAACACAACACAGCGGAATCTTGGTAAACGTTACCAAGTATACATATAGGGCGGTTCTGGTAAAGACCCCTGTGGAACAACCAACACGGCTAGGGGTACTACAACTCAATATATCACGAACCAAGATTTACATAACCAAGACCCCTAGCTTCGTTCACGCACCTAATTACACATCCCTACAAAGTTATGTACATTACGAGCAGACTTGCTATACTACACCATCCACATACAAAATATCAGACTCGTAGAGCTTCTAGCAGGCTGTGGCAGGATCTCAGGCACCGGGAGCTCGATCTCTACCTGAAAGGTTGGAAAACATTGAAAGAATGAGCTGGGAAGCTCAGTGAGTGACTGAGTTTAAAACTATTAACTCGTAAATCAAAACATATAACATCAATAGCTTTTACAGAAGTCCAGCAAGTGTATCAAAAATATTAATCATTTTAAACATATGACAAACTAGTTGTGTAAGCCTCGCCCAGTACAATCAACGCTCATTCTACGATGTAGTGGGGCCCGCCCAGCACTCCCATCGTCTTTGTCGTAGTGGGGCTCGCCCAACACTCATGACAACATTATTGTCACGGAGTACACTCAACGTCGACAACAGAAAATGACCTGTGTGCACACGGTACTATACAACCTCGGGCTCAGTATCTCAACCATTAACTAATTCAGGTCTCGGAGAAACACATGAAAACCTTTAACAGTTCTTGCTAACACATGTAGACTTGGAATTAAGGTATTTCTTCTAGTTTCAGAAAAACCGGTAAACATATGCTCACAACGAACAATTTAAATCATTTTTAGGAAACCATATATGCTTATGAATACGTGCTCAAGAGACCATAAATCTTTAAGCTACATTATTCTTAGGAAGTCTTTTCTTTTTATGAACACAAGTTCAAGCATAGAATTTATTTTCAGAATTCATTTTGTCACTCACAGCGTTAATATTAGATTCTCGGTCCGTAAACTTGTCCTATTTCTTCTTGGCCTGCCAAACAACACAAAACCAAGTATTAGAATCTCGGCCTCATGAATTTAAGGTTTAGGATTGCAAAAACCCTCCCATCTATTTCCTGCACTTTACAGATTTTATACCCTAAACTCACACACCTATAACTTTTCCATTACTTGCTCAAAAATGATGTTCTTTATACCAAACTCTTCCTTTTTGAACCCTCTAAAACTTATCTAAAGGAGTGAAATCGAAATTCCTAAAGGATGTGTCTGTAACTACCGTGAAATTCATTTTCCCCCAAACACGTTTCTGCTAAACCAGAACTGTTTTCCTGCTGCAACCCGAAACTAACCTGGAATTTAAAGCAATTTCCAAACAAATTCTAACCACGACTTCTTCATGAACGTTATAGGAAATTAAATCAGCTTTCCATCCATACCTAATACAGCTTCTAATTCTAAGTCTACAGATCAGTACATCCCAAAAACCAGAGGTTCCCCGGATTTGACAGTAAAAACAAAACCCATAACATAACTTCAGATTTTGCTCAAGCTTCCTTCACGAAAATTGTTCTAAAATGAGTTAAATTTCAGAAGAATCAAATCTTACCTCCTAATATCTCTTGTGGAGCTCAAAACGATCCAAACATCAGATGTAGTCAGGATTGATCACAAACTTTGTCATGCAACTTGAATTGAACCTTTCCCTTTCTTCTTCAACTTCAACTTCAGAATCTCCTTCTTCTTCTTTTCAGACTCTCTCCCTCAAGACTCCTCTGTTTTCCTCTGGTAAATGAGACCCTAAATTGGGTTTAAATAAATATATGTTTTGTAAAATGAATATATAAAAAAAACTCACTTTCTTTCTTTTTTCTTTTTTTTTTCCCTATTTCCTCCTTTTCTTTTTTTTTTTCCTTTTCTTCTTTTTTTTTTTTAAAACCAAAACCCCACACATTTATCCCAAACAACTGTTTTAAACACATTTTTTAAGAAAAAAAATTCAAGGATAAATCGGATAAATCTCGTGAAATCCCGGTTTTACAACTTACCTCCCTCTTAAGAAATTTCGTCCCCGAAATTTAGTAGTACCTAGGTGATTAGCGTCGGGTAACTCTTCCTCACTTGGTCTTCTAATTCCCAAGTTGCCTCCTCCACTCCGTGATGTCTCCAAAGAACCTTCACGAGTGGGATCGTCTTGTTTCTCAAAACTTGTTCTTTCCTGTCGAGGATTTGAACTGCATCCTCTACATAACTCAAATCTTCTTTAAGCTCAACTGGTTGCACTTGCAACACATGCGTCGGACTTGGAATATACTTCCTTAACATGGACACGTGAAAGACATCATGTACTCGAGATAGTTCCGCTGGCAACTCAAGTCCGTAAGCTGCTGGCCCAACTCGTTTTGTTATCTGATAAGGACCAATATATCTAGGACTTAGCTTACCCTTCCGGCCAAAACGAAGGACACCTCTCCACGGAGATAACTTCAAGAAAACTTGATCCCCGACCTGGAATTCTAAGTCTCTTCGCCGCTTATCTGCGTAGCTCTTCTGACGATCTTGAGCTACTTTAAGATTTTCTCTAATCACCTTCACATTGTCTGTCGTAACCTGTACCAACTCAGGTCCGATTAGCTTCCGTTCCCCCACTTCGTTCCAACACACGGGAGTTCTACATGGTCTTCCATACAAAGCCTCAAACGGCGCCATGCCGATACTAGACTGATAGCTGTTATTATAGGCGAACTCCATAAGTGATAAGTGGGTATCCCAGCTTCCCTTAAACTGAAGGACACATGCTCTCAACATGTCCTCTAAGGTCTGGATGGTCCTCTCTGACTGACCGTCTGTCTGGGGGTGGAACGCTGTGCTGCAATTCAATTTCGTCCCCATAGCTTTCTGTAAACTAGGCCAGAACTTAGATGTAAATCTCGGATCTCTATCTGAAACTATGGACACTGGCACTCCGTACTGACTCACAATCTTATCGACGTATAGCTTAGCAAGCTGATCAAGTGTATACGTCGCTTTAATCGGTATAAACCGTGCTGTCTTAGTGAGTCTATCCACTATTACCCAAATACCATCATGTCCACCCGAAGTACGTGGTAATCCAAAAAGGAAATCCATAGTGATATGCTCCCATTTCCACTCCGGCACTGGCAGTGGATTAAGGAGTCCCCCTGGCCTCTGTCTAACTGGTTTAACCTGTTGGCAAATTAAACATTTATCAACATAATTAGCTATCTCCCGCTTCATCCCAGGCCACCAATATGATCCCTTTAAAGTTTTGTACATCTTGGTGCTTCCTGGATGCATAGCGTAAGCTGAACTGTGAGCTTCCTCTAGTAAAGCATCCTTAAGCTCACCAATATTCGGAACGCATAGTCTTCCTTGCTTCAATATAGCTCCATCTGCTCTTATCCGAAACTCCCCCTCTGGGTCCTGTTTGGACTTCCCAAACCTCTTCTGCAAGTCCCTATCCTCGGCCTGTTTCCTCACAATCTCTGCTATAAGCGAAGGCCTGACATGAAATTGAACCAAGAGACTTCCTGAATCCTCTGCAGTCACAACCGCCTTTGAACCTCTTAGTGTACTTAAGAAGGTTGCTCGCATACCACATAAAGCATCCCTAGGAAGTCTCGACTTCCTACTTAATGCATCTGCAACTACGTTCGCCTTACCTGGATGATATTCTATAGTACAATCATAATCTTTAATCAATTCTAGCCATCGCCTCTGCCTCATATTCAGCTCTTTCTGATCAAAAATATACTTCAAACTCTTATGATCCGTGAAAATGTGGCACTTTTCACCGAACAAATAATGCCTCCAGATCTTCAATGCTAAAACAACTGCTGCTAGCTCAAGATCATGGGTAGGGTAAGTACACTCGTGCTTTTTCAGTTGCCTTGAAGCATAAGCTATTACCTTTCCTTCTTGCATAAGCACGCACCCTAATCCTTGCCTCGAAGCATCACAGTAAATCACATATTCTTTCCCTGTTACAGGGAGTGCCAGAATAGGTGCTGTTACTAATCTCTTCTTCAGCTCCTGAAAACTCTGTTCACACTTATCTGACCATTCAAACTTAACATTCTTCCTTGTCAAAGTTGTCAAGGGTAATGCTAATCGTGAGAAATCTTCAATAAACCGTCTGTAGTATCCTGCCAAACCTAGGAAACTAGGTACCTCTGTTGCACTAGCTGGTCTTTCCCAATTGACCACAGCTTTTACCTTCTGCGGATCCACACTAACTCCATTTGCTGAAACGATATGCCCTAAAAACACTACCTGATTCAACCAAAACTCGCATTTGCTTAATTTAGCATACAACTGTTTATCACGTAGTGTTTGCAGAACAGTTCTCAGATGTTTCTCATGGGCTTCCCTGTCAACTGAGTAAACTAGTATATCATCAATGAATACTATAACAAACTGATCCAGATACTGATGAAAGATCCTGTTCATGAGATCCATGAAAACTGCTGGTGCATTAGTTAAACCAAAAGGCATTACCAAAAACTCATAGTGCCCATACCTCGTTCTGAATGCTGTCTTCGGAACGTCTGATTCCCTAACCTTTAACTGATGGTATCCTGACCTTAAGTCAATCTTGGAGAACACTGATGCTCCCCTTAACTGGTCAAACAAGTCATCTATGCGTGGCAAAGGATACTTGTTACGTATCGTGACCTTGTTTAACTGCCTATAGTCAATGCACAATCTTAGAGTACCATCTTTCTTCTTTACGAATAACACTGGAGCTCCCCAAGGCGATACACTAGGTCTGATGTACCCCTTGTCAACTAGTTCCTGTAATTGTATCTTCAGTTCCTTGAGCTCGCTTGGTGCCATTCTATACGGCGCTCGCGAAATAGGTGCTGTTCTTGGTAACAATTCGATAGTGAACTCAACTTCCCTATCAGGTGGCAAACCTACCAGGTCAGCCGGAAAAACATCAAGAAATCCATTCACGACAGGAACATCTTCTGGTTTCAACTTTTCTTCCTGCACCTCCACTACGTGTGCAAGGAATGCCGTGCAACCCTTCCTCAACAACCTCTCAGCTTTTAGGGCTGAAATCATACTCATAGGCATAATCTTCCTTTCTCCCCTGAAAACTACTTCAGCCAAACCTGGTTTCCTGAAAATTACTTCCTTCCTATGGCAATCCATGGAAGCATAATGAGTGAATAAGAAATCCATCCCTAAAATTACATCTAACACCTGCAGCTGTAGTGGAAGAAGATCCACTATCATACTGAGACCTTCTACTAAGACCTCACAATCTCGCAACACTTCATTGACTAGTAAAGCATCACCAACTGGAGTGTATATAACTAACTTCTCAAATAAAGGCTCTAGCTTCCTATTTAGCTTAGTTAGGAACATGCTAGAAACAAAGGAATGCGTAGCACCTGGGTCTATTAAAACACGTGCAGGTACATTACAAACAAGAATCGTACCTGTCATAACATCTGGTGCATCCTCTGCTTCTTGCTGAGTCATAGCGTAAACCTTTCCCTGCTGTCTAGGTCTCCCTACAACTCCTTTCTGTCTAGCACCACTGGTGCCCTCCCCTGCAGCTACCGAAACCCTCGGCTGCTCAACCGTCTGGGACTCAACCCCCAGGTCTCTCTGTGGGACCCCTCTCAGCTGTGGACAATCTCTCTTGAAATGCCCTGGTTGTCCGCACTGGTAGCACACATCGGCACCAACAAGACAATGGCCTCGATGATTCTTGCCACAATTCGTACATGGGGTTCTCCTCGTCACACTGGCAATAGACTCTGGCCCTGCCTGCGGTCTTGTTACAAATCTAGCAGACTGATGGGGTGCTCTCTGACTCTGCCTCTGATAGGTACTACCCACACTCGTCTGCCTCGATGCCTGGCCACCAGATCGGTTCTTAAAGTCCTGACGACTTGAAACATTCACCCCTGGTGCGAACCTTCGCTGCTCACGATCTCGGAAGCTACTAGCAGTCGAAGCCCCACGACCAGGCTCCACTACTGACTTCTCTTCCGCTATACTCTGCTCCACAAGTAGAGCAGTCTCTACTAGCTGGGAAAAGTCCGTCCATTTTGCGATAGCTGTGACCGGGGTACGTATCTCAAAACGCAGCCCTCTTTCAAACCTTCGACACCTGTCACTCTCAGATGCCACAATCACATCAGCATACCGGGACAACTCGGTATACTTCCTCTCATACTCGGTCACTGAAAGCGACCCTTGCTTCAACCCTAAGAACTCATCCCTCCTTGCCTCACGATACGTGATAGGGTAATATTTGTCTTCGAATATGCCTCTGAAAGAATTCCAATCCATGGTACGTGCATCATTACGCCTGGCTAGTATCGATTTCCACCATCCCCCTGCCTCCTTCTGTAGCAGAAATGTGGCCAACTTGACCTTTCGCTCCTCAGGACAAGTCATCACATCAAAGCATTTCTCCAGCATATTCAACCAAACCTCGGCGTCAGCTGGGTCTGTGGAACCCTCGAACACTGTGGCTCCTAATTTCTTTAAGCGTTCTATTCCATATGCTTTTTCTAGATCACTTGGTCCTACTCTCTCTGGCCTACCTACCTCCTGTGAGGAACTAGCATGCTGCTCGTTTCCTACCCCAGTCTGAACTCTCGGGGCGCTAGATCCCTTTTCAGATTGACCTTGGGTAGGATCCCGCGTCCCGTCCTGATCCTGCCTGCGTCGTCTGCTTGTACGTGGTGGCATGACTCCTATAACATATCAACATGTCAGACATGCTATGGATACTTAACTCAATGTACAATACTAAACTTCTATTCATATTCTAGTCCTGACCAGACTTACTCTTGTCCTTACTTGGACCATGCTTTACTAGTTCTATCTGAACTAACTCATTAACATGCTCTCTATTTCCTAATTTTTCCTTAGAGCTAACTCGCTCTATCCCGTTTCCCATGGAGCTAACTGCTCTGATACCAAGTTGTCACACCCCCTCCCGAAACACCTGTTATCTTAGCCCGGAGGAAGGCATGAAGCCAACAGACATCGTTTCCTCCCTAACGATACCTGTGACCCTGTTGTACCTGATAAACATACTATACTTGACGTATAAGTTACTCAAACACAACACAACGGAATCTTGGTAAACGTTACCAAGTATACATATAGGGCGGTTCTGGTAAAGACCCCTGTGGAACAACCAACACGGCTAGGGGTACTACAACTCAATATATCACGAACCAAGATTTACATAACCAAGACCCCTAGCTTCGTTCACGCACCTAATTACACATCCCTACAAAGTTATGTACATTACGAGCAGACTTGCTATACTACACCATCCACATACAAAATATCAGACTCGTAGAGCTTCTAGCAGGCTGTGGCAGGATCTCAGGCACCGGGAGCTCGATCTCTACCTGAAAGGTTGGAAAACATTGAAAGAATGAGCTGGGAAGCTCAGTGAGTGACTGAGTTTAAAACTATTAACTCGTAAATCAAAACATATAACATCAATAGCTTTTACAGAAGTCCAGCAAGTGTATCAAAAATATTAATCATTTTAAACATATGACAAACTAGTTGTGTAAGCCTCGCCCAGTACAATCAACGCTCATTCTACGATGTAGTGGGGCCCGCCCAGCACTCCCATCGTCTTTGTCGTAGTGGGGCTCGCCCAGCACTCACGACAACATTGTTGTCACGGAGTACACTCAACGTCGACAACAGAAAATGACCTGTGTGCACACGGTACTATACAACCTCGGGCTCAGTATCTCAACCATTAACTAATTCAGGTCTCGGAGAAACACATGAAAACCTTTAACAGTTCTTGCTAACACATGTAGGCTTGGAATTAAGGTATTTCTTCTAGTTTCAGAAAAACCGGTAAACATATGCTCACAACGAACAATTTAAATCATTTTTAGGAAACCATATATGCTTATGAATACGTGCTCAAGAGACCATAAATCTTTAAGCTACATTATTCTTAGGAAGTCTTTTCTTTTTATGAACACAAGTTCAAGCATAGAATTTATTTTCAGAATTCATTTTGTCACTCACAGCGTTAATATTAGATTCTCGGTCCGTAAACTTGTCCTATTTCTTCTTGGCCTGCCAAACAACACAAAACCAAGTATTAGAATCTCGGCCTCATGAATTTAAGGTTTAGGATTGCAAAAACCCTCCCATCTATTTCCTCCACTTTACAGATTTTATACCCTAAACTCACACACCTATAACTTTTCCATTACTTGCTCAAAAATGATGTTCTTTATACCAAACTCTTCCTTTTTGAACCCTCTAAAACGTATCTGAAGGAGTGAAATCGAAATTCCTAAAGGATGTGTCTGTAACTACCGTGAAAGTCATTTTCCCCCAAACACGTTTCTGCTAAACCAGAACTGTTTTCCTGCTGCAACCCGAAACTAACCTGGAATTTAAAGCAATTTCCAAACAAATTCTAACCACGACTTCTTCATGAACGTTATAGGAAATTAAATCAGATTTCCATCCATACCTAATACAGCTTCTAATTCGAAGTCTACAGATCAGTACAACCCAAAAACCAGAGGTTCCCCGGATTTGACAGTAAAAACACTCCTCTGACTTCCCTTTCAAAAACCCATAACATAACTTCAGATTTTGCTCAAGCGTCCTTCACAAAAATTGTTCTAAAATGAGTGAAATTTCAGAAGAATCAAATCTTACCTCCTAATACCTCTTGTGGAGCTCAAAACGATCCAAACATCAGATGTAGTCAGGATTGATCACAAACTTTGTCATGCAACTTGAATTGAACCTTTCCCTTTCTTCTTCAACTTCAACTTCAGAATCTTCTTCTTCTTCTTTTCAGACTCTCTCCCTCAAGACTCCTCTGTTTTCCTCTGGTAAATGAGACCCTAAATTGGGTTTAAATAAATATATGTTTTGTAAAATGAATATATAAAAAAAACTCACTTTCTTTCTTTTTTCTTTTTTTTTCCCTATTTCCTCCTTTTTTTTTTTTTTCCTTTTCTTCTTTTTTTTTTTTAAAACCAAAACCCCACACATTTATCCCAAACAATTGTTTTAAACACATTTTTTAAGAAAAAAAATTCAAGGATAAATCGGATAAATCTCGTGAAATCCCGGTTTTACATAAAATATTCATGACTTTATTTGGCGTTTACATTCACCAGACCACTTGGGTTAGAATGTGTAAGCCCATAGTATTCTTTGGCCTTGTAGCCTTATCAATTAAAGGCTCAATGATTATCTTGCATGAAAGGCAAGATAAAGACAGGTAAAGTAGAGAATTACCTCTTACTAGTCTTTTCATTCTATTCAAGTTGATGTTAATCAACCTCTAC
Organism: Trichosanthes truncata; assembly: GCA_033996785.1. Lineage (NCBI taxonomy): Eukaryota > Viridiplantae > Streptophyta > Magnoliopsida > Cucurbitales > Cucurbitaceae > Trichosanthes > Trichosanthes truncata. The sequence goes on along the minus strand of MU867260.1, from coordinate 6,366,095 downwards.
TGCCAAAGTCAAGTATCATCTTTTAGGAGAAAACAATGTCTTTCCATTATGGATTCTATAATTCTGAATATCTCAGTATTTTGTAGTATAATATATGTGAATATTCTAACATATACAAATTGTTCTTATTTTCAGCTGAATGTACTTTCAAACAATTTTGAAAATATAAACTGTAATACTTAAAAGTAATTCTACTATATGAACTTTCAGTAGGTTGTTGTGTGTCTTTGTTGCCAACGATAGCAAAATTTCCAATCAAAACGCCAACAATCATGTTTGCGCACCGTTTGGCTTTTGTGAACTCCTTTCATCTCAATTTTATGCTTTGAAACACGGTGGGTTGTTTTGTTTGGAGTATTGGAGTCTTAATATTCAAGGACCCACACCAATTGGACATACAAACACATGAACACAAGAAGACAAAATAGTAAACCAATTTTGACTTTGACTATTGGAAAATTTTGGCTTGTGTTCATACACAAACACATATCTTTGGTCCTAGACCTTGAGCACCGATTGAACACCATAAACTATTTGTTGGCCCAATCACTTTACACAAGCTTTGAATCTCTCTTAAATGAATATGTTTTTTTTCTTCCGATTTTGTCCAACAACAACACATGAATTATGTGTTTTTGAATTAGACTCACAGAAACATAAGGTTATAATGGCAGCAATTTTAGTAGAAACAAATAAAATAGAGAAAATCTTAATCCCTATGGGTTTTACAAAGATCTAATTAAAGCGATAAATCTAATGCCAAATAACCTAAACAGTCAATTTTGCAAACCATCACACACAAATATATGATATATTAAAATACCCACCATACACAATTTTTAATTCTAAATAAAAGTCAAAGATTGCTCTTATACCAATTAAAGAGAATCATGTTTGCGCACCGTCTGGCTTTTGTGAACTCCTTTCATCTCAATTTTATGCTTTGAAACATGGTGGGTTGTTTTGTTTGGAGTATTGAAGTCTTAATATTCAAGGACCCACACCAATTGGACATACAAACACATGAACACAAGAAGACAAAATAGAATGCTTGTATTTTGGACATACAAAATAAATCTTGATAGTGGATCTTGTATCAACTATCTAGGTTGCGTTATTTACTCTCCACCAAAAATCTAATAAATCAAATTTACTTTCATTTATATTTTTCTTCCCATGGAGGTATTTCAAAAATTCATCTTATTATGACTGTCCTAGTTAATTTAGGAACTATTTCCTTTCATATAGCTTCAGTCATTTGGTTTCTTTTCTTGAATTTTTGTAATACTTAATTTCAAGATCATTTAGACAATTATCTAAATTTAGCTTTTATTGACTTCAACATCTCGTATGTTGTTGTCATTTTCTTTATCTTCTAAGCTTGACATCGAACATGTCAACTAAGAGATACATACAAGCTATCTGGTTTACTTTTGATTCATTAATAATGTGTTTCCCGAACAATTCGATTAGCATTGGCAACAGGTTTTGAGAACATTTCTCAATAAAAACATTCAAAATTTTACACTACCATTATAGTGTTGAGTTACTTTTTTATGTAATAAAATTTTCTCAACTTGACAAATTAGTATTCAAAATTAAAATTATGAGAGAAATTGACATGATATTGAAATATATAAAATATATTATTTAACATCATGCAAGCAATTATCCATTCAATTTTAGCATAGAAATCAAACAATTTAAAAAATAAACCTTATAAATCATTTCTAATGCTATGGTACTTTAGTGAGTTAGAACAAGTGTCGTCGTAGGGTAGGTCAAGTGTTCTTTCACTAAACTGAGACAATCTCAACCAAGTATTATACCAGAATAACTCTTATTCTTATAATATTTAGTTACCATTAGTTTGGCAAAGGACATCATTAACAACCTTAATAAGCCTTTTGTAAATGTGACCCATCATTTTAGATCATGTAGTTTTATCCCAACAAGTGCCGTTGTAGGGTAGGTCAAGTATTGGAAACAAAACTACAATCCTATCATTCATAGGAGTTCACCCTGATATTGACCTATGCAAACACCTTTCGTAGGAGGACGGTCCAAAAGCCGCCACAAGGCCCTGCATAAATCTCACAATGTAAACCAATGATAGAGACCGTAAGATATGTTGACATATTTCCTTCTCCCACTTACTATAATACTTTCTCAAAAGATTCACTTTGATATTGACCCATGCAAACACCTTCTGTAGGGAGGACGGTTCAAAAGCCGCCACGAGGCCCCACATGAATCTCACGTTGTGAATCGATGATAGAGATCACATAATATCTTGACAAATGTGCTTTTCCTACTAAGTATTTTGCAATAAGGTTTTCTATTACCTAGACAAATTAAGATAATTTCATTTATCTAAGTTCCCAATCTACCATTTCGTAACCCTTATGTTAGTTAGATTAATTTTAATGTGAATTACCAAGTTTATTAAACTATGTAAAAACTAATCACATTATGAGCATGCTTAGTGAAATTAAATAAAATTTGACTAATTCAACTCCCAAGTCAGTTTCCAATTAGAGGTGTTCCCTTTCGGTTAGCTTAATACCTCAGTCTAGACGGAACCTTCCATAAATAGAGTTCCCATAGTCAATTTTTATTTCAAATTCATTAATCTTTAATTAACTATTAATTACTAGATTAATAAACCTAAGTGAATTTAAGCAATGTTTTTAGTCCTATTAAAAAAACTAATTCACTTATTGGATAATCTTAAAAACCTATCATTTTAAACCCTTTAAAACAAATTAAAAGATCGTCCTAGATATTTTATTCTAATCCTATTAGAAAAAATAAAAGATATATTAAATTCAAGACTTTATCTTTGAATTAAATTATCTTTATTTATGGAAGACTTAATCTTATTAGAAAATTAAAAGATTTAATCTTATTTTGAAATTAAAAGATCTAATTTTTCTTATTAGGAAATTAAAAGATCTAATCTTATTTTGAAAGAATCCAATCTTTAAAGTATGAATCAAAATATCTTTATTTTAGGGAAACCTAATCTCATTCGGAAATATTCTAATCCTATTAGGAAAACATGGATTTCATTTAGGAAAGAAAATATCCTAATTTAAATTTTCAAATATAGCAATTATATTCAAAGATATGGAAAATATAAACTTATTAGAAAAATATCTTAATTCTATTAGGAAATATCATAATCAAAATTTTCAAATGTAACAATTATATTTAAAAGTAATTAAGATGCATGATAATGTTTAACCTATGGTAGGATTTAATCTAAATGGTATACTGCAACAATCAATTAGTTTAAAACATACATCACATACATAATTAAATTAAACTTAGCAAAATTGACCGGCATATTTGACATATATTAAGAAATTGAAAACAGTTTAAATTACAATAATTTAAATCCAAGATAAATATTGGTCTTCAATATCTTTCCTTGTTTGATCCATTCCAAATTTAGGATTTAGAAATCCTAAATTTTCAATTGCAGCAGCCGGCTTTAAGAAACACATTTGAATTGAAGAATCTTTTCAACAATTACAACAAATCCTAACCCTTTTGGGTTTTCTTTTCAACAATTACAACAAATCTTAACCCTTTTGGGTTTTATAATTTATCTAATTAAGCAATAAAGCTAATGTCAAATAGCCTAAGCAATTAATTTGCAAATCACATATATCACAAATATGAAATTAAAATACCCACCATAAAAAACCTTAATTCTAAATAAAATTCAAAGACCTCTTTGATACTAATTGAAAAGAATAATAGAATTAAACCTGCAGCGAAAGCGTTGGAATCGACTTTGATTTTATTTTAGAATTAAAATATAAATTTAAGGTTAAACATAAGCATACCTTGAAAATAATATGGAGAATATTTTGGAGGGTCTTTTTCTCCTTGTGCTCCAACTCCAATGAGGTTGAATTCTAAAATTTCCACAAAGTCTTCCTCTCTATGACTCGAACAAAGGACTAAAGAGATTTGTGGGAACTTTCTTGAAAATAGAGAGAGGGAATGAGAGGAGAATTTCAAGAGTTCTTTTTCTAATATAGAATGCACACAATGGCTCATCCCTAGGGTCTTATTTATTGTGGTCTAGCGTAAATAATTAAATAATATATTTTAATATCTAATACATTAAAATATATTTATCTAACTAGTTTGAATCTTATTCAAACATTTCCAAAATCTCCTACGACATCTATTTCCTTATTTGAATCTAATTAAAATTTAATAAATTTATTTTCTTTAATGTATCTTAATACATTAATAAATTCTTTGATATTTAATGTATCATATACAATAAATATGTTTTTCCTTATTTAATATATCAAATATATTAAATTTTAATTTGAACATTTCAAAATTTTCTCTCAACGAAATTGATCCCTATTTGTTCATATGAGCTAGCAATGGGACCTTATGAACCTACAAATTATAAGCTCCAATGATACAAAGTTAATTAATTTAACTCTTTAATTAATCAATTTTCATTCATTAACTTTAGTCACTCCACTATAGAGTTGCACTCATATGCACTATAGAACAAGTTGTGTCCATGGATATAACCATTATATGCAAGTCGATCCTTCACGAGTTGTTCGTAATTACAGTTGGGTCAAAAGTCTATTTTACCCCTGTAATTACATCTTGCACCTTAAGTACCATTAATTCTCTAATGAACAATTTGTTTATGATCCAACCATAAACTAAGTCCCTCTCGAGCCAGTGAGAGGGTGGGGCCCCATTGTTCAAGTCCTGAAATCAACACTTAAGGGAACTACTCATTTACTTACCCTATATGGGAAGGAGTGAATTCCAACTTGTGAGATTATGTTCCCAAATCTCTATTTGGTCAAGTTCCCAAAATGGTAGGCTTATTGAATCAGCTACAAAAGCCACTCTCACCCATGAAAATCAAAGGACAAGCTCTCATTGGTAGGTGTTCATAACTCACTTAGGATTAAGATCGAGTCGCATATGATCATCATGATGAAATATTAATCTTCTCAATTAACGGATTTATAAAGAGAGATTAAATATTTCATGGTCTAGTCTTATACAAATTCATTGTATAAGATACCCCCACTCACATGTCTCCACGTGAACGATTTAGATCAAATCATTTGTAACTATTAAAAAGTGAGTCATATCAATAGTGTTACCGGCCAGGATAAGACACCCAACCTTATCCATATACTATGAACTCTTAGACTATTTCTTGAACATGATCCTTTTGTATGTCAACCACATACTGTTCAAGATTACACTAATAACCTTGGATTTCTCATATAATGGATAATATTATATTGCAAATAAAATAATCAAAATTATTATTAATTATTAAATAAATCATTAATTACGAGGCTTTAGGACATAAATCCCAACAATCTCCCAATTGTACTAAAGCTGACATGACATGTATCCTAAGGCCTACTCTATACCCAACATGTTCTCCCACTTGCCCTAGCAAATATGAGACATGTCTCGTAATCCTAGACATTCTCGGTGATCATCAAACACTTTATCCTGGAGAGTTTTTTACATACATCAAAATGACTGTCATTAAAAGTCATCTTGGTCACTACCATGATGCACTCTCTCTCGATATGATTCTCTATACATTGGTGTTTTCTAATTTTCGTAATATTTTATCATAATAAAGATGATAGACTAAATCATATCTGAAACACCTTTCAAATCTTTAAGGAGTTATTATAGTCATACAAGTTCTTTTGTTGTTTCAAAAGCAAAAATATTAAACTTATATATCTTACTCCACCGCTTAAGGAAAATTTTATCTTAACATAGATTTCCTACATCTTTGTAAGAACAAGTGTATCTTGTAAAGATCAAATCTTTTACTCCATACACCAAAAATTCTCATTATCCATAGATAATTTGAAAATATTTTTAATTTTCTACTCAATGATCATACCATTCGTTTAACTGATATATGCTAACCAACTGTATATTAATTATTAAGTCTCATTTATGCATTAATTGTCACCCACTTAGAGTAGATAATTAATCAAATGCTCTCAACATTTGAGGTGTCTTAGGATACTCTTCCTTAGACATAAATATCAAATATTTGACAACAATTTTATCAACATAAGAAGTTTGAGACAAAGTTAACATTTTGTCCTTAAAATCTCCATTTGGACATGTAAAATATACCAAATCTTTCCAAATCACTCATTTGGAATTGATTACTTAATCAACTTTTTATGTTAGATAGACATCTTACATCATGCGTAATGAGTAAAATGTCATCAACATAAAACATGAGAAAAATCCACCAAGCAATTAATGATTGTCTGTACAAGCTTCATTAATATTTATCCAAAGTCATAGATTTTGATACTTTTATCAAACCTTATATTCAAAGATCCAATGGTAAAATTCATTTCTTTAGGGCATAAATCCCAATATGCGAGTGTATGAGTCACATTTTAATATAGTGATAAGAGTGTTCGAGTATTGTTCTTAGAATTAGGTTTCTAATTCACTTAAATACCGCAATTACAATCACTAAGTTTTATTTAGAGAAAGGAATCGAAGGATAAGATCAAAACTAAAATAAAGTAACAAATTTGGAGACAAATCAGGAGAAAAATATCTTAGGGAATATTTGATTTCATCGATTAGACCAACAATTCAATTAATTAAACAACCAAGAGTGATCATGCAAATATTCTATAGGTCTAGAACTCTTATATCACGAATGACCCTTCCGAAGAAAAACAGTTCTCATGCAATATTATAAAACCGACATCTCTGATGGCTTTTAATAACATATGTGCCATTAAGTTCCTTTTTCAAAACAACTTCTAAAGGAGTTCTAATCATTATTGTGTCAGAACTATCCTTAGTTATGTAATTAAGTTCTAGTCTAAACCACTCTTTGTCAAGCATGAATTTAGACCAATAAAATAAATAATTAATGGCTAAATGATTATAAACATTAAGCACATAAAAACATGAATGGAATTAAAGAGCATTCACCCAAGGCATTCAATTAATCAAAACATAAAGACTAATGACAACATCAATCTCTAAGATAATGGAGTTTCATCACTCATGCTCACTAATAAAAAATCTAAACTCAACAACAACTTCATAACAAAAACTACCAAATTAAGGGAAAGAAAGATAAAACTAATGTTGTGTGTTGATCTCTCGTCCTCGTTGCAATCTCCACGAACTCCAGCTTCAAAATATATTTTTCGTACTCCACCAAGCTCTTCTAACTCTCCAAATAGTGTAGAATTCAAAATTAAGGTTGTGTTCTCCAAATTGGCTCCACAAAAACATTGGCAAAGTGATTAATTTATAGGAAATATTGTCGCAACGTCGAGATGTTAAGGATGACGTCAAGATGCTATCTTCAAATAAGGAAAGAAATGCATTATGGAAAACCATTGTCGAGACGCTTCCTACAATGTCAAGATTGTCACACCCCCTCCCAGCTCACTTGCCTAATCCTAGGAAGGAATGCGAAGACAGAGAATAGCAGCCCTCTTACTGCCACTCCCTGCCCAACCTAACATTAACCTGAAATTGTATACAACGAAGCATATATGAACTAGTAAAATTGAGCGCACAGTTGCACATCTGAATAAGATGCAATCATTTTTCCATACTAGGTTTTCATAACAAGTCATAACATACTTAAGTATTACACCCCGATTAGAATGCTTTTATTTCAAAACTATATACAGGTGGAAGTATATATATACAAGGAGCTAAGTGGCGTGGTGGCAAACAGGTCTTGTCGAGGCTAAGCACCGGGAACTCGTTTGCTACCTTGGGAGAGAAAACATGTTGAAAACGTGAGCTGGGAAGCCCAGTGAGTGACTATTTAATAAGTTATGCGTTCATAGGTAAAGTATCAAAAGTAATTAAACAATGTCGCCAAATTATAGGCCTTAAGCACCACGATAATCAATGCATCAAAACTCATGATAAAGAAAACTTGTAGCATGATACCCTAGCTATGGTAGAGTCCTCTCTAACCAACAACTTCAATACCTCTCTCTCTCACGTGCACGTGGTATGCCATTTAGGCTCACTGGTCTCCCCTAATACCTTCTCCATGTCCTTCAGTATTGGGGTCAGACCAACTACCACCCAAATACCTTCTCACTGTCCTTCAGTATCGGGGGTCAAGTTTTCTCCCTCCCAGGTACCTTCTCCGTGTCCTTCAGTACCGGGGGTTAATAATATACAAGGGCATGCTTTAAATAGTTAGGAAACATGTTTTGGAATCACATTCAGCAAGTTCTCAACATAAACACAAACTTTCATCATTAAACAAGCTTCCAACTTCAAGTGTAGTTCATCGTATGATTAAAAGAGAACTCATTAACCAAACTCATTTTTCGTGTTCTCAACGCATAAATTCTTTAACATAGCCAAACCATCATACTTTAAGTTTCAAGCAATTCAAACATGTTTTAGAGTGGATTAATGCATGGTACTTCCAAGAAAAACCCTACTTCCAAACTTAGGTTTTATGCTTGAACGCGGAGTAACAAACTAGTTACAATTATGCTTAACTTTCAACACCGACATTTATTAGTAGGAATTCAATGAAAAATGAATATAACTTAGTTTAAGCATGCTTCAATATCCATCACTAGTAAGATTTTGAATAAATAAAGATCAACGCATAGGTTTTCAAACAAAATTACTCACAAACACCGGAAGGCTCCCAAGGCTTATAAGCTTCTCCTATCTTCGTTTGCCCTGAAAATGAATTCCATAACATTAATCCCTTTTGCTACTTGGCCCAAAAATTGATCTAACTCAGTCACATAACTCATAGGATAGTAATTGCACACACTTGGCAATAGGGTATAACAAATTGGAACACAACTTCCTTAAGCTCTCTAGACCCCTCTGTTTTGAGCCAAAAATTACAGATTCGACTTCCAGCATGAGTTTCTCAAAATTTAGAAAAACAACCACCAAATTTTATTTGATAACCCTCAAATACAACATCTAAACTTACTTACCTCAAAATGTTAGCTTCTAATTCGTCCTCAAGAGCTCAAAATCACCAGATTTCTTCACCCTGTTCTGCTGGCCGAAAAACTGGAAACACCTCTCGGTTTTCTTAAATTTTCACGACCTTCTTCTTCATATTTTCTCACAACATTTTCCAGACCTAATATTCATTCAATTTCTGAGATTTTGGCTCAAGAATCATCGAATTTGCTCAAGTGGATTGAGAGATATGACTATTTTAAGTTTATCCACTTCCTAGAGCTTCCAGCTGTCTACTGCAGTCACAAGTGTTGGACAGCTCATCCTTCCACTATAACAAAAAAAACTCCAACGAAAATGTAACTAAAATGGCCAGCTCCTCCTTCTCTCTTTAGACTTTAAGTCCCTTTCAATCCACCTAAATTGTAAAGAAATTTTAACTAAATTAATTAGAAATTACAGCTTTTGTATTCAACACAACATACACCTAATGTGTACCCAACTTGCTCATGACCTTAACTTACTTCAACTCAACTTTTAATATGCTTATCCCAATGCGTAACCTGTCTCCTTATGAAGCTTTGTGTACGTTAATATCCACAACTTAGGAGATTCCCAAATTCTACCACGACATCTTTTAGTGCAACCTATATCAATTTGCATATGTCAAAACATCATATATGAGCACAATATGATCAAAAGAGAGTTTAGGGCTTACAAAGATGCTTCGAAAAGAATTCACTGTGTTGATGCTTACGCGCTTGTTTTTGTGACGGAACTTCAATTACATAGCATCTCAACAGTACATAGGGCATTGAGACGCTTTTTGTGCAGGTCTCTTGGCTTGTGAGCTGTAAATTAGAGCGTCTCGACACTCTGATAGCGTCTCAATGTTATACCCTCAAGTAAATGAGCTTACATTCATTCTTCTCTTCAATTGGTTCTACCATTTATGCCCAATTAGCTCCATTTTCGTCATAATTCTTCTAGAAACTTCAGTTTTGCCCTAAATGCTCGGAATCTACAAAAATATGAAAGTATACAATTAAGTCTCAAAACTAGCATAAACCAAGGCCTAAAGATAGCATATTTTGTGTACTATCAACAAACCCGACATTCCCCTGCATCCCCCGCATCCCCCGCAGCCTGACCACATTATCTACTTGTCTTGAACTGCTTCTAAGAGTGAAGAATGCCCCCACAGACCAACACAAGTCCTTTCGACATTATTTGTCCTCACTCACATGCTTCTTAGGAAAATTCACAGAAGGTCACCCAACATAGGATTGCTTCAAGCAAAGAACACTTAACTTTGGAGTTCCTATGATTGACCCATCGAAAAGGAAGATGCACCTTGTTGGTACAAGTAGTAACTATCAATTCTTTTAAGCTTATCTTGACCATATTTGCATATCCTCAAGACCTCTCTCATTCAAATGTGGTCTCGAATCATTCATGTACCTATGCTCTACTCGGGCATTACATGACCATAAGCTTCCTCCTTGGTTCGTCCCTAAACCACACCTGATTGTGAGAGATTTCGTTTTGATATCATTGTAACAACCTGATTTCTTAACTTAAAATACATAGGGACGTTACTACTTGCATGCAGAATAGAACACTTGGAAGTAAAAGAGGAAAATAAAGAAGCCATCAAAACTCAGTTCATTATTAAACTAATTCATGAATAAAAGAATTTTTTTTTGTTTGGGATCCCAAAAGAATTTAGAGTAACTCTGAAAGGAATTTCAAACATCTATTTACAACATCTATTTACAACATTGGAAATTGAAATAACCCTAGGAATAAAAAAATCAAAATAAATGAATGAATGAGTAAATGTCTGGAAACACTAAAACTAGGAAGATCTAAAACTTGAAGAAGTTATGGTCTAACACTGTCCCCATGGCCCAGCTAGAAGGAATACCCTTGTCACACGCCTCGTAAGTTCATGTACCATCTGAAAAGAAAATAAATATAACATCGATGAGTATTATAATACTCAGTAAGTAGCCCACTAACGGGGTTGAAGAAAACAGTTACATGAAGTGTTCATGACATTAGATACATATATGGGTCCTAACTGAAATCATGGCAAGGTCCTGACTAAGTGAACAATTAGCCTAATCCAGAAACTGTACCAACACTAAACGATGCCTATCTCAGTATGAATGTAAGACCAAATGCCACTAAAGGATAGTTGACGACCCTCCAATGGTGCTATGCCACTCCCAACATAGTACCTCATGAAAAGTGTACATAAAACTGTAATGTCAACTCATGATGGGATGCAAGTGGCTAACTATAAGGCCAAACACTAACAGAAGATAATTGACGATCTATTTGTAGTACAAGGTCTCCTACAAGATCATTTATTTGTGTACACATCAAATTGAAAAAGGAAAGTGACACTAAAAAGAGTTAAAAACTCAAACATGAACACACATAACTGGGACGTCTCTAAAAACATACTATATTTACAAGTCATATCGAATTGTCCAACCAACAATCAAACATTTCAAATTTCCTATACTCTTTTAACAAAGTCCTTATGGAGTTATGTACGTTAGGTCACTGACCGTAATAGCGACTACAAATTACTAATGACCCCGCCTGCAAAAGGTCTTGCCCAAACCTAAACAGTTTCTAACAACAATTAATAGCTTAACATTCCAAACTTGCTATTCAATTAATGAAGGTTGTTGGCCTACCCAAAAGTATCGAGGAGCAAATACCACAATAATTTTGCATCCAAAATAACCTCGAACCTTAATTAACTAATCTAAACCTACATACAGAAAAATCCCATGGATCAAAGTCTTAAAACACAACATTCAACAAGAGTCCGAAAAAGTTTAGAATGAGCGCTTACCCACTGAACCTTGCCAAAAAAGAACTCATACGCTTGTTGGTTTGACTTTGAATAAGTTTGGTTTCGCAAATTTGAAGTCGTTGGGTCGTGGGTACTCAAATTTGAGCCCGATCGGAGTCAATAAAGTCGCTATCATATAGATTTGTCTTGAAATGGAATGGGTACTGTAAATTTGGAGTTGAATGAGTGTAGGTAACATTCGTGGGTTGCTAATCTATTCAAAATATGCAAAAAAGAGGCCAACTGCTGTTGTTTACAACTCCGCCGTCATTGCTTGTGGTTACTCACATTGGAGATCAACGAGGACAGAGGAGAATCGTTGTTCATGTGGAGAAGCAACGAGTTCGAGTGCTACCGTCGTCAAAATGCATGGAAGATAAAGGAAATGCGACTGTCGCCACTGGTGAGGAAATGCGTTGCCGATCTCGTTAGAGGAGGAGAGTTGCAGGGGTCTTTATCGCTTGCTGTCATCGGTGTCATCATCAACCCGATCGTAGATGCTCGCCGGAGTCGTGGAGGAGTTTACTGGAAGGGATATCGCCGCTAGAGTTTCTTCAACAAGGGGGGTTGCCTGAGTTTAAGAGAGAGATGGAGAGAAAATGAGAGGGACAGTTAATGACATCACAATGAACTCATGAATGGGCTTTCCTTCTTAATTTCTCTTATTTCTCCACTTTTAAAACATCCTTTAGACCCAACTTAGGTCCAATTCTCCCAAATTAAGCCCAAGAGTTAACTAGAGGAATGGCCAAATAAAATGTGGCATTTTGATAAAAGTCCAAATATCTTTTATATTGCAGAAATGGCCAAATCTAAAAATAGTATGTTTTAACCGAAAATATGTGGACTAAAATGCCTCTGATTCAAGTCCTATCCTGAAATCAAGCAAAAAACATATTCGTTAAATAAAAAAATGTTAATAAATCTTCAAATTTTAAAAACAGATAAGATCAGTTACTTAATCTCAAATTATACTGTAAATTCCAAAATCCTTCCTAATTTTGATTAATCTTCGTAATTTTGAAAATTAATTTTGTAATTTTCAAAATTTTAAATTAAAAAAAATGTTTTACACCTGACAAAACATTTTAATGGAACTTAGAAAAACTTGCAATTCAGTGAATGCAAATACCTTGTATTTGTAACATATTGAAAATCCTTTGAGTTGGAATTCACCTAAAATTCAAAACAAATAGTAGAAAAGTAATATCAACTAAAAACTTGCAACAATCTAATCAAATTATTAAAAAAAAAAAAACACTTGCAATTCAATGAATGTAAATACCTTGTATTCGCAACCCATTGAAAATCTCATGACACCAATCTAATCAAAAAAAAATTTAAAACTTACAATTTACTGAATGCAAATACATGGTATTTGCATCCGATTGAAAATTGTTTTGGAATTTACTTAGAATTGTGGAAGATAGTCGAGATTTGGTCACTTGTGAATTTTTAGAGTATGAAGAATGGTTTACCAACAAGCACGCCAACTAAGACAACTCAAAGATTTCTATCCCTCAAGAATCAAGTTCAGTAAGAAAATCTACAAGACTCATGGATCGCCCATAATGAAATCAAAATGGAAAGACAGTGTAATGTTGAGGGTAGATATGAAAATGCAGTGTAATTGTTGTGCAAGTGTAACTCACGTCTTACCATTTTTCAAGTGTTTTTTTTTTTTGTCTATTTTTCAAAATCGGTTTCTTAATTTGGCCATATGCTCCAATTCTCCTAAGCTCAATAATAAATCCAATGGACCTAATCAATACTAAATAATTCCAAAAAAAAAATTAAATAGAAATTAAAGCTAAATTATACATCAAAATTGAACAAATGATTTTGCATTGCTTAAATGGAGATATGGGGGCGTCACAAGAGTAGATGGGTCATTCTTTAGCTTTTGTTTTCTAGCCCAGAAGTTTTGTTTTCATCAATATTTCCTTGATCTTTTTCCATGAGTAGAGGCCAAGCCCAAAAACTTGGTGTTGAATGAGAAATTTCGGCCAATCACACAATGCCACATCATTAATTTAAATTAATAATAAAATAAATTTGGGACAAATTACATATATACACGTGTCCACAAATTAAATTAAAAGACATGGAAAATTCACAAATCAAATAATGCCAACTATCCAATATTGATCCATTAGGCGACGTAAAATAGTCCAATCAAATTATGCCATGTGGCATTTGGACTTGAAGCTAATTTAGCTTGAGATCACTAAAAATAGATTGAGCCAAATTTAAATAATCTAAGTATATTAAAAAAAATTGGATTAAACTCAAATAAGCCCAAGTCCAAAAGTTGAGCCCAAAGCCAACCAAGCCCGCATACTAGGTCCATCAAACTCTATGAATACAGGAGGCCACCCTTCATTTGAGGACATTTAGAAGAGTCAGAATCCAAAGCATTCAGCTAGAAAGTTCAGAGTCTTCAAGAGTCAAAATTCAAAAGAGTCAGAATCCTGAACATTCAGCTAGAGAGTTTAGAGTCTTCAAAAGTCAAAATTCAGAGAAGACAAAATCAAGAGCATTCAGTCAGAGAATTCAGAAGCTCCAAAGGTCAAAAGCTCCAAGAATCAGAATACATATTCAGACTCAGATTCAAAGAAGTTAGGATTTAGAAGAGCCAAAATCCAAAGCATTCAGCCAGAGATTTAGAAGCTTCAAGTTCAGTCAGAGAATCTAGAGAGTTCAGAAGACCCAAGATTTAGAATTCAGAAGATTCAACGACTAGAAGACTTTAAGAAGATCAACAAACTGATAGGCCGATTCAAAATCAACAAGCCAACAAGTCGATCCAAGATCATCAAACCGACATGCCGATCTAAGATCAACAAGATAACAATCTGATCCAAGATCAACAAGCCAACAAGTCAATCCAAGAGGATCAACAAGCCCACAGGCCGATCCAAGAAAATCAACAAGTCAGAGCTCAAAGCTTACATAGTTGAGAGAAAGAATCAGAGGATAAATATTAGAGATTGTAACACTTCAAAAAAATCAATAAAATCAAGTTCATTTCCACGAATTAAATTTCTTTTTTGAAATCTCATGCAAACAAATTGGCACGCCCAGTGGGACGAACACGTGAACGATAAGTGAGTTCTGAGTAGGTCCACCATATTGTGCTCTGATAGAATTCATGATCATATCTTGGAGCTGTTGGACAGACAGTGAACCAATCGAAGTTGAATGTTGTGATTGATCTTCTTGTACAATAGTCTTTCCCTTATTTGTGATGGCAGGGGTTTAACTTGAATCAGCAACATCCTGATTTTTGATCTGCTTTTTAAGGGAAGCGATTTAGTAGTCTTTTTCTTCGATAACTTTTAGCAACATGTTGAGCTTCTTTTCAACTTCAGCCATTCTTTCCTCACTAATGGCTGCATTAGTCATCATAATAGACATCAAGTCAGGATTTGATGTTTCGCTTGGCTGAAGAGAATGAAAAGTGATTTTGCCAAACACAAGATTTTCTGCAATGGCGGCATCAGCTTGAGTAGATTATGTCATGCATTTCAGCATTTTGTTTGAAACGACAGGTGTTCAACTTTCTTCATGTTGAATTTCTCTGGAGCGACTGCGTGTGATTGGCCCCATGTAGGAGTTACTTGAAGCAGCAGCCTTTGAAGCAACTTCTTTGGATCTCATGCTTTCTTGGAGAGAGAGAAAGAGATGAGAGGTAAGGTGGTCCCACTGGGCGTGCCAATTTGTTCACACGAGATTTTTGGAGAAATTTAATTCGTGGAATGAACTTAATTTTATTGATTTTTGTGAAGTGTTACAATCTCTAATATTTATCCTCTAATTCTTTCTCTCAAATATGTAAGCTTTGAGCTCTGACTTGTTTATTTTCTTGGATCGGTCTGTGGGTTTGTTGATCTTCTTGGATTGACTTGCTGGCTTGTTGATCTTGGATCAGACTATTGTCTTGTTGATCTTAAATCGGCCTATCAGTTTGATGATCTTGGATCAACTTGTCGGTTTGTTGATCTTGGATTAGCTTGTCGGTTTGTTGATCTTGGATCAACTTGTCGACTTGTTGATCTTGGATCGGCTTGTCGGTTTGTTGATCTTCTTAAAGTCTTCTAGTCATTGAATCTTCTGAATTCAAATCTTGGGTCTTCTAAATTCTCTAGATTCTCTGACTGAACTTGAAGCTTCTAAATCTCTAGCTGAATGCTCTAGATTCTAGCTCTTTTGAATCCTGACTTCTCTGAATCTTGACTTCTCTGAATCTGAGTCTGAATATGGATTCTGATTCTTGGAGCTTTTAACCTTTGGAGCTTATGGATTTTTTGACTGAATGCTCTGGGTTTTGTCAACTCTCAATTCTGTCTCTTGAAGACTCTAAACTCTCTGGCGGAATGCTCAAGATTCTGACTCTTTTGAATTATAACTCTTGAAGACTCTAACTCTCTGGCTGAATGTTTTGGATTCTGACTTTTTTGAATGTCCTCAAATGAAGGGTGGTCTCCTGTATTTATAGAGTTTGATGGACCTAGTATGGGCTTGGGTTTGGGCTTGGTTGGCTTTGGGCTCAACTTTTGGACTTAGGCTTATTTGAGTTTAATCTAGTTTTTTTAATATACTTAGATTATTTAAATTTGGCCCAATCCATTTTTAGTGATCTTGGGCTAAATAAGCTTCTAGTCCAAATGCCACATGGCATAATTTGATTGGACTAGTTTAAGTCTCCTAATAGATCAATATTGGATAGTTAGCATTATTTGATTTGCCAATTTTCCATGTCTTTTAATTTAATTTGTGGACACGTGTATATATGTAATTGGTCCCAAATTTATTTTATTATTAATTTAAATTAATGACGTGGCATTGTGTGATTGGTCGAAATTTCTCATTCAACAAATGCCCTCTTTCGAGATTTATACACAAGTATGCAATGGATGGATCTCGAAAAAGATACTTTAGAATATGTGATGATTTTGACTTCCATGGATGAAATTTAGGATGTCCTTGAATTTTAGTTTGAGTTTGGAATGAAATTTGAATTTGAATCTTATTCAAATTTTGACTTGGAGAAAATTGGAGTATGCTCAAATTTTGATTTGAGAAATTTTGCCAAAATTATATGGATTTTGGCTTGAATTTGGATTGGAATTTGAACTTAAGACTCAAATTTTGATTTGGGAGAAAATCTGGAGTATGCCCAAATTTTGATTTGCGAAATTTTGCCAAAATTATATGGATTTTGGCTTGAATTTGGATTGGAATTTGAACTTGAGACTCAAATTTTGATTTGGGAGAAAATCTGGAGTATGCCCAAATTTTGATTTGAGAAATTTTGTCAAAATTATATGGATTTTGGCTCAAATTTGGATTGGAATTTGAACTTGGGACTCAAATTTTGATGTGGGAGAGAATTTGGAATATGCCCAAATTTTGATTTAAGAAATTGTGCCCAAATTATATGGATCTTGGCTTGAATTTGGAATGAACTTTGAATTTGATACTTACTCAAATTTTTATGTGGAAGAAAATTTTAAGTATACCCAAATTTCGATTTGGAAAATTTTGTCAAAATTTTGACATCCAACATTTTTGTCTAATAATTCAAATCTTTGATTTTAGCCAAAAATTTTGATTGGCCAAGATTTTCCTCTTAATTTAGACATAAAGTTGGAGTAACAAAAAATGTAGGAGGCCTCTAGATTTGGCTTACCAATTAAGCCAAAAAAAAAATTTCTTCCTCATTTGGAGGTAGATTTTCTTTCCTTAATAACAATTGTAGGATATTCCTCCAATTTGGCTTGTCAATTTTGTTTGATTAAGCCAAGATCTCCCTCACATAATTTTAGAGGTAAATCTTTTCCTTAATAGCAATTGTAGAGATTCCCTAAATTTGGTTTGTCAATTTTATTTGATTAGACCAAAATCTTTTCCAAAATTAGAGCTCTCCTTATATGTTTTGACCTAATTCCTCCCTTTATAACTTGTAGAGATTGCATAGGCCAAAATACAAGAGCTTCCATCAAAATACAAGAGCATTCCATCAAAGCTTTAGGTATTTGATGAATTCTTCTTCTCAATTTTTTTTTTATCAAATGCTCATACACTTTCTTCTTTATGTAGGTCTTGAATTTGAACAATAATCTTCGTTTGTTCCACCTCACTTGTGCCGCCGATAAGTAGAAATTGATCTTGAACACCTTTTTTTTTCCTGTTTTTTTTCTTTTTTTTTCTTTTTTTTTTGGTTTAATCAGCTTTGCAACAAGCTCAAGTCCCTTCTTTTTTTTTTTAATGCTTAACGTCTTCCGCGCTCTGCTTCAAATGTACCATTTTTTTTTAATTTTTCTTGTAGCCTTTTTATATATATACATGATATGATGGAAACCGTGAGTTGCTGTCTTCAATCACACACACACAAACACACACACACACACATATAAAGCATCTGCATTTTTTTTCAATGCATGATGCCACCCCAAAATCCAAACACATAAATGATATATGTGCTTCTGCCTTCTAGATTAAGATTTTATTTTTTTTATTTTTTTATTTTGTTTTTTTGCTTGCTGTCAAGTTTTGTTTTATATATTTACAACAAATACACCCATTGCACTATCTTGGCATTTTTATTTTTATATTTTTTTTGTCTTTGCTAATTATACTTTCTTTCTCAATTTTAGAAAATAATTTTATTTTGCAACTGCTTCTACTGCACAATTGATCTTTGCTCGCCATACAAAAGGTACATGCATATTCAAAATCCTTTAAATATTTCAAAAATGCGTATATTCTATTTAGTGATGCTCCTATTGAATATGCATATGTATGCATTGCTTCAATTGCACAGTAGGTCTTTTGCCATGATTTTTTTTTTGAATGTGTGTAAATCTTGATTTACTGTTAAGATGCTCCATATTCAATAATGCAACGATTCTACACTTACAATGATGTCATTCTTGCTAGACTAGGCACCTAATTTATTGGGTGGCCTGAGTAGCTGCAGCGGTGGTCACCGACCTCACCTACAATGATGTCACTCATGCTAGACCAAGCACTTAATTTATTGGGTGGCCTGAGTAGCCTGCAGCAGTGGTCACCGGCCTCACCTACAGTGATGTCACTCCTGCTAGACCAGACACCTAATTTATTGAGTGGCCTGAGTAGCCTGCAGCGGTGGTCACCTTCACTTACAATGATGTCACTCCTGCTAGACCAGGCTCCTAATTTATTGGGTAGCCTAAGTAGCCTGCAACGGTGGTTACCTTCATTTACAGTGATGTCACTCCTGCTAGACCAGACTCCTAATTTATTGGGTGGCCTAAGTAGCCTGCAGTGGTGGTCCCCGGGCTCACCTACAGTGATGTCACTCCTGCTAGACCGGACATCTGATTTATTGGGTGGAGTAGCCTGCAGCGGTGATCACCTTCACTTACAGTGATGTCACTCATGTTAGACTTTGAAGATGAAGCGACAACCTTGACTTTGAAGATGAAGCAATAACCTCGACTCTGAAGATGAAGCGACAACCTCTAAAGCGACACTTCGACCTTGAAGATGAAGCAACAACCTCAACTTAGGAGATAAAGCGACAACCTCCTCAACTTTAGAGATGAAACAACAAATTCGACTTTGAAGAGAGATCAACAACCTCAACATTGGAGAGAGAGAGAGGCAACCTCGACTTTAGAGAGAGAGCGATAACTTCAAATTTGAAGAGAGAATGTCAATCTCAAACTTGGAACGACAGCTGCAACCTCGACTTTGGAGAGAGAATGACAACCTCGAACTTGGAAAGAGAGCTGCAACCGCCATTTTGGAGAGAGAGCGACAACCTCAGCTTTAAAGAGAGAGCGACAACCTCGATTTTGAAGATGAAACTGCAACCTCAACTTTGGAGATGGTGTGTCAACATCGACTTTGAGATGAAGCGACAACCTCTACTTTGGAGTGAACGACAACCTCGACTTTGGAGGGAGCGACGATCTCGACTTTGGAGAGAGAGCTGCGACCTCGACTTTTGAGATGCTGTGTCAACATCGACCTTGAGATGAAGCGACAACCTCTACTTTGGAGCGAACGACAACCTCGACTTTGGAGGGAACGACAAGCTCGACTTTGGAGAGAGAGCAACGACCTCGACTTTAGGGAGAGCGATGACCTCTACTTTGGGGAGAGCGGCGACCTTTACTTTGGGGAGAGAGAAGGGCAACCTCGACTTGGGAAAGAGAGCGACAACCTCGATTTTGGGAGAGAGAGCAACAAGCTCAACTGGGAGAGAAAGCGGCAACCTCGACTTTTGAAAGAGAGAAGCTACCTCAACTTGGGAGAGAGAGCGGCAACCTCGACTTTGGAGAGAGAACGACAACCTCGAACTTGGAAAGAGAGCTGCGACCTCGACTTTGGAGAGAGAGTGACAACCTCAAACTTGGAAAGAGAGTTGCAACCTCGACCTTGGTGAAGCAACAACCTTGACTATGAAGATGAAGCGATATCCCCGATTTTGTAAATGAAGTGGCAACCTCGACTTTGAAGAGAGAACGACCACATTGAACTTGGAAAGAGAGTTACGACCTCAACTTTGGAGAGAGAGTTGCAACCTCGACTTGTGGAGAGAGAGGTAACCCCTACTTGGTAGAGAGAGCGACGACGAAGTGTCCGAACTTGAAGAGAGAGTGACGACAAGCCTTCGAGCTTGAAACAGACGACGAATCCTCCAGACTTAAAAGTGGAGCGACGACCAAAGCCCTTTTGTATGTATTCAATTTGTAGCATCTTGTTGACTTGTTGTGTCCCCACCTTTAATTGGGTTGAGCATCTTGATTTTTTGTGTTGCCCCTAGTAGGGACGAACATCTTCAATTTGCAGTGTCATGCTTCTATAGTCGTGAAAGTCCTTTTTTTTTGTTTGGAGAGATTGAACTTAAAGTTTTCTTTAAGTTTCCTACGTACCCTTCAATAGAAGGGATCAAGTCATAACGTAGTTCAATGATTTTTTTTTTTTTACCATTTACCTTGTAAGCTCATATGGGCTGGGAGCATCATGCAATTTAGGCTCTTGCGATAAGGAGGATTTTCATTCTAAGTGCTCTTTTTTGTTGATCTACTTCATCGAGATCTAACTCAATCTTCCCTTCTTGAGCCAACTTCAAAATTAATTCTTTTAGGACAAAACATTTTTCCACCGGATGACTGATGACTCGATGATACTTGCAATAATTGGGATCACAACTTTTTCCATATCTTATGGTCATTTACACTCTGGCAGTTCAATCAATTGCATCTTCAAAAGTTGTTCCAACATATCAAGAACGTTAAAATCAGGAAAAGGATAGACTTTTTCTTGCCTTTCCCTCAAAGTTATGTGACGCTTCTCATTTCCTTGTTTGGACTCTTCTGAAGGTAGCCCGATGTTATTTCTTTCTTCCCTTAAGTTAGGGACTAGAAGGTCTTTGTCTCCCCGCTAGCAATACTCAGCTCCATATCGTGGGTGCGAGTTGCTAGTTCTTCAAAAGTGCGAGGTTTTATACCTTTGAGGATGTAGAGTAGTCCCTAGTGCATGCCTTGGGTGCACATCTCGACAGCAGATAGCTTAGTGAGTTGATCTTTACAATCAAGACTTAAAGCACTCCATCGATTTATGTAGTCAACAACCGATTCACCTTTATGTTGTCTAATTTTGGTGAGTTCAAGCATGCTGACAATTCTTCTTATGTTGTAGAAGCGGTTGAGGAACTCCTTTTCAAACTGCTCCCAACTATCGATAGTCTCAGGCTCTAAATCAGTGTACCATTCGAAAGCGTTTCCTTTTAGTGTTCGAACAAATTGCTTGACTAGTAGATCCCCTTGGTACCAGCATTTTCACATGTCTCAACGAAGTGAGCAATGTGCTGCTTTGGATTGCCCTTCCCGTTGAAGTGTTGAAACTTTGGTGGCTGATATCCATTAGGCATCCTTAGATTGTCGATCCTTTTGGTATATGGCTTGGAATACAAGAGTGAGTTCTGAGTAGGTCCACCATATTGTGCTCGGATAGAATTCATGATCATATCTTGGAGCTATTGGACAAACAGTGAACCAATCGAAGTGGAATGTTGTGACTGATTTTCTTGTACAATAGTCTTTCCCTTATCTTTGATGGCGGGGGTTTGACTTGAATCAGCAACATCCTGATTTTTGATCTGATTCTTAAGGGAAGCGATTTCATAGTCTTTTTCTTCTATAACTTTTAGCAACATGTTGAGCTTATTTATAACTTCAACCATTCTTTCCTCATTAATGGTCGCATTAGTCATCACAACGAACATCAAGTCAGGATTTGATGTTTCGCTTGGTTGAAGAGAAGGAAAAGTGATTTTGCCAAACACAAGATTTTATGCAATGGCGGCATCAGCTTGAGTAGATTCTGTCATGCGTCTCAGCATTTTGTTTGCAATGACAGGTGTTTAATATATTTTCCTCTTTTATATTTAATATATATAATATATTAAATATTAATTTGAACACTTCAAATTAAATATTAATTTGAACATTTCAAATTTTTTCTTTCAACTAAATTGATCTTTTAGTGTTACTATGAGCTAGCAAGAGGACCTTATGGACCTACAGATTATAAGCTCCAATGATAAAAAATTAATTAATTAAACTCTTTAATTAATTAATTTTCATTTATTAACTCTAGGTCACTCCACTATAGACTTAGAGTTGCACTCTTATGTACTGTAGGACAAGTTGTGTCCATAGATATAATCATTACATGTAAGTTGATCATTCACGAGTTGTTTGTAATTACAGTTGGGTCAAAAGTCCATTTTACCCCTATAATTACATCTTGCACCTTAAGTACCACTGATCCTCTAATGAACAATCTGTTTATAATCTAATTATAAACTAAGTCCCTCTCGGGCCAGTGAGAGGGTGGGGCCCCATTGTTCAAGTCCCAAAATCAGCACTTGAGGGAACTACTCATCTACTTACCCTATATGGGAATGAGTGAATTTCATCTTGTGAAATTATGTTCCCAGCTCCCTATTTGGTCAAGTCCCCAAAATGGTAGGCATATTGAATCGGCTACAAAAGCCGCTCTCACCCATGCAAATCAAAGGACAAGCCTTCACAGACAGGAGTTCATAACTCATTCAGGATTAAGATCGAGTCGCATATGATCATCCTGATGAAATATTATTCTTCTCAATTAACGGATTTATAAGGAGAGATTAAATATTTTGTGGTCAAGTCTTATACAAAATCATTGTATAAGATACCCCCACTCACACTTCTCCACGTGAATGATTTGGATCAAATCATTTGTAACCATTACAAAGTGGGTCATATCAATAGTGTTACCAAGATAAGGCACCCAACCTTATCCATATACTATGACTCTTTAGGTTATTTCTTGAACACGATCCTCTTGTATGTCAACCACATACTGTTCAATATTACACTAATAACCTTGGATTTTTCATATAATGGATAATATTATATTACAAATAAAATAATCAAAATCATTATTAATTATTAAATAAATAATTAATTACGAGGCTTTAGGGCATAAATCCCAACATTCTTGAAGAGATAGAAAGAGATGAGAGGTAGAGATAATCCCACTGGGCATGCCAATTTGTTCGCACGAGATTTCAAATAAGAAATTTAATTTGTGGAAATGAACTTGATTTTATTGATTTTTATGAAGTGTTACAATTTCTAATATTTATCCTCTGATTCTTTCTCTCAAATATGTAAGCTTTGAGCTCTGACTTGTTGATTTTCTTGGATCGACCTGTGGTCTTGTTGATTCTCTTAGATTGACTTGCTGGCTTGTTGATCTTGGATCAGACTGTTGTCTTGTTGATCTTAGATCGGCCTGTTGGTTTGATGATCTTGGATCGACTTGTTGGCTTGTTGATCTTTGATTGGCTTGTCGGTTTGTTGATCTTTGATTGGCTTGTTGGTTTGTTGATCTTGGATCGGCCTATCGATTTGTTGATCTTTGATCGACTTATCGGCTTGTTGATCTTAGATCGGCCTGTCGATTTGTTAATCTTCTTAAAGTCTTCTAGTCGTTGAATCTTTTGAATTCTGAATCTTGGGTCTTCTGAATTCTCTGGATTCTCTAACTAAACTTGAAGCTTCTAAATCTCTGGCTGAATGCTCTGGATTCTGGCTCTTCTAAATCCTGACTTCTCTGAATCTGAGTCTGAATATGGATTCTGATTCTTGGAGCTTCTGAATTCTTTGACTGGATGCTCAGGATTCTGACTCTTCTGAATTCTGACTCTTGAAGATTCTGAACTCTTTGATTGAATGCTCTGATTTTGACTCTTTTGAATGTCCTCAAATGAAAGGTGGCCTCCTGTATTTATAGAGTTTGATGGACCTAGTATGGGCTTGGTTGGCTTTGGGCTCAACTTTTGGACTTGGGCTTATTTGAGTTTAATCTAATTTTTTTTAATATACTTGGATTATTTAAATTTGGCCAAACCCATTTTTAGTGATCTCGCTAAATTAGCTTCAAGTCCAAACGCCACATGTCATAATTTTATTGGACTAGTTTAAGTCGCCTAATTGATCAATATTGGATAGTTGGCATTATTTGATTTGCCAATTTTTCATGTATTTTTATTTAATTTGTGGACACGTGTATACATGTAATTGGTCCCAAATTTATTTTATTATTAATTTAAATTAATGACGTGGCATTGTGTGATTGGCCGAAATTTCTCATTCAACACTTGGAAACATATTTAAAAAATGTGAGAGGACAGGCAAGCACAAAATGGGTAATGATAAATTTGGTTTCTCCTGCTCATCTTTTTCTCTAGTCAAAGAACCTACCAATTTGGGATGTAATTATTTTTGCTTTGGTGTTCATTATATACTTGTGGTTGAATCTCTACTACTAAAGCTAAAGCATTGAATTGGTTTTAAATGTTAAGTGGCATGGAAGGAAGGAAAGTGATTACCCAAAGCAATGTTGTTTGAGAAAACTTGGATGCTCTCTCTTTGGTGCAGTGGGGGTGGGGACATTATTTCTTGACATTGTCCAACAAATTTTGCAGTTTTGTTTTGTTTTGTTTTTTCAAAGTTAATCCTTTTGGGTTTATTTTCATTGTGTCCATTGGCTGTGTGCCTGAATTTCAAACAGATGGAGACTCAACTGAATTTGAAGAATTGTCTTATATTTATTGCAATTATGTTGTTGTTCCTTAATTCTTTAATTGAGGGTCGTTAACCATAGATAGGTTGTATGCCTTTTTTATCATTGAAAGTGCAATTACTTTACTTTTTCCCTCTTTTTGAATGATCATTTTGTCCTCATATCTGCAGTAGATTTTTCTTTTTCAAAGTTACTTTTCTTTTTTCGATCGATATAATTACTTTTTAATTCCGACCAAAACCTAACCAACTTCTGTAAAACCGACTGCTGGAAACCGAATTGTCTTATATTTATTGCATATATATATATATATATATATATATATATATATATGAGATTTCAATGTGATTTAAATAATTAGATACATTTTATGAAATTTGAATGAGATTCAAAATAATTTTAATATATAAGATATTAAAATATATTATTTAAATTTAGTAAAGACTATGCTCTAGGAAGCTACTGTCAAGGTCTTGGAAATTCTACAAAAAGGTATTTATTTAGTTTTGTTTAATTCTAAGTAATTTCAAAGTTGATCCCAACTTGATTGGTAAATTATTTAGAAATCATAGTGTTTCGTTGTAGGATGAATTGTTCATTTGTATCAATTGGTATTAGAGCAGTCTTTGGTTGAATAAAAATATTTTATTGTGGTGGGTATTTTGCATTATGATCTTATATGTAAAATATGTTGGTTTGCGAGGGTTTGGCTTTTGATTAGAACAATGGTTGAAATCCTAGAGGTAGTGGGTCAATTGTGTTGTTAGCAATTGCATTAACCACCGTAATAATTAGTTGGTTAGAGTCCGTTAGCTGCTAATTCAGTTTGTTGTTATTGATCATGATTTCCTCAACTACAAATTCATGTGCATTACGATACCGTAGACACACTCCTGTAGTTCAAGACATGTTGAATCCTATTTACTTGCTTTCCTTTATTGCTTTCAGTTTTCTGGATGAATAGGTAACGGTGAGGTCAGTTTTTCCACCCGTATCAGTTGGTGAAGTCTCTCAATTTTATAAATAATCCATGTATCCAATAAATAACAAAATTATTGAACATTATCTTCAATCTTTCCTATTACAACTATTCAACCTTCCCTTTAATATCTCCAAAAAAGAGTATGCTTTTAAGTTTTCTAACTTTTCAAAATCTTCAACTTAAACCCTTTTATTTTGAGAAAAATTAAACTCCATAATTAGTATCTTTCAATTATATAAATAATTCATGCATACTCTATACGCTAGACAAAATTTAGAAAAACTATAAACAATCAATATACACAAACCCAAATGAAAAGGCTGTTTATTTTTCCAAAAGATGGGGGAAACTCATAACAAAAAAATCAGTTTTTTTGCAAAAGCAGTACAGAAAACCACTAAGAAAAATACTAACACTTCGTTTGAAGTCCACGAGCTTTTGTCTTTAAATGCCTTTTCCTCGTGAAAGAACATGTTTCATCCCAAATCGGTCTCTTTCTTTTTAATTTATATTACACTTTTGATTTTTGTTTTTAATAAATTGTGGTTCTTTTAGATTTCATTATCTAGAATATTTGGTCTTATCAATTTAATGAAAATTCCCCAAAATCTGATTTTTATTATCCAGAATATTTGATTCTATCAACTTCAATGAAAGTTGCCAAAGTGAGCATAACTTAACAAAAATTGGCATGTATCCTTAACTAAGAGGTCAGATATTCAAATCTCACTCTCAAATATCGTTGAAACTCAAAAAAAAAAAAAAAATCCAAGTTTAATGAAAGTTCTCCAAAATCCCAAAATTTAAGCATCAAATTTCTACTTTTATGCTCATTGAATTTAAGGGCATACATAATAATTAATGGCGGATCGAAAAGAAATACTTCTAACAAAGTGATTAAAAAATGCTAAAAGCATCATTTTTCAACCACTTTATCGTCGTTGTAAGTCCGGCAACTAATTATGTTATCGGTCCAAAATTGGATTTGTCTCACATTCCTTCCCTCCGAAGTCTGATGTCAATCTATCTCCTATTAATATCATAAGAGAGGAAGTTAAGGGTAAACTAGAGACAAGCAGGAGGCCCCGAATCAGACAGTGAGAGATGCACCATTATCTGCTGCAGTAAGATTGAGAATCATTGTGGCTGCCTTCAAAGCCCTAATAAAACAATAAGAAAAATAAATATTATCAGCTTCAATGTACATCTCCTCAAACTTCATTTAAGGTTAAGAATGACCCAGGAAATACATAGATACATACATATATATTTTGAAAGGAATAAGAACATACATATTTGTTTCATCATACATATAATACCATAATTCTTGGTATGTTCAACAGAAAATTTGAATAAATTTGAATATATAATATAATCCAGAAACAAAAATCGGCATATCACTGTAGATGACCAAAACTTTCAGTAGTCCTACCACTAATGCCATCCCATATGAAAAAGAACAATTACAATGTGCTTCAAACGTACCACACCAAATCTAATTTAATAAAATTGTCAGTGGTTTATCAAAAGTTGAACAAATAAAGTCACAAAAGTATCTCTATTAGTTAAACTTGTAGCAAAACACTTCCTTCTCTTTCTACCCTTTCTCAAGCAACCAGACTGGAAAAACAAGAAAAATTAATGGGACAATATGCTTTTCTTTTTACTTCCAGAGTGAACCTGGGATATGAACATATTGGTGGAGTAAATAAATGGATCGTACTATACCATGCATCAGGAGCCTGGTACAGAGAAGCGGAATCGCCAAAGCATGAGGCAAGCATATCTGTGTTTATAACTCCAGGATTAAGGGCCACAATTGCAATTCCCTCTAGCAATTCTTTTGCCACTGATCTGGTCAAACCCTCAATGGCCCATTTTGAAGCACAATAAGGTGCAACCTACCAGATGCTTTAAAAATATTAGCTTATTGGCTTCTTCCAAACTCTGCTTGACACATAGATGGTATCAACATTGGCCTTTTCATGAATGTTTTTTACTCCATAATAAAAATCCATGTCAAACATCTTGCGTTAACAGAGTTCATGTACTTCAGAGTTCAGCGAACTTAATATATTCCCACCTAAAATTGATAATCCCAATAAAAGTAAAAAGTAAAAAGTAAAAAAAAAAAAAAAAAAAAAAAAAAAAAAAAAAAAAACCTGTCTAAAATTCAACCATAGCTTCCACATTTTCCCTTTTTCTTCTTATCCTTTCATAAGGTTCTTTCACTGCTTTTTCAATCTTATAGTTATGCTACACTCTTGTCCAATTAGAGAAATTTCTTGCAACTCCTTCAATTGAGACCATATTTTTCCATATTTTGTAAATTTCATACATCAACGAAATTGTAATAAAATGAAACAACAGTACGATAAGTATTAATAGGACTTGCGAGAAAATATGTATTTGTATATAATAATTTATGCCTGATACGCAGTATACCCCAATCAGTATCCAAGTGAAATCTTGTGATGACAAATTAAATACAGTTTAAAAGAGGATACAAATCAAATGCCCTTAATGGAAACAAGATAAATTTTAGATTACTGACTGTCCCTTAGTTGTAAGTCTTCCTTCTTTAATCTCTAATTAGAAATTTTTCTTGTAATTCTCTTTGTAATTGGGAGCTTTCATCTTCCTTTATTTCATTTATCAATGAAATCTATTCTCTTTTCAAAAAAAAAAAAAGATTACTGATTTCTGCGTACCAGGGCAGCACCAGATCTCCCCCACCCAGATGACATATTAACGATAACTCCTTTCTTGCTTGGAATCATAAGTGGGATGAAGTGACGCAATATGTTTACTGTCCCCTTCACATTTGTCTCATAGACAGCATCAAACTCATCTGGAGGAACCTCCCAGATCTTGGAGTTCTTATTAATAGTACCTGCATTATTTACTGGCAACGACCAACCAAACTTCAGTTCACTTTTACATATAAATAAATCTCCCTAAAATGGAAAACAGAAGAGTTTGTATAGTGCAAGTAACTGCTTAACACCAATAATATCCACTGAGCTATTATAACTGAATGGAACACAGAGAAAGGATCTTAAACAGCAAAAAGAAGCATATGATGGTATCTTAAACAGCAAAAACAAGCATACCATGACTATCATTGTGATAGAACTCAAATTATGTATTTACTATTTTGGCATATGTATTTACTATTTTGGCAATGCCAAAGGAATTTCGAGGGCTCCCCCCTCTCCACATTGCTCAATAGGAGATACAATTCAGCAAATACAAAAAGATACCCACTCCTCCACAACGGCCTTAAAAAAACCTTCTAACAAACACTCAAAAACCGTATAACTACCCGAATCAAATGGTCCCCACAAAATCACCACTCACACAGTCCCATGAGTACAGCCCATAATCCTCACATATTTACATCATTCGGTCCCCCCTCCCCTTCCTTTCTTATGTGTATAGACTTTGGTGATTCGGGGTCTATCACATTGTAAAGCTACACTGGGTAAGAGGCAACATCACCTAAGGTACTAGAATCAATAACAACTTTAAAGATTAGGTATTCATCGAATAATGCCAAAAGGATAAAGAAACAAAGACACTTCAATATGCTAGAATAGAAGGGGAAAAAGGAATAATTACAAAGGCGTAAATAAGTAGTTTACCCTGCTTGAATGTAAACTAATTAGAATTGGGTAACTTTCACCTTTTACTGTTGATGAATTCTAGATGATCAAACTTCTCATATTTCTTGCCTCCTATAGTTTGTATTTTTAAGGAGAATTCCGATCCTCTTCTCCTACTAATAATATCTTGTACATATTGACATATCCTATATTTTCTGAAAAAGAAGAACATGAGCATGGAAAACTCCCACAACTCCCTATTTTCCTTTCTTAGATAAACAGAAATCCCATAATAACGTTCAAACTAAAGCTCTGGAAAAATTGAATAAGTTCACAAAATTTTGGCTTTTTTCCTAAAAGAATGACCATTGGATGACTGCTTCCGGAGATTTTTAAAGCACACTAGGAAGGTGAAACTAGAAAGAGCTCTGTTTCACAAAGTGCAAGAAAATGAGCGAGGAGAGAAGTGCCGTTCTCATTTCTTTTGAGAAGAAGTAGCTTTCTCATTTTCACCCTCACAAAGCACACACCAACTTTGGTAAATTAGAAGTAAGGAATTACTTTTCTCAGTCATATTGGGTGTCAAGCTTTTCATGACTAAGGGAATACACAAAGATCTAAACTTCACACTAAAATGATTCCATCTAAATTGTAAGTCTGTAGAGGCATATGCTGGCCAGAACAACATCGTTTCTCTTTGTTTCAATTTCACAATGCCCCTTGCACCTCAAGGAGAGAAACTATACACAGAACCAACACCTCTCAAAAGCACCCCTTGATCAAATAGCTATATCAGAAAAGTGTGTGTATGTGAAGAAGATAGAGAGAGAGAGAAGAGGATTGCCAGTGAGGACCAGTGGGATTAAGGTCCCATTGATGAGTGCTGACATGCTTTTTTTTTCCATTTTCAGGAGTTACTGATCAACATTTTGGATCTTCCATTATTTAAATCATGTATATTTGTCTCTTGTAGTGATTTATCATTAACTAACAAATCTAATGCTTATTACTTCGTACATAGGTAAAACGCTCAAAATTGTAGTTATTCCTTCTACCCATCCAAAAGGATGCCTCCTATATTCAAGTAACATTACTTCATTAAATAGCAGAATCTATTATAGCTATTAGTTATAAACAGTTCAGCTGTTAATATTATTGTTAAAGACATTCTGTTGTAACTCCTTAGGTTGTTAATATCAGTTCATCAAAGCTCCTTAAATAGAGCTCACTACTCTTGTATTCATTTGCCCAATTATTAATACAATTGGAGTATTGCTTCATGGTATCAGAGCCACCTGACCCACGTCTAAATGGCTTACTCTTCTTCTTCATCCACCACATCAGCCCTCACTCAAACCTCTCTCCCTGTTCTACTTCTGTGATCTGTCTAATGTCTGCAACCTTATATCCATAAAACTCAATTCTAACAACTATTCTCTTTGGCTCCGCCAAATTCTACCCATATTTGATGCTCACAAATTGACTGGGTTTATTGACGGATCTTGCTCCTGTCCGTCTCAATATCATAAAAGTAATGAAGAACCTCCAACCAAGACTGCTAATCCGCAATATGGTGTTTTGGGTTGCTCAAGATCGAGCGACCATGGCACTGATCAATTCGACTTCGTCGCCCTCTGCTTTGTCATTAGTTGTTGGCTGCAATACATCTCGAACGACTTGGGTATGGCTTGAGACAAGATTTTCCTCAATTTCACGATTCAATATCATCTATCTACGATCTTCTCTACAAACCCTAACCAAGAAATCGGATGAATCCATTGATTCCTTCATCCAGCGAGCCAAAGATCTTAAAGATCGATTAACCAATATCGAAGTACCCATTGATGATGAAGAGATGCTGATCTACATCTTGAATGGTCTCCCAGCAGATTTTGGGGCTTTTCGTATGTCTATTCGGACAAGGTCAGATCCTATCAATTCTGAACAACTATATGCTGTATTAAAAACAGAGGAGCAAGAGGTTGACCTGCAAACCAAATCGACTGAAGCCCTAGTAACAACGACAACCTTACTATCACTGAATCGAAATCAAGAAAAGTCTCGAGGGGGAGGTACTCGCAGCCATGGGCGTTTTTTCGGAAACAGAGGAAACTTCAATAATCGAGGTCGTAGCGTTTTTGCCCAACAAAGAGGAGGATCTTATTCATCCTCCGCTAATTCTGAAAGAATGAATACTCGGCCTGTATGTAAGATTTGTCAACGACCTGGACACAATGCCCTTGATTGTTATCATCGAATGGATTATGCATACCAGGGGCGACATCCTCCAGCCTAACTAGTTGCTATGGCTGCTTCCTACTCAAGTTCAAATCAATCGAACTCATCTATGTGGTTAGCAGATTCTGGTTGCAACGCTCATGTTGCACAAGACGCATCCTTACTTGCCTCGGTTGTTCCTTGCAACAATGATGAACATGTTGCAGTTGGTGATGGCCAGGGACTTCCGGTTCAGCACACTGGTAAAGGAATACTCCTAACCCCTTCCTTTAACTTCAAATTATCTTCCATTATCCATGTACCTTCAATGTCTGCCAATCTTTTGTCTATCCATAAACTGTGTCAAGATAATGACTGTACTGTTCTTTTTGATACTCATTCTTTTATTATTAGAGATAAAAGAATTCACAAAATTTTATTTCAGGGGCCTTCTAAGAACGGTCTATATCCTCTACTCCAAAAGCTGATTCTCAAGCCTTTGTCTCTACCAAGGTTAATTCTTCCCCTTGGCATTCTCATCTAGGACATCCCTCTGATGTCATTCTACGCATTACTCTTAGTAAAGCTAATATTACCTGTACTACAATCAAATGTCCATGTATCAGTGTCTTAAAGGGAAAATGCATAAACTCAATTTTTCTTTGTCTAACTCGTTGTCTACTTCACCCCTTAAACTCTTACATAGTGCTAGTTCTGAAATTTCATATGCTAGCTATAGATATTATGTATCTTTTATCGATGACATGTCTCATTTTACTTGGATTTTTCCAATGACAAATAAGTCTCAAGTTTTCAATATTTTTCAAACCTTTAAACCTTTCATTGACAAACACCTATCCACTTCTATCAAAATACTTCGCATAGATGGGGGTGGTGAATATACAAGCAATCCTTTTCAAACTTACCTCCATACTAATGGAATATCTCATCAAACCACTTGCCCATACACTCCCGAACAAAATGGGGTAGCAGAACGAAAACATCGTCACC
This sequence comes from Trichosanthes truncata, assembly GCA_033996785.1. Classification (NCBI taxonomy): domain Eukaryota; kingdom Viridiplantae; phylum Streptophyta; class Magnoliopsida; order Cucurbitales; family Cucurbitaceae; genus Trichosanthes; species Trichosanthes truncata. The sequence continues at coordinate 6,333,283 of MU867260.1, read as the reverse complement.
TTACTGAAATGGCCATTACCTTACTCTCTCATTCTTCTTTACCAACCAAGTTTTGGTTTCATGCTTTTGCAACATCTTGTTACCTAATAAATCGTTTGCCATCCCCCACACTCAACAATGTTTCACCCTTTGAAAAACTCTTCAATCATCAACCGGACATTTCCCATTTAAAAACCTTCGGATGTGCTTGTTATCCTCTTCAACGACCCTATAATGATAACAAGTTACAACCTCGAACCTCCCAGTGTATGTTTCTTGGCTACACTCAAAATGTCCAAGGTTATATTTGTTACAACATTGAGACTGGCAAATTCTTTACTTCGAGACATGTTTTATTCGATGAAACTTCTTTTCCTTATGCCAGTTACTCACCATCTGAAAACACATCCCATTCCTCAACCTCAGCAACTCCTTCATCAAATCTTCCCTTCCTCTCTTTGATACAACAACCAAGCCAAAATTCACCTACCAACGACTCTCATTCGAAGACAACTCCACAAACTGGCCTTGAAAGTCTTTCACCCACTGACCACCCTCTATCTAGTTGTATTCCTTTACCAGGTATTGTTGCAGGCGTTCCATCCACAACAAATGTTCATCCAATGACTACTCGAGCAAAAAATGGAATTTGTAAAAAGAAACAAAGCTATCTGGCTTCCACTTCTCACTCCAGCAAGCCACCACATGGGGAACCATCATCATTTTCTGGTGCAAATAAGTTTGAAGAATGGAGAGTTGCCATGGCCAATGAGTTCATGGCATTGCAACGATAGGGAACATGGAATTTAGTTCCTTTGCCCACTGGCAAAAATGTTATTGGCAACAAATGGGTGTATAAAATAAAGAGAAATCCGGATGGTTCTATTTCAAGGTACAAGGCACGCCTTGTAGCTAAGGGATTTCATCAGGAAGGAGGAGTTGATTATGACGAAACCTTCAGTCCTGTAGTCGAACACACGACAGTTCGAATATTATTCTCTCTAGCATCCTTTTTCAAATGGCCTCTTCGCCAAATGGATGTAAAGAATGCTTTCCTGCATGGTACTCTCAAGGAGGAGGTGTATATGGTTCAACCCCAAGGATTCGTTAATTCTACAAATCCCAACTATGTCTGCAAGCTAAATAAATCTCTTTACAGTCTCAAACAAGCTCCTCAAGCTTGGTTTGAGCGGTTAACATCATACCTACTCACACAAGAGTTTGATGCGTCAAAGGTCGACCCTTCATTGTTCTACAAACATACCAATTCTTCAACAACATTCCTATTGCTCTATGTAGATGACATATTAATTTCTGTAAGTGATCCTGCATACATCGAGGTGTTTATTCAGAAACTAAAGGCCAGGTTTGAAATGACTGACCTAGGTGAACTTAAGTACTTTTTGGGACTTGAAGTATCAAGAGTTGAATTTGGTATCTCTGTGAGTCAGACCAAATACACTGTTGATATTCTTAAGCAAGCAGGGATGACCAATTGCAAACCTTGTCTAACACCTTGTGCAACAAAACACTTGTCCTCTACAGCATATACACTGCTAAAAGATCCTCAGCAATACCGTAAGCTTGTGGGTGCCTTGCAGTACTTAGTCTTTACCCGACCAAATATATGCTTCACAGTGAATAAAGCATTCCAGAAAATGCACTCTCCTAGTGAAAGTGGTCTTGTCTCTGTCAAAAGAATTATGTGATACCTCCAAGGCTCACTACACATGGGGCTATTTTTCAAGTCTACAAATCTTGATCTGAGGACTTATTGGGATGCTATTGGGATGCTAACGGGGCAGGAGATCCAATTGATAGGCGGTCAACCATAGGATATGTCATTTTTTCTTGGCCAAAATCCTATCTCATGGAATGCCAAAAAGCAACCAACAGTTGCTAGATCCTCAACTGAAGCAGAATATCGCACTCTCGCTTCAACTACTATTGAACTTTGTTGGGTCCAACAAGTCCTATGTGATTTCAACATTCCTATACCAAGAGTACCCCCTCTTTCGTGTGACAACATTTCTGCCATCTCACTTGCTAGTAATCCACTATTTCATGCTCGTACAAAGCATATATAAATAGACTATCATTTTGTACGGGAAAAAGTTGTGCGCAAAGATATTCAGATCAATTATATTGCAAGTGTTGATCAAGTGGGAGACTTCTTTACCCAGGCCCTCTCTCACTCCAGATTTCTACATCTACGAAGCAAACTTTGTCTTCTAAAGCCTTCAGTTTGAGGTAGGATATTATAGCTATTAGTTATAAACAGTTCAGCTGTTAATATTATTGTTAAAGACATTCTGTTGTAACTCCTTAGGTTGTTAATATCAGTTCATCAAAGCTCCTTAAATAGAGCTCACTACTCTTGTATTCATTTGCCCAATTATTAATACAATTGGAGTATTGCTTCAGAATCATGGATGGCTCAGTTTCGTAAAAGGGAATGGCTTGGTTAGATCAACAACCAGATTCCAAAAACAAGACTCTCTGAATCACCTGGTAGAGGGCCAGATGCTAGAAAAACAAAAATTAAAAAGGACCAGCCAAAAACCTTATAATTCAACAGAGTTTCGCTATTCTAAGCATTCCTAAAACTGAAAAATGGCAGTTCAATCACGAGGAATTGGAGATAAAAGAAAAAGAAAAGGAAAATACCAATGATATCAGGAACGCCCTTCCTTTCAACAACAACACGCGCGAGCTCTTCAACGCTGGTATCAGACCTCTGCAAGCGATACTGGCGATCACATTCCTCAAAGAGAATTTTGAGGACAGAAAGAGAGATGGGAATGTATAGATGAGGCGGAAAAGCTAACCACATCGGCATGGAGGAGCAAATGCCTGTCAGGGGAAGAGGGATCGAAGGAAATGAGGTCGGAATTGAGGGAATTGAGTTTATCCTGAGAACGAGAGCAGCCAATTACGGAGTGGCCACGTTTGGCGAGCTCGAGGGCAAGAGCTCGGCCAAGTCCTTTGCTGACTCCGGTGATCAGAACAGTCCTTTGGGACAGACCACCACCGGCTTGCCCTAGTCGCTTCATCACTCCCTGCATCCCCAAACCTTTTATCCAAAGCTTCCAAAGCTATGTTCCTTCAAAGAATCGAGGTTGAAGATTGAAGGCTGATCTGAGATTCCACAAACCAACTCGATGGTGAATGGTGAATGGCGAAATGAAAGCCCTAGAGACAACAGTGCCGCCGGAGACAGAAGCAGATATACGGAACATCTTATCTAAGCGTTACGAATTTATATGTTCTCCTCCTTATTTTTTCTTAAAATATTTCTTTAAAAACCATTTTTATCTAATAAATTTAGTCGTTCAACATTAATTTGTAATGATTCAATTATTGCACTTTTGTAATAATTACGTTCTATCTACATTAAAATTTATAATGATTTAGTGCTACGATAGCAAATATTGTAAAAATTGAATAAGATTTCTCACATGTAGATCAATAAATTGATTAGGGACTAAATATATTTTTAAATTACAAAGTCAAATTTGTTACTTAATAAAAGTTTATAATTAATTTTGATGAGATTTTTTTACGATGGGAATTAAATTGTTACAAATTTTACGTACACGAACTAAATTCTTATATCTTAAAGTTTATGGACTAAAATTCTTACAAAATTGAAAATACGTTGACTAAATTGTTACAAATTAAAGTTAAGGACTAACTTGTTTATTTTCATGAAAGTTTAGAAATCAAAAAAAGTGTTAACCTAAAAGATATTTATTAATTTTAAAATCAGAGTTCAACTCAGAACACATAAATTGTAAGCTTTTTTAGGTTTTTATATTGAATAAATGTTATTAATTATTACCACGTGTGAGTTTTTTTTCTGCTAGATGTGAAATCGTATCTTATTTAAGGTTTTAAATGTTGATGTCACAAAAAATTTGAGGTCTCAATTTTATAGAAATGTCAATAAAATATCAATGTCGATATATATTTCTAAAAGAATTATAAAAATTCATCAACCTTTCTATAATATAATGGAAATATCGATTCACTTTTTATGTCAATGTTAAAAACTTAAAACTAATGGTAAAACAAAGGTAAATGTGGAGTGTTTTTTGTTTTAGTATACAAATGTGGAGTTCAAATATACAATTTTTAAAAAAACGGATTACCTTATCCACTAAGCCATAATCATATATGCATTTTATTTTATGTATTCAAAGAATTCTTATAATATAGGATAGTTATAAACACAACCATTTGTTCACACAAGATTTCAATGAAGAAATTTAATTCGTGTAAATGAACTTAATTAGTATTGATTTTGTGGTTGCAGTGCAATCTCTAATGTTTGATCATCTGATTCTTTCTCTTATTTGTATGTTCCACTCGAGGGCTGAAGAGTTCGTTCTCAAGATTGAAGCATCAATTGATTCTTGGAGTCTTGAAGTCTTCGAGTCTTGAAGTATTCTATGTTTAGGAAGTATTTGATTTTCAAGAGCTCAATGAGTCTTCTGAAATTTGTTTCTAAATTCTCTTTGAATTTTCTTTCTGAGATCTCAAATTTCTGAAACCCTAAAATGGAGAGTGAACCCTCTATTTATAGAGTTTCTTGAGGCCCCATGTGGGCTTAGGCTTGATTACTTTTAGGCCCAACCATTGAACTGAACTTGATTAACTTTGGGCCTAGCCCTTTGGGTTGAGGCTTTGCTGGATTAGGGCCTTCCACTTGGGTTTTGTCTAAAATCGGCCCAAATTACATGCAACTCAATTTGATCAATCGAAACTTTGGTCAAACGGCTATAATGAAGACACGTGACATTTTTCAAATTTGCCATAATTTAATTAGGAGATCCATGTAAATTTATAATTGATCCTTAATTGAATAAATAATTTTGTCATTAATTTTAAATAATAACGTAGCAATTTTTGGTTGGTCTAAATTTTCGTTCCAATGTGGGAACAAGGGTAATGGTTCTATATTGATCACGCAACAATCAAATATTTGATTGCTAAGAAGGATGCCAAACCATGCTTAATCAGATGGATTTTGTTGTTACAAGAGTTCGATCTCGAAATTAAAGATCGAAAGGGAACAAAAAATCAGGTTCCAGATCATTATCAAGGTTGGAAAATTATGAAGTTCCCACCACCAAGGAGGTCATCAAAGAGGAATTCCTTGATGAACAATTGCTTGCCATCCAATCAGAAGAGCCCTGGTATGCAGATATTGTTAACTTATTAGTTTGCAGTGAATACCTAAAAAAAATTTCAGTACAACAGAAAAAGCGCCTATTTTATGAGTCAAAACTCTACCATTGAGATGAACCTTTCTTGTACAAACGCGGACAAGACCAAATTTTTAGAAGATGTGTAGCTGAAAATGAGATCTCAGAAATTTTGAGACAATGCCATGATGCACCCTATGAGGGCATTTTGGTGGGCAACATACTGCAACAAAAGTTCTTCAGTGCAATTATTTTTTGCCATCCCTCTTCAAGGATGCACATGAGTATGCATTGAAATGTGATCAGTGTCAGTGCACTGGTAACATTTGAAAAAGAGATGCAATGACCCTGACTAACATCCTCGAAGTGGAACTTCTCGATGTATGGAGAATTGACTTTATGGAACCGTTTCCTAAATCCAATGGCCATCAATATACTTGTTGCAGTAGACTACGTCACAAAATGGGTGGAAGCTATCTCCTGTCCAAATAGTGATGCGTTGACTGTCTCAAGATTTCTCAAGAAGAATATTTTCACCAGGTTTACAACACCCCGAGCTTTAATCAGCTATGAAGGGAGCCACTTTATAACAAAATCGTGTAGAAGCTCTTAGACAAATACAATGTCAAGCATAAGATTGCAACTGCTTATCATCCACAATCAAATGGTCAAGATGAAGTATCAAGCCGAGAAATAAAGACAATTCTAAAAAAAGTAGTCAATGCAAGTAGGAAGGATTGGGCGCAACATCTAGATGAAACATTGTGGGCATATAGAACCGCTTTCAAGACTCCCATCTGAATGTCTCCATATTCCTTAGTATTTGGGAAGGCTTGTCACCTCCCTTTAGAACTGGGCGTTGAAGAAACTCAATTTGGACATCAATGCAGTAGGGGAAAGGCGGAAACTCTAGCTCAATGAACTTAATGAATTTCGCTTGCAGGCTTACGATAATGTGAAGCTCTACAAGGAGAAAAATAAGCGATGGCATGATATGAAGATCAAACGAAGGTATTGTATGACGGATAGAAAGTGTTATTATTTAACTCACGCCTTTGGTTGTTTCTAGGAAAATTGAAGTCCATGTGGTAAGGACCGTTTACAATTGTAAAAATCTATCCTCATGGAGCTGTCAAAATTCAAGAAGGAGATAGTCAACGCAGCTTGAAGGTCAACAGTCCAAGATTGAAGCCATATTATGGAGGTGCAGTGGAAAGACTGAAGACCTCCATCAACCTCCAAGATGCGTAAATTTGAGAGGACGCAACCTTAATTCAGGGGAACATTTTTTTTTGCCGTCAAAATCAAGGACGCATTCTACACCCTTTTTTAAATCTTTGTGTGAATTAAAATTCTATGATTTGATTAGAATTAGAATTAGATTTTAATTTCTTTGTGAAAATAAAAATTTGGAAACCGAAGTAATCATAATAGGAATAGATGTAGGATGAAAGCATGCTTTGAATCTGAAGGGTTTAATGAGAAAGTGTGCGTAATAATGACAATATGGGCGGTGCATGTCAAATCCATTCATGAATAATCATCATTAACTTGCACTTCTCAAGACATTGTTTAGTCTTCCAAAGTAATAAGCCTCCAAGTTTTTTTTCTTTAAATACCCCATTTAGGCCACAACTTTGTCACTAACCCCACTCTTCTTCAAACCCTAAGTCAAAAATCCATCTCCTAGCCATGTATTCTGACAAGTCAAACTCACAGGATATCTCTAAGGACTCAGGTCCAAACTATGGCACTCCTCCATCTTCTTCTCCATCCTCTGCTTCTTTTCTATTTGTCCCACCACTAAGTCGTCGGAGAAAAACTGTTCCTGCGAAGCCAAAGAAAGTAGCCACAAAGGCTACCTCCAAACTATTTTCTTCCACACCCAAATGATTAGCACACAAAATGTGCTATTCTAGGCTTTACTTTTGTTAGTATTTATAGCCTATTCAATGTTTTTCACAAGTTTATTTGTTGAAATTTCAGTTATTGAGCAATTGGAGCGAAACTGAAGATTTTGGAGATACCATGGCGAGTATGGAGCTAATGGAACAAAAATTAAGAAGTCATGTGAAGCAAAGAAGTAAAATGGACCAAGCAACCTGAGGGCTTGGCTAAGAGACGCCATCTGTAGTGTCTCAACGCCACAAATGCAACATATCAAGCCATGGAGACAGCACAGGCAGCATTAAGGTGTTGCCTGTAGTGTCTCAATGCCAGGCGATTAAGGCTGCAATGCTATGAGCTCAACGGTGTAGATTGAGCAAGTCCAACCTCGAGCGTTGAGATGCTGCAACCTAGCGTCTCAACGCTACCTTTTCTATTTAAAAAACGTGTGCTTTTGGAAGGACAACATCTCGTCGCTACAACTTAGCGTCTTTACGCTGTCACAATTTCTATAAATACATCTTTATTTGCTTGCAGAAAAGGGGAGTCGTCTTGGAGAGAATAGAACTCTAAATTGATTTCTGCACATTTGAGGAGACTAAAGGACATTCTTGGGAGCGGGGAGCGAAGGTTGAAGCTCAAGATCGTGTAGATTGCATCAAGAACGAGGATTGACACATCATAAGAGTTTTTCTTTTCCTTTTAATTTGTAGTTGTCGTTATGGATTTTGACATAAGTCTAGATTTATTTTTGATAAAGGAGCTTGTCGAAGGCCCTATCAAGTTTAAATTTATAAAAACTAGACCTCTAAATATTTTGTAATAATAGTGGCTAGGGTCATCCATAAGGATTGAAGTTCTTAGATTTAATTAAGTATCATAGTTAATTATGCCAATTTTATTTGAAATATAACCCTTGTGTGGTTTTTTAACAAATAAATAAAACCTAAACTATTATTTACAAAGTTGGAGTCCAACTTTAGAGAGATATTTGAAAATTGTAATCCATAAAACACAACTATGAAATTGATTAAAGAATTATGAAACATGCAATAGTCCTAAGTCAAAATTACTAAGGTATTCAATTGACTCTCTCAAGCGCAATTGAACTCATGCAAAGAAGTAGATCAACCTCTCGATCTATTTCTACAACTAAACATGGCATTATGAAATTCTCTTAGGGGGGCGTTTGGCCCATGGGTTTGGGTTAGAATGGTTTTGGGTTCCAAACCCAAAACCATGTTTGGTACAAGGTGTTCAAAACCCTTGGTTTTGAAACACAACCCCATGGGTTTGTGCCATGTTTTCCTCTTCCACTTGTCATTTTCCATTTCCGACAACCACTTCGACAACAACTCCAGTGACAACTCCGGTGACAACTTCGACGACCATCGACAACGACAACTTCGACAACCACACTAGCGACCCGACCACCGCTGACGACTACCTCCGACGACCACTACGATGAGAACTCTAGAGACCAATCTGACGACCACCCCTACAACCTAACCACCCTAACAACTTGAGACCTCGATGGCCCAACCACCTTGACAACCCGACTTGCCCGAACCACAGCCAATGACCATCTGACAACCACTCCGACCACCTAGCAACCGCCGCCGACAACCACCTAGTGACCACTCCGATGACCCGACCACCCCGATGACTACTTCGGGCGATTACCCCGACAACCTGACAAACTCAACCACCCAAAACCATCGTTGACGACCACCTGGTGACCACTCTAGTGACCACCTTGGCGACCCGACCTCTTAGCAACCCGACTACCCTAATGACCACTCCGACAATGACTCCAATGACTTGACCACCAAACAACCACCCAACGACCACTCGGATGACCTAACCAATCATATGACCACTCCAACAACTCGATCACCCAACAACTACTGTCGACAACCACCCAACTACCACTCACGATCTGACCATCGTGCAACCACCACTGACGACCACCTCGGCAAGCCAACCACCCCATCAACCTGATCACCCCAACAACCACTCCAACAATCACCCCAGCGACTCGACCACGTAGTCAATTTTTTTAAAGATTAAAATAAAACTAAAAATGGCTACTAAACAATTTGTTAACCCAATATATTGGAAATAGGTTTCAAAATACTGTGCAAAATAGAGTTTCTAATATTTTAATTTCTAAAATAGAATTCGAATTTTATAACTCATTTATCATTGAAATAAATTTCAAAATACGGTGCGAAATTTTGTTTAAATTCCATAATTTCTTAAATAGACCTCGAATATTTTATTTTTTTAAAATAAAGTTCCAAAAATATGTTTATGAATACTTTGTAAATTCCCTAATTTCTTAGATAGACTTCTAATTTTTTAATTTCTAAAATAGAGTTCCAAAAATAGGTTTCGGAATACTTTGTGAAATAGAGTTTTAGATTCCTTAATTTATTAAATAAACTTCTAATTTTTTAAATTCTAAAATAGAGTTCCTAAAATAGTTTTTTGAATACTTTGTGAAATAGAGTTTTAAATTCCCTAATTTTTTAAATAGACTTCCAATTTTTAAAATTTCTAAAATAAAGTTTGATAACTCTTCAATAGAAGAGTTATTCCTATTTAAAAATCTCTTATTAAACCTGCTTGTCTTAGTGCTTTTGGTGATTTTTGGTTGTTAAAGTCCCAAGTTTTGTATGTGTTTGCTGTTAAGAGTGAATTTCTTTTAAGATGTGAAAATGGTCTACTTTTGGCTAAGACATGAGCTTAATTTATTGAATTTTGCTTCAGGTGAAGAGCTTTGAAAACAATGTTGGGAGATCAATTTGGAGAGATAAGTAAAAATCTTTGTTGAAGCATCTCTTTATTAAAAGGACCACCTGATTCACACATGCAAGAAAATTCATTAATTGAGTTGTCCACCTATGTATTAGAATTGTCCAACCAACCCTGAATTCAAGGCTTCGAGTGAGGTATTTAGATGAGACACTTTGGATGCAGAAAGAAGGCTAGAAAAGGAAGGAATCTACGAAAAGGGAGAAAGAAAAGCTGAGCAAGACTATCTACATTGGGAAAGGGAGCATATCATGCTTTCTTATTTGTCCTAAGATTCGTATCCATCTGTTCTTTGCATTCTCCCTAGATTGGAAGTATGATTACTGTATGGAAGTGTAAGGGAGAACACCTGGAACCCGACCCCCCATGGACGACAACTCAATGCCTTCATCACCTTCAGCTACTACTTAGTTTTAATTCAGTTTATGTTTTGGACAACTATTGTTATTTCTTTTCTTCATTCCTTTCAACTTATGTATTATGATATTATGAACTTTGGACCTTCATTTGCATTACGGATTTCCTTTACTCCAGCAACGTCATTATTCTTTTCCATGTATTAATTATTTAAAATATATGTCCTTACTAATGTTATTTATTTTACATCATCATGAATGGAGTGAATGAGATACTTGTACAAACTACACATTCATAATTAACTATGCTTGAAATAATTGATCCACATAATTGGTTAAAATATTGATATGCAATTCAGTACACAATTATCAAGTTAAAAAAATGGATCTGAAAAAAAAACCTAAAAAAATTGTTTAAAAAAACAGCCTAAACAAACTCAGCCTAGCCTGACCCAACCATGCACCCCAAACACAGGTTTCAGTAAACCAGCCAAACCCAACCCTGCACCCCAAACACAGTAATCAGGAACCCCAGGGTTTCTGATTCCAGCCAAGGATTCCCAAGGTTCCTGATTCCAAACCAGCGCGCCAACACAGCCCCTTAAGGGCTTCTAACATTAACCTATTCATTCTCATGCAATAAACCAATCCTAGTAATGCATCTAAGTCCTTAGTTAAATTTAGTTTCTCAAGCTAAGCTTAACTTAACATACAAAGCTATGGCCAAAAGCTTAGAAGATTAATTCAAGATGCATAAAAGACGTTACACAAACATAAATCAATAAATCAAACATAATCTTTCAAAAACAATACAATCAACCATGAGTCTACATTACTCAATTACATTCAAATATAGTTCAAGAAATTCTAAAATTAAAAAGACAAAGTAAAGAGAATAGAGAAAAATTGGATGACACGTGCCAACAATCGTTCTCGACATGATGTCCCACGATCCCGAGCCTTGAGTCTCCTCCTTAGCTCTCCAATATGATCTCTAGACCTCAAAGCAATGCCTCTATTGAAATTAGTGTTAAGTCTCTCTAAAACGGCTCCCCTAACTCGTATGTACAACTTCCTATTTATACACAGGGGATGACATTGCAACGCTAGGGGTAGTGTTGCAAAACTGTCCCTTTTCCATATTTACAAAATCGTGGTAACGTTGCAATGCTACCAGCGCTACCCTCATGGGTTTACAAATGACTCTTTTGCTCTCTTTTATTCTCCTATGACGATTTTACCCTTGATTTCTCGATTCTTGCAAAATAAACACTTAATTGCATGAACGTATTACATAATGTCTTTAAAAGTGTAATAAAACATCCTTAAAAATGCATCATGAATTACTCTTATCAATTTTTATGTCCAATCTTTTGGTGGAATTACTGTAGAGGATTTTTGAAAACGGCAGTTTAGAAGGGGATGGTGAGAGTTTTGCTGAGATTTTTAGTTTTAGAAGAATGTTTGAATCTCTAGAGTTAGGAGAAAGAAAAACACCACGCTTGTAGCCTTCTATTATAGAACCCCCTATCCTAATTCTCATTTACAATTTTTTTTTAGAAATTTGTGGCACTGTTAAGTTAAATGGTTTCTCTATTGATGCCCTTTGCTTATGCCTTTTTCCCTTTTCTATGCAGGACAATGCAAAGGACTGGTTGGAATCGCTACAGCCTGGGAGCATCACCACTTGGGAGGAATTGGCCCAGGCATTCTTGACCAAATTCTTCCCACCTGCCAAGGCTGCCAAGCTTCAGACTGAGATAGATAAGTCCAAGCAACACGATGGTGAGCAGTTGTTTGAAGCATGGAAAAGGTACAAGGAGCTGTTAAGGAAGTGTCCTCAGCACGGGTACCTAGACTGACTTCAGGTCCTATTATTTTACAATGGACTCATGGGCAGCACTAAGACCATTTTAGATGCAATAGCTGGAGGCACTATTCTGGCTAAAACTGTCGAGGAAGCACGAACCGTACTGGAGGAAATGCCAACCACTGGCTATTAATGTTCGAATGAGCGCTCAAATCATAGAACAATGGCTAGTCTTTATGAGTTGGATGAGGTAAGCACCCTTAAATCTCAAATGGCATCTTTGGCTCATGCTTTATCCAAACTTGCACGTACAGGAACTCCTCAGTCAATAGCCTCCATAGTAGCAACTCAATCCTTTGAAGTTAGTGGAGAATCTAACATTGAACAGGCCTAGTATGTCAACAACAGCAATTCTAACTATGGAGGGCAGCATATGTAGAACAATCTTTCGTTTCAATACCATCCAGGTTTGAGAAATCATGAAAACTTTTCCTATGCGAATAATAAGAATGTTCTGCAACCTCCTTCAGGTTATGCATCTACCTCCTATCAAGTTGAAAAGAAGCCCTCCCTTGAGGATATGTTGGGGGCATTCATCACTAAATCAAGGAGTAGAACTAACCAGTTGGAGAGTATTGTCAATGGACATAATACAACCATAAAAAACATAGAGGTACAAATCAGTTAGATGGCCACCACCCATAAACACTATGTAAAAAGGTAAATTCCCCAGTGATATTGAGATAAACCCAAGGGAAACATGCAAGCCTATCACCCTGCGAAGTGGAAAGGCATTGGCTGAATCAAAGAAAAAGCCAGCTGAAGATATCATTCAAGAGAGGACACAGGAGCCTGATAAAGAGACGTCAACAACAACACCCAAACCTACCATTGAGAAAACTACTGAGTCTCACATCTCTACAGTTCCTAATTCTATGTCATATCTTCAGCGTTTTCAAAAGACAAAGCTTGATTCTCAATTTGAAACATTTTTAGATATTTTCATAAAGCTTCACATAAATATTCCTTTCACAGATGCTTTGAAGCAGATACCAAACTATGTGAAATTCATGAAGGAGATCATGTCAAGTAAAAAGAGGCTGATGGCTTACGAGACAGTCTATCTTACTGAGGAGTGTAGTGCAATCATTCAGAAAAAAATTGCCTCATAAATTAAAAGATCCAGGGAGTTTCACTATTCCCTGTAATATTGGCAAGTTTTCTGTAGAGCTTTATCTGATTTAGGTGCTAGTATTAATTTGATGCCCCTCTCTGTTTATAAGAAACTTGGTCTAGGGGAAGTAAAACCAATAATGATTTCACTACAACTAGTTGACCGCTTCATCACATACCCTAGAGGTGTTGTGGAGGATGCCCTAGTGAAGATAGACAAGCTCATATTCCCTGTAGACTTCAAAGTACTAGTCATGGAAGAGGATGTCGAGATCCCGATCATACTAGGGAGACCTTTCCTAGCCACTAGTAAAGCAGACATTAACATGCACAGAGGTACATTGACCTTATATGTGGGTGAGGAAAAGGTAGAATTTTAAATCTTTAAACCCTAAAGTTCAGATGATGAGGTAAGTACTTGTCTCAGAGTTGAGTTGGCAAATTCTTTGTATCCTGACTGTGGAAAATATGTAGTTTTGAGTGACTCTCTAGACGTAGTGTTCCATGATAAAGAGGAGGTGAATGAGGGTGAGTTCAAGGGCAAGAAACCACCCTAATTGGGAGGCAACCCAAGTTTCTATCATTTTTTTGTATTAGTTTTCTTTTTCGTAGTCCTCTGTCATGTGTTTTTACTTGGTTTCCCATGTTCTATGTTGTAGGAGCTCGAATTCTTCCACCCTGCCCCCTTGAGATGATGAAAATATTGTATCTCCCTTAATCGGGACAATATTGTTCACTCATTCATCTTTTCTTTGTCCCTATGCATGCTTGAATACCTTATACATTGAAGACAATGCATATTTTGAAGTTTGGGGTGGGAGTACTTTGTAACTACTATTTTGAAGGAAAAATAGTTAGAACAGATGCGACAACACCTGAGTCTTCTACGAGAAAGAAGAAATTCGTTCCAAAAGCTCAAAAGAATAAGGAGTCCAAGGAAGCGGGGACTCAAGGTGAAGAAGAGGCTACTAGCCAAAGAGAAAGTCAATGGGTTGTAGAGCTTATGGGAAGAAGCATTGAACATGAGATGGGCTTCTTCGAGATAACTGACCCCATCCCCACATTCATTACAGAGAAAGTTGAGCAAATGGGATAGAGGCAGTTTTTGCAAGGAGCCACAGCTATCTTTCCCAGAATAGTCAGACAATTTTACGCGAGCGAATTGCATGAAGAAGTTGACAAAGACCTAGTCAAAGGTCATCGTGTATCATCCGAAACCTCTAGAATTAATGAATTATTTGGACTACCAGACAACGATGCGCTAGGGAACAAGCTGATCTTTGACCCCTCAGGGGAAAAGATGGTTAAGGCCCTAAGGGTTCTTACAAAGTCGGGCACTAAGTAGACTGAAAGCAAGTCAGGTGTAAGACAACTGCTCAAGGGAGATTTAACACTTGCAACGTCCACTTGGAATTATGTAGTGAAGAATAGGTTGATCCCTTCAACGCATGACTCTACGATTTCAAGGGACAAAGCCATGACCGCATTTTTCCTACTTCAAGGAGTTGAGTTGAACGTGGGAAGGATTATTGCCGAGCAAGTGCATGCTACAATAGCAAAACCAAGAGGTCCACTATTCTTTCCTTCGATGATTGGAAATTTATGCCTCAATGCAGGATTGCCCTTGGAAGAGGAAGGATAAGTGTGCACCAAGGGGATCATTGATAATATCATCCTTCGGTGCCTATTAAAAGAATCTCCAACTCAACCTCCTCTAATCAATAAACCAAAGAACCCCAAAATGCCAATTAAGGAAGATGCATCCAAGGCTGATTAGAAGCCTAGCGGTAGGCTGGTTCTTTCCAAGAAAGAAAAAGGAAAGTAGTTTGTGGTCATCAAAGACAGTAAGTGCCCATATCCCACAACCTTAGTTGAAAAAGAACCCCATCCCTCACTAGAGCTGATCACTCCTTACGAATTCCAGACCTTAACAAAGTTGATCATCAATTCGCTACACACTTAAGTGAAGTTGGTCCTTCTAAACCCTGCAAAGCTATAAACATGCAACCAGACGTGTATGTACCTCAAGGATTGAACGTTAAGGCATACACAACATTCTCTGATTTCAGGGAAGTTGAAAAAGAACATTTCTAGCTAGCAAAGTTAAACAGATGGGCAGTCCTGCGCCCTATGTTGAATTATTTAGAGATAGTCGCACGAAGAGTGGATGCATTCATGCGATACTCGGTAGAAAGGGTCATGATCCTTACAAGGATATGTCTAGAGCTTCCTAGTGCTTTTTCAAGAGTACCAGAAGAGTTATGGTGCTCAATTACATTTCCTCCGCTGAGTCTGCTGAGGCTGCCTGAATCCCAAAGTGATGATCGCGAGAATAACCCACCACTACCTCTTGCTTCTTAACCCTGTTTTTACAATATCTTTTTCTTTGTGCTTAATCTTATGATTGTTATTTTGACTATTTATTGGTATTTCATTTTATATGAATCAGTCAGCATGATAGCACAATTATCTTCATCTCTCCGATTTCTTTATAGCTCTTCAATAAGTTTGATGTGATACTAAGTATTCAAAACTAAGTATGGAAATCATTTGTGATGAGTTCAGCTAAAATTTTATGATCTCAATTCAATGCCTAGGATGATATTGAACACTCAATTACTTAATTTTTTTTCTTTTTATATATACTTTGTTAAACTAATTTTTAGAGCTTTGAATCCTTTTGTAGAATCATAGTATCAACTAATTCCCTCAGCCAGTTTTTTCTAAGCTACACCTAACCCTAGCTTTTGAAGGAATGAACGTTTCACTCCACGGCAGAAGCATTGGATCGTCTTTGATTTTATTTACAATTAAACTAAAAAATAAGATTAAGCAAACTTACATGGAGTAAATATGGAGATATTTCTCATAGGTCTTTATCTCCTTCACAAAGTCTTCCTGACTATGACTCGAACATAGGACCAAGGCTTTTGGGAGCCTCTTGAAAGAAAATCTACAAGAGATTGGAGAGGAAGAGGTCTAGAGAGAATTCTCTAATTCTCTATTGACTAGATATGTGTTATGTATAATAGCTCAACCCAAGGGTCCTATTTATAGACACCAAATGCAAATCTTTGCCATAATTAAAATATTATATTTTAATATCTAATATATTAAAATATATCTTATACTTATTTTAATCTCATTCAAATCTCCTACGATATTTATTTATTTGAATCTTATTCAAATTTTATAAATATATTTTCTTTAATGTACCTAATATACATTAATTATCTTAATATTTAATGTATCAAATACAATAAATATATTTTCATCTTTTATATTTAATATATCTAATATATTAAATATTAATTTGAACACTTCAAATTAAATATTAATTTGGACATTTCAAATTTTTCTTTCAACTAAATTGTTCTTTTAGTGTTACTATGAGCTAGCAATGGGACCTTATGGACCTACGAATTATAAGCTCCAATGATACAAAATTAATTAATTAAACTCTTTAATTAATAAATTTTCATTCATTAACTGGAGTTTCACTTTTATGCACTGTAAAACAAGTTGTGTCCATGGATATAACCATTACATGGAGGTCGTCTTTCACGAGTTGTTCGTAATTATAGTTGGGTCAAAAGTCCGTTTTACCCCGTAATTACATCTTGCACCTTAAGTACCACTGATCCTCTAATGAACAATTTGTTTATGATCCAACCATAAACTAAGTCCCTCTCGGACCACTAAGAGGGTGGGGCCCCATTGTTAAGTCCCAAAATCAGCACTTAAGGGAACTACTCATCTACTTACCCTATATGGGAATGAGTGAATTTCATCTTGTAAGATTATGTTCCTAGCTCCCTATTTGGTCAAGTCTCCAAAATGTTAGGCTTATTGAATCGGCTACAAAAGCCACTCTCACCCATGCAAATAAAAGGACAAGCCCTTACAGGCAGAAGTTCATAACTCACTCAGGATTAAGATTGCGTCACATATGATCATTTTTATGAAATATTAATCTTCTCAATTAACTGATTTATAAAGAGAGATTAAATATTTCGTGGTCAAATTCATTGTATAAGATACCCTCATTCACATGTCTCCACACAAACGATTTGGATCAAATTGTTTGTAACTATTACAAAGTGACCTGTATCAATAGTGTTACCAAGGTAAGATACCCAACCTTATCCATATACTATGACCCTTTAGATTATTTCTTGAACATGATCCTCCCGTATGTCAACCACATACTGTTTAAGATTACACTAATAACTTTGGATTTTTCATATAATGGATAATATTATATTGTAAATAAAATAATAAAAAATATTAATAATTATTAAATAAATTAGCAATTACAAGGCTTTAGGGCATAAATTCCAACAAACTCCCACTTGTACTAAACCCTATGAGACATGTATCCTAAGTCATACTTTATACCCAACATATTTCTCCCACTTGCCCTAGTGAACATTAGACATGTCTCGTAATCCTAGACATTCTAGGTGACCCTCAAACACTTTAGCCTGGAGAGTCTTTTTATATATAGATCCAAACGACTGCCATTAAAAGCCATCTTGGTCACTACCATGATGCTTTTTCTCTCTTGATATGATTATCTATACATTGGTGTTTTCTAATTTCCTTAATATTAGTCTTTGCACCACTATTGTCATAATAAAAAATAGACTAAATCATATATGAAACACCTTTCAGATCTTCAAGAAACTATTTGAGTCATACAAGTCATTTTGTTGCTTCACAAGCAAAATAATTTAACTCGTATACCATACTTCACCACCTAGGGTAAAATTCTTCGTAATATAGATTTCCTAAATCTTTGTAAAAATCAGTGTATCTTGTAAAGATCAAATCTTTTACTCCATACACATAAACTTCTCATTATCCATAGATAATTTGAGAAAGTGTTTAATTTTCTACTCAATGGTCATACCATTCGTCTACCTGATATATGCTAATCAACTGTGTATTAATTATTAAGTCTCATTTATGCATTAATTGTCTTATACTTAGAGTAATAATTAATCATAAACTCTCAACATTTGAGGTTGTCTTAGGATACTCTTCCGTAGACATAAATATCAAATATTTGACAACACTTTTGTCAATATAAAATGTTTGAGACAAAGTTAACATTTTGTCCTTAAAATCTCTATTTTGGACATATAAAATATACTGAGTCATTCTAAATCACTCATTTGGAATTGGTTACTTAGTCAACTTTTTATGTTAGATAGAAATCTTACATCATTCATAATGAGTGAAATATCATCAACATAAAACATGAGAAAAAAATCCACTAAACAATTAATAATTTTATTGTCTATACAAGCTTTATTAATATTTTTCCAAAGTCATAGGTTTTGATACTTTTATCAAACCTTATATTCAAGGATCTAATTTTAAAATTCATTTCATAAATAAACCTTTACTATTTCACAAATATTTTGCTTTTGATCTTTGAAAACAAACCTCTTTGATTGATTTGTGTAGATGCATTATCTAAGATTTCTTTTCATAAAAGAATTCTAAACATTCATTTTTTATATCACAAATGCAACAATGAATTAAATAATGCTTACAGACTTCAGTTGGCAACAAGTGAGAAAATTTACTTGCAGTCTACTTTCTCCTATTAGGTTTAACCCTTTGTATTAGTCTCACTTTACGAGCAATAAGCCTTCAACTTTGTCATCTAACATGAAAATTTTGGGCTTCAATTAAGTCCTTGTAAAGGTTGAGTCATCTCATAACTACGACGAGACTTATCCAATTCATGACTAGGATTCATTTGACTTTCAAATGTAATTAAATTGTTAACAACTTTTGTTAACTATTTAGTGGCTTCACTTGAAACCAATTTATTAACACTATCTTACCTTATTAAAAGTTTGTAGTCTTTTATTTTACATTCCTTATAAAATTGATATTTGTCATACAAATACCTTATTCGTTTTAGGACTAGATAAAAGACCATTTTGTACTCCTTAGGGGTGACTTACACTTGGCATATTTTTTAACACATTCAACCTCTTTGGATTTTTTTCAGCACGTATGCTTAACAATCCTAAATATTGAAGTGTTGTAAACTAGCTTTACTACTCTTCTATAATCCCAAAATTGTCTCGTAGACATTTTTGGAGTGAATAATGTTCACTATGCAATCTCTATTGCATATCCTAACTAGATCGAGAGTTTGGTAATGGTGTGTAACTCATTATTGATGTGACCATGTCTAATAAGGTCTTGTTTCTCCTCTTGCAACACAATTTCGCATAAATGTGTACTTGGTATTTAAAATAATTGGGATAAAAACCCATTTTCCATCAATTAGTCTTAGTACGTAAGGTTCTTGTACTTTACTCTATGATATGATCATAATATCTTGATAGACTTACCTAATCGATTTTCAACTTTAACCTTAATTTTCTTGAACTTTTCAAAAATATAGACTTACGTTGTATTAGGTAAAGATACTTGTACCTCAATGGTCATCAACTAGAGTGATGAAATATTCATGATTTTATTTGACCTTTACATTCACCATACCACTTGGGCCATAATGTGTAAGTCCAAAATATTCTTTCGTCTTGTAGCCTTATTCAATAAAGGACCAATGATTATCATGCATGAAAAGCAAGATCTACAGATAGGTAAAGTAATTAACTCTAACTTTTAGAGAATTACCTCTTACTAGTCTTTTCATTCTATTCAAGTTGATGTTAATTAGCCTTAAATGCCAAAGTCAAGTATCATCTTTTAGAAGAAATAATGTCTTTCTATTATGGATTCTATAATCCTGAATATCTTAGTATTTTGTAGTATAGTACATGTTAACATTTTAACATATACAAATTGTTCTTAATTTAAGATGAATATATTTTCAAACAATTTTGAAAATATAAACTTCAATACTTCAAAATAGTTCATACTATATGAACATTTTAGTAATAAAGTTTTAGAAATTGTATTTGTAACGCCCGGCTTATTTAGGAGTTTAAATTTTAATTTTTGGAATTAAGAGGAATGATTTTTCATTGGATAAGTTAAATTTGAAGGTTAATTTGAATTTTAGAAAGAGAAAAAGGGCATTTTGGTCATTTATGGAGAAGATATTTTGATATTATTATTATTATTATTATTATTATTATTATTATTATTATTATTATTTAAAAAAAAAAAAAAAAAAAAAAAAGGGAAATATCTTCTTCTTCCTCGCGCAGTCTCTCTCTCCCCCGATTTCTTTCTCTCTCTCTCTCTCTCTCGCCGTCCGACCGCTTCTTCTTCTTCCTTGGGTTGTCGCCGCCGGTCTTCTTCCTCGCAAGATGCACGCCGACCAGTCCTTCGCTCCCTCGCCGACCGCCATCGCAACGACCGCCGGAGCTCACGAACGCCGGCCGCGCAGAGGCTGAACGCAGCCGCAAACCTCGCTGGATTTGCTTCAGTACCGCCGCGCGAGCTCCCCAGTCGTTTTCAGTAATCGCCGGACGCCTCCTCGTCGGTTTTCTGCAGCTCGCTGCCGAACGCAGCCACGCACGCCCAGAAATTCCGCCGCTCGCCGGAGTCCTTGAACGCGCCGCCGTTCATCGGTTTCTGTAAGTTCGAAACTCAGATCGCGCCGGATCTGCGAGAAAATGCCTCGAAACTCACCGGAAAACACCAGATCTGTCCAGATCCGCGAGCCTCACACAAAAACGAGCCTCCACGCGCCCTCACGCGCCGATCGGAAGCTCCACGCGCCGGCCACGCGCCGCCGTCCGCCGCCGCACGCGCCGCCGTGCTCCGGCCACGCGCCGCCGCTCGCCGGAGTTGGGTAAAATTCGCCATTAGGTCCGTTTCGTCGAGTTATTAATGATAGAATGTGTTTTAGCGTAATTCGGATAGTTTAAAACACGTTTAGAACACTTTTTAGGTGAATTGTCGAGGACCGAGGATCGTACTTGGAGTGGGAAACTCAAGAAGCTTATTACTAAGTGAAGAAAGGGTATTGTAATAAGTAAAGACTTAAGGTAAGGGATCTCACAACGAAAGAAGTTTTCAAAACTTGAGCTAGCTCTATGATTTCTTTGAAAGTTTATGTTTTCATGTTAAGTATTTAAGAAAGAAAGTATATTATATGTATGTCTTTGAAATGCGATTGCTATGACTGATGCATTCATAACTATGTTCTAAAACGAATGGGACCTCATGCATGTGTTGTGTTCATGAAAAGATTTATATAGGCTGTGGCGATAATTCTCCCAAAAGTTTTATGTGGGTTTTGAGGGAACCCGAGTCTTCGGACTCTATATGCTCCCGGGGTTCGAGAGTGCCCCCAGACTGTAGCCGACGGGCTTGAGTCTTCGGACTCCACGATGGTAGCCTTCGGGCTGAGTCTTCGGACTCCATGATATATGTTAGCTTTCGAGCTTAACTCTCAGAGGTAGGGAGGACTCTATTAGACAGAAAAACTATGTCTTCGGACTATTCAGAGGCCCTCGGGAGAATTTAATAGTTCACAAGAGCTGCGAGGAAAAGTATATGGTTTATAAAAGGAATTTTAGGTCCCCTACTAAAGCGATGGTTTTATGATTTAAAATGATATGTTGCATGTGATTGAAACTCTTATTTTAAAACTATGATGGACTTACTGAGTATTATTCGTTAATACTCACCCTTTTCCTTTTTAAAATGTTTTCAGGTAAGGCTAAGATCGGCCCTAGCGCGTGACCGGAGATCCTCTACTCGAGTCATGGGAGCCGACTGATCGTTATTCCGCTTCCTTTATGTTTCTAGATGTACATAGAACTCATGTTAAGTTTTTAAATGTTTAGGAGGATGTTTCAAAATCTTTTAACCTTTCTTTGTAAATCGTGCACGTGCATTTGATTTCTGCTGTTGAACCCTAGCATCATATTGAGAAGTTTGTTGGATGCTAGGAGGTTGTTTGAAATCTTAGAAGTGTGTTTTTCTATGTCTTATCAGGGTCAAAATTTTGGTTTTCGTGTAGTTACGCCGTTATGTTGCCGAAATTTTTGGTAATATAGCGACGTGACTTAGTAATGACTCTTAGGTAGCGTGTTGAGCCCCTAGGGTCGTTACAGTTGGTATCAGAGCACTAGGTTATAGGTTCTGTAGACTAGCTTACTTCGTAAGCATCAGGTATCCCATGACTAAGTAGTGATTTCCAGTCATCGCGCAGGTACGCCTCTGAAGTAAACTTTTAATTTGTTTGTTGAAAAGCATGTTATTTTTATGAAATGATTCATATGTGAAATGTATTTTAAGTTAAGTAAAGTTTAAGAAAAGTGAAAAGTGTGATCCCTTTTGATGTGAAGGTTAACTTGTTTATGTTTGTTTGTTAAGTATGCCGCCTAGAAGGAGAGGCAGAGGACGGGGTAGAGGACGTGGTGCTGGTAGAATACATGACTTACCTCCTGAGATGCCAGTAGAACAGGAGGTGAATTCTGGGGCAAATTCCCCTGTTGCTCAGGCTCAACCTGATCCAGTTATGGAGCCTGCAAATCCTACGGTTGCGTCGTTGATGTTAGAGGCGATGCAGAACTTAGTACAAGCGACCGTGACGACCCAGTTAGCACAGATGGGTCAAGTTTCTACGCCAGCTTCATTACAAGCCCGTCACTTGAAAGATTTTAGAAAGTATGATCCAAGGGCGTTTGACGGATCCTCTGGGGATCCTACAGTGGCGGAGTTATGGTTGTTCTCTATGGAGAACATTTTTCAGTTGATGAGCTGCCCGGATGAATATAAAGTTTCTTGCGCCACATTTATGCTGAGGGATGATGCATACCTATGGTGGGAATCTGCTCAGAGGACCATCGGTACAGGAGGAGGAATAGTGACGTGGCCGATGTTCAGAGAGGCTTTCTGGAACAAATATTATCCTGCGACTGCACGATACAAGAAACAAGAAGAGTTTCTACAACTTAAACAGAATCGACGTCCAGTGGATGTCTATGAGAGGGAATTGACAAGGTTATCTCGTTTTGCTTCCGAGCTGGTAGATACTGAGGCCAAGAAAACAGAGCGTTTTGTAATGGGTTTGGATCCTCAGGTTAAAGGCGTGGTGCAGGCTGTAGCACTTCACGACTATGCTGCTGCGGTAAGGACAGCAGAGTTTATTGTTGCAGGCCAACAGAGTGAGATTCCTATGGCCCAAAACCCGAGTCAGTCATCCTCTGATCACAAGAGGAGATGGAGTCAGGCGAACTCGAATCCCCAGCGTTCTCAACAGTCTTCACAGTCGTCCATGAGGTCACAGGCCGCTTTTAGCCAGAGGCAGCAAGTAAATAGGTCGGGACCTAACATTGGGGAGAAACCTCGTTGTAATGAATGTGGAAAGTTTCATTGGGGTCAGTGCCTGATGCGGTCTGGGTTGTGTTTTCGATGTAAAAAGGAGGGACACAGAGCTGAAAATTGTCCTACCCTCCCAGACAGTAGAGGTCAGTCTTCGGGTTCAGGTGGAGTAGGACTTAATAGGCCCACACTTCAACAAGGGAGAGTTTTTGCTAGTACCGGCAGGGAGGCTGGTAACTCAGATGCTGTAGTTACAGGTACGTTTCCCGTTTTGGGATATCTTGCGTTTATGTTATTTGATTTCTACACATTCCTTTATTTCTGCGTCTTTTGTGAGACAAGATGAGTTAGAACTTGAGTCTATTAGCTACTGAGGGGATTAAGAATGGTAAGATGATAGTTTCCGACCACGAGCTGGATGTGAATTTGATAGTCCTAGAGATGGAAGGGTTCGATGTTATTCTAGGCATGGATTGGCTGCTTTTGAACCATGCTAATATTGATTGTTTTCGTAAAGAAGTGGTGTTCACGCCACCAAAACAGGCCAGTTATAAGTTTAAGGGGACTAGAACTGAATTAATCCGAGAGTGGATTGGTGGGGAATGAGGAACCCCAAATGAGGAAGTTATGAAGGAATGGAAAATAAGAACAAAAGAGAATATGATTGATGATTCGCAGGTCATTTGAGACTTTGGAAAGGATTAGCCCCGTACTCGTGGTTTAACTTGTTTACCTTTCTCTCTATAGTCATGATGTGCTATATGTTCCTCTCGTTGAGAAAAGGTGTTGCTCGATGATGGAAAAGAGACTTAATGGATTTAGTAAAGGAAGAGAAAGATGATATAGAAAAGATATGTTTGTCTCAAGAAATAAAAAGGAAACGGTTATGTTGAGGTGCCTAATACTCAAGTATGGTGTGCTTTAAGGATAGAAATCCTTAAATGTGGTGAAAGAAATTTGGTTAGTATTTGAAACTCAGAACTTCGTAAGCTTTGGCTGAAGGTAAGAACTTGAGACTTTGGTTATGGAGCCTAGCTTAACATGTGAGATCTTACTCCTAAGGTAAGAGTTTAAATTTGTGAAACTCAAGAATTGGAAGAGAATTTCGTTAAGATTTTGTTTTAGGCTTGCAAAGGAAATGAAGAGAGCAACTTTCTAGTTGAAAATGGTTATTGGCCTATGTTGCTAAATAGTTGGAAAGAGAAACAAAAGGAGTGGTTCGAATATATGTGACTCCAGTGGATGAAGTTGACAAGGCAATAGTGGAAGTCTGGATCAGATAGAATTGAATTTGGAGGCCGAGGCCGTGTGAGGTGAAACCCAGGAAGCGATTCAAATGATGGTGACAATGCGGATAAACTTGCAAGCTGGAGTTCAGGTTTGGATAAGAATAGAGTTTGGAGTAGTGGTGGTTGTACAAGGTCTTAGAACCGAGAAAGTGAATGGAATAGCCAACGACGGAGTTGGAAATCGAGCAATGATGATGGTGATAAGTTGAGTGTTCAGGAATCAGGTTGGAAGGTGACATCAAGAGAAATGAGCACAATAATTGGAAAGTATTAAGTCGTCCTTGAGGTTTGGATCAAACTATGGGTGGAATAGAGGAACTGAGAATCAAACAGCAAATAAGGATGAAAATGCAGGTGCTGGTAATGTTACAAGTTGAGGTAAAAGTAGCCCTGCAAATAGAGAAAAGTTGTCATTTGATTGGGAGCAATGATTGATGGTAATGTCTTAGTTCGAATACGAGATTTAGTTTCAGAAGATGGTTTTCCTAAGACTCGTGGTACCAAGGGATCGGTTTCAGTGGTTCCAGCAAGGACAAAATTAGCAACCAAATGACTTTGTGTAGTTGCAGTTAGAAAGGTGCATGGTTTGCTTGGGTTTATGGGTTACTTTCCATGTTAGAACCTCTCCAGTGTGGTAAAGTCTCAAACTTAATTGACTCAATGGTTTAGTTGATTGTTTGGAGTGAGATTTATGAAGTGAACTTTAAGAGCTCAAGCAGGGATGGATATTCAGTATTAGTGCTCGTGTGGAGCTGGAGAGTTGTTGCCCATGGTAATACTTTTGGAAAAAGTGGTTGGTTGAGCTTTAGTATAGCTTGGTAAGGTGATTGTCTGCATCAGGATTGGTTGAAAGGTTTACGAATGCAACTACTCGACCTATGGTTTGGTAGGGATAGATAAGGACTTTGCTTTGAAAGATTGCAAGGCACTATGGGTGTCAGAAGAAGGTTTGAAACCTTTCGTAGCCTTATGAGCCTAGAGTATTGTTCATCCAAGAGTTGAGCATGTGACAGCTTAGATCGTTTGAGTTATTAAGAGTTTATGATGACAAGTTATGTGCCATAAGATGGAAAAGGGGAATGGAGTTCGAAGATGGTGGTTTAGTATCCTTAAGGGTAGCATGATAAAGGAGCTTTGAGGTTAGAACAAAAAGAAAGATGGCTAATGTTTGGTTGGGTCGTTTGAGAGGCGAACATGTATTCAAAGTTTTGTAAGACTAGCCACTTTCGAGGACGAAAGTTTTCTTAAGGGGGGAAGAATGTAACGCCCGGCTTATTTAGGAGTTTAAATTTTAATTTTTGGAATTAAGAGGAATGATTTTTCATTGGATAAGTTAAATTTGAAGGTTAATTTGAATTTTAGAAAGAGAAAAAGGGCATTTTGGTCATTTATGGAGAAGATATTTTGATATTATTATTATTATTATTATTATTATTATTATTATTATTATTATTATTTAAAAAAAAAAAAAAAAAAAAGAAAAGGGAAATATCTTCTTCTTCCTCGCGCAGTCTCTCTCTCCCCCGATTTCTTTCTCTCTCTCTCTCTCTCTCGCCGTCCGACCGCTTCTTCTTCTTCCTTGGGTTGTCGCCGCCGGTCTTCTTCCTCGCAAGATGCACGCCGACCAGTCCTTCGCTCCCTCGCCGACCGCCATCGCAACGACCGCCGGAGCTCACGAACGCCGGCCGCGCAGAGGCTGAACGCAGCCGCAAACCTCGCTGGATTTGCTTCAGTACCGCCGCGCGAGCTCCCCAGTCGTTTTCAGTAATCGCCGGACGCCTCCTCGTCGGTTTTCTGCAGCTCGCTGCCGAACGCAGCCACGCACGCCCAGAAATTCCGCCGCTCGCCGGAGTCCTTGAACGCGCCGCCGTTCATCGGTTTCTGTAAGTTCGAAACTCAGATCGCGCCGGATCTGCGAGAAAACGCCTCGAAACTCATCGGAAAACACCAGATCTGTCCAGATCCGCGAGCCTCACACAAAAACGAGCCTCCACGCGCCCTCACGCGCCGATCGGAAGCTCCACGCGCCGGCCACGCGCCGCCGTCCGCCGCCGCACGCGCCGCCGTGCTCCGGCCACGCGCCGCCGCTCGCCGGAGTTGGGTAAAATTCGCCATTAGGTCCGTTTCGTCGAGTTATTAATGATAGAATGTGTTTTAGCGTAATTCGGATAGTTTAAAACACGTTTAGAACACTTTTTAGGTGAATTGTCGAGGACCGAGGATCGTACTTGGAGTGGGAAACTCAAGAAGCTTATTACTAAGTGAAGAAAGGGTATTGTAATAAGTAAAGACTTAAGGTAAGGGATCTCACAACGAAAGAAGTTTTCAAAACTTGAGCTAGCTCTATGATTTCTTTGAAAGTTTATGTTTTCATGTTAAGTATTTAAGAAAGAAAGTATATTATATGTATGTCTTTGAAATGCGATTGCTATGACTGATGCATTCATAACTATGTTCTAAAACGAATGGGACCTCATGCATGTGTTGTGTTCATGAAAAGATTTATATAGGCTGTGGCGATAATTCTCCCAAAAGTTTTATGTGGGTTTTGAGGGAACCCGAGTCTTCGGACTCTATATGCTCCCGGGGTTCGAGAGTGCCCCCAGACTGTAGCCGACGGGCTTGAGTCTTCGGACTCCACGATGGTAGCCTTCGGGCTGAGTCTTCGGACTCCATGATATATGTTAGCTTTCGAGCTTAACTCTCAGAGGTAGGGAGGACTCTATTAGACAGAAAAACTATGTCTTCGGACTATTCAGAGGCCCTCGGGAGAATTTAATCGTTCACAAGAGCTGCGAGGAAAAGTATATGGTTTATAAAAGGAATTTTAGGTCCCCTACTAAAGCGATGGTTTTATGATTTAAAATGATATGTTGCATGTGATTGAAACTCTTATTTTAAAACTATGATGGACTTACTGAGTATTATTCGTTAATACTCACCCTTTTCCTTTTTAAAATGTTTTCAGGTAAGGCTAAGATCGGCCCTAGCGCGTGACCGGAGATCCTCTACTCGAGTCATGGGAGCCGACTGATCGTTATTCCGCTTCCTTTATGTTTCTAGATGTACATAGAACTCATGTTAAGTTTTTAAATGTTTAGGAGGATGTTTCAAAATCTTTTAACCTTTCTTTGTAAATCGTGCACGTGCATTTGATTTCTGCTGTTGAACCCTAGCATCATATTGAGAAGTTTGTTGGATGCTAGGAGGTTGTTTGAAATCTTAGAAGTGTGTTTTTCTATGTCTTATCAGGGTCAAAATTTTGGTTTTCGTGTAGTTACGCCGTTATGTTGCCGAAATTTTTGGTAATATAGCGACGTGACTTAGTAATGACTCTTAGGTAGCGTGTTGAGCCCCTAGGGTCGTTACAGTATTTCTCTTGTGGTAATAAAACACCATAGCATCATTAAGTAACAATTATCCTTTAATGACATCTTAATGTCTCCCACTACACTAACTGAGATGGACTTCTTGATGTCAACCTGTAGAAATTATTCTGCATGTTAAGTATTTTCCAAAAATTACATATTAAATGTAATAAATAATAAATCTTGATAGTGAATCTTGTATCAACTATCCAGATAACGTTATTTATTCTTCACCAAAAATCTAGTAAATCAAATTTATTTTTATTTATATTTTTCTTCCTATATAGGTATTTAAAAAATTCCTCTCAATATGACTGTCCTGGCTAATTTAGGAACTATTTCCTTTTATATACCTTTAGTCATTTGTTTTCTTTTCTTGGATTTTTGTAATACTTAATCTCGATCGAGATCATTTAGTTCTAAATTTAGCTTTTGTTGACTTCAACATCTCATATGTTGTTGTCATTTTCTTTATCTTCTAAGCTTGACATCTAACATGTCAACTAAAAAATACGTACATCTCGTTTACGTTTGATTCATTAATCATGTGCTTCACGAACATTTCGAATAACATTAGCAACAGATTTTTGAGAACATTTATCAATACAGACAAATTCAAAATTTTACACTGCTTTTATAGTGTTAATGTTAATTTTCGAAGTAATAAAATTTCTTAATTTTGACTTATTAGTAATAAAATTAAAAATTATGAGAGAAACTGACATAATATTGAAATATATATATAATTTAACATCATGCAAACAATTATCCATTCAATTTTAGCATAGAAATCAAACAAATTGAAAAATGAACCCTATAAATCATTTTTAATGCAATGGTACTTTAGTGAGCTAGAACAAGTGTTGTTGTAGGGTAGGTCAAGTGTTCCTTCACTAAACTGAGACAATCTTAACCAAGTATTATACCAGAATAACTCTTAGATCCCGTTGTTTGGTCAAGAACATTATTAACAACCTTAATAAGCCATTTGTAAGTGTGACCCATCATTTTAGATCTCGTAGTTTTATCCCAACAGGTGCCGTCGTAGGGTAGGTCAAGTATTGGAAACAAAACTACAATTCTATCATTCTCAGGAGTTCACCTTGATATTGATTCATCCAAACACCTTCCGTAGGGGGACGGTCCAAAAGCCTCTAGGAGGCCCCGCATGAATCTCAAGATGTGAACCAATGATGGAGACCGTAGGATATGTTGACACATTTCCTTCTCCCACTTACTATTTTGAAGTAAGGTTTTCTCTTACTTAGACAAATTAGGCTAATCTCATTTATCTAAGTTCCTCAATCTACCTTTCATAACCCTTATGTTGTTAGATTGATTTTAATGTGAATTACCAAGTTTTTAAACTATTAAAAAAACTAATCACATTATGAGCATGCTTAGTGAAAATAAATAAACTTTGACTAATTCAACTCCTAGGTCGGTTCCCAATTAGAGGTGTTCCCTTTCAGTCAACTTAAATACCCCAGTCTTAGACAGAACCTTCCATAGACAAAAGTCCCTTATAGTAAATTTTTATTTCAGGTTCATTGATTTTTAATTAACTATTAATTGTTAGATTAATGAACCTAAGTGAACTTATGCAATGTTTTTAGTCCTATTAAAAAACTAATTCACTTATTGGATAATCTTAAAATTCTATCATTTTAAACCATTTAAAACAAGTTAAAAGATCATCTTGGATATTTTATTATAATCCTATTAGAAAAAATAAAAGATAAATTAAATTCAAAACTTAAACTATTTTATCTTTGAATTAGATTATCTTTATTTATGGAAAACCTAATCTTATTAGGAAATTAAAAGATCTAATCTTATTTTGAAATTAAAAGATCTAATCTTATTAGGAAACAAATAAAGATAAATTAAATTCAAAATTTAAACTATTTAAAGCATGAATCACAATATCTTTATTTTAAGGAAACCTTAGTCTCATTAGAAAATATCCTAATCCTATTAGGAAAACATGGATTCTAATTATGAATGAAAATATCCTAATTTAATTTTCCAAATATAACAATTATAATCAAAGATATGGAAAATATAAACTTATTAGGAAAGTATCTTACATCTATTAGGAAACATCCTAATCAAATTTTCCAAATATAACAATTATATTTAAACGTAATTAAGATGCATGATCATACTTAACCGATGGTGGGGTTTTAATCTAAATGACATACTTTATGCAACAATCAAATAATTTAAAACATACACCACATGCATAATTAAATTAAAAACTAAAGCAAAATTGACCGGCATATTTGGCATATCCTAAGAAATTAAAGATTAAATTCAAAAATAGATAATTTGAACTTCCAAGACATATCTTGGCCTTCAATTTCAGATTCGAACCCTAATTTCCATCTCATTCTCTTCTTTTCCACAACTCTCCGACAAATGTACAGCCGCCTGAAGGATTAAACACATGTTTTGAATAATACCACAAAACGCCGAATTGACCAAGATTCATATCGCCTTTACTGCTATGAATCTAAAGTAAACCGACGACTGCACCATTGGACTCATCCGCCAACTGCTTCATCCTCCAATGAACGTTTGTGCATCTCGTCAGCCGAAACAAATTTCAATCGCATACTCTTCCACTTTTAGATAAATATAAAGGGCATAAGTTTGAAAATTGAATTCACTGCTTGAAGAAGTTTTGTTTCAAAAAACTTACTGATGCATGCATATCAATTAAAAACGTTTTGATTTCAACTTATCAACCTTAGTGCTTTTAGGGGGTGTTTGTTTTGGAGGTTGGGCTTGGGTGGGTTAGCATTCCTAAGCCCAACCCTTGTTTGGGACAAGGGTTTAGGAAATCATAGTTTCCTAAACCCAAACCCATGGAGTTGAATAGTAAATACTATTCAACTCGATGGATTGTTGGTTTTTTTTTTTTTTTTTTGTAAAAAATAATTGTTTTATTTTTTTAAAAAATTATTTCTCTATCTTCCTCTTATTCCTTCTCTATCATTATCATTATTATTTTATCTTTTTAAATATTTTCTTTCTTCTTCCTTCATCCATTTTTTATCTTGATTTTCATCTCACCAATATAAACAACTTTTTTGATAACTTCAAATGTGTTATCTGTAACTTTCAAATTTTTTCCGTTAGTCAATTTAACTTAAAAACTTATTAGAATCATATTTTTTTTAACTTAAGAACTAAAATGTTGTTTTCGAAATCTCAGACACCAAATAAAAATTAAAATAAAACTTTAGGATTAAAAGTGTAATTTGGCCAAAAATATATAATTTTTAATAATTGTGTTTAAGATAAAAACATTATTTTATTTTGAACTTGCTAATATTAAAATAAAAAAATAGAATTTAATTTTAAATTAGTTAAAATAACAAAAGTATATGATATTTTGCTCAAAACTTAGTAAAATAATAAGTCTACGAGATTAAATCAGATTATATGGGATAAACTTTCTTTCACCATTTTGCCCCTTTTTGTTAAAATAATTTGTGATTATTTTTGTCTTTCATTTTTTATTATGGTTTTCTTAAATTAATTATCTTTTTTTTTTTGAGAAAAAATAAATTAGACATATAATAAAAATGGGCAAAATGGTGAAAGAAAGTTTATTCCATATGCTCAAACTTTTTTTTCATTTGTTGAGTTGAACTCCACGAGACAAATAATAAAAAATAAACTAATTTACATTAGAACTGTACCTCTAAATAAAATTTTATTTTTAATTTAGTTATCTAAAAACAAAATGAATAACAAATTAGATAGTTCATTTTCTTATTAGTTGGTAAAATTAAAATCTCAAATTATGCAATATATATATAATTTTAGTCCAATCTCAATTTCAAAATTGATGGAAACAAATATTAGTTTAATTTTTTTTGGAAAAGTAATTACAATTGAGTTGAATTCGAATTACAAACTTATTAAATTAAATTAGTAAAATAAATAATATTTAATTTTAAATTATCCATATGAAAAAATATTTTACTTACCAATGAGTCGTATTCAAAGTAAAAACAATAAATGTATGATATTTAATTTCAACTTAGTCATATATTTTTTACATAGTCAATTAAAAAAAGCTACCCAATGTTACTTTTTTTAGTTTAGTCATTTTTATATAATTAAATTAGTCAATTTAAAATAACAAAAATATAAGAAATAATTTTAATTTTGAATTTAGTTATATTTGAACCATACAAAATTAATTAATTTTTAACTTAACTATATTAAAATAAAAATAAATAAATAATTAGAATGAAAATTTAAAATAATTTAAAATTTAACCATTAATTAAATACAATCAAACATTTCATAAATTTAATATTTTAAAATCTGCATTCCAAGCCAAGGTTTCTTAAATCTGCACTCCAAACACAGACTTCCTAAATCCAGACTTCTTTAACCTGCATTCCAAACACAGCATTCTTAAACCCAGGCTACTTAAATCCCCAGCTTAACCCCTTAGGTTTAACATTCCCAAGTTTAACATTCCAACCCTGCGCGCGAATTTCAGATTGACCGACATATTTTGGCATATCCTAAGAAATTAAAGATTAAATTCAAAATTAGATAATTTGAATTTCCAAGACATATCTTGGCCTTCAATTTCAGATTCGAACCCTAATTTCCATCTCATTCTCTTCTTTTTCACAACTCTCTGACAAATGTACAGCCGCCTGAAGGATTAAACACATGTTTTGAATAACACCACAAAACGCCGAATTGACCAAGATTCATATCGCCTTTACTGCTATGAATCTAAAGTAAACCGACGACTGCACCATTGGACTCATCCGCCAACTACTTCATCCTCCAATGAACGTCTGTGCATCTCGTCAGCCGAAACAAATTTCAATCGCATACTCTTCCACTTTTAGATAATATAAAGGGCATAAGTTTGAAAATTGAATTCACTGATTTAAGAAGTTTTGTTTCAAAAAACCTACTGACGCATGCATATCAATTAAAAAAGTTTTGATTTCAACTTATCAACCTTAGTGCTTTTAGTGCTTTAACTTTCCAACATGCGTATTGGCAATGTTCCACCCATCTAAATACTCTAACATTTAATAGAATTTTTCTTTTAAAAAAAAAAAATTAAATTACAAAGAATCCTAGTCCTTTCGGGTTTTATAATTGATCTAATCAAAGCAATAAAACTAATGTCAAATAGCCTAAACAATCAATTTACAAACCATCACATAACACATATATGATAAATTAAAATACCCACCATACAAACTTTAATTTTTAAATAAAATTCAAAGAATGCTCTGATACCAATTGAAGGAACGAGTGTTTCACTTCGCAGCTGAAGCATTGAATCGTCTCTATTTTTATTTACAATTAAACTAAAAAATAAGATTAAACAAACTTACTTGGAGTAAATATGGAGATATTTTTGGCGGGTCTTTATCTTCTCCACAAAGTCTTCCTGGCTATGACTCGAACACAGGACCAAGGCTTGTGGGAGCTTCTTGAAAGAAAATCTACAAGGGATTGGACAGGAAGAGGTCTAGAGAGAATTATCTAATTCTCTATTGAGGAGATATGTGTTATGTCTAATGGCTCAACCTAAGGTTATTATTTATAGAGACCAAGGGCAAATCTTTGTCATAATTAAAATATTATATTTTAATATCTAATATATTAAAATATATCTTATACTTATTTGAATCTAATTCAAATCTCCTACGATATTTATTTATTTGAATCTTATTCAGATTTGATAAATATATTTTCTTTAATGTATCTAATATACATTAATTATTTTCATATTTAATGTATCAAATACAATAAATATATTTTCCTCTTTTATATTTAATATATCTAATATATTAAATATTAATTTGAACACTTCAAATTAAATATTAATTTGAACATTTCAAAATTTTCTTTCAACTAAATTGTTCTTTTAGTGTTATTGTGAGCTAGCAAGGAGACCATATGAATCTACAGATTATAAGCTCCAATGATACAAAATTAATTAATTAAACTCTTTAGTTAATCAATTTTCATTCATTAACTCTAGGCTCACTCCACTATAGATCTGGAGTTGCACATTTATGCATTGTAAGACAAGTTGTGTCCATGGATATAACCATTACATGGAGGTCGATCCTTCACGAGTTGTTCGTAATTACAGCTGGGTCAAAAGTCCTTTTTACCCTTATAATTACATCTTGCACCTTAAGTACCATTGATCCTTTAATGAACAATTTGTTTATGATTTAACCATAAACTAAGTCCCTCTCAGACCAGTGAGAGGGTGTGGCCCCATTTTTCAAGTCCCGAAATCAACACTTAAGGAAACCACTCATCTACTTACCCTATATGGGAAGGAGTGAATTCTATATTGTAAGATTATGTTCTCAGCCCCCTATTTTGTCAAGTCCCAAAAATGGTAGGCTTATTGAATCGGCTACAAAAGCCACTCTCACCCATGCAAATCAAAAGGACAATCCCTCACAGGCAGGAGTTCATAACTCACTCAGTATTAAGATCGAGTCACATATGATCATCCTGATGAAATATTAATCTTCTCAATTAACGAATTTATAAAGAGAGAATAAATATATCGTGGTCCAGTCTTATACAAACTCAATGTATAAGATACCACCACTCACATGTATCCACATGAACGATTTGGATCAAATCATTTGTAACTATTACAAAGTAGGCTGTATCAATAGTGTCACCAAGATAAGACACTCAACCTTATCCATATACTATGACCCTTTAGGTTATTTCTTGAACATGATCCTGCCGTATGTCAACCACATACTGTTCAAGATTACACTAATAACCTTAGATTTTTCATATACTGGATAATATTATATTGTAAATAAAATAATAAAAAATATTATTAATTATTAAATAAATTATTAATTACTAGGCTTTAGGGCATAAATTCCAACATCTTTGACCTTCAGTTTCCAATATAACTCTTTACTTACTGCTTAATTGGCTAGTAGCCAATTGTAAGTTTAGGAGAACATCAATGGGGACATTGTTGATTTCAAGTTTGGGGGTAGGAACCGCACATTCTTAGTTTAAAAAAAAAAAGGCTCCTCTTTCAAAAGCAAACGGGAATTCATGACACCCATCATTTGCTCTTGCATGAAATGCAATGCAAGAAATGAGCCTGTGTTAATAGCCCTGAATAGATCTTGCTCGTAGTTGGATGTGCCCATCACAAAATGGGAGTAAGCCAAAACGAAGGCAAAACAACCAAGAAAGGTACATAGTATCAATCTAGAAAAATAAATAAAGGTATAGGAAAGAGAAGTATTGTAAATTGAACGTTTAAAGTAGAGGAAAAGTGGGCTAAGAAGAATGTTTAAGAAGGAAAGTAGTTGGGAAAGAAACTATAGAAAGATCCAATAGCTTCCAAAAGGTTAGTAGAATAAGGGAAATAGGAAGGAAAGGAATTAAGATAAGTAAATAAGAGTGTCGCTGAGGTCATGCCTGAGTTGAGTTTCATAAAAATATTCATAAAAAGATAGCAAGTACTCATTGCAAGAAATTTATATCTTGGCTCTTGAATATTTAACATTACTTGAGGATGAGCAATGATCTAAGTTTGGGAGTTTGATAACTTGTAGAAATAAAAGTTATTATAACCTAATAAATAGATCATATGTGCCTAATTAAGATGTTATGTAGGTATTGAAGAGCATTGTTCTCATTATTAGATATGATTTTTATGAACAACCAATTATATCTAAGAAGAATTTCTTTGGTAGCATAGATTGTAATGTTTATTGATTTTCAGGAAAGCTATGCATCAAATTAGGAGAAGAACAAGGAAACGGTGAGGAAACGCTCAAAGGTCTTGTGCGCAAGATGTCGGTGGAGGTTCAGGCACCTAATTGTAACATGTCGCTTCAATGGAAATTATTACCATTGAAAAGTTTTGATGTGACTTAATGAGCGAAGTGGTTAAATCACATTGGACCTCCATGCCAGTGGACAAACGGTGGATGCTAATTGGGCTAACAGAACAAAGAACATAGTCAACTCGATCTGAGCTTGCGTGTGTGAATTAACCAAGAGGTTACGTGTCTTCTGGCCATTGGACAACGTTGGCTATATATGTTTGAAAGATTGTTTGAGAAGAGGTTGGCAAGTTTATTTCCTCAATTGATAGATTAGTTAGTTACCAAAGGAAAGAAGAAGAAGAAGACGTCAGCCCTCATATTGCAGAAGCAACATTATTTTCCACCATTAAAGCAGGAGCTCAAGGATAACATATTCTCCATTCCTTCTTACCCTCATTGTCTTTACATTTTCATAGTAGCACTTTAGTGATTCTTATGATATAGACTATTAGCATTTTGTTGTCTATTTATAGTTATACTTTATAAACTTACTTGATTTAAATTTAAGATTACATAATGTCATTCTCAATTCACTTTTCTATGATATTCAATATGTTTTACATCATGAGTAGCTAAATCCCTTTGGGGATGGCTAAGGAGGGTATTAGTAAAATGTGACTTAAAAATGCTAAATGGATGTTGGTAACTAATCCTTAGTTTTCTTGAGTATGTTATGTTCTATAAAACTAATCTCCCTTTGGCCAACCGAGAAAGGTGAAAGCATGTGTTCATACCTAAAAGGGTGAAGCATGTGGAAATACGAAGAAAAACAAAAGTGATCTTCATTCACAGGATTGTCTTAGGAATAAGTAATTAACTTGAAAGATAAATGAATAAGCTAGTTCATTCTTTATGTTGAGCATAGGAATATGACTACATAAAGTGCTTAACATTCTTTACGGAAGTGCAAGAATAAGTAGGAATTCATTCTTTTAAGGAGTAACGACCAACATGCATTGACAACATTTTCTATCACACTTTACTAAAAAGATCCTTAGCCAGACCATCTTTCTTCATTTAGTGAAAACAATCATTTACGTAATTGTTTAAGCATTGAGTGCATCTTATCGTGACCTGTTTCTCACCATTGCGTTAACAATCAGTTTTCAATTAACAAGTTTTGCATAACTAAGTCCCTGAAGATCTCGACCTCGAAATATTCTACGAGTATTACTTTCTTGCGTTTGGTTTATACTTGGGCCTTGTGTAAGGTTGACATTAACCACATCGAACATTTGATTGAACGCATGTCTTTGTTTACATCCAATGTTTGTCTATGCAAAGTCATTAGTTAAGAGAGTCCAAACTTAGTTATTTTATTCACAAATCGAAACCATGACAAGTTCTTCGCGCCATTGCTGGAGAATTATTTTAGGAAAATTTGAGTAATTAAAAATCTTTGTTTACGCAGGATTTTTTTTTATTTGGCTGGAAGTACTTGGGAAGTAAGCTCGCCCAAGTGAAATCTTTGCATGAGTGATACTACACACTCCGCACCGAAATTTTATCTAGAGATAGAAAGAATCTTCCAACAAAGAAAAAGAGCTAACGAATGAAGATATAAACCAAAAAGGATGGCTAACCAAAGAGCATAGAGAGGAGAGAATGCTCAACAAAACCAGATGGTCATAACAAATCCAATACACTTGGCTGATGATCAAAATTTAGCCATATGCGAGTACGCTACGCCAAGTTTGATAAACTTCAGTTCAATTATAGTATTACTGGAGATCACAAATCCAATACACTTGGTTGATGATCAAAACCTATCATGCTACAGTTAATTTCCATGGCAGGACAATTTCGAGGAGTTCCAAGAGAGGACCCACATTCTCACTTACAGAACTTCTGAGAAACATGTGAGAAATTCATCATCCCAATAGTAAAAAAGGAAACATTCAGATTGCTTCTCTTTCCCTACACCTTGAGAGATGATGCTAGAGATTGGCTGAACTCATTTCCGGTGGGTTCAATAAGTACATGGGAAACCTGGTGGAGTAATTCCTACTGAAATATTTTCCACCCACTACAAATGCATGTTGTAGAAAGGAAAAATGCTAGCGACAGAAAATTGGAGACAATTGACCTAAAGAGAAAAATGCTATTTATAAAAATCGACATAGCGTTGAGACGCTACCAATGTCTAGCCAAGCCTTGCTGCAACGTCAAGCGCTCCTCCCTCGATGCTTACTTGCAACAACATTGAGACGCTATGGACAACGTCTTGACGTTGCCCTGTTTCGTAGCATTCTACCTTTTGCATCCGATTGCAGAGCATTTCCATGCTTGGCCCAGTGTCTCGACGCTCTTGTTAGGGGAATTTTTTCATTTCACTCCATCTTCTTACTCGGTTGCTTGAATGACCTCTGATTTGATCTAAATTAATCCTGAATAGATGAAAACTCTCGAAATCATGCGATTTGCTCAATAAGCTACAAAATATCTAATTAAGAGCATAAATTCTATCTAACTAGCACTAATTAAGTGAGATGAAATAGAACTTTTTTGGTCCTATCAGTCTCCACTTGTTAACTAATTCTTACATGTGGTCAGTCTTTTATCGTTGAAACTTCAGGGATCTTCTCGATGCAAGGACAGACAATGCTTGACTTTTACTCCCAGCTAGCTTATGTGAACACTTGACTTCTTCCTCTTGCATGCATAATGATCTAAAATAAGCAACAAGGCGTTAATGAATATTTTTACGCATAAGATGTTAATTTTCACAGTTTCTCATCAATCAATTCAAATATGCCTGATTATGAACTTCGAATAATTTCATAAAAAAAAAAAAATAAATGCATAGACTAAATTCCCTCAAAGCAAGGATAACTTAATTCTGGACGCCAAGTTATCAAACTCCCAAACTTACATCATTGCTCATCCTCGAGCTATGCCACAAAACTTAGCTTCCACTTAATCAAATCTTATCGACCTTACTACAGTTGCCTCATGATTAATACAAATAAAAAATTCTCGTCAGCAACACTTACTACTCTACTTAGTTTCCTTGATTCTCCATTCAACTTCTCCTATCCAACCTAAAAAATGTCTAATTCACATATACCTCTCTTTCTTAACCATTCTACATCTTACTCCTTCCAACACTTAACATGCTTTAGGCCAACTTACCTTATTCAGTGCATCTAATTCTCTTACTAACTTGGCATAGTGCAATCATTGTTGTTGTTGTTTTTTATATAGAGAAACCCAGCTTCATTGTTTTACCTCCATTTTGTCTTATCAACATTGGTGATGAAGATATCCAACTATTGATAAGATCCAATTTTGAGTGGCTAAAGCATACTCATTGCTTGCAACCTTTTCATGCAAGGGCAAACGATGGATGTCATGAATGTCCTGGTTAGTCAGGATTGCATTGAAAGTGGAGTATTCCCACTTTTTTTTTAGATTGCAATTCTTGCTTACATTAAAACAACCACACAAGCTTTAGTATAGCTTTTATTACAATGCAACTCAAGTGATTGACATAGGGCATTCCTCCCCCAAACTTAAATACAACAATGTCCCCATTGGTGTTCCTCCAAACTTAAAATTGGCTACTTAATCAAACTAGAACACCAGTGGGGCAAGGAATGCGGTGGCACTAACCTAACGCAAAGGTAAAGTGAAGGTTAGTGTGTAATGATAGACTAGTTCCTACTTAAGAGCCACATGTGAGGTAAGGATTTGTCAACTATTATGGTGAAGGGAATGAAGAATTAAAGAAACTCAAGCCTAAGTAGTGAGCACATAATATCATCCTTGGTTTTTACTCCAGACAAAGGAGAGGCAACCAAAGAAAATATAGATAAGATATAAGACATACAAAACTAGCATGAAGAACAAAGCATGAATTTAACACAATTATTACACAAATTTATAATTGTCAAATAAGAGTTAAGTAAGTGAGAGAGCTGATAATTATAAGACAAGCATGAGACGATAAGATCAAAATGTGTTGAATGAATTCATAACATTTGAAGCATACACATGTACAAAGATAATATACACATTGAAAATAAACATTCAAAAATTACAAAAAAAACATTAATTCTTTCTTTCCATCATTGCTCTTTGATGCAACCTTCTCATCCTTATCAACTGATGGAAAGACAAAAGGCTGGAGTAGGTCGTTAGGCATTTGCAGTAGATTTTCATAAACTTGAAGCCCCATTCGCTAGATAGCTTCATCATGTTCCCTGTAAAAATGAAGAAGCCGCTCATAACACTGCACAAATAACTCAAATTGCGCATCATTGGCTGCAACACTGCCTTCTCATCTGCTTGACAACTTCATCAAGTGTTAAGTACACCACATTAGTAGATCCTGGAGCCAACTCATTCACTTGTGGAAAGGCGCACTGCGAAGATGGCTATGTTGAAAATTGTCCTGCATCGAAGCAGGACTGATAAAAGAACATTATTGGCGCACACTAGACTTCAACTTCTTCAAATGGTGGAGGAGGCAGAATGAATGGTGGTAACTTATGTTGATGATAGCACACAATATGTGCTATCTTTAGGCTTCATTTTATGCTAGTTTTGAGACTTAAAAATATGCTTTTCAC
The DNA here is from genome assembly GCA_033996785.1 of Trichosanthes truncata. Lineage (NCBI taxonomy): Eukaryota > Viridiplantae > Streptophyta > Magnoliopsida > Cucurbitales > Cucurbitaceae > Trichosanthes > Trichosanthes truncata. The sequence goes on along the minus strand of MU867260.1, from coordinate 6,292,659 downwards.
GTTCATAATTGTTTATTTTATAGCAATTGAGCATTTGGAGCAAAATGAAGATTTTAGAAGAAATATGGTGATAAATGAGCTAATTAAGCAACCAATTTTGGGGACAATTTTTGGAGAAGAAAAATATTCCTAATTTAATTAGGTTATGGATTCCTAATTTAAATTAGGTTATGGATTCCTAATTTAATTAGGTTATGGATTCCTAATTTAAATTAGGTTATGGATTCCTAATTTAAATTAGGTTATGGATTCCTAATTTAATTAGGTTATGGATTCCTAATTTGATTAGATTTTGGATTCTTAATTTAATTAAATAATGAATTCCTAATTAGATTAGGATATGGATTAACCCATTATAAATACCCACATTCTCTTCACTTCAAGGCATTCAACTTTGGAGACCACAACTCTAAATTTCTACATACAAGAGTGAGAAGAGACTTGAGGAAAATATTCAAGGCCAAGTTGTGGAGATCATACGAAGACGGAAAATCGACACACCAGCATAGTTTTTCTATTCTTTCTTTTTATTTAGTATTTAAATGTTGTTTAAGAGTTTAGATTTTATGATAGTGAACATCAGTGACTAAACTCTTTTCTTATTCTAGGGATTGATGTAGCCATTAGACCTTATGTTTTAATTATTTAAATTCCATGATTGATTGTCATTAATTTCATTCATACTTTTATATTCTTAATGTTTTTAATCTTTTGATCACGGATTAAATGCTATGTTAGTCTAAATTCACGCTTGAGAAAGGTAATTTAGATTAGATCCTAATTGCATGACTAAAGGTAGTTCTAACTTGATAATGATTAAGGCTCCTTTCGAAGTTGTTAATGAAGGAACTTCATGCTATGCATAACATTAAAAATCATCAGAGATGTAGGTTTTACCTTATTGCATAAGAATTGTTTGTCCTCGAAAGAGTCATTCATGATAAAAGACTTCTAGACTTATGAAATATTTGTTTAATCAATCTTGGATGCTTAAGTAATTTATTTATTTTAGTCTAATAGGTGAAATCAACTCCCTAGGATATTTTCTCCTCTCATTGTTTCAATTTTTATTATAATTGTTTTATTTAAATCTTGCATCCATCATTCAATTCTATTATCTAAATAAAATTGGGCGATAATATTCATAGTACTTAAGTGAATTAGAAAACCAATCTTAAGGACGATACTCGAATACTCTTTCACTATATTAAAACTTGACCCGTACACATGTGGTATTGCGCAAAAATTATGCAACAGTTGCTTAACTGGTGGTGGAGGAATGAAATCATTATGAATAGTGGAAGGCGGTGGAAAAGGGATAAAAGGTGGTGAAACTTGAGGCGGCGAGAGTGGTGATTCACTGCACCCAGGTGGAAGTGGTGAAAGGGAAACAATATGCTGAGTTGGAGGAGTAGACTCATGCCCAACCATAGGAGAAGGTGGATGCAACAAGACTCATGCTCGACCATAGGAGAAGGTGGATGCAACAGGTCTGGACCCATAGGTTCCTTTCCCTTTCTTGTCTTTGACGAACTAGCTTTCGTTTTCTTTGACACATTTTCTTTTGGACACATGGGAGGCTTAGCACCAACCTTTGGATGATTCGGTTTCTTGATCAGAGGTGGGTAATGAGGTAAACCTTTAAGCAATCAACACAATATTCTGTTGTCAATCAATCCATTGATAGCTTATGTTGGTTCATCTTTAGTTGGAATTCCTACGTTGATGCACAACCCTCCTATCAACAAGGGAAAGAAAAGTTGCCCTCTTGGCTCGTCAATTGAGTCCCAAATCTCATCAGCTATAGTCTTCCTAATGTTAATTGGAATTCGCTTCATAATGTAGTGAGTTGTCGTCACATGCTCTTTGGAAAATGTTTTGTCATGTGTTGTTGGGATGATTTTGTTCTTTACCAGATAAATCAAAAAGTGATAGCACTCAAAATGTGTTATCCCTAGGACTTATTTTATTGCTAGTTTGGGATATATTTCAGTGCTTTCACATATTTATATGGCTATTTTGTAGGATTCGAGCAACTAAAGTGAAATCGATGATTTGTAAGAGAAATTGGAGTATTTGGATCTATGAGGCATAATTTGGAACATTCAAACTAGGAAAGAAGAGCTGTAGCAAGAATTTCCGAGAGCATAGTGTTTAGACAATGTTTAGAGTGTCTCAACACTATAATCATGCAACCAAGCCTCAAGACCTGCAAGCATAGCATCTCAACAGCCCGAAGAGCGTCGAGACGCTTTGATTTTTCAATCTCCACCCATTCCGTCATGAAGAAACGTGCACAACCACATTTTTGTCTGTAGCATCTCAATGCTTGAAGACTGAGCATGGAGAAATGATTGCATTTTGGCACATTGTCGAGACGTTTTCCCTAGCTCTCGAAGCTGTGATTGGGTTTTGTATATATACTTCATTTTCAGCCAAAATTTTGGAGGTCAGTTAGAAGGAAAAAGTCTATACATGATTTCTACTCAGTTTTTGGAGCTAGAGGATACTCTTGAGAGCCAAAGAAGACATTCAAGGCTCGGAATCGTAGTACATCACAACAGGAACGAGTGTGACACACGTTGGAGAGTTTTTTCTTCCCCTTTTCCTTTGTAGTTTTCTTTTATGGATTTCTTTAGATGAGTTTAGGTTTTTATTGTGATATTGAGTGACTAGACTATGTTCTTAGATTTTGATGTATTTAGTTGGATTGTGATGTTTGATTAATTCAATGACTTATTTTTATATTGCAACAATTTATCTGTGTGTTCTTGTGCATAATTTTCTATTCCTTTAGCCAAAGACTAGCTTTGTATGATTTAAGTTTTGGCTTGGAAAAGTCAATTTTAGATCTAGACCCGAATGCATGACTACTTGTAAAATCTTGCATGGAAGTGAAGATTTCTTGTAGAAGTCACTAAAAGAAGATTTATGAATGTCTTGTTTTCTATTGAAAATCTAGACAGACATGTTAGTTTTCTAATAAGGCAAGAGAGTTACTTGAACTTGGAAAAGTTAGTAATAATATCTTTCTTCTTGGCTTATAATTGTTGTATGTTAAAATTGATGATAGGACCAAAATAGTCCTATATTTATCATACCTAAATCGTGTTAGTTTTTTAGTTTTTATGTGTTTATTGATTATTTCATAGGTAATTGAGCAAGGAAGCATTTTGGAGCATTTGTGTCCAATTGGGGTCAATTCAAATCAATTTGGAGGTCGTTTGAGCAACTGAGGAAGAAGTAGAAGTAAAATGACCAAAATGCCCCTGTCGAGAGTGTCTCAATGCCCATAGGAGCATCAAGGCGTTGGAGCATCGAGTAGAAGGTAGAATGTTGAAGAACAGGGCAACGTCTTTACTCTATCCAAATAACATCTCGATGTTGTTGCAAGTCCCCCACGCACGCCACGCTCGTTGCTGCGACTAAACTTGCTTGACTCTGGGTAGCATCTCGATGTTTCCTGTAGTGTCTCGACTCTACCGCCTGGAGTATATATTGATTTTTTAATGCCTTAGGTCTTAAGCTCTCATTTTTCTGCGAAAATGAGGCTATCTTTTAGCTAGTTTTTCTCAACTTTTCATAGATTTAGGCTAGATTAGTTAGTTTAGGTCGATTCTCGGTGTCGAACAACGTTGGTGCGATGTATTGCTTGACTTTCGACACCCTTTCAGGCTGTAAACTTGGTAACTATGCATTTATTGTGAGACTTGATTGTTAATTTCATTTTTCAGCACTATTTTATGCTTGCAATTCTTGTACTTAATCCTAATTATTTCTAACTTGGTTGATCTGACAAATAGATTAATTTAGGAATTTCTTAGCTATTCTAAATGTACTTGTAGATATTCTTGATTTCTAGCTTAATTTGAGTAGTAAATAGGTCGATAGTTGATAGAATGTAATTATGCTATCTTATTTCGTATTATTTATGCTAGTTTTGTGATGATTTTGTGATATTTTATGCCTATTTCTCTTAATTTGGTAGAAACCGAGCTTGAGGAGCAAAACCGAGTGTTTGAGAGTATTTTGGTGGATATTGGATCCTTTTGAAGCTTAATTGAAGATTCAAGAAGAGTAAAGATGTTATTTGAGCATAAGGCATGTTCTGGGAGATTCTACGTCGAATCACGGTTCCAACGCATCAAACTGGAGGTCATTCGGACACCCAAGCGAAGAGACATAGCAAAATTGGCTAGTGCTGTTTGTAGGGTAGCGTTAAAGCGTCTCGACGCTACGAAAAACGTAAAAACGCAGTTTTTCACTTAGAAACACGAGCACGCAACTTTTCTTGTAGCGTCGAGACACTACTTACAACATCTCAACGCTGCCTCGAGATTTCCTATATAAACATCACTTTGGGGCACTATTTGAGGAGGCCAATCCGTGAGGGTTTAGGGAGCAATTGAGAGCGTTTATAGAGCATTTTTGAAGATTCAGAGCTCGAGGGACGTGGAGATCATGATGGGAACGTGAGATCGATCATCGTTTGCTAATTTCTTCCTTTTCCTATAGTTTTAGTTTCTATTTTGTGGCTGTAAATTAGGAACTTAAAGGTTTAATTGTATGAATTTAAGTATCTTTGTTCCTAATACTTGGGATTTTTGTATTAATTAAATTAATTGCTTAATTGTTTGAAAGTTTATATTAAACTCTTTTTATCTTAGGGTTTTGATGTAGCTGTTAGACTTGAGGTTTTAATTGTTGTTTCATTCATGCTTTTATGTATTTAATGCTTATAATCTCTTGATCACGGATTATTTGTTTTATTGTTCTGAATTTGTGCTTGGAAAAGTCTGCTTTAGGCTAGAACTTAATTGCATGACTATTTGTAAATTCTTGCATGAAAGTGGAGAATTCTCTTAGAAGCCCTTAAAAGAAGTTGCTTAATGCCTTACATGCTATTAAAATCTAGATAGAGATATTAAATTTATAACATTGCATGAGAGTTAATTGTGCTTGAAAGAGTCAGTTAATACCCTCACTTCTTGGCTTATGGAATATTTGCATGACAAATCTTGGTAGCTTTGGTTGTAAGTCTAATTGTTGAAATTGATTCCCTAAGATATTTCTCGTCTATTGTGTCTCCATTTATCTTTTGCTTTCTAGGTTAGCTCTTTAGTTTATCTTGTTTGCATTTAATTTCTTTCTCTAAATAAAGTTAAATGAGAGTAATTGCGGTACTTAAATGAATTAAAACCATTCCTTGTGGAGACGATACTCGATACTCGAAATCACTATATTAAAACTTGACCCGTACACATGTGGTATTGCATTTTGCGCAACAGTAGCCATGTCGATTAGGTAAGTAGAATTGCTTAATTACGTGTACATGGCAGGCCTTAGAATTGTTAGCACGAGCTTAGTTAATTTCAATTGGCCAATCTTAATTAATTAACTCGTTCTATCCTGCCCAAAGAGCTTAATGCTTCTAATTGGATAACCTGCTAGATAATTAGTTGAATAACCAATTTAGACGTTGGAATTTTGGTTCCTTAGTGGAGCCTCCTGCGATGTCTCGAGGAGTTCGCTCGGTCTTAAAACATTGGAAACTGCCTGTTAGGATAGTTTTCAATGATCGATGAATTGCATAATTACTTGTTTACCTCTGATTCGGTACCCGGGGTGAGATCTTTATCTTTATCACTTTTCGTTTAGTCTTTGATCATGGGTTGCTATGCAATGCCAAAAGAAGCGCAAGTGCAAGCTATCAAAACAAGTAATATATGGAACTACTCCAAGTATCGAACTCAAGGGAACAAATTTAACACGTGTATTCTTCAGTTTTCAACACAATTGGTCACAAGTTGCAATTGAAGGTAACCAAAGAAAAATAAAGGTGATTAAGTAAAAGCAAATGTAAAAGTAATGGGAAAAATAAAAATGAGAAGCAATGGATTCAAATCTAGTTCAACCCTGAGGAAATGCGCCCACTATGCGCCCACAAACTGCCCAACTAAGTCTGACTAATTCAAAGATTCTGCCTCTTGCGCTGCATACTGACTTTGTCGAGTTTTGTACGGCTCAGACAGAATGCTGCCGAATTGCGCCTGCAACTTACCCTCATCAACACTTAGCCAAGTAAATCAAGTTCAACACCTATTCGGCTACTTTTCCAAGAACCTTTAGAAGAGTAAGAAATTTAAAACTCATATGTCTATGGCTAAATTCACATAGATAATGAAAAACACAACTTCATGATTTTAAAGGTTTTTGTCCTATGTCTAGGTACAAAAAGCAAAGTCCTATGTCTAGGCTATTTTCCTAAATTACTTATAGAAAAACGCGTGTCGACTCTAACCTTTTTAGTATTGAAATCTTCACAAACTATGCTAACTCAAATGGCCAATTTAAGCTAACAACGAAACTTAAACTCACTATAAGTAAACTTAGCTAAGTGTTGAGCAAATTTACAAGGAATACATGGTGGTGCTTATCTCCTTTTTAGGGTATTCACGTGATTGAATCCCCTTCAAGGAGTTTAGCTACTCATCGAAGATAAAAATAAAGTGCAGAAAATAAAAAGAAAACAAGTAGAAGAAAGAACACAATTCATTGAAATAAATAAACTTGAATACACTTTGAAATATGAAGACCAAGAGAGAACTAAATGGAATTGAAACAAAAGAACGTACAACTGAAAATTAAAAGAAAAATAGAAACTTACAAAGTTGGAAATAAAGATAAAACAACAAGTACAACTCCTAAAAACTTACAGAACTTGAATGGAAAATACTAAAAACAAAAAGAACTCTAAGATGTTCTTCCTTTCTAACTTGTTCAACCTTTTTCAAGGAGAACAAGTACTTACTCCTCCTTCTTTTGAAGTTGGAGTTCAAATGGAATACGAACAGAGCTTAGGAGAGACTCGGAGTGGCAGCTAAAACTTAGAAAGAAAAGCGACAGAACTTTGGGATGAAGAGAATTTCCAACTTCGAGCTCTCTTTCAAATGGAGATATAGACTTCACTCCTAGGGTTTGCTGCCGAGATCAGTGTGAAGAAGCTCGGTCGATCATATCCCTTAATTTGAGGAGATTTGGTTGAGAATCTTCCATAAAATCTGTAAATCCTGCAAATCTTGGAGAATCTATTGAAAAGGTCTAGATGCAAGTGCATTTTTGGTCGCATTTATATTGTTGTCAAAATGGCCTTAATTGTGATCGGGATGTGGGCGCATTTGGATCTTTTTTTAGCCTCTACACAAAATCAACAAAAATTAACATTGTTCTTTATAAAAATGACTCTAAATACACCTAAATACTTATTTTTACCAAATCAAGACTTCAAACACATGCAAAGCTTGTTTTTACTTATATTTACCCTAAATGACATGAAATACAACATTAAACACACGCTTTCTAAGCAAATAGCTTAGTTTTTAGAGGTAAATAAAACTCATAAATGAGTGTTATTTGTCTTCTATCTTTATTTCATGTTTAATTCCCCTTAGTTCGTGTCAATAGAAAACCAAATAATAGAAATAAATTTTAGTTCGGTTTCCTGTGATCGACCTTGGCCACTTATACTGCAAATTGTTTGTAACGCCTTGCATTTTCATGTTAAACTAATTTTTAATATTTTAGAGATTAATTTTAATTTAATCGGATTAATTGGAATTGTTGCTCAAAATCCAATTTAAACAAATTAAATTTAAGTGGATTAAGTTAAGATTATTAAATTTTCAAATTTTGGATGAGAGATTTTTAGTTAAGTCTCAAATTCATAATTTTGAGAATTTAATCAGTTGTTGGATTTTTAATTCAAGTTTAAAAAGCCCAACTTTTATCTTCTATTTTTTTTTAGGATTTTACCCAAATATCACTTGAAGTTTAATTTAGGGGCTGTTTGGGGCAAGGGTTATAATAACCTGTGTTATAATAACCCATGAAATACTCTGTACCCCAAACACAGATTATTATAACCTCAGACTAAACAACTCTGCATTTTAAATAATATTATATTATTTCACAGACTATTATAACCCACAGACTATTATAACCCATGTTATTATAATCCACTTAGTGCCCCAAACAGCCCCTTAGAGTTTATGTTTGGAAAAAGAAAAGAAAAGAAAGGAAGAGAAAAAGGGATAAGGGTATTTTTGGAATTGTGTGTGTTTTTTTTATAAAAGAAATAGAAAAGAAAGCCCTAAATTACTCTCTCTCTCTTTCACTCTCCATCTCTTTTTGTCACACCCCTTCCCAGCTTACTTGCCTAACCTAGGAAGAGATGTAAAGACAGAGACAATCAACCCTCTTACTAGCTCTCCCTGACCATCCTAACATATACCTGAAAATGAAGGCAATACAATATGTTTGAACAAGTGAGTTTGAAACGCTCAAATACACATATGAGCAAGACACATTCACTTTCAGTACTATGTTCTTTAACAAGTCATAACATTTTATAGTTATTACAACCCCGCTAAAATGCTTTTACTACAAACTATATACATAAGAAAGTGTATATGCGAAGAGCTAAAACGACGTGGTGGCAAACAGGTCTTGTCAAGGCTAAGCACCAGGAACTCGTCTGCTACCTGGAAAGAGAAAACATAATGAAAACGTGAGCTGGGAAGCCCAGTGAGTGTCTATCTTAAAAACATTATAAGCTCAAAGGTGAAGCATAATGATGGACAAGCTACAAGTTAGAGATAACTTATCACTTATTTGTAAGCATAATCAAACCATGCTACCCATTTACAGGTTTAAGTCACCACATTATGTATAGCACAGAAACTCATAATGTAGTACCATACTGAAGAATAGACATTTCAAAAGCGTAGAAGCTCATAACAATAAAACTCATAACATGATACCAGTTTCGAACCTTAGCTGTGGTAGAGTCATCTCTATACCAACAACGTTCATACCTCTCTCACGTGCACGTGGAATGCCATTGAACACACTGGTCTTCCCTAATACCTTCTTTATGTCCTTCAGTATTGGGGTTAGACCAGTTACTACCCGAATACCTTCTCTTTGTCCTTCAGTATCAGAAATCATGATTCCTCCCTCCCAAGTACCTTCTCAATGTCCTTCAGTACTGGGGGTTAACAACATACCGGGGCATACTTTGATTACCTTGGAAATCATGTTTTGATAACACAAACAACAAATTCTCAACATTTGCACTTTTCCTTTCTAAACATGTTTCCAAGTGGATTTACACAAGGCATTTTCTAAAGGAAGTCATACTTCCATAATTTAGTTTCCATGCTTGAATGTGTAGTTACAAACTAATTCAAATCATGCTTAAGTTTCATCAATGACATTCTATTAAAAGCTCCATGAAAAATATACAAAAGTAAGTCAAGCATGTTTCAATGATCAACATTTATGCTTTTGAAGAAAAACAGAGGTCAAGCATAGTTCTAAAATAGAGTTACTCACAATCACCAAAAGGGTTCCAAGGATTATAAGCTATTCCTATCTCCGTTTGCCCTGAAAAAGAAATTAATAACATTAATTCCTTTCCTTATACACCTTAAAAACATATCTAATTCAGTCCCATAACTCAATTCATAATAACCATACGCACTTGGGTGTAAGGTATATAGAAATGGAAGCACATCTCCTTCAATCTCTTGCTAGCAGTTTTTTTTTCTTGCACCTAAAATTCCAGGTTCAACTTTCAGCTTGGGTTCCTCAAAATTTAGCAAAACAACCACCTAATATTTTTGATAAACCTCAAGTACAACATCTTAGCTTACTTACCTCAAAGTTTCAGCTTCTAATTCCTCCTCAAGAGCTCAAAAGAAACTGATTTCTTCACATTTTCTTGCTAGCAGTTTTTTTTTTCTTGCATCTAAAATTCCAGGTTCAACTTTCAGCTTGGGTTCCTCAAACTTTAGCAAAACAACCACCTAATATTTTTTGATAAACCTCAAGTACAACATCTTAGCTAACTTACCCCAAAGTTTCAGCTTCTAATTCCTCCTCAAGAGCTCAAAAGAAACTGATTTCTTCACACTGTTCTGCTACCCGAGAACTGTGAACACCTCTCGGTTTTCTGCAATTTTTACCTCCTTCCTCTTCGTATTTTCAAAACAGTCGCCCACTGTCGTAATCTACACTCAATTTATGAGATTTTGACTCAAAAATCATCGAATTTGGTGCAGTAAATTAAGAGATATGGCTGTTTGAAGTTGATCCTCTTCCAAAAGCTTCCAGCTGGACAGCACCTACTTGCCAAAGACAAATCCGTGGCTCCACAAATTTTTGCCAGCTCCTACTTCCTCATTTACATCTTAATCCCCTTTTTTTAAAACACCAAAACAAGCCAATAAATTCACCTAACACATTTAGCCAACTTTACTTAAGTTTGTGAGAAATAAGAACTTTCATTCAATACATAATGCACCTAAAATTTACCCAACTTGTTAATGACCTTAACTTACTTCAATTCAACTCTTAATATGCTTATTCAATGGCTTACCTATCTCCTTATGAAGCTTTATACACATTATAGTTCACAATCTAAAAGATTCCCAAATCCCATCACGACATCTTTTAGTGCAACCTATATCAATTTGCATATGTCAAAATATAATATATGAGCACAATATGATCAAAAGAGAGTTTAGGGCTTACAATTTACTACCCCCTTAAGAGGAATTTCGCCCTCGAAATTCAGCAACATCATTTGTACGAGAAAAGTTGTGGGTACTTTTCTTTCATTTGGTCTTCGCTCTCCCAGGTTGCTTCCTCGACCTCGTGATTTCTCCACAATACTTTTACCAACGGTATTGTCTTGTTCCTAAGTACCTGTTCCTTCCGATCAAGTACTTGTAGAGGTTCTTCCTCATAAGATAGATTCTTCTTAAGTTGCACTGGTTCTGCCTTGAGCACATGTGATGGGTCAGAAATGTATTTCCTCAACATTGATACATGGAAAACATTATGTACCGAGACAACTCTATAGGTAAAGCTAATCTGTAAGCTGATGGCCCTACACGTTCCAGAATCTCGTAAGGACCTATATATCTCGGGCTCAGCTTCCCTTTCCTTCCGAACCGTAAAATACCCTTCCACGGGGACAGTCTCAAGAAAACTTTGTCTCCGATTTTGAATTCTAAATCTCTCCTTCGCTTGTCAGCGTAACTCTTTTGTCTATCTTGCGCTGTCTTCAGCCTTTCCTTGATAAATTTAACATTTTCTGAAGTAACTTGGACTAACTCTGGCCCTATTAGCTTTCTTTCCCCTACCTCACCCCAACATATAGGGGTTCTACATCTTCTTCCATACAATGCTTCGTACGGTGCCATTCCAATGCTAGAATGATAGTTGTTATTGTATGCAAACTCCATCAATGATAGATGAGTTTCCCAACTTCCTTTATACTGCAACACGCATGCTCGAAGCATGTCTTCGAGAGTTTGGATGGTCCTTTCTGACTGACCATCAGTCTGTGGATGAAATGCTGTACTGAAGTGCAGTTTAGTTCCTAAGGCCTCTTGAAGGCTCGGCCAAAACTTGGAAGTGAACCTCGAGTCCATATCTGACACAATTGATACTGGGGCTCCGTATTGGCATACAATCCTGTCAACATACAATTTAGCCAGTTTATCCAAGGTGAAAGTTACCTTAACTGGTAAAAATCGAGCAGTCTTGGTAAGTCTATCAACTATCACCCAAATCCCATCATAACCGCTCGGTGTCCGAGGAAGTCCAAAAAGGAAATCCATGGTTACATGCTCCCACTTCCATTCAGGTACTGGGAGTGGGTTTAGAAGTCCTCCTAGTTTCTGTCGTTCAGGCTTCACCTGCTGACAGATAAGACATTTAGAGACATACTCTACTATCTCTCGTTTCATTCCTGGCCACCAATAATGGCTCTTCAATGTTCGGTACATCTTTGTCCCTCCTGGATGCATCGCATAAGCTGAACTATGTGCTTCCTCCAGTATTGTGTTTCTCAAAGCTTCATCTTTAGGTACACAAAACCTACCGCACTTCATCAACGCCCCATCACGTCTTATTTCGTAATCTGCTCTCTGCTTCAAGTTCACCTCTTCCATCAATTTCTTGAGGACAGGGTCTCTAGCTTGACTTGAGATAACCTCATTAATTAAAGTAGGTCTTACCTGAAAATGAGCTAACAAATTTCCTTTTTCACCAACTGATACTTCTGCATTAGAACTCTTGAGTTCCTCAAACAGAGCCACTTTAACAGCATTAAGTGAACTCTTAGGTTGCTTCGACTTCCTACTGAGTGCATCAGCTACAACATTAGCCTTCCCTTGGTGATACTCGATTGTACAGTCATAGTCTTTTATCAACTCGAGCCACCTCCGCTGCCTCAAATTCAACTCCTTCTGCTCAAAGATATATTTTAAACTTTTATGATCTGTGTAAATATGACATTTCTCACCAAACAGATAATGCCTCCAAATTTTTAAAGCTAACACAACTGCTACGAGTTCCAGATCATGAGTAGGATAGTTACACTCATGCTTTTTCAGTTGTCTTGACGCATAAGCAATCACTTTCCCATCCTGCATAAGAACACATCCAAGGCCCTGATGTGATGCATCACAGTAAACCTCAAACTCTTTTCCCGTGGTAGGTAGAGTTAATACCGGTGCTATCACAAGTCTGTTCTTTAACTCTTGAAAACTTTTTTCACACCCTTCACCCCACTCGAACTTCGTGTTCTTCTTTGTCAAACTGGTTAATGGAAGAGCTATCTTTGAAAACCCCTCGACAAAACGTCGGTAGTATCCTACAAGTCCCAGAAAACTACGGACTTCCGATACTGAAGTGGGTCGTTCCCACTTGACTATAGCTTCTGTCTTCTGAGGATCCACTTGAACTCCGGTTGCTGACACTACGTGTCCCAAAAACACAACCTGCTCCAACCAAAACTCACACTTACTAAATTTAGCATACAGCTTCCGATCTCGTAATGTCTGTAGCAATATTTTGAGATGTTCCGCATGCTTCTCCTTACTTTCTGAATACACTAAGATGTCATCAATAAATACTATCACGAACTGATCAAGGTAAGGATGGAAGACTCGATTCATGAGATCCATGAATGCTGCTGGGGCATTTGTTAACCCGAATGGCATTACCAAGAACTCGTAATGCCCATACCTTGTCATGGAAGCTGTCTTTGGTACGTCCAAGTCCTTAATCTTCAATTGATGGTACCCCGATCGCAAATCAATTTTGGAAAACACCGAGGCACCCTTTAGTTGGTCGAACAAGTCATCTATACGGGGTAAGGGATACTTATTACGTATTGTTACTTTATTTAACTGGCGGTAATCAATACATAATCGTAATGTCCCATCTTTCTTTTTCACAAATAACACAGGTGCTCCCCACGGAGATACGCTTGGTCGGATATAACCCTTATCCACCAACTCTTGCAACTGAGTTTTCAACTCCTTCAATTCCTTCGGTGCCATCCTGTACGGTGCTTGAGATATTGGCGCCGTTCCTGGAATCAAGTCTATGGTAAACTCCACCTCTCTATCAGGTGGCAACCCTGATAGCTCCTCTGGGAAAACATCTAAATACTCACATACTACTAGAATGTCCTCAGGTATCAATTTACTCGCCGGTGCACAAACTACATTTGCGAGATATGCTGTACAACCTTTATTCAATAATTTTCTAGCTTTAATAGTTGATATTATACAAGTAGGCAATATCTTCCTATACCCCTTAAACATGACCTCAATGTCGCCTGGCTTCCTCAACACAACTTCCTTCATATGACAATCCATAGAGGCATGATACCTAGACAAAAAATCCATCCCCAAGATAACATCGAACTCTTGAAGATCTAAGGGAATCAGTTCGGCTGTCATAGTCATACCATCTACTTCTACCATACAATTCCTATAGAAGCTACAGACTATCAACATAGCACCAATAGGAGTATATATGCACAGTTCTTCAAATAGAGGTTCTAATTCCCCCTCAATATTAGTAGCAAACATACAAGAGATAAAAGAATGTGTAGCTCCTGGATCTAATAACACATGCGCAGGTTTACCACAAATAGAAAGTATACCAGAAACAACTTCTGGTGCATCATCTGCCTCCTGCTGCGTCATGGCATAGATCTTCCCCTGCTGTCGGGGTCGGCCTACAGGTCCCTTCTGCATAGCCCTACTAGTGCCTTCTCCTCCAGCTACCCCAATCGTTTGCTGCTGGTTCACAGTCTGAGTCGCAGTTCTCTGTCCTACCTTGTTCTCCTGCATTAGCTGGGGGCATTCCATCTTGAAATGACCTTCTTGCCCACAATTAAAGCATACATTACTCCCACTCAAACATCGACCCCAATGATACTTTCCACAAGTGTTGCACAATGGTTTCTTAGCTGAACTAGCTACCGACTCACCGGGTTGTCCTGTACGAGAGTCTCTTGCTGACCCTGTCGAAAAACTCGATCCCTGCTGTCTATGTCTCTCCCTACCTCCACTCGTACCAGTCTTGGAAGTAGACTGCCCACCACGATGAGGTTTGAAGCTCCCTTTTCCAGAACTCTTGGGGTGAATCTCCTACTATCTCCTGGTTGGAGCCGATCTCGTGATGAACTAACCGAATAACTAGTACGTCCATCACCTACAACTCCTCTTCCCATTCTGTCCTCTACTAGGCTTCGCTCCACCCTTAGCGCTGTCTCCACTAGTTTGGAAAACTCAACCCACTCTAAACTTGCTGTCACAGGCGTTCGGATCTCTGTTCGTAGACCATCCTCGAACCTTTTGCATCGATCTATCTCGCTTGCAACAATAGTGCTAGCATACTTTGATAACTCTGTGAACTTCTTCTCATATTCTGCTATTGTCATCGATCCCTGAACGAGCCCCAGAAACTCGTTCCTCTTCGCATCACGGTAAGAACTCGGATAATACTTATCTTCAAATGCCTTTCGAAACTCTTTCCAACTCCATGCTTCCCCTTTTCTGCTCTCTGTTATCTTCCACCAATCATCTGCTCCTTTCTGGAGCAAGAATGCTGCTAAATCAACCTTCCTTTCCTCAGGGCATCGCATAACCCTGAAACACTTCTCAATCTGATTTAACCAAACCTCAGCATCAGCGGGATCTGTCGTGCCCTCAAATGTTGTTGCACCCAAGGCTTTTAGTCTTTCAATGCCATACTTTTTTTCTGGGTCTGCTTGTGTTGATCTAACACTTTCAGCTAATCTTTGAGTTATCCTCGTAAAAATCTGTTCCTCCAGGTTCACCTCTTGCTGAGGATGACTAGACTCTCCCTCTGATACCTCTCTTCCTCTATCGCCAGTAGCTTCTTGAGTTCCGGCCTCCACTTGCCTGCCTCGTTTGCCACCTCGAGCCATGGTCTTAAATTATACAATCTTGTTAAAATAATTAAGACAACAAGCTCCTAGTTTAATGCATGAACCTAATTCCCTTCCCAAAACCTTTTGCTCTGATACCAAGTTGTCACACCCCTTCCCAGCTTACTTGCCTAACCTAGGAAGAGATGTAAAGACAGAGACAATCAACCCTCTTACTATCTCTCCCTGACCATCCTAACATATACCTGAAAATGAAGGCAATACAATACGTTTGAACAAGTGAGTTTGAAACGCTCAAATACACATATGAGCAAGACACATTCACTTTCAGTACTATGTTCTTTAACAAGTCATAACATTTTATAGTTATTACAACCCCGCTAAAATGCTTTTACTACAAACTATATACATAAGAAAGTGTATATACGAGGAGCTAAAACGGCGTGGTGGCAAACAGGTCTTGTTAAGGCTAAGCACCAGGAACTCTTCCGCTACCTGGAAAGAGAAAACATAATGAAAACGTGAGCTGGGAAGCCCAGTGAGTGTCTATCTTAAAAACATTATAAGCTCAAAGGTGAAGCATAATGATGGACAAGCTACAAGTTAGAGATAACTTATCACTTATTTGTAAGCATAATCAAACCATGCTACCCATTTACAGGTTTAAGTCACCACATTATGTATAGCATAGAAACTCATAATGTAGTACCATACTGAAGAATAGACATTTCAAAAGCGTAGAAGCTCATAACAATAAAACTCATAACATGATACCACTTTCGAACCTTAGCTGTGGTAGAGTCATCTCTATACCAACAACGTTCATACCTCTCTCACGTGCACGTGGAATGCCATTGAACACACTGGTCTTCCCTAATACCTTCTCTATGTCCTTCAGTCTTGGGGTTAGACCAGTTACTACCCGAATACCTTCTCTTTGTCCTTCAGTATCGGAAATCATGATTCCTCCCTCCCAAGTACCTTCTCAATGTCCTTCAGTACTGGGGGTTAACAACATACTGGGGCATACTTTGATTACCTTGGAAATCATGTTTTGATAACACAAACAACAAATTCTCAACATTTGCACTTTTCCTTTCTAAACATGTTTCCAAGTGGATTTACACAAGGCATTTTCTAAAGGAAGTCATACTTCCATAATTTAGTTTCCATGCTTGAATGTGTAGTTACAAACTAATTCAAATCATGCTTAAGTTTCATCAATGACATTCTATTAAAAGCTCCATGAAAAATATACAAAAGTAAGTCAAGCATGTTTCAATGATCAACATTTATGCTTTTGAAGAAAAACAAAGGTCAAGCATAGTTCTAAAATAGAGTCACTCACAATCACCAAAAGGGTTCCAAGGATTATAAGCTATTCCTATCTCCGTTTGCCCTGAAAAAGAAATTAATAACATTAATTTCTTTCCTTATACACCTTAAAAACATATCTAATTCAGTCCCATAATTCAATTCATAATAACCATACGCACTTGGGTATTAGGTATATAGAAATGGAAGCACATCTCCTTCAATCTCTTGCTAGCAGTTTTTTTTTCTTGCACCTAAAATTCCAGGTTCAACTTTCAGCTTGGGTTCTTCAAAATTTAGCAAAACAACCACCTAATATTTTTTGATAAACCTCAAGTCCAACATCTTAGCTTACTTACCTCAAAGTTTCAGCTTCTAATTCCTCCTCAAGAGCTCAAAAGAAACTGATTTCTTTACATTTTCTTGCTAGCAGTTTTTTTTTTCTTGCACCTAAAATTCCAGGTTCAACTTTCAGCTTGGGTTCCTCAAACTTTAGCAAAACAACCACCTAATATTTTTTGATAAACGTCAAGTACAACATCTTAACTAACTTACCCCAAAGTTTCAGCTTCTAATTCCTCCTCAAGAGCTCAAAAGAAACTGATTTCTTCACACTGTTCTGCTACCCGAGAACTGTGAACACATCTCGGTTTTCTGCAATTTTTACCTCCTTCCTCTTCGTATTTTCAAAACAGTCACCCACTGTCGTATTCTACACTCAATTTATGAGATTTTGACTCAAAAATCATCGAATTTGGTGCAGTAAATTAAGAGATATGGCTGTTTGAAGTTGATCCTCTTCCAAAAGCTTCCAGCTGGACAGCACCTACTTGCCAAAGACAAATCCGTGGCTCCACAAATTTTTGCCAGCTCCTACTTCCTCATTTACATCTTAATCCCCTTTTTTTAAAACACCAAAACAAGCCAATAAATTCACCTAACACATTTAGCCAACTTTACTTAAGTTTGTGAGAAATAAGAACTTTCATTCAATACATAATGCACCTAAAATTTACCCAACTTGTTAATGACCTTAACTTACTTCAATTCAACTCTTAATATGCTTATTCAATGGCTTACCTATCTCCTTATGAAGCAAACACATTATAGTTCACAATCCAAAAGATTCCCAAATCCCATCACGACATCTTTTAGTGCAACCTATATCAATTTGCATATGTCAAAACATCATATATGAGCACAATATGATCGAAAGAGAGTTTAGGGCTTACACTTTTCCCTCTCTCACACATTTGCGCAGCCCCCCCTCCAATCTTCTTCTTCCTCTTTCACGAAAAGAAGCCCCATTCTCCCTCCTTGATTGATTTTCCGGCCAACAGTTATTGTCACACCCCCTCCCGAACCACCTGCTAACTTAGCCCGGAAGATGGCGTGAAGCCAACAGACATCGTTTCCTCCCTAACGATACCTGTGACCCTGTTATACCTGATAAACATACTATACTTGAATTAAAATGTTTAAACACAACACAACGGAAGTTTGAAAGTCACTATACATACATACGGAGCAGTCCTACTTAAACCCCACTTGAACTACTAAGCGGGTAGGGAGTACTACAACCAAATACTTCCCAACCATGGTTTACACAACCACGACCACTAGTGCATACATGAATATACTATACGTTCCTCTCAGAATATCTACAAAATGTTTGGACTTGCTATACAGTTCCACCCACGTACAAAATATCAAACTCGTAGAGCTTTCGGCAGACTATGGCAGGATTTCAGGCACCGGGAGCTCGATCACTACCTGAAAAGTTGGAAAACATTGAAAGAATGAGCTGGGAAGCTCAGTGAGTGACTGAGTTTATAACTATTAACTCGCAAATTACAACATTTGGTAAACTCTGGGCATATGTGTCGGTAGTCAAGCGCTAAATATAAACGTATAATTACCATAGTCTTTCTCAGAAATCCAACAAGTATGTCATTAAAAACTCGCAAGGCATACCAAGAATATTAACCATCTAGAAACATATGACAATCTACGTTGTGTAGGGCACGCCCAGTACAACCAACGTTCACTCTACGATGTAGTGGGGCTCGCCCAGCACTCCCATCGTCTTTGTCGTAGTGGGGCTCGCCCAGCACTCACGACAGCATTGTTGTCACGGAGTAGACTCAACGTTGACAACAGAAAACGACCTGTATGCACGCGGTACTAACCAGCCTCGGCTCAATATCTCAATCATTTACTCATTCGAGTCTCAGAAAAACACATGATAATCTTTAAACATTACCTGCTAGAGCATGCTTGCCTGAAATCATAACATTTTCACTAGATTTCAGCAAATCAATAAACATATGCTCACATGTAAATTTCGTTGGAAAAATCTAAGCTCACAACGAGCATTTAAAATCATTCCTAGGAAATCATGTATGCTCATAACCATGTGTTCAGAAAACATAAAACATTTAAGCTAATTCATTCCTAAGAAGTCTTATATTCACATAGGCATGAATTCAAGCATAGAATATGTTTTCGAAATTCGTTTTGTCACTCACAGCGTTAGATCTAGATTCTCGGCCCGTATACTTGACCTATTTCCTCTTGGCCTGTCAAATAAACCAAAACCAAGCATTAGAACTTTGAATTCATGAAATCCAAGCTTAGAATTGCAAAACCATTCTATCTACTTCCAGTATTCTACAAATTTCATCCTCTAAACTCACATACTCATAACTTCTTCATTACTTGGCCAAAAATAATGTACTTTATACCAAAATCTTCCTTTTTGAACCCTCTAAAACTTATATGAAGGAATGAAATCGAAATTCCCAAAGGATGTGTCCGTAAATACCTCGAAAACTACTTCCCGAAAAATAAACTTCTGAAATTTCCAGAATCGTTTTTCTGCTGCACACCACACCTAACCTGAAATTTAAAGCCACTTCCAATCATTTTTTACTCACTACTTCTTCATGAAAGTTATAGGAAATTAAATAAAATTTCCAACCATACCTAATGGAGCTTCTGATTCAAATCCTACAGATCAGAACGTCCCAAACACCAGAGGTTTCTCAGATTTGACAGCAAAATCTCTCCTCTGTCTTCCCCTTCGCAAATCAATAATTTAAAGTCAGATTTTGCTCAAGCTTCCTTCACAAAATTTGTTCGAAAATGGGTTAACTTTCAAGAAAAGCAAATCTCACCTCTTAACTCTTCTTGTGGAGCTCAAAACGATCTAAACAACAGTAGTGAGTACAGTTGATCACCTAGATGCCATGGAGGCTTGTGCTGAGTTTTCCCCCTTCTTCTTCAACTTCCAACCCAGCAAGCTCTCTTTTCCTCTTTCTTCAACCTATCCCACGAAATGCTCTGTTTTTTTTTAATAAAAGAGAAGCAAATGGGAGAAAATGGGTGAGTGCTCCCAAAGCTTATCCATTCCCTCAATTCTTTTTCTTTTTCTTTTTTTTTTTTAAAACAAAACATACCAAAACACATAACTCCTTTTTGTTTTCCCTTACCCTTTCTTTTGTTTTATTCCTCTTTTCCTTATACAACAATTTCCCAAAAATGTTTTAACAAATTTCTTTTTAAAGAAATTCCAAGGAAAAATCTCGGGTTTACAGTTATTCTCTCAAATGACCTCTCTTCATTCGGCTGCAACTCACGACACAACAGAGGACTCCAGCGATGGCAGATGCGGTAACAAATCTCTCTCTTCTCTCTATTTCTGGCATGATTTTCGGCAAGCGATCTTTGTGTCGGTTGCCTCAAGCAACCCTGCACTAACTTGAACGGCGGCACAACTTGCTCGTAATTACAGTGCTGATGCCTCCCCGTACAGCAGTGATGGCGTGACTGCAACTCTGGCAAACGAAAACCGCAAACGCGAGGCTCCGCTCTTTGCATTTTTTGGTAGTTGTGGGGCTTCCTCCTATGGCGGCGCGAGCACTTGTCTGTTGTTTTAGCCCAGGCAGTTTCTAGTTTCCACTGTTGTGTCTCCAGTTATAGTGTGAGGTAAGATTTGTTCCTATAAGGCTTGGTGGTGACTGTTGGCTGCGATTTGGGTTTAATCCATGAATAGTTGGCCTCATTTCAGTTTACCTATAAGCTATAAAGTTTGGATTCGTGAGTTCAAAACTGTTTGGAGTCGAACCAGCAAGCATTCCAGCATGTTTGGTGAAGTTTTGTAAGTTTTCACACCCCTTAACTTGTGTGAACTCGATTAAAGCGATTTAAAGTGATCACTAACCATTGGACCTCTCTTGGACGTAGTTTGAATTGATCATTTATGACCCAATGGTTGCTTTGAGTGAGAACTCATTGAGGTAATCCTTCTCTAAGTATTTCGGGTAAGTTAAGTCATTGAACTAAAGTCATAAGTTGATCTTCAGAAATTATTTTTAAAGGTTTGAATGCTAAGCATGATCTCTTACAAATGTTATAGGTTGACCAAGGGATTTCTTAAATAGGAGTTTGATGGTTCTTTTTGGAATTGGGTTCAAGGTAAGTGGCTTTACGCCAGATTGCTCAAAGCATGTCGAGAACTGAATTTTAAAATACTATGTTTTATATGAAAATGAATTTTTCATGTATGATTGCTAAATGCTTTACGAAAGTAATGCATGAATTATGATTTATGATTTATGATGAATTGTGTGAGAACATTGCTTTATGTTGCATCACTGAATGAAAAATTAAAATTGCTTTAGGACCTCACGCATATATGTGTGTTTTCATGACAAAAATGCTTACGAAGGCTGTGGAATTTACACTCTTAAAATTATAGATGTACATCTAAATGAAAAGGAACCTAAAAAGGTTAAATGAAAATGCAATGTTAGGTTGGGTTAATTGTCCACATTAAGCCGAAGAGAAAAGTTAAAGGGAAACATTTCCACTATGAAAAGGTTTTAGGTCCCACTACAGGAAAAGTTTAAAAAATCATTCTGTATGTGTTTGCATATCTGTAGTGGGGTCACTTACTGAGTATTTTAAATACTCATTCTTTTTCAAAAATGTTTTTTCTTTTTAGTTAAAGGCAAAGACATATCCTAGGAGATTGACAGGGAAGTTTGCTGAAAGGGTCATGGGTGACTTAGAGGGGCATGATTTCTGCATTCAGATTGTGTATTATTTAAAAATATTTTGTTAGTAAACGATATGTTGTGAAAATATTTCAGTTGATTTAATGTTTTAATTCATATTATGTTTTGTAATGATTTTAAAGGGATCCCAAACCAAAAGTTTTTGATTGTTTAACAAAAAGTTTAATTCTTTTTGTCTATTATTAAAGATTTGAAAATTCCATTAGCATGCATGTAGTAACTTCCCTATAAAGTCTAATAGGAAAAGTCAGGTTGCTACATTATTCGTGGTCCGATTTTATAAATGTAATTGGTCCACACAACAACACCACTTTGATGGATGAACTTGTCGAAGGCTCCATCAAATACCCATCAAATACATTTATAAAATCAGACCATGAATAATTTACAGTATAAGTGGTCATGGTCGATTACAGGAAACCGAATTAAAATTGATTTCTATTATTTAGTTTTCCTATTGACACAAACTAAGAGGAATCAAACATAAAATAAAGACAGAAGGACTAAATGGAAAGCGATGAATATAAAGATCATACCTTGGACATCGAATCGGGGGTAAACAGGTAATTATGAAATTCATCGATCATTGAAAACTATCCTAATAGGCAATTTTTCAATGTTTTAAGACCGAGCAAATTCCCCGAGACATAGTAGGAGCCTCTCCTAAGGAATCAAAATTCTAATGTATAAATCAGTTATTGATCAACTAATTATCTAGCAAGCTATCTAATTAGAAGCATTAAGCTCTTGAGACAGGACAGATCGAGTTAATTAATTAAGATTGGCCAATTGAAATTAACCAAGCCTATGCTAACAAATCTAAGGTCTGCCATGTACTTGTAATTAAGCAATTCTACTTAATTAACCAACGTGGCTATTGGCCTATTTACTACTCAAATTAACCTAGAAACCCAGGACACCTACAAGTACATCTAGCATAGATAAAAAAATTCTAAATTAATTAGCTTGTCAGATCAACCAAGTTAGAAATAACTAGGATTAAGCACAATTATTATAAGCCATAAAATAGTGCTGAAAAATGAAATTAATAATCAAATCTCATAATAAATGTATAGTTGCCAAGTTTACATCTCAAAACACCATTAAAAGTCTAGCAATACATCACATTGATGTTGTCTGACACCAAGAATTGACCTAAACTACCTAATCTAGCCTAAATCAACGAAAATTTGAGAAAAACTAGCTATGAGAGCCTCATTTCGACAGAGAAAACGAGAGCTCTTGACCTAAGGCACGAAAGAATCAGTATATACTCCAGGCGGTAGTGTTGAGATGCTATAGGTAGTATCGAGCAAGGCTTGCCGCAGAGTCGAGCGAGGCGTGCGTGGGGGACTTGCGACAACATCGAAAGGCTGTGTGGACAGCATCTCAAAGCTGCCTTGTTCTTAAACATTTTGCCTTCTACTCGATCCTCCAGCGTCTTGATGCTTCTATGGGGGTTTAGACGCTCTCAACAGGCGTAGTTTGGTCATTTCATTTCTACTTGTTCCTCGGTTGCTCAAATGACCTCCAAATTGATTTGATTAACCCTCGATTGGATGCAAATGCTCCAAAATTCTTCTCTTGCTCAATTACCTACAAAATAATCAATAAACACATAAAAACAACAAAACTAACACAATTTAGGTACAATAAATATAGAACTATTTTGGTCATATCAATCAAGTTGCATGATTAATCAAGCTAGAGTTTAATTGATGAAATCTCTATGTCAAGAATGCTCCCTCTGGCTGTCTCCACTTAGTTAGTTTAGGTAGTTTTAGGATTAATTCACTCTTTCTTTTAGGTTTTATAGATAGAATTAAGTGTTAGTAACCACAGTAATCAATTAATTTAGAAACCCAATCATAAGGATGACACTCGACACTCAATTCACTGTACTAAAACTTGACATCATACACTTGCAGTTTTGCATGCACCAAAAAAATCACACAACAAAAAGCCTAACTCTGGATGCAAAAATTTTGCTTGCAAAAGAATGATGCTGGCTCCATAATTACAGCTAATGTGTCGGCTATCTCCTCAGAAGTTTGCTCTTTTATTATTCTATTACTCGGTGCATCTTTCAAATCTTCTATACTGAAAATGTTGTTAATCTCATGAGCTGAGAACGACACTTGATGGCCTCGAACTAATGATTCATCAGTTTCCTAGTGGAATTCCCCAATATAAAAATCTCTGATCTGTTGAGGAAAAACCATTTGTGGCCCTTCACAAAAATACTTTCACCTCAACTCATTTACCTTGTCATAGAAATACTACAGAATGATTTTAGGCACATCATAAAATCCTTTCTCCAGTAGGAAGTTGCACTCAGCCAGCTCATCAATCAACTCTTCTTGCATTAGCTCAGGACTGCTTGGCACATTCTCCTCAGCTTGGCCTCTATTCTCCTTTTCCTTGGCCTCATCACTCTCAACTTTATGTATTGAGGATTTCCCTTTCTCCATCACCGCTTTCTTCTTTTTCAATTCTTTCTTAGGTTTCTCAGCGAGAACCTTATCCTTTATCCTTTTTTCTCTTTGCAGGCTTCTAATGTGTGTAATTTTGCAACTACAAGCCCACCGACCAAGTGATAGAATAGTGATTTAGAGTACATGTGTCGTCCTCAGGACTAACGTTTTTTAATTCATTTAAGTACAAAAAATATTAATGCTTAATTTTATTTTGAGATTCAATTCAAATGTGAAGCAAGGAATAAAATAAAAATTAAACTAGGCGAAAAATACATAACATAAATTAAAGCGAGACAAATTAGAGGGATGTAATCTAGGGAGTTGATTTCACCAAATTGACCGTTAACTTAACTAATTAAGCTCTTAAGATTGATTTAACAACAATTCCATAGGTTTAGAAGTCTTTTGTTAGGGAATCTTGTCCCGAACTCATCATAATCACATGCTTAATTATGAAATTAGCATTCCTATTAATTTAATAAAATGCATGGCAATACGATTCTTCGTTAGCAACCTCTAATGGTGTACTAAACATTCCCATGCTAGGACAACCATTAGTCACACATTCATGATCTAATCTAAATTCCCTCTCCTGAGTATAAGTTTAGACCAACTAAACAATTAATCCATGGTCAAGAGATTAAAGGCATTAGTAACATAATGCATGAATGAAATCAATTGCTAATCAATGTTAAGAATTCAATTAAGTAAAAAATTGGTCAATTGGATTCATCAATCCCTAGAATTACTAGCTTAGCTACTCATAATCACAAAAATCCAATCTAAACTATGTAATACAACCATAATTCTAGTAACAAAATTAAGAAATAGAGAAATAGAATTGCACGTCGATCTTCCACTCTCGCAACCATCTCCATGGTCCTTTAACTCCAAATTATCAACAAAAGCACACTAATCTTTCCAAATCTCCCCTAATTATGTCACTAATCAAAATTAGGGTTGTAAAATCGACAATTTGGCTCCCCTTTTCCGCAAAGAAAATGATGAATATATAGCTCTCTCGATGTAACATCAAGATTCTATGGACAGTGTCTCAATGTTGTGCCAAACACACCGTCTTCCTCTGCGCACACACAACAGTGTCAAGACCCTGCAAGTAGCATCTAGACATTCTGGACAGAAATGCAGCCTCATGTGTTTTGAGCGTCGGATGTAACATCTTGACCATTTTCTTCAGCTTGAGACGCCCCACGACTTCTTCCAACACCTAGTCTCAAAATTGATGTCCTTTTAAGCTCCAAATAGCCTTTTAAACTCCCAATCACTTTGGATTTGCCTTAATAGCTGGAAACCTATGAAGTCAATAAAAATCCACATAAAAGCTCACAATTTCACCACAAAATTAGCCTCATTAATAGGCCTAAGATAGTACTTTTTGAGTGTTATCAAGTACCCCCAAACTTACACTTTTGCTAGTCCTCGAGTGAAATAAAACAAAACCACATACAAATCATCAGTTGCATAATAGTAACTCATACCTCAATATCCTAAATAACGAATTCCAACAATAGAAGAATATACTCAAACAGGTAATTTCTTCAATAAATTTAAATTTAAACTTATCATCCCTTGCATGTGTGTGTACAACCTTCTCTATTGTAATCTTTACAAGGCCATAAAGCTTTATCAAAATCTCAATTTGTTTCCCCCCTACACTTGCCCTAAGTTCCAATTATCCAACTTCCACACATTCAAGTAAGTAATATTTCACTAAGATGCCTGAAAAACAAGGTCGGTTGCCCCCCAACTTGCATTTTTCTTTATTTCAAGGGCACTAGCTTTCACACAACTACTGTAGGGACCCTTACCCATGGCACTTTTACTCACAAGTGTTCCTAACTGATCACAATAGTAGTAGCTCTTTTTACCCTTTATCTTTTTAAGCACTACAAATTATTTTCTTTCATTTTTTCTTCCACAACATTTGTTCCTTGCTTTTGCTAGGTTCCTCCACTATCCTCTGGTCAGTTGCTACCAACTCTTTCCCTTTTTGCAAAGCCATGGCCTTGCATTGCTCCTCTGATTTTGCTTCATTGTCACCAAAGGGCATACTTGCTTTTAGAGTTTCCAAGATATTATTTAAAGTAGTTGTGAACTTACTAATTTGAGCCTCCATGTTCTTGACAGTAGCTTCTTGATTATCCACCCTGATACTAACAGTTATGACCACATCATTTGATTTATTTGACATATTATTGGTTTCATTCATGAACATGCCCAAAATGTTTTCAAGATAATGTTTCTTTTCTTGTTGTTGTGCTGGAAATTTATAACCTGAAATAGACTGCACAACATTTTCATTGTTAGCGTAAGAAAAATTCTCTTGATTCAACAAACCAAGGTGATGAAGGGTGGGTTCTAGACACTGCTTTTGATCACTTTTATTAACAACATTCTCCTTATTCAACAAATGAACTTCCTCAACTTGAGATGTACTGACAAGAGTTTTAAAATCAACATGTTATGATGTCCCTATCCCTGTGAGTTTACTCAAAGCATTAGCTAAGGTATCAACTTGGAACTTTAAAGAATTTACCTCATCTGCTTCACAAAAATTGGCCACTATATTAGGCATTGAAGAATTTGATGGCCATTGATAACTCGTTATAGCCAACTTTTCTAACAAAGCACAAGCATCTTCTAGTTGCAGTGTCAAGAATAGTTTTAGCATTTTAATATAACTCATTTAAAAAGAGTTGTACCTGAAGCCAATTGGGGTATCCATGTTGTGGCATTTTCTCAACATATTTTTGTAACATTCCCATGCTTCGCACATCTGCAAACCATCTGATTGCCTAATGATAGCACTCATTTAGTGCTATCTTATTCCTTGTTTTTATGCTAGTTTTGTTATGATTTGGTGAGCTTTCTGCCTATTTCTCTTGATTTTACAAAAATTGAGCTTGACAAGAAAAACTTATTGTTCCGGAGTAATTTGGTGACTTTGGGCCTCAATTGAACTATTTTGAAGATCCGAGAAAAGAAAAAGTGGAGTTTTGGCAAAAGAACCGTAGGGAAGTGCGTCTAGACCCTAAAAATGGTGTCTAGATGCAACATTTGAAATGCCAAACCCGAGAGCAACGTCTCGACGCTGTCTTGTGGCATTTCACTCTCAAAAGGCGTGCAAAGGGGTGTTGGTTAGGGCGTCTGCTATATGGCAAAAGCAAGTGCAAGTGCATGCTGTCCAAACAAGTAATATATGGAAGTTTTCCAAGTATCGAACTCAATGGAACGGTTAAAAAAGAGCTTTTCAAATAACAACACAAGTACTTCCAAGTTGCAACTGAAGGTAACCAAATAAATAAGATGTTTTTGGGAGTTTTGTGCAATAAAATTAAGGGAAACTAAAAGAAAAGATAAGAAAACAGTAATGAGAAGCAGGGGGTTCAAATTTGTTTCAACCCTGAGGAAATGAACCCACCATGCGCCTGCAAACTTGCTTAACTAGGTCCGGCTATTTCAGAGATCCTGCCTCTTGCTCCCGCATATTGTCTCTTTCGAGTTATGTGCGATTCAAAAAAAATGCTACTAAAATGCGTCTGCAACCTACCTTAACAAACTTAACACCATGAATCGAGTTCAACACCTATTCAACCCTTTTCTAAGTACTTTTAGGAGACTAAGCAATTAAACACATATGTCTATGGCTAGTTTTAACTTAGATAAATAAGGAACACAACTCAATGATTCTAAAGGTTTTTGTCCTATGTCTAGGTACAAAAAGCAAAGTTCTATGTTTAGACTCTTCTCCTAGATTGCTTTTATGATAATGCGTGCTCGATCCAACCCTTTCAGTATTGAATCTCAGACAAACTATGCTAAATCAAGTGATCAGTTTAAGCTAACAATGAAACTTAAACTCAATAAAAGCAAACGGTGCTAAATGTTAAGCAAAGTTGCTAGAATCACATGGTGGGGCTTATCTCCTTTTTAGGGTATCCACTTCATTGAATACCCTCCAAGGAGTTTAGCTACTCATCGAAAAGAAAACTAAAGTGCAGAAAATAAAGAAGAAATGAGAATAAGAAATAACACACTTCATTGAAATAATGAAATTGAATACACTTTGAAATATGAAAACAAATGAAGAACTGAATGAAATTAAATTAAAACGGAACTACTACTTGAATTCAAAGGAAAAACAGAAACTTACAAAGCTAGAAACTAAAGATAAAACAACAAGTACACCTCCTAAAAACTTACAGAACTGAATAGAAAAACTACGAACAAAAAGAACCCTAAGATATTCTCCTTTCTAATTTGTTCTACCTTTTTCAAGGAGAATCAAGTACTTACTCCTCCTTCTTTCGAAGTTGGAGTCCGAATAGAATATGAACAGAGCTTAGGGGAGACTCGAAGTGGCGGCTAAGAAAATAATAGAATTTAGGGATGAAGAGAATTCCAAACTCTGAGCTCTCTTGAAATTGAAGCTTCAGCCACCTTTTATAGACCTCAAGCCTAGGGTTTGCTGCCTAGATCAGTGTGGAGAGGTTTGACCGATCATATCCCTTGATCCTTGGAGATTTGATTGAGAATAATTGATTTTATCTGTAAATCTCGCGAATCTGGAAGAATCTGCCGAAAAGGTCCAGATATAGCCGCATAGTGAGTGCAATTGTGCTGTTGTCGAAATGGCCTAAATGCGGCTGCATAGTTGGGCGCATTTTAATTTCTTGCAACATTTGGAATTTAACATATGCTCTCAATTGTTGGCGCATACTAGTAGCATATCTCTTGAATCATCTTTGTTTTGCCTCAGTTGCGGCCAGATTGTGGGAGCATTTGAGTCATTTTTCAGCCACTACACAAAACCAACAAAAATTAACATTTTCTCAACAAAAATGACTCTACATACATCTAAAAACTTACTTTTACAAAATCAAGACTTCAAACACATGCAAAACTTGTTCTTACTTAAATTTACTCTAAATGACATGAATTATAACATTAAACACTCGCTTTCTAAGCAAATAGCTTAGATTTTAAAGCCAAATAACACTCATAAATTAGCGTTATCAGGTGTTCCATCTAGAGTGTCTCGACGCTACTCAGTCGTGCGTGTGTAAAATGTCGTCATTTGGTGCAGCGTCGAGATGCTGTCCCTAGCGTCTCGATGCTGCGATGAGAGAGTATAAAATCATCGCTTTTTCTTCGTCGAAAGGGAGGCCAAATCGATAATTTTTACCCTAATCTCGATTCTAGAGTGTCTTGGGTGGATTGTAGGTGGTTTTTAAAGTTGTGTTGAAGATCTTGGAGATCGGGTTCATGGTAGATAGCCTTAGGAACGAGAGATCGACATCGACCTAAGCATTTCCTTCCCTTTTTCTTTATTTTTAGTATTTAGATTAGGTTGTAATTATGGAATTTTGGTTTTAATTGCTAAATATGAGTAGTTAATTCCTTAATTCGTATGAGATGTTGTAATTCCTAGACCATTGCACTTAATTTGCTTAATTAAATCGTGATTTTGGCTTAATACGTGTTTATATTCATTTATGCGTTTTAGACTTAATGCTTTCAGATTGTGATCGTTATTTAATTGAGGTATATTTAGGTCGACCTAGATAGAGAAAACCTAGTTTAGCTTAATGCATAATTAATTAACTACTCGAGTGACAGTGGGAGTATTGGTTAATTAGTTGTAGTTGGTGATGAAGATTAATTAATTGAGCAACGCTTAATTGATTTGTTTCTAAGTGAAAACTCGACAGAGAGAAACTTAGGCTAGAATTGAATGCATGACTATTGGTTAATTACCTGAGTGACAACAGGGCTAATAATTAATCAACAGAGGTCCATAATGAGGAGTCTTAATGCCTTGTGCTAATTAGCTAGCGCTAGGTACACCTAGGTTAATTAACTAATACTTGAGAATTGGAGGAGATCGACAGGAGATTCCATGTCCATAGGCTTCTAGACTTATGAATCGAACACTTGATTTTGCCTAATTACTAGCTTAATTAAGTAAATTAAGGTCCACGAATGAGATCAACAACCATATAAATACTCTCGATTTGTGTCTCCCATTTATCTTGCTGTCTAGGATTTGTTGTCTATTTTCCTATTTGCTTTAATTTCTGTTCTCTAAATAAAGTTGAGTGAGATTATTTGCGATAATTGATTGAGTTAAAACCAATCTTTGTGGATTCCATACTCGGTAGGAATACCGTTTTATATTACTTGACCCGTGCGCTTGCAAAAATGTAAAAATATGTGCATCACCTAAACATCCCAATCTCCATTTTAAGCTTGTTGTTTTGGCAGGTGGAAAAATTTTAGAAAGAAATGCTGGGTCAACTCATCCCACAACGCGATACTCCCTGGTGCCAAAGAATCCAACCAATCCCTCACCTTGTCCTACAAAGAAAAAGGCAACAACCTTAAACGTATAACATCATATGTCACTTTATTAATCTTTACTGTTTCACAAAGTTTTAAGAAATTACGAAGATGAGAGTGTAAATTTTCTTAGGGGTGTTCTTTAAAGGCAATGTCTCAAGCCATTTTAATAAGACCAGCTTTTAGCTTGAAGCTACTGGCATTTATAGGTGCGTAGACTATCCTTTATTGATTTGTAGGAAATGCATACTAGTAATAATTGCTAGTGGGCTTCTGGTCTTCATGTTGTTCAGTCAGGGCTACTAATTACTAAATCACACATTAAAATGATTAACCAGCTTATCTCTCCCCATGAACAACCAAACACCGTCTAACAGAAGAAGAACACCCTTAAAACACTAAAACAAAACAAAACAAATAAAAACAAACGAACAATAAAAAAAAAACACTCTAAATTAAGATCAAGCATTTTTTCCTCAGTATTAGACAAATTAAAACTCGCCAATTCCCAGCAACAGTGCTAAAAACTCGATGCGTGTCATTTTTCAAGTAAGCACAGGGGTCAAGTAATAGAATAATGATTTTGACTACGAGTGCAATCCACAAGACTGACATTTTTAATTCATTTATGTACCAAGAATATTAATACTTAATTTTATATAGAGATTGAATTCAAACGTGAAGCAAGGAATAAAATGAAAATAACACTATTCAAAAATACATTATAGAAATTATAAGTGAGACAAATCAGAGGAATGTAATCTAGGGAGTTGATTTCACCAAATTGACCGTTAACATAACTAATTAGGCTTCCTAAGATTGATTTAACAACAATTCCATAGGTCTAGAAGTCTTTTGTTAAGGAATCCTCTCCCGAACTCATCCTAGTCTCATGCTTAATTATGAAATCAACACTCCTATTAATTTAATAAAATGCATGTCAATAGATTCTTCGTTAGCAACGTCTAATGGTGTGCTAAACATTCCCATGCTAGGACAACTATTAGTCA
Organism: Trichosanthes truncata; assembly: GCA_033996785.1. Taxonomy (NCBI): domain Eukaryota; kingdom Viridiplantae; phylum Streptophyta; class Magnoliopsida; order Cucurbitales; family Cucurbitaceae; genus Trichosanthes; species Trichosanthes truncata. The sequence continues at coordinate 6,261,140 of MU867260.1, read as the reverse complement.
CACATTCATGATCTAATCTAAATTTCCTCTCCCAAGTATCAATTTAGACCAACTAAATAATTAATCTGTGATCAATAGATTAAAGACATTAATAACACAATGCATGAATGAAATCAATTGCTAATCAATCTAAAGAATTCAATTGAGTAAGAGATTGGTCAATTGGATAAGAAATTGGTCAATTGGATCCATCAATCCATAGAATTACAAGCTTAGCTACTCATAATCATAAAAATCCAATCTAAACTATGTAATATGACCATAATTCTAGTTATAAAATGAAGAAGAAATAGAGAAAACTACAACTCCGTGTTGATCTTCTACTCTTACCATGATCTCCACGTCCTTGATCTTCAAATTATCAACAAAAGCACACTAATCTATCCAAATCTCCCCCAATTCTGTCACTAATCGAAATTAAGGTTGTAAAGCTCTCAATTTGGCTCCCCTTTTTCTACATAGAAAATGATGAATATATAGCTCTCTCGATGCAGTGTTGAGACGCTATAGATAGCATCTCGACACTGTGCCAAACAGAATGTTTTCCTTCGAGCATGCACAATAGAGTCTTGACACTCTAGACGGAAATGCAGCCTCACGTGTTTTAAGCGTTTAATGCAGCATCTTGGCTCTCTTCTTCAGTGTTGAGACACTATAGACAGTGACCCAATGCTACCTCCATAGCTTTTGCTTTCGAATTTGGCTGTAGTAGGACATTGAATTTGCCTTAATAGCTCGAAACCTACGAAGTCAATAAAAATCCACATAAAAGCTCACAATTTCACCACAAAACTAGCTTAATTAATAGGCTTAAGATAGAACTTTTTGAGTGCTATTAGCTTTTTTCTTTTTCCTTCAATGCATTGACTTTTTGAGTGCTATTAGCTTCTTTCTTTTTCCTTCATTGCACTAAGCCTACTTTTTCTTCTTCTTGAGCTTCTCGTTTATTTTGGACATCACCTCGTCCTATTCTCCCATTTTTTCCTTCCTTTTACATTTCTTGCATGCATCTTCTTGAGGAGACCTTGTGTTACCTCATCCACATAATTTGGACAAGCGGGACATTAGAAGCATGTGAAAAGATGAAACAACCCCTACCGAAAGCTTCTCAAAGCCAAGAAGGGTGTCTCAACCTTGCCAAATTGAAGAAATGGACAGAATGCCTTAGAAAAGGGTAGCGTCGAGACGCTGTCCACAATGTCTTGATGTTGTGAGGAGGAAGCGTCAAGCTACTTGAACGAAACGTTGCGACAAGGCTCACCTAAATGCTGGTAGAGTTGAGACGCTTCCTATAGTGTCTCGACGTTATGTCAATTTGTATAAAAGGCACATTTTCAAATTTAGGTCATTCTTTGTCTCCAACAATTTTAGTATTTCCTTATTCCCTTTACTATTTTTAGGCATTCTTAGCCTAATTAGGAAGTTCATGTATCGATCCATGGGATCGAGATCTATTTTGGAGATGTCCGACTAGATTTCAATGCCAATTCGAGTGTAAGTCGAGTTGTAATGTGACTTGTGAGTATTTGATGTCAATTTCATTTCAATTTCAACTTAAGTATACTCTATCTCTTGCTTTAATAATTGAGCATGTTTCCATATTAGAATTGACACCTAGAGTATGTATGTATCTTCATCTCTATGCTCATTAATCAGAATTCGTAAGTGCTTTGATTTCTTGCTTAATTGAGTAGTTACTAGGCTAGCTCGTTTTCTATATTAGGGGCTACTCCTTAATTTGTAGTTTGCATGATAGGCCTTAGAGGTAAAGTAGCATTCTAGTTAATTAAGGCTATCCGGTTAATGAGAATTGTTCTAACCAATCACTTGCTCGTAATGGGATTGATTGAAGGGTATGGAATGCTATCATGCCCAGCCCTTCAGGCCCATTTAAGATTGAATCGATGCTAGGTTGAGATAGTCTAATTAGGGGATCAATTGGGGGTTCTATGGCTTTACTGGTTGAGTCGGTTAGATGCTTAAAATGAACTTGATGCTTTCTTTAGGATTTCAGTGATCAAAGTCACAAAACACAACCCAACGAACTTCGAATTGGTGCTGCGGTGAGATTGTTTACTTCCCTTGCATTTTTTCTCCTTTATGCAATTATTTTAAGTCTTTTTACATTTACATACAAAAAACCCCCCATCTGTTGGTTCTATAATTCAAACTGAGAGGGAAAGTATTCTGTTCAACTCTCTGTGGATCGACCCGGCCTACTATTACTACAAATTTTAGTCATGCTTGGTATTTATTATTTTGACGGGTTTGACGAGCTAAGTCAAATTGACGTCGTTGTCGGAGAATCAATTTCATTATTTTCTCTTTTAGTTTAGATTCCTAACCCCTTTATTTTGCTTTGTGCATAATTTTCCTGAAATTGCTAAGGGAGAGAGGTGTTTAAGAAGAGAAGCAAAGGAGAGTGACAGAGAGTGATGGAGAGCTGAATGCACAACTCAATCATAACCTCAACGAAGCACCTCAAGAAGAAGAAATGGTTGAGCTCTCCTTAAAATAGTTGGTGGCCCCTGATTGGAATCTATAACCCGCTACATCATATACCCCAAGACTTAAGGTGACTTTAAACTTAAACTCAATTTAATTCACTTATTGCCTATTTTTTATGGCAGTGTAGGTGAGGATCCACACAATCACCTTAAGGAGTTTCCCATTGTATGTTCGAGTATGAAGCCCCACAGTGTGACAACAGAGTAAATAAATCTAAGGGCATTCCCCTTTATGTTGAAAGATCAAGCCAAGGATTGGTTGTACTACTTCCCGTAAGCTTTTATCACCACGTGGGACGAGATGAAGAGATTATTCTTGGAGAAGTTCTTCCCAACATCTAGACCTACGAACTTGAGATAGGCGATCTATGGTATCACACAAAACATTAGGGAGACCTTCTACGAATATTAGGAGCGTTTTAAATGCTTATGTGAGAACTTCCCATATCACTAGATCTCAGATAACCTGCTAATCAAGTATTTCTGTGAGGGCCTTCTTCCCACAAACAAGAACATGATTGATGCAACTAGTGGAGGAAGGTTGGTGAATAAGACCCTTATGGAGGCGAGGCATATAAAACATGGCAGAGAATTCACAACAATTCAAGACTCGAGCTCCAGGAGGAGTGGGCCAATCGAAAAAGGTAAATGAGCTTCAATCTCAAGTGTCTAATCTTACCTCTTTTGTTCAACACTTCGTTGTAGGGCAAGCACAGATGCTGAAAATAGTGGGACACATAACAAATGAACGCCCCCGACCACTGCAAGATTTAATGCTTGGAGTAAATGCCATAGGAGGCTATGCAAGCAATTAACAGAGGAGGAATGATCCCAATCCATATAATTCTTGATGGAGGGATCACTCCAACTATGGTAATCATGGTAATTAAAAAAGATCTCCACAAAATTTTAATCTACCACAGCAGGCACTTGTGCGATCACAAGCATCTAGTTCAGGTTCATATATGTCTATTGAAAATCTTGTTCAAAGTTTTAGCCAATAGCACACTTTAGTTTCAACAAAGCACCCTTCAGTTTCAGAAGGAGGCCATCCGGTTTCAACAAGAAACATGTGTTGGGATGCAGAATTGGAGAATAAGATTACCCAACTTGCCACCAAGTTTGAGGCACGGAACTAAGGAAAGCTTCCTAAGGTGAACCCGAAACAAAACGTCGTGCCATAACTTTAAGGAGCAGTAAAGAGATCCCCTCGAGAACCCCACCTAAAGAGACTCCACCTGAAAAAGAGAGCATAGCTCCAGAAGTTCAAGAGGAAGAGAGGAGTCCTCTACTACCTAAGAAAGGGGTAATTTTTAATCCTCCATTGAATTTGAATTCTTATGTCCCTAAAGCTCCTTTTCCTAGTAGGTTAGCCAAGCCTAAGGAGAGCTCTCAAGAGAAGGAGAAGGAGATTGTAGACACTTTTAGGAGGGTCGAGATTAAATTCCAAAATATGCAAAAAAAAAAATTAAGGAGTTATGCACCAACAAGAGGAAGATAAAGGAGAAAGAGAGGGTGTTGGTAAGTAAGAATGTATTAGACATACTACAAAGAAACATGCCAGAAAAATGTAAAGATCCAGGTATGTTCACCTTACCATGTGTGATTGGAAATAAGAAGATAAAGCATGTCATGCTTGATTTAGGAGCCTCTATAAATGTCATGCCCCAATCTACTTACCATGAGCTTAAAATGAATGATTTACATGAAACTGGTATTGTGATTCAATTGGCTGATAGATCTTATATACATCCCCTAGTAGTAGTAGAAGATGTATTGGTTAAAGTGAATTGAGTTAATTTTTCCTGTTGATTTTTATATACCGAAAATGGATGAGAATTCCCCATCTACTTTTGTTTCTATTTTATTAGGGAGGTCATTCATGAAAATGGCCAAGACTAAAATTTATGTTGATGAAGGTACTTTATTTGTGGAGTTTGGTGATAAGATTGCTAGATTTAACATTTTTATGCCACAAAGTACCCTAGTGAAGATCATTCTTTATGTCATATTGATGTAGTGGATTCTCTGTTGCATGATGTATTTTTAGATGATGATGATGAGTTTGTGCAATATTTACATGATCTGTTTGATGAAATTGGTTTGGAGGACTTGTTCTCGGTTTCTCTTTTTGAACTAATCTCTGCCAAAACCAATAAAATGCTTCCATCCATTGTGCAAGCGCCTAAGTTTGAGTTGAAGGCTTTGCCTAATCACCTTAAGTACGTGTACTTAGGTGATTTGGAGACTTTGCCTATCATCATCTCCAAACAACTTACATCAGAACAAGAGGACAAGCAAAAGAGTACAAGTTAGCCATTGGGTGGCCTTTGGCTAACATCAAAGGAATCAACCCAACTTTGTGCATGCATAATCTTGCTAGTAGAGGATGCAAATCCCTCAAGAGAGCCTTAGAGATGTCTCAATCCAAAAATGAAAGAGGTGGTAATGAAGGAAATATTTAAGCTTCTTGATGCAGGTATAATCTATCACATATCTGATGTAAATAGGTGAGTCCAATTCATGTAGTTCTTAAAAAGACTGGTATAATTGTTGCGAGGAACCAAAATAATGAATTAGTACCCATGAGAGTGCAAAACGGGTGGAGGATGTGTATAGACTTTAGGAAGCTTAACACTGTGACTAGAAAAGACCACTTTTCCTATTCCATTTATTGACCAAATGGTTGAGCGTTTGGCTAGGAAGCCTTTCTTTTGCTTTCTCGATGGATTTTTAGGATTTTACCAATTTCTATAGCACCGAAAGATTAGGAAAAGACTACATTTACTTGCCCCTTTAGTACATTCACTTATCACATGATGCCCTTTGGACTGTGTAATGCTTCAGGTACACTCCAAGATACGTGATGAGCATATTTTCTGAATATATTGAGAACTGGATAGAGGTATTCGGATGATATCACTATTTAAGGGGAGTTTTTCGATGAGTGTTTGTCAAATCTTGCCAATGTCATGAAAAGATGCATCAAGTCTAATTTGGTCTTAAACTTTGAGAAATGTCATTTCATGACTAATAAAGGCATAGTGTTGGGACATATAGTCTCATTTAGAGGGATTGAAGCAGATAAAGCTAAAGTTGATATTGTGGCTTAACCTCCATTACCCTACAAATGTTAGGGAAGTTCATTCCTTTCTTGAACATGTAGGATTTTATCGAAGGTTGTCTCGATGATGAATTTACTATAGAAGGATGTCCCATTTGAGTTCAACAAGGAGTGCAAGAAAGCGATTGATCTATTGAAGGAGTTTTTAACTAGAGCACCGATCATCCATCCTCCCCAGTGGGACCTTCATTTTGAGATCATATGCGATGTCACTAACTTTGCTATAGGAGCTATCATAGGACAAAGGATCGATAAGAAGAGCCATGTTATCTACTATGTATCAAGTTCCCTCAATCCTACACAATGGTACTACACTACTACTGAGAATGAGCTTCTTTCAGTTGCTTTTACCTTTGATAAATTTCGTTCTTACATTATAGGTTATGAAGTAATTGTTTACTCTTATCATGCAGCTTTACGATACTTGCTGATGAAGAAGGAGTCCAAACAACACTGGTGGAGGTGGATTTTACTCCTCAAAGAGTTTAACTTGAAGATAAAGGGTCGTAAAGGATCAGATAACTCAGATGCTGATCACCTGAGCCGCCTAATAAGGGATGAAGAAGAGGTACTTTTTAATGATGAATTTCCTTATGAGCATTTATTTTTGGCACAAGGTTTGACCCCTTGGTACGTAGATCTTGTTAATTATCTAGTTATAGGAAGTTTACCTAATGGTCTTAGCAAGTCTAGGAGAGATAAAATCAAGAGTAAGTCGAGGTACTAAGTTTGTGAAGAGCCATATTTATGGATATTTTGTTTTGATCATGTCATTAGACGATGTGTGTTTGATTGTGAAATGTAATCTATCTTAGGATTCTATCATGAATAGGCCCTAGACGTACTGCTAGAAAGGTACTTGATTCATGATTATAATGGAAATCATTATTTAGGAATGCTTACGAGTTCTGTAGAACATGTGACGGATGTCATATCGCATAGAAATGAGATGCCCCAAGTTTCTATTATGATTTGTGAGATCTTTAATGTTTGGGGTATGGATTTTTTGCGCCCTTTTCCATCTTCATGTGGGTAACGTTATATATTGTTGGTTGTGGATTATGTTTTGGAAATGCGTGGAAGCTAATGCCACCATAACTAACGACTCTAAAACTGTTGTAGGATTCTTTAAGTCTAACATTTTAAATAGGTTTGGACTAGCACGAGCCATAATAGTGACCAAGGCACCCATTTCTGCAACAAGACGATTGAGACGTTAATGAATAAGTAGAAGGTGAATCATAGAGTTGCAACTGCTTACCACCCTCAGATGAATGGGCAAGCAAAGATCTTATATCAAGAGGTTAAATCCATCCTAGAGAAGACAATCAACCCAGGAATAGTGTATTGGTTAAATCTTAGAGGACGCCCTGTGGGCATATCACACTGCTTACACGATCCCTATAGAGATGTCTCCTTATAGGTTGGTGTCTGGAAAGATGTTCCACCTGCCTGTAGAGATCGAGAATAGTGTATTGGGCAGTAAAAAAGTGCAACTTTGACTGTGATAAAGCTGGTGAGCAAAGACTTCTTTAGTTGCAGGAGCTCGAAGAGATGAGGTTGGCGGCAAATGAGAGTGCTATGATCTATAAAGAAAAGTCAAAGTTGTTCCATGACAACATGATTGTCAAGAAGAAATTTGAAATTGGGTAGAAGATCCTTCTTTACAATTCCCACCTCAAGCTAATGTCAGATAAGTTTCTTTCCAGATGGTCCTTTTATTATAACTCATATCTTCCCTTATGGTGCAGTTGAAATTCAAAGCTTAGATACAGGAAAGAATTTTAAGGTGAATGGTAATAGATTGAAGGCTTTTAATGAGGGCAATTCCACTCCAATTCTCATGACATATACTATGGAGAACCATATTTATTAGGAGTCAGGTTGATGGTGCCATACGACAAGCCAAGCAACCGACGTTAAAGATTTGTGCTTCATGGAGGCAGCTAGGCGACTAAATATTTATTGCTTTATATTATTTCTTTTAGTCATTTCCTTTCTTTAGCTTAGTTTTGTTTTGGGTTCTTTTGGTAGGAAATGTTGTCTTGAAAGTGAAGTGATTTTTGGAAGGAGGCCTCACTACCACTTACGCACGAACAAATTCAGGGGAGTATTCTTGTTTCCCTTTCATTTGTCCTTGCTCTTTGATTTTAAGCATACATTGAGGACAATGTAATGTTTTAGGTTTGGGTGGGTGATGTATGTGTTGTTGAGTCTTGAGCACCTGAGTTCGGACTGTGTTTAAATTTTTTATGGTTGATTGTGAATGATTTGACTGCTTTCCTTATGATTAGGATAATTGATGATATGCTTATTATATCACTATAATTGCATTTGTTGAAGTGTGTGAATGCAATCTTAATTAGAGCCTATTTGAAAAAAAAATCTTGACTTTCCTGCATATGTTGAGCACTTTAGGGTAGAGTTATAAGGCCCATATATTCGTTGTCACCTTAGTAGGCATGAGGGCTAGTTAGATAGTCGACTAGCTTGATAGTCTGTAATGACTTGCTTTGGGATAAAAAGTACGATCATTTTCCTGTGAAAGAAAGAAAACAAAAATTGAGCTTTGAAAATATGAAAAAGAAAGGAGAAAAATAAACATGTAGTGAGCAAGATGAATCAATGATAAAAAGAGCTACCGTTGTCGTGATCAATTAGGCCAGCCATCAAGTGAATGCTCTAGGTATGGGTCCCTACAATAGATGTGTGCATGCTAGTGCCCTTGGTTTTTAAGTGATGCCAGTTTAGGGGTACCCCAGGTGTTGTTTTAGGCATCTAGTAACCTATTACTCTCTTGATTGTTTGGAAGCTTGATAGCTAGACCTTAGTGCCAGTGTAGGGAGAAGATCGGTCGAGGCTTTATATACCTACCCCGTGCTTGTAAAGATTACATTAGGGTGGTTGTATACACAGGCGTGGGAAATGAAAAGAAAGAGTTTTAAAGTGTCTCAAAGATGGATAGTGTTTTACATGCTCTCTTGTGTAAGTGTTTCAATTTCTTGCTTAATTGAGTAGTAACTAGGATGACTCATGTTTGCATATTAGGGGCTACTCCTTAATTTGTAGTTTGCATGATAGGCCTTCGAAGGCTATCCTATTAATTAGAATTGTTCTAACCAATCCCTTGCTCGTAATGCGATTGATTTGAAGGGTATGAAATGCTATCGTGCCCAACCATTCAGGCCATTTAAGATTAAATTGATGCTATGTTGAGATAGTTTAATTCGGGAACCGATTGGAGGCTCTACTGGCTTTACTAATTGAGTCGGTTAGATGCTTAAAATGAACTTGATGCTTACTTTAGGATTTCAGTGATCAAAGTCACAAAACACAACCTGACGAACTTCGAATTGGTGCTGCAGTGAAATTGTTTACTTCCCTTGCATTTTTTTTCTCCTTTATGTAATTTATTTTTAATCTTTTTTACATTTACATACAAAAAACTCACCATCTGTTGGTTCTATTGTTGGGATTTATGCCTTAATGTCTTGAAATTAATGATTTATTTAATAATTAATAATAATTTTGATTATTTTATTTGCAATATAATATTATCCATTATATGAAAAATCCAAAGTTATTAGTGTAATCTTGAACAGTATGTGGTTAACATAGGAGAGGATCATGTTCAAGAAATAACCTAAAGGGTCATAGTATATGGATAAACACTACAAGAATATTGCCTATTTTCGATGCCAAAACTCGTCATCAAAGGCCAAAAAAGCGTCGAAAATTTATTTCCCGACAAAAAAGAAGGCATTGGCAATTCGGTCGGGAAAACTCCGTCGGGCTAACTTTTGCCGACGCTGTTTAGATTTGGTCGACATTTCTAGGAGAGGCCGACCCTATTGTATTTGGTCAACCTTTCTAGGAAATGTCAACTCTATTGTATTTGGTTGGCCTTTTTAGAAAAGGCTGACCAAATATTAACTGCGTCCGACCAAATACAATAGCGTCAACCTTTCCTCCAAATCTAAAAAGCGTCGGCCTTTCTTGGAAAGGCCCACCAAATATCAACATCGATCAATTTGATCATCTTTTCTAACATTGACAGACCAAATCTCATAAACCGTCGACAAATGTTTGTGTTGGACATTTTATTAATTTCAATATTTTTTATCTAGAATGTCATTATAATTTAAAAATTGTTATACCTAAAAGAAATTGTATACAAAATAAATCAAATAAGACTTTCTATTAAACCAAATTTGATTACTTTGCTCATATATTTAAGTAGATTCATACAAGATAAAATATAAAAACTTCAACACAAAAAAACCTAACTAACTATAAGTTCCCATCACTTTGTATGAAGTAAACACAAATTTGGTTACACTTTTTCTTCGGAAGTTCCCAAAAGCTAGTGTCAACCTGTCCTGGAAAAACAAAAGTAATTAAGTTACTTAACTTATATAAGAAAAACACATATAACAATATAATTAAACTAACATTACAAAAGTAGTGAACAATAATATTAAAACTTAAGTAATTAAGTTAGCAAATTTACAACACAACTAAAATTACTTAAAACTTTTCAAAACTACTGAACTAATTGAAGTATATATATGAACGAAATCAAATAACTTATAACGAACTAAAACAATCAAATCTTGAATTCAAAGGTTATCATATACAGTATAAATAAACTCATCAAAACTTAACAAAAACAATCAAAACTTTAAACTAACTTTAGCAAGAGTAAACCAAAGTTACAAAACATAATAAATAACTTTTTTATAATCAAAGTTACAAAGCATTTACCTAAAAACTTAAACAAACCATAATATAAGTTTTACCAAAGCTTCTCAAAATTTATGGACATATATAACATCTAAAACTCAAATCATGAACATACATTCAAACAAACCAAATAATAAACCCATCAAATTATAGTTTTACCTAAAACTTCTCAAAGGAATGAACCACCAAAACTTAATTAAATAACTAAACATGTTCAACCAAATTAAACTAAACTTATATGAACAATCTATAAGCACCAATTCACCCCTTCACACTCAAAAAAAAAAAAAAAATCTCACCCACCCCTAACCTTAAATCAATCTCTAAGCATCCAACCTACATTCAAACTAATTCATTGGCTACCATAAGTGCAGGATAGCCATACAACCATATCCAATAAACTCCAAACATATTACCAAAGTATCAATATTATAAAACAATATGCAAGAAGTTCAAAATTAACTACAAACATATTAATACGAATCATGAAATAGCACCAACTAGTTTATTTTGCAGTATATGATACGCAAGTCCAAAACCTCCAACCAAGCATCAATAGAAGCACCAATTCATCAATATAACCATCAAATCATTAACAAACTAAAAGAATCAAAACTTTATAAGCTCACCAAAGTTAACAAGACAACCAAGTCTAACTTTTCCAAGCAAACTGAAGTTACAAAATTACACAAGTAACTTTTCCAAAACAAAAATTACGAACACATTTACCGAAGATTTGATAAAAAAAGTTACAAAACATATAAGAATTTTATCTAAAACTTCTCAATGACATAGATAGTTTTTAAAACTCAACGGTCATGAACATGAACCCAAAGAAACTCATACAAACTAAAAAAGCTCAAATCAATTGCTACCATAACCGCAGGATAGCCATACACAACTTGTTTAACTACTTATAGGCATGTTTTGGTCCCACCCTCCTAAACTCAATTAAATCTCGAAGCACAATCTCGAAACATACTAACCTCCCTCCCTCCCCCCACCCCCCACCCCCATATACTCAAATCATTGGCTACCTTTACTGCAGGATAGCCATACACAAAACATTAGTAGAGAGATCATACCTATTTTGGCAGTTCTCCTTGTAAATGCATGAGGTGCGTAAGCATTGCTTCCATGCTAGCTAACTTTGCATCTTGTGCTGTAGTTCGAGTCTCAACTTCTTCCAGTCTATTTCTAGTATGAGTTTCACTTGTCTTAACTCGCTCCAACTCTTCTCTCGTAAGCTCAAATTCAGCTTTGGCATGCATCAACTCTGCTTTTGTCAGATTAAACTCTTCCACTCGTGTTTATTTTCTGTCCGCAGTTGAGCTAATTCCACACTCAACTCATGCTCTTGCTATGTTTCTCCACGGGATGATGAGCTGCATAACTTTCTTTATTTCGGCTTTGATCCCCAACCCATGCCTTTTATATGACTCGATCGATGACCCAAAATAATCTCAACAATCTCATCTTGGGCAAGTGGTTGAGACCCTTCTAAAGTGGATGCCTCTTACAACTCTATCATTTTACTCTGTGAGAAAAATTAAAATAATCATTAATGGAGTAACAAGTTTATAAACTAACCTTAGGAGTAGAAAACTTACATGAGCAACATCGACTTCTGGATTCACCAACCCCTTTCCTTCTTTGTATCTGGTTGTTTCAAATAACTCAATTGGTCCTAGCTCAACACCATCTTTTGTTTTTTGTAATTCAAAGTTTTTAATATATATATTAGTAATATTGACAAAATAAGAAAATGGTAGAAGAAATATGTTTTCAACACTACATTTTCTTCTTGTATATGCATGAATGTCTTAGACCCAACGCGATAGTTGAAAGGTAGCTTTGATCAATTTTGTTTATTTGTCTCCATAATTTTCTAACAAAAATAAAGTATTAGAAAATGAATCTAGAATTGGGCGTGTGAGAAGACATACTAATTAAGAAATGTAAGTAACGTAACTTCCATTTAGGAGTCTCCCACCTATCACATAGGAAGTGCCAATCAGCTATATCAATCACACTCGATCATGTGGGTGTGCACGTGCCTCTTATAGAGAATATTTTCTGTAATGTTTGACCAACTGCACCCTATACTCCTTGAACGTCATCTGCATTTCATGTTCAATAAACTTGTGGATAACATACTTAGATAAATCAAACTTGAAATGGGTCTACATAAAAAAAATAGTATTCATTTTAGATAAAATTAAACATCATAAACACAAACAACTAAACGATAAATTTATCAAGAGTTTGTTTTTAACATGGTCCTTTATTTCTGTTGTCACTTGTTTCCAACTTGATAGATACTGGAAAGCACTCTCTCTTAATGGCGCCAATCTGGCCGCTAAACTTTGCAACAAAATTGCATACAAGCTTTCTCAACTCATCGGTTATCTATATTGGAATCCTTCCATGTATGTTAACATGTTTGTCCAACTCTTTGCCTCTTGTATATCCCCTTCCTCTAAGTGCAGAATTTTCTAAAACACAAATAATTAAGATAGTAAGTAAATACAAAATTATGTACAAAAAGTTTATAAGAAGATTAACCTAAAGTCTCGCTCTTAGAAGACACTGCAGTGGCACTAGGGTGGTTGACGATAGGATCGCTATTGGCAAAAAGATCAGTTGCCTCGTTCTCTAGCTGAACATTATTCACCATTGTCTCTCTACAAGCACGCAAAAAAAGTATGAGTGATACATATAAAAAAAAATAAGAATAAAAGCTTCTAAAATAATTAATGAAACATATCGTTACTCCAATTGTTAATTGCTATCATGATATGAGTAAGAATTCTCATAAGGGTTGGAAGTATTCTCAGTAGAAGCTACTACATCCTCTTCTTCATCGTTTATGAAATCATCATCATTTTTTGAGGATATCCTTATACTCAAGTGCTCTTTCACAATTGTGGGATCAACATCATTCCTACATAATGTGTTCTCTTCAATTGATTCCTCAACTCTGCTTCCACCCTTAACTTCTAGCAACTAAAGTTGGTCATTTCCAAGATCTTCTACCTCTGGAACTTTCCACACGTGTTTGTTATGAACTACTTGCACCACCTTCCAATTAGTACAATATTTTGGATCATCGAGGTAAAATACTTGTTGTGCTTGAGTAGCAAGGATAATAGGGTCATCAACATACTCGTAGTAAGATTTATTAATTGATCTCAACCCTAACTGAAAGTGTGATCTATTCTTTTTACTGTTTGTGTCAAACCATTTATATTTAAATATCATAATGCGTCTTCTCTTCACATATTCTAAGTCCAACACCTCAGTCAACACACCATAAAAATTCAACTCATCACCTTGACTTTCACTTTCTCCAGGCACCAGCACTCCACTAACTTGTGTAACCCGACGATTGTCAAGCGTTATAGTGTGAAAACATACTCTATTAACAATGCATCTACTATAGGAGCAAACTTGAGAACTAGGCTCCATCGCCATTGACTATAAATCATTAGTCATATTTCCACTGTCACGTAATGAGAGAACATGCTAATTCATTCGTATGCATTACAAATCTTAATCATGATTCAAATTACATTTATAAACTCTCATATGTATAAACTTACATGATCTTTAAACAAAGTAGGGAATTGGAGTTGATGTCTTTTATATAAATCTTTGGTAGTCCGTGCTTCGGCACGAATTAGTCTCAAGTGTACACAAGAAGACAAAAGTTGCGTCTTAGATTTAGTTCAATTGCATATTGAAATAAAAATTGAGAGTTAGAATGTTCGAGACGTACATGCAATAAGACTTTATTTCATCACAATTGTTCAAAATATACCAATGTGCTATTTGTTTCTCTTCACAGACAAGATCCTTAAGGTTGAACCCCCAATGGTCTTGCACTTTGTCTAAATACTTCGAAGTCCCCACATACCACATTCACGAGAATTTGGTCATCATTTCGTTCGTCTCTATTGAATCTCGTTTTAATCTCACTTAGATACAAGAAACAAAAATTCAATTATTCATTCATTACAAATACTTCTGCTATTGAACCCTCAGGACATGCTTTGTTTAGCATGTATTGTTTCAATATTTGTAAACTTCTCTCAATATGGTACATCCAGCTGTAGCTAACAAGACCCATAACTCTGGTTTCATATGACAAGTGAACTACAAGATGTATCATTATAGTAAAGAATGATAGCAGGAATATTTTTTCCAATTTACAAAGTATGATTATAATATCTGATTGTATTTCATCCAAATCACTTGTGCGTATTATTTTCGCACACAGATCAGGAAAGAATGTACATAGCTCAACAACAGTAGTGGACACATTCTTGAGCAAGTATCCTCGAATACCAATAGGGGGAAATCGCTGAAGTAGAACATGGGAATCGTGAGTTTTCAACCCCCATAGTTTTCCATCATTGACACTAACACATTGTGATATATTCGACACGAACCCATCGAGAAATTTCACTGAATTTAGAAACTTACAAAACTCGACCCTTTCCTTGGTAGTCAGCATGTATGCAGCATGTGGTTTTACAACGTTGTTGCCTATCTTTTGCAAGTGTAAGTCTTTTCGTTTATTCAATTCCTCTAGATCTAATCGAGCATTTGTCGTGTCGTTGGTTTTCCTTTCGATATTTAACAATGTGTCAATCAAGTTGTCACATATGTTTTTTTCAATATGTATTATATCCAATTATGTCTTAAAATAAGTTTTGACCAGTAAGGGAGTTCAAAGAAAATACTCTTTTTTGTCCAGTTCATATCAGTTTGTTTCCTTTTCTTATCTTTCTTTGATTCATGTTTACTGAGCACAAGAAAACTTAGCATACAAACTTCTTGTAAGATCTCATCTCCATCCATTACGACTAGAGGAAGTCTAAGTTCTGACTTTTCGTCAAATTGCTTACTCGTACGCCAATTATGATTATCTGGAAGATAACGTCGATGTCCCATGTAAGAAATTTTACTTCTTATCCTAAAGGATAATGTATCTGTTTTACAAATGGGACATTCTTGGTAACCCTTCGTACTCCACCCAGATAAGTCGTCGTATGCAGGAAAGTCATTAATAGTTCACAACAAACTTACGTGCAATTGAAAGTACTTGCCACTAACTGAGTCATAAGTGTACACACCATTATTATATAACTCTTTCAAGTCTTCAATCAATGGTTGTAGGTATACATCAATCTCTTTTTCAGGAGATTTTGGCCCGAGAATAAGTAAAGATGTGAGGAAATTGGTTTCTTTCATGCATTTCCAAGGTGGCAAATTGTATAGAACTAGCACCACTGGCCACATATTGTATGAAGTGCTCATATTTCTGAATGGATTAAATCCATCTGAATCTAATCCCAAACGAACATTTCGTGGTTCTGAAGCAAACTGAGGCAATTCACGATCAAAATGCTTCCACCCTTCACCATCAGCTGGATATCGTAACACACTATCTTCTTCAAGATGCTTATCCTTATGCCACCTCATTTCAGAAGAAAAATGCTTCGATGAAAACAATCGCTTCAATCTTTGTATCAATGGGAAGTGATGTAACACTTTATGCAGAATTTTCTTCCCTTTTCCATCGTTGACTTTATACCGAGACTCGCTACATGTTGGACATTGTTGGAACTAAACAAATTGATTCCAATATAATATGCAATTGTACTTGCAAGCATGAATTAACTCATAGCTTAGCCCTAAGTCACGCAACTTCCTCTTAGCTTCATAAAAGGAGCTAGATATACATGCATCGATTGGAAATGCTTCCTTTAACAATTGTAGCAACATATCGAAGGATTTATTACTCCAATTGTTAAGAACCTTAATATGCATCAACCTCACCAAAAAGTTTAATGATGAGAATCGTGTACAACTAGGGTACAACGGATTACATGCTTTGGTCATTAAATCCTCAAATAAGGTTGATGTATTGTTTTCATGGACATTAGGGGGCATCTCATTCACAAAATTATTGTCTTCATCTACATATGCTTCGACAATTGAGACTTGAAGGTCATTTAAAAGGTTGAACATCTCATTTTCTTCATTGAGATCATTTGAGTCTATAGTACTTGATCTATCATTGTGTACTGATCCAACCATATACCGTTGAAACCTAGGTAAGTTGGTAATTGGTTCTCCATGATATACACATTGACTATAAAAGGGGGATATTCCATATGTGAATAGATGTCGCTCTACTCCATCTAAAGATTGCCACATTGCGTTCATACAATTTTTACATGTTCATCTTGTTTTTCCCTAGTCATTAACATGAAGCTTTGTCATTCCTAAAAATTGGGTTACTCTTTCTACATACTCAGTTGACAACTTGTTTATAAGTTTAATCCAATATTTGTTAATCTTTATCCTTAATTATACACTTTTCAACTCCTCTTTGCTTTGTGAGAAAAGTTAAATCCTATAGGATTTAGACAAAAAGTTAGATTTAACTCTATCCCAAACCATTAAGGTATAAATTGTGGCTAGGAAGTTGAACTACAAATTAAATTGAATATCTTAGGCTCCGTTTTATAACCATTTGGAATGATGTTTACATTTTTTAGATTTAGAAATGTTTTTTTTTTATTTTTGGAATAAATAAGCCACAATTATCCTAACTTGGGTCTAATGAGTTTGTTAAAATCTAAAGACAATACTTATGATTTGTTAAAAATTATGGATTTATGACAAAAGTTTGTGATGTCTTGACAAATCTAATTACTTTCAAGTCAGTTAGAGAGGGGGACCAAGTCTTCTGATACGTATCCTGAGCATATATATATATAAAAAGAAATTCTAGGAAACCTACTAAAGATATTTTAATTTCCAAACAATTTTCAAACTAAATAATTGATTCAGAGAAGATTACAAAATAAAATTTTAGAGGAATCTTTTGCATTCTATAGGTAAGGATGTATGTGTCTAGATATTGTACCTAGAGTTTTTGTATAACTTTAACCTAAAAGTTGTGTAAGTGAATTAAAGGTTGCTAAAACTTAAATTTAATCTATGAAAGTATCAAAATATTAGGTCAACAATGCGTCTTTGTTTTCTTTTCAGTATTTAATTTAATCCGCAAGAAATGCAAGATTGGCCCAATTCAAAACAAATCCAACATAAAGTTAAAAATGCGAAGAGCATAATAAATTATCTATTCACTCCATCAAGAGAAAACAATTGTACATAGCACTAAATCTTACAAGCTAACTGTTTTTCCTTCTATTCTGGCTTTAGTTTTATAAGAAGCTTTTTCTCAACTGGTTTGACAGACCTGCAATCTATACTCGAAGATGGTAAATGTAATGATAGTATCCAATTTTTTGAAATGTAGCTTATTTCATTGCACACCAAGCTAGATATATTAACATTTTGAGTTCTCTTCTCTTAATTGCATGCTATGAACTCAAAAACTTGGATAAAAAGTTTATGGAAGACAAAAGGACAGTAATTCTATAGTTCTTCACTAAATCAAGGAAGAGACCTACAGAACTTCAGCCTTAAGGAAGACGATTTTCACAACATTAGGCTTTTTGATTCACCGTTTACTTTCAGGACAACTTCTTTCAAGAGTAAACCAACTCAAGATAACATAAAGGGATTTTTTCTAATGGTCATTTGTAGACAACTTTCCCAAGCATTAATGATACTAAACCATAAAAAATCAGTATGCCACTAGAAAAATAGAAAAAATCCTATACAGAACAAAACAATAATAATTAAGAATTAAGCAAGCACAAATGAAAGAACATGGCTGATAGAGATGCTTGTAGAAGCAAAAGCTTCAAACCGTATATTACAGCTTTCTCTATGTAGTGCAAAGGTCAGTATTTGAGATGTTTGCCTCTCTAAATCATGATTGTAAATACAAAAAACACTCTTTATCCAAGCATACATATGTGAATTTTACATCATAAAGAAGCTAAAAGCTTGACTCTAAAGAATGCCTTGTGACAAGCTATCTCTAATATACTTGTCATTATTCATTAAAATGAACCTAAAAATAAGTTAATGGTTTCTGTTTCTTGTAATAAAAAATTCTTACTATAGAACCATAGTAAATCATCAAAGAATTGGGAAATCTCAAAAGTTTATAATAGTTTTTAATTTTCTTTTTCTTGTGGGGGATATGAAATAAGGCAGCAAAAAAGAAATCAGAGCATTACAAAACAAAAAGCTAAAAATTGTAATAAAGAAAAGTTGTCAGGACTCAGATGCATATTTGTACACATAGCATAGTAAATAATGTCCACATTTTAAGGGAAATCATACATGCCTTCCGTCGAAAACATAACTCAAAAATAATTTTCAATTTCATAATCCAACAGACCGAATGATAGGACACAAATGTTGTTTCAACGAAGCTATTGAAATAATATGTTGTTTCAATTTGTATACTTGGAGGTTGTTGCCCTTCACCATTAGTAAACAAAAATTGAAGAGAATCACATAATAGGGGAATAGCAAATAATAGCAGCTTCTTTTAGAATAAAAATATCTTACATTAAATTGTACCATAAAAGGAATTAGTATTAAATTATACCATGAGAATGTTCACAAATGAATCAGTTTCGTGAGATGTTGAAAATCTTAGGGCAAACTTTTGGATCTGCCATGAAAAAACAATGTCCTTATTGACTTGTGAAGTTCAACAAAAACTCATCCTCAGAAAACTTCATTTGAAATCCCATAGCACCACATAAATTAACAAAATCTGATGAACATATATATTATGACTTGCCTCGTCGGCGGCAGTGATGGTTGAAATCGGGAAGGAAGGTGGTGGATGGCTAGGAGCAAGTGGGTGGACGGGAAGAAGAAGAAGAAAAGGAATGAAAGAAGAAGAAAAGGTGGTGCGGGTGGTCGAAATCGAGTTGGCGACGGCAGTGTGACTGACGATGGATGGCTGGTCGACGACGACGTCTGGCAAGTTGAACAATGGCAGTGGTGCGACAGTGTGTGAAGGGAGCTAGGAGAAGAGTTGAGAGGAGATAGAGAGAAAGAGGGAAATGGTGGATTTTAGGGAGGAAATGTTTTAGGGGGGAAATGTTTTTGGGGAAGAAATATTAAAGGAAGGGCTCGAGCCCCTCCAAATAAAGAAAGCTCGATGGTCCAACTGGACCGTAGGGTTTTCCTAGGGAAATGTCGACAGTTCAGTTGGGCCGTCGACATTTTCTAAAGAAAGGCCGACCGTCATATAGACCGTCGACCTTTCCTTAGAAAAAGCCGACGGTTCAGTTGGACCGTCATCTTTTCTAAGGAAAGGTTGACCACAAAATTAACCGTCGGGCTTTCCTTAAGAAATGCCAACAGTTCAGTTCGAATATCGGCCTTTCCTTAGGAAATGTCGACGGGTCAAAATAGCATCGGCGATATCTGTTTTTCCCCACTATTTTGTTAGCGCAGGAAATGTTGCGTCGCGAAAACCTAAAATTTTGTAGTGAAGGTTGGGTGCCTTATCCTAATAACACTATTGATACGGCCCACTTTGTAATATTTACAAATGATTTGATCCAAATCGTTCATGTGGAGACATGTGAGTGGGGGTATCTTATACAATGAGTTTGTATAAGACTAGACAACGAAATATTTAATATCTCTTTATAAATTCGTTAATTAAGAAGATTAATATTTCATTAGGATGATCATATGTGACTTGATCTTAATCTTGAGTGAGTTATGAACTCCAGTCTGTGAGGACTTGTCCTTTGATTTGCATGGGTGAGAGTGGCTTTTGTAGCCGATTCAATGAGCCTACCATTTTGTGGACTTAACCAAATAGGGAGCTAGGAACATAATCTTACAAGATGGAATTCACTCCTTCCCATATAGAGTAAGTAAATGTGTAGTTGCCTTAAATGTTGATTTTGAGACTTGAACAATGGGGCCCCACCCTCTCACTGGCCTGAGAGGGACTTAGTTTATGGTTGAATCATAAACAAATTGTTCATTAGAGGATCAGTGGTACTTAAGGTGCAAGATGTTATTACAAGGGGAAAACGGACTTTTGACCCAACTGTAATTACGAACAACTTGTGAATGATTGACTAGCATGTAATGGTTATATTAATGGACACAGTAGTCCTACATTGCATAAGAGTGCAACTCTAGGTGTGTAGTGGAGTGACCTAAAGTTAATGAATGAAAATTGATTAATTAAAGCTTTAATTAATTAATTTTGTATCATTGGAGCTCATAATCTATAGGTCCATAAGTCCCCTTGCTAGCTTATAGTAAAACTAAAAGATCAATTTAGTAGAAAGAAAAATTTTAAATGTTCAAATTAATATTTAATATATTATATAAATTAAATATAAAAAAGGAAAATATATTTATTATATTTGATACATTAAATATTAAAATAATTAATGAATATTAGATACATTAAAGAAAAGATATTTATAAAATTTGAATAAGATTGAAATAAAGAAATAAATATCGTAGGAGAATTTCAAAGATCTGAATAAGATTCAACTAGATTAAATATAGGCATTTCAATATATTAGATATTAAAATATATATTATTTAATTATGGCAAAGAATTAGAGAATTCTCCCTAGACCTCTTCCTCTCCAATTCCTTGTGGATTTTCTTTCAAGAGGCTCCCACAAGCCTTGGTCCTATGTTCGAGTCATAGCAAGTAGACTTTATAGAATTAGAGTTTCAACCGCGTTGAAGTTGGAGTAAGAAGATTAAAGACCCGCAAGAAATAACTCTATAATATACAAACGTATTTATTGCTTAACTTAGTTTTTGTTTAATTCTAAGTAAAATCAAAGACGATTCAATGCTTCCGTTATGGGATGAAGTGTTCATTCCTATCCATTGTTATCGGAGCAATCTTCGAGTTTTATTTAGTATTAAAATTGTGTTATGGTGAATTGTGTTATGGTGGTGTTGGGATTTATGCCCTAAAGCCTCGTAATTAATGATTTATTTAATAATTAATAATAATTTTGATTATTTTATTTGCAATGTAATATTATCCATTATATGAAAAATTCAAGGTTATTAGTGTAATCTTGAACAGTATGTGGTTGACATACGAGAAGATTATGTTCAAGAAATAACCTAAAAGGTCATAGTATATGGATAAGGTTGGGTGCCTTATTCTGGTAACACTATTGATACGACCCACTTTGTAATAGTTACAAATGATTTGATCCAAATCATTCATGTGGAGACATGTGAGTGAGGGTATCTTATAAATGAGTTTGTATAAGACTGGACCACGAAATATTTAATCTCTCTTTATAAATTCGTTAATTGAGAAGATTAATATTTCATCAGGATGATCATATGCGACTCAATCTTAATCCTGAGTGAGTTATGAACTCCTGCCTGTGAGGGCTTGTCCTTTGATTTGCATGGGTGAGACTGGCTTTTATAGCCGATTCAATATGCCTACCATTTTGGGGACTTGACCAAATAGGGAGCTGGGAACATAATCTCACAAGATAGAATTCACTCATTCCCATATAGGGTAAGTAGATGAGTAGTTCCCTTAAGTGCTGATTTCGGGACTTGAACAATGGGGCCCCACCCTCTCACTGGCATGAGAGAGACTTAGTTTATAATTAGATTATAAACAAATTGTTCATTAAAGGATTAGTGGTACTTAAGGTGCAAAATGTAATTATAGGGGTAAAACGGACTTTGGACCTAGCTGTAATTACGAACAACTCATGAATGATCGACTTGCATGTAATGATTATATCTATGGACACAACTTGTCCTATAGTGCCTAAGAGTGCAACTCTAGGTCTATAGTGAAGTGACTTATAGTTAATGATTGAAAATTAATTAATTAAAGAGTTTAATTAATTAATTTTGTATCACTGGACCTTATAATCTGTAGGTCCATAAGCTCTCCTTGCTAGCTCATAGTAACACTAAAAGATCAATTTAGTTGAAAGAAAATTTTGAAATGTTCAAATTAATATTAATTTGAAGTGTTCAAATTAATATTTAATATATTAGATATATTAAATATAAAAGAGAAAAATATATTTATTGTATTTGATAAATTAAATATTAAAATTTTAAATGTTTAAATTTAATATTTAATTTGAAGTGTTCAAATTAATATTTAATATATTAGATATATTAAATATAAAAGAAGAAAATATATTTATTGTATTTGATACATTAAATATTAAAATAATTAATATATATTTGATACATTAAATAAAAGATATTTATAAAATTTGAATAAGATTAAAATAAATAAATATCGTAGGAGATTTGAATGAAATTCAAATAAGTATAAGATATATTCTAATATATTAGATATTATAATATAATATTTTAATTATGGCAAAGATTTACTCTTGGTCTCTATAAATAGGACCATTGAGTTGAGCCATTAGACATAACACATATCTCCTCAATAGAGAATTAGGGAATTATCTCTAGACCTCTTCCTCTCTAATCCCTTGTGGATTTTCTTTCAAGAGGCTCCCACAAGTCTTGGTCCTGTGTTCGAGTCATAGCCAGGAAGATTTTATGAAGGAGATAAAGATCCGCTAGAAATATCCTCATATTTACTCTAAGTAAGTTTGTTTAACCTTAATTTTTAGTTTAATTTTAAATAAAATCAAAGACGATCCAATGCTTCCGTTGCGGAGTGAAACGTTCATTCCTTCAAGTGGGTATTTTAATTTTCATGTATGTGATATGTGGTTTGCAAATTGGCTATTTTAGACTATTTGGCATATAGATTTATTGTTTTGGTTGGATCTTTGTAAAACCCTTATTGTGGGTTAAGTATTTTATGTATTATTTTTTCAAAATTTATGGAAGTTCTTCAAGGTTGAACATGAACTTTGGTGGTGTAATGCCCCGCGTTATAAAATTAGCCGATTTTAGAGTATTTGGGCTTGGTGTTCGTTAGAATTCTAATTAGAAAATTAGAATTTCAAGTTTAGCTCCTTAGGTTTGGTGAATTAAATTTCTATAATTTTGGGAAAGAAGATTTTTAATTAAATCTTTAATTCCAAGGTTTAAGAATTTGATCTTAGAATTTATTCCGAAGTTCAAAAAGGACCAAAATTCCTTTTTGATTAGATTTTATCCCAATCCTTTTGATTCCTTATTTAGACTCTTAGTTTTGGTAAAGAAGGAAAAATGTTGGAATTAAAATTAGCCTTAAGGTCTTTTCCTTTTAAAACATTGGGTTTTTTTGTGTATTTGAGTAAAGAGGAGAAATTAAAACAAGAAAAGAAAAGCTCTAAATCTTTTTTTCTCCTCATAGCCACACATAACACCCTTCCCCATCCTTCCATCGATTTCTTCTTCTTCTTCTTCACCAACGCACGCGCAACGCAATCATTGCTCAACTCCTTATTCTTCTCCGTCTTCCTTGTCCACGCGCACACACTGGCGACCTTCGTTTTCCCTTTCGCTCGTGTTTGATGACGCGAGGTCAATGGAAGAGGCATGGGGGTGCAATTTTTGGCAAGCTTTGGCTGCACGTGCGAGCAATGAACTTTTGGCAACCTAACAAACGAGCAGACATGATTTGGGAGTCGGACAACAACGTTTTCTTCTTTTTAGTGAGGTTTGGTCGTGACCCTTGCTAAATCGACTTTAGTTTCGAGTTACCCACTTCCTAATAGTTTCAAATCTACAGGTTTAGGCCCTTTGAACTCCGTTCGATCACTTTCAGCCCACTTTCAAGTCTATTTGGTGAAGTTCAGTAAGTTTCACCACGCTTTAGACCTTTTACAAATCAATTAAAGTATTGTAAAGCATGATAGTTTAGTTTTTAACTGTTGGGTAAGCTTTGAGTGTAGTTTCGGGCTCATTCAATCACTTTCCAACACTTTCCAGCACACGTTCGATCTCTTTGGTAAGGTTTGGTGTATTGCGACACCTCCGAGACCTCTTTTGAACTCCTTTAAAGTATTATAGATGAGTTTTTAACACTCAGATAATTGCAGTTTCGAACACTTTTGGTTGTTGCCCACAACTCAAATAGCCTTGGATTAGTTTACCCATAGCCCGTAGAGGTTAGTTTGGTGTTTTCAAACGAAATCGACACCAACCAGCAAGCATTTGACCTTTTTGGTGTAGTCTGATAAGTTTTGACTCACTTTATACTCTTTTGAATTATTTTAAAGTACCTTAGTTTAGTTGTTAACCTTTGAGACGTTTTATTTGTAATTCCTAACCAATTCAAACTCGTTCGAACAACTTTCCAACAAGGAATGAAGTTCGTATCGGTGAGTTCTAGTGAAAATATTTAGTTTAGACCTTTTTGCAAATTTTTTAAATGCCTTAACGTAGTCTCTAATATTTGAAAGTTTTCTATTTTAGGATTTGAATTAGTTTCGGACTGTTCGAACTAAGTTTAAATTTGTTCTGCGTAAGTACATCCCTCTTGAATACTCTTTCGGATTTGAATAAGGTTTTCAAATGAAGTTTTGACCCCTAAACCTTGTCTACCTTACTTAGGAACTGTACGACTTGCTTTAGGAGCATTTTAGTAAGTTTTGTAAGTAGTTTCTACTTGTGGAGTCTGTTTTTTTGTGTGTTATCATGTTGTGTGCTAAATTTTGTTACATTATGTTATCTATGATTATTTCTGTTGGATCTCTATGTATTTTGAGTTGCTCGTTGTGTTGAGTTGTTGCTTGAATTGTTGCTTGAATTGTTTTGGGATGATGAGCTTGTTGCATCATTTTCTTTTGCAAGCATGTTGCGTTGTTTTCTTGTGATAAGTATGTTGCCTCGTTGAGATTGGTTGTTATCATAATGTTTATGTTTAATGAGTGGTAGGCGACGATGGTAAAAGCATGTCATGGAGATTTTATGTAACTTTGGGCATAAGCATGGTCTAGGAGCATGATGTGTAGGTTTTATGCATTCTAGCGAGCTTAGGTGAGGTTAGAAAACCTTGGATGAGATAAAAGAAAGCTAGGTGAAAACTAGTGCACCTCAGGTAAAATGGTCGATGGCTAGTATGTCACCATCAGATTATGAGGAGCATTGAGACCTTGGTAACTATGGACAAGGGTCGATGTAATGAATCTTGAGGCAAGTATTGGAACCTTGGTAACTATGGGCAAGGGACAATATGTTGCTAGGTTGTCGATGCCTTGGTAACTATAGGCAAGGGTCGATGAAGATACCGAAACCTTGGTAACTATGGGCAAGGGTCAGTGTGATGAGTTTGGAGGCAAGTATTGAAACCATGGTAACTATGGGCAAGGATCAATACGTTGTTGAGTCATCGAAGCCTCAGTAACTATGGACAAGGGTCGGTGCACAATTCGAGACCTTGTTAACTATTGACAAGGAATCGTACGTTGAGCTCAGTAGAGATGTGTTGAGGCCCTAGTAACTATGGGCAGGGGTTGAGGCATCTCGAAAGGTCAGTCTTAGAAAGCTTTGTGAGGACTAAGTTATGCACTTGAATGATTTGGTGGAGTCTAGTGAGTTCATGGAGCTTGAGTATAGCTCGAGTATGTATGACTTGATATTTGACTCATACATTGTATGTTTTGCTTGCTTTATGTTTAAAGAACATGTTAGTTGGATGTTTATAGCAAAATGTTGCCTTGTATGTCGTATGTTGTTTGGTGGCTCCTCAGGTGTGAGCTACTTACCAGTACGCATTATGTACTGACCCACTCCCAGGTTTTGCAGGTGATGATGAGTACTACGACCTTTGTGATGCTGAAAAGGAGGCACGAGAGGTGAAAGACCATTGATGGATACCTACTTTGATGGATACCTACTTTCTTTAATAGTTGACCCATTGAGTTTAAATTGAGTTGTTTTATATTTGTAGTTGCCTTAAGCTTAATGTTTTAGTATTTTCACTTTTTATCTCTTTAGAGTAGACTTATAAACTGCTTTGATAGTTTTGAACTGTAGTTTGTAATAGTTTTTGCTAGCTTGCTTTGTCTTTAAAGTTTGAATTGGTTGAAGTTTAGTATTATGTTTGTTTTGGGTTTGTCAAGCGATTCTGAATCTTTAAATGATAAGTGACTTGGAGTTTGGAATGGTTATCTGGTTAATTGGAGATAGAAGTTTGTTTTTGTTTAACAGGTACTCGTAAAATTTTGGTATTGTTATAGTTATGCGGTAATGCTGCCGAAATTTTCAGGGCATAATGGTTGTTGATTTAGTAGCATTCTCTAGTTTAGGTTAAAATTTTGGGGTCGTTACAGGTGGTGTGGCACAAATATTGAAAGAAAAATTTAGTTGTATGGAAATTCAAACCAACATGCCCAAAATAAAGCTCAATAACAAAATTCAACATAGGTTGACGAAAATTTTTGTCCTTTTGTGAAAGTTACTTCTCTATGTGTGTTCAACGAAAACTTCCATTAATGGAATCAAAGTCCAATTTGCCGGCGGTGGATCTAAGCTTCTGGCAACAATCATCATCCTAAGTGATTGCAATTTTCAAACAGCAGACGAAGCGTGTTTATAACCAGCAATCTTATGTTTGCGGCCGCTGTTGAAGAAATAAATTGAAGACCAAGATATGTCTTGAAAATTCAAGTTGTGTAATTTTGAATTTAGTCTTTAATTTCTAGGATATGCCAAATATGCCGGTCAATTTTGCTTTGTTTTAATTTAATTATGCATGAGATGTAAGTTTTAGATTTTTTGATTGTTGCATAAAGTATGCCATTTAGATTAAAATTCCACCATAGGTTAAGCATGATCATGCATCTTGATTAATTTTTTAATATAATTTTTATATTTGAAAATTTGATTAGGTTCCTTCTTAATAGAATTAAGATGTTTTCCTAATTATATTATATTTTTCATATCTTTGAATATAATTGTTGTATTTGGAAAATTAATTTAGGATATTTCTTTTCTATAATTGGAATGCGTATTTTCCTAATAGGATTAGGATTTTTTTTTCCAATGAGATTAGGGTTTCCCTAAAATAAAGATAATTTTGATTCATGCTTTAAATAGTTTAAAATTTGAATTTAATTTAATTTTTCTCTGTTTCTAATGGGATTAGAATTTAGAATAATCTTTTAATTTTGTTTTAAAGGGTTTTAAATGGTAGAATTTCAAGATTATCCATGAAGTGAATTAATTTTTAATAGGAATAAAAACATTGCTTAAATTCACTTAGGTTCATTAATCTAGTAATTAATAGTTAATTAAAGATTAATGAGTTTTGAAATAAAAATTGACTGTAAGGAAACTCTATGTATGATTCTGTCTAGATTGGGGTATTTAAGTTGACCAAAAGGGAACACTTCAACTGAAAACTGACTTAGGAGTTGAATTAGTCAGATCTTATTTAATTTCACTAAGAATGCTCATAGTGTGATTTTTTTAAAAAATAGTTTGAAAACTTGGTAATTCACATTAAAATCAATCTAACCAACATAAGGGTTAGGAATGGTAAATTGAAGAACTTAGATAAATGAGATTAGCCTAATTTGTCTAAGTAATAGAAAATTTCAAAAAATACTTAGTGGGAGAAGGACATATATCATGACATCCTACGGTCTCTATTATTGATTCCCAACATGAAATCCACGAGGGGCCTCGCGGCGACTTTTGGACCGTCCCCCTACGGAAGGTGTTTGCATGGATCAATATCAGAGTGAATTTCTTGAGAAAGTATTATAGTAACTGGAAGAATGAAATGTGTCAACATATCCTACGGTCGCCATCATTGGTTCATATCATCAGATTCATGTGGGACCTCATGGCGGCTTTTGGACCGTCCCCCTACGGAAGGTGTTTGTATGAGTCAATATCAGGGTGAGCTCATGAAAAGGATAGGATTGTAGTTTTGTTTCCAATACTTGACCTACCCTACGACAACAATTGTTTGGATAAACCTACATGATCTAAAATTATGAGTCACACTTACAAAAGGCTTATTAAGGTTGTTAATGATGTGTCATTGACCAAACTAATAATGGTAACTAAATACTATAGGAATAAGAGTTATTATGGTATAATATTTGGTTGAGATTGTCTCAGTTTACTGAAAGAACACTTGACCTACCCTACGGCGACACTTGTTCGTATCATAGCATTAGAAATGATTTATAGGGTTCATTTTTCAAATTGTTTGACTTCTATGCTAAAACTTAATGGGTAACTGATTGCATGATGTTAAATAATATGTCTTATATATTTCAATATTATGACTATTTCTCTCATTTTTAATTTTATTATTGATAAGTCAAAATTAAGAAAGTTTTATTACTTGGAAAAGTAACGTTAACATTATAATGATAGTGTAAAATTTTGAATTTGTCTTTATTGAAAAATGTTCTCAAAACCTATTGTCAATGCTAATTGAATTGTTCGTGAAGCACATGATTAATGAATCAAAAGTAAACGAGATAGCTTGTACGTATCTCGTAGTTGGCATGTTAGATGTCAAGTTTAGAAGATAAAGTAGATGACAACAACATATGAGATATTGAAGTCAACATAATATAAATTTAGAAATTGTCTAAATGATCTTGAATTAAGTATTATAAAAATCTAAGAAAAGAAACCAAATGGCTGAGGTTATATAAAAGGAAATAGTTTTTAAATTAGCCAGGACAACATAGTAAGAGTAGTTTTTGAAATACCTCTATAGGAAGAAAAATATAGATGGAAGTAAATTTTATATACTAGATTTTTGGTGGAGAATAAATAACACTACTTGGATAGTTGATACAAGATCTACTATGAAGATTTATTATTTATTACATTTAATATGTAATTCTTAGAAAATACCTAACCTGTAGAATAGTTTCTACAAGTTGGCATCAAGAAGCCCATCTCAGTTAGTGTAGTGGGAGACATTAAGATGTCATTAAAGGATAATTGTTACTTAATGCTGAATGTGGTGCTTTATTACCACAAGAGAAATTCAATTTCTAAAACTTTATTACTAACAAGTTCATATAGTATGAACTATTTTGAAGTATTAAAGTTTATATTTTCAAAATTGTTTGAAAATATATTCAGCTTAAAATATGAATAATTTGTATATGTTAAAATATTAACATGTACTATACTACAAAATACTGAGATATTCAGGATTATAGAATCGAGAATACAAAAACATTATTTTCTCCTAAAATATGATACTTGACTTTAGCATTTAAGATTTATTACATCAACTTGAATAAAATAAAAAGAAAGACTAGTAAGAGGTATTTCTCTAAAAATTAGAGTTAATTACTTTACTTGTCTGTAGATCTTGCCTTTCATGCAAGATAATCAATGGTCATTTATTAGATAAAGCTAAAAGGTCAAAGAATACTTTGGGCTTATACATTTTGACCCAATTGGTCTGGTGAATGTAAAGGCTAAATAGAGTCATGAATATTTCATGACTCTAGTTGATAATCATTCAAGGTACAAGTATCTTTACCTAATACAACATAAGTCTAAATTTTTGAAAAGTTCAAGAAAATTAAAGCTAAAGTTGAAAATCAATTAGGTAAGTTTAGCAAAACATTATGATCATATCATAATAGAAAGTACAGGAACCTTACATACTAAGACTAATTGATAGAAATTTGGTTTTTGTCCCAATTATCTTAAATACCAAGTACATTTATGTGAAATTGTATTGCAAGAGGACAAACAAAACCTTGCTGGACATGGTCACATCAATAGTGAGTTACACGCCATTACAAGACTTTTGTTAGGATATGCAATAAAGATTGCATAGTGAACATTATTCCCTCCAAAAGTTTCTCCGAGACAATTTTGAGATTATAGAAGAGTAGTAAAGCAAGTTTACAACAGTTCACTATTTGGGAATGTTAAGCTCACATGCCAAAACAAGCCCAAAAAGGTTGTATATGTTCAAAGATATGCCTAAGTGTAGGCCATCCCTAAGGAGTACAAAATGGTCTTTTATCTAGTCCTAAAAGAATAAGGCATCTGTATGAAAAATATCATTTTTTATAAGGAATGTCAAATGAAAGACTACAAACCTTTCATAAGGTGAGTTAGTGTTAACAAATTGGTTCCCAAGTGAAGCCACTAAATAATTAACAAAAGTTGTTAACAATTTAATTACATTTGAAAGTCAAATGGATCCCAGTCATGAATTGGATAAGCCTCATCATAGTGGGATAGTTATGAGATGATTCAACCTTTGCAAGGATTTAATTGAAGCCCAAGTTGTCATGTTAGATGACAAAGTAGAAAGACTTATTGCCCTCAAAGTGAGACTAATGACAAAGTGTTAAACCTAATAGTAAAAAGTAGACTACGAGTAAATTTTCTCACTTGTTGTCATACTGGAGTCTACAACCATTATTTAATCCACTGTTGTATAAGAGATATGAAAATGAATGTTTAGAATACTTTTATGAAAAGAAGTCTTAGATAATGCATATACAAAAAATCAACCAGATAGGTTTACTTTCAAAGATCAAAAGCAAAAAGTTTTACAAAATAGTAAAGGTTTATTTATGAAACGAATTTTACCCTTAGATCTTTGAATATAAGGTTTGATAAAAGTATCAAAACCTATGACTTTGGATAAATATTAATAAAGCTTGTATAGACATATAAACAAGAAAATCATTAATTACTTAGTGGATTTTTCTCATGTTTTATGTTGATGATATTTTACTCATTATGAATGATGTAAGATTTCTATCTAACATTTGACTAAGTAACCAATTCGAAATCAGTGATTTGGAGTGACTCGGTATATTTTATATGTCCAAAATGTTAACTTTGTCTCAAACATCTTATATTGACAAAATTACTGTCAATATTTGATATTGATGTTTAAGGAAGAGTATC
Source organism: Trichosanthes truncata (assembly GCA_033996785.1). Lineage (NCBI taxonomy): Eukaryota > Viridiplantae > Streptophyta > Magnoliopsida > Cucurbitales > Cucurbitaceae > Trichosanthes > Trichosanthes truncata. Next base: position 6,230,000 of record MU867260.1, on the reverse strand, counting down.
CTAAGATACCTAAAATGTTGAGAGCATATGATTAATTATCTACTCTAAGTGGGAGACAATTCACTACAACATATTTGACGATAAAAAATCGTGCAGAAATTAAAAAAACAAAAAATTCAAGCTGACCGACATTGTACCTTTTGCTTTAATGAAATGCTATTAAAAATTGACAGGTGGGCTTAAAATTATGGTTTCCTGCCTGCCCATTATTTTTCGCAAAAGAAAATTATGAATCCTTAACCTTTTATTACAGTTCGGCCTCACACTCCGCCATGAATGAGGCCCTGTCGTTTAGAGAAAATGGAGGAATTCATTCTTTTCCTCGGTCAATATCGCCGACTGATTGTGATTTCCCCTCCGAACCCTCATCCTATTCATCTCTCTCTCTCTCTTGGTATTTGTATATATGTATATGCATGTATCTTTCTCTCTCTGTTTCTATTTCTAAACACCGTTTCCTCCAATTCTATTATAGTGCCGAAAATATTTTCCCCTAAAATGGCTATGATAATGATTTTGAACTTGGAGTGTGAGGATTTTAGGGCAATGGCGAACAAGGTCTGTTCCATCAGCCTGACAATCCGGCTAGGGTTAGCCACCATGGTCGGCCTCCTCTACTTTTCCCCATTTTCAGGTTTGAGTCATCCTTCTTTAATTTCTCTCTTTTAGGCACGTTTTAACGTTTTGTTTTCAAAAGAAACAGAATAGGATTTTATCATTCTTTGTTTTGATATAACTAAAAATCAAGATAGAACTTGTAAACAAATAGTTTCGATTACACTTTTTAACCCTAAAAAGAGTTCCAAAAAAGTATTTTGTCATGTTCAGGAATTTATAGGTTTACAAGAACATCATTAGGGAAATGAAGTTGAGGAACTGGCATCAAACAAGATGCTACCATAGATACTCTTTACTTAGCTGCAAACAAAGAGCTTTAGCTTTGCAGAAGAGAATTTAACTGCATAGCTGAACAAACAAGACAGAAATCCTCCAACACCTACAACTGCTTGTGAAGAACTGACTTCTCTTCTCTGTATGACTCTTACAAACTCACATGTGCTTAAATCTCCATCACCATTTGCATGAAATATGTGAAATATTATGTCCACCACATTTCCAGTTATTGAAACTCCACAGACCTTGCACACAAAGTGTAACTTTGTGTCTCTGTATCAGAAGCAGCTCTGAGTTAGTTAGATTTAATCATAATTGTTTTGAGCTTCATAAATTTTGATCAACCTAGTTGTTACTTGCTATTATATTATGTTCAGTTGATGGATCATTCAAATTGAAAATCAAGAAAATGAGTGAAGAGTTGGAAGTCTACATTTATTTTCTCCTTTAGGTTTTGGTTTCTAACTTCTATTTTTCTTCAACTTAAATTGCTTGTTTCTATTCTTTCATTATTGGAATTTACCTATAATTGAGATTTTCTTAATTAGTAAATGAGTTTTTGAAAAATTATATTCATTGATTGTATTACTTCAAAATACTTTCCAGCTGTATGAGAATGATTTCCTGCAAGATTTTCATTCAACTATATTTATCATACTAATTTTCTGGTTATATGGTATTATTATGACTTCTTGGAGATTGAGAAGTGAGAACCTTAAGAGTGAAGAGTGCGGTGATATTCTCATTCATGCCGCGTGTGACTGGATTATTTTCTTCTCACTCAGTTTTGAATTTGGAGGTTTAGGAATAAATCAAACTTGGATTCAAAAGAATGTTGTATTATTTTTTTATGAATTGTTTCATGTACAGTGTGAAGCTTTATAAGACAAAAGACAAAAAATTGTCGCACAAAAGCTAATGTTGTTTTGGTTGCTGGTTTTTTATATAGTTTTGGTTTAAATCTGATTGTGGTATGTTCATCATAGTTTCACACTTATACAACCAAAAAAAAAAAATTAACTATCACTTTAGTCCTTGCTTTTATTTTGCCACAAAATATTGATAAGGACAACGGACCTCCACATATCTCCACAATGGTATGATATTGTCCACTTTGGGCATAAGCTCTCATGGCTTTGCTTTTGGTTCCCCAAAAGGCCTCATACCAATGGAGATAATTGTTCTCACATATATACCCATGATCACTCCCTTCCTTAACCAATGTGGGACATTTGTTTGCACTCTAACAATCCTCCCCTCGAACAAAGTACCACAATTGAGCCTCCCCTCGAACAAATTCGTCTACTCCGCAACGGATCACACACATTGTAGGACATATTTCTTTGGCGTCGATCACCTATCGCACCATCCACTTCCTCCCCCTCAAACAAAGAACTACTCCTCTACCATGACAGCTTGATAGAGTTACTACTTGTTTGCCGCTCTATGCATTTTTTGTTCGACTATGGGATTCATCCACAATGTCAACATGAGGCTTCGTTACTCTGCTCCACTTTGAGGATTCCTCCGGCACACAACTAGGTTTAGACCATGGCTCTGATACCAATTGATAGGGCCCAAATAGTATAACAACAAACCCACCAAGATCTCCTTCAAGACAATCAACCAAAAAAGATATTCCAATACAACTCAAATTATTCACCAAATAATTTCCAAGTGATCAACCAGCAATGGACAGCAATAAACAATAAAAAATTGCAGAAGACTAAATGTAAACAACACAAATTATACGTGGAAAACCTGTTCGATGTGAAGAGTAAAAACCACGGGACTTGTGAGGAGTCCACCCTTGTCACCTTCTCTTATTATGATAAAATTGAGGGAAAAAGAACCCAAATCAGTCATACAAAGGTTCACAACCCACCAACAGTTCCATACATAAGAGAACAACAATTGAGAGATGAAAGATAAAAGAATCACCCAGTTTTCCAGATTCTGTCTATCAGCGATTACCAACAAACCGAAGCTCAAAACGACGATCCAACCGTTCAAAACATGACCCTATGTGTTATAAACAAGATGACCAAATTTCAGCAAGATCCAACGGCTGAAACTCCGAAAATTGACAACTTTGTGGAAGCTGTCTCTGAAAAACTGAACTGTCCTCTCCCCTCTCCGTTTTCTGTATGTCTTCTTCTATTTTTTTCTCCTTTTTAGGTCATTATCTCCCTAAAAAAAACCTAAGCTTTCTAGATAATCCCACATGTTTAACCCCAACTGGGCTAAACATATAACCCAATATTTTGGGCCCACAAACATAAGAAAAAAACCTTGTTTGTCTAACAAATGGGCTGGACACCCATAACAATCTCCCCCTCCAGCCCCATTACGGGGAAGACACAATCACATCCAAGATCACTTAAACCTCATCCCGACAAGCTTACTTCAAAGCTCAACCTTGCTTTCAGGAACTACTTTAGTTAGCATATCTGCACTATTCTTGTCGATGTGGACTTTCTTCAGTTTCATTCTCTTCTCTTCAACCACATCTCGTAGCCAATGATATCTAACGTCAATGTGTTTGGTGCAAGCATGATACATTGAATTCTTGCTCAAATCCATAGCAGTCTGACTATCACAGAATATTACATACTCACTTTGCTTCAAACCCAACTCTTGAAGGAATCTTTTAAGCCATAGCATCTCCTTGCTTGCTTCCACTGTTGCAATATACTCTGCCTCAGTTGTGGACAATGCTACACATTTTTGTAGCTTGGATTGCCATGAGATGGCTCCCCCTGAAAATGTAAACACATAACCTGAGGTAGATTTTATGTTGTCAAGATCACCTTCCATGCCTGCATCAGTATAGCCTTGAAGTATAGGTTTATCACCTCCATAACACAAACTCAATTTGGAGGTGCCCCTCAAGTACCTGAAGATCCACTTCACTGCTTCCTAGTGAGCCTTACCTGGATTAGATAAGAAACGGCTCACTAAACCGACCGCATGTGTAATATCAGGTCTAGTACACACCATAGCATACATCAAAGAACTAACTACAGAAGAATAAGGAATGGCTGACATAGCTTCTTTCTCCTTCTCTGTTGTAGGACAAGCTCTTTTATCTAGCTTGAAGTGAGTTGCTAACGGTGTACCAACAGGCTTTGCATGCTTCATATTGAACCTTCCAAGAACCCGTTCAATATACTTCTCCTGGGATAACCACAATTTCCCAGCTTTCCTGTCATGAGTAATCTCCATGCCTAAAATTTGCTTTGCAGAACCCAAATCTTTCATGTCAAAGGACTTGGACAAGTCTTTCTTCAAACTTTGAATCATATCTGCATCTTGTCCAACTATTAGCATATCATCTACATATAAAAGAAGGATGATGAAGTTACCTCCAGGAAACTTTCTAAAATACACACAAGAATCGGCTGTAGTTCGTTTATAATAACTGCTTATCATAAACTAATCAAATTTCTTGTACCACGGCCTTGGCGCCTGTTTAAGCCCATAAAGACTCTTCTTCAACCTGCAAACAAGTTTATCTTTCCCTTTTTCTTCAAATCCTTCAGGTTGCTCCATGTAGATCTCTTCATGCAAATCACCATGTAAAAATGCAGTTTTTACATCAAGTTGCTCCAACGCAAGATCAAGACTTGCTACTAAACCCAACACTGTTATGATAGATGTCATTTTGATCACCGGAGAGAATATCTCATCAAAATCAATGCCTTTTTTCTGGTTGCATCCCTTTACTACTAATCTAGCTTTGCGCTTTACTATCTTCTCGCCATCCTTTTTGTACTTGAAATCCCATTTGTTTCTCAAGACTTTCTTGCCCTTTGGAGGTTGTACTAGCTCATAGGTTTCATTCTTTTTCAAGGAATTCATCTCCTCCTTCATTGCATCAAGCCACTGGTCTTTCTCATCATGAGACAAGACCTCTTGATAATTCTCTGGCTCTCCACCTTCACTAACTAGAATGAACTCTGAGCTTGGATACCTTGTTGAAGGTTTACGTTCTCTTGTGGACCTTCGAACCTGTGTATCCTCCACTTGAGGGGCAAATTGCTCCCCTTGTTCATGAACTTCTTCATGAATCACTTCATCATGCACATCTTCCCTATGGATTTCATCATCAGATGAAGACTCATCAAGATCATAATCATCCATATGATCTGGTACATTACCAACAGGTTCTACCTCATCAACATCATCATGTACATCATCAAGTACATCATCAAGTACATCCTCAACATTCTCATTTGACGGCTGAATAATAGAAAGAGTAGAAGTGGAACCATTAGTAGTATCAAAAGACAATTTTGAAATAGAAGTGTACCTTGTACTCAGAAGATCTGCACCCTTCTGGTGCTCAAAGAATACTACATCTCTACTTCTCACTACCTTTTTCTTTTCTTGATCGTAGAGCCTGTAACCATACTCTTCATCCCCATACCTAACAAATACACATAGATTAGTCTTCGAATCAAGTTTTGACCTCTGTTTTTTAGGCACATGCATGTATACCTTGCTGCCAAAGACTCACAGATGCGAATAAGTGGGATCACGTCCCTTCCATGCTCTATCTGGAATGTCATGACCAAGAGGAATCGATGGAGATCGATTAATCAAATACACGGCACAATTCACTGCTTCAGCCCAAAATGTCTTAGGAAGATCAGACATTCTAAGCATGCACCTCACCTTCTCTACAATGGTTCTGTTCATCCTTTCAGCAAATCCATTGTGTTGTGGTGTGCCGAGCTCTGTCTTCTCATGTCTAATGCCATGTTGTGAGCAATAGTACTTGAACTCATTCGAAGTATACTCACCACCATTGTCAGATTGAAGACACTTTAACTTACTTTCGGTCTCTCTTTCTATCATAGCATGAAACTTTCTGAAAATCTCAAACACTTGGCTTTTTGTCTTCAACATATACACCCAAGTTCTTCGAGTAGCATCATCTATGAAAGTGATAAAATATCTATTGCCACCAAGAGACTCTACCTCAATAGGACCACAAATATCAGAGTGAACTAACTCCAATTTTTCTTGTCTTCTAGTGGACTTCCTAGAAAAAGAAACTCTATGTTGTTTACCTGCCAAACAATGATCACAAGGTTCAAGAGAAACTGTTTTATCAACCAGAATAAAAGATTTATCTGCCAACAGTTTGATCCCCTTGTCACTTATATGTCCTAGCCTTCGATGCCACAAATTAGGAGAATTTTTTTCTTCAACTGCATTCAGCTCACTAGAACATACCCTCAAGTATGTTTTATACAAAGAGCAACACAACTCACCACGAGCAATTGTCATTGAACCTTTAGACAATTTCCACTTACCGTCACCAAAGGTATGTTGGAACCCTTCTTGATCAAGGACATTTGCAGACAATAAGTTAAGTCATAAATCAGGAATATGGCGCACATTCTTTAATGTAAGCATGTCCCCAACACTTGTCTTCACACGAATATCACCTGACCCAACAATGCTAGCTGAGCTTTTGTTTCCCATCTTCACACTACCAAAATCACCAAATTGATAGTTCATGAAGTACTCCTTTTTGGGAACACAATGATATGAAGCACCTGAATCTACCAGCCACTCTGTGTCTGAACTCTCTACATGATGACACTCACTAGTTGCACAAATCAAAGTGACATCACCATCACTCGTAGAAGCTGTTGCTGCAGTATTTTTATCATTTCCCTCCTTTCGTGAGTCTTGCTTCTTACCTTGTTCTTTCTTCCATCGGTAGCAAAACTTTTTGGTATGGCCAGGCTTGTTGCAGTAGTAACATGTCCTAGTCTCTTTGTCTCTAGACTTGGACCTTCCCTTTGAGTTACCACGACCTTTGGGTCCTTTACTCTTGCTTCTTCCACGATTCTCAATAAGAAGAGCATTCAAATTATCAACTCCCATCTCCTTTCTTCTTATCTCTTCATTGAACATGTTTTCTTTGATCATATTCAAAGATAGAACACCTTCTGGAGCAGAGTTACTAATAGTCACAACCAAGGTTTCCCAACTGTCTGGCAAGGAACTCAACAAGAACGAAGCTTGCAATTCATCATCAAAAACAATCTTCATAGTAGTCAACTTGTTAATAATATCCTGGAAGTCACTCAAATGCTCAGAAACAGACTTCTCACCCTTCAATTTCAAATTAACAAGTCTCTTGATTAATGAAGCTTTATTATGTGTGGTCTTCCTTTCATAAAGACCTTCCAATTTCTTCCACAAAGCATATGGGTCGGTCTCTTTAGACACACGGTTGAAAATACTAAGATCAATCCATTGCCTAATAGTCCCCAAAGTCTTCCTCTTTAACTTAGCCCAATCTTTTTCTTCCATTTTCTCTGGTTTTGAAGGTTTAGCAATGGTGCCATCAGCTTCTATGGTTGTTTCAATTGGATCGTACAAATCTTTGCAAAACAACAAATCCTCCATCATCGATCTCCAAATGGAATAATTGGTTGATGTCAGTCTAACCATTGAACTACCTCCACTACTGCTAGTAGACTCCATAACAATGATCAAATTAAACCTTGGCTATGATACCAACTGATAGGGACAACGAACCTCCACATATCTCCACAATGGTATGATATTGTCTACTTTGGGCATAAGCCCTCATGGCTTTGCTTTTGGTTCCCCAAAAGGCCTCATACCAATGGAGATAATTGTCCTCACATATATACCCATGATCACTCCCTTCCTTAGCCAATGTGGGACATTTGTTTGCACCCTAACAATCCTCCCCTCGAACAAAGTACCACAATTGAGCCTCCCCTCGAACAAATTCGTCTACTCCACAACGGATCACGCACATTGTGGGACATATTTCTTTGGCGTCGATCACCTATCACACCGTCCACTTCCTCCCCCTCGAACAAAGAACTACTCCTCTACCATGGCAGCTTGATAGAGTTACTACTTGCTTGCCGCTCTAAGCACTTTTTGTTCGACTATGGGATTCATCCACAATGTCAAAATGAGACTTCGTTACTCTACTCCACTTTGAGGATTCCTCTGGCACACAGCTAGGTTTAGACCATAGCTCTGATACCAATTGATAGGGCCCAAATAGTATAACAACAAACCCACCAAGATCTCCTTCAAGACAATCAACCAAAAAAGTTATTCCAATACACAAAATATTTGCTCAATTAATACTTACAAATGAGATTCTTCTTTCCTTAAAGGTATGCACCAAATTCAATTTCAAAATTTTGAACCAAGTAAGTGGTTTATTTGTTTGAAATTCTATTTTAGTCATCTTTCTTACTTTTGTTATTGTTTTTATTCTTATGCTTAATTTTTCTACTCATCTTGTGGTGTTCTTGTATGAGAATGACAAGAACAAGGCCTTACTGAAGGACGTCTTGTGGTCTTGATGACAGGCATTGCAAAACAAATAGAAGTGAAATTCATGCTCTTTTGCAAAAACAATGTGTGGATGAGAAAATAGTGTGTTTATACTTAAACAAATGTGCTATGTTTTACCATATGTTCTTTCCTTTAATTAAAGAGTGAGAAATATGGTTTTTTCCAGTATGCTCTTTATTTACGAATTAGAGATAATGTGATTCGATGATTGAATTTGATATCCACTGTGATTTATCAGAAGTTATATCTATGTAGTTTTGTATAAGCTAGTGCGATTTATTTTGCTTCGTTCTTATGTGCTTTGGTTTCTTCGTAATTCTCCCAATCCCAAATGATCTTAAAAGAAAAAGTGTGAATATTATTTTCTCAACTTCTATGCCACTGATATTCTTCAATTGAGGAAATATTTCTTTTCCGTTTTTTTTCTATCTTCAGCTTCTTATCATTGAAAAAATATCCACCCCCTCTCTTTTTTGCTATTGTATAAACTTTATATCCAAATATTTTAGTTTAAACATTCTTAAAAGAGTTGTGTTTCTATGTGCATATGATTTTCTTCACTGCACTCAAGTTCATGCCTCACTTAGCACTTCATCCTTGACATTTTCTTTTTCTAAGCATATGTCATGCAACATAGTTAATTTTAACTCTACATTTTATCCTTTTCTGCATTTGCAGGTATAGTGTTCTGTTTGGTCTTCAATGTTATTGCTATAACTCTCAATTGGATAAGATGCGGGGGTAATTACTTCACTCTCAATTTTTTTTTTTGTGTAATGGTTTTTACCTTAAGCTGTAACAAATATTTTTTTTACTATTGTCACAACTTTCAGGACTCAAAGTTTTTTTCCTTGTAATATCTTCATAAAAGGAATTCCTCTTTCATATTATGTTCTCAACTTCTATGCCACTGATATTCTTCAATTGAATAGTAATAGCAACGAGCTCGACTTTAACGTGAAGAATACAGTGTGATAGACCTCGAATTATGTATTCACTATTTAGGCATTTGCCAAGGGAGTTTCGAGAGCTCCCTCCTCTCCCAAGATGCTCGGTAAGAGCTACAATTCAGCCAACATGCAAAAGATGTCCTATCCCTAATGAAGATAGTCTTAAGTATCCCTTAACAATCTCTTACTTAAAAAAAAACTAACTAGTGGCCCCACAACAAAACTAATTACAAACCTCACCTCCACTCTCAATTAATTACATCACTTGGTCCCTCTCTCTTTCCTTTTTTGCGTGTATACACTTTAGTAATTTGGGGTCTATCACTACCCGTCCCCTAAAGAGCCACCTTGTCCTCAAGGTGGAAGTCAGGAAATTGATCATTGAACACCAAACTCAACTTCCATGTTGCCTCAATAGTTGTATCACCCTCCCACTGAATTAACACTTCCATCTCAGTCGAATCTGAAGGTGATGTACGCACTCCCAAAATTGCCTAGGGTATTAGCTTTAATTTCAAGTTAGAGTCCAAAATAGGAGGAACAGTGAACAGAGGAAAAGTGGTACCTTCAGCCTTACGAAGTTGGGACACGTGGAAGACAGGATGAATTTGGACACCCACTGGTAACGCTAATTTATAAGCCATGGGTCCCACACGCTGCACAATTTGGTACGACCCAATAAAACGAGGGGCCAATTTGGGGTGGCAGTGCTTCGACAAAGTAGTTTGTCGATAGGGTCGGAGCTTAATATACACCCAATCTTGGATAGAAAATTCCACCTCCCTCCCTTTCTTATTTGCTAATACTTTCATCTGTTGTTGGGCCCTTTGCAAAAACAATTTTAATTCTGAAATAACCAAATCTCTCTCTCAGAGTTAGGAACCAACAGCAGCAACCATAGAAGAGTTATTATCATAAGGCAGAATGGTAAGTGGTTGGCAGCCATAGACTACCTCAAAGGGTGTTAGCTATATAGTTGTATGATATGAAGTATTATAATTAAATTATGCCCAAGGAAACCATTTTTCCCATTGTGTTGGACCAGACATTGCAAAACGTAAATAGCTCTCTAATCCCTGGTTGACGACCTCAGTTTGTCCATCCATTTGCGGATGATACGCTGTACTACACCTCAATTGCGTACCCATTCGCCGAAATAATTCCTCCCAAAACAAACTTGTAAACACCTTGTCACGATATGAAATAATACTACGTGGAAGCCCATGAAGTCGTAATACTTCTTTTGCAAACACAGCAACTAGCATAGGAGCTGTATATGGATGTTTTAACAGTATAAAGTGGGCATATTTAGACAAACGATCTACTACTACAAGTATTACCTCATAGCCTTTCGATTTAGGTAGCCCCTCAATGAAATCCATTGATATATCGTCCCAAATCTTCTCCAGAATTGGTAGTGGTTGAAGGAGACCGACCGGAGCAAGTGCCAAATACTTGGTCTGTTGACCCACTGAGCATTTAGCCACAAATCTACTGACCTGTGACTTCATTCCTTTCCAGTAAATCTCCTTGGACATTCGTTGATAGGTCTTTAATGCCCCATTATGTCCCCTAATCAGGTTATTATGAAACTCTTGGGGTAGAAGTGGAATAGTAGGTGAAGTAGGAGGAATAACTAACCTGCCTTTGAAAAACAATAACTCACCCCGCAATGTATACCCTAGAGGTGCTTGATTCCCATTCGGGAGTGCTTGGTGTATCTCCTTCAGCTCACTGTCCTGAGTAATCTTATCAACAAATATTTGAGAATTTACTCTTGAATTACACTAAGCAACCCTAACTCCATGACAGTTGGTAAACAGGATAACGAATAAACAATTGTATCTTCATTTCCTTTCTTGTATTTAATGACAAAATCATAGCCCAATACTTTGGCTATCCATTTATGATAATCACTTGCAATGACCCTTTGTTCGAGTAAGAATTTTAGGCTCTTTTGATCAGCTCGCACGATAAATCGTAGACCCAAAAGGTAAGGTCTCCATTTTTGGACAGCAAGCCTGATAGCTATTAATTCCCTTTCATATACAACTTTGTTTCGATGGAGTGGAGGTAACACATGACTAAAAAAAGCAATGGGTCGTTGATCTTACATTAAGAAGGCCCCCACCCTGATGCCCGAAGCATCTGACTCAATCTCAAATGGTTTCAAAAAAATTGAGAGGCCTAACACTGGAACATTCATCATCGCTCTCTTTAATTGCTTAAATTCTTGTTGGGCAACCTCATTCCAACTAAAATTGTCCTTCAACTATTGTGTCGAGGGAAAAGCAAGAGTTCCATAGTTTGCCACAAAATTTTTATAATACCTTGTTAAACCAAGGAATCCACGTAACTGTTTGATGTTTCTAGGCACGGGCCACTTCTCCATTACCTCTAACTTAGATGGATCGGCTGCTACTCCTTTCGATGACACTAAGTGACCCATGTACTCTATTCGAGCTACCACAAAATGACATTTTTTAACATTAGCCACTAGCTTACTCAATATCTCCAACACGACAGCAAAGTGGAAGGCGTGTGAACTCACTGTTGGGCTATAGATTAGGATATCATCGAAGAAGACTAGCACAAATTTCCTCAGATATGACTGAAGCAAATCGTTCATAATTGACTGAAATGTTGCCGAAGCGTTCCGAAGACCAAATGGCATCACCAAAAACTTATAATGACCCTCATGAGTGATAAGTACAATTTATGATGCATTTTATGGATGTTTTATTGCACTTTTAAAGGACTTATCGAATACTTTCATGCAATTAAGCGCACATTTTGCAGGAATCGAGCAATCGAGGGTAAAATTGGCAAAAGAGAAGAAAAAGGGGCAAAAGAGTCATTTTGGAGGCACAATTTAGCATTTGGGCGAAAGAGGATTGAAGAACAAGATGGCAAACCCGTGAGGGTAGCGTTGCAACGCTACCTTGATTCTGTAAAATATGGAATAAAGGGACAACATTGCAATGTTGCCCCTAGCGTTGCAACGCTGTCCTATGTGTATAAATAGAAAATTTGTATTTCGAGCAAATGGAGCCATTTTGGAGAGACCTAAACCCTAATTTCGATAGAAGCACTGTTTGGAGGTCTAGAGAGCAACTTGGAGAGCTAAGGAGGAGACTCAAGGCTCGGGATCGTGGGACATCACGTCGGGAATGAGTGTTGGCACGCGTCATCCAGTTTTTCTCTATTTCCTTTTACTTTGTGTCTTAAATCAGGATTTAGTGGACTGTATTTGAATGTATTTGACTATTATAGACTCTTAGTTGATTGCTTTATTGTTATTAAACTATGTTTGACGAATGTGTTTGCAACGTCTTTTATGCCTCTTGAATTAATTTTCTAAGCTCTTAGTCATAGCTTTGTTTGTTAAGTTAAATTTAGCTTGAGAATGTAAATTTAACTAAGAACTTAGATGCATAACTATGATTAATCTATTGCATGAGAATGAATAGGTTAATGCTAGAAGTTCTTAAGAGAATTTCATAATGTCATGTCTAGTTGTAGAAATAGATCGAGAGGTTGATTTACATCTTGCATGAGTTCAATTGGGCTTGAGAGAGTCAATTGAATATTTTAGTAATTCTTGGCTTAGGATTGTTGCATGTTTCATAATTCTTTAGTCAATTTCATAGTTGAGCTTCATGAATTGCAATTAACAAATGTCTCTCTAAATATGGACTCCAATTTTATACATAATAGGTTAAGTTTTATATTTTTGTCTAAAGGTCTAAATCAAAATTCATTTTCTCTAAATAAAATTAGGTATAATTAATTGTGGTACTTAATTGAATCTAAGACACCCAATCCATGTGGATGACCCTGGCCACTATTATTGCAAAATACTTAGAGGTCTGGTTTTTATAAATTTAATCTTGATAGGCCATCAACAAGTCGTCTATCAATGAGTATGAAAACTGGGTTTGGAATTGTTGGGTATAAATATGCCCTAGGATACATGTCTCATCGGCTCTAGTGTAAGTGGGAGATTGTTGGGATTTATGCCCTAAAGCCTCGTAATTAATAATTAATAATATTTTTGATTATTTTATTTGCAATATAATATTATCCATTATATGAAAAATCCAAGGTTATTAGTGTAATCTTGAACAGCATGTGGTTGACATATGGGATGATCATGTTCAAGAAATAACCTAAAGGGCCATAGTATATGGATAAGGTTGGGTGCCTTATCTTGGTAACACTATTGATACGACCAACTTTGTAATAGTTACAAACGATTTGATCCAAATCGTTCATGTGAAGACATGTGAGTGGGGGTATCTTATACAATAAGTTTGTATAAGACTAGACCACGAAATATTTATCTCTCTTCATAAATCTATTAATTGAGAAGATAAATATTTCATCAGGATGATCATATGCGACTCGATCTTAATCCTGACTGAGTTATGAATTCCTGCCTGTGAGGGATTGTCTTTTTATTTGCATGAGTGAGAGTGACTTTTGTAGCCGATTCAATATGCTTACCATTTTGGGGACTTGACCAAATAGGGAGCTGGGAACATAATCTCACAATATGGAATTCACTCATTTCCATATAGGGTAAGTAGATGAGTAGTTCCCTTAAGTGCTGATTTCGGGATTAAAACAATGGGCCTCCACCCTCTCACTAGCTCGAGAGGTACTTAGTTTATGGTTGGATCATAAACTAATTGTTCATTAGAGGATCAATGGTACTTAAGGTGCAAGATGCAATTATAGGGGTAAAACGGACTTCTGACCCAACTGTAATTACGAACAACTCGTGAAGGATCAACTTGCATGTAGTGATTATATTGATGGACACAACTTGTTCTACATTGCATAAGATTGCAACTTTAGGTCTGTAGTGGAGCGACCTATGGTTAATGAATGAAAATTAATTAATTAAAGAGTTTAATTAATTGATTTTGTATCATTGGAGCTTATAAGTTGTAGGTCCATAAGGTCCCATTGCTAGCTCATATAAACAAATAGGGATCAATTTCGTTGAGAGAAATTTTGAAATGTTTGAATTAAAATTTAATATATTTGATATACTAAATTAGAAAAAACATATTTATTGAATATGATGCATTAAATATTAAAGAAATTATTAATGTATTAAGATACATTAAAGAAAATATATATAATAAATTTGAATTAGATTCAAATAAGGAAATAAATGTCGTAGGAGAATTTGGAAAGATTTGAATATGATTTAAATTAGTTAGATAAATATATTTTAATATATTAGATATTAAAATATATTATTTAATTATTTTCCCTAGGCCACTATAAATAGGGCCCTAGGGGTGAGCCATTTGTGTGCATTCTTCACAAGAGAAAAGAATTCTTGAAATTCTCCTCTCATTCCTCTCTCTATTTTCAAGAAGGTTCCCACAAACCTCTTGGTTCTTTGTTCGAGTCATAGCAAAGAAGACTTTGTGGAAATCTTGGAGTTCAACCTCATTGGAGTTGAAATACAAGGAGAAAAAGATCTGCTAGAATATTCTCCATATTATCTCAAAGGTATGTTTTGCTTAGCCTAAATTATTTTAATTTAATTCTAAAATAAAATCAAATTCGATTCAAACTTTTCCGCTATGGGTTTAATTTGATTATTTCCTTCAGGTACGTCCTTGGTCGAGACTTGAATTTTATGATACCACGACTTAAGATCTATTTTTGAAAATATTGTAGCGCCATACAATTCATCAACCACTGGTATTGGAAAATTATCTGGGACAGTGGCTCGGTTCAAAGCCCGATAATCAATACAGAAACACCAACTCCCATCTTTCTTTTTAACTAACGACACTAGGATCGAAAAAAGACTTGAACTCGACTGGATAATACATGCTAACAACATTTCTTTCATGAGGCATTCAATTTCATCCTTTTGAAACTGTGGATAACAGTAAGGACAAACATTTACTGGCCCCTCCCCTGGGTGTAGTTCAATTTTATGGTCCCTAATTCTTGTTGGAGGCATGCCCTTAATTGGTTTAAACAAAGAGGCAAACTTTTGAAGAACTTACTGGATTTCTAAGTCTAACAAAGCCCATGATTGCTGATGTATTTCTTTTTGTAGCCCTGATTCCACTGCATTCAATTCAATCAACACCCTTTGTCCCTCTCCATTCACTGGCTTCATCATTGATTTTTGGGAAACCTAGGACTTCACCAAGCTTTGATCCCCTTGTAAATGTATCTCCTATTCCCCAATTATGAAATCCATTTGAGACAACCACCAATCACATTCCACTTTTCCCAAAGTCGCTACCCACTGCACTCCTAGAATGACATCCGTGTAGCCCAAGGATAATGGAATAAAATCGTTAATAATAGTCAAATCAGACAGGGTAAGAACCAATCCTTTGCATATGTCGTTTGCTCGGACCGAATCTCCTGTTCCCAACATAATTCCATTGCTCGATGATGGGGATCGGGGTAATTCCAGCTCCTTGACCAGGTCTTCAGCAATAAAATTGTGTAGCGCCATTGTCTATTAAAACCACGACATCTTTATTGCCAATCGACCCCTTCATTTTCATCGTTTTTGGTGAGTCCAATCCCACCAAAGAGTTCAAGGACAACTCAGCCTTCTTAACTTTCAAATCGAGGGTCTCTAAAGTTGCCGCCGCCTCCTACTCCAAAATTTATTCGTCAATCGACACGTTTGTGATGATTTCCATCTCTTCATCTAAGTGCAACAAGACTTGAAGCTCTTTCTTCTAGCACCTATGGACTCTAAATTATTTCTCATCACATTTAAAACACAGCCCCTTGTCACGCTTAGCCTTCAACTCGATTTCTGATAATTGCTTCAGATTATCGTTTCCTAATCCCTGACTGATCAAGTCACGTAGGGTTACAGATGTTGAAGATGTGTTCGTAGTCGCTGGAGCACTTGTATTTAAAGTCTGGGTTGGACTTAACGTTATGGTTCGGGCTAGTTGATCCGAATTCCCTGTAGCAAATGTAGATTTGGGAATTGGGTTAGGGTTTGTTCCCAACCAACATTTTTTACGAGCCGTTTCACTATCTTCTATCAGTTGGGCCATGGACATTTTTTCTTTGAGGCCCACGAGTTTAAACATCCTCATCTCCGTTTGGATCTCTTCCTTAATCCCACTCACGAATTTACTCTCTATCATAGATTTAGAGACATCTTTCAACGATGCCGACAACTGTTCAAACTTCCAATGGTAAGCTTTCACAGTATCATCTTGCATTAGAGTTAAGAACTGCGCGCATCGATCACCTTCCTTTTTAGGCAAGTTTCCAACAACTGTTCAAGAAATTCCCCCCAATTTGCAATAGGAGTACTTGCATCTTCCCATTGGTTCCAATTGAGGGCTTCTCCCTCTAAACGAGCACTGTTGCATCTAATTTATCCTTCTCCGTTAAATGGTTCACAACAAAGTATCTCTCTGCTCGATGTAATGACCAGAATCTCCAACTTCCTCAGGTGCATATCGAACAAAGGGACTTCACGTGACTCCAAAGAATTTTTTATTGCACCACTGGTGTGGGTATGCCCCTCTTTCTCTCGCACTTCCACATCATTCCTTTGTACCTGTTCTCTCCGATGATTCAGAACTTCTTCCCTCCCCAACAGTTCCTCCTCTTCTCGACCACGTCTCAAGTGCTTACACCAATTTGTGCTCCAGCATGCGTCCAATTCCCTCATTAATTTGAGAAAATTCTCTAACGACTCTATCCTCTCCGCGCAGTTGCATATCTAAAAATTTTCTATCCATACCTTTCTGAATCGCATCTAATCGCTGATCAAGATGCTCTTCTACTCCAATCTGCAACGTAGAAATTCTTTCTTCTAGGGCTGTCACTCTGTTTTCCATCTTTCCCCCCATTTTTTAGGAAAGAGGCTTTGATACCAAAATGATAGAGTTCGAATTATGTATTCACTATTTAGGCATTCGCCAAGGAAGTTTCAAGAGCTCCCTCCTCTCCTAAGATGCTTGACAAAAGCTACAATTCAGCCAAAATGCCAAAGATGCCCTCTCCCTAATGAAGATGGTCTTAAATATCTCTTAACAAACTCTTACTTAAAAAAAAAAACTAACTAGTGGTCCCACAACAAAACTTATTACAAACCTATTGATTACATCACTTGGTTCCTTTTTTGCATGTATACACTTTAGTAATTTGGGGTCTATCACAGTGATTTTCAATGCATTTGTCCTCTGCCAAGTAATTATAATAACTACGACATTTAAGCAAAATCTATGTGCATCTTCCTTGTGTCTCAACTCTCAAGTGTTAACATAAGTTCTAGATTATTCTTTTTAGTGGGTTAAGTTATCTAATCTGCCAGTTTTAAGATGAAGCCAGAGGGGTGGGGTAGCTAAGGCCCTGCTTGATAACGTTCTTGTTTCCTGTTTGTTGTGTTTCTTGTTTCCTGTTTCTTTTTTTTTGAATTTTAAGAACCAAAAACATGAATATGTTTGGTAACTATTTCTGTTTCTTGTTTCTTGAAAAAAAAAAAAAAAAGAAACAGAAACATAAACTTGTTTGATAACTTTTTCTTATTTTTTTTCTTATTTTTTCCCAATTTATAATTTAAATAGAATTTAGTTATATAATATAAAAAATATATAACATGCATTAAAACATATAAAAACAATTATCAAAAGTTTACATTATCTAATACAAAGAAGTCCCCATGCAAAATTAACAACAATAATAAAATTGTTCTATCTTTCAAATGTTGCTCAAATTTGAACTCCAATGTTATCTCCTACTTGAGCCATTCACCTTAAATAATGTCAACTCAGATCCAACTCAATTATATTGCTATGTAAATATTCTGATTGTAAAATATTAAAGTGAGGCCAAAAATATGTTTTAGTGAGCAAAATTTATATATTGCAAAATTGTTCTAAGTGTACTAAAAATTAAAATAATATATAACTATATATATTGCAAAATTCAGATTGAAAATAATATATAGATATATATATTTCAGAATTTGAAATTTAAAATTAAAATAAAATATATAAATATACATATTTCAAAATTCAAAATTCAAATAATACATGAATATACCTATTGCAAAATTAAGAAATAAATAAAAATAATATATAAATATACATATTGATAAAAATAATATATAAATATACATATGGAAAAATTAAAAATGAAAAAAAAAAATATAAATATGAATAACAAAATTAAGAAATAAAATTAAAAAGTGAGTTGTTTTACCTGGGCCTTGATTCCAAGACAAAAAGATAACCTAGGGTGTCTGGGACACGCACCATGCCAACAGGCTAAGGAACATATTTATAAATATAATGGAACAAAATGATATAAGTAGAAATAGAATGGGGGAAACTCCTATTTGTAGTTTCTAAACTTCAGCCCCAATTTTAGAAACGTTCTTCAAAATTTAGAAACAAGAAACGGGATGAATTATTAAACATATTTGTTTCACAAAAAATTAGAAACAGGAACAAGAAACAGGAAACAGGATCGTTATCAAACGGATCCTAAAAAATCATCGGTTGGAGTATTGCAATAGCATGGGAGAAAACTTGATGGCCTTTTTACATCCATTGGTATGCACTCAACAACAGTTAGTTTATTAGCTACATACAACATATTATTTGAGTGCTAAAGAATTTAGTGTGTGAATAGTGCATTTTTCACAATATTGTATCGAATAATTCTTTTAGTTTCTGGCCTGGGTATATATGCTCGTGTTAGTGGGAATAAGCCTCTCATTGTATCAGACCTCATAACTTTTGTAGATGTAAAAGATTTAACCTCATAACTTCTGTAGATAATTGCTTATTCAAAATTTAGTATTTATAAGGTGAATTTTCCGACAGCTTCTATTACAATTTTTTCTTTTTTCCATTCATTGACATGATTTTATTTCTCAAATTCATGCGGATGTGCTGTTTGAATATTAATTGGGTTGAAAAACTCTTTCTTATGCAACCCACTAAAAAATCTAACAAAACCTTACATTACAATCATCTTCCTTTACCTTGTTGGAACGCTCACATTTCTCAGGTAGCTTCTTGATTTTTGATTGTGTTAAATTGGCTTATTTGTGAAATTTTCTTTTTGAAATTTTGGAGGATATGAGAGGTAAAATATGGATTGTAGTGAGAGTTCTTGACTCCTCCCTAGAATTTATTTGTTGTTGGATGAAAAAATTGATTGAGGTACCTCAATCAAAAAATTGATATTGGCTAACAAAATTCCTATAAACTTCATGTACAAATGTCTTTTTGACTTTGGTTGGGTAGGATATTGATGTTGTAAATATTTCTAATGTTTCTCTTGGTTCCAATGTGTGGTTCAATTTGGTCACGTCCCTCAGTGAAAGGTCTAAACTTTTCAACTTTCTCAATACTTTGATTTTTTTCAAAAAGCATTAGTGTTTTCTTACCTTTTAAGAATTGTAAACTCGCAAGGGAAGATATTATCATATGTGTTTAATTGACGATATTGACTTCTACTAGGAACTGTTGTTTAATTTTTTATACAAATAGGCCTAGGTACATTTTACTTATGTTTGGATGGAGGGGTTTAGTTATGGTTGGGCTGGTAGTTAGGGGGAGGGTAGTTACGATGATGGATTGAGTTGAGTTAAATGCAGGGTGTATATTGTAGAGTAGGGAGGCCAAACCTCACCAATGCTTGAGAATTTTGTAACTCTTTCTTTTCAATAAATTAATAGTTCAGTTCTACCAATTTCACAATTATGGTTGGAAATACCGTTAGAAGTTATTAACGAGTAAGAAAAATTGTTAGGATGATTACATTCTTTCAAGTACCTTGCACCTTGAAAAATGATCCATCTCATGATATTTGAATAGGCATGACATGGAAGACAAGGAAAACGTGCTATACAAGGGCACGAAAACTAAGGTTCCAAGCAATAAAGGCAGATGATCAAGATGCTTAAATGATATTGGTTAAGGAGTGCAAGAATCAACAATTGGTAGGATGATCAAGAAGCTTCCGTTGAACATTCTTTTGCTAGTTGTTGATAAGGAGATCAGATTTAAATTTTCATTCTTTGATTGATGTGGTAGTTGTTGAGACTTTTAATTAATTGATGTTATTAGTTAAAGAATTTGTACTTTTCTTATTGTATTACATATTTTGTTAATAAATTAAAATTGATGTTTGTTGGGTTAATTGTTGTGTAAAAATATAATACTATTGAGATTTTATTTTGTGCATAGGTTGAGAAAGAGAAATATTGTTGGTTAGCCACGTGTACAATCAATAATTTTTTTTATTAAATTATAGACGAAATGATGACGGACATTGCTTGTCATTGAAAACCACTATTTTTCACTTTTAATGATTGATGAACTTTTAATGATCGACAAATTTTTAATGATGGACAAACTTTTATTGACGAACATTTAATGATGGACAAACTATTAATGACGGACATCTAATGACTGACAGACTTTTAATGACTGACAGAATTTTAATGACGGACAGCCATAATGATGGGCAATGCCAGTCATTAAAGGTTGTCCATCATCTTAGCCTACGATGACATGCGAAAAGATATCGGGTGCGTGCTTTTCATCGTTTTCCTTTAATGACGGACAGTGTCCGTCATTAAAAGCCAATTTTGTACTAGTGATTAATGCATAAATGAGATTTAACATTTAATATATAGTTTGTTAGCATAAATCAGTTAAACGAATTGTATGACCATTGAATACAAAATTAAAAACTTTATCAAATTGTCTATGGATAATAAGAAATTTTTGGAATTAAAGATTTGATCTCTACAAGATTCACTAGTTCTTACAACAATTTAGGAAAATCTATGTTAAGATAAATTTTGCCCTAAGTGGTGGAGTAAGGTATACAAGTTTAATGTTTTTGCTTCTGAAACAACAAAAGGACTTATATGACTATAATAGTTCATTAAAGGTCTGAAAGATATTTCAGGTATGATTTTAGTCTATCATTTTTATTATGATAATAGTGGTCCAAAGACTAACAATAAGGAAATTATAAAACACCAATGTATAGAGAATCATATATATAGAGAGAGAAAGCATCATAGTAGTGACTAAGATGACTTTTAATAACAGTCGTTTGGATCTATATAAAAGACTCTCTAGGCTAAAGTGTTTGAGGGTTACCTAGAATGTCTAAGATTACGAGACATGTCTCATCTTCGTTAGGGCAAGTGGGGGAAGATGTTGAGTATAGAGTATGCCCTAAGATACATGTCTCGCTAGCTTTAGTGTAAGTGAGACATTGTTGGGATTTATGCCCTAAAGCCTCGTAATTAATAATGCATTTAATAATTAATAATATTTTTTATTACTTTATTTGCAATATAATATTATCGATTATATGGAAAATATAAGGTTATTAGTGTAATCTTGAATAGTATGTGGTTGACATACGAGAGGATCATGTTCAAGAAATTACCTTAAGGGTCATAGTATATGGATAATGTTGGGTATTTTATCTTGGTAACACTATTGATACAACCCACTTTGTAATAGTTACAAATGATTTGATGCAAATCGTTTATGTGGAGACATGCGAGTGAGGGTATCTTATACAATGAGTTTGTATATGATTGGACCACAAAATATTTAATCTCTCTTTATAAATCTGTTAATTGAGAAGATTAATAATTCATTAGAATGATCATATGCGACTCTATCTTAATCCTGAGTGAGTTATGAATAGCCTGTGAGGGCCTGTCCTTTGATTTGCATGGCTGAGAGTGGCTTTTGTAGTCGATTCAATAAGCCTACTATTTTGGGACTTGAACAATGAGGTCCCACTCTTTCACTGGCTCGAGAGAGACTTAGTTTATGATTAGATCATGAACAAATTGTTCATTAGAGGATCAGTGGTACCTAAGGTGCAAGATGTAATTACAAGGGTAAAACTGACTTTTGACCCAACTGTAATTACGAACAACTCGTGAATGATCGACTTGCATGTAATGGTTATATCCATGGACACAACTTGTCCTACAGTGCAAAAGAGTGCAACTCTAGGTCTATAGTGGAGTGACCTAAAGTTAATGAATGAAAATTGATTAATTAAATAGTTTAATTAATTAATTTTGTATCACTGGAGCTTATAATTTGTAGGTTCATAAAGTCTCTTTGATAACTCTTAGTAACACTAAACAAACAATTTAGTTGAAAGAAAAATTTGAAATGGTCAACTTAATATTTAATTTGAAGTGTTTAAATTAATATTTAAATATTAGATATATTAAATATAAAAGAGGAAAATATATTTATTATATTTGATACATTAAATATTAAAATAATTAATTTATATTAGATACATTAAAGAAAAGATATTTATAAAATTTGAATAAGATTCAAATAAAGAAATAAATATTGCAGAAGAATTTAAAAGATCTTAATAAGATTCAACTAGATTAAATATATGTATTTTAATATATTAGATATTAAAATATATATTATTTAATTATGACAAAGATTTGCTCCAGGTCCCTATAAATAGGACCTTTGGGTTAGGCCATTAGAGCACACGTCTCTTCAATAGAGAATTAGAGAATTCTCTCTAGACCTCTTTGATAATCCCATGAACCTTCTTTTCTAACTTATGTTCAATCAAAGTTGAGTGAATTGTGCACTTTTGTCTTATTTTTAGTTGTTCCTCGTCAAGTCTAGTTGAGAGTCGAATTTCTTGTTTTGTTGGTTGTTTTCCTGTTTTCTTTTAGGCCTTAATTAGTCTTTTAGAATAGTTGGTTTGGTATGTTTTGTATGTCCTTTGTTTTGCAGCCTAAGGAGTAAAAAATGCTCGTTGAGGTGTTGATGTTGCAGCATTATACAACATTGCTCAGCATTGTGCAGCATCGACGTTCTGGCAAAAAAGAAAATTCGGGGCCCACTTTTGATGACATAAGAAGAGTTTAATCTAACAATATTTGCACCTATTCTAATGGGCCAAAAGTGGAAAGAAAAAAAAGATAAGGGGTTGTTGTTTAAGAAAAAAGAGAAAGGAGAGAAGCCCTAATTTTGGGGTGGTGACGTAAAAACAAAAAAGATGATCTATCGGAAAAAAAAAACCAGAGAAGAGGAGAAGAAGAAGGAAAAAAAAAATGCAGCAGCAGGAAATAGAAGGAGCTTCTCCTGAATTTCGTTCTTCAGCTACCCATTCTATTTCTCTTCTTCTTCTTCTTAAGTTTATGTATCTTGCTCTTAGTTTTCTTGAAACTTTAGTAGACTAAGTTGTTCCTAGTGTTGCTATTTTGTGAATCTTCACTTGAACCTAAGATGTTTATGAATGGTTATTTTCTGTATAAAAGCCATGGGCTAATTTTCTTTGGGCTTGAATTTATGGAGTTATAGTTCTATTTTTGGAGCCCTTTTGCTATGGAATGCTATAGAAGTGTAGTTTGCTTATGTGTCTTTTATTTCTTATTGTTCTTCTTGAGAATGATCAACTTGGGAAAGAATAAAAGTTTGTTTTAATTTTGAAAAGGTTAAAATAAATGGAAATAGCATAGGCAATGCAAGTAGGTTCATGTCTTGAATTAGGGATGAATTCAAGGGTATAGACATATACTTTTGGCTTGTAAACTTAGGGAAGTTGGTCTATCAATGTGTTTGAAAGTTGGGTTTTCATAGACATATGTTAAACTTTGCTTTAGAACTGCAATTCGAGGATTATAATTAATTTTCGGAATTAATATTCAGATTTCCTCAGTGCTATAGCATCACACATCATTAGGGAGCGAAAATCAGCAGTGATTTCATAAATTCCAGCGCCTTACTCATTTGATTCTTGAATTGTTTGTTATCAATTGCTTATTTCCTTTAAATTGATAGAGTTTAATTTTCTTGTGTCGTGCTTCCTTTTTGTTAATTTTATGTCTCTTAAGTGCTTTAGAATTAGCATTAGTGAAATTCAAGTTTACAAACTTTGCTTACTTTAGTCCTCGTGGGATCAACCTTGTCCACCAATTACTACCTACGATTGCATATGCTTGCGTAATGAGTTTTTGAACAACACTCTTTGTCACACCCCCTCCCGAACTACCTGTTATCTTAGCCTGGAGGAAGGCGTGAAGCCAACAGGCATCGTTTCACTTCTTAACGATACCTATGACCCTTTTAATTCCTGATAAACAAACCATACCTGTAAACGAAATACTTTACATATCACACAGCGGAACCCTGGAAAATTTCTACATATGCACACGGAGCAGATATAGTTCAAAACCTCACTTGAACAATCCAAACACAACCACTCGTTGTTTACACAACCACGACCACTAGTGCATACACAAATGAAACTATACGTTCCTTTTAAGTTATCTACACTACGAGCAGACTCGCTATATAATACCACCCACGTACAAAGTATCTAACTCTGAGAACCCTCGGCGGCGATGGCAGGATCTCAGGCACTGGGAGCTCGATCTCTACCTGAAAAGTTGGAAAAACATTGAAAGAATGAGCTGGGAAGCTCAGTGAGTGACTGAGTTTAAAACTATTAACTCGTAAATCATAACATATAACATCAATAGCTTTTACAGAAGTCCAGCAAATGTGTCAAAAATATTAACCATTTTAAACATATGACAAATTAGTTGTGTAAGACTAGCCCAGTACAATCAATGTTCATTCTACGATGTAGTGGAGCCCGCCCAACACTCCCATTGTCTTTGTCGTAGTGGGGCTCGCCCAGCACTCACGACAGCATTGTTGTCACGGAGTACACTCAACGTCGACAACAGAAAATGACCTGTGTGCACACGGTACTATACAACCTCGGGCTCAGTATCTCAACCATTAACTCATTCAGGTCTCAGAGAAACACATGAAAACCTTTAACAGTTCTTGCTAACACATGTAGACTTGGAATTAAGGTATTTCTTCTAATTTCAGAAAATCAGTAAACATATGCTCACAACGAACAATTTAAATCATTTTTAGGAAACCATATATGCTTATGAATATGTGTTCAAGAGACCATAAATCTTTAAGCTACATCATTCTTAGGAAGTCTTTTCTTTTCATGAACACAAGTTCAAGCATAGAATTTATTTTCAGAATTCATTTTGTCACTCACAGCGTTAATATTAGATTCTCGGTCCGTAAATTTGTCCTATTTCTTCTTGGCCTGCCAAATAAACAAAACCAAGCATTAGAATCTTGACCTCACGAACTTAAGGCCTAGGGTTGCAAAAAACCCTCCCATCTATTTCCTGCACTTTACAGATTTTATACCCTAAACTCACACACCTATAACTTTTCCACTACTTGCTCAAAAATGATGTTCTTTATACCAAACTCTTCCTTTTTGAACCCTCTAAAACTTATCTGAAGGAATGAAATTGAAATTCCTAAAGGATATGTCCGTAAATACCTTGAAAGCTACTTCCTACAAAATAGGTTTCTGCACTTTCCAGACTCGTTTCCCTGCTGCACCCTGAACTTAACATGAATTTTAAAGCAACTTCTAGTCAATTTCTAACCACGACTTCTTCATGAAAGTTATAGGAAATTAAATCATCTTTCCAACCATACCTAATACAGCTTCTAATTGGAAGTTCACAGATCAGAACATCCAAAAAAACAGAGGTTCCGCGGATTTGACAGCAAAAACATTCCTTCAAATCCCTCTTCACAAATCATTAACATAACATCAGATTTTGCTCGAGCTTCCTTCACGAAATTTGTTTGAAAATGAGTTAAATTTCCAGAAAATTAAACCTCACCTCTTAATTCTTCTTGTGGAGCTCAAAACAACCCAAATATCAGCAGTGAGCAGGATTGATCACCAAATCTGCCATGCAACCTTGAATTGAATCTTCTCCCTTTCTTTTTCAACTTCAAAACTAAGAAAATCCTCCTTCCTCTCTTTCTCTCATCCTCTCCCACGAAATGCCCTGTTTTTCTTTAATAAAAAAGAAGCAAATGGGAGAAAATTGGTTAAAAAAACTTATTTAATTATTTTTTGGTGGTGAGTGCTCCAAAGTTTATCCATTCCCACATTTCTTTTTCCTTTTCTTTTTTTTTTTTTTTAAAACAAAACATACACCTTCCACTTTCCATTTCTCTTTTGTTTTAGTTTCTTCTTTTTTTTTTTTTTATTTAGAAAAAACAATACAACACATTCCACCTTTCTTTCTCTTTTTTTTTTTAACAAGCTTACCAATACATTTTTTCTTAAGAATTTTCAAGGAGGGATTCCGGGTTTACACTCTTCCTCTCCAATTCCTTGTGGATTTTCTTTCAAGAGGCTCCCACAAGTCTTGGTCTTGTGTTTGAGTCGTAGCAAGTAAACTTTATGGAATTGGAGTTTCAACCTCTTTGAAGTTGGAGTAAGAAGATTAGAGATTCGTTAGAAATATCTCCATAATATACAAAAGAATTTATTGCTTAACCTTATTTTTTGTTTAATTCTAAGTAAAATCAAAGACAATCCAATGCTTCTGTTGCAAAATGAAATGTTCATTCCTATCATCTATAATTCAAACTGAGAGTGAAAGTATTCAGTTCGACTACCTATAGATGGATCCAGCCTACTATTACTACAAATTTTAGTCAGCCTCAGTATTTATTATTTTGACAAGTTTGACGAGCTCGGCTAGTACAATAGACGCTTGCATTGTTGCACTGTAAAATCAGATGGCTGATCAGTGTGTACATGCAAGCGCACGTGATCGAAGTAATATAAAATTGTATGTGAGTACCAAGTATCGAATCCCAAGGGAATGAAATAACAAAAATATTGTCAAGCAAAGTGTAAGAAAAATTGCAATTTTGAAAACTAAATTACAAAAATAATGTTGGGTTGGTGTGTTGGTAAAAGAAAAATTGCAGAATCTAATTGCAGAATCTAGAAATGACAATAAGCGAAATAACCAAAAATTGCATAATTGAATTGCAGAATCTAAAATTGGCAATATTGGATAGCAAATTAGATAAGCTTAGTAAATGAAATTGCAAAAGGAATTTTAGATAAAGATGGGGCTCAAGAATGTCATTGCCCTAAGTTGTAATTGCAAGCCAAAATTACAATTCCAACCTACTCCACACTCAATTGTAAACCAAAATTGCATCTCCTATTCACCTTGAATTTAGGGTTTTAGGAGGCTAAGTGAGTGACTTATATGTCTATAGTCCCTCTATCTTAGATCATTCGGCTCAACAATTTTATGGGTTTTGGAGTCCTTAATCCCTATGTCTAGGGTAAGGATTGGCTTATGTCTAAGCTCTTTTTCTCCATTACTTGTGTGAAATCTACTTATCACTAACCCCGTCGGTATTAGAACTAAGCTTGTGTTGCTACCCTAGTTGATCAATCTAGGATCTCAACGGAACTTTGTTCAACACAAGCAAACAATTGAGATGTAGGCTTGGTTTTTATTGAAATTTAGGCTATAATTTCTTAGGGAATTCACATTCTTGAACCCCCTAAGAAGTTTTAGCTCATAGTAAAGATAAAAATACTACAACTAATTTTTGAAGAAAACATCATTAAAAAAAATTCAAGCGAATTGCTAATAGTGATCAACTCAATAAATTAATAAGCAATTTCTATTCTAATAGTGGTGCATGCTAGATGATTGGAGTTATAAAAATCACCAAATTCTGAACAAGTAGCTGAACAAAACCTCCAAAATTTCTCACTGTGAATAGAAAATAAAAGGTAATTTGATATCAATTTCCAATCAAAACATCAACTTATTAAGAAAACAAATTGCGAACAACAATACACATATAACAGAATAACAAAATCAAACCCTTGCAATTAACAATCCAATGAGCAAAAGTACATAAAAACAAAATTGAAGTCTTGCAGGGGCAGAATTAAACTTCTTTACAAGAAACAGAGTTAATAGAACCAACAAATAATCTTTAGAAATAGAATTTCATTCTTCCTCCATTTCGATCGACTTCATCCTTCCACTATTTCTAGGAAACGATTAGCCTTAAAAATCCAAGCTTGACTTGAATTGGATTAGAAAATCGAGAAGAAAACAGGCTGGAACTCTCGACATAACAAAAACTTCAAAATTTGCAGAAAAACAGAGTGTAAAAATTGAAACCCCACGAGCCAAAATTCTCTCCAAAAAACGAATTCAAACCCCAACTTCTTCATTTGAATTGATTGGATAAATCGAAAGAAGAATGCGAAATAAACTTACAATAGCTCTCCGTAATTCAAAAATGAAAATGAAGAAATATAGAAACAGAGAACAAAAAAAAACTGCAGAAAAAAAACAGAGCATGAATGAAAATAAAACCCACGAAATTGACTCCTATAAATGCCTCCCAATCCCCATTCCTTAGCTCCTCATTTTCTTCCCTATTTATAGGCCTTCATTAGGGTTGAAGATTGCCCAAAAATCGTGCTCCAATTTCACCAATTCAGGCGGTAATTTGGTTTTCCATAAATGGGTTTCTCGGCTTTTTCAATTGCCATAATTTTCTTACCATTCCATGCTGTCCAGAATTGCAGAATCTGATTTTGCAATTTGATTTTGCAATTTCAATAATTCCTGCAAACAAGATCAATTTACTTAGAATTCTATTCCAAATTCCATCATATTCATTTCTTCCTTAAATTTAAGCAATCTTCCAACTATT
Organism: Trichosanthes truncata; assembly: GCA_033996785.1. Taxonomy (NCBI): domain Eukaryota; kingdom Viridiplantae; phylum Streptophyta; class Magnoliopsida; order Cucurbitales; family Cucurbitaceae; genus Trichosanthes; species Trichosanthes truncata. The sequence continues at coordinate 6,201,172 of MU867260.1, read as the reverse complement.
TTCAATTGGTCTTAAGTCAAAACAAGAATATGTTAAGCAATCGGTAGTTAAATAAGCCTTAATTCTAAGGCTTATCAATGGCCATTCACCGCAAACTAAGTAATTCACTATATCAGCAAACCAAGGTTCAGAAGTATGAATTTGTAACTGCTGCTCGTCAGGAAAATTCTCTTGTATCTCACTTGAAAGCTTTGTCATCGCAGGGTTCTCTAACCTCCGCCATTTGAATTTCTGTCCCCTTACGATCTTTTACTTCTAAGTAAAATTCTTATAACAATAGAATCCACCTGATGAGTGAAGGCTTTGCATCCTTCTGTGTTATTAGGTACTTTATTGCTACATGATCTATGTAAACCGTCACTTTAGTACCAACCAAATATGCTCTAAACTTGTCAAACACAAAGACTATTGCAAGCAATTTCTTTCCAGTCACCGTATAATTGCTCTGAGCTTTATTCAATTATTGATTGCATAATAAATTGGATGCAATATTCTATTCTTTCGTTGCACCAATACTACGCCCACTGTTACATTACTGGCATCACACATGAACTCAAATGCTAGATTCCAGTCTAGCACAATCAAGATTGGAGAAGAGATCAGTGCATTCTTCAACTTCTCAAACACATCAATGCAATGGTTATCAAAGGCAAAAGTTTTATTCAATTTCAATAAACAACATAGTGGTCTCGTGATTTGTGAGAAGCCTTTAAATAAATCTCCTATAAAATCCAACATGACCCAGAAAACTCCTCACGACTTTAACATTGGTTGGTGGTGGCAGTTTCTCAATTAGTTTTATTTTAACTCTATCCAATTCTAATCAAGCTTTTGACAGTCTGTGCCCTACACTATGCCTTCTTCAACGATAAAATTACATTTTTCCTAGTTTAAGACAAGGTTGGTTTCTTCACACTTCTTTAATATTGCTTCAAGATTAATCAAACAGTCCTTGTATGAGTCCCCAAATACTAAAAAATCATCCATAAATAGTTCCGTGCATTTTTCTAGAAGGTCAGGGAATATAGCCATCATACATCATTGAAATGTCCCTGGTGCATTATAGAGCCCAAATGGCATTCTTCTAAATGCATAGATTCTATATGGACAAGTGAAGGTTGTTTTATCCTGATCTTCTGGTGCAATGGTTATCTGATTATAACCAGAGTATCTATCTAGAAAGCAGTAAAAAGCTTTTCCAGCTAAATAGTTTAGCATCTGGTCAATGAATGACAATGGAAAGTGGTCCTTCTTGGTTGTCGCATTTAGTTTGTGGTAGTCCATACAATTAGTTTGAGCTCATTCTTATTGTTCGTGACCACAGTCATGCCACCTTTCTTAAGCATGCATTGTACAGGGCTTACCCAATCGCTATTAGAGATTAGATATATTACTCCTACGTCTAACCATTTTATAATTTCCTTCTTTACAATTTCTTTCATGATAGGATTCGCTCAATTGAACTATTCTTCCCTTCTTCCAGCCTAATTTCATGCATGCAATATGATGGACTGATTCCTTTAATATTAGACAAAGTCAATCCAATTGCTCTTTTGTGGAATTGAAGTACTTGTATGAGCAATAGTTCATTTTTCAGTATTTAAAGATGATGACATTAATACAGGTAAAGTTTGATCTTTGCCAAGAAAAATGTATTTTAAATGTCTTGGTAAAGGTTTCATTTCAACACAATGTGCTTCTTCCAAAGATGACTTTAGACTAGGAATTGTGCGTTCAGACAAGTTAAGTGATTCAAAGTGTCCTGGCGTGAGATTCATTACTTTGAATTCTTGTAAACTAACTTGTGTCGACCCTAATTCCCCTCTTCTTCTAAATCATCTAAAAGGTCTTCTTTCTCTTCAACGCGGCTCTGAATGTTTAAAAAAAAAATAAAACTGATATCATGAATTGCGCTGCATTCTTCCATTTCATCATCTTGAAACTTAAGAGCATCAAATACATTGAAGATAACTTTTTCACCATTGACATGCATTGTTAATTCTCCTTTTCGAACATCTATCAACGTTTGCCCTATTGCAAGGAATAGTCATCCTAATATAATAGGAACATCCTTGTTTGCCCTATAATCTAGAATAATGAAATCTATAGGGAAGATGAATTTATCCACTTTGACTAAAATATCCTTTATATTCCCTTCTAGATGTGCGATTGATCTATCTACTAATTGAAGAGTAACTATCGTTGGTTTAGCTTCACCAATTTTCAATCTTCAAAAAATTGATAAGGGCATTAGATTAATACTTGCACCCAAATCACATGGAGCTCTTCCTGAATCAATCCCTTCAATGGGACACGGAATGGTGAAACTTCCATGATCCTTCAACTTTCTAGAATTTTTTTTTTCACAGCTGCTCTACATCCTTTAGTTAACACAACTGTCTCAAATTCCATCAATGGTTTTCTCTCAAATAAGATATCCTTCAAAATTTTCACATAGCTAGGAATTTGTTCTAATGCCTCCACCAGTGGGCTATTAATATACAATTGTTTCAAACATCCAAGAACTTTCTGTTGCATAATTTTTGCACAATACCACAAGTGTACGAGTCAAGTTTTAATATAGTGAAAGAGCGTTCGAGTATCGTCCTTAGGATTAATTTTATAATTCACTTAAGTACTATGAATATTATCACGCAATTTTATTTAGAGAATAAAATTGAATGATGATAGCAATCAGAGGAGAGAATATCCTAGGGAGTCGATTTCACATATTAGACTAAAATAATTAAATTACTTAAATATTCAAGATTGATCAAACAAATATATCATCAGTCTAGAAGTCTTTTATCATGAATGACTCTATCGAGGACAAACAATTCTTATGCAATAAGACAAAGCCTACATCTCTGGTGATTTTTAACGTTATGCATAGCATTAAGTTCCTTCATTAACAACTTCGAAAGGAGCCCTAATCATTAGCAAGTTAGAAATACCTTTAGTCATGCAATTAGGATCTAATCTAAATTACCTTTCTCAAGCGTGAATTTAGACCAACATAATATTTAATCTACGGTCAAAAAATTAAAAGCATTAAGAATATAAAAGCATGAATGAAATAAAAGACAATCAATCATGGAATTTAAATAATTAAAACATAAGGTCTAATGGCTACATCAATCTCTAGAATAAGAAAAGAGTTTAGTCACTCATGTTCACTATCAAAAAATCTAAACTCCTAAACAACATCCAAATACTAAAAAAAAAAAAAAGAAGAAAGAACTATGCTGGTGTGTCGATCTTCCGTCTTTGTATGATATCCACGATCTTGGCCTTGAATACTTCTTTCAAGTCTCTTCTCACTCTTGTATGTAGAATCTTAGAGTTGTGCTCTCTAAAGTTGAATGCCTTGAGTGAAGAGAATATTGTGTGCTATCACTTTCTAAATTACATTTCATCATTCTTCTTCATCTTTAATCTTTGTGAAAATGGTGGTGTTGGCTTCACTATTAGGGTTGTGTTGGTTACAACCACGTCTGGCGCATTTTGCTTTTTTTCATTTTCATTTTTCTTTTCAATTTTCTTCTCCTCTATTAGTGCATCATCAGTATTACTCCTTGATTGCTCCACTTGAACCAACACAATGTTGCATTCAGTTTGATTATTATCGTCCCTATCTTGCGCTGAACATTTTGCTGATTACGTTTTTAATTATTTGGATTCTGCGGAAAAAGGATATTCTAGTTATTGTTGAAGCCTGGTGGAATAATCAGTTTATTTACATTGGACAAATTCACATTTGTTTGTTGCTTACCGCCCCATGAAATTTTTTGATGGTTGTTCCAACCCAAATGATATGTGTTTGAGTAGGTTGTTCTATTTGACACCTTGTGGTTGCAGAATATAAAAAACTGATTGTGGATTAAGAGGATAACAATCAAACGTATGGCATTCACCGCATACAATACACACATTTGTAATCTGATTTACCATAGCAGAGGTTGCATTGACTGACTAGCATCTCCATTTATTGCTAAATTTTTTAAAATATTTGACATTGAAGCCATATAGGCTGTCAACGCAGTAATAGTGTATGCTTCTAAAAGTGCTGTAGTCTTTTTTTCTAGTGCTAATTCTAGAACCGAAACCATCGTCCTCACTTTTACAGTTGTTACGAGCTATTCTTTCCAAAATCTAGTAAGCTTCATTAAAAGTCTTTGACATTAATGCACCATTGGTAGATGCGTCGACCAAATTTTGCGTTGCTTTGTTCAATTCAATGTCTCCAACTGAATGCTACTTGCCACATCTTGATAGTAACTTTTTTAACCTCACCCAAGCATCGTTGAGTGATTCATTCTCACCTTGTTAAAAAGTTACTATCTCTTTTTTTGTACCTTGCATTCACAAGTTGTGGCAAATATTTGAGAGAAAATTTATTAGCAAGTTCATCCGAAGATGTGATAGATACTACTAGAAGTGAATTCAACCATATCTTTCCATCATCTATAACTGCATATGAAAATAACAACAGCTTCAAAGCTTCGGTAGAAACTCCAGGATATTGAAAATTTTCGCATATCTCATAAAACTTTTAAGATGCGAATGCAAATCTTCACCTGGAATACCACGAAATTGCCCTGCGGTGGTTATCATCTGAAACATAACAAGTTTCAGCTTAAATTGCGGTGAAGTGCTTACTGAGCATGCTATTCCTAAATTCAAATCAATAAACGTTAGCACAATGCATTCTCCAGTTGCTCTATTTCTTCCATCAGCCATGTCAGTTGGATTATTCATTACGACTGGTTGAAGATTTTCTTGTTGACTGCAAGCTTGATTTCCTTGATGTGCTCAAACTTCTTCTTGATCTACCATATTTAGTCACCTACATGAGCCTCAGCACAGATGATATACCCACAAATCAAGACTACTACAAAATAAAGTCAAATTCAAAATCCTAGTAAAAATTATAAATGCCCGACAACGGCGCAAAAACTACTTGAGGAATTTTTTTGTGGATTTTTTTTTGCTTCACAATTACTCAATCAGGCATTGACCAAATAAACCAATATTTGAAATGTTTACACACAAAATCATTTAAAATGCATGGACACTCATAATCCACTCATACTTATTGGCACAAGTATACACCAAAAGATTGATCCATAGGAAAAATAATTCTCACACGAGTCTCAAAACAACCTTGATACAACATATTTTTAGGAATTAAGAACAACTATGATAGAGCTAAATTATGCGCTAAAACCAGAAAGAGCAACACACAAAAATAATCAACGTAAAGATTAAAAAATGGGTACGAATTGTAAGCGAAATAACCATACAGGCTTGTCTCCAGATCCCCCTATACTACTTTTTCCCTTGAATTAGTGATACATGCACATGTTCCTTCTCAACTAAACAAAGGTAACTACTTATCCTAACTCTTTCAAGAAGGGTGTCAAGCACTACTAACCGTTATATTTCTATACAAGATTCATTGATCAATCAAACCAACTTATTGGTAAGTCTACAATTGGTTGTTTTATGTCTAAAATACCTTAGTAATTAATACTCTCGTTCCTCTTGTGATTTTCAAATATTTTAACCCTTTCGATGCTAAGAACATGCTTCTACTTCATTTCGGTTGGGCAAATGAAAAGAAGTAATGAAAGAAGTAAAATAACCAAGAGAAGAAATCATCAAACATGTATTATTAATTCAATAGAGTTACAATATAGGGTTCACCATGAGCCAAACCTTCAATATCTAGCCACTCATGGTCGTGAAGAGCAAAAATAAAGCAGTAACACAGAAGAGAGAGAACAACATAATGCTTAGAATGAGAAACTAAAAGAATTAGATGTAGAAATCAAATTACAAAACTAAAATCCAAAATCCACAACCTAAAGATCTGGTGCAAGACAAGGATTCAGCAGAGACAATTGCTTCTTATTCCTCTCGATGTCGGTGAAAGCAACTAATCTGAATTGAACTTCAGAGGGAATTGGAAAGTGTAAAGAAAAACATAGAGAAATCTCTGAGAAACTTGGCATCTAAGGTAACTTGTTAAAAAAAAAAAAAAATTCTTGACCTTCACGAATTGTGATTTAAATAGGACTCTCCATCTAATAAACTCCTCACATCGCACTAGTTATGTGTTAGATATTTTATTGCAAATTCTAACTGCCAGTGGTCCCACTTGCTAACTAATTCTTCTATGTTGTCAGTCTTTTATGCGCTGAAGCTTCAGGGTTCTTCTCAACGCAAGGACAGGCGATGCTTGGCTACTACTCCCACCTGGCTTACGTGGACACTTGACTTCCTCCTCTTGCGTGCACAATGATCTAAAATAAGCAACAAGGCGTTAATTAATCTTTTAATGCATAAGATAATTTTCACAGTTTCTCATCAATCACAACAAATATGCTTGCTTATGAACTTGGCATAATTTCATAAAAAAAAAACTTAACAAATGCATAGACTAAACACTCTCAAAGCAAGGATGACTTAATTCTAGACGCAAAATAACTTGTATTTCTACAAGTTATCAGCAACCTATGCGATCAAAGCGATAATAGCATCCACCTCATTAACTCACGTTGCCTTTTTCTAGCTGATCTCTCACTTGGCCATTTGTTGTGGTTTAATGTAAGTTCCTCCAACAATTCATAAGCTTCATTCTCTGTTTTACTTATGAATGCTCCTCTTGAAGCTGCAATTGTGGTCCTTGTAACACCATCTAACCTATTATAAAAGTTATGCGCTTGCATCCTTTGGGAAAACCCATGATGAGGGACTTTCTTAAAAGTTCCCTGTATCTTTCTGATCGGGTGAAACTTGTGGGTTAAAAATAGATAAAAACGTTCAGCTCAATACAAGTACACACTATCGATGCAGGTAATGAAATTGGAAGTACTCCAAAATATCAATCCCACAGGGAATAGATTTTAACAAAAAGATTGCAAATAGCAAAGATTGTTCAAAAACTGCAACTTGGGTAACTCAATTGCAAAATAGGATTGTGGTGGTGTGAAAAGCAAAGAAAAACATAATGCTAAGTGATAAAATTGAAAAAAATAAAAAGGGGGCTTAAGAACGTTCATTGGCTTTAAGTTGTGAATTGCCATTTAAATTGCAATTGCAATCCGTACCTACACCAACAATTGTAAACTAAATTTAATTCCTATTCAATCTTGATTCTGTTGGGATTTATGCTCTAAAGCCTCGTAATTAATAATTTATTTAATAATGAATAATAATTTTGATTATTTTATTTGCAATATAATATTATCCATTATATGAAAAATCCAAGGTTATTAGTGTAATCTTGAACAGTATGTGGTTGACATACGAGAGGATCATGTTCAAGAAATAACCTAAAGGGTCATAGTATATGGATAAGGTTGGGTGCCTTATCCTGGTAACACTATTGATACGGCCCACTTTGTAATAGTTACAAATGATTTGATCCAAATCATTCATGTGGAGACATGTGAGTGGGGGTATCTTATACAATGAGTTTGTATAAGACTGGACCACGAAATATTTAATCTCTCTTTATAAATCCGTTAATTGAGAAGATTAATATTTCATCAGGATGATCATATGTGACTCGATCTTAATCCTGAGTGAGTTATGAACTCCTGCCTATGAGGGCTTGTCCTTTGATTTGCATGGGTGAGAGTGGCTTTTGTAGCCGATTCAATATGCCTACCATTTTGGGGACTTGACCAAATAGGGAGCTGGGAACATAATCTCATAGGATGGAATTCACTCCCTCCCATATAGGGTACGTAGATGAGTAGTTCCCTTAAGTGCTGATTTCGGGACTTGAACAATGGGGCCCCACCCTCTCATTGGCCCGAGAGGGACTTAGTTTATAATTAGATTATAAACATATTGTTCATTAGAGGATCAGTGGTACTTAAGGTGCAAGATGTAATTATAGGGGTAAAAAGGACTTTTGACCCAGCTGTAATTACGAACAACTCGTGAAGGATCGATTTGCATGTAATGATTATATCTATGGACACAACTTGTCCTACAGTGCACAAGAGTGCAACTCTAGGTCTATAGTGGAGTGACCTATAGTTAATGAATGAAAATTAATTAATTAAAGAGTTTAATTAATTAATTTTGTATCATTGGAGCTTATAATCTGTAGGTCTATAAGGTCCCCTTGCAAGGTCATAGTAACACTAAAAGATCTATTTAGTTAAAAGAAAAATTTGAAATGTTCAAATTAATACAAGCTCATAGTAACACTAAAAGATCTATTTAGTTAAAAGAAAATTTTGAAATGTTCAAATTAATATTTAATTTGAAGTGTTCAAATTAATATTTAATATATTAGATATATTAAATATAAAAGAGAAAAATATATTTATTGTATTTGATATATTAAATATTAAAATAATTAATGTATATTAGATACATTAAATAAAAGATATTTATTAAATTTGAATTGGATTCAAATTAGGAAATAAATGTCGTAAGAGAATTTTAAACGGTTTAAATAAGATTTAAATTGGTTAGATAAATATATTTTAATATATTAGATATTAAAATATATTATTTAATTATTTTTCCTAGACCACTATAAATAGGACCTTAGGGGTGAGCCATTGTGCATTCTACACAACACACTCCTCAATAGAGAGAATTAGAGAATTCTCTCTAAACCTCTTCCTCTCCAATCCCTTGTGGATTTTCTTTCAAAAGGCTCCCACAAGCCTTGATTCTGTGTTCGAGTCATAGCTAGGAAGACTTTGTGGAAGAGATAAAGATATGCCAGAAGAATCTCCATATTTGGAAGGTATTTACTGCTTAACCCTTGTATTTTAGTTTAATTCTAAATAAATCAAAGACGATTCCTATGCTTCCGCTGTGGGTTTAATTCGATTATTCCCTTCAGATTCCAAAATCTTTAGGCAGTTAAATGATTGGACCTATATGTCTATGGCCATTCTTACTTGGACAAATTTAGAACACAATTCTAGTGGTTTTGGAGTCTTTTGCCCTATGTCTAGGGTAAAGAATGGCTTATGTCTAAGCTCTTGTCTCCAATGTTTGTGCGAAATCTGCTCTTCACTAACCCTTTCAATATTAGCTCCAAGCTTAGTATGCAACCCTAGTTGATCAATTTAGAATTACAATTCAATCAGTTCAACACAAGCAAACAATTAAAGTGTAGGCTTTGTTGTTTTTGCAATTTAAGTTCAATTCACTTCTTAGGGAATTTTTGAACTCCTAAAAGGGATTTAGCTCATAGTTAGCTCAAAATAACCTAAGTAAAACTTCTGAATAATTTCCATACTAACAAAAGGAAAATCAAACAGTAGCTTAAAAAGGAATTCTAAGGGTTGAAATTAAGTTTTTCTCACAAAAAAATACTGAAAGCAAGAAAACGTTAAGCATTATTTAATAACTTAAACAACTAAATAACTAACTTGGAAAAGAAACCCACAAACAGACTTACTAGAATGATAAAATTTCAACTTTTATAAAGTAGTTCTTCAAATAAATCGCCTCAGGGGTTTTCAATAACAATAAAATTAAACAAAGTAGTACAACCAACTCTCAAACAAAACAAAAACAGAATCGTAAACCGAAGTCTAATGAATGGAACTGAACTTATACATGAATAAAAAACTCGTTGTCTTTCGTATAATCTTCAATTGATTAATCCTTCTTTGTCAAGAGGGAGTTGATAATTTCAACCTAGACTTTTGTTGGATCAAATTGGGAGCTAAAGAAGAACAACTTGATGGAATTAAAGAAGAAAAGAAGAACAAAAAAGATAGCAACAAAAAAAAAACACAGAAAATGGGTATTTTTGAAGATGAAAATCCGCATTCTTTGTATGTTTTTCCTTCCATTTTATAGACCATGGCGACTAGGGTTTATTTCTAGTTCAATTGGCTAAATAATCTCCATGGATTGTGTTGAAATCAAACCAAAGTCGTCTTCCTTGAAAAATACAGAAGATTTTTTTGGTTCTTTCCATATCTGTCATTGCCCGATTGTCAAATATGATTGCAATTGCAATCTAATATTGCAATTCACTAATGCTCCCTTAATTCGTCCCAACATCTGTGCAAAAATCAAGGTGATTGATAGCTTTCCTTAATTGGACCAGCCGTGGACTTAAATTCTTTCTTTATCTGTAGCTGCTCAATTGCCAAATCAGATTGCAATTGCAATATGAAATTGTAATTCTCCAATGCCCTACATCAAACACAACTTTTAGTCTTTCTTTCATTCTTTTTACTCTATTTTCTTACCAAATACATTCTTCATAAAACTATTGATGTTTTCTATGATTTTGTAACTTCTTCACATAATTTCTATGGATTACCAAGCATAACTTAAGTCTATTAGAGCTAAATAAGCCTCAATATTGAGGCTTATCACACCCTCAAACTTAAGCTATTACTTGTCCTCAAGCAATTAGAAAAAAAATAGCAACATACACAACTAAACGCTTCACAAGATGCTTTCGAATGGTGTTTTGAAAAAAAATGTTGCCATTCAAGAGAGGTCTCAAACTCTTAATACTTTACACAACTCCAAGATTTTCTCACATAAAACTTTTACTTTTCTTTTTCAAGATAAAACATTCTTATGCAAACCCACCTATTATGCTTATCCTACCTAAGTCTTAGTCATAGATTCTAGGGTGATCTTTTTTGTTCAACAAGCTAAGCTCACTCACATTACATGCTTTCTTTGTTCTTCCCCTTCCCCCTCCTCAAAACTTATTCAAAGTTGCTGTTAGGCCTCATTTTCTTTTCTTTCTTTTCCTTTTTTTATATAAAAAAAATTCTTACTGTCACTTGTACCTTCGTTCCAACTTACTAACACTTTGAGGTGAAAGTAGCTGACTACGAGCACAAGTCACTACTAAGACCGTTTTTGCATACTCAATTCCTAAGTTAACCTTTCATGCATTGGAAATCATGGGTGTCATGACTGCCTTGGTTACTCAATTAACTCTAGAAAGAGGAGTATCCCTTTTTTTTTTAGTCTTAGCAATTGTTACAACAACATAATATTACAACAACATACTATTATAACAACATAATATTACAACAGTAGTATTACAAACTCACCCCCCCAAACTTAAATGGGTCAATGTCCTCATATTATAAGAACTAAAAAGAACAAGAGTTGGGGTACAAAGTTGGGTCGCTTAACATGCTAAGCATCAAAGCTAAATCTCCTAAGTAAATTAGATGGGATAAACCAGTTTGGGTTTGAATGTTTTATGGAGAAAAATAATTTATCAAGTTTTATGATTTTGAAAACTCGAAGTTGTGTGTAAAAGTACTTGAAAGTTGAAAAAGCTCTAGGTATCATCATCAAGGGCTTTTTAACATAACACCAAGGGAAATAATTTGCAAACTCGTTTTTGAAACATGATGTTTATGGCATGCTTGTGCGAGCTATAGATTTTTTTTAGAAAGTATGTTCAAAAGTAAAAGCAAACAAACAACAACAAACAGGACTAGGAAAATAATAAATTTTAACCTAACAAAACAAACTAAAAAAACAAATAACTTTAATCTAAACAAAATCAAGAAAAGATATGGTTGAAGAGAGAACTTCCCCTAGGCCTCAGAAACAATGTCCTCACTAAGAAATCTTTTCTCGTCTCTCTCACGAACGTACGCCTGACAACCATGTTCTGCTTTTTTATGTGGGCGAGCTTAGCTTTGAATTGTGCATAGGAGGAGACAAATGAGTTATATGCAGTTGTGGTGGAGATGCAACTGCAACTTCCTATGAGACCTTAGTTGGCCTTTCTTCAATTGTTGATGTGGTGGTGAGAACTAGTCGGATTTGAATTCTTTTTCATTTGATTCTGGTTATGGGCTGCAAACTTGGTCACAACTTCCTCTTCTCTTTTCTTACTTGCTCCTTTCCTGAAACTCACAAGTAAATCATCAGAAATTTCATGCACTTTAAGCAAATAAGAAAGATTTTTAATGAATTTCAAATTAAAAGGTTGATCAATTCAACTCCCAAGTGAGTCCCCCCGATAGAGGTGTTCCCCAACGGTCAAGTTAAGTACCTCAACCTAGACAGGACTTGCCTTAGGCAGAGTTCCCTCTTGATCAAAAACTTTTTATTTGAATTCATACCCCATCAGCCACACCAAAATATATTTTTTTTCTTTTCTTTTTTTTTTTATTTAAAAAAATAAAAGAAAAGGTAAACTTATCCTATTCCAGTATGGAGACCGCAACCGTGTTCCTTCATTTTGCACCTAGGTCTTCATGTTGGACGAAATTTTAGTCGTAGTTGAGGTACTTTGATCACAATGGGCTTTGCTTGCTCAAGAGATTTACCTATGCTTCTAAAAGTAGAGATTGGGGTGCAACTTGTGTGCCATATTGAAAATTTCCATCCTTCATGCTCTCCTCTTTGAATTCTTCTTCATTTGGCATTTCTTGTAAGCTACAATAAGTTAACATAGGGCATTCTAGTATCAGGAGCACTTTGGATGTCATTTGTTGTGAAGTTGAAACTGCATAGCTCACTGCAATTTCCTTTGTTGGTTCCTTCTCTTCTTGAGGTGGTTCTTATTTGATCTCTTCTCTCCCTTCTGGCTCCTTAATGTTTCAAGTGTTGGAGCGCTTTTTGCTTTTATTGGGAGTTCAAGATTTTGAAATTTTGATTCACTTAGTGGCACCATCTCACATTCTTCTTCTTGTTTTTGTTTTGAAGTCTCTATGTTGTCGAGCAAGATTCCTTGGGACCTGTTCTCCAATCCATTTGCAATTTATTCAATTTGGATTTTCAAATTTCGTAAAGATGCTGCTTGGCTTTGCACTACAACATTATTCTTTGCCCTATATTCCTTCATGAGTTCTTCGATACTAAGCTCTTTTGGAATCATCTTTCCTTGTTGGAAACACTGGTACTGATGTTGATTTCTAAAGATGGATAGAAATCCATAACATAAAGAATCGGGATTATAAGGACAATTTTCAAATAAATGACTTCCTTTGCATTGAATATAAGAAATAGAAGAGATAGGGTTAAAAGGAGCTATGAGATTTCCCATCATTAATGTTTTCATCATATAGCTTAATGATGAAGCTGTGCGCTCAATGTTGCAATGATGTCTACTTCCATCATGTGGATTATCTCAAGCGATCAAACCTTATGTTGTGTCTTCCTCCTCGTGCAATTACTTTCCCTCAACATGTAAAACAATATAACAAGAGTTGGGTTTTCTCTTGGAAAGAGGACAATTGTTGTTGCAATCAGATTTCAATACGTGCTTCAAGTATTGCAAGTGAAATCCAACTTCTCCTACATTAGGAGAAATTGCAATTGCAATCTTCTCACAATCTGCAATAGAAAAGAATTGTAGTTGCACTAATTATAACCCACTAAAATGCACTAATATTTTTATCATTTGGAGTGTAGTTGGCTTGATCTCAAATTATTTGCCTAAATTACAGGCTTTTGAAGTGCAAAATATAGCCCAGTTACATTTGACAACACATAATTCTTTAAAGTTTTGCTTTCATTTTATCCTTCGTTGTTTGCCATCTTTTCTCGCTCTTGTTCAATACACTCTATCTTTTCATTTCTATTTCTTCGACAAGTTCACTCGATCTCATAAACAATAAGAAGTAGATTGCTACTTACAACTTTTCACTCGAACTTGTTTCAACTCCTAACAACAAAAACAAAAATAAACAACCAAGGCCTCATTTGATAACCATTTGATTTTTGGTTTTTGAAAATTGTGCTTGTTTTCTCATCATTCATCTACAATGTGTTTCATCTTTCTTAAGAGAGTATTTGAATTCTTAGCAAAATTCGAAAAAAAAAAAAAAAATTAAAACTATTTTTTTTTAGTTTTCAAAACTTGGTTTGGTTTTTGAAAACATATGTAAAAAGTAAACAACAAAACAAGGAAATCTGATAGGACCAACATAGTCCTATATTTTTATGCCTAAATCATGTTAGTGTGGAAGTTTTAATGTAATTAATTGATCATTTTTTTAGGGATTTGAGCATAAGGAATATTACAAGAGATTCTATGTCGAATCACAATTCTAACACATCAAACTAGAGGTCATTCGGACACTCGAGTGAAGAGTTAAAGCAAAAATGATCAGTGTTGCATGTCGGGTAGTGTCTAGACGCTGTCCAGAGTGTCTAGATGTTATCGACAGTCCCTTGGAGCCTCCCTGGACACTATGGCGACCCCCTATGACGCTGGAAAGCATCTAGACACTATCCAAAGCGTCTAGACGCTCCGTTGTTTACTATAAATAGATTTTTTTGTCCTCTAGGTGATTTGTCTCTGATTTATAGCCTTCATGAGACCATTTTAAGCTTTCTCCTCTATGTTTTTCAGTAGTTTAGGATAGATTAGGAGTTTTTCATAAACCTCAGTGTCGGGCTACATCGTTTCGATGTTTAGCTAGGCTTTCGACGCCGATTCGGGTTGTAAACAATGGTACATTGAAATTTTTGTGAGATTTATGCTTAAATTCTTTATGTTTTACAGTAGCTTGTTGTTCCTTTATGTTAGTTTAATAACTTGCATACTCATAGTTAGATTGACACTCTATACGCATTGAGTATATGCTTTAGGCTAGTTTAAAGTAACGAGTGGCTTGAATATCAATTAACACATTTATTATCCCTTGATTCTTACATATGATATTAGCATGTTTGTAGATAGCCTGACAACCTATTAACATTGAATGCGTTTGTAATCGCTAATTTAAGGTAGCAATAGGACTGACTCATGTTTGCATAGTAGGTAGTTATCTCCTCATGTAGTTTACGTGATAGGACCTAAGAATGAAGAGAACAAATTAGCTAAGTTAGGAATGCATGCTTAGTCTAATTAATTTGTCCTAATCAATTCCTATAACTTAAAGTTGCTAGCAACGTTAGTATGGAATGCTTTCGTGCCCAGCTAATTGGGGCTAGTTAGGTTGTTGACTCGATGGTAGGCTGAGTTAATTGATTGAGGGGACCTAACCTTACTTAGAGTTGTTCCGGCGAGTCGATTAGATTATGAACTGTTAATTAGATTTCGTGTTGGTTATCTGTGATAAAAAATTACATTGTTGCCTAGTTTTATCCCGAATCGGTGCCTGAGGTGAGATTGTTGTCTTTATCTTTACTGCTTCCAGTCCTTTTGTCTCTTTCATGTTTAACTCCCCCCAGTCCGTGTTAGTCTGTGTCAATAAGAAATCCAAATAATAGAAACTCAATTTATTCGGTCCCCTGTGGTTCGACCCAGTCCACTATTAATTACTACAAGTAGTTAATTTTAGATCAGTAATATAAATTGTATTTGATTGAGCCTTCGACAAGCTCCTTCAAATTTCGACGCGAGCTTGTCGAGGGCTCGTTACATTACAGTTTATATATCGATCCTAAGCTACTTGTAGCATTGAGTGGACCGGGTTGATATCAAGGAACCAAATATCAATTTCTCAAATTAAATTTACAAAAGAAAATAAAAAGGATTTTTGTATTTTTTTTTTTGTAAATAAAATAAAATATGCAGATAAAAACAAAAATAGATCACACCAATATCCAATCCATAGGTACGGTTCATTCAATTGCAATATCAATCATAGACTTACACAAATAAATTAATCCTTTTAATCTAAGTACTTAGTCAACGTAATTGGAAAAGTCAAAATAGATTTTATTCCCCTAAGTCCATTCATTGCAACAAAGTATTGCAATTAAACTTATTACTTAATTAGGGTACGGTAGCATTCCATACAAATCAAACAATAGCATTAAGAATGATGGGAGGACTAAAATTGATTAACCAATTGAGATAGCAAAAACCAATTAATCAATCTTTCTTGTTTCCTAGGATCTATCATGCAAGTTATGTACTTTAGGAAAAATCTTAGATATACACACATGAGCTAATCTTATTGCTACTTTAATTAAGCAATCAATCTCAACAATTACGGATTGTAATTTTCATGCATAGCAAACTTGTAAATAAACACATGCAATCAAGTCGTCAATTCGATAAATGCATACATACAGGGATTAAAATAGGAAACAAGAATACTTAGATTAAGATAATAAAGTTCAATAGAACTCAAAGTCTCTCAACATTGCAACAGAACTACACCGACCTATGAATTGGAACACTTACCTCAACCACTCATCGTGATGATGTAGCCAATGTTCGTCATTGGTTCGATATAGTGCCAAAAGAAAAGTAAGAGAAAAGGAAGAAAAACTCTAAAAACTATTGTCTAGACAGAATACACTAGGAGACCCTCCTTGTAGTTGTCCAAAAGAAGACTTAAATAACGTTGAAGTTGACAACTTGCACAAGTAAGAAACACTAAATTCTAGAAAGATATTTTCCTAAAACAATTAGGGAATGATATTCAAAATAAAATAAAATGATGTAAATAATTTCCTATCTTGCAAAATACTTGAAAATACATCCAAAAATCGAAAATCATTTCCTAAATTTTCAAAACAAACATAGAAGGTTGCAAATAAGGAAAGTTTCTAGATTGCACAGTCTTCAGTATTTTACCAATAACTTCTTTTTGAAGACTTGGAACAACGTGATCTTTATATGGCTGGAAAGCTCTTTCAGAGATCTTTAAAATAGTATCTAATTTGGCTATGATCAATAAGTTAATGGGAACGGAAGTTGGCACAAAGTATTCTCAAGTACAACATTTTTCCAACATAAGCAATGATCACTCAAAACGTCACAACTTTCATAATACTTAGTGGAATGTAATAAATTTTATATCATTGGAAAGATAATTCAAAAAGTTTCAATTTGACACTAAATTTGAATATATTTGTGTCTCAAAAAGTTATGATATGATCAGTCAAAATTGGTATAGAAATTCAGTTGCTCGAATCACTTCCGATTTGGTCCGAATTAACTCCAAAATGTTGCAAACTCTCCAAAATACATGAATTGCTCGAATCCCTAAAAAAAATAATAAAATTCATAAAATCCTTCTAACTAACAGGAAATAAGTGTGATTAAATAAGACTTTATAGGTCCTATTAAAATTCATAGGTGGAAGTAGTATTTATAGACTTAATTTTCAAAAACCAAAAATCACAAACCAAATGGTTATAAAAAACGACTTAAATTAATACAAATAAAATAAAGCTTATATTAAGCCTAAAGTTATTGATTTTGATATTAGTAAAATAAACATTCACTCTCCGACAATAGTGCCAAAAACTCGTTGCTCGAATTCGCAAGTTTGTGAATCGTTACATGTAATATAGTAGTTTGAGTACTAGTATCGTTCTCCACAGAAAATGAATGCTTACTAATTACCAAATTCGTAGCCTCATTTTTATCTAAACACTGATTAATCAAGAATGGATGATATTTAAATTTTCTTTGAATTAAACTATTTAAAAGCCTAAAACTAACAAAATTAGAGTAAATTCAGCTACTTGAAACTCTAGAGCAATGATTTCACTGTTATCTCCTCCTATTTTTCATTCATAATATCTAAAATCTTTCTATTTCTAGGTTATTGGCAAGCTCTACTCTATAGAACCCATATTCTATGTCAAGCAATAAAAAAATTCTTTGAACAGTATATTGCCTATGTCTCTATGACAATTCCAACTATTCAAATAATGAAGAACCTAACAATTTCTACAAAATCTACAAGAATATATCTCTATCGCTTGTATAAATTAGGAAAAACTATTAAGATCTATCAACAATTTTTGGCAGTGCCTGTGCCTAGGCACTGTTAACGCATGTTTCCATTGTTCGCCTACAATATTGCAGCACCTAAGCACCAAGGGGCAATGCCTAGGTGCTCTTGTTCTGATTTTAATTTTTTAGTGTAGCGTCTAGGCACTGCTTCGCGCTCCAATTTTCTTCAACTTTCTTCAGTTCTGCTTCTACAATTGAAGAAACAATAAATAATAAAAATTAAACAATAAAGTGCTCAAATGAACCACCAAACAACCTAAAAGCTACATACTTTACTAAAACTAAAATTAACTCATTAGTTGTGACCTTGTACTAATGATTAGGTATTGGTACCACTAGTTGGAGTTGGATCTCGCGATAAACCAACGTTAACATAATAGTGAGTGACAATCAAGTATCAAGTTTATGTTATCATGTAAGGGCTTTGTGGAGAGCAACCCTACTCCACTAATTGTATAACAGTACATCATTCGAGGTTGAACTTACAAATTTCCCCTAGTATCATTAGTGGGTGGTGAATGAAGTTTTGGGATGGGTTAATTGTCCACTTTATGGTCACTGTATGGTTATGTTATGAAGTTTTTCTGTCCCACATGTTTTATGAGATGTCTTGAATCATGTTATTTGTGTAGGCTTTGTTGACTTATTAGTGGGGCTACTTACCGAGTATTCTTCGTATTCACCATTTTCCACATTTATTTAGGCAATATAAATAATATAAGAGACAAGTTACAAGAATTTATGTAGATTGTGCCATGAGGTCTGCTTCCACATTAGTTTTTCTTAGTTTTCATGTTTTTTCTCTCTCTTATTTTTAATTGTTGATCAGAAGGCTTGAGTTTATTATTGTATTTCTTCTATAGTTTGAATCAAATACAAGATCTTCTTATATAGAAGAAAGGCAATCTACCAATAAGAAAAAAATATTACAAATATCAATAATAAATATGAACTCACAATACACAACTAGTATTACAAAAATATAAAGGCAACCGAACAAAAGTTACTTATTTATTAGCTGATTTTACTAGCATAGATGTAGTGACGTCCTCTAGGTAGTATAACTCCAAAAGTTAGATTGTTACATTTCTAAAATAAAAATTATGCAACAAATAATTTATCTGGATTCTCAATTGTGAGAGACGCACCATTGTCATTTGGAGTGAGATCAAGAATCATAGTTGCTGCTTTTATAGCCCTGTTACAATGATAAAATGAATGCAAAGTAAAAAAACAAAACTTAATTAATGTTTATCTCAAGTAATCTTAAAGATTGTTATATTAAACTGAGTGAAAGAAGGGTTGACAATGTAATTAGTGAATCTATTAGGATTCTTATAAGTAATCTTTTGGACTCGTGCATAATAAATGAATTTTAAAAACCTTAATTTATGTAATCTTGGTTTGATTTGAGATTTGAAGTTTGTAAATTTCTTGTTAGCACAAATATTTTATTTTCCTAACAATATTTTTTTACAAATTGTTTGGGGCAGAATTATCAACAAAGATATAAGTTCTTCAAGAATAAGAACCTAGGAAGCCAGAAACCACAAGGCCAACCCGGGTGGAAGCCGACCAAACTAGAGAGGCTGACCCCCTAGTCAGCCCAAGTTAGGGAAGCTGACCCCTTGGTCGGCCAAGTAGCGTGAGGCTGACCCCAGGTCGGCCATGCCTTAGACAACTTCTGCTAAACGGTTTGACTAAAGGATTGATCGAGTAATGGTCCAATCTCGTAATTGCTTCTCATATTTAATGTGTCATAAGAATCACGACATGATTATAACGCTCATTTATGATGACAGTTTCTAAACTATTCTATAAGTATTAGGATTCAATAGTTAGAAAGGTACGTTCAAAACACTCTCCTACGTTCGCTAAGCTTCTTACAAACTTGATACTGACTTGAGCGTTGATGTAGGTGGCTTAACACCACCCCCTAGCTCATTTCTCTTATTTTGCAGGCATGTTCGGTTTCTCTAATAATAAAAATTCATCGTTGATCCACTGACCAAAATATGGTATCAAGAGTTAGGGCTATTTGTGGGGATGAGTGACTGCTTTACCGAAGAATCAAGCGACAAAGATCATGAGCAAGGAGATGAACAATCGAGGTGTTGAAGGAGACAAATTCAATTGCAATCAATACCCAAGGCGAATTGTGACATGGGGGCAAAATGTCCCAAATGTTGATGTCAACCTTCTAGTGGAGCCCAACTGCAATCCTCTGATGGAGCCCAGTTGACCTGTTGTGAAAAGGACCAACCTAAAGGACAAATATGCAGCATTGGATGAAAATGTTAAAGGGGTGGATCAAAGCATAGCCCAGATTCTTGAACTCCTCCAGCGACCAAATCCAATCATCAAGCCGCTGTTTAAGGATCTCCAAAACTGTTGGAATGGCGGTAGACCCAGGGATAGACCTAGATGAGATCAACACTCCATTCAAGACCCTCCTCCTTTTCTCTGAGACTCGACCAAAGGAGAGTCGCTAGTCGAAGATCATCACCCGGTGAGAAGTTACGGTTAGGCAGAAATGATCAAAGGTCAGATCAAAGGACACAGTCATCGCAGGCGAACATCTATCGATCGCGCTCTAGAATGGTGCAATACAGCAACATTAGAAGCTTAACCCATGATAAACAAACTCAATGCATCTAGTCCACGATCTGGAGGGTCGAAAAGCCAAAAGCGATTGACATCAAATTGGACTTACGAGATCTCACCAATAAGAAGCAAAAGCATTTGAAGAACGAGGAAGTGGAAGGCACACCCTAAGTGATCAAGTTGGAGAGGATCCAAGTCAACTCGGCAACATGAAAAAGGGAAAAATTACGATGGATTAAATCTGAAAAACCTCCTCGAGTAGGTTGACCTGCCTTTCACCGACAAGATAATGAAGGAAGAAGTCCCCACGAAGTTCAAACTGCGGACAATGAAAGTCTACGATAGAACAAAGGACCCAGTGGAACATTTAAACACGTTTTAGTCATGGATGGAACTCCATGGAGTTCGAGACATGATCAAGTGTCAATCTTTCTCATTCACACTCACGAGACCTGCACGTAAGTAGTTTCAACAGAAGAGAAAGTCTATTTCCTCCTTCCATGAACTAGCTCGAGCCTCCGTGACCCAGTTCTTGGGAGGACGAGACCAAAAGAAACCACCAACCCACCTAGTCACTATCAAGCAAGGTAAGAATGAGATGCTACGGGAATTTGTGTCACCATTCAACAACGAGGCACTCCAAATTGAAAGTTACACAGATGGAGTGTGTTCACACTAGCACGCAAGCACACGTGATCGAAGTAATAATAAAATGGCACAAGAGTACTGAGTATCGTATCCCACTAGGAAGCTAGATGGACACCTTTTTTATTTAATTAATTAATTGAAATACTCGTGATTGGAATTATTTAGGGCTAAAACTAAAGTTAACGAAATGCTTTGGAACATAAAACTATCTAGAAAGCAAATTAAAGGGTTGGATATACCAAATCATGGGGAGTTTGGGGGATCGAGTACTATTAGGTTGCAATTATGGGAATTGAATATGCCATTTAATTAATCTTGCTAATTCTATAAGCCTAAAGTTAAACCAGTCGACATCTCCTTTCAATCTCAATCGAAAAAGCTTAATTAATCGCTTACCTAAGTGTCATTAGCATTAATTAATTAATTAATTAGGATTAAGCCCACTCATACTAAGCCTCACCCATCAAGTGTTATTCCTCTGTCACTTAAGCAATTTAAGAGGGTTAATTGAATTAGGTCTATCCTAAATTCTCTCTTTCAAGCTTAGTATAGGATTGTGATCAACTCATTACTAGCCAATTAATAAGAGGCATTAAGAACAACTCAATTAAATGAAATATAACCAACAATTAAATGACAATAATATAAATTTAAACCATAATAGCAACCTAAATGTGCTATTAACTCCTAAACTAATTAAATCAGCCCAATATACTAATAGAACAGTACATAAACACCATCTTTACAGCCCTAAGCATTCTAAAAAGGAAAGGAAAACATAAATGAAACCCATTGTCATCGAATTCTCGACTTCTGCCTTGAAACCTGTGATCCCACGCCTTGAGATCTACACCCAAACATTCCACTTCATCACCTTCAGGTCCCAAGTGGTATGAAATAGAAAATGGGGTTAAAACCCTAAAATAGCCTCTCTTAATTTAGACTGAAAACGATGAATTTATACCAGACTTTGACACAGCAACTCGATGTTGTGCAATACGGTGTCGTTCCACTAAATGCACGTGCCCTCAGCGTCAAGGCATTGAGAGCAGCGTGCAACGCTCCAGACAGAGAGTGTTGCGTGCCTCTCACTCTAGCGTCGAAACACCACAGGACAATGCTCGACACTAGCTCTCAGATTTGCATCAATAGAGGTAGCGTCTTGGCGCCATTTTAGACGTTTTGATGCTGTTGTCTCAGCTCCAACAGCTAGTGCAACCCCTTTTCTTATACTTAGCCACAAAAATGATCCCCTCAAGCTCCAAACTCCATCCAAGGCTCTAAAAATCATCATTTCGCTCCCAATTGCTTAGTTTGCTAAAATACACAAAATGTCCACGTAAAAGCTCACATTTAAACATCAAACTAGCAAATAATTAGGCATAAATATAGCCCTAAATTAGTGCTATCAGAGTGGCCTTCACAACTATTGTAGCAGACCTCAAAGACGAGAGCTTCCTCATGTCCTTAAGAAAGAAAGCATTGACTACCTATGTGGAGCTCCTCTCTAAAGCTCAAAAGTACATAAGCGCCGAAGAACTACTCCGATCAAAACAGATGCCCGAGGAGAATAGTAATCAGCATGACCACCAGAAGTGAAAGAGTCAAAGTGTGGAAGACAGAAACAAGCACAAGAAAACGAGGACAGAAGATCGATAAGATTGGTTAGTCTGCCAAGGCCTCCCACCAAGCCAGTTCAAACGATACTCTCATTGTACTCAAGCAAGTTGTTTCCTACATATATTTTAAAACAGAGCATGAGTGGGGGCAACTATCGAGAATGAGATTATAATTGAATCGAAAGCTAGCTCGCATAAGCATAAGGTTATGCCTCGAGCATGGGGCAGGTAACAAGCCTCACCAGAGTACAATGAGGAGGAGGACGACCCCCGTTTGAATGTAGAGAGGAGGCTGATAACGCTCATTTAGGAGTGTTATTTGGCTCTAAAAACTAAGCTATGTATTTAGAAAGTGAGTGTTTAATGTTATAATTCATGTCATTTAGAGTAATTTAAGTAAAAACAAGTTTTGCATGTGTTTGAAGTCTTGATTTTATAAAAATGAGTTTTTAGGCGTATTTAGAGTCATTTTTGTTAAGAAATTGTTAATTTTTGTTGGTTTGTGCAGAGGCTAAAAAAGGATCCAAATGCGTCCACATTCCAACCGCAATTGAGGCAAGTGAAAGATGATCCAAGAGATATGCGACCAGGATGTGCTAGCAATTGAGAGCAGAAGCCAAATTCCAACTATTGTAGAAATAACTCAAAATGCGCCCAAACTATGCGGCTGCATTTAGGCCATTTTGACAACAGCACAATTGCACTCACTATGTGGCCGCATCTGGACCTTTTTGGTAGATTCTCCAAGATTTGCGAGATTTGCAGATAAAATCAATTATTCTCCATCAAATCTCTGAGGATCAAGGGATATGATCGGTCAAGCCTTTCCACACTGATCTCAGTAGAAAACCCTAGGCCTTGAGGTCTATAAAAGGCGGCTCAAGCTTCAGTTTCAAGAGAGCTTGGAGTTGGCAATTCTTTTCATCCCTAAATTCTATCATTTTCTCTTTAGTTTTAGCTGCCACTTCGAGTCTTCCCTAAGCTCTGTTCATATTTCATTCGGATTCCAACTTCTAAAGAAGGAGGAGTAAGTACTTGATTCTCCTTGAAAAATATAGAACAAGTTAGAAAGGAAGAACATCTTAGGGTTCTTTTGTTCTTAGTTTTTCTATTCAGTTTTGTAAGTTTTTAGGAGTTGTACTTGTTGTTTTATCTTTATTATCCAGCTTTGTATGTTTCTCTTTTTCATTTGAATTCAAGTAGTAGTTTCTTTTTAATATAATTTCATTTAGTTCTACCTTTGTTTTCATACTTCAAACTGTATTCAATTTCATTATTTCAATGGAGTGTGTTGTTTCATATTCTCGTTTCTCTTTTATTTTTTGCACTTTAGTTTTCTTTTCAATGAATAGCTAAACTCCTTGGAAGGGATTCAATGAAGTGAATACCCTAAAAAGGAGATAAGCCCCACCATGTGATTCTAGTAACTTTGCTTAACATTTAGCATCGTTTGCTTTTATTGAGTTTAAGTTTCATTGTTAGCTTAAACTGATCACTTGAGTTAGCATAGTTTGTGTGAGATTAAATACTAAAAGGGTTGGATCGAGTATGCGTTTTCATAAAAGCAATCTAGGAGAAGAGTTTAGACATAGAACTTCGCTTTTTGTACCTAGAGATAGGACAAAAACCTTTAGAATCATTGAGTTGTGTTCCTTATTTATCTAAGTTAAAATTAACCATAGACATATGTGTTTAATTTCTTAGGCTCCTAAAAGCACATAGAAAATGGTTGAATAGGCATTGAACTCGATTCATAGTGTTAAGTGTCGGTTAGGGTAGGTTGCGAGCTCATTTCAGTAGCCTTTTGTCTGAATCATACAGAACTCGAAAGAGTCAGTATGCTGGCGCAAGAGGCAGAATCTCTAAAATAATCGAACCTAGTTAAGAAAGTTTGTGGCACATGGCGAGCACATTTCCTCAAGGTTGAACCAGATTTGATTCCCCTACTTGTCACTATTATTTTCTTGTCTTTTCCTTAGTTTCCTTTATTTTTATTGCACAAAACCCCCAAAACATCTTATTTGTTTGGTTACCTTCAGTTGCAATTTGAAAGTACTTGTGTTGTTAACTGGATAGCTCTTTGTTAACCGTTCCCTTAGGTTCGATATTTGGAATACTTTCATATATTACTTGTTTGGACAGCGTGCACTTGTGCTTGCTTTTGGCGTATAACAGCCACACTCATCAGAGGCCAACCCCCGCTTAAGTGCAGAGAGGAGGTTGACCCCTACCTATGTATGGCGAGGAGGAGGTCGACCCCTGCTTAAGTGCGGAGAGGAGATTGACCCCTGCCTAAGTATTGGGAGGAAGAGGAGGTCGACCTTGCGGAAGAGTGCAAAGGAAACCAACCACTGCCTAAGTATGGTGCAGTGAGGAGGTCGACCTTGGTTAAGTGCAGTGAGGAAGCTGACCCCGTCTAAGAGTATGGTGAGAAGGAGGCTGACCCCCGCTTAAGTGTAATGAGGAGACTGACCCTTGCCTAAGAGTATGGTGAGGAGGAGGCCGACACCCGCTGATAAGCCTTAGAATTAAGGCTTATTTAACTCTCATAAGCTTAATTTATGATTGCTTTGATTAAGAAATCATAGGAGAAAGTTGGCAAAGGCTTGAAAAACATCAATAATTTGTGTGAAGTGTATGTGAAAGAAAGAATGTGTAAAAGAGAAAGATAAACTAAGATGATTTTTTTTTGTGCAGAAAATTTAGAAATTGCAGAATCGATTTTGCAATATGCAACAGTATGAAAAACGCAAGAAAGGAAAAAAATCAACGAAACCCAAATTTGGAAAGCATTTGATTCTTACACAAAATGGATGGATTATGGACGAAATTGATTGGGTTGTCAATCCTAATGGAAGACCATAAAAGGAGAGAAAAGGCAACACAAAAAGGTGGATTTTAGAACTTAACGAAGGATTCAATTTCATGGGTTTTTCTCCAAAAATGAAATAACAAATTTCTGAGTTTTTTTTCTTCTTCATTATGTTGAGCTCTATTTTCCCTTGGTTTTTCTATCCAATCCAAATGAAAGTTTGGTTTGTAATGGTTCATTCTTTCCTAGAAATAGTTGGGATTGAATCGATTGAAACCTAAGGGAAACAATGGGTTTTGTTCAAGTTTTCTTCATTTCAGCTTGTCCTTAGTTTAGTTTGAATTCGATTTCTATTTTTTAGTTCTTTGGGTTGTAACTTTTCATGCTTTTTGTTCCTTACCTACTGTATTAAGCCTTGGAATTGAGTTGAGATTTATTAAGCAATTGAAAGCATTTTTCTAGATTTTTTTTTCTTCATGGGTTTTGCTTCCAGGAGCTTTATTTTGAAAGGAATTGAATTGTGTTAATTGTTATTTTTAGTTAGTCTTTCATCTTTGATCTTGAGTACAACAGCAAGCACACTTCATTTTTCTATTTCCCTTGATTTTAAATAGGGTATTAGTTAATTCTTCTTAACATGGAATTCATTTTAAGTCTTTGTTGTGAGATTTTAAAGTTAATTATGAGCTAAACTTCTTAGGGGGTTCAAGGACTTCTTAGGGAGTTCAAGGATGTGAATTCCCTAAGAAGTAAATGTAGCCTAAATTACAATGAAAACTGAGCCTATATTTGTTCACTTGTGTTGAATAAAACGTCGTTGAGATTCTAGATTGATCAACTAGGGTAGCAACTTAAGTTTGGATCTAATACCGACAGGGTTAGTGACAAGCGGATTTTGCACGAGTGCTGGAGACAAAAGCTTAGACATAAGCCAATCTTTACCCTAGACATAGGGATTAAAGACTCCAAAACCCATAAAATTGTTGAGCCAAATTATCTAAGATGGAGGGACTATAGACATATAAGTCACTCACTTAGTCTCCTAAACACCTAATTTCAAGGTGAATAGGAGTAGCAATTTTGGTTTACAATTATGTGTAGAGTAGGTTGGATTTTCAATTGTAGTTTTTCCATTTACAACTTAGGGCAATGACCTTCTTGAGCCCCATCTTCCCTCATTGAGTAAATTTTCCTTGCATCTTTATTATTGCTATTTCGCATTCATGCAATTTTGATTTTGCAATATGTTCCTTTGCAATTTCGATTATGCAATATGTTTTTGCAATCTGTTTTTACAGTTTGACTTTTATTTCCATTGTTATTTTACACGAATCCAAAATCTATTATTGCTCTTTTTAGTTTCCAAGTTGCAATTCTACTTACGTTGTTATTTTTACAATATTTTTGTTACACCGTTCCCTGTGGGATTGATACTCAAGAATACTTCTGTTTTATTACTTGCATCGATAGTGTGCATTTTCCTTGCATATTTATTTACTTTTATTCACCCAACACTAGTACAAATTTGGCTTTTAATGACGGGCATTGCCCGTCATTAAAGGGAAATGATGACGGACTTGTGTCCGTCATCTTTTCGAGTGTCATTGTAGGCTACAATGACGGACGGTTTTTAATGACGGGCAATGCCCGTCATTAAAAGGTGTCCGTCATCGTAGCCTACAATGACGGTTAACTTTTAATGTCGGTCAATGTATGACATTAAAAGTCAATGTCTGTCATTAAATGTCTGTTTTAATGACAGACAATGCCCGTCATCTTTTCGTGAATAATTTAATAAAAAAAAATTATTGGTTGCACACATAACTAACCAAAATATTTATCTTTCTCAACCTATGCACAAAATAAAATATCAATAATATTATTATTTTTACAAAATAATTAACTCAATAAAAAACCTTAATTAATAAAATATACAATATGTAATACAATAAAAAAAATTAACAAATCGTTTAACTAATAACATATCAATTAATTAAAAATATCAACTATTCTACTAAATGAAAATTTAAACAAAAGTACTTGCATAATGTATACAAAGATAACAAATTCATAAGTCTACACATCTTCCAACAAATTCTGCCCATCCTATCTGAACCTCGTCAATTTCTTCTTGTTGATATATGCATTTCTCGTATATACTTTTGTACATAGTACTTGCACCCTACAAAATCCAAAAATCATTGCTTTAAAAGCACCCATAGACAAAAAAGACCTCTCAATAGTTGAAATGCTGTAAACAAAATTTATTTCTTTGTGGTTAACTTAAAGCTTCAAGATCGACACAAAACAAATGAAATCAAAATAAATGAAGAAGCTAAAACCATAAGCTCAAACACTTTAAAAGCACTATAAGAAAGTTAAATTGAAAGTTCAAGATAACAAATTCAAAGGAATGGGTCAAGCATGCAGTTCAACAATGAAAAGCAAGCTATCTATTGACAAGAATTCACAAGCCTGTATAACAACATAAAAGCGCCATCTATAGACTTAAATAATCTAGAAAAATAGGAGAGAGAGAGCACAATAATGAAAAAGTTAAAAATCAAACAATAATGAAAAAGTTAAAAGTCAAACACACGGCAAAAATGCTTCCAACAAAATGTCACAATAACTATTTTCTTGAAATCAATATAACAATGGATGCACATCAATAAAGTAACAATATTTCAATTTTCAAACTGAAAAGTTTACCAACAATTATTTTCAACACAAAATGTCATGAAAGAGAAGCTTACAAAGTAAGATAACTATAACACAATAAGTAATTAGAGGCAAATTTATGTTTTAAAGTTGTCAAGATGACTAAGCACAATAATGAAAAAATTAAAAGTCAAGCAAATTTTCCCTAAACCACCATCTGGGCAGAACCTATAGGAGCTAAGCATTGTTATGTGTAGGGCAGCACCATACCATCCAATCTTACAGCAAAGGAAAGACCCTTTTATTGACAATTATTGAATGTTGCGGTGCAATACCCTGTGAATAATTTTTCTTCATTCGAAACTCGTTGTGAACAATGAAACCCCCTTTTAGTCATCTACAGAAAATCAAACAATAAACAAACTCAATAACCACACCCAATCAACAAGATACCAATCCTTAAATGAATATAACAAAAACCCCAATTGTTCACAGTTTTCAAACAATCAGAAAATGCATGCTCAAGCTGTAGAACAATTCAAACACAAAGAAACAACAATCCCAAACTCAAATTACAACCATTGAACAATTCAATGCAGATCCACATTCATATTTCCCACATTCCAAAGTTTCTAGAACTGGAGAATAGATAAAAGATGGTTGAAAATAAGCAAAATCTAAGCTTCAAAATGCTTGATAGAAACAGAACAAACCTAATAAAATGCCATAACTTGGACAGAATGTTAGAGGATGTACTTGGACATAATCACGAGGTGAGCCTTCTGTAGTATGAAAAAGCAACAAATTATTCACTTTGCAATACAAAAGTTTAATAATAAATAAATAAATACGGTGGCTAGGACATGTCATTACCTCCTCATAGTTATACTCTACAAATATTTTCACCCGCTCAATAGGAAGTGAAGGCTGGTACCTAAGGCAACAGTAAGTTGTGAGAAAATTGTTCATTTGTTGAAGAACATTTCCTACTAACTATGGTCTTCACCGAAGAAGCCGTTCATCCTTCTATTTCCTACTAGTAATCACAAATTGAGTGGGTGCCCAGGAAACAAAAATCCTAAAACTACAAACCAAAAGATAATAACAATAATCATAGCGAAAAAACAAATTAAACAACCATAGAAACAGAGGTAGAGCTTAGAAATTGGATAAGAAGATGGCGGAGAAGGCCACAACTCAAAGAAAATTTACTGATTTAACTTCATAATTAACAAAATATTTTACTCTTATACCATACAACTTGTAATCAGACTTCAAAGTACCAAAAAACAATGATTCAATAGACATGAAGGTACCAATCTGAAGATCATACCAAGGATGTACTGTAGCAACCGATCTTCTACAAACTAAAAAAAACAACAACAAAAACCAACAAGAATAAAGATTACCTCAGAAGTAACCAAATTAACCATAAATTATTCCATTGCTATCAATGGTTATTAATCATTATTTCATATATGCAATGAAAGTTCCAACCTGTGAACAATAACAAAGGATTAAAAAATTGAAGTTCAGAATCTAAAGTCTTAAACTACAAAAAGACTAAAATAAACTCAATAGATAATGAACAAGTATAAAAGAAGATTTAAACACTTAAAGTCAAGTTTTTGAGAAAAGCTTAATACAATCCATAAGTTGGAAATTTTCCTTTCGTAGGACACATCCTTTGCAAGTTTTTGGTTTGGCTTAGAAATATTTTCAAGACTTGAAAAGAAAAAGATAAAATTCAAATGATCAAAACACTACATTGATGAAGTAAACAAATCTCTTTATTATAGTAGAAAACCTAAGTACGTAAAAGATGGATTTTTGTGAAACAAGAACATACCAAAAATCAACATAGTTTTGGCCCCTTCGCATGAAATTTTTATCTCAACACATCAGCAAAGAGGTTTCCAACTTAGTTTTTATGGAATTTTTATCTCAACACATCAACAAAGAGGTTTCACATTAAATTGTTTTACACAATCTCACTCTTTGAAATATCTCTAATGATTAAAAAGTAACCAAGATAACTTAAGAAAAACGGATACTAAATCAACAAAGCTATTTGTAATACTTTATAACAGAAAATGATAAGCATAAAAGAGTGATCATCAAAGCTCTTAAGCTATTTGCTGCCTAATTACATATTTTCCAAAGAATGAAATATATGCGTTCATATAGAACAAGATTGTTACTACTAGGTTGCTCTTCATCGATTTAATTCTAACAAATGCATAGCAAATATAAAGTGTATTAGGAGATAGAGATTTGGTTAAAAATAAATAGTTTAAATAAGAATATTGAAAGATAATATGTGCAATCAATTTCAAAGAAGAAGAAAAAAAAAACCCAAAGCTTGGAAATTAATGTAACAATGGAAAAAAAAACAGAGAGAGAGGATGGCCGAAAGGGAAACAATTGCCTGAAACAATTGCCTGATTCGTTGAGATCAAATAATGAGAGACTTTGTGCTGAAATTGTTGTAGGAAAGCACAAATTCTACATAACTCTAACAATTAATTATTTTGCAAATGAACATTAAGATTAAACATAAACTACATTATAGAGAACATTCACAAGCAAATAAAATTCTAGAGGAAGCTTAAGGGTAATTCCAAAATATTCATTCACGACATTCTGACTTGATTCCAAGAACTTATTCTTTAAAAACATTCGCCAACAAAATACCGCACACAAATATGAAATGATGACACTTCCCTCTTTGAAGAAAATGGAGCAACTATAAAAAAGAGGAGATTTGAGAAGCTTTGAAGCAGATCTAGAATGAGAATCATTAAGTGTTTTGGAGTAAATTTCAGATTCATATCTTCATCCACTGCTTGTTTGCTTACATATTTTGCTATGGGGCAGGTTTTGTGACATTAAGTGTTTTGGAGTAGATTTTGCAGATTTTTCCACAAAAGAGACACGCTTTAAATATAAAAGAAAGAAAATTAGGGCTATGGGAGAGAGCAACAGAGAGCGATAATAGAGGCCACCATCATCAATACTTACTAAAACCAAAAAATGCAAACGAAACGCAACAAAAATCGAAGCAAATCACTTCACCATTCCACGAACAACCGACAAATGCAAAAATAAAAAAGCAGAATCTAAACTACAAAAGCACAGATCGAGAAAGAAACGCACCAGAGACAGAATGAAGAATCTTGGTGTGTGAAATGTTCGTCTGTAAACATCAGATAGAATGCGAGAGAGAGATCATGAGAATCTAACAAAGGCAGATAAAGAGAAGAGGATATCAAAGCTGAAGGATTGAGCTAAAGATGCTTCGAGAATTCTTTCTGCCTTTCTCTCTCTAAGCATGAGGGATAGATAAATTTTTCAAAAGTTCTAATGGCAAACCTGGTTTTTTTCGATCCAACTTTATGGATATTGCTGAATTCTCGTTATCTGCAATGACATGAGAACTTGTCATCTAGAGAAGATAAATTTAATTAAAAAAAAAGGAAGAGAGAGAGTTATACCAAAACGATGATGAAGGTCACAAGGCAGCCACATGCTCAGCAGTCTGCTCCAAACATTTTCATAAGGCATACTCTTTCTCTTTTGCCATCTCCACCAATAATTGGCGAAAGGAAGCCATATAATATATGGGGAGTACTGTCAAGTATCTACAAAGAAAGAAGCACGCATGTCAGGATCCCAAGAGCATTCACACCCTCCAAAGCTTCTGCAAATTAACTAATAATTTAGTCTCTCAAAGCTGTATATGTAAACTTCGAGACGTAGAATATGTATCTATTTAAACATATTTGTGTTTTGACCCTTCATTAATAACTCAACTTACAAAATTAAAGGATGTTTGACTCACAAGTTGGATTTATATAAACTCTGAAGTCGAGGCTACATTTGATATGTAAGTTTATTAATCTCAAACTATATAATTTTATGAATCATACACTCAAATCAAACATACACCGTGGAAACTCAAACTTTCCAACACCAAACTACACAGATTCAGGCTTATTCAAATCATGATCTAAACATTCCCTAAGAATTTAAATCTCTACCCCAACTTTGTATCTTTGATTAAAAAAGGTGCTTTTGTGGTATATAACAATTAACAAGATAACTTCATTCAACGACAAGTATTCTTGTACAAAAAGACTCTTAGAATATTTACCATGTAATGACCCACATGACATTATTTCATACATGGAACATATCAAGTTATTTCCAGATTCTGTATTTAAAATTTTTTATACTTTTTGTGTTCTGTTTTCTCATTTAATGATGATATTACAACTGCCATGCCTCATTGGATATGGGACACATGATAAAAACAATTGGAAATCACTCTTCTGGAGTATTTACAAACCAATCTTGTTTTACACCTCAATCAAATGCCACGAAAACAAGCCTATGTCTTGTTGACGAAAAATGCAAATGCAAAAGAAAATTACAAGGCAGAAAACAAGATCCAATTCACCAAAGAATTAAAAACTGGGATATACTATACTACTAGAAGAAAGTTAAGTCAATTCCCTTGAAGTTTGAAGTTTGAATAACCTTTGTCATTATCTGTGAGCCATCTACAAGTTCCAACTTCACTTCATCTCAATCAATTCTTTGAATGACTTCAGAAACAATTCACAAGTTCCATCCATATATATACAAATTGAATATTGTGTTGTGTTAAATATTGTATTTAAATAATGTGTGGTTTTGGTTACCTGATTGTTTTTAAAGGTAGCTAAGAGGCCAGAATTGTCAACAGTGTTCTCCTTTCCACGATGTGTACCTCTTGGTTGTTGAAAGACGATTTACAATGGTTAGAGAATAACAAACAAAAATCTTTTCAAGATTAGAGAATAAAAAAAATGGTATTAAAATGATTCTCCAACTTTCTCCTTTTGACATATTAAAAGATTAAAGGTATTGTACAAGCCATTAACCTCTCTGATAAGTTTATAAACATGCAATGGAGATCAATGCTCAATATTCAAATTTTCATTCTTAGCAAAATCAACACCTTCTGATAAGTTTATGTGCAACATAAACACTTGGAAGCAAGCCAAAGGAAAAGATAATTTCTCATAACAAGTAGATAAATGCCCGACCAAGAAATCAGTCAATCCGAGTGTAAAATTTTGGCAAATCTAAAGGAAAAGAGAATTTCACCTTGGAAACAAGCCGATGGACTAGAGTTTATGCACACAAACGACTGAGATTTGAAAATCGAAGTAGATCTAAAGAGATCCGACTTGGATCTGAGATGATTCGGAGTAGATCTGAAAAAACCCACAAAGAAGAAACCCACGAACAACTGCAGATTTGAACTGCCACGAACAACCTACTACCTACAACAAAATGAAATTCATGAACATTAGTGACTTATGTTGTGTTGAAAAGAAACTCACAGCGAACTGTGATGGTGAAGGGCAAAAACCCATGGGGAGAAGAGAAGAAATTGGTGTGTTTTTTATTTTGCAAAATTACACGGTTTACTGAATTAAATGTGCAGATATATGACTACTCTGCTTCCTCTAAGTAAGAATCTTCCTCACATAAGCTTCCCGTCGCATTTAAACGTTTACAGAGACGACAACTCAAATCAAAGAACAAGAATAATCTCAATGAAAGGCTATAAACAGAGAAGAGAAATCAGAAAGGAGCATCTAAAAAGAAACTTCGCCGGTATCAAATCTACATTCGGCAATACCGTGAGACTGAAATAAAATACTAAATCCAAAGAGGAAAGAGATGAAAAGATGAAAATCAGAGCGGGAGGGAGAATTTTGAGGTCACCCATTGGTCTTCTGAACAGAAAAAACCCTAAAACCAAAATCGGAGCTCGAGAGAGAAAAGGGCGGTGCGATGAATGTTAGAGAGAAAGGAAGTGTAGGTTAATGAAAGGAAAGGCGCAAAAGTAAAAATAAAAAAAGAAAAGGACATATAACGTCGGTCAATGACCAATATTAAAGGTAAAGATACAATGTCGGTCATTGACCGACATTGTAACTTAAACTTTTTTCCTTTTCCATTTCTGCGCGATTTTTTCTTTGACCGTCATTGTTTCTGCGCGTGAATTTTTTAGACTGTCATTAAAAGTCAAGTTTGTTGTAGTGCAAAGTTCACCTAATCACCCGCTTACGTACGGAGAGGAGGCTGACCCCCGCCTAAGAGTATTGTGAGGAGGAGTCCGACCCCCGTTTAAGTACAAAGAGTAGGTTGAAGTCTACTTGAGTACGATGAGGAGAAGGTTAACCCCCGCTTAAATGCGAAGAGGAGGTTGACCCCCACCTCAGTATGGTTCTAAGCTAAAGAGAGTGGAACAAAAAACTAGTGAATTTTGATACCGAAAGTTATGGTGAGGAGGAGGCTGACCTCGCTTAAGTGCGAGAATGAAGCTGATCCCCTCCTAAGAATATGGTGAGGAGGAGGCTGACCCCCGCTTAAGTGCAGTGAGGAAGTCGACTCCCGTCTAAGTATGGTGAGGAGGAGACCGACCTCCGCTTAAGTGCAATTAGGTGGTTAACCTCCACCTAGGAGTATGGTGAGGAGGAGGCCAACCCCGCGTAAGTGTGAAGAGGAGGCTAACCCCTGCCTAAGAGTATGGTGTGGAGGAGACCGATCTCCACTTAAGTGCAGAGAGGATGCTGACTCCCGCCTAAGAGTAGTATGATGAGGAAGAGGCCGACACCCACTTAAGTTCGGAGAGGAGGCTGACCCTCGCCTAAGAGTATTGTGAGGTGGAGGCCAACCTCCCCTTGAATTCGGAGAGGAGACGGATCCTCGCCTTAGTACGGTGAGAAAGAGGCCAACCCCCACTTAAGTGCGGAGACGAAGCTGACCCTGCCTCAGTATAGTGAGGAGGAGGCCAACCCCTGTTTAAGTGGGGATAGGAGGCTAACCCTACCTAAGTATTGTGAGGAGGTGATTGACCCTCGCCTAAGTGCAGGGACGAAGTTGACCTCCGCCTAAGTATAGTGAGGAGGAGACCAACCCCGCTTAGTTGCGAAGAGGAGGCTAACCCTCATTAAGTATGGCAACGAAGAGGCTGACCTCGCCTAAAGGGTGACAAGGAGGCCGAGCCTCTCCTAAGTATAGTGACGAGGAAGCTGGCCCCGGCCTAATTGAGAGCAGGAGGATGAAAAAGTGAATGTCCCTTACGAGAAGTTTAAAATTGACTCCCTTTAGAGGCCAATCCCCATGAAGGACATAGGTTGAATTGAGGTTGAATCGAGACCAAACCAAGGCCATGAAGAATAAACCAATAGAGTAAAAGTACTTTCAACCTTGAATTGAGCATATCCTACAGTGTAAAACCCGAGGTGAAGGTAACTATTGTGGAAAGAATTATCAACCAAGATATTAGTCCGTCGAGAATAAGAACCCAAGAAGCTAGCAACAACGAGGCCAACTGGGGTGGAAGTTGGCCAAACTAGCAAGGCTGACCCCCTAGTTAGCCCAAGCGAGGGAGGTAGTCCCCCGAGTTGGCCAAGTAGCATGAGGTCGACCCTGGGTCGACCATGCCTTAGACAATTTCTACTAAACGGTTGGACTAAAGGATTGATTGAGTAACGATTCAATCTTGTAACCACTTTCTCATATTTAACGTGTTGCGAGAATCATGACATGATTATAGCTCTCATTTATGATGATAGGTTTTAAACCATTCTATAAGTATTACGATTCATTAGTTAGAAAGATACATCCAAAACACTCGCCTACTTTCGCAAAGCTTCTTACAAACCCGATACTGACTTGAGCGTCGGTGTAAACGGCTTAACACCACCTCCCTAGCTCATTTCTCTTATTTTGCAGGCACGTTTGGTTTTTCCAATAATACAAATTCACCATTGATCTGCTGACAAAAATTTGGTATCAACACAAACTACAAATTATCAAAACATAATGAACTTCTATAACCTAATTAAGCATACCTCAACTAGTTAAGACATATATATTTGACTAAAAGGTTAGAGGTTTCAGTCTCCTACCCTAAATGTTATTGAATAACAAAATAAAAGAAAAAGAATTCTCCAAATTTGTAATATGATATTGTATACAATTAAGCCTAAGCTAGCCCAACATTCCTCTTAAATATTTTGACCAAAAGGTGTCTCATCAGTTATATATATATATATATATATATAATAGTTAAATTACAAGTTTATTTCCAGTTTTTTTTTGTTTTTTTGTTTATGTGTCTAATAGGTTTCCAAACTTTAAAAAGTATCTAATAAGTCCCTAAACTTTAAATTTTATATCTAATAGGTCGTTCAACTTTAAAAATGTCAAGTAGCTCCCTCAACTTTCAACATTTTTTTTAAAATTAATGAATCTATTAGACATAAAATTGAATTTTGTGGCTAATAGGACATTAAGGCACCGTTTGATAACCATTTAGGCCCCGTTTGATAACCATTTGGCTTTTGATTTTTGGTTTTTGAAAATTAAGCCTATAAATTCTACTCCCACTTATGGTTTTACTTGTTTTGTTATCTACTTTTTACCTATGTTTTCAAAAACCAAGCCATGTTTTGAAAATTAAAAAAATAGGCCCCGTTTGATAACCATTTAGTTTTTAGTTTTTGGTTTTTGAAAATTAAGCTTGTTTTCTCCCAATTTCTCTACCATGGTTTTCATCTTTCTTAAAGAAATATTTGAACTCTTGGACAAATTTCAAAAACAAAAACAAGTTTTTAAAAACTACTTTTTTTAGTTTTCAAAAACTTGTTTTTGTTTTTGGAATTTGACCAAAAGTTCAAATGTTTATTAAGAATACTCACGCATAACTAACAATGTTTTCAGGTTTAATCCGTTGAATCCAGACTTAAAAGTTTCACTTACTAAGTTCGGAGGGTAAAAAAAAAAAGTTTTTTCTCAATGAAAAATAAAATTTAGTTTTAAAAAGTATATATAAATGTAATCTAATTTAAAAGTTGACTTGAAAATTACTAGACATGAAAAAGATAAAATGACGATAAAGCTTAAAACTTTCATGTAATTTTGATGTTAAAGTAAAATACACGCACGTACATTTTCATGTACATCTCTTCCAGGACGAGAAGAAATATTGACGATGATTCCTTGGTTGTTAGGAATCATGAGTGGAATGAATTTGCGCAAAATATTTGCGGTCCCTTTTACATTGGTATCAATTATGTTATCAAAATCTTCTACACCAAGCTCCCATATCTTAACCTGTCTATGAGCCACACCTGCATTATTCACTATGATACAATCCAAATGTAAGTCTTTAGCTTTTCAATATATTTGTTTTAATATATTAAGAACTTAAGGCAAAAGCTAAGGGACAGAAATACCAATGATATCGGGAACAAGTTTTTTTTCCACAACCGTCTGTGCGAATTCTTCAACACTGTCGTTTGATTTCTGCAAAACATACATTTTCAATCACACACTTTTCCTAGAATTTGAGATGTGGACTTAAAATGCAAGCAATAAGTGACTACAGTTATTGAATCACGTAGCAATAGTTATTGTTTAACATTGTCGGTACCTAAAAACACATTGTCGGTAAAATAATAAATGATTTTGAGATATAAATTTGACAATGATTACAGTTAAACACGTAGCAATAGTGATTCAATTAAATAGTTATTGTTTTATTGAAGCAATAAGTGTAATGACCCTAAAATAGATAGCTTAAACTAGGAAGTGCCGCAACTAAAGCCCTTTTATGCTCCGAAAATTTAGACAGCATAATGACGCTACTACGAGGAAACCAAAATTTCTCGGAACCTGGAAAGTATAGGAAATTGCACTTCCATAACTCAAAATCACTTCAGCACCTTCCAAACTATGAATATGCTGAAATTCAGTCTAACATCGTCCACAAGAACAACGGAACTTAGCAAGAAAGCAAAGAAAAGAGTTCAACAAGAAGACCACTCAGAGTTCAACAAAGCCAACACATAATAACTGAACTTAAAATCACGACTCAAACTAAGACCCTAGGAACACTCTATGAGACCATTTCCATAGCCTCGCCAAGCTTACGCCCTCGCCACGCCTCGTAAGCTTAGGCACCATCTGCAAAAGAACCAAAAGAGTAGCATGGGTGAGTATAAAAATACTCGGTAAGTAGCCACACTTAAAATCCAAAGCTTCACACACCACCGCAAACATCAACCAACAAACCACAAACCACAAACCACAATTTTTCTTAACCTTACTCAGGTTCTACACTCTCATAGCTAAGTGACCACCGAACCCACCCCCACTGTTGCGTAATTTTTGCACAATACAGCAAGTGTACAAGTC
The DNA here is from genome assembly GCA_033996785.1 of Trichosanthes truncata. Taxonomy (NCBI): domain Eukaryota; kingdom Viridiplantae; phylum Streptophyta; class Magnoliopsida; order Cucurbitales; family Cucurbitaceae; genus Trichosanthes; species Trichosanthes truncata. Next base: position 6,162,873 of record MU867260.1, on the reverse strand, counting down.
AAGTTTTAATATAGTGAAAGAGTATTCGAGTATCGTCCTCAAGATGGGTTTTCTAATTTACGTAATTATTATGAATATTATCACCCAATTTTATTTCGAGAATAGAATTGAATGATGGATGCAAGATTTAAATAAAACAATTCTAATAAAAATTGAAACAATCAAATGAGAGAATATTCTAGGGAGATGATTTAACTTATCAGACTAAAATAATTAAATTATTTAAACATCTCAGATTGATCAAACAAATATTTCATATGTCTAGAAGTCTTTTATTATGAGTGACTTTCTCGAGGACAAACAATTCTTATGAATTGGATTGAAGGAGGAGAAAAACTTGGAGGAAGTTTGATTTGGAGGCGAAGACACGGCGGCAACGACGTGTTCGCAAAGAGGGAGACCTAAGCATATCATTTGATAACTATTTATTTTTTAAAATTAAGTTTGTTTTCTCCCAAATTCTCTACAATGGGTTTGATCTTTCTTATGAAAATATTTGAATTCTTAGCCAAATTCCAAAAACAAAAATAAGTTTCAAAAACTAGTATTTTAGTTTTTAAAACTTGGCTTGGTTTTTGAAAATACATTTAAAAAGTAGATAACAAAGTAAGGAAATCCATAAGTAGGAATAATATTTATAGACTTAATTTTTAAAAATCAAATAGTTATCAAACGGGGTCTAATTGTATCGGGCTATTCATTTGTAATCGGTTCAACTACCAATACAACATCATGAAAGTTAAACATTGCCTTTAAATCTCATATAAGGCTAACCTCTCCATTAACAATTACAACAAAGTAAATACCATAACAATCTTACATTCTCAGGCAAATAGAAATATCCATACACTTTAGACTGCACAACGCATGAGATTATGGTAAAGAAATAGCCTTTCCATAATCATGTAATTACACAATCTTCTTTGTTTGAAAGTGCAAAACATACTATGAAAAAGAAACCCAAGACATACTCCAGAGCCAGCAAATTAAGATATTCCCATACAAGAATTAGTCAATTACCATTAAGTAGTGAAGCAAGCAAATCCCCATCAAGGCATTTAACAAATGTAAAGTTGAAGAAAGAGCCAAAATGGAAAGGACTGCCTATGGTATATACTATTTTAAGAAAAGTAGAGAGACATGGCATATATTGATCTTTAACTTATAAAAACTTCAAAGTAACAATAATGGAACTCTCCGAATATTACTACAATACGCAACAATCCAAGGAGTTTCTTACTACTTCCTCCAATTTCTTATCCTCTTGCAAGTCGTGGGTAAAAACAACTGAGACCATCCATTCCCTTTTAGTTCTTTTAGTTTTTTGTATAATTTCTCAATTAAATTGTTCTGAATTGAAATTAAATCTTGATGCATTACATGGATGGAATGTTGTTATATCTTGAGAAATTCAATACATTCAAAGGTGTGAAAAATCCACTAGAAATGAAACACAAAGGATTATAAAGTAACATGCCAATTCAAGATGTTCAAGAAGCAATTAAAGAGGGAACTTGAAAGCAATTCAATCCAAACAGGAAATCAAACTTCTAAAATTGTTGCCATTTAAAAAAAAAAAAAAAGACCTCTCCCTCTCAACTAAGTACTGAAAACACAACAAAAAACTAGAGAAAAAGAACTAACCTGAAACTTGAGCGAACTGAAAGATGGAACAGAGATGGACAGTGGATGATGGGCAATTACGGCGAAGACACAGAGGCAGTGACCAAAGAGGAGACGCGAGAAAGGGGAGCTCACAGCCGCAAAGAGGAGAGGCAAAAGTGTGAAGATTTGAGAGAAAGAGGGAAGACGACGCATTTGAGAGAGAGTGAATATTTAGGGTTTTAACGTGTCTCTGCCGACGCCAACTATATATGGCGTCGACAGAGACCCCCCTTCTCCCGACGCCGTAAAAATGACGTCAAGGTCTCTGCCGACTTCATACATAGCTGGCATCGGCAGAGACACCCATCACACAGATACTCAACGTTAGCTTTTTTGTGTCGGGAGAAGCTCCCCACTACCGACGTTAGTACCTGCGTTGGGAAGATTTGCATCGAGAGAAAGGAAAATTCTTGTAGTGATTTCAGTATAAACATAAGCTGCGTAGTCTTAAACAAATATTACAAACAAAAGAAGTAGTTCAAACAAATATTTGAAATAGTAAAAGTAGATGAAGGTGATCAAGTATCAAATTTTCAAATGAAAGGGGGTCAGGATCAGGGCTTTCTCTCGAGAACTTGCATGCAGTACTCGTACTTCCATTCTTGAGGGAAATCAAAGAAGGAGTTCAACAAAGATATATTGGAGATTAAAGACCGTGCAACGACAAGGCCGTCTTGCATAGACATCCCAGGTATACCTTGTAATTCTGCATACAGCTTTTTTCTGTGGGTCTTTTCCATTTGCTCCTTTGACGACCATGCTGCAATCTTCTCAATCTTCCTATTGAATGGAGGGGGAGGGGGAGGGGGAGGGGGAGGCACTGCCTTTGATGAGTTAACTATGGGTGGTGGTGCTAAAGACACAAAAAGTGGTGGAGGCGAGTCTGCTAATGCCCTACGATGCAATGAAGGGGGTGGTGGAGGAGGTATTGGATTTTCCCCGGGGGGTGATGATAAATGTGGAGATGGAGGCTTTGTGATGGAGGTACTGCATTTGTCCTTCACTACATCAAAATATGATTTCTTATCATGCTTTAGATTTCCATCGTCAGATGCACAATCTTGGAATGCAGGAGGATCAAAGTCCTCCTTCCAATCTTCTTTACGGCCTACATGATTGAACACTTGAGGATCATTGGACACCTTGGTTTCCTGCCCATCCATTACATTACTGATGATCTCCTCAACCTCAAAAAATTGTTCAGGGGAAGCAGCTCCAGTTTCATTTCCATCTTCATCATAGAAGATCGTGGTGAGATTGGGGACAACAACATTATCATCCAAAAAGAGTGCCTGACATAAATTCAATCTTGTGTTAACTTTTATAAATTCACAAAATTAAAGCGCATTCACAAAAGAAGACCAATAACTTACCTCAACTCTGAAGTCCTCAGAAAACTGGTCCCTCGCATTCCATAAAACATCAATTTCATCACGATTCAGCATCAACATGTTTGATCTAACAAATGTTGTGTGAAACATAACTCTAAACATCATCTCCTCGTGTACTAGATCTTCATCCAAATGAGTGCATTCAAGAACTACGTCCCCTTGCACATGGCAATGAATATCAATTTTCACCAGCATACACTCTGCCTGTGGTAAAAATTCAATTAATAAGAAAACTTAAATGTTGGTTAATTTCAGCTTTGAGATGAGATTTTGTGTTGCTGAGTCATTACATGTAGGTAGTTGCGGATATGTTTTCTGTTGATTGATGTTGAAAATAAAAGCTTCGAACAAGTTCTATTAGCCGGTGCTGAGGGGTCTTGACCATAGACACGCACAACAGGCCTACACCCTTTTCCCCCATCAAAAAGAGGTAGAACTCTAAGTATTAAACAATCCAAAACTAGAGGTGTATCTGCTAAAGGCCAATCAGAACCTAAATTTCTCGGCCTGGAAATTATGTAATGAAGATATCTCAGCTGGGAAGGCTGAGGGTTTAAGGGAGACAAAAGATGGAGAAGTTCCTTAGGAGCTTGCTTGTAGAACATTTCAAGAGTCTTCTGCTCCCCACTATATTGTTTTCTGTACAATAGAAGACCAGCTAGCATGAATCCAAGAACAAGCCATCCTCCTCTTTCACAATGCATCAATAGCACATTCTGTTGACCCTCTAAAGACAACCAGCTTTCACATGATCCAAGGAAGTGTGTTGAATCATCTCCAATGGCAATAAAGGACATCTCTCATATTGCCAAGGATACTCCATAACTGTCATGTCATACTGAGTCAGTATATCAGAAATTTGACTGCGTTTATTACCTTCTGTGAAGTTGAAAACCATAAAACAAGCATCAGGAAAGTGTGTCTGCAACTGTGCTACAATGCCATCCAAGTAGACCTTATATTCTTCTTCTTCAAACACTTCCGTGGAGAAGCAACAATCAAACACTGAAACAAGTAATAAGCATAATAGAATATTATGTACTTGTCATTATTCATATCTGTAAAAGCAAAATGTCCACCACCTCAAGAACTGGGCTTCTCGTTTGTTAAGTTTTGTTTAAGTGTTGATATAATTAAATTTACCATAACCTATTCACTTGTACTTGCCATTCAGCCCATCTAGGTAATTTTCACTTATTGTATCTTATATTTATATATAGCTTCTCTTGCAACTCATATCTCAAAAAAGTTATTATTATTATTACTGTACATTTCTCTAGCACCATGCATCATTTAGTTGAAGTCTAGAATCCTCCTTTTCTTTTTGATTTTAAGTATAAATTATTGTAGATTCTTACTCTAATAGAATATTTGATATAAAATCAGCAGATCCTGCGGCAACTAAACTCATATTCCACAGGAATCATACAGGCAACGCATTAAGACCGAGAGAGAGAGAAAGCGTGTCAACAGGGGACAGGGATCATACAGGCAACGCATTTGAGTAGTTGTGGAATGTAATTTTTACACATTCCACAACTTCTCAGGTTGAAGAGAAGAGCATAGAAGTAGGGGCAATTTTTACACATTCCACACCAACCATATATACATGTCACGTATGGCTTCCAATTTTTACATATTAGTCATCGCGTCAATTTTCATCTTATTTTAACAAAAAACAACGCTATCTAAAGATATCTTTTGGAACAAATTTGAAACTTTTCAAAGTTTAGGAGCATAATTGAAGTTTAGGGATATTTTGTATAATTTAACAAAAATTTAAAAACATGAAAGAAAGAATATTTAAAGAAAGAATATTAGTTAAAGAAAGAAAGATAAGGTATAGGAAAAATAATATTGACTAGAAGTTTCTCTCTAAAACTATAATATATACTCAAGAGAGAATATGAGCTAGAGATATATTAGAAAACATAAATTAAAAGACATAACAATTAAAATTTTAGAGAGAAAAATTAAATTTAAGATTGTTTGACACGAATATTTGAATATTTTCTACTGCTTGACGATTCATCACTACGTAATATTTGAGTTTTCTTTATATTAAATATTTTTAGTATTTAACTACTTATATGGAATAAAGATATTAAATACATATAGTTTATTTGAATAAAAGTAATATATAATATTAAAAATATGGTTAAATTAAAAGTTTAGTCCTTAAAGTTTTAGATTTGTGCTACTTGGTCTTTGAACTTTAAAAAATGTCTAATACGTCATTGAACTTTCAATCTTATGTGTAATAAGTCTCTGACATATTCATAATATTTAAAATTTTAATTATTTATTAGATATAAAATTGAATTTTATGTCTAATAAAATTCTAACCTTTCAATTTTTTGTCTAATAGATCTATAAATTTTAAAAAATGTCAAATAGGTAAATGACTTATTAGACACAAAATTAAAAATTTAGGTATCTATTGAATATAAAATTGAAAGTTTAAAAATTTATTAGACTCTTTTCAAAGTTCAGAGACCAAATAGATACAATTTTAAAAGTTTAAGGACCTATTAGACACTTTTTTAAATTTAGGAACCAAATAGGTACAAACCGAAAAGTTCAAAGATAAAACTTGTAATTTTTCAAAAAATACCAAACAAAAGTTATATTTGAATAAAAGATAAAATAAAATAAAAAAATCACATGTAGTGATCGCCCATGCCGCATTCCCAAGCCCAATCCCGAGCGCCCCCACAACCGTCTCCCCCGGTCATTTGTTTCAAAAAATCAGAATCCGTTTTCAAAGACCAAAAATTTCTGTTTTCATGATTTGTTCATAAACAACAAAATGAATTGATTACCCAAAGAGATGTGATTTTTAAAAACAAAAAACAGAAAATCAACATTTTGGGAAGCTGCATAAAACGAAAAGAACGGTCCCATTTGATAACTATTTGATTTTTGATTTTTGAAAATTAAGCTTGTTTTTTCTCAATTTATCTACAATGATTTTCATCTCCCTTAAAGAAGTATTTGAATTCTTAGCTAAATTCTAAAAACAAAAACAAGTTTTTAAAAATTATTTTTTTTAATTTTCAAAATATAGGTAAAAGGTAGATAATAAAACAAGTAAATCTATAGGTGGGTGTAGTATTTTTAGGCTTAATTTTCAAAAAGAAAAAACGATTATCAAACGAGCCAACACGAAATTGAGAGGGGGAAAAGAAATTGCAAGGAAGTGTACCATAGACTCTGTCGGAGATCTCAAGAAGCCGATCCGGCGGCTCCCTGTACAAGAACCTTCTGAACAGCGCCATCGGATGGTGCTGTTTCTTCCTCGATCGGATCCAAACCCGTTGCTGAATAAAACACTAACCAGATCAAAATCCACCAAGTCAAAGCCAGAGCGAGATTTACACACCAAAAACAGAACAAAATCCCGACTACTTTACGGCAATTAAACCCCAGGCAAGGGGGGAAAATTCCAAGGAATCGAAAGATAGTCAACCAAAAAATTCAAAAATTCAAAATAAAAAACAAATATATTGGGTAACAAGTTGAGTTCTAATCTCTAATCTGGTTCATCTTGCTTCCAATTTAATAAAAAATATATTGTTCTAATAATAATATTAGTAACTGTTTTTTTTTTAAATGAAACATCTTATAGAAATGTTATCAATACTGTAATGGTTTGAAATATGCTCAAGTTGGAAATAACAACAACAGTTGACTTTCCAATAGGCTCCCAAATGCTGGAATATAAGAGTGGTCTCGTGTTTTAATCTGACAAAGTTTTTATTTTATTTTTATTATTATAACTATTTTTTCTTACAAGACCAAAAACATTTAAGTTACTGTGTGGTTTGCTACTTTCACAATTATGTTTTAGTTTCTGTTCTTTTAGCTGATTAGAGCATGCTAAATTATTTAAGACATTATTAACCTATTTAAGATTCTCATACAAGGCCGTTAAACTAACAAAAGGAAAATCGAAAAACTACTGAAAATTATGCTTAGATGTTTTTTAGAACTCCTGTCTTTTAAATATTTAGTTTGAACCTAAAGAATGACAGATTCATGAAGATCATTAATATTTTAACTCATTGAACTATTTTTGTCGAAAGGAAAATCAGAAAATTGGTCCCTATAATAAGTTTAAAGTTAATTTTTATCGAAATTGATTAAATAATAATAATAATTTTAAGAAAAGAAACACTATTACAAATTTGAGTTCTCATGACACTAAGGGCAAAATGAATAAAGGAAAGGGAGAAAAAAATTGTCATAAACCTTTGGCGGAAAAAATGGAGATTTTTGTATTTTCGAAAATTTATGACATTTTTTCAACGTCATAAAGCTATGATTTTGATTAACTGTTGTTAATGAAAAATAATTTATTTTTATTTGTAAGGGGCTGTTTAGGGCGCAGAGTTGGTTATAATAGTCTATGTTTGGGATGCAAATTATGTTTAGTTTGGATTTGGGGTGCAGATTATTATACACATGGAGTTCTGAATGCTGGGTTTAGGCTGACATTTTTTTTTCAACATTTTCTGGATTTCACAAGCAATGTTATATTAAATTTTCAATTTTTCAAATTTTAAATTGTAACACCCGAGATTCTTTGGGTAAGTTTAAAATGTTGTTTTGGTAAAGTTTTATTATGAATTTAATTATTTTAAGGGTATTTTGGTGATTTTTGGAAAAGGAAAGGGCATTTTGGTCTTTTAGAGAAGATATTTTGATTATTATTATTATTATTATTATTATTATTATTATTATTATTTTAAAAAAAAAAAAAAAAAAAAAAAAAATTCCTTTCTTCTTCCTCGCGAACGCCCTCTCCCTCCCGAACTCTCTCTCTCACTCTCTCACTCTCTCTCTCTCTCTCTCTCTCTCTCTCCGACCCAGCTCCCGCCGTCCGCCGCACGCCGTCCGCCGCACGTCACCGCTGAACACCCACTCATCGCCGATTTCTTCTTCTTCTTCTTCCTCGCCGGCAGCGCAGAGGCTGAACCGCCGCCCTCCGAGCTGCTGTGGTTCGCGCGCGCAACCCACGTCCGCCGTGAACCAGAAGCTCCGCCGCCACGAACGCCTAGCCTCGCCGAACAGAGCAACTCGCTGCCGTGGAGTATTCGAAGCCGCCACAGCACTGAACATCGCCGGAAAACACCAATTCCGCCGCAATTTCAAGGTGGGTTTTCGTTCCGTGAGGAGTTTGGCATTTTGAGCTCGAGTTGATCGATTTTCAGCAAAATAACCTTGGATTATTGTAGATCGGGCTGCAACACACCAGAAACGAACCTTCACGCGCCGATTGGAAGCCCCACGCGCCGCCCACGCGCCGCCGCCGTGAAGTCCACGCGCCGCCGTGCTCCGGTCACGCGCCGTCGTTCGCCGGAGTTGGGTAAAAATTGCCATTAGGTCCGTTTCGTCGAGCTATTAATGATAGAAGGTGTTTTAGCGTAATTCGGATGGTTTAAGACACGTTTAGAACACTTTTTAGGTGAATTGTCGAGGACCGAGGATCGTACTTGGAGTGGAAACTCGAGAAGCTCATTACTAAGAGAAGAAAGGGTATTATAATAAGTAAAGACTTAAGGTAAGGGATCTCACAACGAAAGAAGTTTTCAAAACTTGAGCTAGCTCTATGTTTACTTTGAAAGTATATGTTTTTCATGTTAAGTATTTAAGAAAGAAAGTGTATTATATGTATGTCTTTGAAATGCGATTGCTATGACTGATGCATTCATAACTATGTTCTAAAACGAATGGGACCTCATGCATGTGTTGTGTTCATGAAAAGATTTATATAGGCTGTGACGATAATTCTCCCAAAAGTTTTATGTGGGTTTTGAGGGAACCCGAGTCTTCGAACTCTATATGCTCCCGGGGTTCGAGAGTGCCCCCACGACTGTAGCCGACGGGCTTGAGTCTTCGGACTCCACGATGGTAGCCTTCGGGCTGAGTCTTCGGACTCCATGATATATGTTAGCTTTCGAGCTTAACTCTCAGAGGTAGGGAGGACTCTATTAGACAGAAAAACTATGTCTTCGGACTATTCAGAGGCCCTCGGGAGAATTTAATCGTTCACAAGAGCCGCGAGGAAAAGTATATGGTTTATGAAAGGAATTTTAGGTCCCCCACTAAAGTGATGGTTTACGATGATTTTATGATTTAAAATGACATGTTGCATGTGATTGAAACTCTTATTTTAAAACTATGATGGACTTACTGAGTATTATTCGTTAATACTCACCCTTTTCCTTTTTAAAATGTTTTCAGGTAAGGCTAAGATCGGCCCTAGCGCGTGACCGGAGATCAGCTACTTGAGTCATGAGGAGCCGACTGATCGCTATTCCGCTTCCTTTATGTTTCTAGATGTACATAGAACTCATGTTAAGTTTTTAAATGTTTAGGAGAATGTTTCAAAATCTTTTAAACCTTTCTTGTAAATCGTGCACGTGTATTTGATTTCTGCTGTTTGAACCCTAGCATCATATTGAGAAGTTTGTTGGATGCTAGGAGGTTGTTTGAAAATCTTAGAAGTGTGTTTTCTATGTCTTATCAGGAAGGGTCAAATTTTGGTTTTCGTGTAGTTACGCCGTTATGTTGCCGAAATTTTTGGTAATATAGCGACGTGACTTAGTAATGACTCTTAGGTAGCATGTTGAGCCTATAGGGTCGTTACAGTTGGTATCAGAGCACTAGGTTATAGGTTCTGTAGACTAGCTTACTTCGTAAGCATCAGGTATCCCATGACTAAGTAGTGATTTCCAGTCATCGCGCAGGTACGCCTCTGAAGTAAACTTTTAATTCGTTTGTTGAAAAGCATGTTATTTTTATGAAATGATTCATATGTGAAATGTATTTTTAAGTAAAGGAAAGTTTAAGAAAAGTTGAAAAGTGTGATCCCTTTTGATGTGAAGATTAAACTTGTTTATGTTTGTTTGTTAAGTATGCCGCCTAGAAGGAGAGGTAGAGGACGGGGTAGAGGACGTGGTGCTGGTAGAACACATGACTTACCTCCTGAGATGCCAGTGGAACAGGAGGTGAATTCTGGGGCAAATTCCCCTGTTGCTCAGGATCAACCTGATCCAGTTATGGAGCCTGCAAATCCTACGGTTGCGTCATTGATGTTAGAGGCGATGCAGAACTTAGTACAAGCGACCGTGACGAACCAGTTAGCGCAGATGGGTCAAGCTTCTACGCCAGCTTCATTACAAGCCCGTCACTTGAAAGACTTTAGAAAGTATGATCCAAGGGCGTTTGACGGATCCTCTGGGGATCCTACAGTGGCGGAGTTATGGTTGTTCTCTATGGAGAACATTTTTCAGTTGATGAGTTGCCCGGATGAATATAAAGTTTCTTGCGCCACATTTATGTTGAGGGATGATGCGTACCTATGGTGGGATTCTGCTCAGAGGACCATAGGTACAGGAGGAGGAGTAGTGACGTGGCCGATGTTCAGAGAGGCTTTCTGGAACAAATATTATCCTGCGACTGCACGATACAAGAAACAAGAAGAATTTCTACAACTTAAACAGAATCGACGTCCAGTGGATGTCTATGAGAGGGAATTCACAAGGTTATCTCGTTTTGCTCCCGAGCTGGTAGATACTGAGGCCAAGAAAACAGAGCGTTTTGTAATGGGTTTGGATCCTCAGGTTAAAGGCGTGGTGCAGGCTGTAGCACTTCACGACTATGCTGCTGCGGTAAGGACAGCAGAGTTTATTGTTGCAGGCCAACAGAGTGAGATTCCTATGGTCCAAAACCCGAGTCAGTCATCCTCTGGTCACAAGAGGAGATGGAGTCAGGCGAACTTAAATCTCCAGCGTTCTCAACAGTCTTCACAGTCGTCCATGAGGTCACAGGCCGCTTCTAGCCAGAGGCAGCAAGTGAATAGGCCGGGACATAACACTGGGGAGAAACCTCGTTGTAATGAATGTGGAAAGTTTCATTGGGGTCAGTGCCTGATGCGGTCTGGGTTGTGTTTTCGATGTAAGAAGGAGGGACACAGAGCTGAAAATTGTCCTACCCTCCCAGACAGGAGAGGCCAGCCTTCGGGTTCAGGTGGAGTAGGACTTAATAGGCCCACACTTCAGCAAGGGAGAGTTTTTGCTAGTACCGGCAGGGAGGCTGGTAACTCAGATGCTGCAGTTACAGGTACGCTTCCCGTTTTGGGATACCTTGCGTTTGTGTTATTTGATTCAGGTTCTACACATTCTTTTATTTCTGCGTCTTTCGGGAGACAAGCTGAGTTAGAACTTGAGCCATTACCCTCTGCTTTGTCTGTTGCTACCCCGATGGGGTTGAGTCTATTAGCTACTGAGGGGATTAAGAATGGTAAGATGATAGTTTCCGACCACGAGCTGGATGTGAATTTAATAGTCCTCGAGATGGAAGGGTTCGATGTTATTCTAGGCATGGATTGGCTGGCTTTAAACCATGCTAATATTGATTGTTTCCGTAAAGAAGTAGTGTTTACGCCACCAAAACAGGCCAGTTATAAGTTTAAGGGGACTAGAACTGGAGTTAATCCAAGAGTGATATCTGCTCTTAAAGCGAGAAAGCTAGTTCTTAAGGGATCATGGGGTATCTTAGCTAGCGTTGTGGAAGTGAGACACACCGAGGTTCACGCATCGTCTGTGCCTGTGGTGAATGAATTTCTAGATGTGTTTCCTGAAGATCTTTCAGGGTTGCCTCCCGTGAGAGAAATAGACTTCACCATAGAGCTTGAACCAGGAACCGCTCCTATCTCTAAAGCTCCTTATAGAATGGCACCAGCGGAATTGAAAGAGCTGAAGTTGCAACTGCAGGACCTATTGGATAAAGGTTTTATTCGACCTAGCGTATCTCCTTGGGGAGCACCGGTCTTGTTTGTAAAGAAGAAAGATGGAACCATGCGATTGTGCATTGATTACAGGGAGTTGAACAAAGTTACGATTAAGAATAAGTACCCTCTTCCTCGTATAGACGACCTCTTTGATCAGTTACAGGGAGCGTCGGTGTTTTCAAAGATTGATCTGAGGTCAGGGTACCATCAGTTGAGGGTCAGAGAAAGAGACATCCCTAAGACGGCATTTAGATCACGATATGGACATTTTGAATTCACGGTGATGTCTTTTGGTTTGACTAACGCCCCTGCAGTTTTTATGGACTTGATGAATAGAGTATTCAAGGAATTCCTAGATGCTTTCGTGATTGTATTCATTGATGACGTCCTTGTATACTCTAAAACTGAGAAAGAACATGAAGAGCATTTGAGAAGAGTGTTGACGACTTTGAAGGAGAACCAGTTGTACGCGAAATTCTCCAAGTGCGAGTTTTGGCTTACAAAGGTGTCTTTCTTAGGACACGTAGTGTCAAAGGCAGGGATTTCCGTAGATCCAGCGAAAGTAGAGGCTGTAACGCTATGGCCTCGTCCGACTACAGTTACTGAAGTACGGAGTTTCCTAGGTCTAGCAGGTTACTATAGACGGTTCATCCAGGATTTCTCTAAGATAGCTACGCCTTTGACTCAACTAACTCGCAAGAGCAAGTCATTTGTTTGGACTGACGAGTGTGAAGCAAGTTTCCAGACACTTAAACAGAGATTGGTATTAGCCCCTGTTCTTTCTGTGCCTGAGGGAACAGGTGGATTTGTAGTTTTCACTGATGCATCGAGGAAAGGGCTAGGAGCAGTGTTGATGCAATGTGGAAAGGTTATAGCCTATGCGTCTCGCCAGTTGAAAAGTCACGAGCAAAACTATCCAACCCATGATTTGGAGTTGGCCGCAGTTGTCTTCGCCTTGAAGATCTGGAGGCATTATTTGTATGGTGAGAAGATTCAGATCTTCACGGACCATAAGAGTTTAAAGTACTTGTTTACACAAAAAGAGTTGAACATGCGGCAACGTAGATGGTTAGAGCTGGTAAAAGACTACGAATTAGAAATTCTTTATCATCCCGGTAAGGCAAATGTTGTCGCAGATGCTCTCAGTAGAAAGATTGTACATACTTCAGCTCAGATCACTAGTCAGGATGAGCTACAGGCAGAGATGGAGAATGCTGAAATTGCAGTTTTGATAGGTGAAGCGACTACACGCTTAGCTCAGTGACTGTGCAACCAACTTTGAGGCAACTTATTATAGTCTCTCAGCGATTGGATCCTAATTTAATGGAAAAGCTACAACAAATCGGCACTGAGCAAGCTCAAGAGTTTTCTGTGTCTTCAGATGGTGGACTTCTATATCAAGGGCGATTATGTGTACCTAATATTGATGAATTGAAGAATGAGATTATGACCGAAGCGCATAGTTCGCCATTTTCGATGCATCCTGGTAGTACCAAGATGTATCAAGACCTAAAACAGATTTTCTGGTGGCACAGTATGAGAAAGGATGTAGCGGAGTTTGTCAGTAAGTGCTTAGTATGTCAACAGGTTAAAGCGCCGAGACAGAGGCCGGCGGGATTGTTGCAACCATTGAATGTGCCTTTGTGGAAATGGGATGAAATTTCTATGGATTTCATTGTTGGGTTACCCAGGACGATGAGAGGTTACACGGTGATTTGGGTCATCGTGGATAGGCTTACCAAATCGGCGCATTTTCTTTCAGGTAAGTCTACCTATTCTACAGAGAAATGGGCGCAAATCTATGTGCAGGAGATAGTGCGACTGCACGGAGTTCCTGCTAGAATTGTCTCGGACCGGGATGCCCGTTTTACTTCTAACTTTTGGAGAGGCTTACAGAAAGCTCTGGGTACTCAGCTGGATTTTAGCACTTCTTTTCATCCCCAAACGGACGGACAGACCGAGCGATTGAATCAAGTTTTGGAGGATATGTTACGTGCATGTGCGTTGGATTTCCCAGGTAGTTGGGATACTTACTTGCACCTGATGGAGTTTGCCTATAACAATAGTTATCAGGCTACTATAGGAATGGCACCGTTTGAAGCTTTGTATGGTAAAAGATGTAGGACTCCAATATATTGGGATGAGGTCGGTGAACGACAGCTTTTGGGGCCAGAGTTAGTTCAAGTCACGAACAATGCTATTCAGAAAATCAGGGTAAGAATGCAGACTGCACAGAGTAGACAGAAGAGCTACGCTGACACAAGACGAAGGGATCTGGAATTCGAAGTAGGCGACCATGTGTTTCTTAAAGTGGCTCCGATGAAAGGAGTGTTGAGGTTCGGCCGGAAAGGAAAGTTAAGTCCGCGGTTTATAGGGCCGTTCGAGATTCTTGAGCGAATAGGCCCTGTGGCTTATAGATTGGCATTACCGCCATCTCTCTCTGCGGTCCATGATGTATTCCATGTCTCGATGTTAAGAAAGTACGTGCCGGACCCTTCGCATGTGATTGACTACGAGCCATTACAGTTGAATGAAAATATGAGTTATGAAGAACGGCCGACTCGAATTCTAGCAAGAGATCGTAAGACCCTTCGTAACCGAGAGATTAATTTGGTTAAAGTGCTCTGGCAGAACCATCGGATGGAAGAGGCTACTTGGGAGCGTGAAGACGAAATGCAAGTCAAGTATCCTGAACTATTCCAAGACTAGGAACTTTCGGGGACGAAAGTTCTTAAGGGGGGAAGAATGTAACACCCGAGATTCTTTGGGTAAGTTTAAAATGTTGTTTTGGTAAAGTTTTATTATGAATTTAATTATTTTAAGGGTATTTTGGTGATTTTTGGAAAAGGAAAGGGCATTTTGGTCTTTTAGAGAAGATATTTTGATTTTTATTATTATTATTATTATTATTATTATTATTATTTTTTTTTTTTTTTTTAAAAAAAAAAAAAAAAAAATTTCCTTTCTTCTTCCTCGCGAACGCCCTCTCCCTCCCGAACTCACTCTCTCACTCTCTCACTCTCTCACTCTCTCTCTCTCTCTCTCTCTCTCCGACCCAGCTCCCGCCGTCCGCCGCACGCCGTCCGCCGCACGTCACCGCTGAACACCCACTCATCGCCGATTTCTTCTTCTTCTTCTTCCTCGCCGGCAGCGCAGAGGCTGAACCGCCGCCCTCCGAGCTGCTGTGGTTCGCGCGCGCAACCCACGTCCGCCGTGAACCAGAAGCTCCGCCGCCACGAACGCCTAGCCTCGCCGAACAGAGCAACTCGCTGCCGTGGAGTATTCGAAGCCGCCACAGCACTGAACATCGCCGGAAAACACCAATTCCGCCGCGATTTCAAGGTGGGTTTTCGTTCCGTGAGGAGTTTGGCATTTTGAGCTCGAGTTGATCGATTTTCAGCAAAATAACCTTGGATTATTGTAGATCGGGCTGCAACACACCAGAAACGAACCTTCACGCGCCGATTGGAAGCCCCACGCGCCGCCCACGCGCCGCCGCCGTGAAGTCCACGCGCCGCCGTGCTCCGGTCACGCGCCGTCGTTCGCCGGAGTTGGGTAAAAATTGCCATTAGGTCCGTTTCGTCGAGCTATTAATGATAGAAGGTGTTTTAGCGTAATTCGGATGGTTTAAGACACGTTTAGAACACTTTTTAGGTGAATTGTCGAGGACCGAGGATCGTACTTGGAGTGGAAACTCGAGAAGCTCATTACTAAGAGAAGAAAGGGTATTATAATAAGTAAAGACTTAAGGTAAGGGATCTCACAACGAAAGAAGTTTTCAAAACTTGAGCTAGCTCTATGTTTACTTTGAAAGTATATGTTTTTCATGTTAAGTATTTAAGAAAGAAAGTGTATTATATGTATGTCTTTGAAATGCGATTGCTATGACTGATGCATTCATAACTATGTTCTAAAACGAATGGGACCTCATGCATGTGTTGTGTTCATGAAAAGATTTATATAGGCTGTGACGATAATTCTCCCAAAAGTTTTATGTGGGTTTTGAGGGAACCCGAGTCTTCGGACTCTATATGCTCCCGGGGTTCGAGAGTGCCCCCACGACTGTAGCCGACGGGCTTGAGTCTTCGGACTCCACGATGGTAGCCTTCGGGCTGAGTCTTCGGACTCCATGATATATGTTAGCTTTCGAGCTTAACTCTCAGAGGTAGGGAGGACTCTATTAGACAGAAAAACTATGTCTTCGGACTATTCAGAGGCCCTCGGGAGAATTTAATCGTTCACAAGAGCCACGAGGAAAAGTATATGGTTTATGAAAGGAATTTTAGGTCCCCCACTAAAGTGATGGTTTACGATGATTTTATGATTTAAAATGACATGTTGCATGTGATTGAAACTCTTATTTTAAAACTATGATGGACTTACTGAGTATTATTCGTTAATACTCACCCTTTTCCTTTTTAAAATGTTTTCAGGTAAGGCTAAGATCGGCCCTAGCGCGTGACCGGAGATCAGCTACTTGAGTCATGAGGAGCCGACTGATCGCTATTCCGCTTCCTTTATGTTTCTAGATGTACATAGAACTCATGTTAAGTTTTTAAATGTTTAGGAGAATGTTTCAAAATCTTTTAAACCTTTCTTGTAAATCGTGCACGTGTATTTGATTTCTGCTGTTTGAACCCTAGCATCATATTGAGAAGTTTGTTGGATGCTAGGAGGTTGTTTGAAAATCTTAGAAGTGTGTTTTCTATGTCTTATCAGGAAGGGTCAAATTTTGGTTTTCGTGTAGTTACGCCGTTATGTTGCCGAAATTTTTGGTAATATAGCGACGTGACTTAGTAATGACTCTTAGGTAGCATGTTGAGCCTATAGGGTCGTTACATAAATACAAAAATTTGTTCCATATACTTTGACTATTTTAGAGTTTGAGATGCACAAAAGAAGTGCTATCATTCCTTATATAATCTCCATGTTTGGAGTTGTACAACTGCAACATTATATATATCTCCCTAGGTACAAAAAAAAAAGGTTTTTCTACAAGTGAGAATTGTCAATCACGAGCCACCACCAAGATGGCACAAAAGAATAGGATACTACATACATACTTCAAACGAAAATAAGATAATTTTTCTGAAGAAGGGTTTGATCAAGCATTTTTCTCGATGAGGATATAGCAGTATTCTAGTTGTAACTCTAGAGGAAAAGACAAGAAGCTCGCTGACGCTTGGACATCACGAAAGAGGATATTCATAACCTACGCTTTGGCCCGATTATCCAACTCTGGGATATTATACAGGTGAGCCACAATTTCTGAGCATACTTTGACCTCCACTGCACTTTTCTCTTTGGGCCACCCTGCAATCACTTTAAGTGGGATGAATTGACATCCATAGCATCTCATACCACATCAACCATCTCAGAGTGATAATGAGATCGCTTCCTCTTGTTGCCCCTGGACACTGAAGCACCTACTGCGTTATTCCGACTGGTGGGTGTTCCATGCATCTCATCTTGAGACTGAGAAAATTGAGACATAGTATTCCTGGGAGCCATCCAAGTGATTATCTTCGTCCATATGCTCTCCTACATTCGATGCCATATCTGAATGGGTCTTCGCAGCTGCTTCTGTAGCCTAGTCTTTGCCGAAGACAAGGGCTAAATCATCAAAGTGGGGGAACGACTTGTTGTGCAACCCCTTTGCAACCGAATGACCCTGCATGAAAATAAAAGTATATGTTATACAATGTCACGTAACAATTATATATAAGGGGGACTATGCAACCTTACCTTCACCCATTCGTCGAAAGTTTCATTATTCACCTTCATGCACTTAAATTCATCATTCCAACCAAACCCACTACAACATGCCCTAACATTTCTATAATCGCATGATATTATTTTTTTAGGGTTCGAATCCTACAATCGATGGTGGTTGATTGAATTTCAATGCCTTGTATCCTTTCCCTCATCATATGTTGTAGTTGGATTAAGTACCCAGGTCGGAATGTCTCATTGTCTGATCTCCACCCGCCAGACTGGACCAAGTATAGAAGGCACTCCACCAACTTCGAATCCTCATCCTTTGTCCATGAGTGCTTGGGGGCTTTCGATGCACTTGACATTCTGCTAAATGTATACGTTTATCATTATAAGGTTTGGTTAGAACGTAAGACGATTGTTTGTTTGCTTGTCGAAGTACAATACATAACATACTTAATTATAGTCCAACATTGTGATTCCAAAGCAACAATTAGTTGAATTACATCACACAAATAAAAGAAAAAGTCCTAATACAACAAAACAAAAAAAAAATGCATCAATTATTATGTAACTCTCATTCAGAAAACATTGGTGGGCCCAAATCATCTCCACTGGCTCCATTCATTAGAGGTCTCAATGAAATTGATGTGGTCTCCCCCAATCGTAGCTGAATCTGAGTCAACCTCTTCCAAGTCATCGTTCATCTCACTTTCTCCCATCTCTTGGTTAACAAGGTTGTGAATGATGCAACACGTCATGATAGTTCGACATTGGATTTTGTACCGGATAGTATGATTTTCCTCGAAGAATGGTCCATCACCCTTTAGCAGTCTAAATGCCCTCTCAATCACATTTCTTGCAGAAGAATATTTCTGTTGAGATTTATGCCTTAAAGCCTCGTAATTAATAATTTATTTAATAATTAATAATAATTTTAATTATTTTATTTGAAATATAATATTATCCATTATATGAAAAATCCAAGGTTATTAGTGTAATCTTGAACAGTATGTGATTGACATGTAGGAGGACATGCTCAAGAAATAACCTTAAGGGTCATAGTATATGGATAAGGTTGGGTGCCTTATCCTAGCAACACTATTGATACGCTCACTTAGTAATAGTTACAAATGATTTGATGCAACGTTTATGTGGAGACATGTGAGTGGGGGTATCTTATACAATGAGTTTGTATAAGACTGTACCACGAAATATTTAATCTCTCTTTATAAATCCGTTAATTAAGAAGATTAATATTTCATCAGGATGATCATATGAGACTTGATCTTAATCCTGAGTGAGTTATGAACTCCTACCTGTGAGGGTTTGTTCTTTGATTTGCATGGCTGAGAGTGGCTTTTGTAGCTGATTCAATATGCCTACCATTTTGGGGACTTGACCAAATAGGGAGCTGGGAACATAATCTCACAAGATGGAATTCACTCATTCTCATATAAGGTAAGTAGATGAGTAGTTCTCCTAAGTGTTGATTTCAGGACTTGAACAATAGGGCCCCACCCTCTCATTGTACCGAGGGGGACTTAGTTTATGGTTGGATCTTAAACAAATTGTTCATTAGAGGATCAGTGGTACTTAAGGTGTAAGATGTAATTATAGGGGTAAAACGGATTTTTGACCCAACTGTAATTACGAACAATTCATGAAGGATCGACTTGAATGTAGTGATTATATCCATGGACATAACTTGTCCTACAGTGCATAAAAGTGCAACTCTAGGTCTATAGTGGAGGGACCCTAGAGTTAATGAATGAAAATTGATTCATTAAAGAGTTTAATTAATTAATTTTGTATCATTGGAGCTTATAATTTGTAGGTCCATAAGGTCCCCTTGCTAGCTCATAGTAGGACTAAAAAATCAATCTAGTTGAAAGAAAAATTTGAATTGTTCAAATTAATATTTAATATATTAGATATATTAAATATAAAAGAGGAAAATATATTTATTGTATTTGATACATTAAATATTAAAATAATTAATGTATATTAGATACATTAAATAAAAGATATTTATAAATTTTGAATAAGATTCAAATAAATAAATATCGTAGGAGATTTGAATGAGATTCAAATAAATATAAGATATATTTTAATATATTAGATATTAAAATATAATATTTTAATTATGAAAAATATTTTCCCTTAGTCTCTATAAATAGGACCCTTGGGTTGAGACATTAAAGATAAAACACATCTCCTCAATAGAGAATTAGAAAATTCTCTCTATACCTCTACCTCTCCAATCCCATGTGAATTTTCTTTCAAGAGACTCCCATAAGCCTTGGTCTTGTGTTCGAGTCATAGCCATGAAGACTTTGTAGAGGAGATAAAGACCCGCTAAAAATATCTTCATATTTACTCCAAGTAAGTTTGCTTAATCTTATTTTTTTTAGTTTAATTTTAAATAAGATCAAAGACGATCCAATACTTCTGCTGTGGAGTTAAATGTTCATTCCTTCAGTTTCATGTTAAAAAAATCTCTTGGAGTAGTTGGTGCATTCCCTCCACCACGCCATTCAGATAGATGGTATCGTTCACCTCTATACGGTGCCAAAAAACTCTTTGCATTAGGGTACTTAGCATCACATAATATCATGTACAATGTGTAATCGTTTAATCCATTGTCTAGTATTATGAAGGTTAACTAAGAAAGTGCTCATTTACCGTTCGAAACTTTCAGTCCGTTCGTTCGTGATATTGCATCTCTAAGCACTCGAGAATCAGCTGCAAACCCTTCCCACCCAGGTAAGACGAATACGAATTCTCCAATAGATAGCACACAACAAGCACATTGGTTGCAATCTCACCTTTCCTCATCCTATACCTTGGTAGATCAATGGCACTGACATTGACCTTAATGTACATACCATCTAATGCACCTAGACAATTATGCAGTCACATAAGAAATGGAATATTCATTTACTTGGAGAACTCTAGGGACCCCACATGATGATTACAATTGGTGAATGAAAAAGTGATATGTACCTCAAACTATTTCCATTTTTCATCAGTACAAGTGTTAGTGATTGGTTCTGGTTTCTTCAGCAGCTCATCGTGTAGCCGCAACACTACGTTAAGGACAGATTTGAAATGCCTAGAAACGGTCTCATCAGACCTTGCAAATTACCTACGAACTACACAATTCTTAATGTCTTGGGGCTAAGATGCGCAAGAACGTAGCCACCATTTCCTTCACATCTATGATTTCTATACCGACTAAACCGCTTGTACTCTTGAGTAAGGTACAAAGTATGATGAAACATCTCCTGTCCATCCTTGTATTCTCACGACAACAAAAGTCAGACTCGTGGATGAGTCGTAAGAATGTTAGTTGCCTAATGTGATGCCTGAGTAATGGTGATTGGTGTTCTATTCTCCTACGGTCATTCATATACATGTCTAATATTAGAAGTAACTGATGTTGTGTTAAGGTGAAGGCTGCCAATATGGCAACTAGTTCCCGTGGCTCCATAATATAAGAGAGTATTTAACTTATCTCCTGAAAGACAAATGACTGATATATTATTTACCACCCTAAAAAAACGTAAGTCACATGAGAATCAGTTACTATTGAACATAATTCCTAAACTATACACTACAATTATTCCAATAATGAACCCTACTAGTAGTAACACGCTACTATGTGATCTTGGTTCTCGACCCCGTACACAGGTGTGGTGTACGACATGTAACTTCTTCAGGCTCAATTGTAGAGTAGTTAGCGTCTCTGACCACCTTATACTGCATAAATGCGTACTCTGCTTCCACAAAGCTTACATATGACTTGTGGACCGCTCCACTATATTCGTTCACCTCTCAGTGGCATTCAACCCACGATGTGTAAATCCTTAGGTTACGTCCAATGAAGATGACATAGAACTTTGATTTCCCCATAACCCTAAGATTGAAGTTATAATCAGTTAATCAAATTTCATTTTAGTACGAGTCTATGGTTAGGGTTTTTTAATTTTGCGTTTATGGTTTTTAAGTTTTATGTTAGAGTCTTAAGTTTTATGTTTATAGTTTATAAGTTTTATGTAAAGGGTATGGAGTTAGGGTCTAACAATTTTATGTAAATGGTCTATGGTTAGGGTTTTTTAAGTTTTATGTAAATGGTTTGGAGTTTTGATTTTTGAGTTTGGTTTTTGAAGTTTTGGGTTTAAAGTTAAGTTTTGACTTTGTGGGTTGAGTTTAAAATAAATGGAGAATATACTATTATTCAAAAAGTGAGTGAAATAGAGCTTACTAGGATTTGTACTTGAAAAAACATACTTCAAATCATTTCTAGACTTGAAAAAAACCACTATTATTTAAAAAGTATAAACAACTCCACACTTGAAAATGATTTTGATATTTGGAAAAACATACTTGAACAAATGGAATATTCACTAAAAAAAGCAAATTGAGAACATAGTTTCAAAGAAGAAAAAGAACATGGTTATATTATGAAAAATTGATTGTACTAATTGCCATATTTTTTTGGTTATTGTTGCTTTGTTTAGGAAAAATTAATTGCACCAATGAACCATATATTTTTGTTTGATTACTGTTGCTTTGTTTAGGAAAAATTTATTGCACCAATGAACCATATTTTTTTTTTTGCTTACTGTTCCAAGACATTACTTTAAAAAAATATATTGTTTGTGTTAAAAAAAAATTACCTTTGTTTCCTTTTCATTTGACATTCCATTTATCTAGTTAATTAACAAATCATGTTCGATCATGATATTTCTCATTCAAACATCATTTATTTAAAATCCAAAACATATTCAATTTTTTTTTTGATTTTCATTAAAAAGTCATCGTATTTTGTATCCAAATTATATGCTTCATTGAAAGAAAGCATCAAATTATATGCTTCAAAGTTGTTTGCTTAAAATGTTATGTGAAGAAGAGTGATTAACTAATCATGGTAAATGCTACAAAAATAATTTATTCAAACAACATATTCTTGGTTAACTTCAAATTATATTTCAAGAAAGTTTTCTTTTTCATTCTAATTGAAAAAAACATATGCATACAATTAAATTACAGTCAACTTACAAAAAAAATAAATATGTCCAATGAATACATGAGGAAGTTTTTTTCACAAAGAAAATAAAAAAGCATTCTTCCACAAATAAAAAAACTGTCCAACAAATACACAATAAATAGTAAATAAATACATACAAAAATAAATAGAATGTTCACATACAAACAAATACATAGACAAATGTTCGTAGTGATCTCCTGAACAAATAAAATATACAAGAGAATATTTTCATGCTTTAAAATAAACAAAATTTGAACTAATGTCGACCAATGTTCTAACTTTGAACCTATGAATAAACAAAAAATGGAAATCAGTACTTAACTTGACTATAATGAATGTAATACAAGAAGAAGACATGTCACCTTGGAAGGGGTAATGGTCGATCAACAATGACAAGAACGTGAAGGATTTGAAAGGAGACCAACCCTATAATCATGAAAGATGATACACTCGTAAGTGGAAAAAAGAGAATGGAAGAAAGATGCATTCGTAGAACTTGAAAAAAGAGAATGGAAAAACGAAAGGTATGAGTAAAGGAGACTCACCAATTTCCTTATGCAAAAGTAGTGTGGAGAGTGGAGCTGTCTTCAAGATTTTCAATGAAATGAGAACTTATTTAAAGAAGGGAGGGATGGGGTTGGTCGGCAAAAACACATTGGTGCACTTATTATCATAAGTGCATTTAACCATTATATATATTACAAGGGTTAGACAAGTACACCTTAATACAATTTTTTTGTTAAAAAAATGGAGTTTTTTAAATACACACTCATTAATACATGTCATTCAAATACCAACCCACTTCAATGAACATATAGCCCTATCCACCCAATTTATAACAACACAATCAAAATAAATTTCACAAAGAACACAAAAAAGTAGAAAAACTCAGAGATGGAAAATTTTCATGGGCAGATGTAGGAACAAGGAACACAAAAAAAAAAAAAAGAAAAAAGGAAAGGATTGACCGGCCTCAGAGATAGGAACTTCATCATTTTAATTTTGAATTTCACTGAATATTGTTTTATTAGAAACAACAACAAACAAAGCAAGGTAAAATGAAAAACAGAAACCAAGAACTAACAATAAAACATACATTTTATTCGAAAAGTATACTCAATCTGAAACAAATCATGATCAGATCTAACAAGAAACCCAACTTATTAAAAACACATATAGAAAAACCCAACAATGTAATATAAAAAAATAATAATAGAAAAAGCAGAAACTCAATCCTCATACAAAATGTGGGGAAATTTAAACCAACAAAACGAGTATTGAGGCAAAAAAATAAAAATAAAAGCATTGTAACGCCCTAGGCTCAGGATTCGAACTAGGATTTGGAATCCAGTTTCGGCAACTAATGGCCCCGGCATTCCCCTGCATCCCCCACGGCCTGACCACGCTACCTACTTGTCTTGAGCTTCTTGCAAGAGTGAAGACTATCCCCACAAACCAACACGAGTCCTTTTAGCATGCTTTGTCCTCACTCACATGCTTCCTAGGAGGTCACCCAACATAGGATTGCTCCAAGCCAAGCATGCTTAACTTCGGAGTTCCTATGATTGAGCCACCGAAAAGGAAGGTGCACCTTGTTGGTATAGGTAGTAGCTATCAATTCTTTTAAGCCTTTCTTAACCATGTCTTGCATAGCCTCAGGATCCCTCTTATTCAGATGTGGTCTCGGTTCATTCATGTACCCCTCCTAACCTCGGGCGTTACATGTCGGGTACATGAATGAACTGAGACCACATCTGAATGAGAGGGATCCTGAGGCTATGCAAGACATGGTTAAGAAAGGCTTAAAAGAATTGATAGCTACTACCTATACAAATAAGATGCACCTTCCTTTTCGGTGGCTCAATCATAGGAACTCCAAAGTTAAGCGTGCTTGGCTTAGAGCAATCTTATGTTGGGTAACCTCCTAAGAATTTTCCTAGGAAGCATGTGAATGAGGACAAAGCATGCTAAAAGGACTAGTGTTGGTTTGTGGGGATAGTCTTCACTCTCGCAAGCAGCTGAAGACAAGTAGGTAGCGTGGTCAGGCCGCGGGGGATGCAGGGGAATGCCGGGGCCGTTAGCTGCCGAATCTGGATTCCAAATCCTAGTCTGAATCCTAGGCCTGAGGTGTTACAAGCATAAACAAGAAGGCCACAGAGATATGAAATTCATTTATGGGGAATTTTGATTTTGCCATACTAAAAAAAAGTACCAAAGTTATAACAAAACAGAAATTGAAATTTATAACATGAGTAGAAATAATGAAACATACGAAAATGTATAACACCACAGGAACTAAATCAGAGATAGGAATTAGTGCGAATTAGAAGAAACAGCCAATTGAACGAAGTCATACAAAAAATGATTTGTGGAATAGAGGTCATGTTTAATGCAATAGAGATCAGATTGCTCACAAAAAAATAACATAGTAAAATTAGTAGTCAAAGAGTCGAACAACAATAAATCAGAGATGAAGATGAGATAAAAAATCAGTAGTTAAAGAGTTGAACAACAATAAATCAAATAAGAGGAGGAGATAAAACATCAGTAGTCAAAGAGCCGAACAACAATAAATCAAAGATGAGGAAGAGATAAAAAGCATGGGCTCATCATCGACCGACAAAAAAAAGGAACGAAAAAATACCTTTCGAAATTGGCTCCCCCCACCAAGCTCCAAAACAGCGTTTCGTTTGTCCCCTAACTAGCTTTCTCCCAATCTCCACCGTAGAATCAAACATGCATGGAATCGAAAGAAAGAGGCAAGAGAGGGAACACTATTTTTTTAAGCAGTGAGGGGAAAAAGGGAGTCCAAGGGGTTTCAAATCTAGTAAAAAATCTAGATCTGGAAACCTAAAAGCCCTAGGTCTAGAAATCGTTTGATGGAATTATGGAGGGGAGAGGCCTTTAGATATATTAAAAAAATCAGATCTAGAAACTTTAAAAACCCTAGATCTAGAGAGCAAAAGGGAGAGGACGAAAACCATTGAGCGACCTGTGCAAATGAAGAAACAACGGCGAAAGAGAGAGCAGAACAGATAAAAGGAAAGCACGAGGAAGAAGATGAAACTGGAGAAACGATACAACGTTTGGTAGGTTAGGGATAAGGGAGAGAGCAAAACGGCGAAGGCGAACGCATGAGGGAGAAGACTAAATCATAGAAATGAAAATGCAGTAGAGGAAGAGGAAGGGATGAGAGAGAGGGAGAGGGAAGAGCATTTTCGAGAAGTGAAAATGTCAGGTATCCAAAACACCAGAAACGTCGTGCACCACGGTAGCAAAACTAGAGTAATCAAAACCATTACCCCCTCTTATTTTAAGAGTCGACCCAAACAAGGAGTGGGCTAAAATAACCCACTCAAACCCACCAATATTGGAGCTCAAACGCCCCCTAAAAGTATTCTTTATTTATTAAATAAAGGCTAAATGAAAAGAAAAAAAAACCCTAATTTTTCATCTTCTCCATCTCTCTCCCAACCCCCTTCCATTTTTCTTCTTCTTCTCCAGCCCTCTCCGATGACTGCACAACAACCCACGTGACGGTGAGCAGCAGAGGTGATTGACGACGCAGCTTTTTCTCCAACAACTGTAGACTCACATAATCCACAACTCATAAGCTTTTAAAAAACTCCCACTTTTAAAACTTCCATTTTCCCTCATTTAAAATACCCAACCTTCCAATTTCTTCACAAAAAAAAACTCCACATTCAAATGCCTTTTCATCTTCTTCCAAATCTCCGATCCTCCTAAAATCCCCCCTCATCCCACCTGTCGCCATTTAATCTCCATCAAAAACTTACATGGTTGTTGTTGCTGTGCACAAGAAAGACTCCAAGTTTCGATTGATTACGCGTTGCTCCAGCACAGCGTACAAGTCAATCGCCGCCAATTTCAATGGAGCGCTATTGATTTTTAGCAAATCTCTCCCGTGCTTCATGCTTGTGGCGATTGAAGCTGACAGTCTTCTTCATGGCATCATTTGTTACTTTCGCTTCGGATTGTAATAATCGGTTACTTGTTCGTGTTCGAAGCCATTGGAATATCTACAATGACATAGAAGCCACCTCCCTAAGCCATGTGAGTGCTGGTATTGCATAATCAACTCCCTTATGCCTCTTCTTAATTTCAAATCCCTAGAAAAGTGAATTCAATTTGTAATGTGCTTAATTTTTAGTAATTGATTTTGTTTTTGAAAATTTTTATTGGGTTTTTGTAATACTTGGTTTTATTATTATTATTATTATTATTTTTTTATAATAATAATAATAATAATAGTAATTAAGTATTTAGTTAAAAAATAAAAATTCCAACCTTATCCCTCCAGCTGTCTCCCTCTCCCTCATTTCTGTCTTCCCTTTCCCTTTCCCGTAACCCCTCCCCCTCTCCGTTACTACCTCCCTCTCACCCATCCCTCCCCTCCCCGTTACCCCCTCCCTCTCACCCGTCCCTCCCCTCCTCGTTATCCTCCCTCTCACCCCGGGCCTCCCTCTCCCCGTTACCCTCTCCATCTCCCCGTTTTTTTTTCTTTTCTTTTCCTTTCCGCCTCCCTCCCTCTCTGTCTCCCTCCCTCTCAGTCCCTCTCTTTCTGTCTTTCCCTTAACCCCCATAGCTCATTTCCTCCCTGTTCTGTCTTTTCCCCTTTCAATATCTATCTCTCTCATTACTTGTTGGTTAAATCATTTTCTGGCAAATTCTGGAGTGGACAGCGGCTTTGAAGTTATCCTTGGGCAATTTGGAGTTCGTTTTGGTGTTATCTTGACCCGTTTAACAGTGGGTAAGTGTTTGGCTTTGGAATCTAGAGATTTAATAAGTTAATTGCTTATTTAAGCATTATTTGAGTAGGTTGGGTTGACTTTTGGTTATGGAACTTACTTTAGGATTAACCAATATGATTGGAGGCTAATTTATTCAATTTGGGTTGTACTGAGCACTGTTACAGCAACTTTTAGCTACGGAGATTGGTAAGTTTTTAAAGTTAGTAATTTTTATAAGAGGTCTTTCGGGCCAAATAAGTTTTAGGGAGTTGATTGTGAATTATTGAGTTACTATTGTGTAATTGGAACTTTTGTATATGTTAGAAGCCAACATTTGGAGGTTGTGGTACTTGGGCGTTTCCCTTTTTGCTTGGATTAAAAATTAGTGCCGTCATAGGAAGAGAAGTTTTCAACCTTGAGCCGAATGAGAGGTAAGTAGCCATTGGATTTTTTTATAAAGCCCTTGTTGTAATAAATGTATGTGACAAGCTTATTTTATCAATATGGAAAAATTATTGGATTATTGATGATTGAGTATTGCTTGATATTGAATGAGATGTTGGTTAAGTGAGAGTAAACTAAATCCAATTTGAGCCATAGTTGCTTAAGTGCATGGAGCTTGACTATGAGATGTTGGTTGTAATTGTTAACTTCGGATCAGGAGGAGGGCGTGGTCCTGAGAAAGGTATTTTATCTAGGGATGTTCGAAGCATTAAATCTGGTTAAAAGCCATTGGATTAGCGTTATCAACCCTGTTTCTGTCGTTTCGTGCGAGTTTGTAAGCCTAGAACGTGTGTGATGTGGTGAGCATAAGGGATGCGTCCCTTATTGCCGATGTGCTAGCTTAAGGGAGATTTTCCTATTATGATGAGCATAGGGGATGCGTTCCCTGTTGCCTATGTGCTAGCTTAGAGGTAATTCCCCATTATGTTGAGTGTAGGGAATGCGTTCCCTAGCGCCTGTGTGCTAGCTTAGGGGTGTTTTTCCCATTATGTTGAGCGTAGGGGATGTGTTCCCTATCGCATGTGTGCTAGCTCAGGGGTGATTTCTCTATTGTGATGTGTGTGAGGGTTATATGCCTTCACAGGTTTGGGTTCTAGATTACAGAACTCACGGGTATGACATGAAGTTAGGGTCTGAGAATGGCTAAAGTCGAGGTAGGGTAAATGAGTTCATGGTCATTTGGTGTAAGTACTCGATATTGAGCACGAGTGTGAGTAAGGGCAATATCTTTCTTGGTATGATTCCCTTAAGCTTTGGTTTACTAAGAGGGTTGCTTACTGAGTATAATTATACTCACCCATGCTACTTTGTTTGTCTTTCTACAGGTAACATACATCAACGAGGTGGATGACGAGTCGAAGACCTGGCGGAGCTATGGAGATACTAGTAGACCTTTTCTAGTTTTCCTTTGTTGTGTATTCTCTGTTAAACTACTTGTATATTGGGTTGTAGGATCAGTTGTAAATTGTACTTGTGTTATCTTCTAAATTTTGACTATAGGAGATCTTTCGTGTCTACATCTCTGATTGTGATCTCAGCCTCTTTTGTGTAGTGTTGATGGGCGCTGAGTCTTTATTTGAAATCTTAGAAGTGTTTTTTCCTTCTTATCAGGTGGTTGTAAATTTTGGTTTTCTCCTAGTTACGTCGTCATGCTGCTGGAATTTCGGGCATGAGTGAAGTAACTAGGTCGTGCTTCCGCATTAGAGAGTCGTAGTAGGTTCGAGTCGTTACAGTTTTTATATACACACACCATTGTAAGGGATTTTGTGATTTGTTTACTTGGCACAGATGACTTGGGTGCTAATTGCAAGGTGCTTTTTAATGTTGGTTTTTATATGCTGTGAGCTATGTTCATAGGGGGATTTGCTCCTCTTGTTGAGTTTCTCTCTACAAACATATACTTGAACTTTGGTTCTTTCTTCTCTGTATGCTTGAAATGATTGAGTTATCACATGTTTTCTTGTTACGTGTATTGAACTATTGGCATATGGGTTGGGACTATGCAAATTATTGAAGCAACGTGTATTGAACTGGAAATTATTTTTTTGTAGTTACTCATTGGTAGTTGTGTATGGTTCCTTATCTATATCCTTTGTTAGATTTTCAACTCCCTAAAGCTTATGCAAAATAGCTAATTTGTTTGTGCTAGATCTGCTTTTAATGTCACTATAATGTATAATTCAGTATTATTTTAAATTGTCAATTTTGTCTTATTTTGCTGCAATAACATTCTTTGTTTTTTAAGTATGAAAATGATTTGTAAGTGGCCAATGACTTTTTTTTCTTATCATCTATTTGTACTTAATTTTCCTTGAATTGAAGCTTAAATGTTGTTGAAATATATATCTAATGTTGTATGTCTATATTGTTGCTAAATATTGTCTTGAGTTTCTGCATATATTCTCTTATTGAAATGTATGTTTATATGAAACCTATGGTGTTCTTTCTCTCTCTGTCTTCTTTTATTTTCTCTCTTTTCTTCGTCTTTTATCTCTCTTTTCCTTTCTCTTATTATTCCTCTTCTTTTCTCTTCATTATCTTTTCCCTTTCTTTTTCTCTTTTCTCAACTCTTGTGACTGTATCTTTATTTTTTTTTTCTCTCCCTGTGTTCTACATCCTTTCCATTTATACTCCTTTCTTTTATTTCTTTTTCTCTTTTTATTTGTCCTTTGTTAAAATTTAAATCCTCAAGTTATTTTTCTTAACCCTCTTTTGACTCTCTAGCCTATCGTTTGTTTTGGAGATCACAAAGACAGGAAGTGATCATGTAACTTTTTATTTAGTGTTTTGCTCAGCTTTTTTTTGATCAAAGGTTTCAAAGAAAGTTAAACTAGTATATCCTTATCTTAAGGCAGAGAAGGCCAATTTCGAAGTTAAGGGTCTAAAAAAATGTATATTACCAACTTCATGCATATATGAATGGGGCATGTAGTTTTTTTACTTCTCAGTTGTATTGTGCATATTTAGTAAAGTAGTTGGTTAGTAAACATAAATCGCTTATAGCATTGATTCAAAGCTCCAAAGGTTGCCCAAATCGCTTTCTGATTCTGTGGACGCTCTAGAAAAAGAACAATACGTTTACAAATCTTATAGGTGAAAAGTTGGTGGTTGCCATAAAGGCCGTTCGCAAGGTATGTATGCAATTTGATTCTTTTGATTAGTTCTTAGTGTTCAAAGCCTTAAATATAATCATAACCAATTTTTTTTTTTTTTTTGAACTAGAGACAAAACTTTTCATTAATATAATGAAAAGAGACTAATGCTCAAAGATACAAACTCCAAAAGTAAGACCATTTGCTCTCATATAAACTACGAAAGACACAATATAAACATATTTCCAAAATTTATGGAGGGAAAGCTAATAGAGACTAATTTTTTTATGGAAAAATTTACAATAAACTAAGAGTATGGACCAATTTTAAGCTATATTGAAAGTACATGAACTAAAATTGGATATTTGAGAATACATGAACCAAAATGAAACAAAATTCAAAGCACAGGAACCAAAATGGTATTTTAACCATTAATAAATAATTTCTTTTAACAAACAGCCTAGGCAGTTAAGATGCTTCCAAAATTACTTTTTGATTGCAAACACAATCTCAAATGGGGCCTTAGTCTATTATCACATCAATTTGCTAAGATTCATGGGCATACAGACGAGAATTACTTTAAATAACCTAAATTCAAGGGCTAAATTATCATAAATTATGAGAATCGTCAATAGTCTTTGGATTGCTTCTTGTTTGGATGTGATCTCGATTCATTCATGTACCTTCTTAAAATCAAGTGTCCCATGCCTACCGGCTTTTGCCTTGTCAGTCCTCGAACCGCATTGTACTACGAGAGGTTCTGCTATAATACCATTTGTAACCTCCCCAGGAGGCCCAAGATTCAAAAATAAAATTCGACACCTGATGGCCGCGACATTCCCTTGCACCTTGCAATCTGGCCATACTCCTACTTTTCTTGAATTGTTTCATGAGTGAAGATTGTCCCTACAAACCAATATGGGTCTTTTCAGCATGCTGGAAGGACTCGTGTTGGCCTATGAGAACAATCTTCACTCTTAAAAGCAGTGTAACAACCCGAATTTTTCAATACGGTCATTCTAACAATAATGCAGAAGTGTAACAATCAAAACTAAAATAGACTTAAACAAATTCAGCTGAAGTAATTTCTTACAAAGATTTTCTAAAAGAAACTATTGAATCCATAACAATAACTTTCTAAGTCTTGTGCCAGAGTGCTAAACTTCACTTCTTTCGAGACTATCACTTGATCCTTCGTCTGAAAACATTTTGGAAAAACAAAAATGAGTACAGAAATACTCAATAAGAAATTTCAACATCAAGTTCAGAAATTCATTTTCTTCAAAACAAAACATAAAAATTCAGTTTAACAAATCATTTCAATAGTTGAATAAAAAATCAAATATTCATTCGGTCATTTTCTTTTAAAACAATCATAAACAAAATACAAATATTCTTGTAAAACTTTTAATACAACTATTAAAACGTTTAGTCAAAACTTTCGAAAAACAAAAATCTTTCAATTGAACAAAACTTTCATTTAACCAAACTTTCAAATATCGAAACTTTCAATTCAAACAGTACTTTCATTCAATCATTACTTTCAAATATCAGAGTGAGAATATGCATTATTTGGGTAGCCTTCAGAACATATATGATGGTTACCCGTCGGTAACACCAATCAATCAATCAGAATATTCAATCAGAGTTGTCGATAAAAATCGACCAGAACATTCAATTCAATTACTTAAGTGTGAGGCCATGTGAGTGAAACACACACATGAATCTTCATTCCAAAGGAATGCCAAACCACAAACTGTGCCTTCCCACAAATAGGCTTCAATCAGTCAGAGATGTCGATAAAATCGACCAGAACAATCAATATAATTACTTAAGTGTGAGGCCACATGAGTGAATAACACACACATGAATCTTCATTCCAAAGGAATGCCAAACCACAAATGTGTCTTCTCACAAATAAGCCAGAACAATTCCATCAATTCTAATTTAGGCTACTACCGCAAATAAGCAAAGTATTCCCAAAACATAAAATTGACATATCCGGATAGCCCTTATCAAATCGATCAAAAATTATGTTGTAAACATTTGAAGCAAAACATGTAGTTTCAAATAACAATTTCAATAAATATTCATCAAATCAACCATTCAAACTCAAAACCAAAACAAACTTACTTTCAATTCAAAATCAATCAAAACACATTTATTTCAAATTATCCAAAACGGAAAACATACTTTTAAATAGCAAAACACTTTAAAGCATACAAAACAATTTTGATCAATTTCAAATCATACAAAACATACTTTCAAACATTTGTCAAATAAACAATATTCAAAACATAATTGTACCAAAATTTCTATTTTGGAAGGGATGTGGAAACTACTTACCTCGATCGATAATTTTACAATTCTTAATCTCAATCTCAATTTTCCACAATACCAAATCCTTGAACTAAGGTCAATCTTCTAGAAACCTAAACATATCCAATACTTCATTGATCAGAAGCCAAAATTCTATCTTAAAGGTCCAAAAGCTTATATAAAATATAGAAAATCTTATCTACTCAATTTTTCCCATTCAAAACAATTTTCTGCATAAAAAGTTAGGAAAAAAAATAGGATTCTTGGAAAAAAAAAACAGCATTGAAAACTGGGTTTAAAACACTTTAAAATCCAATTAAAAATGTATTAAAATTAGTAAAATCAATACTTTTCAATATGAAATAAAATACAAAACAATTTTCCAATTCTACATCTTTTAAAACTTTCATAGCTATCATAAATTATGGACAAATAACCCAGAAAATTTCTGCTCTTAAAACAAAACTTTCCAAGAGTTTTTTATCTAAAAGAATCAAGATTTATACCATTTTACAAATAAATTCAGATCTGAAAAAGTACCTAAAACTGCTGTAAAAACGTTTAAAACATAATGTTTTCTTGTAGAAATTAAAGCTATAAATCACACTTTAAAGAAACAATCATTTGGTAAACTTTCTTGTACAAAAAGAACCCAAAAACACTAAAAACAGTCCCAAATTTAGAGAAAATAAAAGCTGGAAATTTCTGAAAAATCTTCCATTATCAAACCTTTAATTTAATCCAAAATCCATAAGATGAAAAACTTTGATAAAGAATTAAGCAAACCAAAAACCTAAAAACTTTTTAGGGCAAAAGATTTCAAGAATCTTTTCATTCTAAACAATCAAGAATTGAAAACAAAAACCCAAAATTTTTCAAGAAAGATTTAATCAATCAAGAAAGAAAACAAACTTCAAAATAGAAGGGAATAAAACTTACTGCTTTTTTTTAGAGAGGAAACTGCAAAACTGACTTCTTCTTGTAACGCCCCAGGCCTAGGATACGGACCAGGATTTAGAATCCGGATTCGGCACCTAATGGCCCCGGCATTCCCCTGCATCCCCTGCGACCTGACCACGTCACCTTACTTGTCTTGAACTGCTTCTAAGAGTGAAGATTGTCCCCACAAACCAACACGGGTCCTTTCAGCATGCTTTGTCCTCACTCACATGCTTCCTAGGAAAATTCTCAGGAGGTCACCCAACTAGGATTGCTCCAAGCCAAGCACGCTTAACTTTGAAGTTCCTATGATTAAGCCACCGAAAAGAATGGTGCACCTTGTTGGTATAGGTAGTAGCTATCAATTCTTTTAAGCCTTTCTTAACAATGCCTTACATAGCCTTAGGATCCTTCTCATCGGATGTGGTATCAGTTCATTCATGTACCCCTCCTAGCCTCGGGCGTTACATGCCCACCAGCTTCTGCCTTGGTTCGCCCCCGAACCACATCTTACTAGGAAAGGTTCCTCTCTGATACCATCTGTAACGCCCCAGGCCTAGGATTCGGACCAGGATTTGGAATCCGGATTCGACACCTAATGGCCCCGACATTTCTTATTTTAATAGGCACGCAACCCTAGGTCAAGCCAAGCTCTTCAAGCCACTCCCAAAGCCAGCCATCATCTTCATCTTCTTCTTCTTTCCCTTTATGTTTTCAATAACCTCCATTGAAGCAAGAAGATTATTTATTTTTATTATTTTTTTTTCAATAAGCTATTCACCTTCTCAGACCGCCGCCCACACCACCTCAGGCCACCGCCGCTCCTTCATTGCGCCATCGTCGCACAACCATCGCCAAACCGCAGACCTTCGCTCTCTAGGACGCCCGCTGCAGATCCACAAATCCAGTTGCACGCAAACTGCCGTCGACCGAACCGGGCCTGGACTTGCCTCACCGCCGCCGCCGTTGTGCAGCCATTCGAGGCCCCAGGCCACTGCCGAACCGCGGTGCAAAGCAGCCCCGCTGCTGGCAAAGCCGTGCTTCTACAGATCCGTGGATCGCCGCGCCGCTGCTCGCTGCAGTTCGCCACCCCGAAATGCCACCGCCTCTGCCACGCTGAACTCCGTCAGCCGCCAACCCCGAACCGTCGTCGTTGTTGCAGATCCGTTTTTCGGCTGGACTGCTCTGTTTTGGGGCCTTTTCGGCGATTTCGGCACAGTACAGCCATGAATCACCTTCATTCTTGTGTGGGTGGAGGTTGTTTTGACAAAATCGAATCAAACCATCATTTAATCGGCAAAGCTCAGTTACGTTTTGGAGAAGAACGGAGGCTCCAAATTGTTTGGCTGAGGTTCAAGGCAAAGGAATTTTTGGTGAGCAATTGGGTGATTGGATTCTTGAGCTTAGCCAAGGTAAGAGATCTTACGCCGGTATGCTTAAATGCAAGTTAGGAACTGAATTGAAAAAAAAAATTAAATTATTACAAATGAAAAGTTTTATAAATGTTTTTAGTTGTGATTTCTGATGAATTTTAAAATACTATATTTTATATGAAAATGGAGTTGCACATGTATGATTGCCATATGTTCTTATGAATGTGATGCATGTTATATGATTTATGATATGAGAAATGACATGAGAACCTTGTTTTATGTTGCATCATGAAATGAAAATTTTAAAATGCTTTGGGACCTCATGCATACATTATGTTTTCATGATAAAAATGATTTCGAAGGCTGTGGCAATTACCCCCTAAAATTATTGATGTACATCTATATGAAAAGGACCTTATGAGGCTATATGAAAAGGAACCTGAAAATGTTAAATGAAAAGAAACCCTTTTAAGGTTAAATGAAAAGGAAATGTTAGGTTGGGTTAATTGTCCACATTAAGCTGAAGAGAAAAGTTGAAAGAAAAATGTTTCCGCTATGAAAGGAATTTAGGTCCCACCAAAGGAAAGAAAGAAAATGTTTTCGAAAACTCATTATGTGTGTGTATGCATATCCTGACCCGGTAGTGAGGTCACTTATTGAGTATTGTAAAATACTCACCATTTTCAAAAAAATGTTTTTTATTCTTTTCAGGTAAAGGCAAGGGCATCCTAGGCGAATGACATGATAGTTGTTGCAAGGGGCCATGGGTGACCTAAAGAAGTTTTACTTCCGCAAATCTCTTATAGGCTAGCAT
Source organism: Trichosanthes truncata (assembly GCA_033996785.1). Taxonomy (NCBI): domain Eukaryota; kingdom Viridiplantae; phylum Streptophyta; class Magnoliopsida; order Cucurbitales; family Cucurbitaceae; genus Trichosanthes; species Trichosanthes truncata. The sequence goes on along the minus strand of MU867260.1, from coordinate 6,126,961 downwards.
TTTATTTTATATTATGACCTTTTAATTGTCGAGCTCAATAAATTATTTTTGATTTTAAATGTTTTTAGTTTATCCTTATGCTTTGAAATAAAGGGATCCCGAGCTAAAGTTTTTTATTGTTTTAATAAATGATTTGATCTTTTTGTGCCTTTAATAAGATTTCTAAATTTATAGTAGAAAATATGTAGTAGCGTCCCTAGGAAGTCTAATATGATAAATAGGGTCGTTACACTTCTTTTCTCTCTTTTTGCCGTCAAATTTTTTTATAAAAAAAGTTAGGGCTTAAAAGACCATTTTTAAAAGAACCCTAATCTAAACCCTTAAAAGATTATCTTCTTTTTTTTTTTTTTTTTAAAAAAAATTATCTCCTAATTTAAAAAGAAGATAAAATCCTAGTTCAAAAAGATTTAAAAAAAAAAACCAATAAAACCAATAAAATAAAAAAATTCTTTATTTTTCTTCGGTTGTTACAAGCAGTTTAAGACTAGTATGGTGACGTGGTCAATTCGCAGGTGATTTAGAGGACGTGGTCAGTTCACAGGGGATTTAGAGGAATGCGGAGGTCGTTAGGTGTCGAATCTAGATTTTGATTCCTTGGCCTGAGGCATTACACTCCATTTTTTTTCATACTTTTTTTTTAATTTCTTAATTTACAAAATTTTCTTTATTTTATTTTTTAAAATAAATTTTCTCATTATCATTACTAATTACTAATTAATAATTATTAACAAAATTTTTTTTATTTTTATTCTATAATTTTAATAAAAATAATTTAAACAAAAATAATTTTTTATTCTATAATTTTATTGTTTAAACTATAAATTATATAAAAATGTTTTAGATGTGATACTATTATTTAAATTAAAATTAAAATTCTAATGTAAATTGCACTAATGCATGACAATTTTTTAATTGATAAAAATTTTCCTATCTCTCTTCCTTCTCATGTCTCATCTACAATTTTTTTTCCTACTGTGAGTGACTCTATTATGTAATTGGATTTGAGACTAGGATGAATAGTCATCTCTTATAGAATATGCTGAGAAATGTTTTTTTTTCTTCTTTTTTCTAATAGATAGATAATGAAAATTATTATACATCGATTTCATAATATTAAAGCTCATCGAAGGTAATTGTGATGTATTAAATTAATATAGTTCAATTCATTGATGAGTTTTTATAAATTTTGAAATTTGTTTACATGTAAATTAATTTTGCTAAACTTTAAGTGAAACACTTTTTTAACAAAAATTATGGGTCCATCGGAGGACATATCTTTTAATCTACATCTGATGGTTATTAAGAGGCAGTCGTATTATGACCATCTTATTAAATAATTTGTCCCATCAACACACCCATTTAATCAACTTTGGAAGGCAAAGAGCACCTAGGTGTGGCCAAACAAAGCAAGAATTAACGTTCACTACCAAATACCAAAAGATAATATGCTTATGAAAAGTGAGAAGCAAAACATTAGCGAGGAAATTGTTGAATGTTTTTTGTTTTTTTTGAGTTCAACAGCATACATTGTTGAATATTTTGAGACGGCTTTCTAGAGTTAATATTTTGTAGTATTAGTAAAACTTGAAGGATGTGTTTGGTTCCCAGGTTTCAAGAGGGAAGTTTGGGTTTAATTACCCTAACCCATGTTTGGTTCCCAGTTTTACAAACCCATAGACCCAAGTAATTAACCCCCCATTTTCTCTTCTCATTTTGTTAAACCCCCTTATCTTTTACCCACTTTCTCTTTTCCCAAATTTTCTTCCCTCTTTCTCTCTCCTCTCTCTTATGCACATTACCCATGTTACCCACTTTTTCCTCTCCCAATTTTCCTTCCCTCTTTCTCTCTCATCTCTCTTCCATTCTCATGATTTCTCTTCCTTTCACTCATCACAATTTCCTTTCTCTCTCATCTCAAGATTTTTTCTCTCTCTTCTCCATTTCCATTGACCCCAAGATGTTCTTCACCTTCACAATCGACGATATGACTTCATATCATACAATATTGTTGTTAAATTTTTGGAGCGATTGGAGAAATTGGTGCTCTATTTTTCCATATTTGAAGAGAAAGATATGGTATACGAGATATTCATCGTGAAGAAACTTATTATTATATTTTAAAATTTTTATTAACGTATAAATTATAATAAAAATTATTTTATTATAAATTCCAAACCATACACGTTATATAAACCTAAATTTAATACGTCAATTTCCATTTCATAAAATAAAATCCATTTTTCTAAATCCACAACTTTCCTAAACTTATTTTCTTATGAAAATGTAAAAATCATGTTATCATAGTCAACTAAAAACATAATATTTGTAAAATTAATTAATTAAACTATTTTGGTTAGTGTATCTTGAAGTTAATAGCTTTTAAAATAATATTATTTAAAATATTTTAACTTTATAACTTTATGTATTAGTTAAATATAGAAAGTTAAGTTCAATAGTAATTTTGATGTTAAGTAGTAAATAACTTTTGTTAGTACAACAAGTTATAAATCATTAAATAAACAATTGATAACATTTTCTTTATAGTTAATTTTATGTTTGATATATTTACATAAAAAAAATTTGTTTATATTTATTCACGCTTTGGTACATAGTCTGAAAATATTTTTATGAACAATTAAATATTTATTCTATAAAATAATTATTGGAAGAAAATTGAGTTGACAAATGTATTAAAAATATTTTATTTATTATTAAAATAATACTCTCTAATTTCATAATAAAGTTACATTTTAAATATAATTTAATATATAGTTTTTATTACTTTAATTAAATAATTTATATTATTTATTACAAATTTTAAATTTACCAATCAAATACATTTTTAATAAACTTAGGTTTAACAAATTAGAATTCAAACACAGACTTAACAAACCCAGACTTGTCACCATCCAAACACTGGTTTAACAAACCCAGACTTAACAAACCTATTTTCTGTACCATCCAAACACAGACTTAACAAACACAGACTTAACAACCCCAGGCTTAATAAACCCACACTTCACAAACCACCCAAACCTGCGAACCAAATGCCCCCGAAATGTTTGTAGAAGACCGACGTGGTTTAACATTGGGGTAACACATATATAAATCTTAGTAAACATAAAATAGAGAAACGCACACTTAGCTTGTGAGGATGTGTGAATCATATGTTTTTTGGTGTAGAAATCAATTTATAACCCTAAATTTTAGAGGTTGTATCATTAAAAATTCTAAACTAATCATTGTATAAATTTAAGCCCTGAATTTTCATAAATGTATTGATTTACATCATTTAATTAGATTATGTTTGAAAAATGTTAATTTACAAGTTTACAAACTTATAATTATATCAATTAAACTCCTGAACTTCCGTAAGTGAATTCAATTTAGATCTTCTGTTTCAGTAATTGATGATTTTCAAATGGAGAGACTAGAGTTTTGAAGAAGTTTATACATGTATGAAGATTGATGCATAGACGATTTTCAAATTGAGGGTCTAAATTAATCCATTTATGATAGTTTAGGAGTTGTAAATTAATGCATTTTTCAAATGGAATCTAACAAATAGTATAAATTGATATGATACACTTATGGAAGTTCAAGGTGTCAATTGATACAATTATTAGCATTGAATTTTTATTGATACAACCACCAAAATTTAGGACTATAAATTGATTTATCCCTTTTTTTTTTTCCATTGGTTATTTATATTAAAAAGGAAGTGTTGGATTTTATGAAACCACCAAAATTCCTGACAGTAAGGGGTGTGCAAGAAATTGAGGAAACTGAAGAACCGGACCAAACCGATCCAAACCAATTGGTTTGGTTCGGTTATTATGAAAAAAACAATTTTTTCGATTTAAAATTTAAAAAATCCGAAATATTTGGTTTGGTTTACGGTTTAGAATTTACCAAAACCAATAAAATCGAACCAAATATAATTAAAAAAAAGTAAAATAAATTATCTTTAATCCATCCAATAAAGCTTGCACGCATTTTAGGGACCCTAATAATTAATTCTAGCCACCCTTTTCTCTCTCCAATTTCAAAATCAGATGTCTTTTCTTCGTTTTCAAACTCTTTCCATCCTCTCCTTTCTCTCACTTCTTCTTTTCCATCTTTTCCTTCATCTTTTTGTCGTCTTCTCTCTATCAAACCCACTTTTCTGACAATTAGATGTCTTCTTCATCTTTTTTTCCATTGGTTATTTATATTAAAAAGGGTTCAATTTGGTCTTTAGTTTTGGTCAAAATCGGACCGAACCGAACCGTGTACACCTCAACTGACAATTAGATGTCATATATAAGATAGGAAAAATACTTAAAAGAAGGAACGTAGAAATTAAAATATGGACAATTAAAAATACTTCTGCCAACTGCCAAGACCTCAAGCAATAGCAATAATATTTCCAGTTATTCAAATATATATTACCTTATGTGTTTTTTCTTTTCTAATAAAAGTTGAAAGAAGTCATAACGAAGGTAGAACACCAGGATCATCAACGATGAGAGATGCACCATTATCAGCATTTGTAAGATTTAGAATCATCGAAGCTGCTTTCAAAGCCCTAATACAATTAAGAAAATAAGTGAGAATAATGTTTTATGATCTATTATGTATTCTTGCATGAAAATTATGTTTCACTAATCTGGCTCGGTGTTAAATCATTATTTATATTTTTCATGATGAACAAGACAATATTAAAAAACATAATAATAAAGTTTTTATCAATCATAAATACATTAAAAAAAAGTAATTAAGAGACTTATATGAGTATGGTTCTTAAGATACTGTTTTTTCCTTTAGATTTAAGTGGTTAAAATATTTTTAATTGGTTAAAATCACTTTTTTCCATGCTTTAGACTTTTAACCCAACACTACTAATTTTTTGACACTTTTAATTATTCATATGAACTTTGAAAGGCATGCTAGACACACTCTTAATTAAATCAACTAAAATATATCTAATTATCACTTGTTTAGGTCCATTCTTTCAAATTAAAAGTTTTGTAGTTAAGTTTGGCTTTCTCAGTCATATAGATTAGTAATGAAAGATAGGGCCAGTTGCAAGAATGATAAAAAAAAGAAAGTCCAATTGCAGGCGTGTCATTCCTTTTTCCAATTTAGAGATATAGCAAAAAAAATTGGCCTAGCCCACACGTAACCTGCGAAAAGTCTAAAATATCCCTTTGCTTATTTCCAAGTATATCAGTGATATACTGTTGATATACTAATGATATACCCAAAATGAAATATATCAATGATATATTACTGATATACTTTATTTAGGTGTATCAATCAAATGACATTTCTAATATGAAGTATACCAACAGTATATCAGGAAGACCTAATATGAAATATATCAATAATATATCAATAATTCATATTCAGTATATCAGATATAACTAAAATGAAGTATATCAGTGATATACTACTTATATACTTTATTTAGGCATGTCAATAAAATTGCATTCCTAATATGAAGTATATCAACAGTATATTAGTAATTCATATTCAGTGTATAAAATATACCTAATATGAAGTATCTCAAGAGTATATCAATAATTCATTTCCAGTAGCCAAAATGAGCATAACTCAACTAACATATCGAATGTGTTAACGACCAAAAGGTTTGTGGTTTGAATCCCCGCAACCCTCATTGTACTAAAAAAAATCATTTTCAGTATGTCAGATATACCTAAATGAAGTATATCAGTGATATACTATTGATATACTTTATTAAGGTATATCAATTTAGTAATTAATATTGATTAGTATATCATATATATATAAAATGAAGTATATCTAGTAATATACTATTGACATAGTTTATTTTAGGTATATCTTTTCATTTATATACTTAACATTGATGTACCTAATAAGCAGGGTATAAACAAATACATAACATAATAAACAAATTATTGTGAAACAAAAGACATAAAGTATATCAGATATACTACTGATATATCAGTTGATACACCAATGAGGGTAAAATTGGAATAATGAAAAAATAGAAATCATGTTTAAAATTTTTTGCTATATTTGCAAATCTCAAAAACCATTGCTAGATTTACAAATATTCTAATATTTTTTGCTACCCATTACAATTCTCCTAAAAGATATTGTTTTTATTTATTTTGATTAATGTTCATTGAAATGAATAAATTTCTGTAACCATACCATTCCTCAGGAGATTGGTATTGAGAAGCATAATCGCCAAGATGGGAAACACACATTTCAGTGTTTATAATGCCAGGATCTAATGCCACAATTGTCATCCCACTTGGCAGTTCCTTTGCAACCGATTTGCTTAAACCTTCAATCGCCCATTTTGAGCTACAGTAAGGTGAAGCCTGTATTTAACCATTCAAACAAGTTAAAAATTTTGTTAAAAAAAAAAAAACCACTTTAATTGACTGACTCGAAAAATAGTATACAATTTTCCAACTCAAAAGTTTTTTCAATTAATACTAAAGCACTTCTGAATCAACAACCAACCCAGTAGAAATTTGAATACTAATTTCCATTAGTAAAAAAAATTCTCTTATATTACATTGAAATTGATTTTGAATTGCAACCACTGTAACAAGAAGTGGACTCTTTCGCCAAGCAAAGCTGAATTGATTAAGGAAATAAATATACATTTCGCACTTCGCTCTCGTTTAAAGAGGAATTCTTCTTATTTTTGGAATGTAGTTTATTGTTTATTTAATACCTGCCCAAATTTCCCTTTGAAAAAAAAAAAAAAACAGAAAGTTTGTGGAGCTCATTTTTTATTTTTTTTTTAATGAAAAGTTTGTGGAAATGATTGAATGGTGATGAAAATTTTCTTACTTACCAGAGCAGCTCCAATTCTTCCATACATAGAAGATATATTAACAATAATTCCTTCATTCTTAGGAAGCATAAGAGGAATGAAGTGACGCAGCACATTTGCCGGCCCTTTTATATTTATGTCAATGACATCATCAAACTTTTCTACAGGAATCTCCCACAACTTCACATTCTCAGTACCCACAGCTGCATTATTTACTGTAAAAGACCCAATTTCCATTTCAGATTCTCAGAACTGATAAACTATTAGAGAAACATAGAGTTCCATCTCAAAATCAATTGACAATGAAAGAAGTAGCTCATATATCTTATAAACCGTGAGATTTTGTGGGATCGTGGACATAAAAAAAAGTACCAATGATATCAAGAGAACCAAATTTGTCCTTAACCGCATGTGCCATTTCTCGGATGCTGTCATTTAACTTCTGCAAAAACCAAAACCAAATTTTAAAAAATTAAAAGTGTATATGTAGGCTGAGAAGTGGCGAAGGAAAAGGTAATTACAAACCACATCAAGGTTGAAGAGCAAATGGTTTTGTGACGAAGTATTGGAGAGTTGTAGTCGAAGTGAATCCAATTTGTTTTTGTCACGAGCGCAACCGATGATCGTGTGACCACGTTTTGCCAATTCCAATGCCAAAGCTCGTCCTATCCCTTTGCTCACTCCAGTTATTACAACTGTTTTGCTTGATTTCATTTCTTGCACTTCCTCATCTGAACTGATTGTAGCCATTCCCAAAAGTGATTCGCTAATTTAATCAATGTAGAAATTATGGACAGTTTATCAAGGCTGGGATTGATGTAGAATAATTCAAGAAAGAGTCTTACACCAGAACTCTTATTTCAATCATTTTTCAAAATTATCCCAAAACGTTTGGTCTAGAAAAATACATAATTTATAAATAAAAAAGCCTTTTTAGGATTTTTTTTAAAGGAAATTTCAATTATCTGTTTCTAGTCTTTTTCTTTTCTGTCCTTAAAATTTCCAAATATTATGTAGTATGAGTTTTGTTTTTTTTACGGTATTTACATGGATGATTTATATTATTATTTCTTTCAAAAATCCCAAATTTGTGACTGCTAATTTTAATAGAAATAATATGCATTTTTAATTAATTATCGATGTGTTTTGTCAGTTGAAGGTAGAAGTGAAACGCTATACTCCTTGTTTCTTAAATTGTGTTTTTTTTTTTTAGTTTTTAAAGTTAATTTTTTTTAAATAATATTGCCAACTATATGTTTAGTGCCGACAAAAATTAATGTGACCTCAAAATTTAACTACACCTTTGTGTGGATGAGATTTATTTCGTCTTCATCATTATCACAACTTGTGTGGATGTAAATTTACCAATAATGTAATTTAAAAAAATATGACAAAATTATCACTTTTGTATCATATTTGATCACCTAATCATGTCAAAAAGTGAAGTTGATAGCTCATGAAAACTAGCTCAAATATTTCAACTCCAAAGCAATAATTGTAAAAGGGTTAGAAATATCATTTTGATCTCTTTACTTTAAATTTCATTCTATTTTAGTCCTATACTTTCAAATATCAAATTTAGTTCATAAATCGTAAAATTAGTCACTACATTATTAATTAGTTTTTTTTTTAAAACAAAGGAAATAATTAGTTGAAACGAAATCCTTTTCCCTTCATTTTAAATGGATTTTGTTTAAAAAAAATAGAAAGGAGAGGAATGGAAAGAGGACAAGAAGAAATATTGGAGAGAGAAGAAAAAAAAATAACGGTTTATTTTGATCTGTCATGTTAGCTACAGCTCATTCAATCTTCTCCATCCCTTCTCATTAAGCTGCTGCAGGTTAAAGCTCTAACGGTTTATTTTTACATTCCTTATAAATTCATTGCCTTCAACGCATTCTTTTTTGCTAATTGTTTATTTCCTTTGATAGCTAGTTGACTTAATAAAATTAATTAACTTTTAATTGTTTATTGTATAAAATTCTTCTTTGTGCAGTATTTGAATGAGGGCAAGGAGGATTGTAAATTAGGTTTTGCAACATCAATTTCCATTGAATTTCTTCTTTCCAACAATTCTCCAAACTCATTTCATATTTCCAAATTTAATAGAGTGAGGGCTAATAAAGACAATTTTTTTTTTCAAAAAAGTTAATAATAAACTAAAAGTAGGGACCAATTTTAAGCTTTATTGAAAGTACATAGACTACATTTGGATATTTGAAAGTACAATGATTAAAATTAAATAAAACTCAAAATACATGGACCACAATGATATTTTAACCTTTTAAAAATAGTAATTTCTATTCTATTGGATGAAAATACTAGGTTAAATTACAAGTTTAGTTCTTGAACTTTTAGGTTTATGTCAAATAGGTCCCTAAACTTTAAGAAGTATCAAATAGGTCCCTGAAATTTTTGTATCTTTAAAATTTTTCTATAAAGGTCTCTTATAAACATTTGATTTGTTTCTAATAAGTCTTTAAAGTTTTAATTTTAGGTTTAATAGATCTTGGACCTATTCGACATATTTTTTTAAAAAAATTTACAAACCTATTGGACACAAAATAGAAAGTTTAATGTCAATATTTAGACAAAAAAATTTGAATTGTATGTCAAATGGATTTGCTATTTTTTTTTTTAATAAAAAAAGTTGAAAATACAAAAGACTTATTAATTACAAAATTGAAAGTTGAAGGACTTATTTGACATTTTTAAAATTCAAAAACTTATAATTATATACAAAATTAAAAATTCTCTATTAGATAAGTTGAAAAAGTTGAAAAAGTTCATGAGTAGACCCTTCTTGTGTGGATGTGCTTTTTTTATTTTATTTTATTTTTTTTTTTGAGAAACTTGAGTGGATGTGATTATTTCACATAAGAAATTGAATTTGTAAAGTTGGAATCCAATGAACGGAACGTTGGTTTTAGCTGTTGTGGACATGTGCAGTGAGAGAAAGAAATGGGTATTACTTATGACACAAATTGCAAGTGGTCAAGTAGATGGCATTTCATTGCCTTCAAATGGGAACACTATCGAGCCACGTTACATATTGTTTGTTTGTTTTTTTTTTAAGCTTTAATTTTTCTACCATGACTTGTTTCAATCATTATTTCAAGATCTCCATAAAATAATTGGGTTTACACCTTTAGATATAATTTACGTTTCAATTATTTTTCGTGTTTAGCACTAATAGTTAGCATTACGTCCGTTTTAGGTGTTTTTAATGTTTTAAAGTAATATTCAATGGTAAGATTTACAAATTATTCAATAAATTAATATAAAAAGTAAATATAATTTAACCAAAATTAAATTAATTGAAGCTTTACCCAAGCAATTTGGGGCTTAATTAGGAGTTTAAAAACTGGAAAAGAAAGATAAAAAGAAAATAATATGACAGAGAAAAAAGGGGAGGGGATTAGGTGTAATGCCCAACGTTCTCAGGTATAATAATTTTTCTATTTGAAATTATTTTTAGTTTAATTTTTCCACTGAAATTACTTTTGGAGTTAATTCTCGATTGTTGGGCTTTGATCGAACTGAAACGTGGGGGCTTTAAGAAAAGATTTTTAGTTTAAAAACAAAACTCCAGTCCAGTGCAAGTGCACATTGTCGATGCAAGTAATATAAAACTGGAAGTATTCCAGAGTATCGATCCCACAGGGAATGGATACAACAAAATTCAAAAGATAGCAAAAATTGTTTTCAAATTGCAAGTTCGGTAACCAAGGTTATAAAAATGTTGGGAGGTATTTTTGGCAAAATAAGAAAATAAATAAAATAATAAATATGAAAAAGAAAAATTCAAGTTGTTCATGCCCTTTTGGAGAGAAATGCAACAAAATGCAATTGCAATCATAGCTAACACAAGAAATTAAGTAAACCAAATTCAACTCCTATTCAACGTTCTATGAAGTATCTTTAGGAGGCTAAGTGATTAAACCTATATTTCTATGGCTAATTTAACTTAGATATTTCCGCGCACAATTCTAGTAGTTTTGGAGTCTCACCCTCTGTCTAGGGTCAATGTTCATACTTATGTCTAAGCATTTTCCTCCATTGCTTTTGCGACATCCACCTTCCCTTAACCCTTTCGATATTAAGTTTAAGCTTGACAAGCAACACTAGTTGGCCGACTAGGTTTACCCAACGTTAATTCAACAAAAACAAACAAAGTATCAAGTGTTAACTAGATTGTTGTTACTTATAAGCTTTACATTTTTCCTCTAGGGAATTCACCAACTTGAACACCTAAGGAAAATTAGCTCATCATTGAAAAAGTGAAAAACAAAGCTTTAAAGTAATAAAAATGCCTAACTGTGAATGAAAAATAGAATAGATAAAATTCTAGAATGTAGAAATAAAAATAACTTAACTAAAACTTAAAGAACATAAACTAGAATAAAACTTTAGTAAAAGAAAATTAATTCAAACAAACTGGAAATTTTATTAAGAACGAAGAACTCAACGTCGAAAATATAATGAAACTTAAACAAATAACTTGAATCTTGAAATTCAATTAAATGAATGAAAATACAACAGCAACTAAGTTCCTAAAACAGAAGAAAATAACTTAAATAAGACAGAAAATAAATTATATGAAACGGAAGAACGCAGTCCCTTTTTCACTTCTTACTCAATGATTCAATTCCACTTCTTTCAAAGGGAATTGAGCCTTCACTTTCTTCAACTTTCGTTGAGGAAGGATAGAGTTTCGAAGTTGAAAGGGGCTGGTAAGCAGAAGAAAAAAAAGCAGCGGAAAGAAATAAAAACAACAGAAAAATACAGCAGAAAAATATAGTAGAAAATACAACAGAAAATCGTGAAAATAGCAGCTCTTGAGGCTGAAAACGGCCGGAAAATAATGATCCTTCTTGTGGCTTCTCCTCCCATATTTATAGAGGATTTGGTCTAGGGTTTCCTTCTTGAATGATGCACAATTATGAACAAAATTGCAGCTAAAATCGTGGAGACAAGATCCCACAAAATTTCTAGATTATTGGAGATTTGTGGATTTTCCTTTAAAGTCAAAATCTGATGGAATTGCAATTGCAATGCAATTGTAGTTCTGTTGCAATCTTCAGTTTCCTGCACAAAAATATTAAGTAATTACGGTTTTCATATTTTTTTCTTTCTTTTCTCCACTCACTTAATTTAAAAGGCTTCTAACAATAATTCAACTCAAACCAACTTTTTGCTAGCCTTTTTATCTAATAACACAAATAAAATAACAAGAATAACTAAGTATAAATATCAAACAATCCTCATAAATGAGAATTATCAGGCTTGTAGGATTTTTTTTTTGGTTTGGGCGTAAGTGTGGGCTAGAGTGTTTTTAAAAGGGGGCAACAAGAAGAATGTCTAAATTTAACCAACCCAACTTGAAAAATGTCTAAACAAGTTTCATTTTGTGAATATGTTATAGGACCAAAATAGTCCTATATTTTTATGCCTAAATCATGTTAGTTTAGAGGTTTTTATGCAATTAATTGATTATTTTGTAGGAAAATGAGTTCAAGTCATATTTTAAGTATAAGGCATGTTTCGGGAGATTCTACGTTGAATCACGGTTCCAATGCATCAAATCGGAGGTCATTCGAACACTCGAGCGAAGAGTTAGAGTAAAAATGACTAGTGCTGCGTGTTGGGTAGTGTCTAGTCCTATATTTTTATGCCTAAATCATGTTAGTTTAGAGGGTTTTATATAATTAATTGATTATTTTGTAGGAAAATGAGTTCAAGGCATATTTTAAGCATAAGACACATTCTAGGAGATTCTACGTTGAATCATGGTTCCGACGCATCAAACCAAAGGTCATTCAGACACCCAAGCGAAGAGTTAAAGCAAAAATGACTAGTGCTGCGCGCTGGGTAGCGTCTAGACGTTATCAGAAATTCCCTGAAGCCTTAGTCGACGCTGTGGCGAGCCCTTGTGACGCTGGGAAGTGTCTAGACGTTGCCGCCTTGGTATAAAACTGATTTTTCACGATTTTAGGCCGATCTCTTCGCCTTCATAGCCCCCAATCTTGATTTCTCTCTACATTTCACCCTCTTTTACAGTTCATTAGGCTAGATTTCATTTAGAGGCATGTATTATAGCCTTGGGAGTATATTTAGCGTTGTTCGAGTAGACGATTATGTCGTTTTAGGAGCAATTCAGGACTCCACCATGTAATTTCTTGAGGTTCGATTATTAATTTCATATTGTACACTGTTTTAGCATAATTTTCTTCTTCCTTTCATTATAGAATTGATTTAGCATGTGGATATGAAAAATCATGTATGCTTTTATCGATTCATCCCTAGCTTGAGATTCTTTACGATTAGTTTAGGTCTCTTGCACATTTTAGTAGCATATAGGCCACTAAATTGCATAAAAGCTGGGTTTATACTCACGTGTGAATTAATTTTGGCTTAGAAGGCAAATTAGCTCTTTAATTAATTGGCTATCCATTTAGTTAAGGTTTCCTAATCGATCATATGCTTAATGTTATCGTCTTAGGAGGTATGGAATGCTATCGTGCCTAGCCTTTAGAGTTGATTTAGAGTTAGTTTGATGCTAGGTTGGGCTAATTTCATAAGGGATTAGAATTTCAGTGGCTTTTCCGTTGGAATTGATTAGATGTTAAACGTGTACATTGCACATTGAAATTAATTACGAACTTGGGATAGAAATTACATGTTTGGGCCTGATGACCTCCTAAATTGGCGTTATTAGTAAGTTTGCTTTACTTTCCACCTTTAATTTCAGTTTTATGCATTTTAATTTCTTTTATTTAAGTTATCACACCAAACCCCCCCTTCCCCCCAGTTATGCACATTGTCCAATTAAAGAAAGATAATAACTAAAGTTTGGCCTCCCTGTAGATCGATCCTACAACTATATTGCAAAATATATGCGGTGTGAAATATAAATTTATTTGATGTGCCTGACAAGCTCGATCAAATTGAGGCCGTTGCCGGGGAGGAGACTTTTAGTCATTTTCTTTCTTTTTTTAGGACTTTTAATCCCCTCCCTCTTGCTTTTCATTTTCATTTAATTTTTCGGAACAGAAAGAAAGAGGAGAGTGAAGGTGCGTTGAGAAGAAGAATCTTTCCACAACTTCGGTGGAGCCTAAACGAAGAAAATCATGGCCAAGCATACTTTAAAAGAGCTGGCAGCTCCAGAATTCAATCAGCAGCCCCTCTGCATAGTTTACCCCGAAAACCAAGTTAGCTTCGAACTTAAAACTTGTTTGATTCATTTACTACATATTTTCATGGTAATGAAGGCGATGATCCACACAAGCACCTTATGGAGTTTCACACAGTTTGCTCAGGAATGAAGCCCGCTACTGTCACTGAGAAGCAGAACACTTTAAGGGCATTCCCCTTCACGTTGAAAGAGAAAGCTAGGGACTGGTTGCACTACCTTCTATCAGGTTCCATCACTTTTTGGAAAGAGATGAAGGTGTTCCTAGATAAGTACTTTCTACCTTCTAAAGCTTGGAGTATAAGGAAGGAAATTTGCAGGATTACGCAGGAGGATGAGGATTCTTTACACGATTACTGGGAACGTTACAAGCACCTGTGAGTGAGCTTCCCAGACCACAAGATCTCGAACTACCTATTGATCCAGTACTTCTATGAGGGCCTTCTTCTAACTGATAGGAACTTGATCGATGCAGCTAGTGGAGGATCTTTTGTGGATAAAATAGCTACGGAGGCGAGGGAATTCATCTCCAACATGGTAGAGAACATTCGCAAATTCAGAGGCACAACGAGAGTTGAGTAAGAGGTAAGCGAATTAAAATCCCAAATATCTAACCTTACTTCTCTTGTGCACAAACTGGTTGAAGAGAAAGCTGCTAGTGTTAGCCCTCAAACCCAGAAGATCGAGCAGAGCACATTCCAGTCCACCCAAGCCATGTTTTCAAGGCTCAAAGATGTGGAGGACACATTGATGCAGATGGGCCCTATATTAAAAATGCTGGTCAAAGAGATGAAAGCTAAGGCTAGCCCATGTGAGAGTGTCAGTGCGATTACCTTGTTGAGTGGCAAGAAAATCCCTTCCAGAACTCCACTTATAGAGACTCCTCATGAAAAATAGAGCCCAGCTCCTATAGTTCGAGAAGAAGTTAAGAGATCTCCACCACGCCGAAAAGGGGTAATTGTTTATCCTTCGTTAAATTTAAATTCATATGGCCCTAAACCTCATTTTTTGAGCAAATTCGCATATGAGATCGATGGTGGGTCCAAAAATAGAGAAGAGCGAGTAGTTCAACGAGCTGCTGCTAAAGCCGTTGTAAGGGCAAAGTGAGAAGAAGCCAGAAACCAATCTTTGAGAGAAAAAGAAAAGGAAACGAGAACTGAAGAAGAACCAGAACAAGAGAAGAAAGAAGATCTGCCCACCCCTCCACCAGATTACAGGACCAGGTTTGACCCTCCACCTGATTTACATTTTGATATTTCTAAAGCTCCTTTTCCAAGCATATTAGAGAAACTAAAGAAGATCACTGAAGAGGAGAAGGAGAATGAGATCCGGGAGGTGTTTAAGAGGTTGAAGCCAACATCCCCTTATTGGATGCCATGAAACAAGTCATGAAGTTCGTCAAATTTCTGAAGAGTTGGTATATGAAGAAGGGAAAGTTGAAGACTTCTAAAACAAAATCAATGAACGTTTCAGCCATGTCTCAACAGCCAATGCCAAAAAAGTATAAGGATCCTGATATGTTTACTTTACCTTGCACTATAGGGCACTTGAAAATAGAGAATGCCATGTTAGATCTAGAAGCTTCAATTAATGTGATGCCCCTCTCTGTTTTCAAGGAATTAAAATTAAATGACTTACATGAGACCCATGTTATTATCCAGTTAGCTAATCATTCTTTTGTGCACCCTAAGGGAATAGTAGAAAGTGCACCCTAAGGGAATAGTAGAAAATGTGCTTGTTAAGGTAGAGAATTTGATATTCCCAGCTGATTTCTTCGTGCTTGATTTGGGAAATAGGCCTAGGCATTCATCGGCATCTATACTATTAGATAAGCCTTTTATGAAAACTGCTAAAATGAAGATTGATGTTGACGAGGGCATTCTTTCTATTAAATTTGAGGATGAAAAGTTTGAGTTTCATGTCTTTAAAGATTTTGGTGATGTTAACCTGGTGCTTTCCTTGTGCGAGATGCAAGCTTTTATTTTACAGGATGTGCGTAGGAAAAGAAAATCCAAGAGGAGAGTAGCAGTTATGAGAAAATGGGACCTAGGAGGATGAGAGAAAAGACTCCGTTGAGCAATCGACGTTAAAAATTAGCGCTACTTGGAGGCAGACAGGCTTTAAAATTTTACTTTCTTTCTTTCTTTTCAGTTTTAGTTGTTTCCTTTAGTTGTTGAGTTGGTTGGCTGAATTTTGCAGGTTGAAAGTTGATATTTGATGCAGAAGAGTAGATCATTTTAGATTGGAAGTTTCCAGCACCCCTCACCCCACGTACGTGCTTGGAATGTGAGGGAAGTTTCAGTACCTTTATTTTGTCCATGTTATATTTGTGAGATACATTGGGGACAATGTATGGATTAGGTTGGGGGTGGGAGTTTAGTCTGAATGTGTGCTTTGAATACAATGTTTAGCATAGTTGATTGAGTCCTTGAGCATCTGAGCTCGGACACATCTTTAAGTTTGATGGTTGGCAGTTATTGTATAGTCCTTGAGCGCCTGTGTTTGGGCTTTGATTGATTGTGCTAAGCATGATTTTGTCGATGTCGTGATGGATGAAATGTATGTTTTTGAGTTTTTATTGAAAAATCTGAATTTTTTTTAAAATTTTGAGCCTTGATTGATGGATGATGTGGTTTCATGTTGCATGATCATGACATCCTATGATTTTCTTATTTAGCTAAATGATTATTTTTTGTAGGAAGAGTTTAACATGTTCTAATTTGAGCATATTTTAAAAAAATCTTGTTTTTCATGAAAACTTTGAGCACGTGTTAGTCTCTCTTGCATGTTTTCGAAGGCCTGGAGTAGCTTTATAGGAGCTAGATGTTCGTTGTCACCTCGGTAAGCCTTAACTAGTATGCAAGTGGTTTTTGCATGATTGCTTGTAATAAGTTGCCTAGGAAGAAGAAAAGAACATGAGCATAAAAAAAAAAGAAAGAGAAAAGGAAGAAAAAATTGAGCTTGAAAAGAAAAAAAAAAAAAGAGAGGTACTCCTCCTTCCTTGATAAGTTGAGTAATCAAGGGCGGTCATGACACCCGTGATCTCTTTTACATGAAAGGCTTGTTTAGGAAGTGAGTACGTGAAAGTAGTTTTGATGGTGGCCTATGCTCATAGTCAGCTGCTTTCACTGTGAAGTGTTGGTACGTTGGAACGAAGGTATAGGCGACTGAAAGACTCTCTTTAAAAGTATGGATAGAAAGAAAAGAAAGTTTAAGGAGATCGAAAAAGTTTTTGAAGGCACCTAATCAAACTATTACATGTATGATTGTTTTATGCTTGTTTGCTAGTCCTTTGGCCAGTGTAGAGGGAAGACAGATCTGAGGTTCTTATAAACCTACTCCATGCTTGTAGGAAACATGCTCGATAGGCTAGCTGCACACATACGCTCAAGAAAAGTTTAGATTGTTTTTAAAGTTTGCTCATGGGTGGACAGTGCCATGTTTACTGTTTTTCCTCTTTGCAATTCGTTTAGCTTTCTCAAGCATTAAGGATCGAGTTGTGTTATGCATCCACTGAGTCCTATCTTTGTTTTACTCTATTGCTTTCTCGAGGAGTAGCAAGGTTTAGGTTGGAGGTATTATGATAGGACCAAAATAGTCCTATATTTTTATGCCTAAATAATGTTAGTTTAGAGGTTTTTATGTAATTCATTGATTATTTTATAGGAAAATGAGTTCAAGGAATATTTTAAGCGTAAGCTACGTTATGAGAGATTCTACGTTGAATCACTATTCCAACGCATCAAATCCAAGGTCATTCGAACACTCGAGCAAAGAGTTAGAGTAAAAATGACTAGTGCTACGCCCTGGGTAATGTCTAGATGCTATCGACAGTCCCCTGAAGCCTCGCTCGACTCTGTGGCGAGCCCCGGTGACGCTGGAAAGCGTCTAGACACTGTCTAGAGCATCTAGACGCTGCCGCCTTGGTATAAAACTGATTTTTTTTGCGATTTTAAGTTGATCTCTCCTCCTCCACAGCCCCCAATCTCGATATGACAAATCATGTATGCTTTTATCGATTCATCCCTAGCTTGAGATTCTTTACGATTAGTTTAGGTCTCTTGCATGTTTTAGTAGCATCTAGGCCATTAAATTACATAAAAACTGGGTTTATACTCACGTGTGAATTAATTGTCCCTTAGAAGACAAATTAGCTCTTTAATTAATTGGTTATCCATTTAGTTAAGGTTTTCTAATCGATCCTAGGCTTAATGCTATCGTCTTAGGGGGTATGGAATAGTATTGTGCCCAGCCCTTAGAGTCGATTTAGAGTTGGTTCGATGCTAGGTTGGGCTAATTTCATAAGGGATTAGAATCTCGACGACTTGTCCATTGGAATTGATTAGGTGTTAAACGTGTACATTTCACATTGAAATTAATTACGAACCTGGGATAGAAATTACATGTTTGGGCCCGATGACGTCCTGAATTGGCGTTATTAGTAAGTTTGCTTTACTTCCCACCTTTAATTTTAGTTTTATACATTTTAATTTCTTTTATTTCAGTTATCACACCAACTCCCCCTCCAGTTCCGTCACATTGTCTAATCAAAGAAATATAATAACTAAGGCCCCATTTGATAACCATTTGGTTTTTGGTTTTTAAAAATTAAGCCTATAAATACTACTCCCACCTATGGTTTTACTTATTTTGTCATATACTTTTTGCCTATATTTTCAAAAAATAAGCCATGTTTTGAAAACTAAAAAAATAGTTTTCAAAAACTTGTTTTTGTTTTTAGAATTTAGCTAAGAATTCAAATACTTCCTTAAGGGAGATGAAAACCATTGTAGAGAAATTGGGAGAAAACAAGCTTAATTTTCAAAAACCAAAAATAAAAAACCAAATAGTTATCAAATGGGGCCTAAAGTTTGGCCTTCCTGTGGATCGACCCTGCCACTATATTGCAAAATATTTGTGGTGTGGAATATAAATTTATTTGACGTGCCTGACAAGCTCGATCAATATGGCTAAACACAATTTTTTCTTAAAATATACTAAATGCATTGGGATAAAAATACCCCTGTTGTAAATATTTATGAGTTTATCGTACCTAAAAGTGTGGCTAACAAAAGGAGTGCATCAAGGAGTAAAATGCATAGGATCTTTTTGAGATAATAGAGGGAAATAAAAACGTTATAACAATTCAAATAATCATTTTGTTAAATTCAAATCATCATTCTGTTTAATACAAATAATAGAGTGGCTACATGAGTTTTTTGACGAACACAAAAAAAAAAAAAAAAAAAAAACTGCACACAATGAACAATTAGAACTAGATGAATCTAAGTTAGAAGAATGGACGTAATTGTGAGTTCAATTCAACAATTGTATTAACACACAAATATAGTAGTCCGCAACATTTGTATATAAATGTATTTACATCTAGTACAGACCATAGTAAATCCATCCCAGACACCCACAAATAAATGAAAAATAGAGTAAATAATGCTAGTTCATCCACAAATGCAAATTAGTTTATTCATAACCATGACACCTTAACCTCTAATTTATTATTTCATTCATAATCAAGCCACCAAAACCATTGGATGACGCAAAAAAGAATTAAAATGGATATTAGGGCACTTGGTAACAATTATTGCCTATAAGCAAACCCTCTTCACCTTCTTCCTACCCATATCGTTCGAAATTTGAAGTTCTCCTCCACATTGTCATTGACGAACATTGCTCTAGGGGACAAACTTTGGTTTTTAAACTCGCCAAACCTTGAATCGTTGCAAGTTTGATTAATTTTGGTCCACAAAAGACGAACAACGCTTTAGGGGACGAACTTTGGGTTTGTAATTCACCAAACCTTGAATGGAGACAAGTTTATCCAAGGTATCGAAGTCCTCAAATGCCTACTCTAGATATAATCAAATCAAGATGCATTGACCAAACCAAGAGAAACATTCCTTCATCACTAGCAGAGGTCTCTACTGTTATAAGGTCATGCCCTTTAGCCTTAAGAATGCGGGGGCTACTTACCAAGAATGGTAAATCATATGCTCGCCCCTCTGCTTGAAAAAAATATGGAAGTATATGTGGATGACATGCTAGTAAAAAGCATCAAAGTAGATCAGCGTGAGACATGCCTCAATGAAGCATTCTGGATACTTTGCAAGTACAAGATGAAGTTGAATCCAAGCAAGTTAGCCTTTGAGGTAACATTAGGAAAGTTTCTTGGATTCATGGTGCATTAGAGAGGAATAAAAGCTAATTTAGATAAGATTAAAGCCATTATGGAGATGCCATCCCCAACCAATCTCAAGCAACTTCAAAGTCTCAATGGACGAATTGTTACACTAAATAGGTTTGTTAGTAGAGCTCCTGACAAATGCCAACCTTTCTTTAAAATTTTAAAGAATACTCTCCAATTTGAATGGACCCAGGAATGTGAGGTATCTTTCTAAGGGTTGAAAAAGTACTTAAGTGCAATACCCCTCCTTGCCAAACCAGTTTCAGTTTCAAGAGACGAACTCCTCTATGTAGCAGCCTCTAATACTGCAATATGTTCTGCTTTGATCAAATGAGAAAGTGGTCAACAACGGCCAGTTTGTTACATCAGTAGAGTAATAGTGGGGGTTGAAACTAGATATCCACAAGTGGAGAAGCTCACCCTCGCATTAGTCACCTCAGCCAACAGATTACGTCCTTACTTTCAAGCACATAAAATAATTGTCTTGACAAATTTCCCTTCGAGGAAAGTATTACAAAAACCTTAAGCATCAAGATGTCTCGTGAAGTGGGCAATAGAGTTAAGTGAATATGATATTCACTGCAAGCCTAGTGAAGGGAATAATCGAATTAAACCCACAGCGGGAGCATAGGACCAAGGCTTGTGGAAACATGTGAGTGAGGGTATCTTATACAATGAGTTTGTATAAGACTGGGCCACGAGATATTTAATCTCTATTTATAAATCCGTTAATTGAGAATATTAATATTTCATCAGGATGATCATATGTAACTCGATCTTAATCCTGAGTGAGTTATGAACTCCTGCTTGTGAGAGTCTTTCCTTTGATTTGCATGTGTGAGAGTGGCTTTTGTAGTCGATTCAATAGGCCTACCATTTTGAGGACTTGACCAAATAGGGAGCTGGGAACATAATCTTACAAGATGAAATTCACTCATTCTTATATAGGGTAAGTAGATGAGTAGTTCCCTTAAGTGCTAATTTCGGAACTTGAACAATGGGGCCTCACCCTCTCACTGGCTCTAGAGGGACTTAGTTTATGGTTGGATCATAAAAAAATTGTTCATTAGAGGATCAGTGGTACTTAAGGTGCAAGATATAATTATAGAGGTAAAACAAACTTTTGACCAAACTGTAATTATGAACAACTCGTGAAGGATCGACTTGCATGTAGTGATTATATCCATGGACACAACTTGTTCTACAGTGCATAAGAGTGCAATTCTAGGTCTATAGTGGAGTGACCTATAGTTAATGAATGAAAATTAATTAATTAAAGAGTTTAATTAATTGATTTTGTATCATTGGAGCATATAATCTGTAGGTCCATAAGTTCTCCTTGCTAGCTCATATGAACAAATGAGGATCAATTTCGTTGAGAGAAAATTTTGAAATGTTCAAATTAAAATTTAATATATTTTGATATATTAAATAAGGAAAAACATATTTATTGTATATAATACATTAAATATATAAGAAATTATTAATGTATTAAGATACATTAAAGAAAATATATTTATTAAATTTGAATTAGATTCAAATAAGGAAATAATTAAATATATTAGGTATTAAAATATATTATTTAATTATTTTTCCTAGACCACTATAAATAGAACCTTAGGGGTGAGCCATTGTGTGCATTCTTCACAAGAGAAAAGAACTCTTGAAATTCTCTTCTCATTCCCTCTTTCTATTTTCAAGAAGGTTCCCACAAACCTCTTTGGTCCTTTGTTCGAGTCATAGCAAGAAGACTTTGTGGAAGTCTTGGAGTTCAACCTCATTGGAGTTGGAATACAAGGAGAAAAAGATTCGCCAAAATATTCTCTATATTATTTTCAAGGTATGTTTTATGTTTAACCTTAAGTTTATATTTTAATTCAAAATAAAATTAAAGTTGATTACAATTCTTTCGCTGCGGATTTAATTCAATTATGCCCTTCATAAGCAGTGGCAAATTTTATTGCAGAGCAGACCTTGCCTATGATTAGAACCAAGGCCAACCCTCAAGAAGACGAGGCCGACCACCACCAATCAAAAGTCTAATTCAACTTTCTTTATCCTTCTGATTCAAACCTGTCATGCAACCTCTTTGTCGATGGATCCTCCAATTTGAAAGGATGCGGAGCATGAATTTTACTTGAATCTCCTGATTGAGAGCGATATGAATATGCTCTCAGGTTTAACTTTAAGGCCTTAAATAATGAAGCCGAGTATGAAGCATTGATTGCAAGATTAAAGTTCGCTAAAGGGATCAATATTTCTCATATTCTAATCCTAAGTGATTCCCAACTAATTGTAAAACAAGTAGCTGAGGAATCTTAAGCCAAAGAGAAAAGAATGACAAAATATTTATCTAAGATCAAGGAATTATTGGTCTCGTTCCAAAAAAATATGAAATTAAGCAAATTCCAAGATTACAGAACGCCGATGCTAATTCTTTAGCTAGATTAGAAGCAACATATGAGACAAAATCTAGCAGAAAGGTTCCAGTAGAAATCCTGTTTGAACCAACTGTGCAAAAGGAAGAAATAATGGGAACTGGTGAGTTTAATGTCTAGAATAGAGAAGCCGAGACTAAGGAGGCCAAGGTTAAGGAGAAGGAAATGAAGGCCGAGGCGAGAGTTGACTCGAAAAATGATACAGAAGCCAGAGAAGAGCCTTCTTAGATGGATCTAATAAAATTACTTGAAAGTAGAAGAATTGCCCTTAGAAAAGGCAGAAGTAAAACGACTTTAGAGGCGATCATCTAATTACATTCTTAGAGAAGGAAAACTCTACAAGAGAGGCTATTTCATGCCATTATTAAAGTGTCCTACCCCTGTTGAAGCAAGATATGTAATGAGAAAAATCCATGAGGGAATATGTCGCAACCACTCCGGAGCTAGATCTTTATGCCACAAGATTGCTAGACAATGTTATTATTGGCCAATTATGCTCCAGGACACATGAAGCTTTGCAAAGGCATGTGATCAATGTCAACGTTTCGCCCTAGTTCCAAGGCAACAACTAGAACCATTAACCACATCATTAGTCCATGGCCTTTCGCACAGTGAGGAATAGACCTTATAGGACCTATCCTTCAAGGAAAAGGACAAACTAAATTCACAGTAGTAGCATTGGATTACTTTACAAAATACCACACAGAGAAAAAGATAACTAATTTTGTATAGATAAATATCGTGTGTCATTTTGGAATTCCCAATGTCATTATTATAGACAATGGAAAACAATTTGATAATGCTGCATTTAGAAAATTCTGTTAAGATCTTAACATTGAATATTGATGTTCATCTAGAGCTCATCCACAAGCCAACGGTCAAGTAGAAGTCATCAATAAAACCATCAAGCTAAACATAAAGGCCAAATTAGAAGGATTAAAGGGAGTATGGGCAGAAGAATTATCTAGTGTACTATGGACATATCAAACTACAACAAAAACCACTGCAGAGGAAACTCCCTTCTCATTATCTTTTGGTGTTGATGCCATTATTCCAGTAGAGATTGGTCTACCCTCACCAATGGTGGAACAATTTGATCCTCAACAAAACAATGACTCAATGAGATTGAGCTTAGATTTTCTAGAAGAGTGTCATGAAATAGCCCGCCTATGCACAACAGAATATAAAAACAGGATTGCAAGATACTACAATGCAATAGTGAAAAGACAAAGTTTCAAAGAAGGTCATGATCTAGTGTTGAGAAAAGTCATGCAAAACACTAGAGATCCTTCTACAGGAGCATTAGCCTAGTATGGGAAGGACCATACCAAGTTGTTAAAGTGGTTTGACCTAGTACGTATACTCTGAAAGATCATAAAGGAAAATTCCTTCTTCATCCATGGATGCAAAACATTTGAAGACTTATTATCAGTAGATAAATCTAAATAAAATAAATTTCCTTTTCGATTTATGCAAGTGTACTTTACTTGAGTTTCAATCAATAAAACTTTCTTTTCAAGTATCACAAGTTACGAGTACCTAGGCATGAACTTGTCTCACAAAGGAGTATGCTTCCCTCTTAAAGAAAAGCAAGAAGAATGAGATATGTCTCCCTATTAAACAAAAAGCAACAGGACAGAGGTCGACCAAGGCCTGTGAAGCAAAAGGAGTCAATCATAGCCTGTGAAAATAGAGGGCAACTACCTGTGAAGGCCGAGGCCGACCTTAGCCTATGAAAACCAAGACAAAGGCATGCCTACAAGGTGGCAAGCAAGCCAAATGCACCAGAAGCTCAAGGCAAAGGTGCTATATGCAACCTCCCTCTTTTCTTCCCTTTTCACCACATGTCTCGATCCATGTATCCATTCTTCGACCTATGAGGTTGTCCTTATGTCTCAATCCATGTCTCCACTTTTCAACCTTTGAGAAATAGACACTTGCTCCAATCCATGTTTTCATGTTTTGCCTAATAAGTAGACACCACCTAGCAGAAACATGTGAGAAGAAAATTTAATACCTCCCTAGAAATTGATTTCCATCTTTCTAAGAGGAGAGTAACAATTAAGAAGCACCTCTCTAGAAATTGATTTCCACCTTTTTAAGAGAAGAGTGACGTATAAGAAATTATCTTCCTAGAAATTTATTTCCACTTTTCTAAGAGGAGAATAACAAACAAGGATAGCCTCCTAGGAAATTAATTTTCACCTTTCTAAGGAGAGGACTCTAGTATTTTCTCCAGAAAATCAATCTTCATCTTTCCAGAGGAGAATCTAGACCTAAGGAGGATTGATTCAATCCCACGAGGATTCAACGACAAATCCTAAGGATCATCCAAAGCAAGACTTTGGAGCTCTAATATTTTCTCTAGGAAATCGATATTTATCTTCTTAAAGGAAAATCTAGACCTAAGGAAGACCAAGTCAATCCCACGAAGATTCACCGACAAATCCTAAGGATCATCCGAAGTAAGACTTTGGAGCTTGGACATTTTCTCCAGAGAATCGATCTTCATCTTTCCAGAGGAGAATCTTAAAACCTATGGAAGACCGAGTCAATCCCACGAGGATTCACCGGCAAATCCTAAGGATAATTCAAAGCAAGATTTTGGAGCTCTAATATTTCTCTGGGGAATCGATTTGCATCATCCCAGAGGAGAATCGTAAAACCTATAGAAGATCGAGTAAATTCCACAAGGATTCACTAGTGAATCCTAAGGATAATCTGAAGCAAGACTATGGAGCTTTGACATTTTTTCTTGGGAATCGATTTTCATCTTCCTAGAGAAGAATGTTAGACCTAACGAAGACTAAATCAATCCCATGTGGATTAACAGGTAAAATCTAAAGGATAACCAAAGCATAGCTTTATAATAGTTAAACTAAAAAATGAGTGCGATCAAGACAAAAATGTTAATACTCCCAAATTGGTCTTCATATTTTGCCCGTAATAACAAGCCACACCATGAATCCCAATTAGGAAGTTGTAGCTGATGTTATGGGTGAAAATGGGACCATGAGGAAAAGGCCAGATCACAATGAAAATCAAGAGCAAAAGGTCCAATAGGAGGCAAAATTGGCCCAAACGAGAAATGGACGTTACCACTGGAAAATGAGAAAGGTGAGTTTGGGCTTCAACCTATGAGGGGCAGGTGCAAAACGTGCTCCCATGCCCCTATTACTTTGGTTCGGTTTGATTCGGCCAGTTCTTTTCCTAATTCGCTACAGATATGCAGAAAACCCTAAAATTAAGGGGTCATATAAAAACCCCCTTCTTCAACCTTGAGAAGGTAAGTCCAACTCATTCTCCAAACCCTAACTTATTGCACTCCTTATTCTCTCTTGCTAATTTAAGCATCAGAGCTTGTGTGGTAAGGGCCACATTGGTACCCAGGTGTCTTGCAAGTCATGCTCTTTTCCTGAACTATAGATTTATCGTTGTTGTCACGAGAAGGTCATGTGCATTATCTTGTTCGAATTTTGGCAACAACATCTATGTGTGGAAATCGGAGATATTTATTAAGTTCAAACCTTTAATCTAAATATAAAAGGAGAAAACAAGTATTTCATGTATATATATTGTTATGAGTTTTAATATTTACGTTTGGTCTTCATTTTAATCTTTTTGCCTCTTTTGCTAAATATTTTCAAATCGAAGCACTAAAAAACATATTTAGATATTTTAAAAAGAAAATAAAGTTATATATAAAAATATATATACTAGTTTAACACCACGTGCATTGCACGTGTTATTCTATGGTTTAAAATATATATTAATGATAATTTTTGAAAAGTATTTAAGCAAATATTAAAAAAAACCAAACATGTCAACATTAATTTATAAAGTAGAACATACCATATAATTTTTAGTGTAAAATAAGTAAAGTGAATTGGAGAATAAACTTTTCAAATATTTTTTACTGGAGTGTTTTCAAGTCATCTAATTTTTATAAAAGGGATTTTTATTTATTGTTGAACTTGAAGATTTATATATATATATATATAACATCTAAAAATCACTTAAAAAACTATGATAAATACATGATAAGTGTACACTTTTGATCATTTGATTAATATAGACCTGTTTATTATAATATAAGAAATTATTGGAACTATGATAACACAATAATAACATTACAATAGATATTTTTAACTTAGAAAAACTTGAATCAAAATCTTTACAAATCAAGTCCAATTGCATTTATGAAATAATATATCAATATTTCACATTGGGAATAATAGACTTAATAGAAAACTCCCCAACAAATAGTATTGAATTAAATTGAAAATGTTATAATCATAAAGACAAAATAGAAATTAAGCTCAAATTATAGGAACAAAATTTATAATTTAACATCCTTATTAAGATGGAATTTTGAAATTAGGGGTTCATTTCTCATCTCCTTCCCTGAAACTATCTTAAATTAATTATGTGATGATTGAAGAAACCATCAAAGATTGTAACCAAGGAAGGATCAAATTATTTGCTAAATACAATCAAAATCAAGAAGCAAAGGCATAGGTGTGAGTCATGTACGTCATTCACGATCACATTAAAAAACCATATAATGTCTCCATGAATAAAAATCTAACAATCATTAGAAGAACAAAATTTTCACTTAAATTTTCTAGATCAAGATTTTCATTTTAAATTATGTAACGCCCAACATTTTCGAACTTAATTAACCCTTGATTTTAGATTAATTTTAGGTTAAAATCTTGTTTTATTTGGTTGTTGGGCTAAATTGAAGTTTAGGGAGGTTGAAAGGGCAAAAAGGGAATGAGTTAGTAGGTTTGAGGGAATTGCTGGAATTGCTAGAATTTGAAAAAGTTTATTAAAAAAAATATTGTTTTTCTCTCTCCCACTCTCTCTTCTCTCCCTATACACCGCAACCCCCACCCTCCTTTTATTATTATTCTTCTTCTCCCTCCCGTCGACAAGCACGCACTGCCAGACCCACCACCCATCCAGCTGTCGCCACTGTCTTGTGCCCCCAGATTCGTGAAAAACGCAGGCCCGCCGCATGTCGGCATGCAGCGTCGCTGCTCGCAAAGCACCAACCTCTCAAGCCCCTCTAGTAGAGTGGCCGTCCACCGCGAATAGTGTTGTGCCTCGCCCACCACAGATCTACACCACGTCATCCACCGTTCAGCCAGCTCTCGTCGCACCTCTTAAATCTGCAAAACAACCCCATCGCCTGCAGCTCCCGTCGTGTGTCACCAATCACATCAAGCCGTTGGTTGCTGCTCCCTCTCGGTTTGCACGGACAGCAAGATGGTGGCATTATGAAGTAGTGTTCCAGCAAGCCTGGCATTTGTACAGTCGTGTACAATCCTGATTTGGAGTGGGTATGTGTTTCGGTGTTTATTCAATGCTCTCTTTTGGTTTATAAATCTGATTTTGGTACTGTTCTGGCCTTTGGAAATTAAATCAGATTGTTTGGTTTTGATTTTAGGAAACACATTGTGATTGGAGAGCAAATTGTCGAATTAGGATTGATTCGATACCAATTTCAACGAGCGGTGGTACTGTTTGGGTGAGAATCGAAGTGGAAGGCTCGTTCCTAAACTCAATGGGGTCCTTGGGTAAGTTAGTTGAGGTTTGGTTTGTGTTTGTTTTTAATACCCAAAAGCTTTCAAATGAATTTAGGAATTTTGGACTTATTTCCAATGTAGGTACTTTTTGGACAAGTTGCAAGTTTGCTCGATTAAGGTTGAAGGCATTCATGATTGAGGAATTTAATTTGGTATATTTTTTTTCTTTTTGAACCTTCTTGGTTAAGAAAAATTGTTAGGACTAATTTTAAGTAATTTTTTTGGAAGTTTTGATTAAGAAGGATGTTTGGGAGTGTTGGTTCAAATTTGTGAATGCCAAATATTGATTCTTTCTTTTGAAATTGATCTAGGTGATACAAAGGACTTTTAGGAAGAATTAAACTTTTGGCCTTGCTTGATTGTGGTCTCTTTTGAGGTAAGTAGTCAATTGGATTAACCCCCTTCAAGAGTTAATTAAATTTAGTTTATGTGTTGAAATTTTGTGACTTTGTGAAAGCATGTATGAGTTGTGTATATGGAACATGTAGTGGATGGTGGATTTTGTTCTAAAATTGTCTTGAGTTTATAATTGCCTAAGCATGTAATTATAATGGAAAAAAGGATTTAAAGTTACGAGCTAATTGCGGTAAGCACCTTAAAATTGCCTAAGTTGTGATTGAATAAGATTGGGCTATGTTTGTGGAGTTTGGTGAATAAACAAGTGTGGTTGATCGAGTGAACTTTGGGTGAAGAAAAGTAAATAAATACGTTCAACCCCAGTGGAAGTGCACACCATCGATGCAAGTAATAAAACATAAGTATTCCTGAGTATCGGTCTCACAGAGAACGGTGTAACAAAAATATTGTAAGAACAACAACGTAAGTAGAATTGCAACTTAGAAACTAAAAAGTGCAAAAATAAATTTTGGGTTGGTGTGATTTAGTAATGAAATTAAAATGCACAACATATTGCATAATCGAAATTGTACGGTGGTCACGCAAGCGCACGCGATTGAAGTAATATAAATTGGTATCTGAGTACCAAGTATCGAATCCCACAGGGAACGGAGTAACAAAGGTTTTGTTTTGCAAAAGTGTAAGGAAAATTGCAAGTTTGAAAAGTAAAAATGCAAAAATAAAGTTGGGATAGGTTGTTGGTGAAAAACAGAAATTGCTAAATCTAGAATGGCAATGTTGGAAATAACAGAAATTGCTAAATTGAATTGCAGATTCTAATTTAGCAATGAGCGAAATGGCTAAAAATTGCAAAATTAAATTGCTGAATCTAAATTGGCAATATGAAATAGCAATTTGAATGAACTTAGAGAATGAAATGATAAAGGATGGGGCTCAAGAATGTCATTGCCCTAAGTCGTAATTGCAAACCGAAATTGCAATTCCAACCTACTCCACACTCAATTGTAAACCAAAATTGCATCTCCTATTTACCTCGAAATTGAGTTTTTTAGGAGGCTAAGTGAGAGACCTATATGTCTATAGTCCCTCTATCTTAGATAATTTTTGGCTCACAATTTTATGGGTCTTGGAGTCCTTAATCCCTATGTCTAGGGTAAGGAATGGCTTATGTCTAAGCTCCTTTCCTCCATTACTTGTGTGAAATCCGCTTATCACTAACCCTGTCGGTATTAGATCTAAGCTTGAGTTGAAACCCTAGTTGATCAATCTAGGATCTCAACGAAAATTTAATCAACACAAGCAAACAATTGAGATGTAGGCTTGGTTTTATTGGAATTTTGGCTACATTTACTTCTTAGGGAATTCACATCCTTGAACCCGCTAAGAAGTTTTAGCTCATATTTTCGATGAACAACCTAAAACTAATTTTAAAGAAAGAGTTCATAAATGAAATGGTGCAATTTAATTAAATAAAACACTAACTTATGAAATGCAATTTGGCTATTCCTAGAAATTCAAGCAAAAATAAATAATTGAAATTAAGCCAAGGTGGCAAGGGTAGCTAAGTAAATTTTCTTATCTCCTACCTTCTGCCATGAACATAAATTGAAAACCTTTTCTTTTTCTCTCCAGAAGCTAAAACGAAGAATAAAAAAAACAGAGCAAGAAAACGAGAAGTTGATTCGATGCCTATCCCGCTCCTTCCTATCCAATCGATTCAATCTCCTCCACTTTTAGAGAAAAATTGATCTTAACGATTCAAGAATCTCTTGAATCGGATTGGAAACCCCAAGAAAGATGCAGAAATTGTTGAGCAAACTGAATTGAAGAAAGAATTCTAAAAGATGTAATTCGAATGGATTTGGAATTTCCTACAAAATAATGCATGCTTGCATCCCATTGAGAACAAAAGGATAAGCCCCATAACCATTCATCACATAATAAAGAAGAATTGATACACTGTAAATGAATTCTTGGTGAAGAAAAATAACTAAAAACTGAAGAAAAACAGAGGAATTCTTGCGAAAAACTACCCACAAATGTAATTGAAAGTAACTCAAACTTTAACAAAAATACAACAAATCGAGATAAGAAGTAACTTGACAGTGTTCTGTGATACAAACTGAAAGAAATTGAGATGGAAATTGAAGTAAAATGATCAAAACAGTAGCAGAAAACAAAAAACAAAGGCTGTCCAAAAACCGAAAACCTAGAGGCTAATTCTTCGAATTGACCCCCGAAAATCGTCTCTCTTCTTCCGGCTTCTTCAATCTTCTTTTGTAGATCGTTTTAGGATTCAATTTTGCCAAGAATCACGCTCCAATTCCCTTGATTTGTGCGAAATTTCCTCTTCCATTTATGGGTTTCGTCATTCACGCGGTTGCAGACTTTCCATATATGCTCTGTTCAGGATTGCCAAACCGGTTTAGCAATTTGATTTGGCAATTTCCGAAATTCCTGCCAAAAAGAACCATACTACTTAGAACTCTTTTCCAATTGCTATCACATTTCATTTTTTCCTAATTTCAAACAATTTTCCACCATTTTCGATTAATCTTAGGACAAACAAGAGTTTTTCGAGCATTTGAGGATTTAAATAAGCCTTAATTTTAAGGCTTATCATAAGTTGAAATGACAAAGGTAACAATAACCAAGATGAAGAAAACAAAAATTGTAAAAGCAAAATTGCATAAACGAAATTGCAAAATAGATTTGACAAAATTGGCAAAGACCAAAAAGAAAACAACTTCAAAAACAAAGTACATAATGATGAATAACTATAAAATTGTAAGGAAAATGCTTAAAAGGGAAATGAGGGGCTCAAGTATGTCATTGCCCTAAGTTGTAAATTGCAAATCCAACCTACTCTACACACAATTGTAAACCAAAATTGCTACTCCTATTCACCTTGAAATTAGGTTTTTAGGAGACTAAGTGAGTGACGTATATGTCTATAGCCCTGTATCTTAGATAATTTGGCTCAACAATTTTATGGGTTTTGGAGTCTTTAATCCCTATGTCTAGGGTAAAGAATTGGCTTATGTCTAAGCTCTTGTCTCCATCACTTGTGCGAAATCCTCTTATCACTAACCTTGTCGGTATTAGATCCAAGCTTAAGTTGCTATCATAGTCGATCAATCTAGGATCTCAACGACGTTTTATTCAACACAAGGGAACAATTGAAATGTAGGCTCGATTTTCATTGTACTTTTGGCTAGATTTACTTCTTAGGGAATTCACATTCTTGAACCCCCTAAGAAGTTTTAGCTCATAATTAATTCAAAGACCACAAAGCAAAAGTTGAAAATAGACTCCATGTAAAAAGAATGTGTGAACTATTGTACTACCCTAGGATAAAATTAAAGAGGAATGGAAATGCTTATTGTAGCAAATAAAAGTGAAGGCTGGAGGTAAGGGATGAAGAAAATACTAATTAAATTCCATTAACTTGAGAATAAGCTTGCTGGATAGAATACCCATAACCAAAACTTCTAGAAAAATAAACTTCAATTGCTTCTTCAATCCAAAACTCAATTCCAACGATTAATACAGAAGGTAAGGAACAAAAAAAGGCATTGGAATTACAACCAAATGAACTAAAATAGAAATTTAATTAAAAACAGAGCAATTTCAACAACCATTCAAGCCAATGTTCATAAATCTTCCCTTAATCTCCAATCAATTCAATCCCCCAACTATTTATAGGAAGAGATTGAGTCTTAACAACCCAAGTTTTAGCTTGAATTGGACTGAAAAATTCGAGGAAGAACAACACTACAACTCACAACAGCTTTTTGGCTAAAAACTAAGGAAAAATGGGAATAAAATAGAGGAAAAAGGGGAACAAAAACTCACGAAAATAACTGCTTCGTTAAGCTCCAAAAATCCTCTTCTTCGTGTTCCTTTTTGCTTCCCTTTTATGGTCTTCCATTAGGGTTAATAACTCCATCAATCTTGCCCAAGAAGCAATAAATTCGTGCAGAAAATCCAGTGCTTTCCATAATTTGAAATTTTCGATTTTTTTCCTTACTTGCGTTGCCTTCCAGACTATAGTATATTGCAAAATCGATTTTGCAATGTTGATTCGGAAATTTTCGCCCTTTCTTGCGTTGCCTTCCAAATACAGCATATTGCAAAATTGATTTAGCAATGTTAATTTTGCAATTTTTTCCCTTTCCTACATAGAAAGACTTATTTTTTAGTTTATCTTCCTACTTTCTTCAATTATTCTTTCATAATCAATTCTTACATATTCTTGGACTATTTCTCATTATTTTCAAAGCAAAATAAGTATATGGAAGCTAAATAAGCCTTGATGCTAAGGCTTATCAGTGGTTAAATTTGTTTATGTGGGCATGGGGTCGTTGGTTGAATTGATCTGAGATGTATTGTGATGAGGTTAAGGTTGCCCAAGTAGGTGGCTATTGTGGTTAAAGGATTTAAAGTTGCAAACTAATGATTGGTGTTGTGAATCATGTGTAGAACCTTGGATGAGCTATGCCTGAGGTTCATGATTGGTATTTGTGATTCATGTGTAGAACCTTGGATGAGTTTATGCCTAAGGTTCATGAATGGTGTTTATGATTGGAAGACTTGATTTGATTGGTTGATGATTGTATTTGTAAGATATGTCTATCTGGATCTTGTGTGTTGTTGATTGTTATGGTGATATGGCTTGAGAGCCCTGTTAGATTTAGGGAATGACGTAGGACTGTTAGGCTAGTGACATCTACTACCCCACCTGGAGCATGCTTGCCTAGGATGATTGTGATGTGATAGCTAGTGGGTTGTGTACCCTAATGTGTGATGGCATGAAGGGTGTGTCTTTCATTGCATGTGCTAGCTAGAGAGCCAGTGGGCCTTCGAGGTGTGGCTTGATGGTTGCGAACCTTCTTGTTGTATGCTAGCTGTGGGAATGAAGCCCGACTGATCGGCAGGTGCTAGCTAGAGGGTCGTGTGCCTTTGAGGTGTGGCTTGAGGGATTGTGATCCTTCTTGCTGTATGCTAGCTGTGGGGATGAAGCCTCGTTGATAGGAAACATGGCTCTAGGGTATAACAATGAGGCAAATCGTAGGTGGGGGTGGGCTAGGTGGGCACTTAGCCAAGAGAGTGTAGAACTTGAGAGAGATTAGGGAACGTTATGGTTTGTGGTTTGCTTACTGTGGTTTGTTGGTTGGCTTCTGCAGTGGTGTTGTGAACCTTTGGGTTAAGTGGGCTACTTACTGAGTATTTTTATACTCACCTTATGCCACATTGTTTTTCTCTTTTTTAGGTGGTCAGTGACTCAGGAGCACGTGTGGTAGAGGCATTGGCTTGGCAAAGTTATGAAGATATAGTTGTTCCCTATTTTCTAGGATAGAAGAGTTGCCCAATTTCATGTTGTTTCCTGTCCCTCGTGTTTCAGTTGTGTTTTTGGTTACTTTTAAACTTTTGCGAATTTTATCTTTAATTCGAAATATTTTGCAAGTTTATTTTGTTTTGAATATGGATGCCAAAATAAAGTATTTTTTTGTGAAATGTTCCATTGTTCTTGTTTGAAAGGTGTTTTAAAACCTTCCTTGTTCGTAGTTAAGAGCGTGCTAAATAATCTTTAAGTAGTGATCCAGGTTGGGTCGTTAAAAATTCACTTACACCCTATTGAGCTACATGATTGGTATCGCCCAAAGAGCCATTATCACCATTATATATTCCATTTTCAACCATATCGAGTCTCTAGAAACCTAAATTAATCGTTCAACATGCTCTGAAGAAAAATTGAAGTAATCTTGCCCGTGATTAAGGTCATGCAAATATCAATCGCGTTATAAATGAAACACATATATCAGTTAAGTATTAACAACTCATCTAATATAATTGGTCGACTAGTGTAAAATTAAAACAAAAAAAAAGAGAACTATATAAATTAATGTACCAATGTGAACATGTAGCAAAATCATATTTATTAGTTAAGGTAAAAAAATACACACACACACACACACACATATATATATATATGAATATTAAAAAAAGTTGGTTATTATTTTTCTTTGTTTCTAGTATAAAATGTAGAGAAAAAAAAAAGAAAAAAAATGTGAGGCTAACAAAATTTAAAAAAAAAACTAAGAGATACCTGATAAAAAATTGGAGAAGATGGCTACTTTTATACTTGGAAAAACATACTTATTATTCATCCTTATTTTGTTTGTATAAAATGCAAGAAAAAAAAAGAAAAAAAAAGTGGAGGCTAACAAAATTAAAAAAGAGAGAGATCATACCTGGCAAAAAATTGGAGGAGTATTTGTTTTTGGTATAAAATGTAAGGAAAAAAAAAAGAAAAAAACATGGAGGCTAACGAAATTAAAAGAGAGAGATACCTGATGAAAAATGGAAGAAGATGACTAATTTTAGACCTAGAAAAAAATTGAAGCAAATGCGCAATTGTTAAGGGGAATTTAAATTCAAATTCTCATTTGATTTGATTTTGGATCAAATCACATCTTCAATTGAATGCTTATAAAATTAAGAATTTTGATTTAAATTCATTTTGAATCAAATTATCTTGTTTTTGTTGCATATATAATTATAACATTCAACCAATTAAAGTCTAAATTTCCTGAAAATTAAAGAAAGAACTAAACCTTAAATAAAAAAAAAAACATATGAATATATTAAAATTGGCTTTAGTTATGATTACAACAATTATACTTAATTTTTTTTAAAAAAAATAATTATACTTAATTTAACCTAAAAAAATGATTAAACTTAATTATATGTATTTTGGCTTTAATTATCTTTACAATAATCATACTTAATTTACTCAAAAAATAAAACAATTATACTTACAATTATATAATTTACTAAAAAAACAATAATACTTAATTTAACTTAAAAGAATGATTATACTTAATTATATATATTCTATTAAACCTGTTAACAATTAGGTCATTAAATATAAAGATGTGAACATGCTTATCTATAGAAAAAAAAAAAAAAAAAAAACGTAGGGCCAACGAAATTAAATTAAAAAAAAAAAAGAAAAGAACAGAGATACCTGATGAAAATTAGAGGGGATGTGTTTTAGACCCTAAAAAAAGGGAGGAGATGTGGAATTTATGGAGAGAAATTAGATTCAAATTCAAATTTGATTTGATTTTGAATCAAATTAAATTACTTATCAAATTAAGCATTTTGATTCAAATCCATTTTGAATGAAATTATCTCATTATTGTTGTTTGAATTCAAAATTAAAATCGGATATTCATTTTGAATCAAATTATCAAATCGGATTATGATGATTTGATTGATGTAATTAACTAAAATTTAAAAGGGTATTTTGGTCTAAAAATGTGTTTTTAGAGATATAGATATAGATATAGATATATACATTTCAAAAATATTTTTAAATTCTAGCTAAAATTTTAAAATCAAAAGTAATATTTTAAAAATAAAACACAAAACTTGTTTAAGAGATTAAATTAAATTCATTCCATAACTAAATAAAAAAATTTCATAAAATATAAACCATAATAAATAGTCAATAAATACCATATCAAAATAATTAATAAATATTTTTTTGAGTTTATAAATAAATAAATTAAATCATTGAGTAATTGAGTAAATAATTAAATACTACTTAATTTTAGTTATAAACAAATTAAAATGATGAGAAAAATATATATATAATAATAACATTCAACCAACTAAACCCTAAATTTCTTTAAAAAATCTAAATAGAAAAATGAATATATTAAATTTATGACTTTAAAATGATGAGAAAAAGAAAAAACGATAGCTAACAAAATTTCTATATATATATATATATATAAAAACAGAGATACCTGAGGAGATGACTATTTTAGATCTGAAAAAAAAGATCGAAGCACCAACAACAACACAACATTGTGGAATTAATTTTTGAAATTGAGTGGTATCAACTAAGATGTGAAAGAAAAAGAAGAAACGATGGCTAGCAAAATTTCTAAAAAAAAAAAAGAAATGAAAGAGAGATACATTAAGAGATGGTTATTTTAGATGTGGAAAAAAGAAGCATCAACAACAACACACACATTGTAGGATTAATTATTGAAATTGAGTGGTATCAACTAAGATGCTTAGTGTAAAAAAAAAACATCGGCTAATGAAAATTAAAAAAAAAAGAAAAAAGAAAGAGATATAGTTGAGGAGATGACTATTTTCGATCCGACAAAAAAAATTGGAGGACATGTGAAATTTATAGAAGGAATTTGGATTGAAAATCTAATTTGATTTGATTTTGAATCAGATGATCTTGTTATCGTTGTTTGAATTTGAATATATATATATATGAATATTAAAAAAAATTAGTTGTTATTTTTCAAAAATGTTGGGCTAATGAAATTAAAAAAGATAATACATAGAGAATTGTGTATATAAAAACTAAATATATGATAATTGGATGCAATTTATAGAAGTAATTTGATTGAAATTCAAATGTGATTAGATTTTGAATCAAATTGCTTATCACATTAAGATTATTGATTCAAATTATCAAATCGAATTAGGATGATTTGATTAATGTAACTAACTAAAATTTAAAAGAGTATTTTGGTTTTAAAAATATTTTAAAGAAACTCTTACTTTTTAATATATTATAGATTATAGATGGATATAAGTGGACAACGCATGTAGGATTGTAAAAGTTCAAAAAACAAGTGCAAAATAATTAAACTTGTTGTTGCCAAAATCTGGCCAGGAGAAATCTCACCTGACCTTCACGTGACAATGACTGTGAATTTGTAATTCAGGCGATAGAGGTGACCTACAAAAGAGAAAAAGCTAGGCACTGTTGTGGCATTTGCCACACCAGCTCCAATGCTTAAGTTAGAGATGAATAAAAGTGTAGCAAGCTATAATTTAGAGAATTAGGGTTGAAGTTGAACTCCCTTTCTTTGAGTCATAATGACGTTTTTATAGGACCTTTATTTTCCATATTCCTTTTTAGATAAGGATATAAAAGGTTTTAGCATGATTTAAGGAGGGAGTTCTTTTTATATATGCATAAGCCAATATTGATTGTAAATTGTACTAACCTTTGATTGATTAATCTTATTCTCTAGGCGTGGTCTCGTGGAGTAGGTTGGGAAACCAAAGGTTTCTCATTCTATTTAGGAATTGGATTTGAAAAGGTTAATTTTATCTTGCAAGATTCCCTTGTAATCCAGGTTTACCTCTTTAGTCCAATTTCACCCACAACATTAGCCCCCACTCCCTAGTTAGGATTCGAGATTATGAGAGTGTGGAGTAATTGCATGGAGCATGACTTGGGAGTAGCCTATTAAGTTTTAGAGTCATTATTAACATTTCGAAGTCTGCCTCAAATTCTCTTTAGTTATTACTGTCCATCCTTCTGAGGATATTCAGTCTCCTAGAATGTCGATTTCTTCGTTTTCCTATAGAAATTTTAGGGTTCCGTGACGCTTATCTTGCGTCTCAGATCATCCTCAGGATTGTCGTCTAACCCCGTAGGTCGGTCTCTTCCTGGTGGGTAAGATTCTCCTTTGGATGTGTGTTCGTCCACATCCTGGAGAAAATTTTGGGCTCCAAGGTTCTCCTTGGATCTCCCCAAGATTGTCGTCCACCCCCGTATGGAACATTCTGATCTTTCTTGGAGGCTAAGACTCTCCTCAGGATTTGAGATTTGTGCCGTTTTCATGGAGAGAATATGTAAATTCGAGGGCATCCTCGAATTTAAGTAGGATTGCCATCAAACACCGTAGGGACTATTCTGGACTTCCCGACCTCCCGTAGGAGGGAATTTTGGTCATCTAGTAGCCTTTGTAGCTTCTTGCATGCATAAGTGTATTTTTGAATAGGTGGAATCTGGAATGTTCCATCAATTATTCTGCATTCAAAATATAATTTTCATGAATATGATATTTTCTCATTTCATATGAAATCACCCTTTAGTTTGAGACTTAGGCAATTCAATGCAGATGAAATACTGATTTAGTTGAATGAAATATATTCAATCACTTATGTAAGGAAAATATGGAATTTTATGAAGTGGTCTATGAAGGGAATAATCGAATTAAACCCACAGCGGAAGCATATGAATCGTCTTTGATTTATTTAGAATTAAACTAAAATACAAGGGTTAAGCAATAAATACCTTGAAAATATGGAGATTCTTCTGGCGGGTCTTTATCTCCTCCACAAAGTCTTCCTTGCTATGACTCTAACAAAAGATCAAGGCTTGTGGGAGCCTCTTGAAAAAAAATCCTCAAGGGATTAAAGAGGAAGAGGTTTAGAGAGAATTCTCTAATTCTCTCTTTAAGGAGATGTGTGTTGTGTAGAATGCTTCAACCCAAGGGTTCTATTTATA
The DNA here is from genome assembly GCA_033996785.1 of Trichosanthes truncata. Classification (NCBI taxonomy): domain Eukaryota; kingdom Viridiplantae; phylum Streptophyta; class Magnoliopsida; order Cucurbitales; family Cucurbitaceae; genus Trichosanthes; species Trichosanthes truncata. The sequence continues at coordinate 6,088,028 of MU867260.1, read as the reverse complement.
GAGACCAAGGGAAGATCTTTGCCATTATTAAAATATTATATTTTAATATCTAATATATTAAAATATATCTTTTATTTATTTGAATCTCATTCAAATCTCCTACGATATTTATTTATTTGAATCTTATTCAAATTCTATAAATATCTTTTATTTAATATATCAAATATATATTAATTATTTTAATATTTAATGTATCAAATACAATAAATATATTTTCCTCTTTTATATTTAATATATCTAATATATTAAATATTAATTTGAACACTTCAAATTAAATATTAAAGTTGAACATTTCAAATTTTAATATTTAATGTATCAAATACAATAAATATATTTTCCTCTTTTATATTTAATATATATAATATATTAAATATTAATTTGAACACTTCAAATTAAATATTAATTTGAACATTTCAAATTTTTCTTTCAACTAAATTGATCTTTTAGTGTTACTATGAGCTAGCAAGGGGACCTTATGGACCTACAGATTATAAGCTCCAATGATACAAAATTAATTAATCAAACTCTTTAATTAATTAATTTTCATTCATTAACTATAGGTCACTCCACTATAGACTTAGAGTTGCACTCTTATGCACTGTAGGACAAGTTGTGTCCATAGATATAATCATTACATGCAAGTCGATCCTTCACGAGTTGTTCGTAATTACAGCTGGGTCAAAAGTCCGTTTTACCCCTATAATTACATCTTGCACCTTAAGTACCATTGATTCTCTAATGAACAATATGTTTATAATCTAATTATAAACTAAGTCCCTCTCGGGTAAATGAGAGGGTGGGTCCCCATTGTTCAAGTCCCGAAATCAGCACTTAAGGGAACTACTCATCTACTTACCCTATATGGGAAGGAGTGAATTCCATCTTGTGAGATTATGTTCTCAGCTCCCTATTTGGTCAAGTCCCCAAAATGGTAGCCATATTGAATCGGCTACAAAAGCCACTCTCACCCATGCAAATCAAAGGACAAGCCCTCACAGGCAGGAGTTCATAACTCACTCAGGATTAAGATCGAGTCGCATATGATCATCCTGATGAAATATTAATCTTCTCAATTAACGGATTTATAAAGAGAGATTAAATATTTCGTGGTCCAGTCTTATACAAACTCATTGTATAAGATACCCCCACTCACATGTCTCCACATGAATGATTTGGATCAAATCATTTGTAACTATTACAAAGTGGGCCGTATCAATAGTGTTACCAGGATAAGGCACCCAACCTTATCCATATACTATGACCCTTTAGGTTATTTCTTGAACATGATCCTCTCGTATGTCAACCACATACTGTTCAAGATTACACTAATAACCTTGGATTTTTCATATAATGGATAATATTATATTGAAAATAAAATAATCAAAATTATTATTAATTACGAGGCTTTAGGGCATAAATCCCAACAGTCTATTATTTGATTAACTTGTTATATCATGCAAGCAATTTCAAGACCTCTATAATTCCATGTAATAAATTTCTCTATTGATACTTCATGACATTTTTAATAACTCATGATGTTTAATTCTTCATTAGAGCACAAAAACTGTCGTTTTGATGTTATCATGCTAAAGACATTTAAATAATTCAAAAATGTAGAGAACATGTGTAGAGTGCATGAAGATGCTATAACATAGACAAAAGATCATAACAAAATAATTATGACATGCATAATTTGGTTATTGAATTTAAATATTGCACTATAAAGTTTTCAGTTTGAAGTAAACTTATCTGTAATTTTTCAACTTTGCAAAGATATTTGAAGTTGAGGTTTGAGGCTTAAAATTTTGATCCAATTGGTGTATCTCCACAAGTATCTTGCCCCAATTGGGGTTGAAACCTATTTATTCTCTTCATGCTCGTGAAATCCTTTTATTGTCATCATCCAAACTAAGTTTTGTGAAATTCTTTGCAATCAGCTTGCGTTCCTCTGGTATAAATTAGTTGGAAGAATTTAAATTCTCTTCTTCTAGTCTTCTTGTACATCTATGCTTAAAGTTATGGAGATCTTTTGGTTGAATATAGTATTGTGTCTCTTAAGTGCCAGAATAGCAGCAAAGAAACTTCTAGCCAAAATTCAAGCATTGTTAGAGGAAACTGATTTGGTTTCTCTTTGTTTAGCCCCACTTAACCCAATACATTACCTTGATTCTTGGAAACAATTTCACAAACCCGATCAAAAGCCCATGTATTAGCACATGTATGCCAATTGGCACTTAAGCACTATTCAAACACTTTGGGGGCTCTTTTGAGTTTGGGGATTGAGTGAATAGCAGAGATTCTAAATCATAAAATAACCCAATAAACTCATTACTCCACTAATGAATAGGATGACCTAAGGCGGTGGAATTTTATTATTAAAGCTTGAGAAGACAAATATGTTGCATCCAACTTCTTAAAAGAATACGATAAGGTTGAGAGAAGTCTCAGAACTTTCAGAAATCTTATTCCACAGGAATACAGACCCAACTTCAAAAGCCATTGCTCTTGATTCTGCCTTTCTTTGAAGCATGAGATTGGAACTGAAAATTTTGGTACTTGTCAGCTTGAGAATAGCTTCTTTTGAGGTGATTTCATATGGGTTTTGTGTTGACAAACCAAATTCACTTCGACTCGGCTTCACTGACCGCTTGGGAGTGATTGAACCAAACTGGGCTAATCCGATCGATGATTTGCATATGCCAATAGATCCAGCAAGATTCTGCCAACAATCTTGGAATAACTCGAGGCTTTATTGTTGTTGGATGCACATCCATCATCGCCGCCGAACTGGTAACGCTTGCCACACGCTCTTGTTGTGAGAAGGTCGCTTTCAATATGATCATGGTCACTAGATGACGATGGTTCATCGGAGAAGAAAGAAGGTGTAGGTTTGTTGGATTTGGGTCACTTATGAATAATTGGTCTTTGTTGTTGAGCGCTGAAAACACATCAATCAGAAGGAAAAAATTGCGCTTTGGAAGCCACGCCGTTGCCGAAGGTTGATGTTGTTGTCATGATTCTGGTGCACGTCACTGGAGAAGACACCATCGCCGGCCGGAAGACGAAGACCCAACAATGTGGTATGCAGCGTCTCTTCACATGTGAAAGAGGAAAGTGAGACAAAATTTAGGGTTTTCTGTCCTTTTCCCTTATTTTTCTTTCCTTTTTTTATTTTTTTTATAATCTTTTTTTTTTATCCAATCCAAGCCCCCATGTCATCATTCTTTGTTGTTTGGCTGAATCACAAACAATTCGACATAGTTTTCGTTTTCTCAATTCATGTGTGCAAGGTAGAGCACTCTCGTTTCCCAAAGACAACACCAACTGTTGTTCCCAAAATCTGGTCAGGAGAAATCTCACCTGACCTTCACGTGACAACGACTGTGAATTTGTAATTCAGGAGATAGAGGTGACATGCAAAAGAGAAAAAGCTAGGTACTGATGTGGCATTTGCCACACTAGCTCTAATGCTTAAGTTAGAGATGAAGAAAAGTGTAGCAAGCTATAATTTAGAGAATGAGAGTTGAAGTTGAACTCCCTTTCTTTGAGTAATAATGACATATTTATAGGACCTTTGTTTTCCATATTCCTTTTTAGATAAGGATATAAAATGTCTCTCCTTCTATTTAGGAATTGGATTCGAAAGGTTAATCTTATTTTGCAAGATTCCCTTGTACTTCAGGTTTACCTCTTTAGTCCAATTTCACCCACAACAAAACTGTTTGGAATATATCTCTATTTGATTGGGGTAATTAAGAATAATATATAATATTTGGAAAAATTAGGAGTGAAAAATGGGTGGATGGAAAATGTAGAAAAATACCGAAAAGAAAGAAAGAAAAAAAATCCCTTAATTCTAAACCGTTGCTGAAGAAAGGTTGATGTGGAATATTGTGAGCCACCAGGTCCACACACATTCACAATCTCCCTTCCATTTTCCTCTTCTTGATTCATAGTTGTACAAACAATAGCTAAATATGTATAGGACCTCACAATCTCAACTCACTGATTTTACACTCGGGAAACTCGTGTTTACACACAAAGGTAGGCTATTTGGGAAAACTGACTAATTGATGAATTTGGGTAGGTTAATATGGATCTTGCAATTCTTGTAATAGTGAGCTATTCAAGGCAACCAAGACACGATAATTATGAAATAACAACAATTTAGAACAAAGAAAACAACGAGGACAAAGAAAGGAACAAATAAGAAAGTTGCTGAAATTTTCGGGTAAAATTGCTCACATAATTGGAATTTAAAAAACGAACGTACTACGTTACGAATTTGACAAAGTTACATCCATGGGGAGATGGGATTCTAGTCATGCATCTATTGTTCTATGGATAAATTTACTCTTTCAAGCTAAATCTAACATAACATGCAAAACCATGGCCAAAGGTTCAAGCAATAAAATTGAGATGCATAAAAGACAATACTACAAACATTCAATTACAAAATCATTAAAATTCTAAACATAGAATCATTACTTATCTAAATACATAGATTAACAGTGCATAAGTCTATAACAAAACTCCTAACTCTAAAGAAAAAAGCAAGGAAAAAAGATTAGACTAAGGTCGCTTGCCAACACTCGTTCTTGACGTGATGTTCACAATCCCGAGCTTCGAGTTTCCTCCTTGGCTCTCCAAAACTCTCTTTTAAGCCTTTGGATAGTGTAGAAATCGAGACGATTACGGTTTTGGTCTCTCAAAAGTAGCTCCTCTTTTCACGAATGGCAAACCTTCCTTTTTATAGAGTAGAGACAGCGTTGCAACGCTGTCCCTTCCAATTTTATAAAAAAGGAAAAAAATCTATTTAAGAAGCATTGCAACACTATAGACAGCATTACAACACTATGCCCTCGTATCTTCAAGGTTGAAAGGCTTCTCAAATGGCGTTGCAACGCTATGCCCTCGAGTCCAATTGCCTTGTCCTCCTCTTCAACACTTGAATCCTCAAATATAGCCTTAAGTTGCTTAAATTTATCCAATATCTCATAATTCTTTGGTTTTGCTCCAAATGCTCGGTTTTAGAGAAATATACATAAAAATACATAAAAGTACACATAATCATAGTAAAACTAACGTAAAACTAAGCCATGAAATAGCACTATTTTGCCCATTATTAGCAATCATCAAAGAGAAAAAGATAACTAATTTTGTCTGGTGAAATTTCGTGTGTCGTTTTGGAATTTCCTATGTCATTATTTCAGACAATGGGAAACAGTTCGATAATGTCGCTTTTAGGAGATTTTGTTCAGTTCTTAACATTGAACATTGATGTTCATCTCCAGCTTATCCAAGCTAAACATAAAATCACCAAGCTAAACATAAAAGCCAAATTAAAAGGATTAAAGGGAGCATGGGCAGAAGAATTACCTAATGTACTATGGGCATATTGTGAAGGAATGAACTTTTCATCCCGCAGCGGAAGCATTGGATCGTCTTTGATTTATTTAGAATTAAACACAAAATATACAAGGTTAAGCAAAAACTTACATTGAAATAAACATGGAGATATTTCTGGCGGATCTTTATCTCTTCCACAAAGTCTTCCTGACTATGACTCGAACACAGGACCAAGGCTTGTGGGAGCCTCTTGAAAGAAAATCCACAAGGGATTAATGAGGAAGAGGTCTAGAGAGAATTCTCAATTCTCTCTATTAAGGAGATGTGTGTTGTATTAGGAATGCCCAATGGCTCACCCCTAGGGTCCTATTTATAGTGGTCTAGGGAAGATATTTTAATATCTAATATATTAAAATATATTTATCTAACCAATTTGAATCTTATTCAAACCTTTAAAATTCTCCTACGACATCTATTTCCTAATTTGAATCCAATTCAAATTTAATAAATATCTTTTCTTTAATGTATCTAATATACATTAATTATTTTAATATTCAATGTATCAAATACAATAAATATATTTTCCTCTTTTATATTTAATATATTAAATATTAATTTGAACACTTCAAATTAAATATTAATTTGAACATTTCAAATTTTAATATTTAATGTATCAAGTACAATAAATATATTTTCCTCTTTTATATTTAATATATCTAATATATTAAATATTAATTTGAACATTTCAAATTTTTCTTTCCACTAAATTGATCTTTTTAGTGTTTCTATGAGCTAGTAAGGGGACCTTATGGACCTACAGATTATAAGCTCCAATGATACAAAATTAATTAATTAAACTCTTTAATTAATCAATTTTCATTCATTAACTCTACGGTCACTCCACTATAGACCTAAAGTTGCACTCTTATGCACTGTAGGACAAGTTGTGTCCATAGATATAATCATTACATGCAAGTCGATCCTTCACGAGTTGTTCGTAATTACAGCTGGGTCAAAAGTCCGTTTTACCCCTATAATTACATCTTGCACCTTAAGTACCATTGATTCTCTAATGAACAATATGTTTATAATCTAATTATAAACTAAGTCCCTTTCGGGTAAATGAGAGGGTGGGTCCCCATTGTTCAAGTCCCGAAATCAGCACTTAAGGGAACTACTCATCTACTTACCCTATATGGGAAGGAGTGAATTCCATCTTGTGAGATTATGTTCTCAGCTCCCTATTTGGTCAAGTCCCCAAAATGGTAGCCATATTGAATCGGCTACAAAAGCCACTCTCACCCATGCAAATCAAAGGACAAGCCCTCACAGGCAGGAGTTCATAACTCACTCAGGATTAAGATCGAGTCGCATATGATCATCCTGATGAAATATTAATCTTCTCAATTAACGGATTTATAAAGAGAGATTAAATATTTCGTGGTCCAGTCTTATACAAACTCATTGTATAAGATACCCCCACTCACATGTCTCCACATGAATGATTTGGATCAAATCATTTGTAACTATTACAAAGTGGGCCGTATCAATAGTGTTACCAGGATAAGGCACCCAACCTTATCCATATACTATGACCCTTTAGGTTATTTCTTGAACATGATCCTCTCGTATGTCAACCACATACTGTTCAAGATTACAATAATAACCTTAGATTTTTCATTTAATGGATAATATTATATTGCAAATAAAATAATCAAAATTATTATTAATTATTAAATAAATTATTAATTACGAGGCTTTAGGGCATAAATCCCAACATATTGAACTATAGCAATAGCCACTATAGGGGAAACTCCCTTCTCACTATCTTAGGGTGTTGAGGCCATTGTTCTAGTAGAGATTGGTCTACACTCACCATGAGTGGAACAATTTGATCCTCAACAAAATGATGACTCAATGAGATTGAGCTTAGATTTGATAGAAGAGCATCATGAAATAGCCCGCCTACGCACAACAGAATATAAAAACAGGATTGCAAGATACTATAATGCAACAGTGAAAAGATGAAGTTTCAAAGAAGGTCATGATCTAGTGTTGAGAAAAATCATTCAAAACACTAAAGATCCTTCTACAGGAGCATTAGGCCCCGTATGGGAAGGACCATACCAAGTTGTTAAAGTGGATCGACTTGGTACTTATACTCTAAAAGATTATAAAGGAAAAATCCTTCTTCATCCATGGAATGCATAACATTTGAAGACTTATTATCAGTAGGTAAATCCAAATAAAATAATTTTCATCTTTGATTTATGCGAGTGTACTTTACTTGAGTTTCAATCAATAAAACTTTCTTTTCAAGTTTCACAAGTTATGAGTACCTAAGTATGAACTTGCCTCACAAAGGGTTATGCTTCCCTCTTAAACAAAAGCAAGAAGAAGGAGATATGTTTCCCTGTTAAAAAAAAGCTTTAGGACAAGGCCGACCAAAGCCTGTGAAGTAAAAAGGAGTTGACCACAGCCTGTGAAAGTAGAGGCCGACCAAGGCCTGTGAAGGCTGAGATCGATCCTAGGCTATGAAACCAAGGCAAAGGCACGCCTGCAAGGTGGCAATCAAGCCAAATGCACTAGACACTCAAGGCAAAGGTGATATATGCACCTCGTCGGCCTTAGCCTCGGTCGGTCCCACATGGCGACCTCCCTCTTTTCTTCTCTTTTTGCCACGTGTCTCCATTCTTCGACCTATGAGGGTTAGCCACATGTCTCGATCCATGTCTTCATTTTTTAACTTATGAGAAATGGACACTTGCCCCAATCTATGTTTTTGTGTTTTGCGCAATCAGTAGATGCCACCTCGCAAGGAAACATGTGAGAAGAAACTTAATATCTCCCTAGAGAAATTGATTTTCATCTTTATAAGAAGAGAGTAACAATTCAAAAGCACCTCTCTAGAAATTGATTTTCATCTTTCTAAGATAAGAGTGACGTATCAGACATTATCTCACTAAAAATTGATTTCCATATTTCTAAGAGGAGGTAACAAACAATGATAGCCTCCCAGGAAATTAATTTTCACCTTTCTAAAGAGAGAACTCTTGTATTTTCTCCAAGAAATCGATCTTCATCTTTCCAGAGGAGAATCTAGAATTAAGGAAGTTCAAGTCAATCCCACAAGGATTCACTAGAAAATCCTAAGGATCATCTGAAGCAAGACTTTAGAGCTATGATATTTTCTCCAAGGAATTGATCTTTATCTTCCTAGAGGAAAATCTAGACCTAAGGAAGACCGAGTCAATCTCACAAGGATTCATCGATAAATCCTAAAGATCATCTAGAATAAGACTTTGGAGTCTGACATTTTCTTTAGGGAATCAATCATAATTTTCCAAGAGGAGAATCTTAAAACCTATAGAAGACTGAGTCAATTCCACGAGGATTCACAGAAAAATCCTAATTAAGGATAATCCAAAGCAAGACTTTGGAGCTTTCACATTTTCTCCAGGGAATCGATCTTCATCTTTCCAGAGGAGAATCTTTAACCCTATGGAAGATCGAGTCAATCCCACAAGGATTCACTAGCAAATCCTAAGGATAATCCCAAACAAGACTTTGGAGCTCTGACATTTTCTCTAGGGAATCGATTTTCATCTTCCCAGAGGAGAATCTTAAAACCTATGGAAGATCGAGTCAATCCCATGAGAATTCATTGGCGAATCCTTAAGGATAGAAGCAAGATTTTGGAGCTTTGACATTTTTCTCTAGGGAATCAATTTTCATCTTCCTAGAGGATAATCTTAGATCTAAGGAGGACTGAATCAATCCCACGAGGATTAACCGATAAAATCTAAAGGATAACCAAAGCATAACTTTAAAATATTTAAACTAAAAATGAGTGCGATCATGAAAAAAAATGTTCATACTACTAAACTGGTCTTCATATTTGGGTCCGTAATAACAAGCCACGCCATGAATTCCAACTAAGAAGGGGGGCTAATGTTATGGGTGAAAATGAGACCATGAGGAAAAGGCCAGATCATAAGAAAAATCAAGGGTAAAAGATCCAATAGGAGGCAAAACAAGCCCAAACGAGAAATGGACGAAACCACCGGAAAAAGGAGAGAAGTGAGTTTAGGCTTTGACCTATGAGGGTCACGTGCTAAACGTGCCCTCAGGCCCCTATTACTCCGGTTCAATTCGATTTTGTCGATTTTTCCCTAATTTGCGATGGATATGCAAAACACCTTAAAATTAAGGGGTCAAATAAAAACACCATTCTTCCACCTTGAGAAGGTAAGTCCAACTCATTCTCCAAAACCCTAACTTGTTGCACTCCTTATTCTCTCTTGCTAACTTAAGCATCAGAGCTTATGTGGCAAGGACCACACTGGTACCCCAGTTTCACTTTTCTTGCAGGTCACGCTCTTCTCCTGAACTACAAATTTATCGCTACTGTCACAAGAAGGTCAGGTTTGTTACCTTGTTCAAATTTTGGCAACAACATCTATCAACCTAAACTTATCTCAATACGTATGGAACTTGGAGATATTTATAATGCTCAAACCTTTAATCTAAATATAAAAGGAGAAAACAAGTATTTCATATATATATTGTTATGAGTTTTAATATTTACGTTAGGTCTTCATTATAATATTTTTGCCTCTTTTGCTAAATATTTTCAAATCTAAACACTAAAAAACGTATTTAGATTTTTAAAAAAAAAGGAAGTTATATATAAATAAATAAATATATAAAGATATAAGTGGACAATACATATAGGATTGTAAAAGTTCAAAAACAAGTGTAATATAATTAAACTGTTAGAATATATCTCTATTTTATTGGGGTAATTAAGAATAAGAGCAATGTTTAGGTGCTGCTTGGATATAGCACCCAGCTCCTGCAGCCCACCCACGTGGCCCATTTTTATGGTGCCACGTGGCAATCCATTTTTTTTTACACCTCTCTTTTTCTAAGTTGTTTTTTTTTCTTTCTTTTCATTCTTTTCTTTTTCATTTTTTAGAAAATTTCTTTTCATTTAATAACATTTCTTTTTTTTTTTTTTTACAAACTCTTTCACAATATCAATTTTATTTTTTAAATTATATATATTTTTATTTTTATTATATTTTTTCATCTATATAATACCATTTTTTTTTTTTAATAAATTGATTATGAAATTGTCGTTAGCTTTAGGTTATGAAGCGTATTTCTCACATTATTATTATAAACTCTCAATTTTTAATTGATTAATTGAAAATAAATGGTATTGTATAGATGAAAAAAGATAATAAAAATAAAAAATATATAATTTTGAAAATAAAATTGATATTGTGAAAGAGTTTGTAAAAAAAAGAAATGTTATCAAATGAAAAGAAAATTTCTAAAAAAAATGAAAAATAAAAGAATGAAAAGAAAGAAAAAAAAAACAACTTAAAAAAGAGAGGTGTTCAAATGTTAAAAAAAAGAAAAAAGAATTACCATGTGGCACCATAAAAATGGGCCAGCCACGAGGGTGGGCTGCAGGAGTTAGGTAAAATTAGGAGTGAAAAATGGGTGGATGGAAAATGTAGAAAAATACCGAAAAGAAAGAAAGGAAGAAAAAAAATCCCTTAATTACGTGTTGCCGAAGAAAGATTGACGTGGAACATTGTGAGCCACACACACATTGACGCACCCACAAAATTATATCTGTAACTTTGAAACTCTCATCCTTCAACTTTAACTATCTGAAAGCACCGCAAAACCAACCTCATGGCATCATCTTTGGGTGAAACGTTCCCAGGAAGCCGAGCTGATTCGAAGAAGGTGTTAATAACTGGCGTAAGCAAAGGGTTAGGAAGAGCTTTAGCTTTGGAGTTAGCCACACATGGCCACACCATAATCTGTTGTTCCCGTAACCAAACTAAGCTCGACTCTCTCCAAGCTGAGCTTTCTAAATTGTGTCCCAATGACCATTTGCTCTTCAACGTCGACGTGGTCTGTAAATACTTTTATTGCCCATCATGTTTTTTCCAAGAAAATTGATTACAACTTTTCTTATTTTGCAGAGATCGAACAGCAGCGTCGAAAAGTTTGCACAGGCTGTTGTCGAAAACAAACTTATTCCGGATATTATAGGTATTTCGAATTCACTCCTTTTTTATTTTTTATGTCTCCTTATTTGAAGAGAAAATTTTGAAAAGCTAAAGGACATGGGATTTTGACAGTGAATAATGCCGCTTTGGCTAGTAGAAAAGGTAAGATATGGGAGTTCGACGCAGAAGACGTTGATAATGTGATTGATACTAATGTCAAAGGGATAGCAAATGTTATGCGCCACTTTATTCCTCTGTTGATTTCTAACAACCAAGGGATCATCGTTAATATGTCTTCCACTGCTGGAAGAGAGGCATATGGAGAAGTAAGTTCTGCGTGAATTAATTACCGCAGTATCACATACCAAATTCCTTTGGTTTCTTTCCTGTAATCTTTTCAAATCGTAAGGGTTTCAAAATATTTTTTAAATTATATTTAAGCTAAATATATACTCTAGTCCTTAACATTTTAGAATTTTTAATTTAAATTTGGTACATGTTCTTTTAACAAAATTCAATTCCAACATTTATGTGTTGATTTGCATTTTTCAGTTAAATCCTTACCCTCACTAAACTTTAAAACAACAACAATACATGAATTTTAAAATGTATTTTTTATGAATTTGTAAATTATACAAATACTTTAATGGGTAATTTTTCCAATAACAATGAACAATTTCAAGTTAAATAAATTGCTGTGTCCTGGTTATATGAAATGAGTAAGTTTCTTTTATTTTGGAGTGATTGCTATGTCTGAAGTATTTTCAAGTCTCTATTATATTGTTTGTGGATATTATCATCAATTTATCAAAAGGTTGTGACTATATAAATTTGAATGGGCAAAAACTCAAAAAACAAAAAACAAAAAACAAAAACAGTAACAACTAATGTATATATTTAGCCTTAGATTTATAACCAATTCTATAAAGCTTATTTCTATATTTGTTTTGTGACAAAGTTAAAATTTTTACTCTTAATTCTAGTAAAGAATTTGAATATTGAAATTTTGATTTTAGCACATTGAAATTTATACTCATACATGTTTTTTTTAACTAATACTCATTATTAATTATTTTACTGGATTTTTTTAGATGACTACTTATTTTATATAAGATTATTGAAACAAAAAATCTAAATTTTAATAAATTTTTAATGGTTGAAAGAGTGAATTACCCCCACAATCCTTAGTGTGAGCAACTTAAAATATCATATTTTTACTAAGAAAATACTCTGACATTAATGATTAAAAAAAATTTATAAATTGGGGGATTCAATTCCAAAGTTGAATAGTTTTTGTATGTTTGCAGTATGCACTATATTGTGCATCAAAATGGGCAGTTGAAGGATTAAGCAAATCTATAGCAAAAGAATTGCCTGAAGGACTAGCAATCGTGACTTTAGATCCTGGCACCATATACACAGACATGCTTGCTTTATGCATTGGTAATGACGCAGCTTCCCGATTTCAATCACCAGAAAAATGGTATGAAATATCATTATACCACTTAAATGCTTAAAACATTATTCATTTTTTAAACTCCAGCCCACAGTTGTACAAAAAATAAATAAATAATACTATGGGACTAAAAATTACAAGTTGTAATTTCTTTATTTTTTAACTTATTTACTGCCCATGTTTGTATGACGAATTTTATACTTTAAAAGAATTTGAAACCTTACTTTGAAAAAATTCCAAGAATTTTATTACTATTTTGAACAAAGTAGAAATAATAGAATTAAAAAATTATTCATAAAAACATAGTAGAGAGAATAAAATAGTTATTCAATAACAACATAGAATTCGATGAAATTAGATTCTATGAAAAATAAAAAATAAAACTAGTTAAAAAAGTTGCACTTGCTCTATCATGGTGCAGTAGTTTCTATTGGTATGTTACGAGTTTGTGTTCTATTAGACTATGTGTCTGCTAATATATATAGAGTTGTATAAATCTCAGTCTTCCAAACATAATTGAACTAAATATTATTTTATTCTTATTACTATTATTTCAAGCGTAAAATTAACATACTTGCAATTCGTTATTTATCATCATGTAGGGCTTTGAACGCGGCGACAATGATTCTTGATATTACAACAATGGACAATGGGGCATCTCTCACTATTGAGGATCTGTAACGAAATATTTCCATTAATATTATTTACTGTTTATTTTAGATAGTACTTGACTTGTATTCTCTTGTTCATTACATGAGAATATACTATCTAATATTGGACATACACCGTATACCAAATGTATGAGTACAAGAGGACCATAAATCTTGATAGATGCATATTCTTAATTTATTGTTTTTAAAATTAAGCTAAATATATGTTTTAACTTAGTTTCCAGCTAACTTTTGGCTTTTTTTTTTTTTTCAATTTATTTAGTTTTGATAGTTCAAAAAGTTTCAATTTAGTATGTTATGTTTTACCTTTTTTAGTTATACCCTGTTGATGAATGTTGAAATTTGTTGATGTGATAAATTTATATTGCAAGGTACAAAGTGAGTTTAATAAAATTTAGGTGAGGAATTATGCAATTTTATACTTAAGATGGGTAAGAATCCACTTACCTCCAAATACCCAACCAAACTCCCACCAGGAAGAAAAGCCCAAGCTGACGACGACCAAATGAAAAATAGAGAACAAAATACGAAAGAGAACAAGAAAAATTGATCTCTAATGTAAAAAACACCTCTAATCTATGTTGGAAATCACCACACACACACACACAAAAAAGGTGGAACTAGCCACCAAAAACAAAGCTTGAGAGCAAAATAGCACCGGTCAATTAATTGCTCTAATCGGCCAAACACTCAAACTTTGCAACAAAATGTGCGTTTTATTGTTGCTCTACCATTTAGTAATTTCAACTATAAATCTAATAAAAATGAAATTCTAGACAAGTTACAACAGGGTATATACTTGTAATTTTATCTATAATTCTAAATTTTAATATCAAATCATACTCTTAAACTGTGAACATGATCATTAGATGTTCATATTTTGAAATTCAATAATTAGGATGTCGATGGTTGCATTCCCCAATGAAAGCAAAATCAAATCAATGATATTATACCTAACATCAATTACTGCAATGATTAGCTTTATTCTTCCCAAATCATATGTGTTAGTTTCTTTATTCTTCAACACTTTGAAATCCTCCTTCTTTCATCTTGTTCAATCTTCTATGTTGCTCTATGGTCCTCTACTCTTCCATACTCGAAGCACATACCGTGAGGTATATACATGCACCTACTACCGCTTTCGTTTTGCTCAGTGTGCACATTTGATGATCGAAAATGTATATGTTTTCTGGAAAACCTTTGATTTGATCAAGATTTCAATATAGTACACACTGTCAAACAAGTAATAAAGTGGAAGAATTCCAAGTATCGAATCCAAAGGCAATGTTTTATGAAAATTCAAATGTAAAGTAAAGATCTCTTCAATACTGCAACTTAGGTAACCAATAAAAATAAGTTTGAGATGATTGTTGAGGAGAAGATGAAAGACAAGAATGAGAAAGAAGGGATTCAAACATGCTTCTGACCAATGTGGCCTATTATGCACTCACAACCTACCCTCACGACACTTTGCACAGTGAACCAAATTCTACACCTATTTTGTCTTTATTTTATAGCATTTTTAGGAGTCTAAGAAATTAAACTTATGTGTCTATGACTAAATAAAACTTTAGATAAATTAGCATACAATCTTATTGGTCCCATAGGTGTCTCCCTATGTCTAGGGTTGAATAACAAAGTCCTACGTAACGCACGACTCTTTCAGGTAATTAACAACCAATTTTTTAAATTTGACGTTGGGCTAATTTTATGTTATTTTGGTTATTTAATTCATGTTGGGCTTAATTGGAGGATAGAGTTTTGAAAAAAGAAAGAAAAGGGTTTGCAAGTTTTGTCAAGGGCATTTTTGTAAGGACCTTGAGAGGAGCCAAGCAAAAAACCCTAGCTAAGTGTTTTATAAGCCAAGCCGCACGCAGCCTGATGACTTATTTTCAAGCCATCATCTTCCTTCTCCCTCCTCCTCATTCATGATTTCAAGCACCTACCAAAAACCCATCTTCTTATTCTTCTTTGTGTTTCATGGCAGCATCGCCCAATTTGTCTAGCATCATCTTCTTCGCTAGCGTCTCCTTCCGACAGCAAACCAAAGACGATAAAACCCCAATCTTGTGGCTACGAGCAACGATTCCAGCGACAGCAGGCTGTACGTGCGAGACCCATGCAGTAGATTTGTCGTCGACTCGATCCGATGGCGCTTCGAGCATGTGTCCCTCCCGTGTGTGTTGGGCAATCGAAACCTGTAGATCGAGGCATTGGTGGCTGAGAATTCGTGGATTGCAGCAGTTTGTGTGTTTCCCGGTGGGTTGGGGTTTTTCAGCATCGATTTGCAGTGTGTTTGGAGTGGGTAAGTATTCCGACGACGGTTCAAGGTTGGGTTTTGGATTTGAAGTGAGTTTCAAGTGTTGTTTTGTGGTTTGGAAGTTAATCCATTGTTTTTTAGACTTTATTTTAGAACACTCATGGCCGGATTGTCGAAATCGGATTAATTTGACATCAAAACCAGTAAGCTTAGGTGTTGTCTTGGTAAGTATTGATGGGTATTCTTCATTCTTAACCCAATTGAACCCATGCTTAGATGTTAGAATTAAACGCTAATCTTTTTGGACTATTGTTGTGTAGTGCTGGACCAATTATTAAAGGTTTGAGGTTGGCTTTGATTGTTGATTCATTTGGACATTTTTCTCTTGATTTCCTTGGGTAATTTCTCAACCTTAAGAACTAAGTCTTGGGTTGAATGTTTGTTTATTTTGATTGTTCGAAGTTTTGGTTAAAAAGGGGTTAATGCCAAACATTTATTTCTTTGGAATTATGCTAGGTGGTGCTAAGGACTTCTAGGAAGAGTTTGGTTCTCTTTGAATTGCTTAATTATTTTTGCTAAAAAGGTAAGTAGCCGTATTGGATTATCATTTAAGCCTTGGTTATGAGCATGTGTAATTTTTGGAAGCATGGTGGTTTGTAATTTATATTTTCTCTCAAGTATTTGATCTAGTATATTGGCCAATGGATGGTTTGCTTAGTAAATTTTCTCAAGTATGGATCTACTTAAATATGAAATTTAGCATGTGGTTTGGAGGGGTTTGATTAGAAGACAACCATTTACGAATGTGGGGTTTTTAACAAGTTTAGAGGGCCTTAATTCAATGTAAGCTTATTTAAGCTATCCATGTTTCCTAGTGTCAATTGCCTTCCTCTCATGTTATGCATGTTTTATGTAAGTTTCCATGAGGTAACATGTTGAGATGAGCCTAGTTTTGCTAGAGTGTTGCCAATTAACCTCTAGTGGCACTTTGCCTTACACGACGGACCCACATAGGAATCATAGTTGGTATAGCTTAGTTCAGTGAGTGTCTTTTCATGAGGTACTATGTTGGAAGAGGTCTAGCTCCATTAGAGTGTTACCAACTAACCTCTAGTGGTGTTCGATCATACAGGACTAACTGATAGGCATCATAATTGGTAATTAGGCACACTTTTTCAGAGGTATTGTATTGTGAGAGGCCTAACTCCAGCAGAGGGTCACCAACTAACCTCTAGTGGCACTTTGCCTTACAGAACTGATACCCATAATATTATAGTTGGTTCAGTTTTGGGGATAAGTTAATTGTTCACTTAGTTAAAATGATCTCATGTTCTCAGATGAGGCTCCTAATGTACCAGAACACTTTACAGTGTAACTCAATTAGACACAGTGTTTTCATGTCTACAGTTAAGGCTCTTAATGTATTAGAACTCGAATGAAGATAGGACCCCACATGTTTTAAGTTTCATGACTGACAAAAATGTTTGCAGTTTCAGCCCCTCAAATGGTGCTACTTATCGAGTATTTTTATACTCACTCATACTACTTTACTTTCCTTTTCAGATGGTGCATAGACCTACAAGGCACATGGCGAGGGCATTCAGCTTGACGAGGTGTCACACCCCACCCCAAATTAACTCTACCAAATCTAGGATGAGATGTGACAGTAGTAGACTCCAAATGTGCAATGGAATCTATTGCCAAATCTTTATCTCTTCTCTCATTATATAACTTTATCTGAGGAAATCTCATGAACAACGCAGTCAAGATTTCTCTTAATTTAGAATATATAATATGTAATGACTTGATAAGACTGGTGGTTGATTCTGATTAGCTAACTCTAGTTGAAACTCAAGAGCAACCTGGTGAAAAATTAAAAAAACAAGAATGAGCTAAAAAACCCAGTGAGTGGTGCTTCCATAAAAAAAATAATGTTTAATAAAACACTTTTCATAATAAACATAAATCAAATCTCTGTATGTGCAAACAATGTAGTTTATGCTTGAGATCATTTTAACACGTTAAAAATGTGTAACAAATAACTCTTGAAAACATGAATGGCGCAACTAAGATTTCTGCTCTTGAAACAATATACTCTTAAAACATAAGCACATGTTAGTAAAAACATAGATAGGAAAATTCGTAATTACAGCTCTGGAAAGCATAAATATAACTAGTAAAATTCATCACTAAATCTGTACCCAAATCTTTGTCATACTGGCGTAAAGTAATCTCAATACGCACAACAAAGCAATCTCTGTCATACTATGTATCGAGTAATCTCCAGATACATAGTAGAGCATATCTCTATCATACGTGCATGCAAAGTGAATTATATCATTTGTAATGCTTCAGAACCAGGATTTGGACCAGGATTCGGAATTCAGATTCGGCACCTAATAGCCCCAGCATTCCTCTGCATCCCTTTCGGCCTAAGCACACAAGCATACTATGGAAACACATTCTAATATCATACCGGGTAATCACCATGGGTACGAAGATCTAGTGGTTTAAAAATCCACTTTTAACATAAAACGTCTCTTGATTCTCAAACTCTTTCTGAAAACCATGTTTTTTCTTTAAACATCTCATAAACTTTAGAGATTTTCAAATAACACTAAACATGTATAAATTCTCAAATAATAATCAAATCTCTAAATAATATAAAACATTTCTAAAGTCATATTTTATCTGAATCCATATCTCATAAATTTCATACATTTCTCAGTAAACATTAAAACTCTTCAAACATCTCAAAAATCATCAAAATTCTCAAATGTCTCTTAGCAATTGCTCTAAAAACAAATATAATCATAAATTCTCTAAAACTTTCAGGATACTCAAACACAATTTCAATTTAGCAAAACTTAATTCATTCTCTTCACAAATCAAATTTTCTTTGATTCAAATGATTAAACGATTTACGAAATAAACATCAATTCCTCAAAGTCGTCATACTTCTCAATGATTAAAATAGTTGCATTAATATAAATCGTATTTAATTTCAAATCTCCAAGGTTCATTCATTTCTAAAATAGTAAGAATAATTTATAAAATAACCACTCACAGAAATATCAACGTTGGCTCTTTAGATCATAAGGTAGTCAAGTTTCTGTCCCATCTAAAATTTCCAATAACCATAGTATAGATTATGAAATATTTCCAAAAGAAATAAACATAAACTTCCAATTAATCAATTAAATAATTTTCAATTTCTTTCTCTTTCATCTTAATCCAAATTCTCAAATTATACTTTCTCTCTCATTCCAATAGTGTAGCAACATTTTTGTCTTTTCTCCAATCAACTAATATTTTCTTCTCTCTCTTCCACAATCTATCTTTTCTTAAAATAAAATAATATTTTATTTATTTATTTTCCAAACTACCTCTCCCACGTGAAGACCGCAATTTATAACAAAACTTCTCTCTCCTCATAACTTCATTTGTACCATTCAATCATTTCCTTTTATAATTTACTTAATTACCCTCTCTCTCTCTTTTTTTTTTTTCTTCTTCTTCTTCTTCTCCTTTGTTTTGTGTCTTCTCTTTCCAACCCACAAAATATTTCTTCCATTTTATTTCATTTCTTTCAACTTCTTCACTTCATTTTCTTTCTCCCATAAGAGCACATACATGACTAACTTCCATTTTATTTTCCTTTCAATTTCAAGTATATTTTCTCCTTTTTGCTTTGATTGAAGTATAAAACCAACAAAATAGCTTACTTCATTTTTATTCAACCTTATTTTCCATCCCTTTCATGTCTTCTTTTTCCTTCCCACTAAAAATTGGGTTGTCTATCTCTTTTTCCTTGTCTTACTTGAGTCAAGTCCCAAAAAAATTCACACAATAAAATCCATAACATTTCTTAAACAACAAAGAGAAATTCGTAAGAATTATTGAACATCAAAGAAGGAAACCCATGACTAAACAACTAATTATTTTCATAATTCCAAGTTTTCCTAAGAAAAAATTGCTTATCAAGTTGACTCCATTACCTAAAAGCTTCTTTAATCTTGTTCCGATGTTAGTAATGTCCTTTCCGGCTGTTCCGACATTACCACGACTTCTTCGGCGACTTCCACAACCTTCCGACCATGTTTGGCGATGGTCTTGTGGCTAACACCATACTCCTCTCTCGTTCTCTTCTCTCTTTTCCTTCTTCCTTCTCTTTCTCTTTCTCCTTCTCTTCAGTTCTCTTTATTTCCTTTTCTCCCCATTTTCTAGAACACTCCCCTTTTCTTTTTCTTTTTCTTTTTCTTTTTTTTTTCTTCTATTTTCTTTTTGTGTGGATCGAAGTAGTCCCACCAATTTTTTTTCTTTCTTTTTCTTTTTTTTTAAAAAAATGATATAAAAACCGATATCTCCCATGATTTCCACTTCACTATTTTATTATATATATATATATATATATATAGATATAGATATAGATAATTCCTTTTCCTTGTCTATTATTTCCTTTTTCCTTAAACAAAGCTCAACACTTCCAATTCTTTTCCAATCCCTTTTCTTTTCCCACATTTCCAATCCAAAATTTTCAAAATCAAACAATCAGCATGCCATATATACCCAAATACTAGAATATCAAAATTGGGTCTTACATGAGGCTATGGAGATAGCAAGGGACCAGAATGCCTAGGATCTTAGAAATATCTTTTAGTTAATGACTTTTTCTTTAGTCAATCATTCATTTATTTTATTTATTCAAATGCTCTTCATTATTCAGTTTGCAATTAAATCTTTTTTCGGATCTCGAACAC